>CAVMBF010000001.1:1860000-3322500 GCA_963675795.1 Crossocerus cetratus
TCGAGACGCGTTCAAAGAAGAAACAACCTCCCAGTCCTCCTCCACCTCGATCTCCTAGTCCGGCGACTGAGCCGTCCACCTCCCAGGCTACAACACCGACGCCGGACAGTCCGTTCCGGCCAAAGGAGGGAGAGTGTTGGAACTGTCGACAGACAACGCACGAGACGAACGCATGCCCGGAACCGTTACGGCTTTACTGCTTTACCTGTGGGGATCCCGGTTACACCCGAAAACGTTGCCCGAAGTGTGCGGGAAACGGCCAATCCTCCCGGTCACAGGGGCAGAACCGGAAGTAAAGGACAAGAGCCCCGAAATACCAACCTCGGGACCCGAGACACCCACCGACCTGTCTAGCTCCATATCCGAGCCGATACACTTCCCGAATGTCTCCCTTCCTCTAGATAACGCAAACCATCCCGTTTTCTTTTGCGCCGCGACTCCAACATCCACCAACGGGAACTCAGCCAAATTACTATACCTATCGGTTATAATCGGAAGAAATTACGTACGCGCGTTAGTCGATTCCGGCGCATCTTGCAACTTCATCAGCCAAGAACTCGCTCTGGAGCTCCGAGATCACCTACGGGAGACTCCGAAAGAGAAACCGAAATATTTCATAGTCGTGACGGGACTGCTGGATCGAGCCGATCGAGTCGCCACGCTCGAAGTAACAATTAAAGACCGAACGCACCGGATTACCGTGCAAATACTCTCCACTTTAGCTGTCCCGCTCATACTTGGTGTTTCCGCCATCGTCACCTTTGGCATAACCGCTCTATATAAATCGCTAGCGTGGTACTTTGAAGATGAACCCGACATCCGATACGATTTCGAGATCGACTCAGAGCCGAACATCGTTCCTACGTGCTACGCGATCCAAGAACTGAAAGAAGCCGAACAAGGCCAACTCCAGGCCTTTCTGACTAATATCCTCGATCCGTCTCGCTATAAAACCGGCCTCCCGAATTTGATCGAACATAAGATAGACACAGGGGATCATGCTCCCATCAAACAACGTTACTATGACCTATCGCCGAAAGTACAGGAAGCGATAAACGAAGAGGTTTCGCGTTTGCTCTCCGAAGGTATCATCGAGCCGTCTAGTAGTCCGTGGTCTAGCCCCATAGTAATGGTTAAAAAGCCGACGGGAAAATACCGATTCTGTTTAGATTTTCGAAAAGTCAATGCCGTCTCGAAAAAAGATGCGTACCCGATCCCACACATGACTCGAATTCTGGATAAGCTAAGCTCCGCGAAGTACATCTCTACCTTTTTTTTTTTTTTTTTTTTTTACGTGGGGAAATCCTCATGGACACCCCGCCGCCCTGGTGGGGGCGACGGGGTAGTGCCGGACTCTTACCGGCTAAAACCCCACGGTGGCCATCCTCGGCGCTGACTGGGGCGACACCGGGAACTCTGGTAGAACACTACCGGTGCCGCCCCGCGCCCGCCCCCTATTGGAGGCACGTCTCGTGGTGGGGGAGCGGCCATCCGCTCTCTCGCTTTCACGAGAGAGGGAGGCTTCCCCCACTACTCGCGGGGAGACACGGCTCACCGCACTCCTTCGCTAGCGGCGAAGGAGGCGGGAACCGCGCCCCCGCATTACCCATCCCTCCTGGGCGGGTCGTGCGACCACTACACGCCCGCCCCGCCTCGGGGCCGCTTGCGCAGGCGACAAAGCCACCACTCTGCCGCCTCGCGGCCCCTTGGCAAGCACCCGGCCCGTCAACGGGTCGAGATCCGTCGACGGGACCGGGGCCCCGCTCTACTGCGGGGGGACAAGATCCCCCCGCGCGGGTCGGCGGCGGGGACGGGCCCTCTGCAGACGGAAGGGGTCCGTCCTCTCCCGCCGCCGCTCCGCCTCCTCCTTCTGGGAGAGCACTTCCTCGCAAAAGGCGAGGAAGGCTCTCCACGACCTCTCGCTGCCGAGGATCTGTCGGATGACCGTCGGCAGCGAGAGGTCCCTTCCGATATACCGGACCAGGACACGGCGCTGTTCCCTCCAGGCCCTGCAATACTGGAGGGTATGTTGCGCCGTGTCCGGGTCCCCATCACAATGGTGGCACTGTGCCGTCGCCTCCTTCCCGATGCGACGCAGGTACTCACCGAAGCAGCCGTGCCCGGTAAGCACCTGCGTCGCGCGGTAGGAGAGCTGCCCCCTGCCGCGACTCAACCAAGCCTCGAGGCTCGGGAGAATCGCCCCGACGGCTCTGTGGCGGGAGTTGGCTGGATCTTCCAGCCTTTCCCGCCACATCTCGACAACGAGCCGTCGGGTCTGGCGCTTGAGCTCCTCGACCGACCGTTCCGTGAGTGTTCCGCCCCTGTTGCGGAGGGCGCGAAGACCCAAATAGGTCCTCGCGTCCCCCACCGCCAGGATGTCCAGGGGCGGAAACCTCGCCAGTAGGGTGGCCGACGCCAGGGAGATCGTGCGATATCCTCGCACGACCCTGGCGGCCATCCGACGCTGTACCCTGAATAGCAGGGCACAATTGCGCCGGCTGGCCGCCAGGTCGTCCGCCCAGACTGGTGCCCCGTAGAGCACCATGGAACGGACGACTCCCGCATAAAGGCGTCGGACACCCTCCCACGGTCCCCCGATGTTGGGCAGCAGGCGTCCTAGAGCGCCTGCCGCCTTCTCAACTCGGGGGATAAGCCGGCCGAAGTGCTCGTTAAAGCGCCAGAGGCCGTCCAGGGTGAGTCCGAGATACTTCATCGTATCTCTCACCTGGACGCGGGTCTCTCCTACCGCAATCCACCGCTGGGGAGGCGGCCCCGCATACCGTTGGCGATCGTAAAACCAGATCGCCTCGGTCTTTTGCGGGGCCACCCGAAGGCCCAGTCGGTGGATTCGGGCGACGACACAGGCCACCGCCGTCTCCGCAACGCGGATGGTCCTCCTCCCATCCTCCCCGCTGACTACCACGAGTGTGTCGTCTGCATAGCAGATCACCGTGGAGTCAGCGGGGAGTGCAGCCCGCAGGACGTAATCGTAGCCGAGGTCCCATAGCAGGGGGCCCAACACGGACCCCTGCGGGACCCCGGCGTACGTCTCCCTCTCATACTCCTGCGTCCGGCCCATGAACTTAATGCCCCTGTCGGCGAGGTAGTCCCCGACGACGGCCCGTAACTCAGGGGGCACTCGATGGTACTCGAGTGCCTCCCTGATGACCCACCAGGGCAGGGTGTTAAAAGCATTCACTATATCCAAGGATATAGCGATACACACCCTGCCCCGGCTTGCAGCCGACTCCGTCAGGGACCTTAGGCGCTTGATCGCGTCTATCGTCGATCGTCCCTGACGGAAGCCGAACTGCCCGTCGTCGAGGTCCGGACCTGTCGCCGACAGGTGCCGGACGAGGCGGTTGGCAATAACTCTCTCGAAGAGTTTGCCCGCCTCGTCCAGCAAGCAAATGGGCCGGTACGCGGAGGGAGAGTCCGCGGGCCGCCCATCCTTCCGGATGAGGACCATCCGCGCCCGCTTCCAGGAGCGGGGGAACCTACCGCGCCTCAGACAACTGTTAAAAAGCTGCCCGAGGCGCGGGACCAGGACGCCCATGGCCATGGCCAAGGCCCTGCCTGGGATGCCGTCCGGGCCCGGCGCCTTGTTCGCGCGGGCCCGGAGACGCCTAATCGCGGCGTCGAGCTCGCCGCCAGTGACCCCCATGGTGGCCTCGTCCCACTCAAAACGGGGACGAGGCCGACCGGGGGTGGGGTCCTCTGCTCCCGCAGGGAACAGAGTAGCCACCACCCGGTCGAGAAACTGCGGGTCAAGCAGCTCCGTTGTTGGGGGCGCCCATGGACGTAATCGTCCCATGACGATTTTGTATGGGCGCCCCCACGGATCCCCGTCCAATGTGGCGACGAGCTCGTCCCAGGCTTTGGCCTTGGCGGCTTTGATGGCTCGCTGCAGGGCGACCGCTGCCTCGCGGTACGCCGCATACAGCTGGGCCACCTCCGCCGCGATCTGACCGCGCCGTCTCCTGGCGCGGGTGTACTGGCGCCTGCGGTGAACGCAGGCGGAGCGCAGGACAGCGATGTCCTGCGACCACCAGTACACCCCGCCGACGCGGGGGGGCCGTGCTCGGGGCATTGCGACGTCGCAAATCGACGTCATCGCGCCCCGAAGCGACTCGGCCCCCTCGTCCGGGTCGGGAGACTCGTGCTCGTCCCCCGACCCGTCCTGCCAGGCCACGGCGATCGCTGCCGCCATGAGAGCGTCCCGGTCTAGGCGCCTCAGCGCCCATCGCGGTGGTGGGTTGTCTCCTCCACCACGAGGGTTGCCCGCTGCTGGCGGGCGGCGCGTCGGGGCGACGGGTGTGGCGACCACCTCCATCGTCAGATAGAGGTGGTCGGAGAGCGTCTCCTGCTCTTCCACAACCCGCCACCCGGACACACGGCGCACGGTGGCCGGGGAGCCGAAGGTCAAATCGACGACCGACTCCCCATTCCACCGCACGCACGTGCTAGCCGACCCCCGGTTGATTAACCGGAGGTCGTGCTGCGCCGCCCAGTCCAGCAGCATCCCGCCCCTTGCGTCGTCCCGGGAAGTACATCTCTACCTTGGACTTAAGTCAAGCCTACTTCCAAATTCCACTAGAAGCGAAATCGAGGGAAGCTACTGCTTTTACAGTGCCGGGAGGGGGGTTATATCAATTCATAAGGATGCCTTATGGGTTGACCGGTGCCCCGGCCACGTTTCAAAAGCTTCTGCATAGTTTAATCGGACCTGCCATGGAGCCGTACGCGTTCGCATATCTAGACGATATAATTATTGTAACCCGGACCTTTGAGGAGCACCTCGAAAGGTTGAAAGAAGTGCTAGTCCGCATACAGGAAGCCGGGTTAGAACTGAATCGGGATAAGAGTGAGTTCTGTTGCTCGGAAGCGCGATACCTGGGTTTTTTAATCAATCGAGAGGGGTTGAAAATCGATCCGGCGAAGATCGAACCCATTCTGAATTTCCCGCCTCCGAAAAACGTTCGTCAGATCAAAAGATTCTTAGGGATGGCGTCGTGGTATCGTCGATTCATTCCCCAACTAGCTAAAATTGCGGATTGTGAAAGGGTGTCCCCTGGGTCTGGGGAACGGAGCAACAGCGGGCATTCGAAGTACTCCGTACAGCGATCGCAACCGCGCCGACAGTATCCTGTCCCGACTTTAGCAAAGAATTCGTCCTGCAAACGGACGCCAGCACCGTAGGCTTGGGCGCCGTCCTCACCCAAGAGATCGACGAGTGCGAAAGAGTCATCGCTTTCGCCAGCCGCACACTCTCCGCGCCCGAACGAAAATACGCGACATCGGAGCAAGAATGCTTGGCCATACTCTGGGCCGTAGAGAAATTCCGGCCATATCTTGAAGGGTACAAATTTACCGTCATCACGGATCATAGCAGCTTGAAGTGGTTGAGGTCGAAACAGAATCCGAAGGGCCGACTCGGGAGATGGGCCCTCGAATTACAGCAATACGATTTCACCGTCATACACCGACCTGGCCGGCTCCACCACGTGCCAGACGCCCTGTCTCGGAGAGACGAGGAGCCCGAGGAAACTAGAGAAACCACGGAAACATCCCTGTGCTGTGCCACCCTGAGAAGCGGCCGGAAAACCGACCCGGAGAGCGCCGACGGCGACACGACCCCGGAAACCGACACCGAAGAAGAGACCGACGCCGAGGAAGAGACCGAAGATCCCGAAGTCACGGACGATCCGAAAACTTCGACAAACAACGGGGATAATGCCATCGACTCCGAGGATGAACGAGGGGCCGACGATCCGGAGCTTCCGACCGACAACGAGGAAGGTGTCGTGGAATCCGAGGAGGAAGGAGGAGCCGAGGACACCGAGAAGCTCCCCGAGCCCAGCACATCAGAGCTGAAAACGATCGACCACTCAGATCTGGTAGAAACGGACTTTCACGACGAGCAACGGAGGAACGTGCTCGAAGAACCACACCGACACCCGGATTGGGCCGTGAGAGGAAATCGAGTATATTTCCGAAGGGAGGATCCGGCGATCCGCGACATACTCGGAAACGACACCGAGGAATGGAAACTAGTACCAAGACAGGCGGAAAAGGCCCAGATCCTGGAGGAAAACCACAGAGATGCGCAGGCCGGACACCAAGGTTTCCACAAAACCTACCTGCGGATACTAGCGAGATACCACTGGCCCAGAATGCACAAGGAGATCGGACAATACGTCAAGAACTGCCCGATCTGCCAGACAAGCAAACCGGAGCAATCCGCGCCGAAAGGCCTCATGTCACAGCGAAAGATCGAGCAACCCTGGACAGTCGTAGCCGCGGATATCATGGGTCCATTTCCACCGAGCCTGCAGAAAAACGTCTACTTCTTGGTTCTACAAGATCTCTTCACGAAATGGATCGAATGTGTGCCGCTAAAGAAGGCGACCGGCCCGAAGATTGTAAAAGCCTTCGAGGACGTAGTTATCTCGCGCTGGGGAGCGCCGGGGACCATTCTAACCGACAACGGGACCGAATTCATTAACAGCACGATACAGGAGCTCACGGAAAAGTACGGGATAACTCATAGTACCACGCCACCTTACCACCCTCAGGCAAATCCCGTGGAGCGAGTTAATCGAGTTCTAAAGACGATGATGATAGCGTACATCGGTAGCGATCATAGGGAATGGGACGAACACCTTCCGCAGTTCCGATTCGCGTACAATACGTCAGTGCACTCCGCCCTACGAACTTCACCTGCATATCTAAACCTAGGGAGACACCCCAAACCATCGCGTTGCTTAAGAAATACAGTAGATGAGCCGCCTGAGATTGAAGAACCCAGCCGAGAGCCGTGGTTAGATAGAATGGGAAACCTAGCGATTCTAAGGGAATGGGTCGGCGAAAATCTAGATAAGGCGTATCAGATACAGGCCGATAGGTACAATCTAAGGCACGGCGAACGAATTTTCGGGGAGGGGGATTTGGTATTAAAGAGACTGCGCGTACTATCGTCCGCCGCGCAAGGGAAAGCCGCGAAATTAGCGCCGAAATTCCATGGTCCGTACAAAATAGCAAAAGCTCTGGGAGATTCCGTATACCGTTTAGAAACATTGGATGGCAAGTCCGCGGGAAAGCACCACGTAAAGCATCTGAAGCCGTACCACTGGTAGCGAAATACCGTTAAGTAACACAGACATACGCGTTCGACCCCGTAGAATCCAAAAAAAACTTAGTCGAAAATGCTGGCGCCGAAATCAAGGAAAGCGTTGGAACGGGCTTACAAACCCGAACGACCTAACGACACGGCGCGTTGGGTACCGGAGTGCGGAGCCCTGCGCCGAATGAGGGAGGCGTTGGAGAGAAAATATACAGTGGACCAGCGGCGAGATCGGGTCGTTGCCGTGGAAGGACCAGACGAGCTAGATTCATATCTATTCGCGTACAACACCTATGGAAGGCTGGACCTAGTAGATGCTCCGGTGGAGCTCCTCGAGGGGAAGTTGGAGGAAACCGGACACCACCTGACCCTAACGAGAAAAGAGGGGCTGGTGAGGGTTGAGATGCCGAGGGGGAAAAACTACACCTTCCGGGTCCGGTCCGAAGACTACGAGGAGATCACGCTGCGACCCGGCATCACGCGCATCCCGCGCGCCGTACTCATTGCGGGTTCGCCCGGGCCGGAGTGGGACGATTGGGAGGAGATAGTGGCCGAATCCAAAAAGCGGGCGGTCGCGAAGGAGGCCGCCCAGGCCCACGCTTCCCAATAACCACCACCGGCCGTAACTGTGTAACTGGAGGGCAGGGCACTCGGACCCTGTCCTCCTCCGTCGGGTTTTCTGGCTCCCTCCCTATGTAGCCCCGGGTTTTGCCGAATTTGGCCGCTATCCTGTCCACTAACCATTTCGCTTTCAAAGTAACCCCGTGTTTCAACTAACTTTCCGTTTCGAATACTAACCCCTCTACTCTTCTACTATCGTGTGAGCTAGGCGAAACGAGGGAGGCGAGGCATTAGGCCGACCAGCGGGAGACCCTCAGGTATACTAATTTCTTTCCTATCTTTCTAAAGAGTGCTTTTTCTTGGTTTCTATTCCGCGTGCGTTTAGCGCGGGCCCACTCCGTGCGCAACAACTCAAGTAAACTCGAGAATAATTCTCTCACACGACCTACGGGGATGGTCCGCCGAAGGGCCAGCGCCTCGGGGAAGAATACCTAAAGCATAGATTATCCACTTCGGAAGTTCGCGAGCTGGCAGAATCGCGCAGTAATAGTCAAGGCCGCCTTCGAGAAAATCCGAATCGGGGAAACTCGACATAACTCGGAAAGAACGCCCTACCTCCGTTGAAAATAAGAGGCTAGTGTTAAAGTCGGAACATCTAGGCCGTCGGGAAGTACCGAGTACTTGAGCTTTATCGAATAAGTGCCAGGGCCAGAACAGCCCTACCATACGCCTGTAGGCAGCACTCAGAGGCCGAAGCAGGTTACACATCGCTGCGCGACTCGGTACTAGGGCACTCGACTGACTCTACTGCGACCAGGGGAAAACTCCGCGACACGGGTAACGTAATAACCCAACGTGCGAGAGAACATGCAAGGCCAATGATCTGGTAGAAAGACTCGGCGGAATATCACATGTTAAGCTAACCCGTAGAGCCGTAGCTTTAATCGGCTCAGTACCAAGGGTATATGGAAAATTGGGAAATGGTTATGGTATTCCTAGTAAGAGTAGGCTCCCACGATTGGTTTGCGGAGCCGAACATTGGTGATGGGACTGAGTACGATTGTGAAAAGCCAAAGGGACACCCGGAATGGAAGCTGGTGTTTGGGAGATAGACTCTGGAAGGCTGACCCGAGCAACTCGGTCCAGTTGCCGCTGGGGGGAGGGTTTGTAACGAAGCGTCAGGCGCTTCGCTATGAATCGCGGCTAGTGGCCCTCAGTGGTGAGCTGGACCCGATGTACAGAGAGTATCCCGGGCTCGGGGCAGGGCAGCAGAGCCAGGAAGGGTTCCCTTAGGCTCCGAACTTAAAGTGGAAACACGAAATTGGCTTCGCGTTCTTTTGTATGAGAGATAGGATAAGGAAGTATCAGGCCGAACTTGGTGGGCCAACAAGACGAGGAAGGAGGAAAGACGGGCCGCAGTCAGCTGAGACAAGGCGAGAAACCTCCTGACCCCCCACCCTGAGGCAATGGCAGCATGAAGCCGGGAGGGTAGCCCGACAAGCGGCGGGGAGCACGCGGGACCAGGCACACGGGCGGTCACCAGCCCGAGCAGTCGACGCCAATGGATCGACTTGCCCCAATTGCGCCGAAACGAAATTAGGCCAGACTACGCCACCTGTCAACCCACGTGACTCCAGGACCGCCAAAGATTCGCGTATTAGGATAGCGCACCTGCCTGGATCTAGGATCCGCGAAGGGAATGGGGGGAAGGGAAGGGTAAAACCGAGCCTACAAGCGTGCAAGCCGAGTATCGAACGCTCTCTTGCTGCTCCGTCTACTCCGAGTCCGGATCAATTGTGTACCTATTCTCTGAGGGTGGATTGTGATCGTTAGAACTTCGGTAAGCCAACCAAGTGTCTCCACATATTAGGGCCTTCTGCCCCGGATAACCAGCCCTTCCTGGTGCCCCTTCTGGGCACAACGGGTTAGCGTAGAACTAGCGTAATGGATTAGTTTGATTAAGGATTATTCCGCATGTTAACGCGTGGACCGGGAATGCGTCCCGAGAGTAGGGAAATGACTTCGGCATGTAATTGCGTTATCATTGCTTTAATTCTACAACGTAGATATAATTGCTTGGTGATTTATACTATGCTTTGGGGATAGACCTTTGATTGTGTATGAAAGTGCGGCGGACCTAGGGTCCGACTAAAATAGGGACAGCGCGTGTAACGAGGCGTTTGGTATTGACTGTGTCATAAAGATTGTTAATAAGAATTGTCTCTATAGACTGGAATTTGGCCCCTCCGGCACGTTATCTGATTACAATTTATTTTCTCCTTTTTTTTACTGACTTCACTGATATCTTCTGCAATTCTGAATAAATCTATTTTCTTCATTTATCCTTAAATACCGCTTTAATTATTGGGCTCCTTGGTTAACCTTATTGTGCTTCCTTTGGGCGTCCCGCTTGTTATAATTTTGTGAAACAACTGGCTGGATCAAGGACCTCCCGTCGGGCCCAGCTCGCCTGCCAGTCTCGAAAACCCACCTTTCGAACGTATTCACTACCGGCCCTTTTCAGGGCCTGGGTCTCCTTACTGAGCAGGGCGAATTGCCCGACGAAGGTGCCGAGAGTTGCTTACCCAGGAGCTGTATAAGCGCTCGCTCGTCACAATACTTACGTCTGATGCTGTCGGGTTGTAGCGTAGTACTGTTTCGCGCTGCCTCAGCTTGACAAAGCGGGGGCGGTGGTGGGGTAACTCACTACGTGCGACAAGGAGAAGTATATATGGAAACGTCACGTGTAGACGAAGATGGACTGATCGCGTCTGCGCATATCACTCGCGTTGTCACGTGGTCGTGTTTATACATGTGCGCCCAATAGAGAAAACTGGCGGCATGAACATGGGAACTGGCGTCAGAACCACCATGAAATTGGCGCAGAAAGGATGCGTTCAAATTTAAATATAATTCACAATATTGGGATAATGATTACATTTCATGTATATCTTTACACACTATATACCAAGCAGAGCACATCATTAATAATAATTATGATGCATTCAGAATGATCAAATGCCTAAGAAAAAAACCATTTACGCTAAAGAGCTGGAATTCGGGCTATGTACACTTTTTAAGCCCAACCGCATTAGCTCAATATTCGAAATTTCGTTAACAAATGCTAATTACCCATAACTAACATGTCCAAAACTGCAATAATTGGACCCAAAATGCTTATAAGATCCTCTTTTATAGTTTCAAACCATGACATTTGTCAAGTGCATAGTCCCAGAACCGCATAAATTGCAAACAATTATATTCAATGCCGATAAGATCCTGTTTCGTATAGTATACAAATTATCAAGTGCATAGCTCAACATTCACTCAACCTAAAGATTTGAAATTTCCAGAGCGTATGCTGTCTGCCAATAACCAGCATTTCTCTTAAACCGTGTATAGGTCCAGCGCTGCATAAAAAACATCAGATAGACAATCTGTTTCCTTACTCGCTCCAATTTCAAACAATGAGACTTGTCAAGTGTATGACCGAAGAACTGTATCAACTGAATATTTTAAATTTCTGTAATAAACGCTCATTACAAATATCTAAGATGCCCTTAAATTCAGAATTAATTAGACCAAATGCTTATAAGATTCTATTTCATAGCATCAAATGTAACGCAAACAAGAAATTTTAC
This sequence comes from Crossocerus cetratus, assembly GCA_963675795.1. Classification (NCBI taxonomy): domain Eukaryota; kingdom Metazoa; phylum Arthropoda; class Insecta; order Hymenoptera; family Crabronidae; genus Crossocerus; species Crossocerus cetratus. The sequence goes on from CAVMBF010000001.1 coordinate 1,871,326, forward strand.
ATTTCCTCAATAGAAGCTGACTGCTAATACCTAGCATGTCCCATAAATTGCAATTTAGACCCAACACCTTATGAGATGTATCAGGTAGACACGTTCTTTTCTCACATGGTCTAATTTCAAACATTTGAAATTTAAAGGCATGCTAACCACTGACAGCATTTGTACTGTTAAATACCTGAAGTACACAATTGTTAAATGTTATATCTAATGATTGAAAAGTGTCTTAGATTTATTATAGGAGTCTTAGAAGGGTAAAGGGAGAAATAAATGTGCTACTTGTCTATACACATATAAGCACACATATATTCTAATTAGAAAACGATTGGAAAAACAATATATATAAATAAAAACTATTAATATTAAAGTAGCATGATTCACTCTAATTATTATAATTAACCCTTATACCTAATCCGCTCTTCGAACCACAGCTTGCAGCTTCTTCACAGCCTTGATCTGCCGAGGAGCCCTCGCTCGCCCATCTTCTGGTCCCGTTGCTGGCCTTCCAGCGCACGGCTTCTATCGCCCTTGGCCGATTCGCGGGTGCGTATACGGGCACAACGTAGGGGTGCGTGATAAAATGAGATATTTCACAAACAATGTTACAATAAAAAACGAGCATATACAGGATGAATCGCTTGGATTTGAAGAGCATAATTAAAAGCCAAATGACTCACCCTGTACATAATGACTTATTTAAAATATAAAATATAGTTACACCTTCGCAGACCCACCAATTCGTGCCTGTTCCTTAGGGTGTATTATTCCACCGTCTAATTGCACCAGCACCCCTTCTATTGCAGTCTGAAGACGCATGATCTCCCGTACTGTATGTAGAAAAATAAATGAATTATTTTTATAAATATGAACTCTCATTTATTGTTCCTTCATGATCATTGGATAGAGTGAGAGAAAGTCACAGGCACACAATAAGTTAATTCAGATTGTACCAGTATATAATTGTTCAACTTGAGCAGAACTAAAATATACATAGCTGAAATAATAAGCTAGATGCACATCACAAAATAAGGTGGAAGGAGTATAAACGATTTCCACACATTGACGACTAGCAGTTTCAAGTACATTTTCAGAAAATTATGCAAGACTTCAGGAGCTTTCAAGGGAAATAGAATATTTTATTTATAATTCCACTTACAAGATAAATATATTACGCTGACATATGAGATGTTTATGCTCCAAACACTCTACTGGACTCCGCTATGCTCCAAACTGTTCCATGCGAAGTAGACGGTTGAACCCTTGTTCGTTCAAGCATAGACAGAAGCTGCTATGTAATTAATTAGTTTTATTATTCCCCTTAGGGTTATAATTCTATACAATCCTTACTCACTACCTTAGCCTATCTTAACCCTATCTTAATCACTACCTCCCTCCATCTCTCTCCTCGCTTTCCTCTTGCCATTCGCTCGCTTCTCGCCATTCGTTCGCCTCTCGCCACTCGCTCGCCTCTCGCAACCCGTTCGCCTCCCGCCACTCGTTCGCCTCTCACCGCCCGCTCGCCTCTCGCCACCCGCTCGCCTCATGCCACTCGCTCTCCTCTCGCCACTCTCTCGTCTCTCGCGCGCCACGCTCGTCCTCTCCCCTTCCGCTCCACTCCACACATCCATCCATACTCTCCTCACCTTCTCGTACACTCATCCCTCCATTCCTCTCACACACACGCCCTTGGACTTCCATTTCCGCTCCGTCTCTTTCCACCCATTCGTTTCTTTCCAAGTCCTTCCATTCTTCTTCTCCCCTCATACATTCTAGCCTCCTCATCCACCCCTCTCCATCTCCCCCATCTCCTAGCACCTCATCCGCCATCTCCCTCCAGCCCTTTTCCTTTCCCCATCCCACGCACTCCTCCCATACATGCTCCCACGTTTCTTCCTTCCTTCCACAAATCCTACACTCCCTTTCCCTCTCGTCCTCCCAGTATCTACCTCCCCTCATCCCGTTTCCCAGCCTGTACTTCATCACCCTTTTCCACCTACTCTCCCCCCACCCCTTCTTCAAATACCCCGGCACTCCTTTACCCTTCACCCTCCCGTACCACTCATTGTATTTTGACTCCCCTATTTTTACCCACCTTTCCCTTTCCTGCTCATCCTTTTCCCGCTTTATCATTTCATCCCCTTTCAGCCCCTCCCCTTTCTCTCTTATTCTTTCTACCTCCTCTATCTCCCACCCTTTCCTTTCATAAAACACCTTCCTTTCTTCCTCCCACCCTTCCAACGCCTTCCCTCTCCTTGCTCTTTCCCTAATTTCCTGCCAGCACCTCCTCGCTAGTTCCCCTCCTTTCCCCTCCACCAACTTTCTCTCGAACCCCCATGCCCTCATACCCGCCCTTCCTGCCATTTTTTCCTTCTGCACCTCCTCCCGCACCATGTATCCCGGCGTACACCTCTCCAATCCCAAAACCCACTTCATAAACCTTTCCTGCGCCCTCTCCACACCTTCTCTCTCCTTCCACCCCCAAATCTCCACCCCATAACTCAGCACCGGCCACACCAATTTTTCAAACAGCCATAACCTCCGCTCCCAATCCTTTCCAAACCTCCTCTTCCCTATTCCCCATACCTTTCCCATTACCGCTACCCCCTTCCTAATCCTATCCCTAACCTGATCCTCCTGCCCCCCATCCCTCCTCACTATGTACCCTAAATATTTGTACTTTTTCACCTCCTCTATCTTCTTCCCCTTCCACCTCCAATCCACTTTTTTCTGCCCTCCACCCCCTCTCCTGTATCTCATCACCTTTGTTTTCTCTATGTTCACTTCTAGCCCTTTCCTCTCCATGTACTTCTGCAATCTTGCCATCATCCCCTTCATTCCCTCCTGATCCTCCGCCAGCAAAGCCAGATCGTCCGCATAAGCCAGTGCGTATACTTTCTCGCCTCCCACCTTTACCCCTCCCCATCTCCCCTTTTCTAGATCTTCTTCTATGTCTGCTAAGATCAGCGTAAAAAGACACGGACTTAATGGACACCCCTGTCTTACACCCCTTCCCGTCCAAAACCTACCCCCCACTTCCTCCCCTGCCCGTACCCTTCCCGTCGTCGACCCTAATCACCTCTTCACACCTGTTACACAACCCTTCCCTGACCCCTCTCTCCCTCATCATTTTTATTAACACATCCCTGTTCACCGAGTCAAACGCCGCCTTCAGGTCCACGAACAAGATCACCATTTATCTCTCTTTCCTCATCACCTGTCTGTTAATCAGATAGTTCAGGACGTATATGTTGTCAAGTGTCCCCATTCCTTTCCTGAACCCCGTCTGACTCGGTGGCAGGATGTTCTTGCCTTCTACCTCCTTTCTCAACCTCTCCGCCAACACCCCCGCGTACACCTTATACCCCGTCTGCGTCAACGTCACCCCCCTGTAGTCCACCACCTTTTCTCCCGATCCCCTTTTCACCACCGGCACTACCAACCCCTCCTTCCACGTTTCCGGCCATCCCTCCCCTCTCCACACTTTCCTGCACACCCTATATAGCCCCTTTCCCACTTCCTCCCCCCATACTTCCATACCTCATTTGGAATCCCGTCGCTCCCCATTGCCTTCCCTTCCTTCATCTTCCTTATTACCGCCCTCACCTCTTCTTCCGTTAATTCCGCCTCTCCATCTCCATGCCCTTCTCCCTTCCTGCCCCTTACCACTCTACTCTCTACCCCTCCTAACAATGCTCTGAAATATTCATCCCACTCCTCCGTCCTTATTCCCTCATTCACTGGCTTCCTTCTTCCCCTTTCCCTATTTACAATCCTCCATACCTGCCCTTCCGTCCTCGCTGTCTCCACTTCCCCCATCCATCTTTCCACTTCCTTTCTCTTCTACCGTTCGCACACCTTTTTATATCTCTGTTTTTTCCTCCTGTACTCCTCACCTCCCCCTCCTGTCTTTCTCCACCTTCTCATTTCTTCCCTTACCCCTTCCTTCTCCTTCTTACACTCCTCATCCCACCAGCCCCTCTTCCTCCCCCTTTCCCTCCCCCTTTCCTCTCTCTGCTCCATCGCTGCCCAAATTTTCCTACTTAGCCTATCCCACTCTTCCTCTACCGTTTCCTCCCTTTCTTCCCATCTACCAAATTTTTCCCTAAATTCTTTCCTTCCTCTTTCGCTCCAATCTCCTCTGTTCTTTCTTACTTCCTTTCCTTCCTTTCCCTTTCTACCCAAATTACTCCCTTCCACCCAAACCGTTATCGGCTGGTGATCCGAGTCTATCCTGTCCCCCACCTCCAACTTCTCCACCTTCTCCCTTGTTCTATCATTCCCCAGCACCAGGTCAATCACAGACTCTCCCCTCGCTCCTACGTATGTCCATTCCCCTTCCCAATCTCCCTCTATATTCCCATTTAGTATAGACCATCCTTTCTCCTCTATATATCTACACAGCACCTTACCCTCCTTGTTTACCTTCCTGTCCTTCGAATTCCTCCCTATCTCATACTTACCACCCTCCTCCCCCGTACCTACCGACTCTCCCCCCTCCATTCCTGTCCTTGCATTAAAATCCCCCCCAATCAACACCCTAACCCCTTCCTCTCTTTCCTCCATCCATTCCCCTATCTCTTCCAACTTCCTCCCCATGTCCCCATTCACATACACTCCTATCACTTCCCACCATTGCGTCCCCAACTTACATCTGACAGCCATCACACCCTCCTTCTCTTTCCTTACCCCCCCCCCCCTCTCCTACCTCAATGTCTTTCCTGACCCCTGTCACCATACCTCCTATAGCTCTCCCTTTTCTATTCTTCCTACTGGCCCACTGTGCCTCCCACCTATAACCTTTTGGCAGTCTAACCCTCACCCGATTCCAGCTCTTCTCATCCAGCCATGTCTCGCACATGATTATCACCTCTGTTGCGGATTCCAAGCCTCGGATGAGGCGCGAACGCTCAAAACGGCCGGGAATTCTTCAGAGAATTCAGATTGGGAGACGGTCCTTTCTTCAAGAAAAGCGTTAACTTCTTTGGTGTAATATTGCAGTTTTACTTTGTAAGAGCGTTCCGGCAAAATAAAGAGAAACTCGTTTTAAAGTTTGAAAACTGATTAAGTCTCAAGTTTATTAGAACTCGGATTGATACGTCCGTTCTCGTCGAGAGGTTTCAGCAAAAGAGGTCGAGAATATTAGATTCGTTTCTGAGGAGCCTCTTTCAAAATTGACGATCTGTATAATAGATGTTCATTTTATGTTTGGGATCTTCGAGAAATTATTGATCAGAAGACCTAACATTTACATTCTAAACTTTGAATCGGTAATAACGTTGTCGGTAAAGTAATTTACAGTTTTAGTTGGTTTTTTCGGTCGACATTTCATTGGCGCGAGGATCGGTTTCGCAACACCTCCCAGTCTTCCAGCCCTCTCCAAAAATCCTCATCCTTATTTCCTAACCCCGCCACATTCCAGAATGTCACCCTATTCCCCACCCCCTTTCCTCTTCTTTCCCCCCTCCCCTCCCCTCTTACTCGTTTCCCGCCTCCTCTTTAACCCACCCTTCCTCTACCTCATCCCACCTTCTAACTCTTCCATTCACCCACATCTTCATATATCCCACTCTTACGTTCTTTCCTTTCCTTCTCTCCTTATCTGCTTCTTCTTCAATCAACCATCTAGTCCTCCTCTCATCCTCCGTCAGGTCGTCTGCTATTCTTTCTCTCCTCCCCTTCAGCTTTTCTTTCTCCCGCCAAACTTTCCTTTTTCCTCCATTCCCCCTAGCTTCACTATCACCATTCCGAAGCCCTTCCCGTCTCTTCTACCTATCTCCCTTATGTCCTTTATCCCTCCCGCCTCCAGACCCATCACCTCCCATAATGCCCTTACCCGCTCCCCTACCTCCTCTCCTTCTAATTTAATCCCTCTCACTATCACATTGTTTCTCTTTTCCATTCTCTCCTTCCTGTCCTTTTTTTTTTTTTTTTTTACGTGGGGAAATCCTCATGGACACCCCGCCGCCCTGGTGGGGGCGACGGGGTAGTGCCGGACTCTTACCGGCTAAAACCCCACGGTGGCCATCCTCGGCGCTGACTGGGGCGACACCGGGAACTCTGGTAGAACACTACCGGTGCCGCCCCGCGCCCGCCCCCTATTGGAGGCACGTCTCGTGGTGGGGGAGCGGCCATCCGCTCTCTCGCTTTCACGAGAGAGGGAGGCTTCCCCCACTACTCGCGGGGAGACACGGCTCACCGCACTCCTTCGCTAGCGGCGAAGGAGGCGGGAACCGCGCCCCCGCATTACCCATCCCTCTCCTTCCTGTCCTGCTTCACCTCCAACCACCTTATCCTTCTTCTGTTCTCCTCCTCCCTCCCTCCCATATCCCTGGTGACGTTCCCCCCACCTTCTTCTCGCTCCTCCTCCCACCTCTCTACCCTTCCCAATATCCCTTCTATCCTCTCCCTATTCTCCTCCAACCTCTCCACCTTTCTCTCCAGCTTCTCCCTTCTTGCTTTCTCCTCCTTCATCTCCTTCTCCCATCTCCTCCTTTCCTCCCTCCAATCTTCCTCCACTCTCCTCCGTTCCTCCTCAAGTCCTGCCTCATCTCCTTCATCTCTATCATTAACCCCCTCAGCATCTCTTCTATGCTTCCTCCCCCTTCTTCACCCCCCTCCTCCTCCTGCTTTTTCACTGGCGACCTTCCCATCTTACCACTCTTCCTGAATGCTCCCTCTTCCTTGCACCCCTCTGCTCCCTCCTCCTCCTCCTCCCTCCCTCCCTCACTTTCCCCACGGGCTCTCCAAACTCCCTGAGCAGCTCCCAAAACTGCTCACACTGTCCCTTCTTAACTTTTCTGCGTTCGAAGGCCTGACTCTCCTTTTCTCCTCCCCCTTCCTCCCCTCCTTCTCCTCCTCCCCCTTGCTATCCCCCATTCCTCGTTCTACTTGTTATAACTCGTACTACTTGTCTCCCTTTCCCGCTTCCCTGATTCTCTTCCAGCCCGACCTTCCTTCTTCCACCCTTTCAAATTTCCCGCTCTGACACTTGTGCCTTCGGCCCCCAGAACCCAATACCTGTCACCCTTTCTCTCTCTTCTCCTACCTTCCCTCTCTATTTCTGACCCTAACCTCCTACACTCTTTTTCGTCCCTTTTCTCCACTCCCTCCCCCTCTTCCCTTCCGCCCTATCTCGCCCTTTTCGCTCCAACTATCCCTCCACTCCCTCCACACTCTCCCTACACTCCTCTATCACTCACTCTCCACACTTTCACTCCACACGCTTCGCACACCTTTCACACGCCTTTCTCTCGCTCGACCGGAAACGGAAGTGCAGAAGCTGCTATGTATTATATTGCTCCAACCAGTATCGGTCTTTGATTTTTTTACTATGACATACCTGATGCCAACATCTGAAAAAAATCACAGGAGTTGTATCAATACTACGTACGTTCTGAAAAAGTTTAATCATAATTCCATGACTCCTTTAGCTGTCAAATGTCAAATAGCACATTGGATTTGGTTTTAGGGCACTCTTGACATCACCCTATACAGCGATATTGTTTAACAAAGACAACTGTTACCCAGTCAGGGTAAAAAAATCTGTTATTGGTTGTACCCAGCTATGACATTTTATGCATCTACCCACCCCCACTCCTTCGCTCCTTAAAACCAAATAATTTTATAAGTTACACTACAAATACATTCATATATTATGTATAATAACAATCGTACCTCATCACTATGTGATCAGTGTGTTATCGCAGATCTAGGATGCTTTGAGCATATCTAATTTTTCAATAGCAAAAGTATAACCCCACACTGTCAACTCCAAAATTTGAAGCTGGGACTGGCAGCAGATACCTATGCACTAAACAAAAGTAGTAATTAGATTCAATAATTTCAAAAATATAATATAAAAAGAATAGGACTTCAACCTAAATCTGTCACACAAACGATGCCCCGAAATGTAAATGCTTCAGAATAATTTCCATCTTGAATCCTGGGAAACCAGATAACCTATTCTGTGTTCTTAACCTATATATTTTTGGACGAAATCATGAACCGTTAAATATTCTAATAAAACAAATAGTCTGAATGGTCAAACGATTTCATAATGAGAAAAATGCACGGTAGTTGATTGTTAGTAAGAAATAGGAAAATTACGCAGTAGGTGCGGTTTCATGTAAACGCGGCTGAAGTCGATCTATATTTTGCCAGATTTTGAGAAAACTAGGAACTGTCAAACGTTCTAATTAGTCTCGTTGGAACTTTCAAACGATTCTCTATCGATTTATATGCTTTAAAACTTATTTTCTGTACAAAATAAAAAAACGGGGGCTAGATTACGTTTTCGTGGAAACGCGGCTGACGTCAGACCTGTCCGGCATCTACTTTTGCAAATTGTGAGAAAACTAGGAACTCTCAAACGTTCTAATTAGTCTCGTTGGAACTGTCAAACGATTCTCTATCGATTTATATGCTTTAAAACTTATTTTCTTTACAAAATAAAAAAACGGGGGCTAGATACGTTTTCATGTAAACGCGGCTGAAGTCGATGTATATTTTGCCAGATTTTGAGAAAACTAGGAACTGTTAAACGTTCTAATTAGTCTCGTTGGAACTGTCAAACGATTCTCTATCGATTTATATGCTTTAAAACTTATTTTCTTTACAAAATAAAAAACGGGGGCTAGATACGTTTTCATTTAAACGCGGCTAGAGTCGATCTATATTTTGCCAGATTGTGAGAAAACTAGGAACTGTCAAACGTTCTAATTAGTCTCGTTGGAACTGTCAAACGATTCTCTATCGATTTATATGCTTTAAAACTTATTTTCTTTACAAAATAAAAAAACGGGGGCTAGATACGTTTTCATGTAAACGCGGCTGAAGTCGATCTATATTTTGCCAGATTTTGAGAAGACTAGGAACTATCAAACGTTCTAATTAGTCTCGTTGGAACTGTCAAACGATTCTCTATCGACTTATATGCTTTAAAACTTATTTTCTTTACAAAATAAAAAAACGGGGGCTAACTTGACGGTCAATTTTATTTCTTATTTTTCTAGAAAACTAATAACTGTCAAACGTTTTTTTGGACTGTCAAAGACTGTCAAACGACTGTCAAACGATTGCAATAATAAAAATTCCAAAATTCGAATTTCCGGGGGCTAACTTTTTAGAGCTATATACTTTTCCTTCTCGCACGTAGTGAGAAACCCCACCACCGCTCTCGCTTTGTCAAGCTGAAGCAGCGGGAGCATAGTAGTACGCTACGAATCGGGAAAGGAGGATCGGTTTGTGAGACGTAAGTTGTGACGGGGCGGAATTGCCCCGCCACAAGAACCGCTCGTCGCTCGCACATACACGCGCTCGCTACGCACGTCCGCCGGCTCGAACAGCCGTCACTCCAAGGGACACCTCCTAGATCGAAGCGCGTAGACTAACTCGCCTTCGGGCAACGAGTCCTCGACAGCGAGAACGAGACGAGGTGGCACCAAGGGGCAAGGAGTATGTTCCATTGGCATAAGGAGCGACAGGGCCGATGGAAGCTGCGGAGGGAAAGGTCGAAGTCCAGCGGAGGCGCTCATCCCCTGTGACAGCGAGACGACAAAAGCCACGATGCAGCCTGGGAGAAGGCCGGCTTCGGCGAACGAAGATCGGCAAATGCACCAGCGACTCCTGCCCTACCGACAGCGGTAGAGGCCCAGGCCGAGGGACTTAGGCGCGCTAAGTTACCCGGCAACCCCTTGACACGGCGCGGCGCTGCAGGACTAGCGGGAGGGGCGCGGGGCGCGCGCGGGGCTAGAAATTAGGGAACGCGTAGGAACTCGTCACTCTTGTTGTGACCACTGTACGAGCGGACGTGCGATCCCCGAGCTTCCCGAGCGAAAGGACCAAGCAAGCGAGCGAACACAGCGATCGACGAGCGAGCAGGACTTGAGGCCTTTCGGACGAGATCCTAAGCGACCAGGTTTCCGAGTGAACCTCCAGTGACGAGTACTAGACAGCGAACGACCGGTAAGCCCCGCGCGTCCCTTTGTTCTTTGTTTCTTTGTACTTCCCGTGCGAGTCTCGGTGCCGGCCGTAGGCTCTCCTTGTTCGAAGCAGCGATAGGCAGCCCGCGGGCCAGCCCGGTGTCCCTTGAGGTGACTCTTCTAGTCACCAAGAGTCAACTAGCATAATTAGATATTAAGGTTTCGGTCGAGGGACGGACGTACGCCGTTATTGTGGCGCAGTCCGCCTGAACGTGAATCACACCCACGTGCGAGGCATCGGGGCCTCCTTTGTAACCGAACGAACAGCTGGTTAACGTGCGAGTTCGTAACCTTTGCCGGAGCACCGTAGCTCTTAGAATCATCCGCGTACGCTATCATCTCACGTAAGAATAAGGTTTAGATTGTAAGCGGCGGCGGGAACGCCGAGGTGCCGGGCCACTCGTAGGTCCGGCTATTTTGTGATCGGCCGAGCTCCGGCCTGCCCAAGCGAGGGCCCGTGGACGTGCATTAACCAACGTGCAATAAACGATCTTGTTACCCAACCGTGTGGGTTGTAGATTCGCCTCTCCTTCTTCCCGACAGGAACCCCTCTCTCTAGCTAGCCGGGAGGATCCATCTCGAGGAGTACCGGCGGACGAGCCAGCTGCCCTCGATACCAGCTCTCCCTCGCGCGAACGTAGAAATTCGGTTCCGTCCGCGGAACCTGGCGCCCGATTCGCGTTGCAGGAAGTCGAGGACCAGCGGCCGATAGCCAGGCCGGCTATTATGCAGGCAGGATTTCCGAGCGGCCAAATCACGGACGGCCGAGGAGAAATCCCCTCATAAAGTATTGAAACCAGTATTATGCTTGCATTCCTCTGTCGTTTCTGATTTCCACGTCTTTCCTGTATGCATTAGGATATGCCAGGCAATATGGGGACAGATGTGCCAGGAGCTGAATTGAGGGGAAATCTGAAAGAGCTGGAAGTCGATAAAGCCGCCAGTAAGTGTCATTGCAATTTTGTCACTTTCCTTCTCTTTGCTTCCTTCTTCCTCATCCTTCTCTTGGCTTCTGCATTCATCTGCTCTGTCGTTTTACAGCCTGTGCTTACGCAATTAGCAGAAAAGAATGACTATCGGAATGCAACAATGTAACGCATCCGGCCTGCCCAAGCGAGGGCCCGTGGACGTGCATTAACCAACGTGCAATAAACGATCTTGTTACCCAACCGTGTGGGTTGTAGATTCGCCTCTCCTTCTTCCCGACAGGAACCCCTCTCTCTAGCTAGCCGGGAGGATCCATCTCGAGGAGTACCGGCGGACGAGCCAGCTGCCCTCGATACCAGCTCTCCCTCGCGCGAACGTAGAAATTCGGTTCCGTCCGCGGAACCTGGCGCCCGATTCGCGTTGCAGGAAGTCGAGGACCAGCGGCCGATAGCCAGGCCGGCTATTATGCAGGCAGAATTTCCGAGCGGCCAAATCACGGACGGCCGAGGAGAAATCCCCTCATAAAGTATTGAAACCAGTATTATGCTTGCATTCCTCTGTCGTTTCTGATTTCCACGTCTTTCCTGTATGCATTAGGATATGCCAGGCAATATGGGGACAGATGTGCCAAGAGCTGAATTGAGGGGAAATCTGAAAGAGCTGGAAGTCGATAAAGCCGCCAGTAAGTGTCATTGCAATTTTGTCACTTTCCTTCTCTTTGCTTCCTTCTTCCTCATCCTTCTCTTGGCTTCTGCATTCATCTGCTCTGTCGTTTTACAGCCTGTGCTTACGCAATTAGCAGAAAAGAATGACTATCGGAATGCAACAATGTAACGCATTTCTCTCTCCCTGCCTGTCAGCGGCTTCAGTCCTATACACTATCAGCGTGTGTCCTCTGCGCATTTACTACATTTTTCTCGTATGGCTTTCAGTTCGCATGCTCATTATACGCACGTATGAAATCTCAAGCTTTACACCCGCGTTCATACGCGTACAATTTTCGATGCTTCTGTCCATTCTCTTTCTCTCTGTGTTTCGCGTATGCGAGCGGGCCCAGTCCCCTCTCGCACATTTGACTAAAATCAGTTACAATGTCTTCGTTCTTATCGACCAATATTCTGGGAGTTCAATGTTATTTCGTATTCGTATTTCGTACAGAGGTGGTATAGTTTAAGTCTACGCCGGGGTACGAAAGTAGAAAAGGATGCCAGAATATTAATCGAAAAAAACGAATACATTTTGTAACCAAATGTGTGAGAGGCAAAGAATGTTCCGGCACGCGCGACAATAGGGGGAGAGAGGGGGGAGACTGTTAAAATGATTATATTTATATAAATTATTAATCTTGTTCAATATTAATATATTGAAAAAATTTGCAGGACTCCAGCGGGAAGTTGAGGACCTGAAGGCCGAATTGGAGGCTCTTAAGGGGCTAGGCTACCCACGTGACTTTTCGCGAATTAGTCGCTGGCCGTGTTACCTACAAATTTTGACGGTAACATAAGAGCGAGATGGAGCTGCACGTGATGTCTGTCGATTGACTCGACCACAAACGCATTTGTGTTGGGGTGAATGTATGTATGTGTTCGTCTGGCGACAACTTTGTAGTAAGGCTTGCGATGCTCGTTTGTCGCTTTGCCGATCTCGGACTGGGATACTGCCGACTCCCGAGATTCCGAGACCGGGGCTAGAATTGTAGGCATATATTTATATGTGGGTACATATGTATATGGGAATCGATGTTTCGGTTTCGCTTTGGATACAAAAAGTGAGGTAGACTAGTTGATTTTCACTAGTGTCAAGCCTGTCGTATCCTGGACCGTACTCCAAAATCATGTTCTAAATATCAAATGTATTGTGAATCAAGTACTAATAATGCAAAGCAAAAGAAAAAGCTAAGAGTATCAATAAGCTCACGCCTCACTGGGTGGAATCGAACTCGGTCCTTCCAAATGTGGATCCATTGCTTTACCCATAGCATCACTTGCAAGACTGTTGTCAAATCTCTCCATTTCAATAAAAGATTTGTGATTCTTCTCATCATTTTGTTTACTATGATAGGAATTTTATGGGAAATGAAATATGGTATGACAAAAACTTATAGCTTTGGTTTGAGTGACTCGTATGCCTTATACAATTGCCTCAAGATACAATAATTTTTTTGATGTAATACTACTTGGTATGTAGAGAAAAACTAGACCATTAGCCAGAGCTGTTTCGATATTGTCATAATAATTGAGTTTGAGTTTTTAGAGAGAAAATACACCATGAGAACAGATAGTGTCTTAGGACAGGTACCTATGTTACTAACTATGTTACTATATTACTAACTCGATTAGAATATCTATGAAAAATCGTCTACAGTTATGGTCAATACACATCGGGGGCTATTTTATCGAAAAAGTATTTGAATAGTCAAATAATTATGTACGTCATAGCAGTCATTCAAATCCAAATTATGTATCCATGCCATAGCAAAAAGGGCTCGAATAATAATTATGTTACATTTTGGATATCAATCTATATAGTGAAAGAGGAAAGTTGACATACTATAAATACTTGTTTGTCCAAAAGCACACAGTATTAGAATCACAATGGAGAGCCACTATTCTTGTAGTGGAATGGGGAGATTTTACTTCTAGTTATGCAAATAGTGTAATGAGTAAAGCGATAGATTTGCATTTGAAAAGAAGGGGTTCGATTCCGCATAGTACGTAGATTTTTTTGATATCCATTTTGTTGTTTTTTTCTTTTACTTTAAATTTGTATAAAGACGATACACGATCAAATTCAATGAATCACTTTACTTTTGGCAATATATGAATGAATGAACTTATCAAATTATTTGTAATATATGTAGGTTTGGTAGTAATCAAAGTGAGGCAGTCTACTTCATTTTGCTTATCTGAAATTGAAATGGAAAGACCCCGGTCTAATATGAATGTAACATACGTATGCCTGTACAGGGTGATTCGGGTAAGTGCTATCGGCTTTTTACCATGGAAATTTATCGATTTTTGAAATTGGTAATTGTCTCGGCGGCCGTCTAATGTCACCGGTGTCGCGTGGCTGCTTAGGATCAACTGGCCGAATCACGCCAAATACCGACAGTCTTCCGATTAACCGGCAAGGGCCGAATGAGTCGGTAATAAAACATTTTTGCAGCACAATGGAACGGAAAGTGTGAGCGATGCGTGGCATAATAAACATAGTAAAGAGCGTGTCATCGGTGCACTCTGGCGAGAAATCATTCTTGTTTTTCCTTTTATTATAACTTTAGAGCTAAATATTGAAAGAGCCAGTAGTTCTCTCCTTACCTCAAGTCAACAGCCAGGCTTTCACCCTTTTTTGGAAGGCGGAGGCAGCACGCCTGCAGCAGCGGCGCGATCAAGGATTGCGGCCGAGTCTTTCAATATTTCGTTTTATAGTTATAATAAAGAGAGAAACTAGAATTATTTCTCGCCAGAGTGCAAGAATGATAGGCTTCCCTATATTATTTATTATGCACAAATCTTTATTATATCACGCTAATATCTCGCACTCCCCCCTGCCAGTGTGCAGTGCAGAAAGGTTTTACCAACGAAACGGGCTTGCCTACGAGGAAAATAATTATAGCCCCCAAACGGCTGAACCGATTCGCTTGATATTATCAGCGAGATATTAGCGTGATATAATAAAGATTTGTGCATAATAAATAATATAGGGAAGCCTATCATTCTTGCACTCTGGCGAGAAATAATTCTAGTTTCTCTCTTTATTATAACTATAAAACGAAATATTGAAAGACTCGGCCGCAATCCTTGATCGCGCCGCTGCTGCAGGCGTGCTGCCTCCGCCTTCCAAAAAAGGGTGAAAGCCTGGCTGTTGGCTTGAGGTAAGGAGAGAACTACTGGCTCTTTCAATATTTAGCTCTAAAGTTATAATAAAAGGAAAAACAAGAATGATTTCTCGCCAGAGTGCACCGATTACACGCTCTTTACTATGCTTATTATGCCACGCATCGCTCACACTTTCCGTTCCATTGTGCTGCAGAAATGTTTGATTACCGACTCATTCGGCCCTTGCCGGTTAATCGGAAGACTGTCGGTATTTGGCGTGATTCGGCCAGTTGGCCCTAAGCAGCCACGCGACACCGGTGACATTAGACGGCCGCCGAGACAATTACCAATTTCAAAAATCGATAAATTTCGATGGTAAAAAGCCGATAGCACTTGCCCGAATCACCCTGTACGCCATATAGGTGAAAGCGCGAGAACGTAACTTTGTTACGTACCTAATACGTTCTAGCAACGCCTTGTTACGTCTGGTGTTTACTGGGATGTAACTATATTAGTTTAGGAGTGGGCATGTACAGCAAGCCGAGAAATTCAGAGTATGAAATTTTATCCCTTTTTATACTCACGTAAAATACTTTGGCAACTGCAATGTTTATTGCAGCCGTAGATGTCCGGCCGAGTGGTGGGAGTGCCTTCATTAGTGCTGTCACTGGAGGGTCTGTTTGGAGCGATAGTAAAATTCATTATATTAATGATGTAATCAAATATGTAATGATGAAACATATGTAATGAAACTTACTGTAAGAAACTTGGTCTACTATTCTCTAACTAAAGAACCTTGCTGCTGGTCGTCACAAATGTAGATGTGATCTTAGTCTGTAACAGAAATAGGATGTATATTTAATACCAAGTGCATGACATAAAATTGAATGAAATCTCATACACATTGATTGTGTATATTACTACCGAGATTGAATTCCTTCTTGAAACTTTGTCAGAATAATCTTTGTATAAGGTCTTACAAGTTCACACTAAATTGTATTGAATTTGACCACGTCATTTCCGAAATAATCGATGTTGAAATTGACGCTTTGTAGCACGGGATAGATAGGGAAAACCAGTCTATCACGCACATTGTTAATTGTAACTGGAAAACGGTTCTTAAGAATCGCGTAAAAATTGACACATGCTTCATCAATGTTCCCCAAATGTATACATTTTTTTTTAGAATTTTTGACCACTCCATTTCTGCGTAATGGAGCAGACAGACCTATAAGAATGAAAATGAAAATGGTTAGATCGGACTGAAATTTATACACAATAGTAATTGGCAGTCATTAACATCAATTGCAGATCTACCCAGAACGTCCGGGTGGATCTACAATTTTTAAGGTGAATTCCGACCCACACACACCCCGCATAGTGCGCGAATGAGGCGAAAATCGGCGATAACAGGTGTTTGGATCGAACCCGGGTCCCACTAATTGCGAGCCGGATACTTATCCCCCTGAGCCACTGCGCGTGTAATTGAGAGTTACTTGTTTAATACAGCTAGTTCAAGCTTGACATATGACGTGACTTGCAGCAGAGAAGCTAGGGAATTCTTCGGAAAGTGAGATGCGTTGTTCAAACTTAAATGCAGGACGAATGTATAGGCTGAACCCGGTAAAATGGCTGCTTTCATTTTTGGAAGAATCTCGGATTAATGTATAAAGTCAAGAAAAATAAAGCAATAAATTGGGAGAACTATCAACATACACCAGTCGAATACACTACAGATCAAACACAAATCACGAAACACTATAAGGAAGAGGAGCAAAAAATCATGAAATATATGATGGTCAAGTGGCAAGAGCGATGGCAAAATGATTACCGCGGAAGAATAACGAATGAATTTATCCCGAAAGTTGACTATCCACTCACAAACAGATGGTTCTCACCAGGGCTCAAACCGACATTCATTTTGACAGGGCATGGATCACTGAATATTTACTTACATAAAATTAAAAGAGCGCCTACTCCGAAGTGTAAGTTTTGTATAAATCAAGACGAAACAGTAAAAGACATTTTGTATCATTGTCCTAATTACGAAGAAAAAAGACCAAAATACTTACAAGATATGATAAAAGATATTGCAGCAAACAAGGATAGAAGACTAGCAGAAAATATGGACACTGAAGAAAAATACAAGAACTTTATACAATTTGTCAACGAAGCTTACGAAATACGAGACAAGGAATAAAGAATAAAAAAAATAAAAGAGATAGTAGAAATCAGTCTGCCTCCTCGCGGCAGGGACGGGCAACGACTTGGAAACGAGTCGGCGAAAGACTGCGAATGAAATATTAATGATTAAGAAAAAACACAATTTAAAAAATTTAAAAACGAATAACGAAGCAGAAAGCAAATAAAGAAGACGTAAATAGGCGGGGATGAGCGAAAGCTCGAGGGCCGCAAGTTTCAGAGAACTTAATGAAAAAAAAAATGTCCCTATCTACTGGCGGGGTGGGTGCACACCCCGGAGGACGGAGGAGGCCACCAGCGCAACCAAGGGCGCGGTGGCCATTTTCTCGTTAATCGGGAAAAATTGACCTTGGTGAGCTGGCTCCCCGGAAAGGGAGACGCCGTTGGGGTTGGAAAAGGAGACGCCGCGAAATGCGGCTGCCGCTCCCAAGTACAAGCACCACGGCGTCCCTGGAAAGGGAGAAGCCGAACGGACTTAGAAAGGGAGACGCTGCCGGCCTAACAGCCGCAGGGACTCCTAAGTATAAGTTCCGTTGCGTCCCTGGAAAAGGGAGACGCCATCAGGGAGAGAAAGGGAGATGCCGTGGGCCGAATGGCCACCGCTCCTAAGTACAACCCACGCGGCGTCCCTTAGAAAGGGCGACGACGCCATTGCCAAGCCCTCGAACGACAGGTGACCAACCGAGTCCGAAGAGGAAAGCACCCACATGGTTCGTGATGCGCCCATACAGTCCTCACAGCTGGACCGCTAGCCTCTCACGTTCAAGACAGGCTCCACCTCCAAGTGGTACCCGCCGGCAAACCCGGCCTTCTGTGCTAACAGTTGGTCGGGGCTAACGGAGCTATGTCGCAGACTGCAAGCGCGGTTCGCCGCGCTGGTGCGATCTCGAGCGCTCGCCTTGCAGGCGGACGGGCTAGCATCCCCGAGCTGCTAGTCTGTCCGCGGGGTCAACCCTGCGTAATCCACTGCAAGGCCGCGAGGCGATGTTGGTCCAATTGAACCTCATCTGGTGCCTTTCATGCGGCCGAAACCATATAGCCTTCCCAGCCTCCATTGAACGCACTAAGGACGGCGAAGTTTTTCCCTCGGGAATCCTCCTCGACCACTCGGCGGGGGCCGGGTAAGGCGGTAGCGTTGTCAGCCTGCCAGAGAGTATTGACGGAGTCCCCGAAAGGGACCGCGCTCTCGGTAGAGGCAGCGCTAACAAATGGCCACTAGAGAATGGGTGGCAAGGCCAAATCAATAGTAGCACTGACCCGCCGGCGGGAACCCCGCCGGCACAGAGGTATAGACCAGCCATGGGGATTGGCTGTTAACCCCCTGCGCGTTTGCCGTGCGCTGCAACCCGTGTCGTCGGAAAAGCGGATCCTGGGATCTGAGGAGGCCCTCTTTTGGGTTCGGAGGGTCCCTCCAACACGTACCTTTGGCCACAGCTTCGACTAAACGGGAGGTCAGCCGAGAAAAGTAGCCCTATGGCTGACCAATCGGCTAGGAAACGCTCGTACGAGCGAATTCCAAGTGGGCGAGGAAGCGGGCAGTGGAGTCTGGGGAGACCCAGTCGGCCACTGCAAGCGGACTATATCCTGTGCGTAAGCCTAACCCGGCAGCCCCTCTCGCGGCATTGCGCCGTTGCACGAGGGCTACTGTCTGGTTCCACATGAGGGTCCAAGGAGGCTGGGCAGCGCTGCAGGACGAATAGAAAAAGCAAATGGATGATGATATAAACACACCATTGTCCCCGGAGGGGACGCATGAGATGGATACGGAAACGTTGCCCTCCGGGGCGACGACCAATCCAGTGCCCTCGAAAGAGGCCAAAGTGGGAATCCACCGGCCTTCTAAGGGAAGTGCTCCAACACGGGGCAACCCTGGAAGGACGTCTGACGGCGCTCGAAGCTGCGACAGTATCGCAGCGCGCCGTTAAGACAACGGTCGAGAAGTCGCTGAACCGAGTTGCCAAGCAATTCGAAAAAACGCCTTCAGCGTGCACCGAGGCTGCGAAGCCTGGTACCAGGCGGCCAAAGGAGGCGCAAGCTCCCAGGCCAGCTACTTATAGCTATGCCCAAGCGCTGAAGACAGTAAGTGCGAAGAGACCGGGTGTACCACCGACTAAGGAGGTCAGACCACTTCACGTGGTCAAGATCTTCCCGGAGTCGGTTGAAAAGTACCAGGACAGCGAAGCTACCAAGCGAGCTGTTCTGCAACTGGTGAAGCCCGCGAGGGAGAAGATAGCCGTCAAGTCGGTTCGGCGCATCCACAGCAATGGGATCGCCATCGAAACTGAGGAGGCGGCTCACCTCGAAGCGTTTACGGCGAGTACGCTACTCCGGGACGCCGGACTAAGCGCTGGAGTACTGGGAAAGAGGAACCCGACCCTCGGGTCTTCCACGTGCCCAGTGAGATCACCCTGGAGAAGTTTGTTTCTTGTATAAAGAAACAAAATCTCCGTAGCCTCTCGAAAAAGGTCAGAGATGAAATGGCCGCAGCCGTAAGCTGAGGTTTAAGACCTTGACAAGGGGTCTCGTGGCTGGGACAGAGACGAAGGCAACGCCCAAGTCCGAGTCCGGGTCAAAACTGAAGCCCGAGGTTGGAACCCCAGTAGGCAAGGCAGCCACTAGTACCTCGACCTGGGTGATCAAGGTCCCGCCGGAGATGCGATCCTACATCCGGGGACAGGGCGACCGGGTGTTCGTCGAGTGGGCGTCTTGCCGTGTGCAAGATTTCCACTCCGTCACCCGGTGCTTCAAGTGCCAGAGATTTGGACACCTGTCAAAATTCTGCAATGCCGCAGCCAGTGTGTGCGGTCACTGCGCCGAAACGGGGCATACCACTGCCGACTGCAAGCAGAAGGGGCGGGCTCCGATCTGCTCGAACTGCAAGCGAGTCGGCAAGCAGCACAATCACGGGCTTATGAGCAGAAGCTGCCCATCGTACAACGAGGCAATCCAGTTGGTGAAGTCACGCACCATCAATGGATAAAGAAGCCCGTTGCTCGCGTCTAAGTAGCAGGTTACGAATATTGCAGTTGAATATGCAGCGTTCAAGAACTGTTACAGACGAACTTCGTGTCGCACTTGAATGACTAGACGTTGATATCGTGCTCGTCCAGGAACCGTATAACCTCAAAGGCGTAGTTACGGGCTTGGGAGTCACGACACGCCTTTACACGGGCGGAGGGACGGAGGTGATGGCCGCAATCGCGGTCCGGAACCCGTCTCTCACAGTCGTGAGTCTCTCGCACCTGAACGACGGGCACATCGTCTGCGTGCACACGAAAGTAGAGAACACGGACCTGTATCTGGTCAGTCAGTACTTTCAATTCTCTGACGAGATAGAGAGCAGCCTGACATGACTTTATCGGGCCCTACCAGCGAACGGAACGGGTCGAATCGTGCTGGGGGCCGATGCCAACGCCAAGTCTCCCCTATGGGGAGCGGCGGCAGCAGACGCCCGAGGAGAGGCGCTCGAAGAGCTCCTCTCAATGCACGGCCTGTGTGTTCTGAACGAGGCTGGCAGCATGGCAACATTCTCCAGCTCGTGCGGAGAGTCATACATCGACGTTACAATGGCAACGGTCGATGCAGCCGGACTGGTTCGAAGCTGGGAAGTCAGAGATGACCTTACGTCCAGCGACCACCGTGCTATTGCTTTTGAGCTCACCCTCGAACGCACTGAAGAGGATCAGCCCCGAGAGGGGCGTTTCCCCACAAGGAAGGCCGACTGGCCGGACTTTGAGAGAATCCTCGAGGAGCAACTGCGGGACCTCCCTCCACTGGTCGTTTCCGGACCGGAGGAGACAGAGGCACGCGCGACACAGATTGAGCAATCAATCGTCGCAGCGTGCAACGCCGCGATGCCCCCGAGGAAAAAGCGCGGAAGAGCCGTCCCCTGGTGGAGCGATGAGCTCACGAGACGAAAGAAGCGCATCTATAAATTACGGCGCGCCTTTCAGTCCAGTAGATAGGCTAGGCCGGTTCTGCGACGGAAGTGGCCCAGCGGCCATTTTGTTTCGGCGGGAAATTCAAACGTGTCGGTAGGGGGTTTTCAGCGCGCTGCGCCGGAAGTGCGCCAGCGGCCATGTTGTTTTGGGTGGTGGGTGGCGCAGGTGTCCCCCAGGTGTGTGTGGGTGGCCCAGGTGCCCCCCGTGGGTGTTGGAGGTATTCCTATTGTTTCCGGTGTCCGCGGTGGGTGGATGGCGCAGGTGCCCTATTGTTCCCGGTCCAGGTAGGTGGGTGGGATGCCTCCACCGTGTACTTTTGCTGCGTACCTGTACCCAAGGGTTGAGCTAGTGTCTCAGGTGCCCCAGGTGCCACAGGTAGGCGCGTGCCGCGGGTCCGCGGAGGAGGGGATGCCTGCCCCGGGCCGTATACTCCGCTAGGGGTGGGGGGTGCGTGCCCCGGGCCGTATACTCCCGACGAGGAGGGGTGCGTGGGAACTTGGATGCTCCGCCAGCGCACGTGTACCCATAAATACCCCCGTGACAGCGATAATGGGTTTTTTTTTCCTCCCCTATACATTAAGACGAAGATTCTCTAAACACTTGACATGCCGACCGGCCTAATGCAGCATCATGGTACTTGACCGACCGGACGCACGTGCGCGTGTTTACGTAAACAGCACGTAGCTAAGCTGCTTAGATGCAGTGTTTGTTTACTGCACCAGTAAAATTTTCTATAAGGTGGTCGCAATCACTGGCGCCCAATCTAAATACGCCGTCGCGACACTCGTCTGTACGTGCTGGTATTTACGAAAAAGAGACAGCCACAAGTGTCCGCTAGTATTTACGACCCCCGGCAGACATAGGCACAAGTGTCCGTTTCCTGCGACAGCGGGACTTTCCTGCGGCAGCGGGACTTTCCCTATCGTGACTCTTGGCCGCACATGTTGCTGTTTACGAAAACGGCACGTAGCTACAGACTTAGATGCAAGGGCTTGTTTCCTGCAACGGTAGACTTTCTATAAGAAACCCCCTTTAAATGCCCCAGCGCGGCACTTGACTGACCGACCGGCCGCACGTGCCGATCTTTACGGAAAGGGTCCGTCGCCGCCGTACAATTTACAGCCGGCTAATTATCAGGACCAGTTTACAGCCTAATTATCATAATAAACAGACAAGCCCGGCTGAACATTTTTTACAGCCGTAGTAGCTAGCTGGTAGTGCTTCTTTCGACTTTTCGTGGGTGCATCTTCCAAGTCCCCGGCTGAAGCGTGCGACACACATTTTTTACATCCGTCTCTTAGAGAGAGAGAGAGAGAGAGAGAGAGGTGAGAACCCTTCTTTCGAATTTTCGTGGTGCATCTTCCAAGTCCCGGCTGAAGCGTGCGACACACATTTTTTTACAACCGTCTCTTTCTCGCCCCGAGTAACCGCGCTCTCCCTCAGCGATAGCCGTAGAGAGAGAGAGAGAGAGGGGGTTAGAACCCTTCTTTCGAATTTTCGTGGGTGCATCTTCCAAGTGGGGGGATGCCATGGGGTAAAAGTGGTTCATAAGGGAGTGTGGTGATCATTAATTTGGGTACCACAGCATCCACAACAGCAGCAGCAGCAGCAGCATGACGATCGAAAAGGTAATACTCCCTCAGTATGCATGAGATTCAAATTCTACTGCCGAGAGTATAGCTCAACGCATTTTCCAGACACACACTAAACGGGTATCGTTTGACGATTGCCATGAGGTCCATCATTTGCCCTATGATGAAGCCGAAAGACTCGCACGAATTGGGACATGGCATATTATAGCCGAAAATACTGCTCGGTTTAAGAGACGGATTCGTGCGATGGCAGTGGTCTTGGAAGATGTTTTACGTTCAAAGATAAGAGAATCAAAAACTGAAACTGTTGTATGGTCAAAAACTGAAACTGTTGTATAACCATTAGAGGTTAATAAATATCCATGTATAATTAACAATCAAATGGCTAGCTGATGTCCTTCCAAGCATATATTATATAAGAAATCTGTCGGAGATGACAATAGTTTGCTCTATACCACTGAGTCCAGCCGAAACGTGGCTGCCATACCACTGACCCAGCCGAAACGTGGCTGGCGCTCGAGAGTGCACATCCGGGAAACTTTTAACATGCCGGTACGATAGACTTCGCCATTTTGAATTCATTTACGTTTCTTTTCGGAAAAGCGCTGGACCAAATCCCCACTTTTCGTGAAAATGAGTGCATAAAAGGGAAACGTATCCACAGAGAGCACACCATTAGTATCTACATCTTTCGAAGTAGAGACGTCGCTCGTCGGACACAGCACGCAATTTTCCCGTGTCGTGAAAGTTTCGTTTTTATCCGGACGCGAAGTACAGAATCTCATAGCAAAGATGGAGCTCGCTAAAAATATGCTGGAGAACCTGAGCGCTACAGCAAATGTTGTGCGGAACATGGCTGAATACCTCAAGTGGCTAGAGATGTGTAATGACACATTGGCATGTCTAGCCAATTACATGGATAATTGTGATGACGCCACATCGGTGGGCACGAAACACCACATTGAGTGTATTCAGTACCGCATCAGGGGTTTGCGTGTACGAATGCGCGATCGGTTTGTGCGGACGGGTGGTTGTGTTAGTGGCAGTGGAATTGCGGGAGCGCCAGCTTCCAGCCTCGTGTGGGAGAACACGGAGTCAGCCTTCAAGGGACGCATCGCCACAGGTGTTGTGATTAACACCCGCCACATCGAGCCGCAGCATTTTCTTCGGGACGCACGAAGGATGGTGATGGCCCGCGTGACGGATGCCGTTACACAGAACGGCAGCATCAAAGTCTACACAGTCCTGGAGGCGGAATTTGAGTTGAACGGCGAGAAAAGCATCAAGTCGTTCAACACCAAAAATGTCGAGCTCTTTCCCGTCAGCAACATCCGCCAGTGGTATCGAGCTGCCGTGGAGGATCCGATTCTCGCAGCGATGTCCGAGTTTCAAGAACGGAATAGTGGCTGGGCCTTGCGGACGGTTTTACAGCTGGCTGTAAAGATGAGTCGATACAATCCGCTTAGAGCAGGCTGCTATATTCCACTACCGGCAGAAGTGCAGAAGAAAAAGGCTGTCGTAAACATTAAATGCAACGACAATGCCTGCTTCTTTTGGTCGGTAGTGGCAGGCTTGTACCCGGTCATCGATACCCGCTCGCACAACGTCAGCAGGACATCATCATACCCAGATTATGCCAGCGTGCTCGACATCAGCGGGATCGAGCTTCCGATGACCATGAAGCAGCTAGCCCCATTCGAACGGAAAAACGATATTTCCATCAACGTGTTCGGATGGGCTGAGAAGCGCTGCGTCCCACTACATCTGACTGCGAAGAAAATGGACCGGCACGTCAATTTGCTCCTCATCGAGTCGAAGAAGAAGGACGCGCCGCCCCAGCACCATTTCGCGACAATTACCAACCTGTCGCGGTTGGTATCGACGCAGCTCAGCAGGAAAGACCATGCCCGACATATATGCGAGCGGTAAGCATCGATTTTTCCTATTAATATCAGTATTGCAGGGATAAAACAATATCTCATACTGTTTGTCTATTTTCAGATGCCTGCATTATTTCAAGTCGGCACAACTCTTGAGAATCCACACGGAGGCCTGCTCCAAGGTTGATGAGTGTGCGGTAATCCTCCCCACCGATGAGCAGAAGTGGTTACGCTTTAAAAACCACCGCCATCAGGAGCGTATGCCGTTCATCGTCTATGCGGACTTGGAGTGTCTACTCACGCCCATGCAGGACGATGTGCCCACCGCCAAATATCAACAGCATCAACCCTACAGCATCGGGTATTATGTACATTGCGCATATGATTCCTCGCTGTGTGGGTATCGTTCATATACCAGCGCGGCAGGGTGTATGGATTGGTTTTCGCAGGAGTTATATAATTTGAGTTGTCGGATCAAGAGCATCCTTGACAAAGTAGTTCCGATGGACCGTCTTACCGATGAGGCAACACGGGAATTCGACGGGGCTACACATTGTCATATATGTTCAAAGCCGTTTGGTAATGATGATGATTCGTCGAAGAAAGTTCGCGATCATTGTCACTTAACCGGCGCATATCGTGGTCCGGCACATTCAAATTGTAACCTGTCATACCAAAATCCATATACTGTGCCGGTTGTTTTCCACAACCTGTCCGGGTACGATGCGCACTTTGTGATTTTGGCGCTAGCTAACGCTTTCGAGGGCAAGATTAATTTACTCCCCATTACGAAGGAGAAATATATCTCCTTCACAAAGCATGTGTCTGACACGGCGGGAGTAAATCGCTTGACCAAGAAAAGAACGGAATGTGTTAAGTTTCGATTTATCGATTCTTACAAATTTCTCAGTTCAAGCCTCGACAAATTGTCATCGTACTTGGGAGGGGAAAAGTTGCATATCGTACGGAAGATGTTCCCAGACTTGTCCGAGGATGATTTTAAACTTCTGACAAGAAAGGGTGTCTTTCCGTACGATTATATGACTACGTACAGCAAATTGAATGACACGCAATTACCCACACGCGAGGAATTTTATAATAGGCTTAACGATAGCAATATAACCGATGCCGAATATCAGCATGCGGCGGATGTATGGTCACGCTTTAGCATCAAAACATTGGGTGAATACAGTGATCTTTATATGAAGTTAGATGTACTGTTATTGGCCGATATTTTTGAGAGCTTCCGCGATGATTGTAAATCCAGCTACAATCTGGATCCGGCGCACTACTTTACCCTCCCCGGATTCACATCGGACGCGATGCTTAAGCATACCGGTATCGTGTTCGAACTGCTGACGGATGTGGACATGCTCCTGTTCGTCGAGCAGGGTATCCGCGGAGGGTTAAGCCAATGCTCGCATCGGTACGCGCGCGCTAATAATAAGTATTTACCCACATATGACCCATCGAAAGCTTCCACGTACCTTATGTACTTAGATGTTAATAATTTATATGGTTGGGCAATGTCTCAACCATTACCGTATGGAGGCTTTCGATGGCTCACTGAGGAGGAGCGTACGCAGTTCGCGATAAATTCGATTCCGCTGGATGGTCCGTTCGGATATATTTTGGAAGTTGATTTGGAGTATCCTCACGCGCTTCACGACTCGCACGGAGACTTGCCGTTTTGCCCAGACCATGAGGACGCTCCGGTGAGAACCTCAAAGGGTGGGCAAAAGAAATTGCTCGCGACGTTCACGAATAAGACGCGGTATATTATACATTATCGCTATTTGCAGCAGGCTTTGAAGCATGGGTTAAAGTTAGCCAAGATATATCGGGTTATTCAATTCAATCAGTCGCCATGGTTGCACGAGTATATAGAGCTGAACACTAGATTCCGTACGGCTGCAACCAATGAATTTAGTAAAAATCTATTTAAATTAATGAACAATGCAGTTTTTGGTAAAACTATGGAAAATGTACGCAATCATACGAATGTTAAATTAGTCACCCAGTGGGACGGTCGATATGGTGCCGAGGCTATGATTTCGAAACCAAATTTCCATAGTTCTACCATTTTTGCCGAAGATTTGATTGCAGTCGAATTACGTAATCTAGCCGTCAAATTTTTAAAACCTTTATACGTAGGTATGTGCATCTTAGATATAGCTAAAACGCGTTTGTATGAATTCCACTATGAGTACATGCTTCCGAAGTTTGCCGACAAATCGCGAATAATGTATACGGATACGGATAGCCTTATATATGAAATAGAGTGCGATGATGTCTACGAACAGATGAAGCAGGATATTGATAGGTTCGATACTAGCGATTATCCTGAGGATAACCCATATGGACTTCCACGCGTTAATAAAAAGGTACCCGGTCTGATGAAAGACGAAAATAATGGTACGATTATGACCGAATTCGTGGGGTTGAGAGCAGAGATGTACGCTACTCGAGTACATGGTAGGGAGGGCTGTGACAAGAAGATTAAGGGTATCAAGAAAAGTGTCACAGCCAAATGCATAGAATTTGAGGACTATGTTCGATGTCTCGAGGATAGTACGGAGAAAAAAGTTCGGCAGAACTGCATACGATCCTCGAAACATAACGTGTATTCAATTAGCGAGGAAAAGCTTGCCCTCAACCCACACGATGATAAGCGCCACATCATACCGGGTTCAACTCGTACGCTCCCTTGGGGACATTATAAGATCGCCGAATAGTAGTATTAAGAGCGTGTATTATTTGAGTATTTATTTGATTTATTTATTTATTTGATTTATTTATTTATTGTTGTATAATATATACTGAAATAAACATCTATTTATATATATAATTCAGCGTTTATCCTATTCATTCAACGCGTAGTAGTATAGATTTTTGGAGATTTTTAGCCATAGTCCAGCTTTCCCAGAGAAGGAGGAGGATGCAGGCCATGTGCTGACTTCGTCTCAGTACGCAGCACCGCATATCCGGACATCTATTTAGCAGGAGATGCCCTTTCCCTTAAAATGCGGGCTCGAAGGCGAAAGTTCCACAGTTGCGTAGTTTTCGCTGACCAAAATACATCGAAGTTCACGATGCCATCATCTCGAGCAGCCTATATTTCGGGTCCCGCGATCAACGATCTTTTGTTTCGGGACTTGCTTCTCATAGATTCGTCGGATGACGATGACGATGAGGAATTCTATGATGCACGGTCGGTTGAAGATATTTCCCTGGAGGAGGAGGAGGAAGAAATGGGCGAGGATGATATCTACGATGCGGATACGGTAATTTTAGACGGTATGTATCACAATTGGCTCAACCCTCTCTCTCTCTCTTATAGAAGATTTTTATCGAATCCACTTCTCCTATTTAGAAAACTTTCACGTCGACATGGATGATGTTGATACCGACACCGAGGATGAATACTTCGTTGAGATAAACGGAGATTCGGTGATATTCGAAGGGCTTCCCGATGTAGATGCGGAGGACTTCGCGCAGATCATCCTACGCCCTCGAGAGGAATAGGCCTGCACCCTTCCGCCATGGAAATCTTATTTTTCCGGCAGGGGTGGAGTGGGAGAGATGTCACCAGTTTCCTTAAATGCTGGTCATGCAGGAGAAAGCCCGACATATCCAGAATTTTCGTCGGCCATCCAACACCATCCCCTCCGATCGAGTCATGAGCTGGGTCTATAGAGCACGAACATGGAATGACGACGATGTGGACATGTATGCATCCGATGATGATGATGAGGGGCCACTCTATGCCGACTCAATAATTGTATACAGTAGCGACAGCGAGGAGGAGTGTGACATAGGTAAGGTTTCTTTCTCTCTCTCTCTCTCATACAAGATTGATATCTAATCAGCTTCTCTTTCTCATTTAGATGCCATCGATGCGCTGCAGCGTCTCTGTGGTACGGTGGAGGAAGAGGAGGAGGAGGAGGAGGAGGAGGACGAGGATGCTCCAGCTATACGGCTAACGATCAACATGGGCCGTCCAGAGAATCCGGCGATGGTGACCCGGAATATCATTTTCCCTCGGTTGGATGCGGCATCGTGCTCAAGGCTCAACGAGTACCTCCACGAGATGTTCACGCAGCCTCCTCAGCGTGGGAGATTCCCAATTCGCGGATGGCTGACCGACGAAAACGCGGAGATCAATGTGGCCCATTTTCTGGAAATGATTGCGCGTCCTCGAGAGCAATAATTGTACATGTTACATATAAATATCAATAAATTTATTTATTTTTGTTCCCATTACATAACATCCTTTTTATTTATCCACGAATTGTGTATCGCATCAAATCCTAACCACTTTACAAATAGTTTATCTCCCTTCTTGCGCAATACCTTCTCAACCAAATGCACATCGGGATGCATGGCCTTATGCAATTCAAGTTCATAAAACCCTCCTGCGACGAGATCGCCCTTGAAATCCTTTAGGAGATAAGAAACCGGGTTCGTTCGTTTAACTGTGCGGATCTCGAACACCTCTGCTGACCAGTTCGGTGTATAGCCTTTATCAAAGATAGTTTTGAATTTGCTGACTCGAACTTTGTCTCCAACTTTAAACTTTGCTGGTCCAAGGATTTTTATATTGCTGTATACGGTGGCGAGGAGATGCTTTTCATCATTGCGGGTCACGTTGGCCGGACACATTTGGATGGTGCGATGTTTCCGATGATTATAGGTTGACACCAACGTGGACAGGATGTTGGTCCAGCGATAGTTCCCATTCAGCGAGAACGACTTCCACATAGCATTCTTGAGCGTACGGTTGAAGCGCTCCACCACGGAGGCCTTCATAATGCTGAAGGTTGAATAGTGGTTGATCCCATGCTTCTTCATGCAGTCTTGAAAGTCACAGTTGTAAAACTCCTTGCCCTGATCGGTCTGTAGGTTTTTAGGGACTCTTCCATCGGTACGCAATATGCTCGAAAAGGATTTCGTCACGTCAACCGCTCCCTTACTTTTCAGAGGAAGGGCCCATGCATACTTGCTGAATACATCGATTACTGTAAGGATATACCGTAGCCCTCGGTTTTCCTTTGCGTATGGTTGAACCTCCACGATATCAGCTTGCCATAGATCGTCGAAACCATGCACGATTACCCGTCTGCGTGGAAAGTTACGTCGTGCTGCAGCGTGCAACTCTTCCACCAATTGTGCCTTGACGTTACTCATGATATGCAACTGAGTCGACATGATATCCGTCATCCCCTTTTATTATTATTAGTTCCTCAATTTGTCTTTCAAGCGACTTCAGCAATCGGTACATTGTACTTTGTAGATCCAGCAATTTTTCCTCAACTTCGTCCCTCAGTTCATTCACAAAACTGTTCACATAGCGCATGGAAGCGACATCGTCGGCAGCTAGGGGTTCGCCTACGCAGCATATTTTCCGTCCACGCGCGTTGAAAGATTCACCCTCCAGACACACTGCGCTGGTGTATATTACATTTCTAAATATTGATTGCACTGCCGATGATGATAATGGTGATGATTGTGGGGTTGTTGAAGTCCCATTCGTTGCGAGGGGCGCACCAAACTTGTTGATCGACATCGCATGCCGTACTGGTCCCGTAACTAGTATGCATAGCTAGTTTATAATCAATCCAGCTTCTCGAAGTTCCTCGATTATCGACATTAGCTCATTGTCATGACCAGTATGACCGGCGTCTTGCGAAGAAACCAACAGCTGCATGCGTTCCACCAGCTCGTTCGGATCATCCCAGTGAACGTAATCGATGGGGTTGTTCGTAGCAATCATAGCGTTTGGAAGTTTATTATTATATGTCCGTTGTGATATACCACGTCCTCCTTTTGGTTGAAACAACTTCTTAATTATATGCTGATACTTGTAACCCTTGTTGCCCTTTACCTGCCCGGATGCCGAATGATTCGTTCTATGGGCGTTCGAAAGTGTTAGAATGTCTCGGTATGCATTCAAATCAGCATCAGTATATTTTGAATCGTCAGGCGTCTTCGAGAATATCAGATCGAAGAGTCCTACAGTTCCCTTGTATCGTCTGGTGCCGATCATAATGTTGTCCTTATCATCCACATCGAACAGACAACTACCGATATAGAGTTTGCCGACGTTGACATTATGGTATATGCCGTATACTTTGTCCACAGTATCTAGTGTGTCAAGGTATAGTAGTTTTATGTATTTCTTTGCCAGAGGTCCGAATTTTTCATTCAAAGCTTCTCTTTCTGAACGAAACTCTTCGGAGTTGCCCGGTTGTAGAATAGCACGCATCGTTGTATTTATCTTAGCTTCAGCTGATGGTGATGTGTATGAGGTCTCGAAGATTTCCCCATCAATGATCGGCATATGACGTGCAGCAGCATCATCATCGTCGATGGCTGGGCTCTGCTTCGATGCCTGCGGACTAGAGTCTCCATAGCGCACTTTCTTACCATGAATAGATTTTGGCTTCAATGTTCTCGAAAGTTTAGGAGTCGTGTCCGGCTTCAATTGTCTCAAAAGTCTAGGAGTCACGGTGTCTGTGCGCAATCGTTTAATACTCTTTGCCTCTAAAAGTTTCCTCCTGCTGGACGATTTCATCTGTCTCAGTGGTATGTTGAATGAATCGTCGAACTCGGGTGTTTGCGGTGGTGATGGCGGTGGTGGTGATAGTGGCGATGGCGGTGGCGATGATTTTAGCTGCTGCTGCAGCATCATTGTATTCCCCGTCGTCTCCACCAATTGCTTTAGCGGCTCGACAATCGGTCGTAGATTTGTCTCCAACGCCGCATCAGCATCTATCTTTCCCACCTTCAATGCCAGATATTTCTTGCGTATAGCATCGCTGGTCTTCGCAATCTCTTCTGTAATAGCTTCCTCTTTGGCACGCTGTTTCTTCTCATTCTTCACCATGATGATGATGATTGTAGTGATGCAGTAGTTTAAGCAAGCGATACAGCATCAGCAATGTTCGTAGAACGTATGCGTGGAGGATGATGTTATAGGCTTGTTAAATACATATGCCCCACCCTCGGGGATTAGGTGCATACTTATACGGACCTATCAGCAGGCAGACCGACCGACTGGTTGACGAATCAACCCGACCATTCGACCGACCGACAGACAGACCGAGCGATCTTCCCCCGGTTCCGAGGCCCGATGCACCACCATTTCACTCCCCCTATTCCGTTAACTCCTCCAACAACATATCCTGAGGATATATTTTCCCACCTTCAATGCAAGATATTTTGTGCCTGTAGTATCACCGACCGCTGCCATCTCCGGCATGGCATCATCATCTTCTTCTTCGCTGGCACGTTGCTTCTTAATATATTTCATCATGATGATTGTAGCGGGGAGTAGTAGTAGTAGTAGTAGTTTAGATAGCCAATATAACCTCAGCGATGTTCACAGAACGTATGTTCATGGGATGCGGCTATAGGCATGTTAAATACATATACTCCCCACCCTTCGGGATTATATTTATATGAGTCTCTCGCCAGGCAGATCGACCGCCTGACTGCTCCAATGATCCCACTGGCCGACCGACCTACCGACCGATCTGCCAACCGACCGACCGGCCGACCTACCGACCGACCTACCGACCGATCGACCGACCGAGCGATCTCCCCCGGCTGATATATCATCATTTTGCTCGCAATTCCATGATCTTCTCCAGCCACATATCCATGATAGAATAGTCATTATGAACATACCACAGAAGGTTGTTCCACGCGACAATTTTCCATGCAATACTTCTTCAGGCACGACTTCAATTATATGCGGTGGGGAATCAGCAGCAGCAGTTCCATACTTTTTCGTAGCACCATTATCCGCATCACCCACCACAAATATATCATCACTTTTGGGCGAGATCTGCCTCCTCCTCCTTCTTCTCTTTCTCCTTTTCTTTATCTGCCGATTATCCTCATCCTCATCATCCGTACTCAAAATGCTTATCATCAATGTATGCATGATGTTTCTCCAATGACGCCTCAGGGACATGTGTGCTTACGATGTTACGGCGAACTCATTAAATCCGCGTCGATAGCGCCCATGATCCAGGGGACTATCCTTGTCTATGACGAGAAAACCATACTTTTTGTCCCAGCATTTTGAGCACAATTCAGTAAACTTTTCGAGCGTCATATCTACATTAACATGATCATGATATACATGTCGTAGATTCATGCCGTCCTGTTTAAACAATATAATCATATTGGCATTATCCCGAATCAGGTGTTTCGGTATTCGTGCGTATGATTGGTTGAGATAGAAGCAGTCCACGTGGGAATGTCTGCCCATAGCAAAGTATTCCCTCATGACATTCTGCTCGTCACAAGCAACATCATCGAAAACAAATACTGAGTTTGGTAGAGCTTCAGCAGGCGGGATCACACTTGCATTTTCCGTGAATGGGAAGTAGCCCAAGTCCTCCACAGATGACAACACTTTCTCCAAGTACTGATACTTGGGTTGATACAGGGATTTTGAGTACACGTATACATTCTCAAATCGTAATCCATTCGGACTCTCAAGCATACTAATCATAGCGTTTGTTTTTCCACAATTAGACGGGCCACATATCACGCAACGTATACTGTTTGGCAACAATGTACCGTGTCTCTTCCGTTCATGCTCCCCCACATCAAACATGCGATTCATGGGGATATGAATATTCCCTGGTTGCCGTGTAAAGCGCATGGCGTTGGAGTTATACTATGGGGTTGGAGTGGAGGTGGATGCGATATTTATATATCCGACAGTCGAGCGGCTGTGTCAGTTGTAAAGCATGGCGGTCCTAGTTGTCAACAAACCTACTCTGCGCGGCGCTACCGCTGAGGAGCTAGAATATGTACCGAAAATCCTGCTACTACGCGACTATGCACGCGATGTGGACGCAATTTGGGCCAATCTACCTGATCATATAAAGGCCGATCCTGAAGTGCGGACATATCGTCGATGTTTATGGCACTACAATCTTCCGAGTCAGCGTGATCATGTGG
Organism: Crossocerus cetratus; assembly: GCA_963675795.1. Taxonomy (NCBI): domain Eukaryota; kingdom Metazoa; phylum Arthropoda; class Insecta; order Hymenoptera; family Crabronidae; genus Crossocerus; species Crossocerus cetratus. The sequence continues at coordinate 1,904,642 of CAVMBF010000001.1, forward strand.
ATGGACCAGCCCCTATGATCAGGGAGTGCTCTGTATGTGCTACAAAACGGGAGCCGCTTACCGATTGTACAGCACGCACTAATAATAATAACCGGTCCCCCAAGAAAATACATATAAGATTTTGATCGGCAGTACTCAGCATCAGTATGAGTACGACTCCCACGGCATATTGATGATTGGGGACGGACTATTGAATCGTGCCATAAATTCCCTACCATTTGAGCTACACATACCAGGATATCAATTTTGTGGTCCGGGTACCCGTTTGGAGCGCCGATTGGCTCGTGGGGAGCGCGGTATCAATCCTTTGGACGCGGCCTGTAGGGAGCACGACATCGCATACTCTCAACGCAAAGATCTCGAAGGACGTCACGCGGCTGATAAAATATTAGCCAAAAGCGCGCTACAACGTATAGGAGCTAAGGACGCATCGTTCGGTGAAAAGACTGCAGCAACCACCGTCTGGGCTACCATGAAGGTGAAAAGAAAACTCGGCATGGGGTTGAGAAGAAAGAGAAAGAATACGGAGAATAACCTGAAGAAGAAAAAGAAGAAGAATGGTAGAAAACATCTCCGCGTATTGCCTGCGGCCAAGCGAGGTGGAGTCATACCGCTACTCCTTCCGGCATTAGGCGCTTTAGGCGCGTTGGTTACTGGAGCATCATCGGTGGTCAAGACCATATCGGATAAAAGAATGGCTCGAAAGCAGCTAGAGGAAATGCAGCGTCATAACCGCACCATGGAGGGTCGAGGGTTGTACCTTGCACCATGCAAGCGGGGGAATGGTGTAGGAAAGAAAAAAAAACGTCAAAATCGTGGGAGATAGATGATGATGATGATGATGATGATGTTACTGCGCGAGGTACAACAAACTATCAGCTTGAACATGCATGTAAAGGATTGCCATATTTTCGAGGAGTTTTCATGCGTGACGACTTGCCGAAGAAAGCATGGTCTAAGGAGTGCGGAATCGTCAATTTGGATAATGTTCTCGGCCCTGGAACACACTGGGTAGCGTACAGTAAATGCGGCTCATATGTGAAATACTTTGATAGCTTTGGGAACCTCCGACCACCGTCAGAATTGATGGGTTACTTTGATGGTGACCGTGCAAGAATCACATACAATTACGAACGGCTTCAAAACTTTGATCAAAGCATTTGCGGTCAGTTGTGCGTGAAATTTCTATGTGAAAATTCCCTATAAAGCGTACTCCCATCATTAGTAAAACTCAGTTTCCTGCAAAGAGTGCTAAGAAAACATGTCATTCACATTCACGCTGTCCGATAAAAGTAGTGAGCTCTGCTCTACATACTGTCCGCCGGTAGATCTGCCCGGTGGGCACTATGAGCTCGGTCTACTGGATCTTGAGACTTATAATACAATACCGAACATTAGTTCCTCAAATGGTAATAATAAGTTCTACTTTGGCGATCATGATGAGGTGATAACTATTCCCGACGGTTCTTACGAGCTGGAGGCTATTGAGGAATATCTGAGACGCGAGATAGTAAGTCGATATCCACGCACGAATGTCTCCAATGATAATGTTGGCTATGATTATCCGATGGCTATGCGTGCAAACAACAATACGATGAGGAGTGAAATTCAAAGCGCCTTCCAAATCAACTTTACACTACCCGACAATGTGGGAGCCCTGTTGGGATTTTCTCCGAACCGTGTTCTATCGCCTAATATTCGACATCAATCGGACCTCCCGGTGAACATCATAAGCGTGAATATGATTCGGGTAGAGTGCAATATAACCACCGGTTCGTACAGTAATGACGGTCGGTTGATACATGCGATTCATGAGTTCGCACCCAGAGTTCCTCCAGGATATAAGATATCGGAAACACCATCGCGAGTCATTTATCTGCCGATCGTTGTACGAGCAATAGACGATCTGACGATTCGAATAGTTGATCAGTCCGGACAACTAGTGGATTTCCGCGGAGAGGAGATAACAGTACGCTTGCATGTACGACGTCGCGTCTAATAGGCATGCTCATCTATAACGTCAGCTCTGGGGACGGCGATACGGCATTAAGAAGCAGCAGCAGCAGCAGCAGCAGCAGATCATCTACATTTCAATCATCTGTAAAGAGCGGTGGCAGTATTGGCGGTCAAAAGAGGCTAAGCACATCTAGCGTGAAATTTCTACAATCTCTCGGATTCCGTGTTGCAAGAAGATAAGGATTCAAGAATTAATACGGAAAAGCAGTGATGATGAGCGCAGACATTCTGAATATCGGCAGCGGGCCTATGGTCGACAATCGTATAACAAAGATTGAAACGCATGGGTACAGCTCGTATGTAAACACGCCTATGGAGAATAATGATGAGGTACGCCTTGGTGTTCAGAAGCAAGACTTGCATCTCTACATAGCCGGTAGTTACCTATACGTGGAGGGAGTCCTCACACATACAAATGTTTCGAACGACCCAACTGCACGCCTAAAATTGGACAATAATTGTATGGCGTTCCTGTTCGATGAGATACGTTATGAACTTAACGGCGTTGAAATCGACAGATGTAAGAATCCCGGTGTAACTACATCGCTAAAGAACTATCTGACTCTCTCAACCGCACAGTGTAGAACCTTGGACAATGCGGGTTGGAAGTGGATCGATGATGATGAGGTGGCGAAAGAGAATAATGATCGCGGCACGCCGCTGCACTTCAATTTTTGTGTGCCTCTGCGTATGCTATTGGGATTTTGTGAGGATTATAAACGCGTCATAATAAACGCTCGTCATGAGCTCATTCTGATTCGTGCCCGTACTGATGCGAATGCGCTATACGGCCCATCTGGGGCGACATACAAGCTTACGCTGCATAAGTTGCAATGGCATATTCCCCATGTAACCCTGGATGAGATGCATAAATTGGCTATGTTGCGTGCTTTGGAGAGTGGTAGAGCGATTACGATGAATTTCCGTTCGTTCGAGATCCATGAGTATCCTCTGCTACAGACAACGACTAGACACACATGGTCGGTGAAGGCTGCAACGCATATGGAAAAACCTCGATATGTAATATTCGCCCTGCAAACAGCTCGAAAGAATAATATAGCTGCGAGAGCCACAATATTCGATCACTGCAATCTCTCAAACGTCCGTCTCCATCTCAACTCTGAAGTGTATCCCTATGGCGATTTGAACATCGATTTTAAAAAGAATCGATATGCTACACTCTACGATATGTACGCCAAGTTTCGAGAATCCTACTACGGAACCGGTGAACCGCTCCTAAACACTACCCAGTTCATGGAGTACGGCCCATTCGTCGTGTTGGACTGCTCCCGTCAAAACGAGTCTGTGAAGAGCTCGACTGTGGATGTGCGGATCGACTTCGAGTGTCAGGAGAACGTTCCAGCAGACACAACCGCTTACTGTCTAATCACACACGACCGTATTGTGGATTACAACCCGCTGACGAATATTGTACGCAAAATTTCATAAAGTCTGAAAACGAGATGGGTACGACTGTAGTTGATGTGCAGGGCTTTATGATTGATGGCAAGTTTATAATGAAGGAAGCGGCTATACTTGTGGGCAGTACTCGCCAAATAGCGCATTGGATTTTTACATCGCCGGTCCCATGGACAATGCTCGATAAGGGTGCAAAGAAACATTGCAAGTGGCTCGAGAAACATCATCATGGACTCTCCTGGAATGACGGTCATGTCAAGTATTCCCGAGCTAAGACGCTTTTGAGATCCGTCCTGCAAGATGCTGCAATCATCATCGTCAAGGGGAACGAGAAGAAGAAGTGGCTCGAGAAACTTATCGGTTCCGCACCGGTGATATATAATATTGAGGAAATTCTCGAATGTGATGAGTGCTGCTGCGCTATACCAAGATTCACGAACATGCCCGCTATGAATACATTTACTTGCGCCTTTCATGAAGGGACTTGCGCGCTCCAAAACGTATTGAAACTGTACAACTTTTTATCTCATGGTTAAATATATGTATAAACTATACCCCGAGTTGATTTTATAAACCCTCCCATATATCTAAGTTCGCTGGAGAAGTATGAGGATCAGGATCTGAAGGAGATGAAATTGTGCGAGAGAGAGAGATGTTTACAGATATAAAAGCTTTTTTATTTTAAAGGGGTGCGGTGAGATTATACGTCCGTCTGAGACGGGGGGAGGGTGTGGGGTCGCCTGAGGGGGGCTTGTGGGGCTGCCAACTGCCTCGATGACGGCGGGAGGGTGTGGGGTCGCCTGAGAGGGACCTGCGGGGTTGCCACTTGGCGTGGCCGCTGCCTGCCGGCGGTCCGGGGCGTCGGGGTTGCTGCTGGTGGTGGTGGCGCCGCTGCTGCTTGCGGTGGCGGTGGTGGTAGGGGGTCCCGCCTCATGGGCCTTACTATAGCCACCGGCTTCGGCGTGTGGCGTGCTGCATAACATAGAGAAAAAACACATATTAGTTCAAAATCCTATAGAACGCTGTCGCTGCTGCTTGAACTTACCAAACAGTGCGTCTATGCCCCAAAAATCAGGGGTTTTGTGCAGCACGTAATGCTGCGCCTCGTTCCGGGTGCGCAGGCACGGGCGTAGCCTCCTAATCTCCCGGGCGTACTGGTGGAATTCCTTGGTCTGTAAAGATACGGAAAATCGTGTAACGCGTGTATATGCGTGTATACAATGTGCATGACACGGGATACTTACTATGCGGCGTCCGTAATCCTTATCCATTTTTTTTTTCTGCTTCTGACTTTTTTTTCTCTGACTTTTTCGAAACTTGTGCACTGTAGATAGGCAACTGTGGAATGCGGATGTTGACCGGACAGACACCCGTCTTTAAGTACCCCCAACCCTTCCAAAAACGGGGATGACCCATCCCCTCTTAAAAACTCGAGTTTCGCCAGGTATTTTCCCTTTTTGCCGAAGGAAACGCCGTTCGAAGGGGTATTTTAGGAAATGAGTAGGAACGGTATAGTCAGTGAGTAATACTCGAGATTTGTTAAATATGATGTTTTATTTATTTACTATATACAACATCTGCAGGTTTCTAGAGCCAATTAGTGCCGTTACTTTCCATACTCCGCACCATTAATACCTCGCCTATTATCGTATCAATACCCATCGCGACGAGTTCACAGTCGATCAAGCAATGTTTCTCAAATCGTTCATCCTGCATAATTGCTGCTCTATAATCGGAGTTCTTTGCACCCCGTAGTATTTCGACGAATGTTTTGAACTTTAGCATGACTGCTGGAGTGCTTTCCGACAGCCATGTGAACATATGCTCGATACATCCTCCAAACTCGAAAATCGTACGCATCGTCCTTGGCGACATGTATAGGGACGTCGTTGTATTGGAAATTTTCACGACTCCCATACCGTTCTGCAGCGTTACTCTCTCGCAAGCCAATGTGACGCCTACTTCGAGCTTTTCCCTCGGTTCATCGAGCATTGCAAGAATCTGATCCTTGGCGTTCATCAGCTCCTTCCAGTCATGCATTACGAATGGGATCTCATTGCCCCGATTATCTCCAAGGGCAAGCTCCACGTAACAGGAATGGGGGCTGAGGCACACCCCGATCTCCAAGTACTTTGAGAAATCTCGTGTCAGCGGGTACTTCCGTCCGAGTAAACGCGGCTCTCGTCCTCGCTGCAACAACGTCGCGGTTCTCTCGGATGGTGCTGGGGATGGTCTGAAGGGGCAAAATACATATTATTATTAGATCGTTGGAAAACTACTGTAAATTGTGTATGAGCATTCAGATACTTACACTACTGTCATCTTGCGGTATTGGGGGTTGGTTCTGAAGAACTTGTTTATATGCATGTTGTATAAACAGAATCGTTGAAGGTTCTTGTGGATGCTGCGGTACCCGGATTAATGATGATGACACTTCACCGTGGACCACTTTTTATCCTATGATACCCCCACTCTGAACCGGTACGCGTGGTAGATGGCATCCCCCCACTTGGAAGATGCACCCACGAAAATTCGAAAGAAGGGTTCTAACCCCCTCTCTCTCTCTCTCTCTACGGCTATCGCTGAGGGAGAGCGCGGTTACTCGGGGCGAGAAAGAGACGGTTGTAAAAAAATGTGTGTCGCACGCTTCAGCCGGGACTTGGAAGATGCACCACGAAAATTCGAAAGAAGGGTTCTCACCCCTCTCTCTCTCTCTCTCTCTCTCTCTCTCTCTCTCTAAGAGACGGATGTAAAAAATGTGTGTCGCACGCTTCAGCCGGGGACTTGGAAGATGCACCCACGAAAAGTCGAAAGAAGCACTACCAGCTAGCTACTACGGCTGTAAAAAATGTTCAGCCGGGCTTGTCTGTTTATTATGATAATTAGGCTGTAAACTGGTCCTGATAATTAGCCGGCTGTAAATTGTACGGCGGCGACGGACCCTTTCCGTAAAGATCGGCACGTGCGGCCGGTCGGTCAGTCAAGTGCCGCGCTGGGGCATTTAAAGGGGGTTTCTTATAGAAAGTCTACCGTTGCAGGAAACAAGCCCTTGCATCTAAGTCTGTAGCTACGTGCCGTTTTCGTAAACAGCAACATGTGCGGCCAAGAGTCACGATAGGGAAAGTCCCGCTGCCGCAGGAAAGTCCCGCTGTCGCAGGAAACGGACACTTGTGCCTATGTCTGCCGGGGGTCGTAAATACTAGCGGACACTTGTGGCTATGTCTCTTTTTCGTAAATACCAGCACGTACAGACGAGTGTCGCGACGGCGTATTTAGATTGGGCGCCAGTGATTGCGACCACCTTATAGAAAATCTTACTGGTGCAGTAAACAAACACTGCATCTAAGCAGCTTAGCTACGTGCTGTTTACGTAAACACGCGCACGTGCGTCCGGTCGGTCAAGTACCATGATGCTGCATTAGGCCGGTCGGCATGTCAAGTGTTTAGAGAATCTTCGTCTTAATGTATAGGGGAGGAAAAAAAAACCCATTATCGCTGTCACGGGGGTATTTATGGGAACACGTGCGCTGGCGGAGCATCCAAGTTCCCACGCACCCCTCCTCGTCGGGAGTATACGGCCCGGGGCACGCACCCCCCACCCCTAGCGGAGTATACGGCCCAGGGCAGGCATCCCCTCCTCCGCGGACCCGCGGCACGCGCCTACCTGTGGCACCTGGGGCACCTGAGACACTAGCTCAACCCTTGGGTACAGGTACGCAGCAAAAGTACACGGTGGACGCATCCCACCCACCTACCTGGACCGGGAACAATAGGGCACCTGCGCCATCCACCCACCGCGGACACCGGAAACAATAGGAATACCTCCACCACCCACGGGGGGCACCTGGGCCACCCACACACACCTGGGGGACACCTGCGCCACCCACCACCCAAAACAACATGGCCGCTGGCGCACTTCCGGCGCAGCGCGCTGAAAACCCCCTACCGACACGTTTGAATTTCCCGCCGAAACAAAATGGCCGCTGGGCCACTTCCGTCGCAGAACCGGCCTAGCCTATCTACTCAGTCCCTAAGAGATGCCGACCTAAAGACGGCCAAGCACGACGAGTACCTCGAGGAGAGAAAGTCGTACATGTCCGCTATTAGAAGCGCAAAGTTACGAAGCTGGAACGCTTTCGTAACGAAAGAAGGAAACAAAGAGCCATGGGGCCTTCCCTACCGCATCGCGATGGGTAGGCTCAGAACTGAGGCTGCGATGAGCAACCTCCGTACCACGGACGGTCATACGATGACGTGGGAATCCACGGCTAAGACGCGCCTACACGCGCTAATTCCGGATGACAACTCGGAAAGCGACTCGCCCGAACAGGCACTCCTGCGAGAGGAAGCTGCTGCTCTGCCCTTAGTGGACGACGATTCGCCGTTCACAGGAAGGGAATTTGCAGCGGCAGTCAAGACTCTCAAGAACGGGAAGTGCCCCGGGCTGGATCGCGTAGAGGTTGAAGTAGCTAAGCGATTGCCCCTGTCGGCAAAAATCGCACTGCTCGACCTTTACAACGCGTGCCTTAAATATGGGGTGTTCCCAACCCGCTGGAAACATGGCTCAACCCGAGCCCTGTTAAAGGCGACAACAAAACCAGTTGCTGACCCTAAATCGTATCGACCGATCTGTCTGTTGTCGATACTGGGCAAAGTCCTCGATAAGCTAATGCTAAAGAGGCTAGAGCCCGTTTTCCTTCAAGCACCATACGTATCCGATAGCCAATACGGCTTCCGCCGCGGGAGATCGACCGAACACGCTTTGGTTGCGTTCCGCGAGGCGGTGGCTAGTAGGCCGGAGAAGTATGTGCTAGGTCTGGCTTTCGACATATCAGGGGCGTTCGACAACGTCTGGTGGCCGAGTGTGATGAGTAATCTCAGAACGCGCGACTGCCCCAGAAACCTGTATGGCCTTATGACGAGCTACTTCGCGAAACGGGTTGTGTCCATCGTGTCCAACCACGGAATAGTGAGCAAGCAAGTCACGAAAGGTTGTCCGCAGGGATCTATCCTCGGACCCAGTTGCTGGAACCTCGTATTTGACGGGGTTTTAAAGCTCCTGGAAGGAGAGGAGTTCCATTGCGAATCAGTAGCGTACGCCGATGACCTGCTTGTGATAACCTACGGGAAGTCGCGAGAAGAGATCGAGCAAAGAACGCAGTGGGTGGTAGACGGAGTCTCTGGGTGGTGTTCATTTCACAAGTTAACTCTATCCGCCACCAAGACCGAGATGATCCTGTTCAAAGGCAGGCTGGACAGGGAAAGACCCCCAGCGGTCCGGGTAGATGGCAGACGGCTACCCCTGCAGGATACCATTCGGTACCTCGGGGTAGACATAGACGCTGGTGTTGGGATAACCACCCACGTCAAGAGAGTCCGCGCTAAATGCCTGCTAACCTTTAACAAGTTGGCGGGTATTGCAAGAGCAAATTGGGGACTGGGGCATCGCGCCATGAGTACCATGTACAAAGGCGTGTTTCTCCCGGTTGCCACATACGGAGCCGCGGGGTGGGCAGACCTACTAAACGCTCATACCAGGCGTAGCCTGGAGAGTGCGCAAAGGCAGGCGCTACTCCGTGTCACTAAGGCCTATATAACGGTCTCCACCGATGCAGTTTGCGTGATTGCAGGTGCGATTGCGATAGACTTGGTGTTACTCGAAAGAGTAGCTATGTTTAATGCTCGTACGCTCAAAAGAATTGAAGTCGGCGACTATCGCCTAAGCTATGACGAAATGGTCGAGAACAAAGTCTCGAAAGGCACGGTGAAAACCAACGTCCGTAGAGCCGTTTGTGAGGGGAAATTCCTTGGGGAAGAAGTCCCCGTGGCTTGGCCGCTCACAAGGGTCTCCTGATCGTCCCGAGCCTCGTCTCCGTCGTCGCCCTGAAAGTCGCGAAGCGGGCGCCAGGCCCGAAAGGGCCGAATTTATTTGCTCCGCTTGCGGGGACGGCTGTCCCGAAGGAGACGATCGGCTCGTCCGCCTGGCCTCCTGGCTGATGTCCTCCCGGCTAGCAGCAGGGAGCGGGCGTGGAGTTCCTACTGGTGGGGAAGCGGGTCTTTGAATGCGAAGCGCGGATCTAGTTATGCGTTGTTTATTGAGATTACCCTATGATCGAGCCTACGGGAGGCTCGATACCTCGGCTTTCCCGTAGCCGCCTACAATCTACTTTAACCTAGATGGATGATACGCGCGCGGTGGATGACTTAGTCTACGCTCTTAGGATCTAGCGCCTCGAACTAGTCCGGTCGACAGGCGGTCGGTCGTTCCGACGTCGGGTACCCCGCTCGCCGCGTGGCACACGTCCGAACAAAGACAATGGTAAGCGCCGCCGGTGGACGCGTCGCTCCTGGCTGCCCGAGGCCTTACAGTTAACTTAAACTACGCTGACTCCTGGCGACTAGATGAGTCGCCCCAAGGGAACCCTGGATAGCGGAAGGCTATCCCCCAAAACCTTCGAACTAGACGGGATCGCGATCGGCACCGAGACACCACGGGAAAAGGATCGGCGTACACAAAGGGGTGCGCAAGGCTTACCGGGATCTAGTAGGTCGGTCGCAGATCTCCTCGCCTCGTTCGGCCTTCTCGTCGCCGGGCTCGTCCGGGTGTTGGTCGACGCGGTAAGTCTGCGCGGTTTCTCGTCCTCGGCTCGTCGCTCGTCCTAAGTCAGTTCGCTCGCTCGGTCGATTCGAATGGTAGAGGCTAGTAGTCGCACGCTCGCACGTATACAGTCGCTACAAGAGTGACGAGCCGGCACGCGTTCCCTAATCGCTTGCCTCGCGCACCGCGCACCCTTTCGGTGTGGCGCTATCTCGAGGGTGGATCGGGTGCCTTAGCGCGCCTAGGACACCCGATCTTGGGCCTTGGCCCGCGCCGGTAGGGCAGGGACCGCTGAACGTCGCCGGGCCTCCTCCTATGCTCGGCAACTCCCAGGCTGTGCTTCGGCCCGCTCGCCCGCTCGTGCTTGGAAGCGTCTCCTCCACGGGCGCCAGCCTCACACTCCACAGCTCTCGTCGGCTTTGGTTGCTCCTTCGCTCCTACAAGACATGTCCCTATTCCCCTCGAGGTCGCCTCAACTACTAGATTCCCTGTTGAGGACTCGGTGCCCGAAGGCAAGTTAGTATACGCAAAATTGGCCTAGGGGTTCCACTTGGAGCAACGGCTGTTCGGTTAGCGAGCGTGCGGGCTGAGCTGCGCCTGGGCGCGAGCGACGAGTGGGACGGCTAGTGACGGGGCAGACGGCCCCGTTACACGTTCGAGACATGTGGCAACTGAGATGGGAGACGTCGGTGAAGGGCCGTACTACGTACGGATTCTTCGAGAGCGTCTCCACAAGACTCGAGGCACGTTGGGTCGAAACTGGTTACTACGTAACTCAGTTCCTCAGCGGCCACGAAGATTTCCAGGCCAAGCTATTTCAGTTTGCCCTGGTTAGGGACGACAAGTGCGGTTGCGGCGCGACGGAAACGTCGAGCCACGTGCTGCGCAGTTGTCCCAAGTACCAAACAGCGCGAGAATGCCTGATGCAGGCTGCCGCCGACGAGGGGCTACTATGGCCCCTGACGGATAGGCAGCTCGTGTCCGAACAAATGTTCAAGGCATTTCGAATGTTCGCAGCCGAGGTACTCAAGGCTAAAGAGGACAAGCGAAGGGAAAACCGGGCTGCAAGACGTAGTCCGCCCGACTGAGTACAATTAGTTATACAGCTGACCAAAAACGTACGTGACGCGTTTTACCGCAGGGGGTACTGAGCGAAGAGAGCTTCGGCTCTCTGCCCGGCTACCGGTGGTTGACTACACCGCGGTCCCCAGTCGGCCGACCAGTGTAGTGCTCGGCACATCTTTAACTGGTACCTCGGGAGTGGATCTTGAAAGAGAGCCCCACCCGCAAGGGTGTTGATCCACAACAGGGTTGGACTCGAGGGGGCGTGCGGTTTCAGCCTCTCCATTAGGAGAGGCCCTTGGCACATGAGAACGATAGGAGACGAGAGAAGCCGGTATAGCCGCAAGGCCAAGGTACGGCGCCGCCTCTTCGAACATCCAGAGGTCGGGAACTCGTCGTAACAACAAATGTCCCTATCTACTGCCCGCAGGGGTGGCTGATGCGTGCAGCCACTGGGGAGTAGCGTCCCTACGGGTTCCCGAGCTCTCTTCACCACGCACAAATACACACATACACACCTGACACAAACATACTCAGGGCAGTTCTGCGGGTTTGACGGGCCGGTTCGCCGCGGGGTCTCGGTTGCGGGCCTGCCAGAGGGTACCGGGCATAAACCGGGTTCTGGCACTCCCGGGCCGTTCGATAGTACAGGGGCCCGGGTCGGTGTAGCCGACACGGCCTGGCTGCCCCACCAGCGAACAAAAAATCTCGCGTCATGCTGTAGTGCCGAGTGGCGTCCGGAGGGGTCCCTGCAGCATGGCGCGGGGGGCTACCCTGAGGCCACTGGGCCACTGGAGGCTTCTGCTTCCGAAGTGCTTTGCAGGGGGTCGGCCTGGCTTTCTCGACGACTAATAACCCGGAGTTTACACGCGCGCAAACACGCACTTATTCTTAAAACAAATACACACACAAAACAAACATACATACTTATACTTACACAAACAAGCAAAACACATTAAATACACATAAAACCAAACAAAGCATGACAAACATGAAAAATGGACTCTAAAAATGAAAATACTTTAAAAGTACCAACTAAGACTAACCCTGGTCAAGAAAACCTAACTCAAAAAATTAATTTAGACAGGCGGGAGGTTGATATCTATCCTCAGGACGTAGACATGGACATGGATGCCCAGGTGATGCCAGCTCCTGGACCAAGCCGAAGGGGATCACTCTCTTCTGTTTGTTCTGAGAGCAGCGTTCGAATGTCGACTAAGCGAAAGAGAAAGCTCCCTGAGGTGGATCCCCAGGATGAACAAGAGAGCAGAACCGAAGAAAATGAAACAATAATGTTTTTGAAGAAGACTCGTGCTGATCTTGAAGCACAGTATAGACATAACCAGTAGGGTCACTCGGCCGATTTCGTGAAGCCACAATCAGATTAGGATGGCCATCGTTTCTCTGGCCAGCCACCAGGGGCATGACGATCTTGTTTCAGTTGGCCACGGCTCGTAGGCAAGCGGCGAGCGGGGCCGAGGGGGTGCTCTGGCCACGGCTCGTTGGCAAGCGGCAAGCGGGGTCGAGGGGCTGCTCTGGCCACGGTTCGTTGGCAAGCGGCGAGCGGTGCCGAGGGGGTGCTCTGGCCACGGCACGTAGGCAAGCGGCGAGCGGGGCGGAGGGGGTGCTCTGGCCATGGCTCGTAGGCAAGCGGCGAGCGGGGTCGAGGGGGTGGTGGCCGCGGTTCGTTGGCAAGTAGCAAGCGGGGCCGAGGGGGAACGGCTTCGCCGGACTTGCGAACTAGTGGTGCCTAGCGGATACTTTGCAAATCATTGGCCATCGCTCTCCGCAGCGCTCGCAGCGCCGCCAATTTCGGCTTCACCGAGATCAAAGGTGCCGACGCCGAGTGACCCTACTGGTTATGTCTATACTGTGATCTTGAAGTGTTTCTATTCAATGGTGTGAATAAAATAAGTAAAGCTTCTATAAAATTTATTTTGAATAAATTCAGTGATGTTGAGAGTAAGGCAGTTGAGAACTTAGTAATTACCGAAAAAATGGTCGACAAATTAGTAAAAAGCAGTGAAACAAAGAACATGCCAATGGCGGGGAAAACATATTCTTCAGCGGTCTGTAGTAGACAAGAAAAACGACTAGAAAATGATAATACTGAAACAGTAATAATTAGAGCGAGTGAAACAAATAAATCAGATACGAGTGATACTATAAAAGACAAAATTATGGATATAATAGAACCTGTTTAGAATGAAATCAAAATAAAACGAATCAGAAAAATAAGTGATAACGGAGTAGTCATTGAATCGGAAGATCTTTCAAAATGGAATATAATGTCGATACCTAGTCTAGCAGCAAAAGGGCTAAAAATGGAAAAACCAAGAAAATTTGGACCCTCAATAATAGTATTTGATGTTGATAAAAAATTAACAAAAGAGAACATAAAGCAAGACTTGTGGAACAAAAACTTAAAACAATTTCAAGAAATTAAAAAAGAGTATGATAACGGGACAATAATAAAATTTAATACAAGAAGTAAAGATCCTAATGCTGTAAACTGGGTAATAGAAGTTCCTGGCGTAGTATATACAAAATTAATGCAGACAGAAAGAGTATATCTAGATTTTAAATGGCACAAAATTAAAGAATTTCTTAATACAATGAGATGTTATAAATGTCTAGGATATGGGCATACGTCAAAGCATTGTAGAGAAAAAGAGCAGATATGCGACCACTGCTCAAATGAAGGCCATTTAATGAAAGATTGCCCTAAAAAGGGTGAAAAACAAGAATGTATTAATTGCAAAAGATCCAAGAGAAAAGATACAATGCATAGCTACAGAAGTAATACTTGTCCTGAATACATTGTAAAGGAATTTCTTCCGGCCGCGAAATTTGGTTCGCCGGAAGAAATTCGGGAAAGAGAGAGAAGAGAAAACGAAACCCAAGGCGACAGACGCGAATTAAAGCCAGTCTCTACGTTACTTTTGAGGGAGACTCGACTCGAATGTATTTTCCCCTCTTAATTTCCCACGTCCTCTACACTTCGGCCGGGAAGTCCTTCCGACAATACTGAACTTGAGCTTAACCAAAATCCGAACATAAACGCGAGATTGGGCGCCAGGCACCAAAGTGCCAACAACGTTAATAAACTACTGAAAGTTTTAGTTAACGCGAGAATCGAGTTCAATCGGCAAGAAAATTCCCGGGCGGATTCCCAGGCTAGTCAGGAACGCGAGGAGAGCAGGTGGATTCGGCGAGAGAGCTAGGCAGAACGGTTAAATGCGACAATGATTTCTTTATTCGAAGGTTCGAATACTTGGACAAAAGATTAGAGGCGACGCACGAGGCCGGTGTACTGCGGCTCGTGCGCGGCACGCGTCCGTTAGCTGATGACGCAACAGATATTCGGTCGCAGAGGTCACAAAGTACAATACGCAGGTGGTCGGCACGAGCCTAAATCGCGATAATTAACAGAAAGTAGATTGCATGCGTATGCCGCGATAGATGGAGAGAAACAAATGGGCTCGACAATGATAACGATAATTATAGTGGCCCGTTGTAGAGGCGCCTAAGCCTGTCGGAAGGTCACCTTTTCATGCACAAGTCGAAGTAGAGATCGCGAGAAGATCCAAAAAGCGCTTGCAGTCAACGTGAAGAACAAAGATCGCCAGAAGGGCGGAAAGGAAGCGAGTATCGGGCTGAGACTTCCTACAAAAAGGGAAGTCTCTCGCAAAAGCCCGCCGGTACAATGATTCGCTTACCGAAAAGATAGGGATACTAGCCGGGCGCTAATATGACTCTCGGACGGAGACAGTCCTGGTACGCTCGTCCGTCCTTCCTTCCTTCTATCTGGCGCAAATTCGCTAATGGGCGCTAGGGCGATAATCGACTACGTCCGCTCGCACGCACGCTTCTACAACGAGTGCCGGTCCTAACGCGCTTCGCTCGCCGTTCGCTTACGACCCCTTTGTCCCCGAAAACCGGCCTGTCTATTGGTCCCTAAGTCCCCGCCAATCCTAGTGGTCCTCGCTGTGCCCTGAGCTGAGCAGGCGCCAGGGCCGTCGCCCTGCGCCAAATTTTCCTCGCCGAAGTCCGATCATTGTGGATCTTGGTTCTTCGGCTGGAACCCACATGAGCGCCTGCGGTCGTCCAGTCGTCCAGGAAGATGACCAATCCCTCGCTGGAGTCCCTTCGGATGCTGCTGCTCCTCATGCTCAGCTCTCCAGGCCGGGTCCACGGGATGCGAAGTTGAATCGGTTGTTCGAAGGTACCAGGAGCCCTCGCTCCTGACGGGCGCTAATAGGCTCGCGTAAATACAAGAAGCGTTAGGATTGGCTACAAATACTTAGCGAGAACCTGGCTGGAGACGTCCGCATACGATAGATGGCTCTTAGAGCCCCAATTCTAATTTCGCGAGAGATATTTCTTTATGGGAAGACGAGGAGTTGTCTCGCCCCGCGAGTTACATTACAACATAAAGCAGCTTGAGTTATACAAAGGAAAAATTAAATACTAAAAAAACGGCTATACAAATCCTTCAGATAAACGCGCAACGATCGATAAATGTAGCTAACGAAATTCGAGAACTAGCAGAACGAAAAAATATTGATATTATAATGGTACAAGAACCGTATTCCTTCAAAGGTAAAGTTAAAGGTTATTCTTCAGTGTCAAATGCAGTAATTGCGGCAGAAGGACCAAATCCAATGGCAGCAATAATTATCCGCAACCAAAAAATAGTAGCAACAAAATTACAAACTTTATGTACCCAACACATGGTTTGGGTAAACGTTAACACGGGCGCGGGCGATTTTAACCTGGTCTCTTTATATTGTCAGTACTCGCACAGCATAGAGGGTTATCTCGAAAACCTAGAACAAGGATTAGAAAAATCTACCAACTACGGTACTATCATTTGTATGGACGCCAATGCTAAGTCGACACTGTGGTATAGCGGAATGGCTGACGAAAAAGGTGAAAAACTAGAGGACACCATAATAACAAAACATCTGTACATAATGAATAAACCAAACAACCCTCCAACGTTTTGGAACGTCCACGGTAGTCACTTTGCACACGCAATTTGGCCGGTAACATATATAATTGGGAAGTCAAAGACGACTGGTGCAACAGCGATCACAGCTGTATCTATTTTAAGGTAAAAGATGAAACGAATGTCCCAAGACAAGTACTAAAATCCGATCAATATAACATTCGGAGAAATGATTGGACTAAATTCAACCACAAATGTAAAGAAATATTAACTAACGATCTATTAACAAGATTAAAAGAAATGGGAACAGAAGATTGTATTAACAGTTTCAATGAAATAATAACAAGAATAGCAAGAGAAAATATCAAATCGAAGAAAAAATGCACCAGATCGGTTCCGTGGTGGTGTACAGAGTTAACAAACCCGAGGAAAAAACTAAATAAAAGTAAAAAAGAACTAAAACGTATTAAGAAAAACCAAAACATCAACCAGATTGAATTTGCAAAAGAAGACTATAGAGCAAAGAAAAATCGCTTCAATAAAATTATCAGCGAAAAGAAATTAGAATCGTGGAAAAAATTTGTAAAGGAAAACTCAAACGAAAATCCTTGGGGATCAAGAGACAAGGTCTTGTCTCGGGCCAAGTACAAAGAAAGACAGACCTTGTATCTTTTCCAGAACCAATAAGTACGGGTTTTTACAATGTTCAAACTGCATAAACAAATTAAAAATTGAAATTTTTGCAAACATTGTTTGAAAGGCTATGTCAGGGCGATAAATTTCCATATTTGTTATTAACAATTGGTTCAGCCATTGTGAAGATATGGGACCTTAAAAATAGCTGTTTTTATTAAGAAACGTCTTCTCCGTCTCCGTCGTCTCTGTCACAAATTTAAACAATTTATAATTTCTTCATTTATTTGCATTTATTCGTGGAAATTTTTGGTGGAATAATAATTTATACCTGTAAATTGATCAATGTTTATTGTTATAAATTAAACAATGTGTTTATTTATTAATACAATTAAACAATCTCCATTCATTAGTCAAACTAAATTAAGCAATTTATTTTGTTTATTTTTCCTCTCTCCTCTCCCTTGTCCTCTCTCTCTCTCCTCTTCTCTTTCTTCTCCTCTTTCCTCCTCCCTTTCCTCTCTCCTCTCCACTCTCCTCTTCTCGCCCTTCCCCGCTCTCCTCACCCTTGACCACTCCCTCGACTCTCCTCGGCTCTCCTCCTCGCTCCTCCCTCCTCTCTGCTCTCTGCTCTTCCCCTCGCTCTATTCCATTACATTCTATGTAGATCAGGTTGAAGTTTTTACTGAGGGATTAGATAGGAAAAGCTGTAGGGAATACAGGGGTAGGGCTGCGCACCTGGCGGTGGGGGACGCGAGGACCTATTTGGGTCTTCGCGCCCTCCGCAACAGGGGCGGAACACCCACGGAACGGTCGGTCGAGGAGCTCAAGCGCCAGACCCGACGGCTCGTTGTCGAGATGTGGCGGGAAAGGCTGGAAGATCCAGCCAACTCCCGCCACAGAGCCGTCGGGGCGATTCTCCCGAGCCTCGAGGCTTGGTTGAGTCGCGGCAGGGGGCAGC
The DNA here is from genome assembly GCA_963675795.1 of Crossocerus cetratus. NCBI lineage: Eukaryota > Metazoa > Arthropoda > Insecta > Hymenoptera > Crabronidae > Crossocerus > Crossocerus cetratus. Next base: position 1,922,282 of record CAVMBF010000001.1, read on the forward strand.
TCTCCTACCGCGCGACGCAGGTGCTTACCGGGCACGGCTGCTTCGGTGAGTACCTGCGTCGCATCGGGAAGGAGGCGACGGCACAGTGCCACCATTGTGATGGGGACCCGGACACGGCGCAGCATACCCTCCAGTATTGCAGGGCCTGGAGGGAACAGCGCCGTGTCCTGGTCCGCTATATCGGAAGGGACCTCTCGCTGCCGACGGTCATCCGACAGATCCTCGGCAGCGAGAGGTCGTGGAGAGCCTTCCTCGCCTTTTGCGAGGAAGTGCTCTCCCAGAAGGAGGAGGCGGAGCGGCGGCGGGAGAGGACGGACCCCTTCCGTCTGCAGAGGGCCCGTCCCCGCCGCCGACCCGCGCGGGGGGATCTTGTCCCCCCGCAGTAGAGCGAAGCCCCGGTCCCGTCGACGGATCTCGACCCGTTGACGGGCCGGGTGCTTGCCACGGGTGCTTGCCAAGGGGCCGCGAGGCGGCAGAGTGGTGGCTCTGTCGCCTGCGCAAGCGGCCCCGAGGCGGGGCGGGCGTGTAGTGGTCGCACGACCCGCCCAGGAGGGATGGGTAATGCGGGGGCGCGGTTCCCGCCTCCTTCGCCGCTAGCGAAGGAGTGCGGTGAGCCGTGTCTCCCCGCGAGTAGTGGGGGAAGCCTCCCTCTCTCGTGAAAGCGAGAGAGCGGATGGCCGCTCCCCCACCACGAGACGTGCCTCCAATAGGGGGCGGGCGCGGGGCGGCACCGGTAGTGTTCTACCAGAGTTCCCGGTGTCGTCCCAGTCAGCGCCGAGGATGGCCACCGTGGGGTTTTAGCCGGTAAGAGTCCGGCACTACCCCGTCGCCCCCACCAGGGCGGCGGGGTGTCCATGAGGATTTCCCCACGTAAAAAAAAAAAAAAAAAAAAAAAGGGGTAGGGCTGCGCAGCGCTCGTTGCCATCAGCTAATCGAGCGATCCGCAACGGTCGTTCAATTGAGCTCGAGCATGGTGTGCTGTGTATATATATAAATTCATACATATATACTAAAATTGTAGGTCCCCCTTGGAACAGTTTCTTCAGCCCTCTACTAACCCAGAACTAACCCAAACCAGAATGGACTCTCTCTCACCATACGTATGTAATTTTACATTTAAGGTTTTAAATACATCTGTAGTGTAAAAATTGAGGTATATCTTCGAGAGTTTTAAAAAATATAAACTAAATCTTGGTTTCAAACTTATACCATATAGATGCAAATGCATGATTTGCAGTATATTATAAATTTGCTTCAGCAAACGATCGTTTGTAATTACAAAGTTATGGTCACGGCTTATGACCACTTTTTAACAATCACAATTTTCAAAACTACAATTAACAATTTTCCTCAGGGTTTTTCTTAAATTTTGATATTAATCTTCAATTTTTGTGCTCCACATATACTCCCAGTTGTTACATATTTATTTGAATACATATTATATTTATAAAGATGTATATTGCCAACCCACGCGAATATTATGTTTATTCTAACCAATATTTTTATTTTACAGGCAATGATGATATTGCTGAGAGCATGGGGGAATCAGTCAATAATACTGATGGGTACTCACTTCATTCTAACTTTTGTATCAAACCTACGGTGGTTTACAGAGGTATGTATTTATTTATCTGTGAAATTTTCAAGTTAAATGGGTCGATATAATAGTTTAAAAGGTGAACAACAAACATTGCTTTTAGATAAAAGTAGCCAGTAATTGATATAAACCAGAAGTTGAGCATTTGGCCGTTCTGGAACAATATTGTAAACTGTGAATCTACAACACTTTCCTACGTACTCTATCAAAGAGTTGGTGCTATTAATTGAGGAAATTCCTCAACTCCAACACTTGAACTTTGAGGATATGGAGAATATAATAGACTATACATAGCTATAGCTGTATCGGAAATCTAAACTAGTTGACAAGTGAGTAAAGCGCATATATGCTAAAAAAAAACGTAAAAGGAATTTTAATTGAACATTATAATACATGAACTATGCGGTCTTTCGGAAGAATACATTTACACTAAATGGAGCAAAAGTACCCTTATCGTATTATTTTAAAATTAAGCGTACATAAAACAAATGAGTTGTGACGAGGCACGCCCTCGCCTGTTAGGAGAAAAGACCGGAAGGCTTCCCCGTAGCAATTCCGCATATTAAATAAGTACCGCGCCTCCAGGACAAGTCGTCAAAAATTAAGTAACGCCAATAGAAAACTAATGCAGTTTGAATTTCGCGCGAGCCACCACTATCTAGGCAAAGGAGCACGGCACCAACCGAGACCACCTAGCAAAGAACCAGAATATCTTCCGGCCGTCGGAAGATACCCCGTCCGCGTCGGAGCTTCCTTGCGGATCCAGCAGCGTCAGAAGGAGCCTCCCCATGGACCAGCCATCCACGGAGTCTCCGAAGAAGAGAGCAAAGCGGATCCAGGGCGAGAAGATTCAAGTGGCAAGACGTTGCATAGGGAATCTACCGCCAGAGCGCAGGGGTCCGGCCCTGTTGCGGAAGCTCCCCGGACAGAAAGGGACCCGATTGGACGAGCGGGCATTTAGGCTGCATTAGGTGTGAGGGGGGAAAAATTGGCCGGCGTGCGTACCGCGTGAATTCGTAACGGCATTCGTTGTGCCGAGCCTACCAAGCGAGCGCCGTACCGTATTGAGTCCCGAGTCCCGACGTTAGAGAGAAATTAAGGAAGGAAGGAAGGAAGGAAGGAAGGAAGGAAGGCCGATTAACGTGCCGATGCGTCGAGGAGACTCGTAATCTAGTAACGATAGGCAGATTTAAGTATTCATTGAGTTTTCCGATGGATCAGTGCAAGAGAGGCTGGCAGGGGAATGTCCTGCGCCTCTTTGTTCGACTGATCGCCTCGTGGCCCATCAGGCTAGGCCTCATATTGAGATCTGCTCTGTTAGCGTTTCGGAATTAGGAAACTAAGGGAAATCAGCTTTCGTTCTTGTGAATTGCGCTTTGACGACGTCCTGGAGGGCCTTCTGCTCGCACAACGAATCATATTTGTCTAGTCTCGCGTTTTTGCGCTGTCTTAATCCCGTAGGTGCCGGTAAACTCCGTATCGGCTCGAAAGCCCGTTCCGTAATTTATCTTCTCGATTATTTCACTTCTAGCCGCCTCATTTTGTTCGATTCTAACATTCCGGTGAAATAGACTATTGTGTTCCGCGTCTCGCTCACGGGCGAGACACCATCTATTATTTTATGAAACTCTGTTTTGACTTTCTCTGGCGGACCCCGATCCCCGCGCCCTGCATGTCCCGTTCTCTACCTACCAGCTAGTCTCGAGTCGAGCTAGTCTCCTTCTCTCAAGCTAATAGTCGCAATATATTACGTTGGTTTCATTTCGATTCGACACCCTGGGTGTCTGGCGCCCAAGCTTAGTGAGTGAGAGAGAGAGAGAGAAAACCCAGCCTGATTCCTTGTCCCGCTAGCCTCCTTCCAACCGATACCCCTCTGTCCCTCTCCGCCGGCCACCCAGCCGCGCTGAGACGCACCTAACCCCATCCCCCTCTCACTCCCAACCACCGTCCCGCGAATTCCCCGAAAAGATAAGCAACGCTCCTCACCCGGCCTCACCAAGGCCGGGAATAATTCCTCTCAAACCGAATCCCCTCACAAACTAAATTCCTCCACAAAGAATAAATTCCCCACAAACTAAGATCCTTCACCAAACTAGGTTCCTCACAGAGTATAAGAACGCCTAAGAAATATAATATTAGTATTGGCACGGGGTTAATAATTGTTTTCTTTATATTACTGGAGTGATTGTCCCATATTTCCGTTGCATCAAATTTCTTATCTACTTTACTAGTAGTGAAATTACAATTAATCAATCGCCGGGATTTTAAATTGTGCTACAGAGATTCAATGCGATTAAGGCCTGTTGATTGCAGTGCAGTGCTTTGAGACGTTCATGGAATTGGTATTAACAACCTACATTTAATGTTTGCGGTCGTTATGTCCTCTTCAAAATAGTGCAGTGGGACACGTTTGCAAATCTTGCACATCTATTCTCAAATTCTTTATAGTCTGAATGACTCTATCGTTAACGTTGGTACAGTATATCTTGGATTTTTATTTAGTTTGCATATTTTCTTTCCTTACATAGTGTTGGAATCTTACTGTATAAGTTGTTAATTATTTTTTATATGATACAATATGTCTTTCCAAATATTCTACTCCAATTTTCATTAATAAGGTGTTTTGTTTTTAAATTTTATCTTATGCTGTTTATGTTGATGATTTTATAGTTTTTTTTAATTTTGCTTCAACAAAGTTATTGCACTGCTCAATATTGTACCAACAAAAATGCATTGCTATCATTTTAGTTACAATATAGCAATTTTGCCCAATTTCGTCCACAGTGTTTAAGAGACACTGTACACCATTCGATTCCAGAATATACACGCCAGAACAATCGGTTGCCGATCGTCACACAGTATACACAGTGGGGACACTCCCCGGTTTTTCGGCTACTTTGCCCGCTAGAGTATAGATGGCTGTAGCATCGATTCGTCGTTCGTTTCGCATACTGGGCGGCGCAAAAGTGAGGAGCCCCGACTTATCTACTATTATTTCATTACCGCCCTGTATAGCTGCTGGCCGTCGCTGGAGGAAGCTGGCGGCGGGCTCAGATAGTGGGGAATCGTGACGTACGCTCCGGGCATGTGTGCGTGCCGCTCATCCGTGTGACAAGCGCCAAAGTTACGGGCGCAACGCCGTCGTCCGCTGTCGGAAGACTGCGGCCACAGTATACAAATATACATACTGTGGTTTCGGAAGCCCGCAATATAAAGCATTGGATGATTGAATAAAATACAATTGATTGCAAATGCAAATAATTGAATCTAATTTAAGGAACATAGCAATGATATTGGTTTAAAACTTCAAGTCCGATTGGAATCAGGAGACTCGGTAGAGTATCGCGCCAAGTAGAAGTTCCCTCTCCATATATATATATGACACTCCGGCGCGCGACAGCCGAGGCTATATTATCCCGAACACTAGCTGTTATCCTTAGTTACCAAACTTTCACCTCAATTTATGCGAAAGTTAGAGCCCCAAGAATTTATTTCAGAATTTTGTATTTCATCGTTGATTTTTCTGAATCCAATGAGCCAAGAATCATGTGGATCGGTCCAGTCGTTCCGGAGATATGAATTTCCTCTTTTATTTTTCTCGTGGAAAAGGCAAAGCGGATTAAGAGTTTCATCGTCCGGATTAATACAATTCCTAAAAATGTTACTCTCACGTGTTTCACGCGAGCGGACGCCACCGCGAAGTGCTACAGAGTGCTGCGCAGGTAACATGGTTTTATACCATAGCAGACTATTATGTTTTACACCATGGCTGGTTATGTGTCATACGCGATGGCTGGTCAGGTGTGAATGCTATGTGATAAATCATTAATAAAACACTGTACTGTACGTTATTTATTAATAAAACACTGTACTGTACTTGCCCCTGGCTCTGTGATCTTGTGATTATTGCGAATTATGATTATGAAAAGTCCTAAAAGTGAGAAGTCTGTGACTCACAAATCGCTGTATTTGGTTGTCAAGTGTGTAGTACTTGCTTATAGGAAACTTCAGCATTAGTTAACGATTGTGGACTCCTTGAGTTACACACTTAACAGTCTAGATACTCTAAAATTAAAGTGTGTATGAAGATAAGCTATTCTCACATACGCACTCTTAATCTTGGTGTACCTTGATGATGACTACTAAGTGCATAGCTCAGGGAGCGCAGAATTCAAAGTGTTGCGATTTGATGAACAGATACTAATAGCCTCAAATGGTGCATGATTGTTTTAGCTCCTTAGCTGAAGCGTTCCGTGAGCTGCGATCTTGACAGTCAAGATACACCTAATTAAATTAAAGTGACAAATTAGACTGGCTACGGGTATATTCGACTGAGCAATTGACAAGTCAGAGTAGATATTCAGACTGCCAAGTATGTAACTCAAGGATCGTACAACCTTTAGTGCTGAAGTTTTCTTTAAACACGTATTGTTTACCAATAGCTAGTAACCCAGAACTGTATATGCTTGGTAATCATTGCTTACTTAGCTGAAGCGTTCCTTTAGTTACAAACTTGACAGTCAAGATACATTAAAAAATTAGATAAATTAGTCTGCATATGATTTATAATTAATCATGCGACACACTCATACGCAGTCTAATTCATCTAATTCATTTAAGTGCATCGTGACTGTCAGGTTCGCAGTTCAAGGAATGCTTGAGCTAAAGAGCTGAAATGACATAAGCAAGCAGTGATTACCAATCATATGTCATTGGGGCCAATCATATGATATGGCTATTGGTAATCGATACTTGCTTATAGTTTTGTTACTACTAGCCATTGTCAGTAGTTGCTTATAGAAAACTGCAGCATTAAAGATTGTGCACTCCTTGAATTACACATTTGACAGTCAGGATTTCAGACTGTCAAGTACGCAACTCAAGGTACGCACAACCTTTAGTTGCTTACTTACATCACTTTAGCTGATTTAGCTGAAGCGTTCCTTTAGCTGCGAACTTGACAGTAAAGATACACCAAAATAAATTACATAAATTAGGCTGCGTTTTGAGTGTATCGCTTTAGAATCTTTACAATTAATCATGCGACATACTCATACGCAGTCTTATTCATCTAATTCATTTACGTGCATCATGATTGTCAAGTTCACAGTTCAAGGAATGCTTAAGCTATAGGGCTAAAATGACAGAAGCAAGCAATGATTACCAATCATGTGTCATTTGGGGATATGGCTATATGGGTAATGAACACTTGCTTATAGTATTGGGTATTTATTGTCAGTACTTGCTTATAGAAAACTGCAGCATTAAAGATTGTGCACTCCTTGAATTACACGTTTGACAGTCAGGATTTCAGACTGTCAAGTACGCAACTCATAAAGAGCTAAACTTTTATTTAATTTAAAATTACACTTCAAAACATGTAATTGCAATCTGAAAGAAGCACTGAGGAGTTTTCACAATGTTACATACTGTAATAAATAAAGAATATATTCTTGAATGAACGACCAAAAAAGCATGATATCAGCCCCCCCCCCCCCCCCAACACCCCCCTCCCCCACGACATTAAAATGTTAAAAAATGCGCCAAGTAGTTTTGTCTATCTCTCTACAGTTTAATGCCACAGCAAAATTTACCAAAAATATAAACGGATATCTTTCAAAAGCCAAGCCAATCATCAAAATTAACAAAAAAATTAATCAAAATTAAATAAAATAAAATAAAGTCTACAAAAACTTGGCAAACTGGCCATGCGAATGACGATAGAGGGGTGTTTTGTCTCGGTCTTAATTACATCACGTTTCCACGCAGCCAGTTTGCCATTTTTGTAGACTTTATTTTATTTTATTTAATTTTGATTGTTTTGGAATTTGATTAATTTTTTTGTTAATTTTGATGATTGGCTTGGCTTTTGAATGATATCCGTTTATATTTTTGGTAAATTTTGCTGTGGGATTAAACTGTAGAGAGATAGACAAAACTACTTGGCGCATTTTTTACTGTTGTATTAATCCGGGCGATGAAACTCTTAATCCGCTTTGCCTTTACCACGAGAAAAATAAAAGAGGAAATCAGGAGACTCGGTAGAGTCTCGCGCCAAGTAGAAGTTCCCTCTCCATAGATATATGACACTCCGGCGCGCGACAGCCGAGGCTATATTATCCCGAACACTAGCTGTTATCCTTAGTTACCAAACTTTCACCTCGATTTATGCGAAAGTTAGAGCCCCAAGAATTTATTTCAGAATTTTGTATTTCATCGTTGATTTTTCTGAATCCAATGAGCCAAGAATCACGTGGATCGGTCCAGTCGTTCCGGAGATATGAATTTCCTCTGTTATTTTTCTCGTGGTAAAGGCAAAGCGGATTAAGAGTTTCATCGTCCGGATTAATACAATTCCTAAAAATGTTACTCTCACGTGTTTCACGCGAGATGGCACCACCGCGAAGTGCTGCAGAGCGCTGTGCAGATAACATGGTTTTATACCGACACATTGGTTATGCCATGACTGGTGATGTGTCAAAACAATGATGACGGTTATATGAATGTGGTACAGTCCGATTGTATTTTTCTTCAAAATATGAACAACCAAAAAGGCGTGAAATCCCCCAAAATACATTAAAATGTAAATAAAAGCGCCAAGTAGTTTAATGATCCAAAAATGGAATAGATATCACACAAGAAAGCCAAGTTTTCAATCAAAGATACCACACGTTAATTAATTAATTAACTTGCATCTCAAGCTTTAAAACTTGGCATGTGCAAATTTGTGTCAAGGTAGTCATATGCTAGTAATATTTTTTGATTGGTAATTAAGTATGCACATTCCAAGTTTTAAAGTTAGAGATGCAAGTTAATTAATTAATTAACGTGTGGTATCTTTGATTGAAAACTTGGCTTTCTTGTGTGATATCAATTCCATTTTTGGATCATTAAACTACTTGGCGCTTTTATTTACATTTTAATGTATTTTGGGGGATTTCACATTCATATCTCCGGAACGACTGGACCGATTCACATGATTCTTGGCTCATTGGATTCAGAAAAATCAACGATGAAATACAAAATTCTGAAATAAATTCTTGGGGCTCTAACTTTCGCATAAATCGAGGTGAAAGTTTGGAAACTAAGGATAACAGCTAGAGTTCGGGATAATATAGCCTCGGCTGTCGCGCGCCGGAGTGTCATATATATATGGAGAGGGAACTTCTACTTGGCGCGAGACTCTACCGAGTCTCCTGATTCCTCCTCTTATATTTGTCTTGTGCCGTTTCCTTCCGGGCGATCCGAAAATATGTCGACAACTCGAGCAGCCCGAATGTATCTGGCAGCCCGATTTATTCCGAGTAGTCCAAATAATTCGGGCGATCTGCTCGGCCCGAATATTCGAACCGAGTTGAACTCGGCCCGCGAATTCGCGTAGCTGCACACCCCTAATGTTTGGACGAGAAATAGAAAATGCGTTCTCAATTTACAACTTTTTTCATCGAAGGGTATTAGAAAAACAAAATATAATTTAAAATTCGTAAAAAATTATATCTGGCGTTCAGAATACGCAATCGGCTTTGAAAAAATGTGAAAATCTAGAGAATGTAAGGTACAATTGAAGAAAAGATAATGCGATTTTTTCCTGCCCGAAATGAATGATAAGATGTTTTTTGTTTTATTATTTTTTTCACGGAGACCGTTGCTTCTTACAATTACCATTTTTTCCCTCCATCTTTGGACAGTCCCTTATCACCTCAATTATTGTCAATAATTCCAGAACCCTACGCCATAGTTTAAAAAAAGTATTGATTTACTCATCACATTTCTTGAATATTACACGAAATACAATTACCAAAAGTTTTTGTCCATATCTTTGGGCAGCTTCCTATCACCTCAAATTGTTTCACTAATTTCTAAATTATACGCCATAGTTAAAATAATATATTTTTTCCATCTCATTTCTTGAATATCACACCAAATACAATTACAAAACTTTTTCCTCTATATCTTTGGACAGTCCCCTATCACCTTCCTTTGTTTTACAATTCTCGAAAATGCACGCCATGGTTAAAAAAATAATAATTACTAGTGTATTCCGTTTTTTGAATATCACGCGAAATGCATTTATGAAAATTGTTTTCTGTATACTATTCCTGATCCTTGTAATGATGTATCAATACGATCTGCTGTCGCGATAAACGGTGCTTTCGCTTGTGTGGGTCGGTGAGGGCTTCGGTGCGCTTCGAGTGTCTAAACCAAATGCACCGTTTATCGCGACAGCAGATCGTATTGATACATCATTACAAGGATCAGGAATAGTATACAGAAAACAATTTTCATAAATGCATTTCGCGTGATATTCAAAAAACGGAATACACTAGTAATTATTATTTTTTTAACCATGGCGTGCATTTTCGAGTATTGTAACTTGAGAAAAAATTATCCCGTTATCGTCCAAATATCCCCCGAAATTTCCCCCAAGAAAAGCCTGAGAACAACTTTTAGCTGCTTGCCGGGCAATGACCTTTCCTGGCGTGATGGTCGGGAATATATGAACGCGAGAGACTGCGTGCGAGTGTGACTTCGTCTGATCCTACGGTAGCCCGACCATGCACACTACGCACCGAACAGTTATCGGACCGGCGACGCAACAACGCTCCTCGGCCACCCGACATACGCCACCCGGCCGTGCGATCTGCCTACCTCGAATAGCAGCAAACCCGCCCCCTTTGGAGTTCTATTGTCTATCTTTTCAGATTGTGCAATATAGTAGAAACATGATTCTGTGCGTCTATTCTTGGAGGAATAGCTCTTTTGGCGCCAATGTTTACGCGATCGGCTGATCGGCTTATTCTGAAAGGGTTTGCAGTTGGTAAACCCCTACACAAATTGGGAGATCAGAAAGTTGTCGGAATATCAGAATCGGGGTGGCCTAATTATAAATAAAACATCTCGGGAACGCTAACTTCCTCGCGTCTGTTGTCGCATACATCGCCCTCTCACTTCTCCGCCTTTGTCCCTCTCATACACTACGTCGGTCGCTTCCTCCGTCTCGCTCACGCTCACGCTCATGCTTTCGCTTAGCTGACACCTGCCTCCCGACGCACTCATAGACTTTTTTTCGTACCCGTACTCATTTCCGAATCTCGGAAATGATTTTCAATCTTTCAGTACCCGCAGGCGTAAACGATGCCGTATTTTGGGTTCAAACGTAAACATATGAATTTCGCATTTTTCCCTTTCCTCACGAAAAGAATCAGAACTCCCCAATAAATGCCATGCATGCCCGTTGTAGTCCTCTTGTCGGAAGAGAGCAACCATGCTTTGCTCACTTTATGGCCAGGCCCAATAGCCTCTATAAAGCTAGCCACACATTTTGCGATTTTCAATATTTTTTAGTTGTTTCAGATTGTTCTGTGTTGTCCTACATTGTTTCAAAAACAGTGTGGGCCACAGAAATGCGTAATCTTATGGTTTCGACTATAGTTATGAGCTAATAACTCCTAAATTATATATCTTAGCTGCATATCGATAGAACAATCTGGAACGACCCTTAGATTCAAGAGAACAATCATATAAAGTGCATTTTCGTCTTGGAAGCATACCCCTTATTTGTTTTTTACTGATAACGTAGCGCCATCAATTTGCTACTATGGAACTATTTGATTGAGGCATAGAACAAATTGGAACAACCTGTAGATTCACCGGAATAATCGTGCAAAGAATACTTTATTCTTGGAACCAAATAGTTTTTTCAAGTACTTTGGGCGATAATATTGCGCCAGCCACTTGTAACTATGGAGCAATTAGAAAGAGGTATAGAACAAACTAGAACAAGCTATTTTGAATCGTGCGAGGAGTACTTTATTATTGGACGGGTACAATTATCATTTTTTTTGGCGGGAAAATTATACCAGGTATTTGTAATTCTCGAATAACTTGGAAGAGGCATGGAACGAGCCGGTATAACTTTAAGTTTCATCAGAACAAACGTGGGAAGGGTACTTTACTGTTGGACGAGTATAGTTTTTCAAGTTTTCCATGCATGTTCTGGTGAATCTAAATGTTGTTTCAGGTTTTCTCAATCAAATTGTTTCATAGTTGCAAGTCGATAGCGCAATATCATTGCCCGAAATACTTGAAAAAACTATTTTCTTTCAAGAGTAAAGTACGCTTTGTATGTTCGTTCCGATGAAATGATTATCTTCTCCCGCGTTGATTGGTTTACACGGGTTGCAGGATTATCAAGTTGTCTTGTATCTATGTCCACAGATTGCAGGACTCGCAGCCGAAGAAGGTGGCTCATCAGCAGGTAAGAGATCAGGATTTTGCTGACACCCCGGCAGTTGTGCAGCAGGAGAATGGTGCATGTAGCACGACGCATGTTAGGAGTACTCCTAATATGCAATTTCAAACAAGACTTGGAAAACGTACCCAGTCACGTCTTCGGGGAACATAAAAACTGCAAAAGAATTGGATATTTCTGCAAAAGATACGAAGATCCGAAAGAAATTAATCGCGTGCCGGAACTAGAGAAAAAGGGACTGTTGCAGCCTCTACAGTATCCATTTCGGCGGATCTTCGCAAACGCCGAGAGCATGTTATATGGACTGAACACCAATGTCGCTGAGTGTGCGAATAACATCATTGCTAAAAACTGTGGAGGAAGACGGATCAATTTGGCACGAAAGGGCTCTTACCAGGGTAGAGTTGGTGGATCCATTGTCAAATTGAACTACAAATCAGTATTGAGCAGGATTGCTTCAGTGCTGAATAAGAAACCGTCGGATATTTTGCTGAAAATGGAAACTCATCGTACACGGGCTGTCGAAAAGGCGAAGGAATACAAGAAAGCAGCGAAAACGACTTCGTATCAACAGAAGACTCAAACCTGTGACAAGGATTACGGCCCAAAGGCGGAGGCGCCAGACATGGGGGAAGCGGTATTCAAATCTGAATCGGAGAGGCACATGGCATCGCTAGTGGAATGGCAGGAGTCACGGTCACAAATTGAAAAGGATACCCGTAATCAAGCAAATGATGAAAGATGGAAATGGTATCGGAAGAAATTGCTGACTGCCTCTAACTTCGGCAAGGTATGCTGACTAAAAGACGACACGCCACGCGGGAATATGGTGCGAAATATGCTCTACCCGCCAGTATTGACTGCGGAAGCATTGGAATACGGGAGAGAGAACGAAGCAGTCGCATTGACAAAGCTACAAGAGGAATTACAAATTGACGTGCAACGGTGCGGATTGTTCATTGATTCCGACGAGCCATACTTGGGCGCGACACCCGATGGCCTCATAGGAGAAGACACACTTGTGGAAGTAAAATGCCCATCATCAGCGAGGGATTTGTTGCCCGAAGAAGCTATTCAAGAGCTCCCTGAAATAAGAAGAATCTTCAAAGGCGATGGAATGAATACGAGCCACCATTATTATTACCAAGTGCAAGGACAGCTGCACATTACTAGAAGACAACACGCCTTATTCTGCCTGTGGACACCAAAAGGAATAAACGTTACAAAAGTCGAAAAGGACGACAAATTCTGGGAAAAAGAAATGGAACAGCAGTTGAAGAAATTTTATATGGACTGTGTGCTTCCCGAAATTATGAACAGTCGGTTCAATAGAGGAATGGCAATTAGAGAGCCGCCTTATATACCGACAGCAGAAGCGAAGGCAGAAAAGAAGAAGGAAGCGGAAAAGAAGAAGAAAGCGGAACAGGAGAAGAAAGCAGAAAAGAAGAAGGAAACAGAAGAGAAGAAGAAAGTGGAACAAGAGACGAAAGTAGAAAGGAAGAAGCAAGCAGAAGAGAAGAAGAAAGCGGAACAGGAGAGGAAAGCAGAACGGAAGAGGAAAGTGGAAAAGGATAAGGTATCGCAAAAGAAGAGGAAAGTAACAGGCAGTATCCAGTGGGAAAGATTTTGAGAAGGTAATCAGGTAACCCTTTGAGTCTCGGGAAGGTGTTTCCATGTTCTCGAATGGAATTTTTCTAAGGCACCTCCCGGTGCAGTTCAACGCATGCGAAGAGCTACCCAGCGCATATGAAGAGCTGCCCTGCGCAAAGGAAAAGCGCCCAGCGCGTACGAAAAGCGCCCAACGCATATGAAGAGCCACCCAGCGCATATGAAGAGCTGCCGAGCGCAAAAGAAGAGCGCCCAGCGCGTACGAAAAGCGCCCAACGCATATAAAGAGCCACCCAGCGCATATGAAGAGCTGCCGAGCGCAAAAGAAGAGCGCCCAGCGCATATGAAGAGCTGCCGAGCGCAAAAGAAGAGCGCCCAGCGCGTACGAAAAGCGCCCAACGCATATAAAGAGCCACCCAGCGCATATGAAGAGCTGCCGAGCGCAAAAGAAGAGCGCCCAGCGCGTACGAAAAGCGCCCAACGGATATGAAGAGCCACCCAGCGCATATGAAGAGCTGCCGAGCGCAAAAGAAGAGCGCCCAGCGCGTACGAAAAGCGCCCAACGCATATGAAGAGCTGCCGAGCGCAAAAGAAGAGCGCCCAGCGCGTACGAAAAGCGCCCAGCGCATATAAAGAGCCACCCAGCGCATATGAAGAGCTGCCGAGCGCAAAAGAAGAGCGCCCAGCGCGTACGAAAAGCGCCCAACGCATATAAAGAGCCACCCAGCGCATATGAAGAGCTGCCGAGCGCAAAAGAAGAGCGCCCAGCGCGTACGAAAAGCGCCCAACGCATATGAAGAGCCACCCAGCGCATATGAAGAGCTGCCGAGCACAAAAGAAGAGCGCCCAGCGCGTACGAAAAGCGCCCAACGCATATGAAGAGCCACCCAGCGCATATGAAGACCTGCCGAGCGCAAAAGAAGAGCGCCCAGCGCGTACGAAAAGCGCCCAACGCATATGAAGAGCCACCCAGCGTATATGAAGAGCTGCCGAGCGCAAACGAAGAGCGCCCAGCGCGTACGAGGAGATTCCCACCCAGCGCATATGAAGTGCGCCCGCCAGAGTCCGTATACTCGGCGCCGCTGGAAAGAAGGCGCCCGGTTTTTCCGCATGTATACGAGAACCAGGCGCCTTCTTTCTAGTAGCGCATTGTAGACGCCTGCACATAACGAAGACATTTATTGTACGTGCGTAAGGAATGGTACCCGATATTTATCAATTTGTTATTTATTATAAATGATGAAGGGGCACGTCATTGACGGGGGTAGTGGTAGGTCTTTTCATCATCACCAGTATTGCAAAATGTAAAAGTAGTATGTATTCCTATAGCTTTGAACATTCAATGTATATGAATTACTGAAAGAGAATAATATTCCTTCTTTTTTCAGTTCATTGAGAGGATCAATCTTCCTACAAGGAATAGGGGGACGGAAGTGGCACTACACTGTTTGAAAGGATAAGTAAATCACACATATTTTGATGCTACATAGGTGAAACCAGTAAACATCTATATTGTTATGTGTAAATCTCGTTACAGGTCATGATGCCACATAGACACACTTCTAAGATGAGAACAATTCTCTAACACCGCACAGATATTCATAGAGAAAGGAGAGATGGAGAGAATGTATCGGAACCTGATGCAAAGTAATTACGTATTTTTTTGGTTGTTTGTTGTACCCAATAAGATCTACAGTCATTCACAGATTTATTTATTTTGCAGGCTAAACTGCTGCAAATGCATTGTTGTGGAGTCATTAGGATCACCTTATAGGAGGCAAGTACACAATCATTGGTATTTTGACTTTGTCATTTTAGACAAGCTTTGTTGTCTTTTGGAAAATATTATATTACATCTTGTGAAATTTCATGGCAAATTCAACTATTCGTTGTCACATTTGTAAGACTGTTTTTCCAGATGTACTTTCAGAAATCAATTCCATATATATTTTTCTTGCCAAGCAATGTTTACGTCCAAGGTGTGAAATGAACCCTTATAATCGATGGTGCCCATTGTATGTAAGAAGTTGGCTCTTGTAAAGAAGTAACAGGTTCTAGTGTTTGACAACTTATTAGGTCTTTGGAGAGCGAACGAGTTTTCAACGATTACAACTTGTTTGCTCTTCATGGAACTAACAAGTTCTGAAACGTTAGAACCTAGTAGTTCTGTACAAGAACAAACTTCTTGATGCAACAACCGCTTGATTTTACTTTCAAGTACAAGGGTTCATTTCACACCATGGGAGTGAGCATTGCTCGTGTTACGGATCCAGATCTCCGAATCGCCCGAATTTAGCCAAATACGACCCAGGCTATCAAACCCTCTTTATCGAAATTCCGCGGGCATTCAAATCAAATAATTCGCGTCGCGCTTCAACCAGCGGATATTTCCGCGGACAATTAGATTTTATAACTTGACGCCTGGCACGCAGATGTGCAGCTGCCAGCAGGAATAGCGTGGACAATTAAAGGATTAGGACGCGACGTCTGACTCCCAGATGACTGATCCCTGTAGAACTTGGAAGAGCTTAAAACCCGCAATTAAATAATAAACGAATTAAAGTAATAAAGGCAATCATCGTACGTGACTTCTTCGAAGACGTCGCTAAGCCTAACAATAGATGCTTCGAAATTAGCAAGCAACCCTTGCAGCTGCGAGTCCGAACCGACGTACCCGGCGGACAATACAATCATAAAACCTCGCTCGCCTCGCACGAGCTCGACTAGCGAGGAAGGCCCCGGGATACTCCCGCGCTCCGCCGCCCTTCCTCCTCGCCGCAATCTCACGCGCCGATCCCTCGCGCATAAAATAAGGGCCAGGTAACCGAGAACCAATCAGCCGCGTTGGCTGGCCGGAAATACGTCACGTAATAGGGCTCCTGCGAAGGGCCTCCAACCAGAAATTCGCTCGCGCCCACGTGGTCAAGCCAGCCTGCGATTGGCCGCCGACCACGTGCCAGGAGTAGGAAGCCACGCGACCGGGCTTCCTGACTTAGAATCTGAGGAGCGACTCTCTGAACTCTTTCTGCTGTTTTAACGAACAGAACCTTCTCCGCCGCCTTTACTCACAGAACTTATTCTGCCGTTTTAACGAACAGAACCTTCTCCGCCGCCTTGACCAACAGAACTTTCCCCGCCGTCTTAGCGACTAGATCTCTTTAAAACTTGTACTGGACAGTAGCAGCTTAATTTTGAATCTCTTGAATACATTTTACCAATATTCTTGAACTCCTAAATTCGCTTTGGTTATTCTCTGATTCCAATTTCCCGCAACTCCGCGAGCAGGGTGCCTCAGCACCTCACGGGCACACTTGCCCACGTTCACCTCTCTAAACCCGCAGAACACGCAACACTCGACAAGAAAAGTATGTGGAATAGATTTCTGAATGCACCTCTGCAAAAACATTCATCTTTATATGACCATGAATATATTCAGAAAGGAATTTTACAAGTTCTAACTTTTGAGAACTTGCTGGTTCCTTTCCATAAATACTGCAGTATGTTAGAAAAACTAGCAAAGCCTGAACTGAATTGATATTATACTGATGTTACTTGATGATATTGATGTTATACTCTAATTTTGTTCACAGAATGTGGCGCGTCATCAAACAGAGTGGACCTTGGACGAGGAAGACTGACAGGAAACAACTTACATTCATATGGGGCTTTATAAATCAACTGTTTCGCTAGTAAATAAATACATAATCACAATGATATATAATCCTTGAGTTCCATTGCCTTCACTCCATACACCTCCTCTACTGAATATTCTAATTGGGCATCAACTTCTTTTTTTGCAAAGTCCTAATTATAAATAGAGTCCACCATTCCCTAGCAAATTATCTTTCTTTTTCAGTAAAGTTTCTACTCATCCACATTCTAGTTGCTAAAGTCTTTGGTAAAAAGTATAATTGTCCCGTTTTAGCTTTTTTAGAAATTCCGGATAATTCATGTTGCATTTCACAGCATTAGCATATCCCGAGTAACCCTGTTCTATTTGGACAGCTTTATTCCGGTTTCGCTCTAGGTGGAAAACTCTAGTGGCTCCATCTCGCGTTGTGTTCGGTAGCGCATGTCTGTAGGTAATACCACCGCGCGGCAGAAATCGTTCGATGTCGTGGTAATAGAAGATCGGCCCCAGCTTGGAAAAAGTCACGTGGGTAGTCTAGCCCCTTAAGGAACGGGGCTTCAAATGGGACTATTTTCGATTTTGTAGCTCGTCAGGTTCATCCTCGCGAAAGCTTCCAGATTTTGTATACACTTTTATAACCTATTACGCAATAGGACGTTTAGTGTAATAACATCGCTTATGCTAATCCCATGGAATAACAGCTTTTGTGGGTCAAAGTACTCTTAGCAAAAGGATATACCGGAAACCAATATCCTGTATGCCCTAATAACGAAGATAAAAACATTTCAAACTTTTGACAAGCGACCTGCCATAACGATAAGTTTCGCAGTCAATATCTCAGAAACTACTGGACCGATTTTAACAAACGAAGTCTTGATCTTACTCATTCTTCAAGCTTAATAACTATGGGTGCTTTCCATTTAGACAACACAGAGAGACACAGAGAGACACTGTGTCGCTCTGTGCTAGATCAAATGGAACACCGTGTACCCAGTGTGCACGGCCGGGTTTCTCTGTGTCGTACACATTCGAACACAGTGTCTCTCTGCGTCTCTCTGTGTCTAAATGGAAAGCACCCTCAGTATAATGATTACCACTTGACAATCAGGGCACACTAAAACTATTAGATTGCATATGAGGATATAACTTACCAATATAACTCGTAAAGTATTAAGCCGAATCATTCAAAATTGAAATATATTCAAGCTATTAGTTTTGTTTGTAGTCTTCGTCCTGTGTACTATAATGTGAAGTATTGTTCGGCTTAATATTACTTTGCAAATTATATTCGGTAAGCTATATCGAAAGCGAAAGGAAGAACAGGAAAAGGAACAGCATATTCTTCAACTATTTATTTTTTTAATACGAAATTAAAAATATTGCGGGCATTGTTCCCGCGATTGGATCGACGTTCCGCGGCAAGCCGCCTTTTGAAAGCGGCGCGGGACTCGCCACCACCTTTGGATCGACCTGTAATGTAATTCAAATATATGATAAATGAAAAAAAATATATTATTTATTTAATAATTAAATTGTGAAAATATACTTGAAACTGAAAATTAATAATATAATGCATGCAAGTATAATAATTGTTAAGTTGTAAATATGAGTTTGACTCGACATCCAGTTTGCGTTTATTTTGATTTCTGTAAGGACGTAAGCGCTACTTAATTTTCGTACATGATCCGTTCCGATCGCGGTTTCCTCCTCCGAGACAAACCAAGATGAAGAACATATTCATATCTGATACATACAAAACCCATTGTGTAACAATTGATTCCTACCACTACGCATAGCACCATTCAATCCTACGAGCTACAGAGAGACGTTTCAACAATAATAATCGCAATTTTAAATCTCTGTCTGCCTGCGTCAATACGATCTGTCTGCCTGTCTGCTGCGCAACAATTGTATATGCCTCTTGCATAGTTTCAACCTCATATGTATACACTCATCATACCCATAATTTTTTTAAATCCGTCTCTCTCACTGCCGCGCATACTATGTATTCATTCTTTTCGACCAATATTCTGGCTTTACTTAATAATTTATTTAATTACTAAACTTTTTACTTAATAATTTATTCTTAAAAATATACTCACTTTCTGCCGGCGGCGACCTCCCACTGCCGTCCTGGCGCTTAAGAGCCTCCAATTCGGCCTTCAGGTCCTCAACTTCCCGCTGGAGTCCTGCAAATTTTTTCAATATACTAATATTGAACAAGATTAATAATTTATATAAATATAATCACTTTAACAGTCTCCCTCCTCTCTCCCCCTATTGTCGCGCGTGCCGGAACATTCTTTGCCTCTCACACATTTGGTTACAAAATGTATTCGTTTTTTTCGATTAATGTTCTGGCATCCTTTTCTTCTTTCGTACCCCGGCGTAGACTTAAACTATACCACCTCTGTACGAAATACGAATACGAAATAACATTGAACTCCCAGAATATTGGTCGATAAGAACGAAGACATTGTAACTGATTTTAGTCAAATGTGCGAGAGGGAACTGGGCCCGCTCGCATACGCGAAACACAGAGAGAAAGAGAATGGACAGAAGCATCGAAAATTGTACGCGTATGAACGCGGATGTAAAGCTTGAGATTTCATACGTGCGTATAATGAGCATGCTAACAGAAAGCCATACGAGAAAAATGTAGTAAATGCGCAGAGGACACACGCTGATAGTGTGTAGGACTGAAGCCGCTGACAGGCAGGGAGAGAGAGATGCGTTACATTATTGCATTCCGATAGCCATTCTTTTCTGCTAATTGCGTAAGCACAGGCTGTAAAACGACAGAGCAGATGAATGCAGAAGCCAAGAGAAGGATGAGGAAGAAGGAAGCAAAAAGAAGGAAAGTGACAAAATTTCAATGACACTTACTGGCGGCTTTATCGACTTCCAGCTCTTTCAGATTTCCCGTCAATTCAGCTCCTGGCACATCTGTCCCCATATTGCCTGGCATATCCTAATGTATACAGGAAAGACGTGGAAATCAGAAACGACAGAGGAATGCAAGCATAATACTGGTTTCAGTACTTACGTTTCACAAACCGATCCTCCTTTCCCGATTCGTAGCGTACTACTATGCTCCCCCTGCTTCAGCTTGACAAAGCGGGAGCGGTGGTGGGGTAACTCACTACGTGCGACAAGGAGAAGTATATATGGAAACGTCACGTGTAGACGAAGATGGACTGATCGCGTCTGCGCATATCACTCGCGTTGTCACGTGGTCGTGTTTATACATGTGCGCCCAATAGAGAAAACTGGCGACATGAACATGGGAACTGACGTAAGAACCACCATGAAATTGGCGCAGAAAGGATGCGTTCAAATTTAAATATAATTCACAATATTGGGATAATGATTACATTTCATGTATATCTTTACACACTATATACCAAGCAGAGCACATCATTAATAATAATTATGATACATTCAGAATGATCAAATGCCTAAGAAAAAGACCATTTACGCTAAAGAGCTGGAATTCGGGCTATGTACACTTTTTAAGTGTATAGCCCAACCGCATTAGCTCAATATTCGAAATTTCGTTAACAATTGCTAATTACCCATAACTAACATGTCCAAAACTGCAATAATTGGACCCAAAATGCTTATAAGATCCTCTTTTATAGTTTCAAACCATGACAAGTGCATAGTCCCAGAACCGCATAAATTGCAATCAATTATATTCAATGCTGATAAGATCCTGTTTCGTATAGTATACAAATTATCAAGTGCATAGTCCAACATTCACTCAAGCTAAAGATTTGAAATTTCCAGAGCGTATGCTGTCTGCCAATAACCAGCATTTCTCTTAAACCGTGTATAGTAAACCAGCGCTGCATAAAAACATCAGATAGACAATCTGTTTCCTTACTCGCTCCAATTTCAAACAATGAGACTTGTCAAGTGTATGACCGAAGAACTGTATCAACTGAATATTTTAAATTTCTGTAATAAATGCTCATTACAAATATCTAAGATGCCCTTAAATTCAGAATTAGTTAGACCAAATGCTTATAAGATTCTATTTCATAGCATCAAATGTAACGCAAACAAGAAATTTGACATTTCCTCAATAGAAGCTGACTGCTAATACCTAGCATGTCCCATAAATTGCAATTTAGACCCAACACCTTATGAGATGTATCAGGTAGACACGTTCTTTTCTCACATGGTCTAATTTCAATCATTTGAAATTTAAAGGCATGCTAACCACTGATATCATTTGTACTGTTAAATAGCTGAAGTACATAATTGTTAAATGTTATATCTAATGATTGAAAAGTGTCTTAGATTTATTATAGGAGTCTTAGAAGGGTAAAGGGAGAAATAAATGTGCTACTTGTCTATACACATATAAGCACACATATATTTTAATTAGAAAACGATTGGAAAAACAATATATATATATATATATACTGTGTGTAAATTGATTTTTATCATTCTCCAACCATTAATATCCCCTCAATTCCTCGGGTGGGTTAGAGAGAGAGAGAGAGAGAGAGAGAGAGAGAAAGTAGTCCCACCCTCCAACGTCGAGAATTTTGGGTCCGAAAGCGTAGTAGTGGTGGTGGTGGAACATCTCCGAGGACTAAGGAACATCCCTACCCTGAAAAGGAGTCTGTCATAGGCTAAGTCACCATCCCTCCCTCGCTAGTTCTTAGACATTTTCGGGTCCACCGACACGCGCGGCGGTGGTGGTGGAACATCCCTGAAGACGACATAGGCCAAAACATCCCTCGGAAGGGAATCGTCGAAGATTATAGGCCAAAATCACCCGCCCACCAACTAACGCCGGAGTGAAGAAGAGCGTGCCAGAGTCTTTAAAACGGCTAGCGGAGTCATTCGAGCTTACTCTCGTTTTGTTTTTTCGCTCGACCTCTTCATCATCGTTCGCTATGTTCAAGTTTTTGGTCGCGAAGGAAGACCGCCGGGATGTGGAGTTCCACATCCTCCAGGCGCAGTGTGTGCGGGGCATACTTTTTACAAATCGGTACGGGCACAAATTATGTGCCGAGTGCCACGAGGGCATGGGCTCCCCAGCGGAGTATTCACCGATTGTACCCCTCTTCTGGTACTTTAAGTATCGGAATAATTCTGACTGTGCCCGTTGTGGCAAATACGCGTATAAGGAGGTACGACCCTGCCAGAAGTGCAAGAAATGCCGGGCACATCTCATCAAAATATATTACGCGCTGCGGAGGAGCGGCTCGGGCATGAGCGAGCACTTTAATCGGCAGCGGCCAATGCTGCGCGATATGCGGGTGGACCCGCCGTTCGCAGAATACTGCCGGGACGTGGCCGTTGCGCAATCGAAGTAAGTATCATGAACTTAAAACTACCGTATTTCTGCATGTTACTCGATTATTAATTATTTTTGTTTCCCTCTGCTTACAGGTCGAGGTAATCGTCATGGAGATGATTCCGCCATCGCGAGTCCCCCCGAATCCCATCATCGGGATGAAGCCTGCCCGTCACCCCCCCCCCCCCCCATCGCGAGTCCCCCCGAATCCCATCATCGGGATGAAGCCTGCCCGTCACCCCCCCCCCATCGCGGTCATCGGGATGAAGCCCCCCCGCCACTGACATCACCCCCCCCCCCGCCCCGCCCCCGTCATACATATATATACTCATATTTTATTTTCATTTTTGCTGTTATTCTTTTTTTATCTATGTACAGTGTGTGTGTGTGTGTGTGTTTATAATAATAATAATTTCTTATTTTCGAAACGTGTCATCCCATTTTTGACCACCGTTCATACTCCTATCC
Source organism: Crossocerus cetratus (assembly GCA_963675795.1). Classification (NCBI taxonomy): domain Eukaryota; kingdom Metazoa; phylum Arthropoda; class Insecta; order Hymenoptera; family Crabronidae; genus Crossocerus; species Crossocerus cetratus. The sequence goes on from CAVMBF010000001.1 coordinate 1,945,152, forward strand.
ATCATTACTTCACCTAATATCGGTTTCATACAAAGTGCCAAGAGCTCGCAATCAATCAATGAATGTCGTTCGAAAGCCGCGTCTTCCATAATTGCAGTTTTATAATTCGAAGCCGCTGCCGTTCCCATTAATATCTCAACGAACTTTGAAAATTTTTGTTTAACCGATGGTACGTTCTCCTCTAACCACGAGTACATATGATCGATACAGTATTCGAGATCGAACAATGTGCTCAAAGTATGCGCGGTTATGAATATAGATGTAGTTCCCAGTAAACACCCAATATTGTCGCAATATAACTCTGGACCAACAAGTTATGTAACACATGTAACACGAATGTAATGTTCCCGCAATATAACACGAGTCTTACAAAGTTATATTACACTGCTAGGCCTGTGTAATATTCTAGTTATATTACAATGTTACTCACAGGGTATATTACACTGTTAGGCTAGTGTAATATTTTAGTTATATTACAATGTTACTCCCCGGGTATATTACCCCTGTTAGGCCTCTGTAACATTCCAGTTATGTTACAATGTTATTCATGGGGTATATTACACTGTTAGTCCTGTGTAATATTCTAGTTATATTACAATGTTACTCACAGGGTATATTACACAGTTACCCCCAAGTGATATGGCCGTAATATCACGTGGTTACTCACATCTTATGTTACATTTTACTCATGCTACTGATATCGATGTTATATTCCTTCTGAAAGGGACGCGATCGAAACAGGGGGTGCTACAGTTAATCTGTGCGCGCCTATATAGATATCATCGATATTTTATTTTCTGTGACAGTGTATGTATAATAAAAGTGGACGATATATGTGCGCAGATATGTGCGGTTGTGTATTAACACGACATGAAAATATACATTTTGCTGTGTGTATTGTGTACGGTGTTTGAGAAGATCGTGTGTGGATTTGCATTCATATAAGAAATAATTGGCGGAGAAACAGTTCACACGTTAAGTCATAATCTGTCAGGGAGGTGCATTGGGAGGTTTACAACTCATTCAGTTTTATGATACCCCAATGTGACCAGAATTTTTCCTGGGAGGTAAGGTTACTCAGTGACAATTCCCGCGGGCTTTACCCTCTCTTTTACTATGTTGCTTCGAGTATTAACGGTTTTATTTTATGGTATGGACGGCAGATGTATTTTCGAAGGAAAATAAGGAAAGAGAATAATCATTCTCAGGAAAAGGTCGGTGCCCGTTATAAACCGCAGGCGTCAGTCCCGGATAACGGCACGGGTCCGCAAAAGGTCCTTCAAATGAGTCTTGACGCCCGTGTTTCTCGAATCGGTCATAAAATCAGGTAACAATTAATACTGGACAATAGCATGGGGCTGCACTTTCTCTCAAAAACTTGTCGATTCTCACGTATTTTTAGTTTATTCTCCAGTAGAAAAGAAAGAGAAACGCCTAATTTAAAGCAACATTGTCTTCCTGCTCATTATATCAGTTGTTTTATTCTCACTCCTTTTAATGCCTTTTATTTTCTTCTTCCAAATTTAGTTTAAATCAGTATAGTTTTTAAGAGGATTGCTCGTACTAGTAAAGTAGCCTTACTGGGTAAATATTGTGGCAAAGCTATGAGAGTCATGTACAAATATAGTTCTTGTTCTCAACAGTGATCTCCAAATGTTGCTTTCTCTTTTACCTACAGCTTCCGAAGGACTAGATCTGACCCTGTGAAAGACCAGTTGTTTGGGGAAAACTGTCATGTGCAGTTTTATGAATTTATTAGTTTCAGTTGCACAGTAGTTTAAGCTATAAGAATCATAATTAAAAGTAACAATAAGAATCAAGTAGCGGATTCTTTAATATATGCCTTTAAAATGAAAATACTGGGTGAGTACGAGTATTATGCACAGGAATTTTGTACTATCCCTCATAGCCATCTGCTAGCAGATTGGCAGCAGATTTGCAACAGGCTTAGCAGAATCTGTCGCCAGATTCATATCCCTCTGTGTCCGCGTTTCGCTTGTGTTCTGGCGACAGAGCCTGCTGCGCAGAGCTGGCAGCAGATTGGCTGCAGATTCGTGACAGGGGCTGCTGAGCAGAGTCTGGCAGCACAGAGGGCGCAGATTTTGTTAACAATCTGCTGAGCAGGCTCTGCTCGGTTTCTGGCCCCGTTCTGCTGCCAGAAGGCTCTGCAGACTCTGTCCGACTTCTGTCGCCAATCTGATGTAGCAGGGTCTGCTATATTTCTGCTGGCAGTTTGCTAGCAGAAACGAATATAACAGATCCTGCGGCAAAACTGCTGTCTTTTTGCCAACAGACGTTGGCGACAGGTTTTGCAGGAATCTGTTATGCACAGGTTTGGCTATTAGGGATGATTAGTCCAACCAAGATCTATTTTGTACAACGGCCTTTGGTGTTCTTAACTATAGCAGGTAGTAGAACCAAGCAAATAAGTAATCCATTACAAGTAAGCAAGTAAATACTGTAAATTCTGTAAACGTGATGCATGTAAGTTGGTTCAACTAACCGCACCAGAAAGATTCTTCGCATATTCTATATTTTCATCCTAAAGATATGTGGATATTGAAGAACCTGATAATCCTCTATTACTTCATTAAATGTTCATGTCTCTGGCTTAAACTACTCTGCAAAAGGGCACCAATAAAAGTTCAAATGTCAGTTTTCGTTCAGTGTCCAATTCAGTTACTCAAAATGTCCAAAAAGATATATAATAATTGGAAGATCTATCTTGTATTCCCTTAAGTCAGTGCAATGTTTGTGAGGGAATTTTAATATGCTGTGGTGAAAGGCGTCTTTACATTACATGCGCTTTCACGACTTCTTCTAGTTCAATAATTTGATATAATTTAGTCTCGGAATGACTGCATTGTTGGCTCTACACCCAGGGTTATTCTTGGTTTCATTGCTCTTAATGCCTTATTTTATTCGCCCTCCAGCCAAGAACAATTTGTATCAGAATAGTCTTTGGGAGGATAGTTTGCTGTAGGAGTGACCTAACTCTACACACAAAACAAAATGAAAGAGCTATGAGAATGGTGTTTGACATGGATTAGCTGCTTCGATGAAGCTCCAGCCCAATGGTCTTTAGATTTCAGAAGATCTATTAAACATGTTTCGGTCGCAAATTGTATGCTTCTTTCTATTTTGATGTTACTAAAAGGAAGTTGGGTCTTGTTTCATGATGGGTTTTGGGTCTGCCATTGCCATTGCTTCACCAGGATTAATGTTGTTGTCTCTGGATTTCAGATGTGGCGAAGAGTCAAGCGAGATCTCACCATCAGCTAGTTGGGCCGTGGTGATTATATGTATATTAATTGTGCCGAAAGCAGTAAGTAATCCACATTCAATTAGCGACTACTACGATCACGCTTTCCGTTCGAAAACGTGGCTCCAGATTTAGTACATAATGTGTATAATTCAAATTACTAGATAATCTCTCACTTTTCTGCATATTACTAAACAGTGTATACTCGCCTAGTGATGAATCAAAGTCAAATGAATTGCACCCTGTACACATAAAATGCAGCAGTCTACTGCAGGATTAGTCTTCCGGGGAGGAGCGAAATACGTTGAGGAAAAAAATCTAAATAGCCTTTTACGACTAGACCAGGTATATTGATGAATCATCGCTAGCAGAGCCTGCACTGTTTTATGATGCCCCAAGTGACCAGGGGTTTCTTCAGAAGGGGAGGCTACGCGGACAACTCTCGGGCCTTCCTGGCTTTCACCATTGTTTTCAATACCAGGTTTTCGAGCCCCAGCACGAGCGGGCCAGATGCATTTCCAGGGAAAAGCATTATTGAAAGGGGAGGCCCTTTTCGCGAGAAAAAGTTTCAGATTCTCGACTGCTGTAATTAAGCTTGCAATGCGAAACAATGACAGCGGCAGAAACGATGTTCACAATCCATCCACGTACTACGAAAGATATGCGATAGCAGCAATGCGGGCAGAAAACCGCGACGTCCTCGGCAATCAACGCCAAAAGATCCTAAGAAGCAGCATCCAATCCTAGCGACATTTCGGTGGATCCTCCAAGTTATTAGGAGCGTGTTCAATCAAACCGCAATAGTTACCCATTCTGCAGCGATTGTAAATCCTACATACAATCCAAATGAAACTTCAATTTTTAATATTTCTTCCAGACTGAGGTTTCGCGAATGTCAACGTGTCTTATATCTATTTCTGCCCGTAATTTTCAAGCTGAGGGGCAATTGTGCCGGAAATAAATTTGCACTTCCGAGTATATTACGCCTCGCCCAGTTCTCACTCCAGTCGTCATGCCGCGGCTTCACCTGCCTACCTGGACCTCAAAGCCCTGTCGGCCTATTCTGAGTTGGTTTTGCGCAAGTAAGCAGAGGTGGGAGGAAACGGAATTCCTGCGCCAAGCAGGCTTAAATAGATTCTCCTGAACGGCCCGCAGCTATTTCTCGTTGAATCTTCTCTGCTAACAGACATTCCGGAGCAGAGTTGAAGTCCAGTACGCGTACTTGCTGCAGTTCGAATTTTTGTGGTAACAACGAAGCTCATCGTCCGCGCGGACTACAATCCACTACAGATTGAGTGTAGTACCACGACCAGCAGGATCCAATACATTATATTCAACGCACAAGTAGGTTTTGAATACTGTACGCACTTCAAACATTGTGCTCGGAGAGTGTTTTGGTACTGTAATATCCCTTTTGTTGTAGATACTATCAAACAATAAGAAAATGACCAAAGACATTTCTGACTTGTCCAAACTTCGACTCAACCAAATCATTCAGACGGAAACCAAGCGAATCCAAGCTCTTGGTGCGTGCCAGGAAGGCTCTTCCGCTTCAATCCAGCGGATAAGAGAGCATATTAGCGAACACTCTGATATAACATTGTCGCAAGGCCACTTTGACGAGTTCGATAGAGATGACGAAGGCGAACGACAGAATGGGGAGAATTGCACCGAAGAAAATGAGGAGCATAGTGATGAAGAAAATGGAGATTTCTATTGTGACGATATTGAACAATACGAGGAACAGTTGGATTTGGATGAAGACAACAAAGTCCCAGAAGAAAGCTTAGCGAGTGAGTTGAAGAAATGGGCTCATAACGAGTCAATAACTCAGAAAGCCATGACTTCGTTATTAAAAGTGCTCCGCCATCACGGCCAGGCCTTTGAATTACCGCAAGATGCAAGGACATTAATGCAAACCCCGAGAAACACGGCAACTTGCATTGAGCAAATCAATGGCGGCTTTTATGCTCATTTTGGGATAGCCGATGGTTTGCAAAGATGCATTGCAAAATATTTTGAAGGATGTCCCGCGACTATTGACGTGCAAATAAATTGTGACGGCATGTGTCACTGACGAAGAGTTCGTCAGGCCAATTTTGGCCTATTCTAATGTCCATTTCCATCGAGAATCAACGTACAAAGCCGTTTATAGTTGGAGTACACTATGGATCTTCGAAGCCAATCTGTGCCAACGTCTATCTAAGCCGATTCGTCGAGGAAATGGCACGCATACAGGGAAATGGTGGCATCGACGTGAATGGCACGAGATGCCAAGTGTTCCTCAATGCGATTGTATGCGATACTCCAGCCCGATCATTTGTAACGCAAACCAAGGGCCATTCAGGGTATTATAGTTGCAGCAAATGCAATCAAAAGGGAGAATACATCGATAGCGTTGTGTTTCCCAAAATTGATTGCACTTTGCGGACGGATGAGTCATTCAAACGCCGAATTCAAGCCGAATACCATACAGGAAATTCGATATTGGAGGAACTCGAAATCGGCATGGTTTCGCAAGTCTTGCTCGACTACATGCATCTAGTGTGCTTGGGGGTGACGAAAAGACTCGTTAAGTTCTGGGTTAAAGGACAAAAAAATTTGCGTCTGTCGAAAGAAAAACTGGAGGTGCTCTCACAACTTTTATTGAAGTTACAAGCATCAACGCCATCAGAATTTTCGAGGAAATTAAGAGATGTGACCGAAGGCGACCGATGGAAGGCAACGGAATGTCGGCAATTCTTGTTATATGTCGGACCGGTAATTTTGAAATCAGTATTATCGAAACCATATTATGAGCACTTTCTCACTCTTAGTTTGGCCATCCGCATTCTATGCGATTCGGAATTATGTATCACAATGAACGATTACGCCAACTCATTGCTCGTATATTTCGTACACTGGTTCAAGGAGCTTTATGGGAAAGAGTATATGTCGCACAACATCCACAATTTAGTTCATTTGGCCAATGATGTTAAATATTTTAAAGGAAATTTAGATTCATTCAGCTGTTTTCCTTTTGAGAACTATTTAGGATGCCTACGTCATAAAATTAGAAACTCACCGAAACCTCTGCATCAGTTGTTAAACAGAATTACTGAAGAGAACGCACTTCCAGTCGAACCAGTGAAACGCAAGTTGTACCCAATTAGCCATGTTTCGAAAATCACTAAAAAAATTACAAGTTTAGAGTACGAGGGTTTTACCATATCCTGCAAAGAGCCGAACAATTGTTGCCTTCTATCGGACTCTTCGGTTTTCTTAGTGAGTAAATTCATTAAATTTGAAAATGAAATTCGCGTAGAGGGCCTCAAAGTCAGTAATGGGGAGGCACTGTTTTCGGTGCCACACGACTCGCGCAATTTGCATATTTTCATGCTAACAAACATTGCCACTTTTACAAATACAATAGTGTCATGTAGATCCATCCGACGGAAATGTGCAAACTATCCAGTGTCAGACAGCAGAACAATAATCGTTCCACTACTCCACCACATGGACAGCCCCATCACTTCCAATTAAAAGTGCAATTGCCTGTAGAACAGCAGATTATAAACCTTACCGCATTTCAGAGATCTCCTCCAATTTTCATATTTCCAAATTACGAAGGCACGCTTTGTCGAATATATCGACGGGAGATATCCCGTCGTCTGGTAAACAACATATAATTTGGAGTCCGAATTTGGAGTTCGTATATGTTTGGAGCGTACTTGGGCCTCCAGAAGAGTTTATTGGGGGTGACTTTTACCTGGACGGCATCTTGACGGGGTCTCTGGCGCGGGTGCCGAAGAAGGGCGCCTGTGGTGGAATCTGAAATGGGGGGTGAGAGCCTACCATTGGCTATTTTGGCCCTTGGGCTTTTCGGTCTCAAGCTCCTTCGTGGAGGATCAGTTTGAAGTGAAGAAGAGTCGTGAGAGGATCGTCAGAAGCATCGGTGTTCGGAGAGAGAAAAGCGCTAGTCAGCAGAAATTTAACTGTCACTTGATTAATCTATGTAAGTCGCGTTTCAGCAGTTAATACTTACACTTCAATAACTCTTTCCAAGCTTTATACGTATTAACTTAGTATGTATATTTTCAGATACAAAATGTATGCCGTGGTGCATTTTGTCGAGGAAAATGTCGTTTCGGAAGTGCCAGACAGCTGGCTCATGACGAATGGAACGAGCGAACAAATGTGTTGGTGGCCGCCCCATCCCATGAAGAATATATCTTCGTTAATAGTTAAACGGGTGCAACCCGATTTTAAAGTGTGGCGCCTGTGTCGTGCGGATGTTAAAAAGCGATTCGGTAAGAGTTAAATTAATCTGTCACAAACGCTTACGTCTTTCGCTCTCGTCTCTTTTGCTTTATCTCTTTCCATTCTATGCTGTCTTTGTAGCAATGCCACCAATATGATTACATTTATTCTTCTCACTTAAAAATTCAGACTTATTCGAATTCCGAATATTGTTTTTTCTTACATTTGTTCTTAAATCTCTCCAGCATTTCAAGTCAATAGGCGGAGAGCTTCAGACACCTTTACATATTAATAGTTTCTATGTCTGTGTCATCTTAACCATCGTTAAATCATGATATCAAAGAAACTGTACAAGATTTGTCATTTGCATATGTTGTAGATGACGCAAATCTTGCGAGGCGATATGCGGCCGATTCGACCGACACGTCGTCAGATCCCTCCAAGAGGGGAAAGGGGCGGCGTAAGAGGAAGCCCAACCCTATGTATAGTACCTCTGCTGCATCGGACGAGTCGGAGGATCATGAAGTGCCTGCTGGAAGTCGCAATTTTAGCGGGAAAATGCCAGTATGGCCCGGATCGCAGCAAGCCGAGAATATCGGGACACTTGATGTCCCAAGTGTAACAGGTAATAAATCTTTGTGTTCACAATGTCAGTGTTAACGCATTATGCGATAATATTGATACATTTTTTGATGATTTAAGCTGGAGAAGGAACTTCGAGTGGGTATGCCCACTATATCAACGAGGAACCATCGCTGAGGACGGTCTATTCCGTAGAAAACAATGTAAGTAGCCACAAATTAATGTAACAAAATAAAATCAAACATTTTTGAAAGTAATATTTATTCCTAATAGCAAGCCGTGAACATCATCTTCCGCGAGGAGGAGGAGGAAGAGGAGGAAGAGGATGTGGAAGTGGAACGGGACGAGATCCACCAAGAATTGGGGGAATTCATTAATTTAAATCCACTGGAGCAGCCCGAAACGAATTACAGAATTGAGCACGGCGGACAACGAAATGTGGCAATCGGAGCCCTACGAGGCCACGACTACGCTCCGGAACAAGGGAATGGAGCATCAGAAGCGAAGCTCCTACAAACTTTAAATGGTAAACATATATATTTATGAATTCTTTACCTACTAGCTTCAAAATGTGTCTTTGCACGCATAACTAAGCAACGAAATTAGTCCTAGTCTCTTTAGTCTCTTTACCTTCTTCTAACCTTCTACGAACCTTCAAACTTAACTTTTGCCTTCTATATTAGCAAGTTTTCCTCTGGCAAGCTGTTGACAACTTTGGACTATTTGTTTCCCATGCTTCAAGTATACTCGAATACTATTTTAATACTATCTAACATAAAGAACTTATTTTGTTCATTCTATATTGATGTGTTACATTTGTAACACGATTTCCAAATTGATATTTTGACAATACTCGTTTCTAAACCAACCCTACTAGTTAAATATTTTTGACTTTCACAAACTGTTCGAAGCCAATGTTCTCCCTTTTACTATTGCAACAAACATTGCTTTCCACTTCCAGTAACATTACTTTTTGACAGTTCGGGCCTATCATCCGTTTCAATTTTAATATTGTTTACCACTCGTTTCCCAACCGATAGGACACAACTAGACGTGTTCCATTCTAGATACTAACCACCACATTATATATTTTCCGAAGCCTATTTGCAATTGCCTCGATCAAGTTTCCAACATAATTTCTGCTGCATGTAATGACTTATACCATTTGACACCTTATAGGCTATCATTTGCTTGTGGGTCGTATTAACTTTCCCTTCTTTGTAATACAAAATACAAAATTTGTCACACAATGGAATCTATTACATCATAATTAATTTCATATTTTATGACGGTATTATTTGATATTTTGTTCCAGCTGTGTTAAGCAAATTGGACGGTATGGCAAGGCAATTGGCCACTCAGGGAGTGGAACTTCGATGTATGAGGGAGAAGTTAGACAAGATGTCTGCGGTGGGAGGGAGGGTCCCACAGCAGCAGTCAACTGCCAGAATAGAGGCAGCCCTGCCGATTATGTCCCAGGAAAATCTAAATGTCCTGGAGACTATGCTTCTCAATGAGGGAATTGCAGATGAATTCGTAAGTATATTATTTTTTGATGTTTTTTACAACATATAGAATATTCCGCATTTCGCATTATACTCATACATGTTGAATATTTTTGTTTCAGAAATCCTTCATTGCCAAAATTGGTGGGAGCGACCTGGCGGAATATACCAGGCGGGTCTTGAGCAGGATATTCACCAATGAATATGCGATATCCTGCTCCTGGAAGGGACTCCGTAATAACATTCGCGGCAATAATTTGACAGCAATCAAATTCATAAAACGTATGTATCATAAATTGATTCTCACTCAATTTCAATCATGCTGTGCAAGAGCAAACTTGTTTTTATATGCAAGATTCTTTTCTGGTAGATTTATCCATAAGATTGAGAAATGTGAAAACCGTTTAGTGCTATCATATCTGGTTTTTTAAGTGATCGATTTTTAAAAAAAACCTTAAATGATTTTCTTTAGAGAATTCTCTCTCTCTCAAACTATTACTGCTAGATCCACACAATTTTGGATTTTATTTTATCTATTAGTAGCATCGAAAGAGCAGTAAAACAACATTAAAATGGTTTCATATCTGCGTATCGCAGAATTGTTGTATACAATTTAATTCTGAAGTTTAAGCACAAGTTCTAACTTTTGTTAAAGATCATAACCATGTAATGTGATAGCGTTAAAAGGTTATTACTATTTCTTAATCTTGTGTAAAAAATAAATTTTCAATAATAATCATGATCTTTATTTCGATATGTTTCAGAAACCATTTTGAGCAGCGACATCACGTGGACGGAGAAGGCCTTTGAGCGGATTGCCGGCGATTGGTTCATTTTCGCCAAACAGCGGTTCCGTAGGGAACGCAACAATAATTAATAAGTGTTATATATGTATATAGGTAATAGAATTAGTTTATATTTTATATGTAATAGAATTATATTATTATATCATTATATTATTATATTATTATATTATTATATTATTATTATACTACTATATTATAGCTTAGTCTGCTCATTTTGTTTAGCTTTTTGTTATATTATAATAGTTAATTTTATCGTTATATATATCATTATTTAGTATAGTTATACACGACGCAGCGATCCGGCAAAGAATTTTATTTCAATCAGTCATATATCATTTTGTTAATTTTATTGTCTATGTTATTATACCAAAGAAAGCGATTATTATTAGGAGCTATGTTATATTTATAATAGGTTTTAAGTTTTTGTTTTAATTCAATAAATAAGTGTTGTTACCCAAATATTGCTTTAACATCATTAATTTCCTTATTAAAATATGGGGGCAAGAAATCGAGGTTAAATTGACCTATCGCGAGTATGCTGCAGCAATATAACACGATATATATCTGCAATGAAATAGCGTTAGATTCGTGTTACATAATGTAACATTACTGCAACATTACTGACATGTATAAATCCACGTAACAGTAATGTAACAGCAATGTAACACCGTTAGGTAACATGTTATATTCTTGAGTGGGAAATTGAAACTTACATGTAGCTTACATGCAACCGTCAGGTTATATTAAGCTAACTTCTCGAGTTTGTAACAGACATATAACATCAATATAACAGGGTTTACTGGGGTTAGATCAAAAATTTCCATAGTCTCGATGTTACTTTTACTGAGTTTAATCGTTCGGAATGACACCGTATCAGATACACCGCATAGTTCAATCGTTTCGGTCGGCACTGTGAACATCTCCATGAGCATAGTTTTGTTGCACATCACAGTCTTCCACAAGTCCATGGTAATGCAGATCTCGTGACCGCGGTTGTCTCCAATAGCCAATTCGACCATGCACCAATCGCCGCTGCCAATGGATATGCCGATCTCCACGTATTTGGAGAAGTCCTTCGTCAGGGAGTACCTTCGCCCCAGTATTCGCGATCCTCGCGTCTCCATTGATCGTTGCCACATTGATTGACCGTGCCGTTCTTCTTCTTCTACTTCTCCCTGTTCTGCTTCCGCTTCGTTCATCGTGCTGCTGCTAGGTGGAAAAGAAAATTGCATTCGCTCTATTAATATGTATAACACACACACTCTCTCTCTCAGTTCAACTATTGGGAATAACTCAAAGTGCTTACCCTATCTCATTCTTCTTCTTCTTTGGATACTTCCTCTTAATTGATAAGATGCTGGGAGTACCTGGACGATCGTCGCTCCGTTCCTGCGGATATTTCCCCTGGCTTGATACCATGTCGAGAATACTCGCTAGATCGTCATCATTCTGACCGTCATATCCCTGCGATTCTTGTAGCCGCTTTGAACTAGAGGGTGTTGCAAAAGATTATTGCTATTATATTCATTCTATTACAATAATTCTCAGTTCAAACGATCAAGATTAATTTGATGTACTTACGCTTGACTCGGTGGGCAGTCGTTGTGCGCACAAGCATTTTTCCTCTTCATGGACATGATGTCGGGATTGCCTCCTGGATATTCACTGTGACACTCGTACTGTGGCTACTCTGCTGCTGCGGCTACTCTGCTGCTGTGATATCCTCCAATTATTGATAGCTCACTTTCATCGTGGCGCACTTTTATGCTATGAAGATCATCCCCCACTTCCTTCTTCTTCTTCTTACACATACACGCACACACACACGCGCGCATAGATGCACCCGCGATACTAATACAGGCACGACACGTCAGCGCGGAGCAATGCTCACTCAAACTGTAACACAACATCCGCTAGGTCCTGTATTAGAAACTAGCGGTTTGGTCAAATAAGCTACGATTGAAAAACCATCGATACCGAGGTAATATAATTCTCTCTCTCTCTCTCTCTCTCTCTCTCTATCTGCTGTTAAACCGAAATTGCCGTTTCCTTATTATCCAACTGAAACATTCCCTTCAACAGATGAGTTCGAAACACGTCTCGTTCGACGAGGTCCGAAAGGTGTGCTACCTACCCGAAGACGAGGACACCAGAAATGCCCGACGTGGATATTACCACATTGACGCTGCCCGATTCAGGAGACGCATCGCCACGACTGAAACGATTTTGGAAGGCGTTTTAAATCTAAAGATCGCGCAGTTTCGCAATGCTCGGCATGTGTGAAAACGGACGCTGTTTAGCTTAATAGACTTCGGATCTGAGGGGAGGACGATATGTAAATAAATTTGATCAACACAGAATACAATTAATTAAATTATTTGCTTTATTAAGAAATCAATAAATGGATAAGTCTGAAACAAACTGAGTGATATTCAGATATTTTCAAGGCTGCTTTCCGTGAAAGTCTTACGCTAATTATCTTTGCTGCTTCTGTAGAAGTCTTACGCTATCTATTTTGCTGCTTCCGATGAAGTCTTATGCTATCTATTTTGCTGCTTCCTAAGAAGTCTTATGCTATCTTTTCATTGACTGAATTTAAGATATTGGAGTTGTAAGTTCCAATACATTACTGTTATTTTTAAGATATTGGAGTTGTAAGTTCCAATACATTACTGGTATTATGAAATTAAGTACTTACGAACGAAGCTTGAGCCAAGTAAATTTAACGCCTTTAATTCTTATTTAAATTAAGACTTCCTTCTTATTATCCTTTATATATGGGTTAATCAGAGCTTCGTCAGGTACGTGTGTTTGTCACGAGAGACGATGAATGAGAGAGCGAGCGATTTGTTATAAAACAAAATCCTCTCAATCTCCACGGTGACTCCGACTTCTATGGGTAGTATCCACATGAAGTATTTACATTTATGAGTATAAGCCTTGACATATTCATGTCACTTGTCCTTTAATCTTTTGAAGTCATCGTTACTTAATTTCAGATTGAACTTAAACACAATCTATATACTTTAAGGAAATGCTAAACGCAAATCTTATAGTATAAATGTGCTAAAGCCAAATTCAAGTGGAATTATAATCAATTTAATGTTATTTAAAAAGAATGACTAATGAGATCTAACAGAGACCTTAACATTCCGCCCACTTTGAACAATTGTGTTCAAATAAATTTCGAAATAATCTTATTCTTATACTGAAATAGTGAAACAAAATTCATTATATTGATACATAAATTATGTTCTTGTTAAATTTTAACATCGAAATATTAACCATTAAAACTTTACTGTAAGTCTGGTTCAACTTGAGTTTTAGAATCTGTTTCAAATGGTAAAGGACATATCTTCAAAGTACTCCTCTTATAGATTCCGTTATTAGTACGCACTTCTATTACTCTAACAACATTATCAGAGCCTGGATATAACTTAATAATACGACCTAAAGGCCAGCGCATTGGAGGAACATTATCCTCTTTAAGAATGACTAACATTCCTTCTCTTAAATTTTGTTGAATGTTGGCTTTCCACTTGGTTCGGATATTTAATTGATTTAAATACTCCTTAAACCATCTTTTCCAAAAGTGCTGTTTCATTTTTTGCACATGTTGCCAGGTAGATAATCTATTAGAAGGTGTTTCAGAGAAATCTATTTCTGGTAAATCCATCAAAGAAGTACCAATTAAAAAATGTGCAGGAGTTAATGATTGAAAATCATTCGGATCAGAAGAAAGGGGAGTAAGAGGTCTAGAATTTAATATAGCCTCAATTTCTATAACATAAGTGTTAATTTGTTCAAAAGTGAATAATGAATCACCGATGATACGAACTAAATGATATTTAAAAGATTTTACAGCAGCTTCCCACAATCCTCCAAAATGAGGTGCTCTTGGTGGAGAAAAATGCCAATTTATATGTAATTGAGTCATTGCTGAAATCACTTGATTTTTGAGTTCGGAAGAATTAAATAATTTTTGTAATTCTGCTTGAGCGCCAGTAAAGTTCGTACCATTGTCGGAATATATATGTTTTGCGTAACCTCGCCGCGCAAAAAATCTTCTAAGACTAGCTAAGAACGCTTCGGTGGTCAGATCACTTACAAGTTCAAGGTGTACTGCCTTAACTACTAAACATATAAAAACGCATACATAAACTTTAATTTTTTTGGTATTGCGAAATCGTTTTTCTTTTATAAAAAATGGTCCGCAAAAGTCAATACCAACATTTTCAAAAGGCCTACTCGCAGTAAGTCGATTAGTAGGAAGATCAGCCATTTGATACATAGGCATATTTTTTGGATTATGCTTAAAACAACACATACAGGAATGAAGTACGGATTTAACAATCTTTTTGCCAGCAATAGGCCAATATCTTTGTCTTACGGAATTTAGTGTGTGTTGTATGCCTGAATGAATATTGGTCTTATGATAATACATAATTATTAACTTAGTAATATGATGAGATTTTGGAAGTAAAATGGGATGTCTTGAGTTGAAAGGAATATTAGCGTTTTTTAATCGCCCACCAACTCGAAGTATACCTTCAGAATCTAAAAATGGAGCTAAAGCCAAAATTTTGCTCTTTGGACTCAATTGTCCTTTTAAAAGTTCCTTTATTTCAGAAGAGAAGGTTTCAGCTTGAGTAGCTTTGATGATAACATCATGGGCATATTGTAATTCTTTTATTGAAATAATATTTGAGGAAGACATCTCTTTTTTGAATTTAGCATTCATTCTTAAGCAATAAACTGTAATTCGTTTTAATTTTTGAAAAGAAGAAAACCTTGTTAAGAAATCATTACTTATAGTAGCAGTTAAACAGATAACTGTGTTGCGTGTTTCAGGAATTTCTTTGAGGATTATATCGCGTTTCGGCCAATGTGAATTAGAAAACTGTAACCAAGAAGGTCCATGAGACCACAAATTATTGTTCATAAAGTCAGCCGGCATTTGACCACGCGAAAGATAATCAGCAGGATTATCGTGTGTAGAAACATGTTTCCAAGACTCTTTTTTAGAAAGTTCTTGAATTTGAGAGACTCGATTTGCAATAAAAGTTTTTAGTAAATGAGGGGAAGAATTAATCCACTGTAAAGTAACTGTCGAGTCGGACCACAGGAAGGTATCCATTGGATTTAATCTTAAAGAATCTGTGACCATTTTATTTAACTTGCTCAATAATAAAGCGCTGCACAATTCTAGACGAGGAATCGACTGGGATTTTAGTGGAGCCACTCTAGATTTTGCGCATAATAAAATAATTTCTAATCGACCTAAAGCGTCTATCGAACGTACATAGATACAAGCACCATAGGCTACTTCACTCGCATCACAAAAACCATGCAATTGTAACTCAATACTGTCTTTTAAAGTTATTTTTCTAGGAAATCTTATTTCATTGATAAACGGTAATTGTTCTTTCAATTTAATCCAAACTTGAATTATTTTCTTGGGTAGAACCTCATCCCAGCCAATTTTAAGTTTCCAAAGTTCTTGAATTAATAATTTTGCTTTGATTATAATTGGACCTAACAAACCAAGAGGATCGAACAAACGAGCTATATGAGACAATAAGATTCGTTTAGTGAGAACTGGAAATTTATTAAAATGCTCTAAATTGATTTTATAACTGAATAAATCTTTATCAGAAATCCAGTATATTCCAAGAGTCTTAATGTCAATAGAATCTGTTATCAAATGCTCTACTGAAGATCTTGCTTGCAATTCAGAAATTAGTGTAGGACAATTCGATCCCCATTCTCTTAAATTCAAACCAGCCTTTGCTGTGACTTCAAGAAGTTGATTTCTCAATAATTGAGCTTCTTGTATCGAATTAGCACCCGTTAATAAATCATCCATGTAAAAATCTTGTTCTAAGGCTTTCGAGGCTAAAGGATATTTAATTCTCTCATCTTTAGCAAGTTGAAGGAGACATCTTACTGCTAGATAAGGGGCAGATGCAGTGCCAAAAGTTACAGTATTTAATTGAAAAATTTTAACTTCAGAATCCGGTTCTGTTCTCCATAATATTTTTTGATATTGTCTATCTTCCGGATGAACTAAAAACTGTCTGTACATCTTTTCGATGTCAGCAGAAAGAACAATATTATGTGAACGAAAACGAGTAAGTAAACTAAAAATATCTTCCTGCAGAGTAGGACCGATTAAAAGAACATCGTTGAGAGAAACTCCACTGGACGTCTTTGCTGAGGCGTCGAAGACAACTCTAGTTTTAGTAGTAGCACTGGAAGCCTTAATAACTGCATGATGAGGTAAGAAAAATCCTGTTTTTAGAGAATTGGGATCTTTTATTTCAGTCATATGACCCAGAGTAAGATATTCATTTAAGACTTTAGAATATTGAATTTGAGAATCTGGATTGCGAGCAAAACGTTTTTCTAAACTTTCTAGTCTTTTAAAGGCTAAATTGAAAGATTCTCCTAATTGATCTTTTCTAGAGTTGAATGGCAAACGAACTATGTAACGTCCAGAAGGATCTCTGGAAACTGTATCTTTGAAAAATATTTCACACTGAGTTTCTTCAGGAGACAATAACTTTTTGTAGGTACATTCTTCTAAACGCCAAAACCGTTCCAAATCATTTTCAATAGAATCATTTTCAATAGATGTACCAACATAAGATTGAATAACTGGGAAATCTTTAATTAAATTTGTTACCGCACCGGATACAACCCAACCAAAAAGAGTATTTTGTAATATGGTGGTTTCGTTAAGCATACGGATTTGTTTTGGCATTAAAACTTTAAAGAAGATATATTCACCCAAAATCATATCAACTTCTGCCGGCATATGAAATTGTGGATCTGCTAAATTAATATTTCTTGGAATGTCTAAAGAGTCTTTATCAATTAGAGTTGAAGGTAAAAACTCAGAGACTCTAGGCAAAACTAAAAAAGATGCTTCAGTAGAGAAATTTGCAAATCGAGAACGTATTTGAAGCTTAACAAAATAATTTATTATTGAAAAGCTACCGCCTAAACCGGAAGCTGAACGTTGAATATCAAAACATGGTAGACCTAATTTTTTGACTAAATGTTCTGTAATGAAGTTAGATTGAGACCCAGTATCTAATAATGCCCGAGAAATATGAGCATTATGTTTTGAATCGAAAGTTATTATTTTGGCTGTCGATAAAAGAATTTGAGCAGAAGCCCTAGAGAATAACGCTACAGATAGTCAGGTCGATTGCTTATTCGCATTAGAGGAAACTTGACTTGAAGATGAAGCTTTAGGAGAAGAATTATCATTGGAACGATGTAGTAATTCGTTATGCTTTCCTTTGCATTTGGAACAAACAGGAGCAAAGCAACTGAAAGTGGAATGTTTACCCTTCAAACAATTAAAACACAAATGATTAGACTTAACAACTATGGTTCTTTCTGGGATAGACAATTTAGCAAACTGAGGGCAAAACTTAAGATGATGAGATTGCTTACAAAGAACACAATGAAGATTTGGTCGTAAATTAGTAGTAGTATTATAAGAATGAACTTTCTCTCTATGAGATGTTGGAATATTTTTATATTTATTAAAAACATTCTTCTTGTTAGTCTTATCAGTAGACTTGAGACCAATCAAAGATATTGGTTCCGTATCTTGTGAATGTCTAAGCAGAAATTCTAAAAATTCCTTAACAGTGGGGTCAGCTTCACTATGAAGAGATCTTTCCCATCTGTTACGAGTTTCTTTGTCGATTTTTGCTGATATTATATAAATTAACATTTCATGCCAATCTACCGGCTGCCTTAAAGACTGCAAAGCGTTAATGTGCATCTCAGCGCTTTCTGCTAAAAGTCGAAGAGAAGAGGGTAAATCTCTAGAAACATTCTCCAATTCAAATAAGGCCTTGATATGACTCTGAACAATTTTCCGAGGTTTATTGTATCTCTTCTGAAGCAGGTCCCAAGCAACATTATAATTTTCTATTGATGCATGTAAAGCATTAATGACTGTACTAGCTTCAGACACTAAATAAGATTTCAATAAATGAAATTTATGAATGATTGGGATACTGTCATTTGAATGAACTAAATTCATAAAAGTATCATAAAAAGAACTCCATTTGGCATAGTTACCATCAAAGGGCTTAATATTTAATTTGGGCAATAAGGCTTGCGAAACATTCAAAGGTTGTATGGAGGATGGATTAGATATCTGAACGGTGGGCGAAGTAGAAGGAGAAGGTTCTAAACTGCTAATTTTATCTTCAAACAATGAATGACATTCGAAATAAAGATTTTCTACCTCAGAACGTATAGTTTCATTCTCAGGTTCTTCATAATTCTCCTCAATTTCAAGTTGAGTAGCACAAAAACCTTTATAGGCTTCCTCTAATTTAGATTTTCTATTAATTAATGATTTTAAATTAAATTCGGTAGAATCAGAAAGAGAATTCATAAATCTAGTGATCTGACCTTTATAACTAGATCTACGTCTATTTAAAGAGATACGCAGTTCCTTGGCCATCTTATATGAAGGTGTAGATACAAAAGGTTAGGGTTAAAGACAAGATTCTCACCTGTCACTTTCTTAAAAACACTAACCAGGCACTATATAAATCTTATACAGACTTAAGAAGCTTCAGAGCGAAATCAGAAGATGTAGAATAATATTTTCATCCTTGGGTTGTTGAAAGAATTTGATTCTTGTCCTCCTTTCTCAAAAGAGTTCGTATTTTCCAGAGATCGTAGTTATCCGGCTCGAAGGACCAAAAATGTTTAGCTTAATAGACTTCGGATCTGAGGGGAGGACGATATGTAAATAAATTTGATCAACACAGAATACAATTAATTAAATTATTTGCTTTATTAAGAAATCAATAAATGGATAAGTCTGAAACAAACTGAGTGATATTCAGATATTTTCAAGGCTGCTTTCCGTGAAAGTCTTACGCTAATTATCTTTGCTGCTTCTGTAGAAGTCTTACGCTATCTATTTTGCTGCTTCCGATGAAGTCTTATGCTATCTATTTTGCTGCTTCCTAAGAAGTCTTATGCTATCTTTTCATTGACTGAATTTAAGATATTGGAGTTGTAAGTTCCAATACATTACTGTTATTTTTAAGATATTGGAGTTGTAAGTTCCAATACATTACTGGTATTATGAAATTAAGTACTTACGAACGAAGCTTGAGCCAAGTAAATTTAACGCCTTTAATTCTTATTTAAATTAAGACTTCCTTCTTATTATCCTTTATATATGGGTTAATCAGAGCTTCGTCAGGTACGTGTGTTTGTCACGAGAGACGATGAATGAGAGAGCGAGCGATTTGTTATAAAACAAAATCCTCTCAATCTCCACGGTGACTCCGACTTCTATGGGTAGTATCCACATGAAGTATTTACATTTATGAGTATAAGCCTTGACATATTCATGTCACTTGTCCTTTAATCTTTTGAAGTCATCGTTACTTAATTTCAGATTGAACTTAAACACAATCTATATACTTTAAGGAAATGCTAAACGCAAATCTTATAGTATAAATGTGCTAAAGCCAAATTCAAGTGGAATTATAATCAATTTAATGTTATTTAAAAAGAATGACTAATGAGATCTAACAGAGACCTTAACAGACGCTGTACATGTGTTTCAATAAAAAAGGGAATTAAAATATTCATGCGTATTACTGTACACTCCCTTGCAAATGCCTCGCGACAAAACTACACCTCCGACGACACGCGGGATATTATACCTGGAAATACTCCGTGATAAAGAATCCTCATTGATTCCAATCATATATACAGTCTAGGTGACGCGTGAAATGTTATGTTTATATATATACAATCTAGGTGACACGTGAAATGGTCCAAACCGCCGTCGAAGAAGACGATAAAGAATCCTCATTGATTCAAATCATATATACAGTCTAGGTGACACGTGAAATGTTATGTTTATATATACAATCTAGGTGACACGTGAAATGTTATCTATGTTTGGGTAATTATCTTAATCACCTGCTAATTGATTACTCGACACCGCCTTCGAAGAGCACGGGCTCCCTCCCCCGCTTCCCCGCACCCCCCTCGCAAGTGTCCCAGAACCCTCCACCAATACACTATTACTGAATATGCAAATATACGAATCTTTTTTTTTAAAATTAATTGTTACTTAATTATTATTAAAAAATTCAAAAAACCTCGATTGGAAAGTATGAACAAAGGGGAATACTCCCTTAAAGGAAAATATTTATGGCCATCGATGAAAAAGGACATAGCACAATTCGTTAAGAATTGTTTGTCTTGCCAAAAGAATAAGTTAGTTAGGAAGAAAAATCACATGCCGATGCAAATCACGACAACATCTCTGAAACCGTTTGAAAGAATAACTTTAGACATAGTAGGACTCTGCCTCTAACTGAAGATGGAAACAAATACATTTTAAGGGGTAACGCACAGCGCCACTTACACACGCACACCTGGTCACACCGACACACTACATATGCAGCACAAAGCGTGCGTGAATTTTGCAACTTAATTGAATATGTTGTCAAATTTGATAAATCTAGCTACACTGAACGAAAGAGCATATCAAAATACTCCAGTGCATATAATAGTTTCCATTTAAAATATGCCGAAGGTTCATAAAACCTGATTCAAATTCTACCGGCCTGTCAGTTTGGTTACGTACTTACGTGACAGTGATGTGGCTACTGGCGACAGTATTTGAATCAGGTTTTATGAACCTGCGGCATATTTTAAACGGAAACTATTATATGCACTGCAGTATTATGACATGCTCTTTCGATCAGTGTAGCTAGATTTATCAAATTTGATAACATATTCAATTAACTTGAAAAATTCAAGCACGCTTCGTGCTGCATATGTAGTGCGTCGGTGTGACCAGGCGTGCGTGTGTAAGTGGCGCTTACTCTGGCTTTTGTCAGAATGTGCGTTCCGATCTTTCAATATTTTCGCAAGCTTATCCAATTGAAAATCATGAAGCGAAGACAATTGCCGAAACCTTTACGAGAAACTTCATTTGTAAATTTGGAATTCCTAAATCGATATTAATTAATTAATTAGTTTTATTATTCCCCTTAGGGTTATAATTCTGTACAATCCTTTTTTTTTTTTTTTTTTTTTTACGTGGGGAAATCCTCATGGACACCCCGCCGCCCTGGTGGGGGCGACGGGGTAGTGCCGGACTCTTACCGGCTAAAACCCCACGGTGGCCATCCTCGGCGCTGACTGGGGCGACACCGGGAACTCTGGTAGAACACTACCGGTGCCGCCCCGCGCCCGCCCCCTATTGGAGGCACGTCTCGTGGTGGGGGAGCGGCCATCCGCTCTCTCGCTTTCACGAGAGAGGGAGGCTTCCCCCACTACTCGCGGGGAGACACGGCTCACCGCACTCCTTCGCTAGCGGCGAAGGAGGCGGGAACCGCGCCCCCGCATTACCCATCCCTCCTGGGCGGGTCGTGCGACCACTACACGCCCGCCCCGCCTCGGGGCCGCTTGCGCAGGCGACAGAGCCACCACTCTGCCGCCTCGCGGCCCCAAGTTGTGGTTCCGAACCACCGAGGGCCAGCGTAGCAATCTTGTGATTATCATTTAAGAGTAAAATTCTCATTGGTGACGGCTGGGCTCGAACCCACGACCCGCACATTGCGAGTCGAGTACTCTAACCACTGGCCCAGACTGGTGCCCCGTAGAGCACCATGGAACGGACGACTCCCGCATAAAGGCGTCGGACACCCTCCCACGGTCCCCCGATGTTGGGCAGCAGGCGTCCTAGAGCGCCTGCCGCCTTCTCAACTCGGGGGATAAGCCGGCCGAAGTGCTCGTTAAAGCGCCAGAGGCCGTCCAGGGTGAGTCCGAGATACTTCATCGTATCTCTCACCTGGACGCGGGTCTCTCCTACCGCAATCCACCGCTGGGGAGGCGGCCCCGCATACCGTTGGCGATCGTAAAACCAGATCGCCTCGGTCTTTTGCGGGGCCACCCGAAGGCCCAGTCGGTGGATTCGGGCGACGACGCAGGCCACCGCCGTCTCCGCAACGCGGATGGTCCTCCTCCCACCCTCCCCGCTGACTACCACGAGTGTGTCGTCTGCATAGCAGATCACCGTGGAGTCAGCGGGGAGTGCAGCCCGCAGGACGTAATCGTAGCCGAGGTCCCATAGCAGGGGGCCCAACACGGACCCCTGCGGGACCCCGGCGTACGTCTCCCTCTCATACTCCTGCGTCCGGCCCATGAACTTAATGCCCCTGTCGGCGAGGTAGTCCCCGACGACGGCCCGTAACTCAGGGGGCACTCGATGGTACTCGAGCGGCTCCCTGATGACCCACCAGGGCAGGGTGTTAAAAGCATTCACTATATCCAAGGATATAGCGATACACACCCTGCCCCGGCTTGCAGCCGACTCCGTCAGGGACCTTAGGCGCTTGATCGCGTCTATCGTCGATCGTCCCTGACGGAAGCCGAACTGCCCGTCGTCGAGGTCCGGACCTGTCGCCGACAGGTGCCGGACGAGGCGGTTGGCAATAACTCTCTCGAAGAGTTTGCCCGCCTCGTCCAGCAAGCAAATGGGCCGGTACGCTGAGGGAGAGTCCGCGGGCCGCCCATCCTTCCGGATGAGGACCATCCGCGCCCGCTTCCAGGAGCGGGGGAACCTACCGCGCCTCAGACAGCTGTTAAAAAGCTGCCCGAGGCGCGGGACCAGGACGCCCATGGCCATGGCCAAGGCCCTGCCCGGGATGCCGGAGACGCCTAATCGCGGCGTCGAGCTCGCCGACAGTGACCCCCATGGTGGCCTCGTCCCACTCAAAACGGGGACGAGGCCGACCGGGGGTGGGGTCCTCTGCTCCCGCAGGGAACAGAGTAGCCACCACCCGGTCGAGAAACTGGGGGTCAAGCAGCTCCGTTGTTGGGGGCGCCCATGGACGTAATCGGCCCATGACGATTTTGTATGGGCGCCCCCACGGATCCCCGTCCAATGTGGCGACGAGCTCGTCCCAGGCTTTGGCCTTGGCGGCTTTGATGGCCCGCTGCAGGGCGACCGCTGCCTCGCGGTACGCCGCATACAGCTGGGCCACCTCCGCCGCGACCTGACCGCGCCGTCTCCTGGCGCGGGTGTACTGGCGCCTGCGGTGAACGCAGGCGGAGCGCAGGACAGCGATGTCCTGCGACCACCAGTACACCCCGCCGACGCGGGGGGGCCGTGCTCGGGGCATTGCGACGTCGCAAATCGACGTCATCGCGCCCCGAAGCGACTCGGCCCCCTCGTCCGGGTCGGGAGACTCGTGCTCGTCCCCCGACCCGTCCTGCCAGGCCACGGCGATCGCTGCCGCCATGAGAGCGTCCCGATCTAGGCGCCTCAGCGCCCATCGCGGTGGTGGGTTGTCTCCTCCACCACGAGGGTTGCCCGCTGCTGGCGGGCGGCGCGTCGGGGCGACGGGTGTGGCGACCACCTCCATCGTCAGATAGAGGTGGTCGGAGAGCGTCTCCTGCTCTTCCACAACCCGCCACCCGGACACACGGCGCACGGTGGCCGGGGAGCCGAAGGTCAAATCGACGACCGACTCCCCATTCCACCGCACGCACGTGCTAGCCGACCCCCGGTTGATTAACCGGAGGTCGTGCTGCGCCGCCCAGTCCAGCAGCATCCCGCCCCTTGCGTCGTCCCGGGGGTTGCCCCACGCTACAGCGTGGGCGTTGAAGTCCCCCAGGACGAGTACCGGGCGCGGCCGTGTGCGGGAGATGCACCCACCGACCGCACCCAGGTACGCCTCGAACGCATCGAGGCCGCAGTTGGGCGAGATGTAACAACCCACCACCGCGAGGTTATTTCTGTACAATCCTTACTCACTACCTTAGCCTATCTTAACCCTATCTTAACCACTACCTCCCTCCATCTCTCTCCTCGCTCGCCTCTCGGCACTCGCTCGCCTCTCGCAACCCGTTTGCCTCCCGCCACTCGCTCGACTCTCTCCGCCCGCTCGCCTCTCGCCATCCGCTTGACTCTCGCCATCCGCTCGCCTCACGTCACTCGCTCTCTTCTCGCCACTCTTTTGTCTCTCGCGCGCCACGCTCGCCCTCTCCCCTTCCGCTCCATTCCACACATCCGTCCATACTCTCCTCACCCTCTCGCACATTCATCCCTCCATTTCTCTCATACACACGCCCTTGGACTTCCATTTCCGCTCCGTCTCTTTCCATCCATTCGTTTCCTTCCAAGTCCTTCCATTCTTCTTCTCCCCTCATACATTCTAGCCTCCTCAGCCACCCCTCTCCCTCTTCCCCATCTCCTAGCACCTCATCCGCCATCTCCCTCCAGCCCTTTTCCTTTCCCCATCCCACGCACTCCTCCCATACATGCTCCCACGTTTCTTCCTTCCTTCCACAAATCCTACACTCCCTTTCCCTCTCGTCCTCCCAGTATCTACCTCCCCTCATCACGTTTCCCAGCCTGAATTTCATCACCCTTTTCCACCTGCTCTCCCCCCACCCCTTCTTCAAATACCCCGGCACTCCTTTACCCTTCACCCTCCCGTACCACATGTTGTATTTTGACTCCCCTATTTTCCCCCACCTTTCCCTTTCCTGCTCATCCTTTTCCCGCTTTATCATTTCCTCCCCTTTCAGCCCCTCCCCCTTCTCTCTTATTCTCTCCACCTCCTCTATCTCCCACCCTTTCCTTTCATAAAACACTTTCCTTTCTTCCTCCCACCCTTCCAACGCCTTCCCTCTTCTTGCTCTTTCCCTAATTTCCTGCCAGCACCTCCTCGCTAGTTCCCCTCCTTTCCCCTCCACCAACTTTCTCTCGAACCCCCATGCCCTCATACCCGCCCTTCCTGCCATTTTTTCCTTCTGCACCTCCTCCCGCACCATGTATCCCGGCGTGCACCTCTCCAATCCCAAAACCCACCTCATAAACCCTTCCTGGGCCCTCTCCACCCCTTCTCTCTCCTTCCACCCCCAAATCTCCACCCCATAACTTAGCACCGGCCACACCAATTTTTCGAACAGCCATAACCTCCTCTCCCAATCCTTCCCAAACCTCCTCTTCCCTATTCCCCATACCTTTCCCATTACCGCTACCCCCTTCCTAATCCTATCCCTAACCTGATCCTCCTGCCCCCCATCCCTCCTCACTATATACCCTAAATATTTGTATTTTTTCACCTCCTCTATCTTCTTCCCCTTCCACCTCCAATCCACTTTTTTCTGCCCTCCACCCCCTCTCCTGCATCTCATTACCTTTGTTTTCGCTATGTTCACTTCTAGCCCTTTCCTCTCCATGTACTTCTCCAATCTTGCCATCATCCCCTTCATTCCCTCCTGATCCTCCGCCAGCAAGGCCAGATCGTCCGCATAAGCCAGTGCGTATATTTTCTCGCCTCCCACCTTTACCCCTCCCCATCTCCCCTTTTCTAGTTCTTCTTCTATGTCTGCTAGGAGCAGCATAAAAAGACATGGACTTAGTGGACACCCCTGTCTTACCCCCCTTCCCGTCCAAAACCTACCCCCCACTTCCTCCCCTGCCCGTACCCTTCCCGTCGTCTCCCTAATCACCTCTTCACACCTGTTACACAACCCTTCCCTGACCCCTCTCTCCCTCATCGTTTTTATTAACACATCCCTGTTCACCGAGTCAAACGCCGCCTTCAGGTCCACGAACAAGATCACCATTTTTCTTTCTTTCCTCATCACCTGTCTGTTAATCAGATAGTTCAGGACATGTATGTTGTCAAGTGTCCCCATTCCTTTCCTGAACCCCGTCTGACTCGGTGGCAGGATGTTCTTGCCTTCTACCTCCTTTCTCAGCCTTTCCGCCAACACCCCCGCGTACACCTTATACCCCGTCTGCGTCAACGTCA
The DNA here is from genome assembly GCA_963675795.1 of Crossocerus cetratus. Taxonomy (NCBI): domain Eukaryota; kingdom Metazoa; phylum Arthropoda; class Insecta; order Hymenoptera; family Crabronidae; genus Crossocerus; species Crossocerus cetratus. The sequence goes on from CAVMBF010000001.1 coordinate 1,971,391, forward strand.
CCCCCCTGTAGTCCTCCACCTTTTCCCCTGATCCCCTTTTCACTACCGGGACTACCAGCCCCTCCTTCCACGCTTCCGGCCATCCCTCCCCTCTCCACACTTTCCTGCACACCCTATATAGCCCCTTTTCCACTTCCTCCCCCCCATACTTCCATACCTCATTTGGAATCCCATCGCTCCCCATTGCCTTCCCTTCCTTCATCTTCCTTATTACCGTCCTCACCTCTTCTTCCGTTAATTCCGCCTCTCCATCTCCATGCCCTTCTCCCTTCCTGCCCCTTACCACTCTACACTCTACCCCTCCTAACAATGCTCTGAAATATTCGTCCCATTCCTCCGTCCTTATTCCCTCATTCACTGGCTTCCTTCTTCCCCTTTCCCTATTTACAATCCTCCACACCTGCCCTTCCGTCCTCGCTGACTCCACTTCTCCCATCCATCTTTCCACTTCCTTTCTCTTCTTTCGTTCGCATACCTCTTTATATCTCTGTTTTTTCCTCCTGTACTCCTCCCCTCCCCCTCCTGTCTTTCTCCACCTTCTCATTTCTTCCCTTACCCCTTCCTTCTCCTTCTTACACTCCTCATCCCACCAGCCCCCCTTCCTCCCCCTTTCCCTCCCCCTTCCCTCTCTCTGCTCCATCGCTGCCCAAATTTTCCTACTTAGCCTGTCCCACTCTTCCTCTCCCGTTTCCTCCCTTTCTTCCCATCTACCAAATTTTTCCCTAAATTCTTTCCTTCCTCTTTCGCTCCAATCTCCTCTGTACTTTCTTACTTCCTTTCCTTCCTTTCCCTTTCTATCCAAATTACTCCCTTCCACCCAAACCGTTATCGGCTGGTGATCCGATTCTATCCTGTCCCCCACCTCCAACTTCTCCACCTTCTCCCTTGTTCTATCATTCCCCAGCACCAGGTCAATCACAGACTCTCCCCTCGCTCCTACATATGTCCATTCCCCTTCCCAGTCTCCCTCTATATTCCCATTTAGTATAGACCATCCTTTCTCCTCTATATATCTATACAGCACCTCACCCTCCTTGTTTACCTTCCCGTCCTTCGAATTCCTCCCTATGTCATACTTACCCCCCTCCTCCCCCGTACCTACCCACTCCCCCCCATTCCTGTCCTTGCATTGAAATCCCCCCCAATCAACACCCTAACCCCTTCCTCTCTTTCCTCCATCCATTCCCCTATCTCTTCCAACTTCCTCCCCATGTCCCCATTCACATACACTCCTATCACTTCCCACCATTGCGTCCCCAACTTACATCTGACAGCCATCACACCCTTCTTCTCTTTCCTTACCCCCCCCCCCTCTCCTACCTCAATGTCTTTCCTGACCCCTGTCACCGTACCTCCTATTGCTCTCCCTTTTCTATTCTTCCTACTGGCCCACTGTGCCTCCCACCTGTAACCTTTTGGCAGTCTAACCCTCACCCGATTCCAGCTCTTCTCATCCAGCCATGTCTCGCACATGATTATCACCTCCCATTCTTCCAGCCCTCTCCAAAAATCCTCATCCTTATTTCCTAACCCCGCCACATTCCAGAATGTCACCCTATTCCCCACCCCCTTTCCTCTTCTTTCCCCCCTCCCCCCCTCTTACTCGTTTCCCGCCTCCTCTTTAACCCACCCTTCCTCTACCTCATCCCACCTTCTAACTCTCCCATTCACCCACATCTTCATATATCCCACTCTTACGTTCTTTCCTTTCCTTCTGTCCTTATCTGCTTCTTCTTCAATCAACCATCTAGTCCTCCTCTCATCCTCCGTCAGGTCGTCTGCTATTCTTTCTCTCCTCCCCTTCAGCTTTTCTTTCTCCCTCCAAACCTTCCTTTTTTCCTCCATTCCCCCTAGCTTCACTAGCACCATTCCGAAGCCCTTTCCGTCTCTTCTTCCTATCTCCCTTATGTCCTTTATCCCTCCTGCCTCCAGACCCATCACCTCCCATAATGCCCTTACCCGCTCCCCTGCCTCCTCTCCTTCTAATTTAATCCCTCTCACAATCACATTGGTTCTCTTTTCCATTCTCTCCTTCCTGTCCTGCTTCACCTCCAACCACCTTATCCTTCTTCTGTTCTCCTCCTCCCTCCCTCCCATATCCCTGGTGACGTTCCCCCCACCTTCTTCTCGCTCCTCCTCCCACCTCTCTACCCTTCCCAATATCCCTTCTATCCTCTCCCTATTCTCCTCCAACCTCTCCACCTTTCTCTCCAGCTTCTCCCTTCTTGCTTTCTCCTCCTTCATCTCCTTCTCCCACCTCCTCCTTTCTTCCCTCCACTCTTCCTCCACTCTCCTCCGTTCCTCACTTTCCCTCCTCAAGTCCTGCCTCATCTCCTTCATCTCTATCAATAACCCCCTCAGCATCCCTTCTATGCTTCCTCCCCCTTTCTCACCCCCCTCCTCCTCCCGCTTTTTCACTGGCGACCTTCCCATCTTAGCACTCTTCCTGAATGCTCCCTCTTCCTTGCACCCCTCTGCTCCCTCCTCCTCCTCCTCCCTCCCTCTCTTTCCCCACAGGCTCTCCAAACTCCCTGAGCAGCTCCCAAAACTGCTCACACTGTCCCTTCTTAGCTTTTCTGCATTTGAAGGCCTGCCTCTCCTTTTCTCCTCCCCCTTCCTCCCCTCCATCTCCTCCTCCCCCTTGCTATCCCCCATTCCTCATTCTACTTATTATTACTCGTACTACTTGCCTCCCTTTTCCGCTTCCCTGATTCTCTTCCAGCCCGACCTTCCTTCTTCTACCCTTTCAAATGTCCCGCTCTGACACTTGTGCCTTCGGCCCCCAGATCCCACTACCTGTCACCCTTTCTCTCTCTTCTCCTACCTTCCCTCTCTATTTCTGACCCTAACCTCCTACACTCTTTTTCGTCCCTTTTCTCCACTCCCTCCCCCTCTTCCCTTCCGCCCTATCTCTCCCTTTTCGCTCCAACTATCCCTCCACTCCCTCCACACTCTCCCTACACTCCTCTATCACTCACTCTCCACACTTTCACTCCACACGCTTCGCACACCTTTCACACGCCTTTCTCTCGCTCGACCGGAAACGGAAGTCCCCTAAATCGATAATAATAGATCAGGGTAAAGACTTCACGTCAAATCTGCTAAAAGACGTAGCAAAATTGTTCAAAATAAAACAAATCCAAACAACAGCTTACCACCCACAAATGTTAAACCAGACCAAACAGATTGAGATAAATGGATAGATTTCGCGATGTTCTCGTACAACACGGTTCCACATACTTCCACCAATTCCTCCCCTTATGAATTAGTTTTTGGAATTGAACTGGAATTACCAACGAGAATTCAAATACAGATACTGTGCGTATTTAGATAATCTCACGCTCAAACTAATTAAATCACGAAAAAAAGCGAGGAAAAATAATATCAATTCAAAAGAAAGGAATAAAGAATACTACGATAAAAGGACGAATAGCATAAAATATAACATTGGCGACAAGGTTTATCTAGAAACCAAACACGTGACAAATTCTAGGAAATTAACTCCGAAATATACTGGTCCATATAGTATGGTAGTTGAGTATACTATAGTAGAGGACCAAGAAAAACGGTTTTTCTCAGAACCACAAACCATTTAAAACGAGAACAATCTCTAGCTCAAATAATAAATAAACTTATTATCATTGGATTTGCACGCAGCACTCGTATCAACATTGCGGAGCTAGATCCTGGGTCAGCGGCGAGCGTGTTCGAGAAAGCAGATCCGAGAAAGCATCTGTATTTGAAATACCTTTCGGTGAAATAACTTTTTAATTTCAGCACCAAGTTTAGACGCAAACAGACGCAAATAGCTGTTTCAATCTGGGAATATGCCGGCATGTTACATTGTATCCGAGGCTCAGCTGGGGTGCCGGTCTGTCCGCAACACAATATAGCAAGGACGCGGAGCACTTCGCGTCGAAACATCGATTCGCACGCACCGCGAAATTAATTTTAGGAGACGCTACGTTAAAGTACTGCCCCATCCATTCATCCGTTCCTCGGACAAATGCTTTCAGCTGTACTATAGCACGAACATCATGACGGGTAAATTTTACGAGGAACTTGGCAGACCTCAGTCGAAAGAATCCCACCCACCGTTTTACTGACCGAACTGATTTACCGCGATTAACATGAATTGAAGAGCTTTCAAAGACACACAAAATCAAGATGAAAGTTATTGTACTCACCGGTCGTGGTCCTTCGGGAAGCGGAACAGGCTCGGATTTCCCGGGGACGCGTAGGTTCGGTTGCAAAATGGCACTGCACAAACAAAATTCGATGACATTTTCGCACTTGCAGCCACACCACACCAGAATCAATTTCAGAATCAATCAATCAAATCTGATGCGCACTGGCTACGTGTTCGCGTGTCTGTTCTCGAATGGACTCGTGCCTCGTTGGAGCGTGTCGTGCTATCGCTCAAGTGAGCATCGACGAACTTCTTCTGTTCCTCTTCTGTGTCGCCTCCTCAATTCTAAAATCATCCCATTATCCGATCGATATCGCCGCGGCCAGCACGATAAAGTCAACAGCCCAAAAACAACCAAAAAGGTACATTTTTACAATGAATTATTTGGCTCTAGAGCTTCTTGCACTATCCCAGCTTTTTAGAACATCCAGCAATGCCCTGTCTCTTGCATATGCTATCCCGTGTTTTCTCGGCATTCTTTGGGAAATTCATGTTCATTGCGTGTATCCTCTCATCTATCGTGGCCTCCTGCCTTGCGCGTTTTCCAAACTCTTTCCCGAGTTTTCCTGCCGGCCCGCGTATTCTCACGTCCTCTCGCACGCTCTTTCGTTCTTTCACGACACCTTTATCTTTTCTCTCGCGTTCTCTTCGGCCTTTTCCCGGCCCTCCGTCTCCGCACACTCCCTCGTAGCTTTGCGGGATGATCTTGCATTCTCTCCGCATTGCATTTTTCTCTGGCGTTTTCCGATCCGTCGTATTTTTTGGCATTTTCTTGTTATTTTGCATGCTATCTTGCCCTCTTCACGGTGGCTCTATCGGATTTACAACGGTCCATCGTTTTCTCTCCCATATTTCCCTGATCTGTCGTATGCTTCTCACTCCTTGTTTTTCGGCCTATCTCATATTCACTGCCATTCTCTTTTTTTTAATTCTTCTAATTCAAAGCGCATATCATTCTATATGTCTTACTTTTCGCAGATGTCGACACCCATGGAGACGAGCAGCGGCAGCAGCAACAATATTGATGAGCTGCTGCAGCTGGTCAAGCAGCTCGCCCAAAAGGGCGGCGAAGCCGCGGCACCCGCGCCTACAAAGGCCGAACCATCCGTAAGTTTATCATCATCTGCATTAAACATACGGCTCGGCTCCCATCTGCGTATTATAATTTTTATAGAACCCTTTGACATGTAATGTTTTTTTTCTGTTACAGAAAGCCGGGAAAAGACCGCGCGGGGAGGCCTCGCGCGATAATTCTCACAAACCTGTGACCTGGAAATCGGCAAGTTCTTTTTTGTAATTATGCTACCTCTGAAATGCGCCTTTCATACAATTTACATTTTTTTTACAGTTTGAGAAGGTGCTCGCCCGCCTCGACCGCCTCGAGAAAAGGGGAGCGGCACCGGCGCAGGCTTTGGTAAATATTCACATTTAATATGAATTTTGTTCTTTCTACTTTTTTCAGTTTAAAGATAAGTTTTTTATTGCAGACCTGGGATGCGGTCTTCGCGTTTTTGGAGGACAAGGGCTGGGAGGCAAGGCCGAAAACAAGAAAATAAAAGTTGTATTTTAGAAAAAAAATAAAAGAATAAAATGTATCATCGCTCTTTTTATTACTAATATATTACTCGTTCGCTCGTCCCCGCCTTTCCCACATATCCTCTCTCTCTCTTTCCTTTATTCCACTTTCTCTTACCTCGCTCCTCCTCCTGCTTCTCTCCCTCGGTCTTCCGTTTCCTTAGCCTTTCTCTTACTATTCAATTTTTTCCACTTCATCCAACCCTCCCTCGCGCATTTTCGCCTCTCTCCTTCTCTTCCCACGTCTCTTCCTCCCACCCGCAGATGCTACAGATCCTTTTCTCCTCCACCTCCCAGTACCTTCCTTCCCTGGTCCCATTACCCAGTCTGTACTTCGCGACTCTTCTTCACCTACTTGCTCCCCATCATTTCTCTAGGTATCCCTCCACTCCTTTCGCTTTCACCACTCCACCATCACCTATTGAATCTCACTGCCCTTATCCTGCTATGTCCTTATCCCCTGCTTTCCACCATCTCCTGCAATTCCCTCCCTTCCTCCCCGTAGAGCTGCACTTCCCCGCTTATGAATCTTCTCTCTTCAAAAAAGCCCTTTCCTTCCTCCTCACCTCTAGTTTCCCCCTTTCCTCTTATCCCTCTATTCTTACTTTCCTCGAACAGTCCTTCGCAATCCCGCTTGCTTTTCCTTCCTCCATCCTACTCTCCCAGTACCACGCCTTTTTTCCTGCCTTCCACCTTCTTTTCTCTCCCTGGAGCTCCTCACATAGCTCCCCACTGACCAATAAATAAATAATACAGCCTTCCACTAAGTTACTTCATTTTATTTTTTATTCCATTTCATATACATCCTGGCTCTGTTCCTCTCACATCTTGTGCTGCCACACACACCAAACATTTATCCTAATACTTATTCTACGATAATCTATACTACAATATTATTTACACATTTTAATTTATAAAGAATTGGCTTCGACTCTTCGGATCATTAGCCGTTTTTACACATTTACACTCTTCCGCTCTTACACACACATCAGCACCCTTGCACACTCACACCCTTAATCTATCATCACATCATTGCCTGTTTCCTTTACATACACGTATCCTATCCCCTTCTTTGCCTTCCTTACACATTCTTTCATTCCTTTCATACTTTCATCATTTCCCTCATTCTTTCCTTGGGCTTCCGTTTCCGTGATTCTTCATACTTCCATTCACTCTTCCTTCCCTCCTTCTATCTCCCAAGCCCCTCTTCCCTTTCCCTGTCTAATCTCCCCATTCACTCTTCACCCTTCCCGTCCTCCGCCGGAATCCTCCTTATACTCTCCTGTACACCCTCATCGCTACATTGTGCTTCCCTGCATCTCTCCAAGTCATGTTCCCACGTTTCCGCTTCGTTTCCTTCGCTTCTTTTTAAATATTCAGGTTCCTTCTCCACCCCGATCACCTTGTACCATCCATTATGAAGAACAAATTGTGGACTCGGGAATTCTTGCCAAGGATTCCAATAGTTATTTTTCATTCACTAACAACGGGTAAAATGAAATCTGCAACAGAACACATTAATTTCAACAAATGTGGTTTGCCAGTATATCCATATAGAAACGTAGTTCAATATGAAAGGGAACGTACCCTACACTTCCTTTCTTCCTCACATTCCCAATACCTTCCGTCCTTCATTTCATTCCCCAACCGGAGTATACTTCCAGCCCCTGGGATGAATACGTACTTGCACGTTTTGACAGCCTTGTACAGCCTTGTACAAACCCTGATCCAGGTGGTGTGCAAAGTAGTGCAACTGGATTATCAGCTTTTTTTTTCGTGGGGGAAATCCTCATGGATCCCCCATGCTCCTGAGGAGAGGACGGGGGTATGTCGGACTCTCACCGACTAAACCCCCCACGGAGGTCACCATTCGGACATACCTGGGGCCAGGCCAGGAACGCCTTGTTCGGCATGCTTCCGGCCTGCCCCTGTCTCACAGGACAGTCAATTTCGTCCACTTACCCACTAGGTGCGAGCACCTCGGCGACTGCATGAGCCTCAGCATGCAGCCGCCCTCAGTCCTGGTCCCCTGCGGAGGGGCCTGGTCCTCAGCCAGAACCCCCCAGAGTGGATTATCAGCCTGCACACCATCGCTGTGAATCATAAACCTTTCATTACAAAAGGGCATCCCTTTCACAATAGCAGGAATGGTTAATCATCGCAAAACTCACTTAATAGTATTCTTTAAGAGTATTTTCATTTTGTCATGATAACTTTCCGTAATCTTCTCTTCGGAAAGCATCATTAAGCTTTTGTGCTCTTTAGTGGCATCCCTGTATGGTGTAACGTTAGGCTCGATTATTAATAAAGGAACACCGCCCACGAATTGATTTATTGGTTTTACTGGCGTCTGCCGTAATGCTTGACAATAATGAGTACTACACAGTCTTGCTCGCCGATATGATTGAATTCGGGTTATGTCTGACTTGCTTGACCTGTCATGCTGTCATGGTGCCACTGTCGCGCCTCTGTCGTCGGATCCTGGCATGAATCAAAACATTCCCTTGGCCAAACGCAAACGAGCTTCATAAATTTCAGAGAGTGACTCTACTGGTTGGATACTCATACTGTGCTCGGTAGAGTCTCGCACCAAGTAGAAGTTCCCTCTCCATATATATATGACACTCCGGCGCGCGACAGCCGAGGCTATATTATCCCGAACACTAGCTGTTATCCTTAGTTACTAAACTTTCACCTCGATTTATGCGAAAGTTAGAGCCCTAAGAATTTATTTCAGAATTTTGTATTTCATCGTTGATTTTTCTGAATCCAATGAGCCAAAAATCATGTGGATCGGTCCAGTCGTTCCGGAGATATGAATTTCCTCTTTTATTTTTCTCGTGGTAAAGGCAAAGCGGATTAAGAGTTTCATCGTCCGGATTAATACAATTCCTAAAAATGTTACTCTCACGTGTTTCACGCGAGATGGCACCACTGCGAAGTGCTGCAGAGCGCTGTGCAGATAACATGGTTTTATACCGACACATTGGTTATGCCACAGACCAGGTACGGAATAGACCGGGCAATGTATGGGATCGAGTGGCCCACAGCGCTGGTGTAGCATTTCGGCCAAAATTGGGGGTTTTTGTGGCGCACTCTACGTCTACAGAGCGGTGAAAGTCAGTACCCGAAGCGATGAGAGAGAAGGAAGAAAGAGAGAGAAACGTAGTGGCCGGGCATGGTTGCCAAATCGTTTTGCTTAGACCAGTGTTGTCAAATCGTTCAATGGATGTTCCGCTTCGAAGTCGAGGAAGGCGGCGTAAACACTTCTATGACTGGTGCCGGTTGAATTCTCTACGGGCCAGTCCATGCTAAGTCATAAACAGAATTTCTCTAAATCGGTCGTTCTTTCAAAAACTCCAGCGCCACAACTAGAAGACATTGCAATAAACTGAAAACGGCATAATGTTCATAAAGTATCTCATTTTCATAAAAGAAATACGTTAACAATGCAAAAGTTGTTTAAACAATAATCAATGCAGATTGAATTCTTGAACTGCAATTATCTCCAACTGCAAGATTTGACAGCGATAGTTAATTAACAATGCAAAAGTTGTTTGAACAATAATTAATTCAGACTGAATTCTTCAACTACAATATTTATTCCTCTGAATTTTCGTAGAAAGATACTCTGAAATGTCCTTTAGACATACTGTAAACTTGTCTTGCAACTCTCAAAAGTTTCGGAATTCAAAATTTAAGTATATTTATCTTCCTTTGACTTAGACAAATCGCGTGTATGGAGCTGGACGGCTTAGCATAAATTGGACCCATCAGTTCTCCTCTCCTTCATTCACTTCCACTACTTTAAGTAATGTTAACGGGGCGGGCCGCGTGATGGCATGAAAGGAGGACTTGAAATGGTCGAAATGGTCACAGAGCAATAGACACCATATAAAAAGAATAGAAGTTCAAATATTTTGGTATACCTTCCTAATGGACAATAATTAGCGCTGGAAATCTACTCGTGAGAGAGACTGGATGGAAGATAGAATACCTTCGAAAAATTAGCGCAGACGGTTCGAAGTTAAACTGCAGAATAGCATTGCATCAATTTGCTCTTGTATAAATTAATTTTGATTTCAATCATGAGAGCGAGATGAGAGCGAGATGAGAGGGAGATGAGAGATGTATTGTGCATCATGCGCGAAGAAATAGCACAGACGAGCGGATCGGGTGGTAGCGACTGCGTCCTGCGTGACGCAGTTTTCGAGCAACACTGATCTAGCGGGTTATATTGTTTTATGACATGCCTGGTCTTATCCCGAAAAAGGATTAAAGACAATATGCCCGATGCGGCCAGGCGAGTTGGCCTGGCGCGGCGCGGGCAAAGACCGCGGAGGGTGCGATTCGCGGCAACGAGTCAAACAGGCAGGTAAATGGATTAGGCAGCCCAACTCTGAACTCGGTGACGCGGAACTACCGTAACCGAGCAGTACGCACAATACTTTTTGTCTCACAGAATAAGGTACTACCAGCAAGCATATAATGAAACATAATCCTAGGGCCTGCTGACAAGCTTTCGATATATCCAATTCGCAGAATCATTCTCCGCCAGTCACCACACTCAAAACTCCGAGCGCTCGAACGGAAAGGTTTTCCCCGCTCCTTTCATTTCGTACTGCTCAAAAGGACCATTGCATGATATGTACTCTGCTCTGGCAAACACACGTCTTGTAATAAAATACGTTTATAATTATCGAAACGTATAAGGAATGCATATCGGTGTCTAAGGCACAGTGATTCTTTGCAGCATTGTAGGATCAGTTTGAATGGGGAAAATCCCTGTCATTTGCGCAGTCCCAGAGACTTGGTGCTGCCGGCGGAAATAGATTCTGCGAATTGTGCCGCCTGAAACAACCCGCAGGTATGTTGAGGGCTAGCTGGTATACCGCAGGTCTACGTTTTTTTGCACCCTTTAGGCGCGTCACACTATGGTCTCGGACTCCGAATTGCCTATTCCCTCATCGCTCTCGCGGCTGTCGCTGCAGCAAGCTGAAAAGATAAGCTACAGTTCGTTATAGAACAATGCGACTCCTTAAACGAGTTCTTTTTGTCCACAATATTTCTAATCCTGCCCGCGCCATTCTACATATGCACGAAAACGGAAAAGGCGCGAGAGCCAAAAAAGTTTTTCCTTACGCCGGGGAACCGAACTGGGAAAATCCACGTGGTAGGCCATGCGCCTTACCACGGCACTACTGCGATACCTTGAGTGCAGGGGGTCATTTCTTAAAGACATTTATCTGCCGGGTTGGGGCTCAGGGATAATTAATAAGGGATGATTAATGCGGCGTTGACGTCCAGTCATTCGCAATCGTGGAAAAATTATGATAAATGGATCATCGAATAAATAAGTATAGCGCAACACTAACAACTACTGCAAAAAGCGGCCTACGCAGATTTATTCCCTATACGATAATTTTCTGCAGTTTAAACTTTTCATCTACCTGCAACAGTTTCACGAAATATTTTGGCTCGGAGCAATTTTGTAAACAATTGCTTCGCTGTTAACTAATTGTAACTATATTAAGTAACTTAGTGTAATACTAAGAAATTATTGACGATGGTGCGCGATAAAATAACATTGCGTAGGGCCTGCCGTCCACGTTGCTATTCTGAATAAGAGCATCGTGAGTCCTGACCAATCACCAATCGGCTTCTGGATGGTCAATAGGGAGTACGAACATAGTGTAGATTTTCGAATTCTATACTGTCTTCGTACTAAGACGGGGATTGTCGGTAACAGAGAGAGTGACCCGGAAATGGTATGGGGTCCTCTCGACCCCACGGACTGGGCCGTTTCAATGCCCAGCTTGCCCGGTCTATTCCGTACCTGGTCTGTGGTTATGCCATGACTGGTGATGTGTCAAAACAATGATGACGGTTATATGAATGTGGTACAGTCCGATTGTATTTTTCTTCAAAATATGAACAACCAAAAAGGCGTGAAATCCCCCAAAATACATTAAAATGTAAATAAAAGCGCCAAGTAGTTTAATGATCCAAAAATGGAATAGATATCACACAAGAAAGCCAAGTTTTCAATCAAAGATACCATACGTTAATTAATTAATTAACTTGCATCTCAAGCTTTAAAACTTGGAATGTGGATACTTAATTACCAATCAAAAAATATTACTAGCATATGACTACCTTGACACAAATTTGCACATGCCAAGTTTTAAAGCTTGAGATGCAAGTTAATTAATTAATTAACGTATGGTATCTTTGATTGAAAAATTTTTATTTTTATTTACGCTTTTATTTACATTTTAATGTATTTTGGGGGATTACATTTTCGTGGAAACGCGGCTGACGTCAGACCTGTCCCGCATCTATTTTTGCTAATTGTGAGAAAACTAGGAACTGTCAAACGTTCTAATTAGTCTCGTTGGAACTGTCAAACGATTCTCTATCGATTTATATGCTTTAAAACTTATTTTCTTTGCAAAATAAAAAAACTGCGCTCACTTTCGGCTTCTTTCTCGTACCTCTCGCGACGTTTACTGAGCTCAATTTCTATGTTTGCCGCATAATCCTCCTGTTTTCTAATGCGCTCACTTTCGGCTTCTTTCTCGTACCTCTCGCGACGTTTACTGCGCTCAATTTCTATGTTTGCCGCATAATCCTCCTGTTTTCTAATGCGCTCACTTTCGGCTTCTTTCTCGTACCTCTCGCGACGTTTACTGGGCTCAATTTCTATGTTTGCCGTATAACTATCGCGCTTTCTAGTACACTCATTTCGGCGAGTTTTCTTGTACAAATCTCTTTTCTTTTTGCGTTCCTCCTCTATATTTTGCGTATATGTTTCGCATCTTTTTTTAAAATTTATATCGCTCGAAACCTCATATTTTCGATTATGAGCGAGGGCATCTTTTTTCTGTCGCTCTAGCCGTATCACATCAGTTTCTCTACTTCGATGTAAACTTTGCCGTGTCGCTACATCACGACGCTTTCTCAAAGTTTCTAAAGAAATGAGCTTTAACGGTGGTTGTGTTTCGATGCATGGAAAATGCTCTATTACTTGCATGTCATAAATCTTCATTAAATGCGATCTTATTAAATTTTGTTCATACAAAACATTTTCTGGATTAATATCAAATAGCAGTGAAGTTGCAAAAGCGATGGCGAAAACACCGCAATCATTACCGTTCGGTTGATCTTGAACCTTAGGAAATTTAATCGGATTCTTTTCCAAATCCATAAAAGGATATAGAGTCTCTAAATAAGTTCGGATGTCTGCATTTACCACTCTTATGTTCTCTGCCCGAATTCCCACATGAGAATCGTAAACAATTATACTTTTACAATCATAAAAAGTACAAACCCAATGACCCCCTCCACAACTGCTATGCAATATTTGAATATGTTTTGTATGGCGTTCAACACGTTCAATTGTTTCCGGAAAATTAACTTTATACGTTAACTGTGGTTTAAAATCGGAATACTTGCGTATTTAATTATGGAATAAATCTACATGATCTTCTGTTAACCACTCGCCGCGTTCAACAATAGCTCTATTGCGTTAGTTTAAAATAAATTCGCTCATTTTGTATATAATATATTTTAATACAGAGGTATTTTTGAAATAACTCTTATGCTCAGTGTAATCTACGTACCTATTCCTTACGAAGTTCACACTTTACTGATGAGACCTGGTAACCCGGAATGCAGCACACTTTCTTCAGGCACAATCTTGTTTGATTGCGGACTACTACTTGGCATGAGACTCTATTGAGTCTCCCGATATGTACATAAATATACTTAAACGTATATATATATGTACACCGCGCACCATGCTCGAGCTCAATTGAACGACCGTTGCGGATCGCTCGATTAGCTGATGGCAACGAGCGCTGCGCAGCCCTACCCCTGTATTCCCTACAGCTTTTCCTATCTAATCCCTCAGTAAAAACTTCAACCAGATCTACATACAATGGAATGGAATAGAGCGAGGGGAAGAGCAGAGGGGAGGGAGGTGGGGGAGGGAGGTGTAAGGAGGGAGGAGGGAGGAGGGAGGAGGGAGGAGGGAGGAGGGAGGAGGGAGGAGGGAGGAGGGAGGTGGGAGGTGGGAGGTGGGAAGAAGGATGAGAAAGAGGAGAGTCGAGGGAGCGGCCAAGGGAGACTTTATGATATTCATAAAGAATTTTAGGAGCTTCGTCTAATTTTTTCGTGAATATAATGGTATCTAACATCAATATGTTTCGATCTCCTATTAAATATGCCATTTTCAATCAATTTTATTGAACTTTGGTTGTCAATTTTAAGCGTTATATGTACTTTTTCGCCAATTAATTCTTCTATTATTGCTGTTATATATAGCAATTCTTTGGTACATTCTGCAGCAGCTATGTATTCCGCCTCAGTGAATAACATTGCTACGACGGGCTGCTTCCTTGAACACCACGATATAGGTCCCTCGTTATAAAGGCTGACATACCCTGTTGTGCTTTATCTCGTTTTTTGATCTCCCGCGAAGTCCGAATCACTATATGCTATTAATTTTTTGATTTCTTCCGAATTATTGTAGCATAAACCATGGTTGATTGTCCCATTAATATATCTCAATGTTCTTTTGACATCCGTAATGTTTCTCTTCGACGTATTGCTGATATATCTGTTACCGTATGCTATAGCATATCCAATGTCTGGCCTCGTTTTGCTAGACAAGTATAATAAACAGCCTATAATTTCTTGATAAGGAAATTGTGTATATTCTAGTATCACGCTTTCTTCTCCGCTGCATATGGGAGTGGGTACCTTCTTTGATTTATCCATATTATACTTAGCTAAGATTTTTGTAATGAATTGTTGCTGAAATAATTTTATTTCATTACTAGATAATTCCAATTGAATCCCTATTAATGAACTAAGATTCCTGTTTATTGTTATTTGAAATTCGACTTGTAATTCTTCAAGTAATTTGTCTATATGTTGTTCATCATTGCTCAATATGATTCCGTCGTCTACGTAAATTGCCAGAATCACAGACCTATCTTTACTTCTAAATCGTTACTTCGCTCTGCTTTAATTGTATCTAGTCCCATCTTATTAATGAATGATGTAAATCTGTGATTCCATCTTGTGGGTGCTTGTTTTAGTCCATATAAGGCTTTTGTCAATTTACACACTTTTTCTTTTAAGTCATAACCTTCTGGTGAATGCATGTACAATTTTTCTTGTATACCTCCATACAAAAAGGCCGTTTTAATATTAAATGTGGCAATTTTGTGGCCTTTTTTGGTATTAATGAAAATACTATTCTTAAAGACATGGCATTTACTACAGGACTAAATGTTTCCTGATAGTCTATACCAAATTTTTGTTGATTGCTCCTTACTACTAACCTTGCTTTGTATATGCCATTATCCTTTTTCCGAAATATCCATTTACTAGTTAAACATTTTTTAGCCTCTGATTTATCAACCTCTTCCCACGTTCCATTTTGCTGCAGTCAATCTTTTTCACTTTGGATTGCCGCAAGCCACAATTGTTTGTCTGAACCTGATATAGTTAAATAGATATTTTCCCCATATCTTACTAGCTGAGTTCTATGACGCTCGGATTTTCTTAGACCAGATCGAATTTCTTGCTGAGATCTTTCTTTTGGTTCTTCGTTCTCTGATCTACTTGATGCAGGTTCTGTTTCTTGTCGTCATTGTATATAGTTTGATTGTTTATATTTATTTCATTAGAATCCATATTTTCTAGTTGGTCCATTTCCAATTCAAGTTTTTTTGTTGTGATTCATCGTCGAAATCTCCACTTCTATCAAGTTTTATTACACTTATATCTACAAGTTTATTCACGTGAATCGCGATTGTTTAGGTTTTAGTACTGTGGCATCGAATATTTCGGCCGAGTTTTATTATAATAGGTATAATAAGAAACAGTATATAAATTAACGTCGTCAATCGAGTACAATCGGTGCGGATTTTAATAAAAAGTACTAAACTAAATGTGATATGACTAGTGGCTGTAGTCAATTATTGCTCTTTATCTTATAAACATATAAATCAAGGTAAGTTTTGCTTATGATTTATTTAGATATATCTGTTATATTTTTACTTTGATATTTCGGGGAAGAAATAATTCACCCAACTCACATTTATCACTTTTCATAACTCAAACAGAACATAACTCTCTATTTGTTAATATAATAGTAATAAATGATAAGCAAAGGAAGTTTCGGAATGTTGCTCTATCACACTGGCCCCAAAACATGTTTCGCAATCCACGGGCCTCTGAGCACAGACTGTGCGACTCACAAGAGACATTACCCAAGCCATACACGCCGATTCTGTTGAAATTTTTTTGAAAGTTAGTTTTCGAAATTTCATTTGACACGTGTTTTTTGTATAGGCCATCATTTACTCTGAGGGGGTCTAAAAATTTGCAAAAGCTGGGGGTAAGCAGGTGAGTCGCAATGGGACATTACCCTGGAGTTTTCAGGTTTTCAAAGATGTTTCACTGTTAAGTAATGAATTAGCTGCCGAAAGAAATTCCGAATGTTCAAAAACGAAGGAGATTCATCATTTTGCTTATGTCAGTCTGTTAATAAAGGGCAAGATTGTAAGCCTGCCCTTCTATCATGAATGTAATGCATACGGGAGACTCGAAACTCTGTCCTAAATCAATAGTTTTAAAATCCCTTTCGGATTTTTCTTTACGTGTATATAGCGATAATTTTCTGTAATTATTTTCTTCCTTGGCTGCATTTAACCCATGTTAGATATTGTCCCAATAGTAATACGAATAAAAATAAAAAGTCAGCAGTTATATTTTTCTAAAAAATGTTATAATAGAGCCTAGTTTATGCCAAAAGACAAGAAAATGTCTCTAATAACTGTTGATATTCTCTGCTATTTTTTCGAAGATATAAGGATTTTGTTGATTTATATTTTAAACTGTCATATTTTTTTGCTTTGAAGTCAATGACAGCCGCTAAAATGTTCAAGTTTTCCATCTATTTATGGTATGACTGTTCTCGAAAAATTGTTTAAAATCGGTATGTTCGAGATGGATAATGTCCCTTGCGAGTCACCTTTTTTTTTTTTTTTTTTTTTTTTCGTGGGGAAAATCCATCATGGATCTCCCGCCCACCTGAGGAGTGGGCGGGGGTATGTCGGACTCCTACCGACTAAAAACCCCACGGTGACCAACCATGAAACCCTCCAGGGCTGGTAACTGGGAACGCCTAAGCATACTTCCGGTCCCAGCCCTGATCGGCCTCTCGGAGCTAGTGCGATCTCCCTCCATGGTCTTGCGACCACAACGCCTACGCAGGTCACGTGCGTAGGCGCTTCCACCAAGAACCCCTTTGTCGCGGAGCACTGATCCTCAGGCAGTAATCCACGGGGACCTTGCGAGTCACCTGCTTACCCCCACATTTCGCGAATTTTTAGACCCCCTCAGAGTGAATGATGGCCGATACAAAAAATGCGTGTCAAATGAAATTTCGAAAACTAACTTTCACAAAAGGGTCTAACAGAATCGGCGTATATGGCTTGGCACTTAGCTTGCTTTCCTCTCACATATATTCCAACAATATCAATAACTAGGTTATATACTACATAATTGGAATGCTTTGTTGGTTGCAGGTGCAGGCAATGGGCAATTGCTTGCAACAAGCTGCGATGTTTCGAGGCTGAGCTTGCGAGGGGGTGTCTTCTCTTTAACCTCTGCTACAGGGTATGCGAAAGACATTTCGCCCCTGAGTCCTTCTGCAATGCAGCAGGTAGGAGGTTAAAGTTAAGGGCAGACGCCATCCCCAGGCTCAATCTCGACCGTCCAGTGGCAATTGCGGATGAGCGTCCGGGAAACCCGGGGATCGACGTTCCCCATGCCTTGCCGGTTCTCGACGATCCTCCCGCTGCTGCTGCAGTAGCAGTGCAACAGCTCGCCGCCATTGTCCTTCCAGTGGAGGAACAGCCCGTGGGTCCGAGGTACCAAGGCATGGTGGAACCCATGGAAATTGATCTGTTGCCAGGTATGTCTCATCATCGATAATTCGTCATACGCTCTTCCGATGTTGTTAGAGTTATAAGCTCGTTGTTTGAATAATTTGTTTCGCTTCCAGTTCCAGATCAAGCGGATGCCATTGCTCTTCCTGGAAATAGGGTAGAGCCTGGCGATTTCGACCTGGTGCTTCGCGAACTGGTCAAGACCCAGGTACAACTCGACGAGTCTCGGAAGCGTGTGAGGTGGTCGGAGCAACTTAGACGGCGAGACGCGGAACGCTTCCGCGCGTACAAGCGGGAGGCCGAACGCAAACGAGCCGAGGAAGTTGCTGCGACGAACCCCCTCAACTCTTTAGAGCCGCGGTTCCGCTCCATCCTGGAGGCGCAGATCGAGCTGGCTAAGAAGTCAGCACGAGGTAGGCGCTATCCTGATTGCATCAAACGGGCTGCTCTGGCCATTCGGTATTGTAGCGCTAGCGCCTACCGGCAATGTCAAAAAGAGCTGTTGAAATTGCCTAGTTCTTCGACACTCGCGCGACTAACTAGGCCTTTCAAGTTTGAATCCGGGGTGAACGATTTCGCATTCGATATTCTTAAAAGGAATATCGATGTCGATGATCCCCGAGATAAATACTGTACTCTCTCCTTTGATGAAATGGGGTTGAAAACCAACTTATGGTATAACGCTCCAGCCGATGAAATCGAGGGGTTCGAGGACCTCGATGGCGCTAGCCGCAGTTCGAAGCCTGCCACGGCCGCGTTTGTTGTGATGGCCAGGGGTGTGCGCCGTAACTGGAAACAACCCCTGGCCTATATTCTACCGAACAGAACAGCTTCGGTAGGAACGATCGAGCGGCTTGTTACAGCGTGCGTACGCAAATTGTTCGAAATCCGATTGGAAGTATGCGCGGTCATTTCGGATATGGGCCCCTGCAATATATCGTTCGCGAAGCGTATGGGTGTCTCGCCGCAGACACCCTATTTGACCGTCGATGACCGTCGTATTTTCTTTTTGTACGATCCTCCGCACTTGATAAAGGCGACGCAAAATCACCTGTGCACACGCACATTCCGTCGTCCGAGTACCGGAGGATCGACATCGTGGCAGTACATTCGGCAATTATACGCGATCGACAAGAGGGCCCATAATAAATTGGCACCGAAATTGACGGACGCTCATGTCTCCTCCGGTACGCATCAGAAGATGAAGGTGCGATACGCGACTCAAGTGCTCAGCGCATCGGTATCGGCTGCGCTGGGTGTCTTGATAAGCACCGGGCAAATATCGGCACTAGCGTCGGAGACTCAAAAAGTCATCGAGATGTTCGATGGTCTTTTTGACGTGTTCAATTCTTCGCGCATACGCGACGCACCCAAGCCGCTTAGTCGTAAATTTCGAGGCACCGAGGCGCAATTAGAGTTTCTGAACTCGGTGAGGCGGTATATCGGCTCGGTGGAGGTGCTCGAGGCCGACGGTACGAACGTTACCAATAAGCTTAATGTTTTGCGATGCTGGACCATCAGCATCAGCGGTCTCATAGAGCTGTGGAGGCATCTCCACGGAGTGGGTTTCGAGTATCTCCTCACTCGACGTCTCAATCAGAATGCCCTCGAAAATTTTTTTGGAAGCGTGCGCAAGCAGGGGGGCAATTGCTTTAATCCGACGTCCATTCAATTCAAGAATGCGTTCAAGAAACTTTTTATAAGCAAATTCTTGCACGATGGTAATGGCGCGAATTGTGAGGATGATCTGGGTGGTTCCATCTTTCAATTCGGTAACGATGCCGCGACGTCGCGACCCCAAAATGCATTGCCTCCGTCGACCGCCGCTTCCACTTGCGCGAGATCGGAACCACAGCCGAGTACGAGCGGTACTCTGGCCGTAGTCCGATACTCAACCATTGGGATACCGAGAGATTATCGTGATCATTCGCTAACCGAAAAAAATGTTCTGCGAATTATCACTGGGTATCTCGTGAAGAGTTGTCTAAGCGTTCATTCCTGCGAGGTGTGCCGGGCATATAGTAACGCTTGTCAAGAACTTGATGATGATACGACTCTTCTGATTTATTTCAGAGAGTACGACATCAATAATAGGAGAAGTTTGCTAACACCGCACAATAACTTCTTCTTTTATGTGTGCGAGCTGGACCAAATTTTCGAAAGGGAATTTGAACCCATAGCGCACATACCCAAAGTCGGGCACCAGTTGTTGCGGGCGTTTCGTGCGGTTGATTTCGAACATCCCTGTCCGGAATTTCCGTATGAACACCTCCTACAACTGTTCACCCGAATGCGAATATACTACTATGAGGGGGTTTCCCTTCGGCTGTCCGTGGTTTGGCCGCTCGGAAATCCTGCCTGCATAATAGCCGGCCTGGCTATCGGCCGCTGGTCCTCGACTTCCTGAAACGCGAATCGGGCGCCAGGTTCCGCGGACGGAACCGAATTTCTCTGTTCGCGCGTGGAAAAGCTGGTATCGAGGGCAGCTGGCTCGTCCGCCGGTACTCCTCGTGGTGGATCCTCCCGGCTAGCTAGAGAGAGGGGTTCCTGTCGGGAAGAAGGAGAGGCGAATCTACAAACCACACGGTTGGGTAACAAGATCGTTTATTGCACGTTGGTGAATGCGTGTTTACGGGCCCTCGCTTGGGCAGGCCGTCGCTCGGCCGATCACAAAATAGCCGGACCTACGAGTGGCCCGGCACCTCGGCGTTCCCGCCGCCGCTTACAATCTAAACCTTAATTCGACATGAGATGAAGAGCGCTCGCGGATGATTCTACTAGCTACGATAGTCCGGCAAAGGTCACGTATTCGCACGAAAACCAGCTGTTCGTTCGGTTACAAAGGAGGCCCCGATGCCTCGCACGTGGGTGTGATCCACGTTCAGACGGGCTACGCCACAATGACGGCGTACGTCCGTGCCTCGACCGAACCCTTAATATCTAATTAAGCTAGTTGACTCTTGGTGACTAGAAGAGTCACCTCAAGGGACACCGGGCTGGCCCGCGGGCTGCCTATCGCCGCTTCGAACAAGGAGAGCCTACGGCCGGCACCGAGACTCGCACGGGAAGGACAAAGAAACAAAGAACAAAGGGGCGCGCGGGGCTTACCGGTCGTTTGCTGCTTCTCGCCTTTCTCCGAGAGCCTCAACGCCTCCGGGATGCTCGGAACGTCGTCCGGAAAATCGCTCGTCTGTGTCTGGTCGGGCTCGACTCGCTCGCTCGTTCGGATTTCAATCGGTTTGGTCGCCTGTGTGTCGCACGTCCGCTCGAGATTCACGTCACCACAAGAGTGACGAGTTCCTACGCGTTCCCTAATTTCTAGCCCCGCGCGCGCCCCGCGCTCCTCCCGCTAGTCCTGCAGCGCCGCGCCGTGTCAAGGGGTTGCTGGGTAACTTAGCGCGCCTAAGTCCCTCGGCCTGGGCCTCTACCGCTGTCGGTAGGGCAGGAGTCGCTGGTGCATTTGCCGATCTTCGTTCGCCGAAGCCGGCCTTCTCCCAGGCTGCATCGTGGCTTTTGTCGTCTCGCTGTCACAGGGGATGAGCGCCTCCGCTGGACTTCGACCTTTCCCTCCGCAGCTTCCATCGGCCCTGTCGCTCCTTATGCCAATGGAACATACTCCACGCCCCTTGGTGCCACCTCGTCTCGTTCTCGCTGTCGAGGACTCGTTGCCCGAAGGCGAGTTAGTTTACGCGCTTCGATCTAGGAGGTGTCCCTTGGAGTGACGGCTGTTCGAGCCGGCGGACGTGCGTAGCGAGCGCGTGTCTGTGCGAGCGACGAGCGGTTCTTGTGGCGGGGCAATTCCGCCCCGTCACACTCTCCCCTCCCTGGAGTGAGCCTCCGGCTCGCCGCCTCGCGCCCCTCGCTCCCCGCCGTCTCGGTGCCGTGGCTCCAAGGGCCTCTGCCAGCTGGTATCCCCACCACCTATGATAATCGGCCGAACAATACAATTACGGACGGGAGTACAAACACATGGCTCTTATAATTACGGGTTGGTGTAAATCAGGTACATGATGACTAGGACGTTGGATTCCGACGGATAGGACTGGAAAAATTTTTAGCAGAGTCCCGCTCTGCCGTGGCCATCCTTTTCCGTGAATCTGGACGGTGTCTTCAGTCTTCGTTCTTCTCTCTTGTTTGGGTCTGGGCTGACATTAGTAGTATTCTAATATCCGCTCCCTTACCCTCCCGGAGGACATGGCCTTGTGGCCGGTGGCGTGGTCCTCTTTTCTGGAGTCGGCCGATGGTCTGCCGACTCGTCCCGGGATCGGCTGGTGGACTGCCGATCCCCCCCTGGATCGGCCGATGTTCTGCCGATCCTTTACTCTTCCTCTCCGTCGACGCCCGGTGTTATGGCGCCCCTTCCGTGGCTACGGGTCGCCCCCGCGGCGCACCCCGTCTGACTTTGCCGCGTTGGCGGACGGCCGTTCTACTCGCGCTCGCGCTCCCTGCGCTCCCGGAGCTCGCGGGCGCGGCACGCGTTCTCCGCGCTCAGCTCGTGCCACGGCTCGTGGCGGTAGGGGCAGCGGTGAGTCACTGCCCCTTGGTAGCCGCAGCGGCGGCAGTAATCCCGGCGTGGTGGGTTTAGACACTCCGCCTGGCGGTGTCCGGGCTGGCCGCAACTCCAGCATTCGGCCGTCATTGTGGCGGGCCGCACAATCGGCCCCATCAGACGCGGCCGGTGCGGGTCACCCGCCGGTCGGTCGCCCGTCCGTAGCGGCTTAGGTAGAGCCGGGAGGCCCATGGCCCTCAATTCTGCCTCTACCTCCGCTTGGAGGCGTTCCGCCTCCCTCTTCTTGATCCCGATCGCCCGGAGTGCCTCCTGCCGCCTCTCCCAGGCTGCCCGGTGGGCCTCGGCCTCTTCCAGGGCGCGGCGGGCCACGTAGCATAGACGGAGGGCTTCCCAGCCCTCCGCGATGCCGACCCACTGGGCTTCCTCCCCCTCGTGGAAGCCCAGCCAGTGCTGGTCTCGCAGCATTTCCGTTGTTCCGCTGTGACGGACGTCCGGGTGGTCGGCTATTCGACGGGTGTTCTAGGGAGATAGGCAGGGGAAACATAGGAATGACTGACACGATACCACCACCACGCACCTGAGTTGACATTTTGCTAGTTACTCCCGTCTTACTTGGCCACGTACGGTTTCAAATCTTGAACGTGGATCACACCTGCTGGCTTACCGTCGATCGTCTCGCATTCGTATACGAGGGCGGATCGGACCTTGGAGATTACGAAAGGGCCGTGGAACCTGGTTGCTAACTTAGCGGCGACATTGTTCGCCGCTGACGAGAGTACGTGTTGACGTTTCAACACTCGGTCGCCGATGCCGAATTTTCTCGCGCGCCGTCCGCGGTTATAATACCTGCTCTGGGACTGATAAGCGGACTCTAGATTTTCGATTACCCAGTGGCGTATCTCTCCCAGTCGCTTCATTCTAGCGGCCCAGGAATCTCTGTCGACCGGTGGCCACGCGTCTTCGCCGCCGGTCGCCCCCTCCCTCCCTAGAAAACAGCGTGGAGGTAGCGGTTCGCGGCCGAGATTTAAGAACGCTGGTGAGGCTTGGAGCGTGGAGTGTTTCGCCGTGTTATACGCGAATTGGAACTTGGCTAGGTGTACGTCCCAATCGCGGTGGTCGTTTTGTATAAATGACACGATCATTGTTTTTAGTACCCGATTGACTCGTTCGATCGGGTTCGCCTGTGGGTGGTACGGCGGTGTCATTGCGCGTTTCACTCCGTACTCTTTCGCGACTGTGCCGAGCGTTTGGTTGACAAATTCGGTGCCGTTGTCGGTCAGCAATACTCTGGGGACTCCCCATCGTGAGAAAACTAGGTTTTCGATCGCTTCGGATATCTTCTTCCCGTTCGATTTTCGTAAGGGCGCTACCTCGATCCACTTCGTGAACAGGTCCTGGATCACTAATATATACATGTATCCGGCCCTACTCCGCGGGAGCGGTCCCATAATATCGGCCGCGATCACCGACCAGGGTTCGTTCACGAAATGTTTGCCCATCTCGCCCGCCGGCGCGCCCTGCTCTACTTTCGTAAGTTGGCACGTCTCGCACGCTCGCACATAGGTCGCGACGTCTTTATACATTTTCGGCCAGTAGTATCGTATAGCCAGCCGTTCGTACGTTTTCTCGCGCCCAAGGTGTCCGGCTTCCGGTGTATCGTGCGCTTCCGAGAGGACGTCCTCTTTTTCTCCGTTCCGCGGTACTAGTTTCCACTCGTCCCGGTCGTCTCCTAGGAGGTCTCGCGCGATCGCGTTCGTCCGTCGATAATACAGGCGATTTCCTTCTAACTTCCAGTCTTTTTCCTCCAGTGGCTCTTTCTGTACTCGCGTGATTTTCCTGTCGTACCATGTGTCCGGACGCGACGTTAGGGCTGCGATTCGTTCGGTCGCTTGTGATTCGAACATCCTCGCGAATGCTCGCGTTACTACGCGCCCGCTCTCTGGTTCGTCTTCGTCCGAATCGCTCGCGTACGTGTTCTCAGCTTCCGGTATTCGCGACAGCGCGTCGGGTACTTTATGTAGCGCGCCTTTACGGTGTACGATTTTAAAGTCGAATTCCTGAAGCTGGAGTGCCCATCTCCCTAATCGGCCGGCCGGGTCTTTCAAATTCGTGAGCCACTGGAGGCTACTGTGGTCGGAAATTAAGTGAATGTATATCCCTCTAGATAACAGCGGAACTTTTTGATCGCCCATATTACGGCTAGGCATTCCTGCTCGGTCGTTTTATAATTTCGCTCAGCTGATGTTAACGAGCGGCTCGCGAACGCGACGACTCTCTCTATCCCGTCGATCGTTTGCGTGAGTACCGCTCCTAGGCCGACCATACTCGCGTCGGTTTCCAGGACGAATGGAATTTCAAAGTGCGGATAGGTTATAACCGGAGTTGTGGCGACCGCTTCGCGCAGGGATTCGAACGCTTGTTGACGCTCGGTCGTCCACTTCCAGGGCTCGTCCTTTTTCAGGAGTTGGTGCAGCGGGTCTGCCACGGTCGCGAAATTCGGAACGAATCTTCGGTACCAGGAAGCCATACCAAGGAATCGGCGCAGTTGGTGTATCGTTTTCGGGGCCGGGAACTCTATTATCGGACGTATCTTCTCGAGGTCAACCTTCAAGCCGTCCGCGTGTACCACGAATCCCAAGTACCGAACTTCCGGACGGCAGAACTCGCATTTATCCGGGTTTACAGTGAGACCGGCTTCTCCGATTCTATCCAGCACCGTATGGAGCCATTTAAGATGCTCATCGAACGTTTCGGTGACGATAATTATATCGTCTAGGTACGCAAAGGCATAGGGTTCCATCTCCGGGCCTATCAGTCGATCGAGTAACTTTTGAAAAGTTGCGGGCGCTCCTGTCAGGCCGTACGGCATTCGCGTAAAATGGAATAATCCGCGTCCCGGTACCGTGAAAGTTGTTATTTCTTTGCTGGCTTCGTCCAGCGGAATTTGGAAATAGGCCTGACTAAGATCGAGTGTCGAAATATATTTGGCCGCGCGTAGTTTATCGAGGATGCTTGTCATAATCGGTAGCGGATAAGCATCCTTTTTGGAAACCCTATTTACCTCCCTGAAATCGAGGCAGAACCTATATTTCCCGTTCGCTTTGCGTACCATGACGATTGGGCTCGACCATTCGCTGTTCGATCGTTCGATAAATCCGTCCGCGAGAAGTCGGTCCACCTCGGCGTAAATCGCTTCTTGTACTTTCGGGGAAACTTGGTAATATCGCTGCTTGATTGGTTTATGACCTGCCACGTCGATGCGGTGTTTTATTAATTCCGTTCGCCCCGTCACCTGCTCGAGGAGGCCTACGCGTTTCTCCAAAAATTGGTGTAGTCGTTCGGTTTCCGATTCCGTTAGGAATTTTATTCCGGAACACCTTGGGTACGTGTTCGTTAATCCCGGTAGGAAGTCGAATTTCTGTTCCGGATTCTCACAGAAATACCAATTCTTCGCTCGGTAGTCCGCGATTATGCCAAAGGCTGCGATCGCTGTTATTCCGAGAATTACCTCTCCGGAGAGTGACTCTAACGTACGAAATTCGAGTTCGCGACTCATGCCTCGAATGTTTACTCTTGCCGTCGCGGCGGCCTTCGAGCAGTCGGTCTGGCCATTGCCGAGAACGTAATATTTTGGCTGAGTCGGACGGATGGTCAATCGCGCGGCTAGTTTTCTCACTAGGGTTGGGCTCAGGAAGTTATCGCTTGCTCCCCCGTCTACGAAAGCTGACACGACGTAATCTTCGATTCGCGCGTCCACGTATAATAGCGTGGGTTTTATTCGCGCTCGTACGGGCGGTCGGAGATCTAGCGAGTCGCACGAATCGCTTGAGTCGCTCGCTTCCCGATCCCCATCGCTACCGGCTGCTATCGCCCCGCTTAGCGCCGGCCGTCCTGGTTTCCCGAACAATTGGGACAATTATTCGTCGGCGCTCCCGGCGTATCGCACCGATAACAATGGTTGGCCTCCGGCGCCACGCAGCCGTTACTACGGTGTCCCGTTGCTCCGCAGTTCCAACATCGAACCTGCTGCCAGCCTTCGAACCCGCGTCTTTTCGCGCTCGCGCCGCCGGATCGTCGGCCGTTTCCGCCTCGTTCGGTCGCGCCCGTCTTGCCTTTTTCCGCGATCTGGGCGATTGCCCCTTTCGATGCTTTCTGCGGTCTCTCGGCTGTTGTCGTGGTTTCGTCCGCGCCTAGCACACCGAAGATGCCTTCCACCTTCTCGGCCTGTCTCCCTAGTTCGTACGGAGTGGTGAACGAGTCGATCGGTATGTAACCGCTGAGGCGGGGGTTCATGTGCGTATACAGGAGCTGGAGTATCTGAGATTCGGTCATCGGCGGATCCATATTCCGGCAAGTCGATATTACGTCCGCGTGAAAGGATAGGTATGGCTCGCCCGGACGTTGTTTCCTGTTTACCGCGAATGCGAGATTCTCGCTTAGGGTCGTACGCGCGAATCTACGGCGAAGGCCTCTTTCGACCGCTTCCCATGAATCTAAGCCTTCCTCCTGTGTGGCGAACCACATGAAGGCGTCGCCTCTTAGCAATATCGGCGCGCACGTGAGGAGTTCATCGTCTCGCACCGGGTATATCTTGCGGAAGGCTTTTACTTGCGCTAAGAAAAGGTTTAGGTTGCCGACCGTGTCGCCCGCGTACTGTATATTCCATTTCCGGATGGTAGTTTGGAAGTTATTTGTCGGGGGTGGGGTTCGTTCGACGTGCGCGCTCTGTCTCCCTATCGGACGTCGCGTGCTTTCCTCTCGCCACCCCTCCCAATGCGTGGCTTCTGGCGCAATTGTCACTCGCCCCGGGCGCGTAGGTCGTGTCGGTCGCGCATTCGGAGACGATGTTTGCATTTCCGCGTGAAAAGTCTTTCGCGGGTATTCTTCTCTTTCTAACCTTGCCTGCGCGAGGCCGGTTGTGACGAAATCCAATCCGTCCGAGAAATCTAACTCCGAGGTGCGTACCGGCACCACGCGGCGTTTTGCGCCTAGCCCTACTCCTCCTACCGCGCCTTCCCCGTCCGAATAGTCCGGCTCGAGTTCCCCCTCTCCTTCGCTCGCTATCTCTATCTCCGGCGGCCCGTCCGCCCGGTCTTGCGCCGCAATGGCGTCCGCGAGGCGATCTCGTCGCTCCTCTCCCGTTCCCTCCGTGCTCAGCGCTCGCTCGGTAAGGCGGCGCTCCACGCTCTCGTCCCTCATCGCTTCGACGGTCTTTCGGACCGTTGTCCTCCGTAGCCGGGGAGGCATCGCGCTCTCTCGGATATTTTCGTCCGTTCGAATTTTCGGCCCCCGATTCTACGCCTCTGCCCGCGTCCCTACGCCGCTGGGTTTGTATACGCCCGTGCGTACTTTTACGACCTTGGGTCTTTCCGCGTTCCCCTTTGTCCCTGACTCTAACGGTCGCGAGTTTTTGCGTCTCTCGACGGTTACTTCGAGAAACGCACGGCTTACCAGGTTCCAATGCTTTCCTTTCGTACTCTCCTGCAAGAAAGGGGTTAGACAAAATTCGAACAGCTGGTTTTTCGTTCGTTCAACCGGGAATTTCGTACTCGCGGATCTAAGGTTCGATCGTAACGCGCGTCTCCACTCCTTTCCCGATTGCCGTGGTAGTTGGGCGCCAATTTATGAGGGGGTTTCCCTTCGGCTGTCCGTGGTTTGGCCGCTCGGAAATCCTGCCTGCATAATAGCCGGCCTGGCTATCGGCCGCTGGTCCTCGACTTCCTGAAACGCGAATCGGGCGCCAGGTTCCGCGGACGGAACCGAATTTCTCTGTTCGCGCGTGGAAAAGCTGGTATCGAGGGCAGCTGGCTCGTCCGCCGGTACTCCTCGTGGTGGATCCTCCCGGCTAGCTAGAGAGAGGGGTTCCTGTCGGGAAGAAGGAGAGGCGAATCTACAACCCACACGGTTGGGTAACAAGATCGTTTATTGCACGTTGGTGAATGCGTGTTTACGGGCCCTCGCTTGGGCAGGCCGTCGCTCGGCCGATCACAAAATAGCCGGACCTACGAGTGGCCCGGCACCTCGGCGTTCCCGCCGCCGCTTACAATCTAAACCTTAATTCGACATGAGATGAAGAGCGCTCGCGGATGATTCTACTAGCTACGATAGTCCGGCAAAGGTCACGTATTCGCACGAAAACCAGCTGTTCGTTCGGTTACAAAGGAGGCCCCGATGCCTCGCACGTGGGTGTGATCCACGTTCAGACGGGCTACGCCACAATGACGGCGTACGTCCGTGCCTCGACCGAACCCTTAATATCTAATTAAGCTAGTTGACTCTTGGTGACTAGAAGAGTCACCTCAAGGGACACCGGGCTGGCCCGCGGGCTGCCTATCGCCGCTTCGAACAAGGAGAGCCTACGGCCGGCACCGAGACTCGCACGGGAAGGACAAAGAAACAAAGAACAAAGGGGCGCGCGGGGCTTACCGGTCGTTTGCTGCTTCTCGCCTTTCTCCGAGAGCCTCAACGCCTCCGGGATGCTCGGAACGTCGTCCGGAAAATCGCTCGTCTGTGTCTGGTCGGGCTCGACTCGCTCGCTCGTTCGGATTTCAATCGGTTTGGTCGCCTGTGTGTCGCACGTCCGCTCGAGATTCACGTCACCACAAGAGTGACGAGTTCCTACGCGTTCCCTAATTTCTAGCCCCGCGCGCGCCCCGCGCCCCTCCCGCTAGTCCTGCAGCGCCGCGCCGTGTCAAGGGGTTGCCGGGTAACTTAGCGCGCCTAAGTCCCTCGGCCTGGGCCTCTACCGCTGTCGGTAGGGCAGGAGTCGCTGGTGCATTTGCCGATCTTCGTTCGCCGAAGCCGGCCTTCTCCCAGGCTGCATCGTGGCTTTTGTCGTCTCGCTGTCACAGGGGATGAGCGCCTCCGCTGGACTTCGACCTTTCCCTCCGCAGCTTCCATCGGCCCTGTCGCTCCTTATGCCAATGGAACATACTTCACGCCCCTTGGTGCCACCTCGTCTCGTTCTCGCTGTCGAGGACTCGTTGCCCGAAGGCGAGTTAGTTTACGCGCTTCGATCTAGGAGGTGTCCCTTGGAGTGACGGCTGTTCGAGCCGGCGGACGTGCGTAGCGAGCGCGTGTCTGTGCGAGCGACGAGCGGTTCTTGCGGCGGGGCAATTCCGCCCCGTCACACTACACTGTCAAATTCGCAAACCGAAACTTTGTAACCAGAGACGATAGGGGACGCAGGAATCGAGCTCTTATTTGGCGCAATGGCTAGAGTGGTTTGTGTTCCAACAACCCTTTGTGTGTCGAGTACTCGCTCGCGCAAAGGTGTGTGTACTTCTCTGTCGCATGTGCAGAATCCGAAAGCGCGGCAATTGCTGAGTTGCGTGAATTCGCATACGGCACGATGACCTGTGCATGCATCGAAAACGGTGTATGTACGCCCAGGGTCGCGTGTACGTCAATTGCTGCTCACTACGCTTCGATTCTTGTATATTCGTCCAGAGTGCGTATATACAAACACAAAAATTCACTGGCCAATGTCATTGTTATTCCTTGTGCATCATTCCTACGCGTCCTCTGGTTACGTGCCTTTTGCTTCACCTCGGGGTGCGATTCTCCCACCCCCGAAGTAACATATCAATAATGTTCTGCTTGCAGGAATACTTCAGGCTTCAGGCACCCACTGAGATACCGCGGTCGTATGCCGCGGGATCCCGTGGCCTAGTCCGATTGCGATTGGGATTTCGTGAGATTGAAAGAAACTCTATCGCGATCGGTCTCGGCCAATATTCATAATCAACTGGACGAATTCATCGATTGCAACGCCCTGATATCACTGACAACCACAGTGGGTACACCGCAGCATCGGGAGGAATGCAAAACTGCGAAGTTTCCAACGACATTTAACAACATGAGGATATTTGTATGTCGATATTTTTAAATTCAATGCAAAGAAGTTTCCAAGTTTATAAATCCATAATTAAATAAAATTGGAATTTAAAATAAAAGTTGGAGGATTTTTGGGCGGTGGAACGGAGTCAAATATTGCAAAACCTTTAACATACTACAGTCGACATTTTTTTTGTTTTACTTTCATTTTATCATCATTGTCGAGATATTTATCTATTTTATTTCGTTTTAGTTTTATTTTCATTTTTAGTAACAGATTTATAAACTTGTAAACTACACTTTGCATCATTAAGGGGGGACGCTTACCTAGAATCATGAAAAAGAAAAGCAGCTGTAACATTTTTTTTCGACACCGCTATGCGCGATTCTTAAAATTTTTTCAATAATTCGAGAAGCATCTTTCAGCGAAATGGTGGTATTGTTTTTAAGTGTGCAGATAATGAAAATTGCCAAAGCTATTACCAATTTGATGTATTGAAAAAATTTTTGGGGGACCGCTGATGTGCGGTGCTAGATGGGCGAAAATTTTAAAGAATTATATTTTTTGATAGCCTATTAAATTACCTAGGACCCCTATAGATTTAGTATTTCTTTTAATTGCCTATAATTTTTACTTGACAGGCGAAAAACGACCCATTTTTGGGTCAAAAATCGGTTTTTCAACATTCACCTAGTGATATTCTGAAAAAATGTTGTTTTTAAAAAATCGGGTTCTATAGGGTTCTAGACAATCTAATTATGGCTATCCAAATATGTCAATTTTTTTCATCTTCGATGACCGAGCTCGAAAGACCATAGTGGTCACCGCAAAACGTGTTAATAATTAGTTAAATACCTTGGTAATTTTTATTATCTCTACGCAAAAAAATTACTAGCATTGCACCAAAAGATGCTCCTCGAAATGGAAGAAACGTTTAAGGATTTCGAGCATATCGTTTTCGGGGGGAAAAAAATCGTAAAGCTGCGCACCTCTCTCTTTTTGATGCTCCTATAGGCACTAGGCGTCCCCCCTTAAATGTAAATCCCAATATAAAATCAGGTCAAAATAAATTTTACAATAGAAATGAGATCGCATAATACATTTTTTTGTATTATGGATCCCGGTTTTTGTATGACTCGTAGTTTAATGTATTACTCAGATACATGCGCTCCGATACTTTATGACCAATATATTATATCACAGTTGTATAGGAAGTTGGTGTCCCGGGCGGCCGCCACGTTAGCGTTGTGGGGTAGCCTTCGGGGTATCTCCTGCGCTAAGTTCGGATCGTCGCGCTCGCCTGCGACTGATGTCAGGTTGTTCAGCTCTGTGAAGGGACTTGGCCGCCACAGCTGAGATGTAGCTGCCGGCATCTAGCGAATGAGCCCGGAACCCTATCTTTCAGACCTTCAACAAACTTCTCGCCGAAAGCAAAGTCCCAGATAGCACGGCGTTGACTTCAAGTCGACTTCAAGCTGACATCTGGCAGCGGACCGCGGATTTGGCGTTGACTTCTTTTCCGCGGGAGTTTGACTTTAAGTGCACTTGAAGGTAGCTCATGTCCCTAGAAACTTGACGCGTAAGTGACTGCGAAAAGTCCGTTTGAAGTTGACTTTCCCAAGTGAACCTAAATTTGGCTGTTTTAAGCGAACCTGAAGTTGATTTTTTTGAGCGAACGTAGATTCGACTTATTCAAGTGCGCTAGAGGTTAACTTTATTCAGTGAATAAATGGTGCTCTCTATCCCCAGGGTTATAGGTTATGGAAATTTAATGCTTTTTAAAATAAAGACGTTTATTAAAATGCTATCAATATACATAAATATTTTAAAAAAACATGACGCAACAAGAATAAAACTTACACTAATACTAACATAAACAAAATAACAAAAAGTAATTAATAAAATCTACCTTAACTCTATTATAAATATAAAAAAGAAAAACTTGAAACTATGAAATAAGAAAAATAAACCTTAAATTAATTCTAACATAAATGCTAATATAAGTAAACTAACAAAAATAACTATATAAAATCTAATAACACTAATGGACTAAGAACGCTTTCTCTTCTCTGCATTACGCAAGCGGTCTCCCGCACGCTGAAACCAGGTCATCATGCAGTGTTTTACTTCGTCTGACGTGGTTGTGCCATACACCTCCATTATTGCTTCTGGAAACAAAACAATGCAGAGAAATTATTTTTGTGTAAAGGAAGTTACAGGGTATCTGACTCTATT
Organism: Crossocerus cetratus; assembly: GCA_963675795.1. Taxonomy (NCBI): domain Eukaryota; kingdom Metazoa; phylum Arthropoda; class Insecta; order Hymenoptera; family Crabronidae; genus Crossocerus; species Crossocerus cetratus. The sequence goes on from CAVMBF010000001.1 coordinate 2,003,703, forward strand.
TATAAATATATCTATGGTCAAGAGAAATCTATAGGGTAACAAGTATCCCTGCTGCGCTATAAGTTCAGGTCCTATTCTTTGGAGCAACGCTATTCAATCAACAGTCCTACATGAAAAGAATGGAATAAGTGATGGTGTAAGAGGAAGAGTATACAAGAATTAACATGGTAATTGGACACACGTGTGGATACACAAACCAACAGATGAACGGATTGGAAAGTATGCGCATTGAAGCAGATCATCTTTTTAGTAACAGGCCCGGGAATGGTGATATTGAAAAGCCAGTGCTTGGTGCGAGAAGGTGGCCCACTGATTCAATTGTATTAGTTTTGTGACTATGTGCGATATTGATCTTCATTTCGATAAAACCAAAGAGTATTAAATAGAAAGCTACGGATTGCTTAATTTTAATTACAATTGCATGATCATTAGCTTGTGAGCAATTACTGGGCTGCAATGCTATAAGTTAGGCAGAAGCCGAACCTATAGGTTTAGACTTGCTCTAATATATTTAGAGATATCCTCCCAGAAACACTGTTGATATGGTACATTGTAACCTATTAATGAAAAGCTATATACTAAGAATATATGGAGAGGGAACTTCTACTTGGCGCGAGACTCTACCAAGTCTCCTGATATTTTGCTACCCAGCATCATAGATAAGCCAAAACTAAGATTATTATTAAATATTATATATACCTTTCATCTTGTTCTCTAACAAAAGGGAGAATATTTTATCATTTAAGCTTTTCGTCTCCTACACAATAACACTACTAGCACTGTAATTATTGAACAATAAGACTGCAAGATGCACACTGCGGTGCACACTTGCTGCACACATCACACACGCGCGCGTACACGTGTGTGTGTTTGTGTTTGGCAAATGGCGAGCGACGTCGCACTCTGAACTTTCAATAACTTATAGTACGCTTACTAATGTTGACCAAAAGTTGACTGCAAAAAGTCCATTCCAAGCGGACTTTCGAACGTCCACTTAAAGTGCGCGCTGACAAGTCAGCATGAAGTCAACTTATAGTGCGCTCAGCGAAGTTAACTTCAAAAAACCCACTCTAAGCGGCTTATAGTACGCTCACTAAAGTTGACCAAAAATTGACTACAAAAAGTTCACTCCAAGTGGACTTTCGAACGTCCACTTGAAGTGCGCGCTGAAAAGTCAGCGGGAAGTCAACTTATAGTACGCTCAGCGAAGTTGACATCAAAAAGTTCACTCTAAACGGACTTTCGAACGTCCACTTGAAGTGCGCGCCGAAAAGTAAACGTGAAGTTGACATTTTGCGAACTGTGCTATCTGGGGTGGCTTCACCGAGATCAAAGGGATCGCCGCCGAGTGACTCTACTGTATGGTACTCATACTGTGCTACCGAGTCTCCTGATCTAGCCCCCGTTTTTTTATTTTGTACAGAAAATAAGTTTTAAAGCATATAAATCGATAGAGAATCGTTTGACAGTTCCAACGAGACTAATTAGAACGTTTGACAGTTCCTAGATTTCTCAAAATCTGCCAAAATATAGATCGACTTCAGCCGCGTTTACATGAAAACGTATCTAGCCCTCGTTTTTTTATTTTGTACAGAAAATAAGTTTTAAAGCATATAAATCGATAGGGAATCGTTTGACAGTTCCAACGAGACTAATTAGAACGTTTGACAGTTCCTATTTTTCTCAAAATGTGTCAAAATAGGTCGACTTCAGCCGCGTTTACATGAAACCGCACCTACTGCGTAATTTTCCTATTTCTTACTAACAATCAACTACCGTGCATTTCTCTCATTATGAAATCGTTTGACCATTCAGACTATGTTTTATTAGAATGTTTAACGGTTCATGATTTCGTCCAAAAATATATAGGTTAAGAACACAGAATAGGTTATCTGGTTTCCCAGGATTCAAGATGGAAATTATTCTAGAGCATTTACATTTCGGGACATCGTTTGTGTGACAGATTTAAGTTGAAGTCGTATTCTTTTTATATTATATTTTTGAAATGATTGAATCTAATTACTATTTTTGTTTAGTGCATAGGTATCTGCTGCCAGTCCCAGCTTCGAATTTTGGAGTTGACAGTGTGGGGTTATACTTTTGCTATTGAAAAATTAGATATGCTCCTGATGGGCGACAGGCTACTGCAAAGCATCCTAGATCTGTGATAACACAGTGATCACATAGTGATGAGGTACGATTGTTATTATACATAATATATGAATGTATTTGTAGTGTAACTTATTATTTGGTTTTAAGGGGCGAAGGAGTGGGGGTGGGTAGATGCATAAAATGTCATAGCTGGGTACAACCAATAACAGATTTTTTTATCCTGACTGGGTAACAGTTGTCTTTGTTAAACAATATCGCTGTATAAGGTGATGTCAAGAGTGCCCTAAAACCAAATCCAATGTGCTATTTGACATTCGACAGCTAAAGAAGTCATGAAATTATGATTAAACTTTTTGAGAACGTACGTAGTATTGATACAACTCCTGTGATTTTTTTCAGATGTTGGCATCAGGTATGTCATAGTAAAAAAATCAAAGACCGATACTAGTTGGAGCAATATAATACATAGCAGCTTCTGTCTATGCTTGAACGAACAAGGTTTCAACCGTCTACTTCGCATGGAACAGTTTGGAGCATAGCGGAGTCCAGTAAAGTGTTTGGAGCATAAACATCTCATATGTCAGCGTAATATATTTATCTTGTAAGTGGAATTATAAATAAAATATTCTATTTCCCTTGAAAGCTCCTGAATTCTTGCATAATTTGCTGAAAATGTACTTGAAACTGCTAGACGTCAATGTGTGGAAATCGTTTATACTCCTTCCACCTTATTTTGTGATGTGCATCTAGCTTATTATTTCAGCTATGTATTGTAATGTAACTCGCGGGGCGAGACAACTCCTCGCCTTCCCATAAAGAAATATTTCTCGCGAAATTAGAATTGGGGCTCTAAGAGCCATCTATCGTATGCGGACGTCTCCAGCCAGGTTCTCGCTAAGCATTTGTAGCCAATCCTAACGCTTCTTGTATTTACGCGAGCCTATTAGCGCCCGTCAGGAGCGAGGGCTCCTGGTACCTTCGAACAACCGATTCAACTTCGCATCCCGTGGACCCGGCCTGGAGAGCTGAGCCTGAGGAGCAGCAGCATCCGAAGGAACTCCAGCGAGGGATTGGTCATCTTCCTGGACGACTGGACGACCGCAGGCACTCATGTGGGTTCCAGCCGAAGAACCAAGATCCACAATGATCGGACTTCGGCGAGGAAAATTTGGCGCAGGGCGACGGCCCTGGCGCCTGCTCAGCTCAGGGCACAGCGATGACCACTAGGATTGGCGGGGACTTAGGGACCAATAGACAGGCCGGTTTTCGGGGACAAAGGGGTCGTAAGCGAACGGCGAGCGAAGCGCGTTAGGACCGGCACTCGTTGTAGAAGCGTGCGTGCAAGCGGACGTAGCCGAATTATCGCCCTAGCGCCCATTAGCGAATTTGCGCCGAAATTAGAAGGAAGGAAGGACGGACGAGCGTACCAGGACTGTCTCCGTCCGAGAGTCATATTAGCGCCCGGCTAGTATTCATATCTTTTCGGTAAGCGAATCATTGTACCGGCGGGCTTTTGCGTGAGACTTCCCTTTTTGTAGGAAGTCTCAGCCCGATACTCGCTTCCTTTCCGCCCTTCTGGCGATCTTGGTTCTTCACGTTGACTGCAAGCGCATTTTGGATTTTCTCGCGATCTCTACTTCGACTTGTGCATGAAAAGGTGACCTTCCGGCAGGCTTAGGCGCCTCTACAACGGGCCACTATAATTATCGTTATCATTGTCGAGCCCATTTGTTTCACTCCATCTATCGCGGCATACTCGTGCAATCTATTTTATGTTAATTATCGCGATTTAGGCTCCTGCCGACCACCTGCGTATTGTACTTTGTGACCTCTGCGACCGAATATCTGTTGCGTCATCACCTAACGGACGCGTGCCGCGCACGAGCCGCAGTACACCGGCCTCGTGCGTCGCCTCTAATCTTTTGTCCAAGTATTCGAACCTTCGAATAAAGAAATCATTGTCGCATTTAACCGTTCTGCCTAGTTCTCTCGCCGAATCCACCTGCTCTCCTCGCGTTCCTGACTAGCCTGGGAATCCGCCCGGGAATTCTATTGCCGATTGAACTCGATTCTCGCGTTAACTAAAACTTTCAGTAGTTTATTAACGTTGTTGGCACTTTGGTGCCTGGCGCCCAATCTCGCGTTTGCGTTCGGATTTTGGTTAAGCTCAAGTTCACTATTGTCGGAAGGACTTCCCGGCCGAAGTGTAGAGGACGTGGGAAATTAAGAGGGGAAAATACATTCGAGTCGAGTCTCCCTCAAAAGTAACGTAGAGACTGGCTTTAATTCGCGTCTGTCGCCTTGGGTTTCGTTTTCTCTTTTCTTCTCTCATTCCCGAATTTCTTCCGGCAAACCAAATTTCGCGGCCGGAAGAAATTCCTTTACAGTATATTTTAGTTCTGCTCAAGCTGAACAATTATATACTGGTACAATCTGAATTAACTTATTGCGTGCCTGTGACTTTCTCTCACTCTATCCAATGATCATGAAGGAACAATAAATGAGAGTTCATATTTATAAAAATAATTAATTTATTTTTCTACATACAGTACGGGAGATCATGCGTCTTCAGACTGCAATAGAAGGGGTGCTGGTGCAATTAGACGGTGGAATAATACACCTTAAGGAACAGGCACGAATTGGTGGGTCTGCGAAGGTGTAAGTATATTTTATATTTTAAATAAGTCATTATGTACAGGGTGAGTCATTTGGCTTTGAATTATGCTCTTCAAATCCAAGCGATTCATCCTGTATATGTTCGTTTTTTATTGTAACATTGTTTGTGAAATATCTCATTTTATCACGCACCCGTACGTTGTGCCCGTATACGCACCCGCGAATCGGCCAAGGGCGATAGAAGCCGTGCGCTGGAAGGCCAGCAACGGGACCAGGAGATGGGCGAGCGAGGGCTCCTCGGCAGATCAAGGCTGTGAAGAAGCTGCAAGCTGTGGTTCGAAGAGCGGATTAGGTATAAGGATTAATTATAAAAATTAGAGTCAATCATGCTACTTTAATATTAATATAGTTTTATATATATATATATATATATATATATATATATATATATATATATATATATATATATATATATATATATGTATCCCACGGGGCAGTTTCCAGGTCCCGAACACACGCCGCTGGGCAGGTTCCAGGTCTTCTGGCAGTTTCCAGGTCCGTCCCGGAAAGCACATTATATGTAAAGGCAGTTTCAAGGACAGTCCTGGAAACCACCATATAAACATAATACGTGATGGTATATATGTAAAGGCAGTTTTAAGGACAGTCCTGGAAAACAATATATAAATATAATACGTGATGATATATGTAAAGGCAGTTTCAAGGACAGTCCTGGAAACCACCAAATAATATGCTTCCAAAATTTAGAGTAGCCGCTCGATATTTGAACGTAAATAATTTATGATGCGTTGCGAAACATTCCGACGTGCTTGGTTAAGTGGTTAAACATACAATTCCAACAAAAATTGACTAATATTTAATTCTGAACATTGTTAGTATATCTTGTTTCATAAAACTTATTTAGGTAGGTAATTAAGTTTTTAATATTTTGTCTCTATCAGAGGCTCTTCTGTAAAGTGAATATTTACCAAGTTACAACACTTTACTTTGCCGTACAATCTAATTAAAAAAAATATCCCATCTGGGATTTGAACCGCTTTACTTCGCGGTAGGGGTTCCATCGCTTTACCGCGACGCCACTTTCATACTTTCGTAAGAAAGACTCTCGGCCACCTGATAAATTTGTTTCATTGATCAGGATGGGGCTCGATTTTGTTTCCCGGGAATCGTGCGATTAAGCACTAAAGTGCCCGCCATCGCGATTTTCGAATCCGGCCGTCAAGACGGCTTTTGTCACCTCCCCTTTTGGAGAAGTCGCCTGAGATTCGCCAAGTGCCACGGGGCGTACGTAGCCTAACTTAATTATTAATTAGCGCAAAATTGAGGGCCAATCGAGAAATTTGAGACCTGCCATTTTTCTCCCCGCCCCATTCCCGACAAGATGGCTATGCTCGCATCCAACATTTTTGGAACACCCTGTATATTTTATGCAGGATACTTTCATATAATACCATATCATGTAATAATCCACTTTCATACATGTAATACCATATTGAGCGCTAGACATTTTACTTGCGAGGTAAAATGTATGTAACGTAAGTAAAACGTTTAGCATACAATAGCAGCTAAAGTAATAGCATTACATAAAAGTGTCCTAGATAAAATACATAGAAAATTGTATGACAAAGAAATTTGTTTATGTGAATTTTCATCTTGCAATTTATCGTTGAGGAAATGTTTGCGACAGTTGAATTTATTCAATAAGCTGTAAAATGTCATAACTCGGTAAATATTCGCCTTGCGAAAAAATCTATTAGGCAAATTATAAGCAAACCTAATTACCTACAAAATAAGTTATTTCATTCCTATGGTAAAATATACCATTATCAACAGGTTTGCAACAATAACAACGCATGTTATTCTTTCTAAATACATAATTACTTTCTTCAATCTTGTTGTAAATTTCTCTCTTATGGAAATCCGTGTAATCGCGAGTGTAGCTATTCAAAAGTTAATGTACAGGGTACATAAATTCGTGGCTATCATATTGCGGTTATTATAACTTTGAAAGAAATTAATGATAAAAGTGCCACCGGTGGCCGGGCCACCGAAATACCAAGCGTGCTCGGTCTATGCCGTACTTGATCTGTGATAGCGGATTAGCTATCTACGTTCTGCCGATGGTCGGTAATATAATTCTCTCTGACTAGCTGGCGTTAACGTCGAGTTCGAGGTGAAGGGGGACAGGATAGCTACTTCAGGCAATGGAGACGGCGGTACATTTTTATGACATTGGAATAGTAAATATAACATAGTATAAATATATAATAGGTAAGTATATAATAAATACATAAAAAGTACATAAATATAACTTTATGAATTTACCACAAATGATCATGATAAAATGGTGAGAGAATCTAAAAAACAATCCTAAGGATTATGAAAGATAACGGTGGCATTCCTACATTTAAAATTGATCAGAACATTCTAACATAATAATAAAAACTACGATTATTTCTAGTCATACACAGATATTACTATTATTTCCACTAATGCATTGTATACGAGCTTCCGCTTCATAAAGTCCTTCAGGTGGTTCAATTAGGGCTCCGCGCATTCCAGATATATTTTTCCTGTTGTCTCTGCCTATTTTCTGCTCATTTTATGCCATCTAAAATCAATCAGTGATCTATTAATACAATATTTTGCATAAATAGGATGCTTGTCATTATAGTGTATGTCTAATTACCTGTTGAGTGAGTCTCAGTACCTTTTGTCCACTACGCCAGCAAACAACCTGGAATAGAAGAGCATTGCCCGTACAATAAACTACGACCATCAAAAGCAAAATACAGTAATGTTACTTATCTTAGCATTCAGCGAAGCAAGTAAGTCCAAACCGCATGCAAGATATCCATAGATGCTACCTGAAAAACGTTATAACTACTTATTAGGAAGCATACTTTACATTAAAAAAACTGTTACCAAATGATAGTATGAAACCTATAAAAAGAGGTAATTCATTGTATAAACAATTCCTCAGATAAAATTGTAAATACAAATTGTACGTAACAGTACTCTGCAGAGGATATTCTTTGTACGAATAGTTCAGCCAATATCTACTTTTGTCCAATTAATTTTGAAACTATGCATTAACCACAGATTCCTCAAAATAACATATATAAGTAGGTTTAACTAACTTCCACATTACCTATGAGCCAGATTCTAATTCTTGGCACAGACAACAATTTGAAAAGTGAGTGTGCAAGAGCAGATTTTAATTGGACTAGTCTTACCAAAGATGTCCTCCGAAGAGTACTGTCACCAAGAACTTATATTTTAATGCTTGACAATTTCCAACCTGCGTTTGAGCTATAAATATTTAGAATTAAGAAGCCATAAAGGACTTGCAAATTCGTAAAACCTTAAGGTATAAATTCTTGGCGACAGTACCTTGCGGAAGGTATAAAATTGTAGTAATTCAAGATAGAATGGCTATGTTCACCAAGTAATTGCCCTTTTTACTCGAATTTTGTTAATAGTGCAAATGCAAGAAATGTACTGCCCAATATCCTATCAATGCTTTCTGTACATCTACATTGTCATGAAAACTATTGCAACCTGCAACCTCCACGCTGTCCAGATATATTTTTTCTTGCATCTCTGTCTGTTTTCCGCTCACTCTATTAAATCTGAGAACCATAAGCAATGTATTAATAAAATAGTTTGTATATAGAGGATGATTATCGTTATAGTGTATGTCTAATTACCTATTAAGTGAATCTCAGTACCTATTGTCCACAATAAATCAGCAAACAATCTGGAAATACAAGAACATTGGCCATAGAACAAAATACAATGGTCGTCCAAATCCAAATACAGCAATCTTACTCATCTTAACATTCAGCAACGCCGATAGGTTTAAACCGCATGCAAGATATCCATAGATAACACCTGAAAAGCATAATAATGAATTATTAGGAAGCATAGTTTACATTAAACAACTGTTACCAAATGATAGTATGAACATATAGGAAGGGGTGATTCATTGTATAAACAATTCGTAAGATAAAATTGTGAATACAAATTGTACGTAACAGTACTCTGCAGAGGATATTCTTTGTACGCCTAGTTCAGCCAATATCTACTTTTCTCCTATTTTCTTTTGATACTATGCATCAGCGATAGCAAAAAGTATTACAGTCAATGTATTCATTCATTTACCATTCTTTCAAGGCCTTCTTAAAAATAATATATATAAGTAAGTTTCACTAACTTCCACGTTAATTACCAGCCAGATTCTAATTCTTCGCAAAGACAACACTTTCTAAAGTGAGTGTGCAAGAGCAGATTTTAACTGGACCAGTCACGCCAAAGATATTCTCCGCAAATTACTGTCACCAAGAACTTATCTTGATGCTTGACAATTTCCAACCTGCGTTTGAGCTATAAATATTTAGAATTAAGAAGCCATAAGGGAGTTGGAAATTGTCAAATGTTAAGATATAAACTGTTGGTCACAGTACCTTGCGGAGAATATAAAATTGTGTTAATTAAAGATAAAATAGCTATGCTCACAAAGTAATTGCCCTTGTTACTCCAATGTTTAAAATATTGCAAAGGCAGGAAATGCACTGCCCAATATCCTCTCAATACTTTCTGTGCATCTACATTCCATCAAGACTATTGTGTCCTGCTGCAGCCTCCATGCTGTCGAGGTATATTTTTCCCTCCGTCTCTATCTATGTTCCGCGCAATTCAATAGATCTAAGAAAAATCAATAATCTATTAATAAAATATTCTGCACATAGGGATTATCATTATAGTGTATGTCCAATTACCTGTTTAGTGAGTCTCAGTACCACTTGTCCACTAAATCGGGAAATAATCTGGAAATACAAGAGCCGATGGAACAAAATACCATGTTCACCAAATCCAAATACAGCAAAATCCCTCATCTTGGCATTCAGCAAAGCTAGTAAGTCCATACCGCATGAAGGATATCCATAGGTGCTAACTGAAAAGCACAATAATTAATTATTAGGAAGTAAGGTTTATATTAAACAACTGTTATCAAATGATAGTATAAAACCTATAACACGAGGTGGCTTGTTATATAAACAGTATTTCTAAAGAAAAGATGAATGATTAATTATACCGTGTATGATTTCTAGTGTCGGCTGACTTTGCGAAGGCAAGCCTATGAAGTTTCATTGAAGTGGTGCAACCAGGCCCTACTCATGTCTAAGAATCTAATCTAAAAGTACAATTGGACCATTAATATATAACATAAATAAGAATCATTTGGTCGAATAATATTTTCCATATTTAACCAATACCTTATTTTCATTTATGCAGCTATCCGTACAGAAACATTTTTCCAATCAATAGAATATAAAATGAACCAGGTTGACATCGCATGAAGACTCCCATAGATAATCACATCTATATACTACTGAAATAGAAAATTAATAATTATTCAAAGTAATTTTGTTCCTCTTATAAATCATGTGCAAAAACGTACCTTTCTTCATAATGCATACACTTTGTTTCTTCCCAGTCTTGGCTAGTAGCTTAATGAAACTCGACACAGTAGCAGAGTGCTCGATCAGCCACGAAAATCAAGACATGTCTGAGTAAAATCGGTTCGGTACTTTCTGAGATATGAAATGTCAAACTTTTTGTTATGACATGTTACCTGTCAAAACTTTGAAATGTTTATATCTTCGTTATTAGAGCATACAGAATATCGGTTTGTGGCTCATCTTTTTGATTTCTAAGAGTACTTTGACTCCCAAAAGCTGTCAATCCTCGAGATTCTTACAAGCGATGTTATTAGCGTAAACGTGCTATTGCGTAATAGGTTAGAAAAGTGTACACAACATTTGGAGGCTTTCGCGAGAACGAACCAGATATGCTGCACAATTGTAAAAGGCCTCACTAGAAAGCCTGTTTCCTATTCTAGTCAGATAGCCTAGTCCCGACCATGTATCTTCAATATTAACGGAGATACGCGCGTTCAAAGTGAAGCATACGTAAAAATGTGTGTCGGCTATGCATCGCGGAACTTTGACATTTAATATCTCAGATAGTACCGAACCGATTTTACTCAGACAGGTCTTGATTTCCGTGGATTGTCGAGCACTACAACTATACCCAGTTTTATTGAGCTAGCTCTAATAGTTGAGAAGTATGAGTTGACGAAGCCGAATCACTGACTAAGCGCAATGCGCGCTTGCGACTGGTCGTCGGCAGCGAAATATTTACATTCCACCAAAAATCCATCTCCTACACTACTGCACGTACAGGAATGAAACTTGGTATAGTTATTAAGTCTGAAAAATGAGACAGATCAAGACTTCTTTTATTAAAATCGGATCGGTACTTTCTGAAATATTAATGTTCAAAGTTTCATGACGATACGCCGACACACATTTTTACGTACGCTGAACTTGGGACGCTCGTATCTCTGTTAATATTACAAATGCAAGCACGAAACTGGGGTATTTGATTAGTTTAGAACATAAGCTTTTCAACGACTCCAAGTTCTATGCATGCATCTGTAATATTAACGGAGATACGAGCGTCCCAAGTTCAGCGTACGTAAAAATGTGTGTCGGCGTATCGACATGAAACTTTAACCATTAATATTTCAGAGAGTACCGATCCGATTTTAATAAAAGAAGTCTTGATCTGTCTCATTTTTCAGACTTAATAACTATACCAAGTTTCATTCTTGTACGTGCAGTAGTGTGGGAGATGGATTTTTGGGGGAATGTAAATATTTCGCTGCCGACGGCCGGTCGCAAGCGCGCGTTGCGCTTAGTCAATGATTCGGCCTCGCCGACTCGTACTTCTCAACTAGATATTAGAGCTAGCTCGATAAAACTCGGTATAGTTCTAGTGCTCGATAATCCATGAAAATCGAGACTTATCTGAGAAAAATCGGTTCGGTACTATCGGAGATATTAAATGTCAAAGTTCCGCGATGCATAGCCGACACACATTTTTACGTATGCTTCACTTTGAACGCGCGTATCTCCGTTAATATTGAAGATACATGGTCGGGACTAGGCTATCTGACTAGAATAGGAAACAAGCTTTCTAGTGAGGCCTTTTACAATTGTGCAGCATATCTGGTTCGTTCTCGCGAAAGCCTCCAAATGTTGTGTACACTTTTCTAACCTATTACGCAATAGCACGTTTACACTAATAACATCGCTTGTAAGAATCTCGAGGATTGACAGCTTTTGGGAGTCAAAGTACTCTTAGAAATCAAAAAGATGAGCCACAAACCGATATTCTGTATGCTCTAATAACGAAGATATAAACATTTCAAAGTTTTGACAGGTAACATGTCATAACAAAAAGTTTGACATTTCATATCTCAGAAAGTACCGAACCGATTTTACTCAGACATGTCTTGATTTTCGTGGCTGATCGAGCACTCTGCTACTGTGCCGAGTTTCATTAAGCTACTAGCCAAGACTGGGAAGAAACAAAGTGTATGCATTATGAAGAAAGGTACGTTTTTGCACATGATTTATAAGAGGAACAAAATTACTTTGAATAATTATTAATTTTCTATTTCAGTAGTATATAGATGTGATTATCTATGGGAGTCTTCATGCGATGTCATCCTGGTTCATTTTATATTCTATTGATTGGAAAAATGTTTCTGTACGGATAGCTGCATAAATGAAAATAAGGTATTGGTTAAATATGGAAAATATTATTCGACCAAATGATTCTTATTAATGTTATATATTAATGGTCCAATTGTACTTTTAGATTAGATTCTTAGACATGAGTAGGGCCTGGTTGCACCACTTCAATGAAACTTCATGGGCTTGCCTTCGCAAAGTCAGCCGACACCAGAAATCATACACGGTATAATTAATCATTCAACTTTTCTTTAGAAATACTGTTTATATAACAAGCCACCTCGTGTTATAGGTTTTATACTATCATTTGATAACAGTTGTTTAATATAAACCTTACTTCCTAATAATTAATTATTGTGCTTTTCAGTTAGCACCTATGGATATCCTTCATGCGGTATGGACTTACTAGCTTTGCTGAATGCCAAGATGAGGGATTTTGCTGTATTTGGATTTGGTGAACATGGTATTTTGTTCCATCGGCTCTTGTATTTCCAGATTATTTCCCGATTTAGTGGACAAGTGGTACTGAGACTCACTAAACAGGTAATTGGACATACACTATAATGATAATCCCTATGTGCAGAATATTTTATTAATAGATTATTGATTTTTCTTAGATCTATTGAATTGCGCGGAACATAGATAGAGACGGAGGGAAAAATATACCTCGACAGCATGGAGGCTGCAGCAGGACACAATAGTCTTGATGGAATGTAGATGCACAGAAAGTATTGAGAGGATATTGGGCAGTGCATTTCCTGCCTTTGCAATATTTTAAACATTGGAGTAACAAGGGCAATTACTTTGTGAGCATAGCTATTTTATCTTTAATTAACACAATTTTATATTCTCCGCAAGGTACTGTGACCAACAGTTTATATCTTAACATTTGACAATTTCCAACTCCCTTATGGCTTCTTAATTCTAAATATTTATAGCTCAAACGCAGGTTGGAAATTGTCAAGCATCAAGATAAGTTCTTGGTGACAGTAATTTGCGGAGAATATCTTTGGCGTGACTGGTCCAGTTAAAATCTGCTCTTGCACACTCACTTTAGAAAGTGTTGTCTTTGCGAAGAATTAGAATCTGGCTGGTAATTAACGTGGAAGTTAGTGAAACTTACTTATATATATTATTTTTAAGAAGGCCTTGAAAGAATGGTAAATGAATGAATACATTGACTGTAATACTTTTTGCTATCGCTGATGCATAGTATCAAAAGAAAATAGGAGAAAAGTAGATATTGGCTGAACTAGGCGTACAAAGAATATCCTCTGCAGAGTACTGTTACGTACAATTTGTATTCACAATTTTATCTTACGAATTGTTTATACAATGAATCACCCCTTCCTATATGTTCATACTATCATTTGGTAACAGTTGTTTAATGTAAACTATGCTTCCTAATAATTCATTATTATGCTTTTCAGGTGTTATCTATGGATATCTTGCATGCGGTTTAAACCTATCGGCGTTGCTGAATGTTAAGATGAGTAAGATTGCTGTATTTGGATTTGGACGACCATTGTATTTTGTTTTATGGGCAATGTTCTTGTATTTCCAGATTGTTTGCTGATTTATTGTGGACAATAGGTACTGAGATTCACTTAATAGGTAATTAGACATACACTATAACGATAATCATCCTCTATATACAAAATATTTTATTAATACATTGCTTATGGTTCTCAGATTTAATAGAGTGAGCGGAAAACAGCCAGAGATGCAAGAAAAAATATATCTGGACAGCGTGGAGGTTGCAGGTTGCAATAGTTTTCATGACAATGTAGATGTACAGAAAGCATTGATAGGATATTGGGCAGTACATTTCTTGCATTTGCACTATTAACAAAATTCGAGTAAAAAGGGCAATTACTTGGTGAGCATAGCCATTCTATCTTGAATTACTACAATTTTATACCTTCCACAAGGTACTGTCGCCAAGAATTTATACCTTAAGGTTTTACGAATTTGCAAGTCCTTTATGGCTTCTTAATTCTAAATATTTATAGCTCAAAGGCAGGTTGGAAATTGTCAAGCATTAAAATATAAGTTCTTGGTGACAGTACTCTTCGGAGGGCATCTTTGGTAAGACTAGTCCAATTAAAATCTGCTCTTGCACACTCACTTTTCAAATTGTTGTCTGTGCCAAGAATTAGAATCTGGCTCATAGGTAATGTGGAAGTTAGTTAAACCTACTTATATATGTTATTTTGAGGAATCTGTGGTTAATGCATAGTTTCAAAATTAATTGGACAAAAGTAGATATTGGCTGAACTATTCGTACAAAGAATATCCTCTGCAGAGTACTGTTACGTACAATTTGTATTTACAATTTTATCTGAGGAATTGTTTATACAATGAATTACCTCTTTTTATAGGTTTCATACTATCATTTGGTAACAGTTTTTTTAATGTAAAGTATGCTTCCTAATAAGTAGTTATAACGTTTTTCAGGTAGCATCTATGGATATCTTGCATGCGGTTTGGACTTACTGGCTTCGCTGAATGCTAAGATAAGTAACATTACTGTATTTTGCTTTTGATGGTCGTAGTTTATTGTACGGGCAATGCTCTTCTATTCCAGGTTGTTTGCTGACGTAGTGGACAAAAGGTACTGAGACTCACTCAACAGGTAATTAGACATACACTATAATGACAAGCATCCTATTTATGCAAAATATTGTATTAATAGATCACTGATTGTTTTTAGATGGAATAAAATGAGCAGAAAATAGGCAGAGACAACAGGAAAAATATATCTGGAATGCGCGGAGCCCTAATGGAACCACCTGAAGGACTTTATGAAGCGGAAGCTCGTATACAATGCATTAGTGGAAATAATAATATCTGTGTATGACTAGAAATAATCGTAGTTTTTATTATTATGTTAGAATGTGCTGATCAATTTTCAATGTAGGAATGCCAGCGTAATCTTTCATAATCCTTAGGATTGTTTTTTAGATTCTCTCACCATTTTATTATGATTATTTGTGGTAAATTCATAAAGTTATATTTATGTACTTTTTATGTATTTATTATATACTACGCTCGCGTCGCGCGAGCGAAGCGGAAGCGGAGAGTCGCGCCGAAATGAATTTTTATCGGAGGTTTAAGAGTACAACATGTAAATTCTGCTTTTTGTTCATTGGCTTTGGAAAGAATTAGGCTTCTTGAATATATTTCGTCCTTTTTTGTAAAGTTAATTTGCGGGCTCGGAAAATAGTAATTACAGGGTGATTCCCAACATGTTTGACAGCCGGGAATCCGAGATTGTTTATGCAAAAACAAACCGAAAAGTTTAATACCATTTTGCAAAATGCGGTTTAGTTTGTTAGTTATAGACGTTTGAAAAATCGACGAATACGGGGTAGAATTCCTACCATTTTTATCGGCCAAACACAGGACAGGGTCGGTAAGTGCAGGTAAGAACAGGTTGGCTGGCGCTAGTGGTCGAAACCGGCCAGAGCTTGCAAGGGGGTGAAATGACGGTTTGGCATACCAATAACTAGGCGGCGCTGCAGGTAGGATTTCGGCCGAAGCTTTATGGTGTCACACACCGCTGCAGCAGCAAGAAACAATCCGATCGCAGCGGGCTACTCCTATCGGAAATTGAAAAATCGCTAGTCGAATACAAAAAACTCACAGGATTTCTGTAGAAGCTCAGCCTGCATTTGGAAAATTAACTTGAACACAATACGCGTTCAACAAGATAATGTTCACAACCGAATGAAAGATAAATAAATTGGAATGATTGCCGTTTAACTGGATTCCGAGGTCTTTACTCTTTCGGAAAACGAGGTCACACCCCAACGCGATGTCGTTCCGCGCTTCCCCTAACCTACGAATGCTGAATTTTTATATTTTAAAGGAGAGTCGTATTGCTTGAGTGGAGGCCGGCCGGCGGCGGCGCAGAAGTGTGCATTGGGGCAGCTGAGATATTCGGGAAGCAGTTAGACAAAACTCAGTGGATCTTTGAAGGAGGCTTTAATGCAACCAGCAAATTAATTTCGGCAAGATACTCGCACAGCAATTGGAGCTGTTTCCGATTTGGTCGAAGGAATTGGAGTCTTGACAATTTAACAGCAAACTGATTGTTGTAATATCTTTTAAATTGAAATTTCATCCCTTGCGAACTAAAGGCCGTTTCCCGTTTCTCGATATCTAACACGGTTGCCGAATTATGATTTTTTAAAAATGAGTCAATCGTTTCTTGCTGCTGCAAGGCTGCGCGACACCATGAAGCTTCTGCCGAAACCCTACCTGCAGCGCCGCCTAGTTATTGGTATGTCAAACTGCCATCACCCTCTTGCAAGATCTGGCCGGCTTCGACCACTAGCGCCACCCAACCGGTAATTACCTTGCCGACCCTGTGTTTGGCCGGTAAAATGGTAGGAATCCTGCCCTGTATTCGTCGATTTTTCAAACAGCCATAACTAACAAACTAAGTCGAATTTTGCAAAATGGTATTAAACTTTTCGGTTTGTTTTTGCATAAACAATCACCGATTCCCGGCTGTCCGACATGTTGAGAATCACCCTGTATAATGTTTAATTTGCACCGGACACCGAGTAATCTCTAATGAATTTTCTTGAAAAAAACCTTAAAATAAACGGTGGACCTCCCTCTATAAAGACTTTATTTGGCACCCTGGTCCGGGACTTTGTAACGGATATATTTAGTGATTACCAAAGCGCGATACCGGTCGCTACGCCTGATCGGAGACACGCAACTTATACTGGGTAGCCCGGCTGCATTCGCAGCGTCGCTGGCCCGATACTCGCTGCGCGCTATATGCGCTTCGGCAACCCGATATAAGCTGCGTCTCTGATCCAAATTCAAAACACCGCAATAGCGCCGAGTAGCCGACTGCTGCCGGTTACGGCTTCGACGCGAAGTTACAACGTCGGGTAGCGCGGAAGGAGAAGACGGCGCGTGAGGGCTCCACCCGTGGACAGGCCTGTTCTAGAAAGTAACTTTATATATATGATGTCCTGGAAACTGCCCTTACATGTATATGCCGTCCTGGCAACTGCCCTTACATATCCACTGTCCTGGAAACTGCCAATACATGTATGAAGTCCTGGAAACTGCCAGATTATAAACAAACGCTTATATATTGTATGAAACAAGACATATATCAGAAATTCGAACGGAATTGCATTCCCCGTGTCGGGATCTTCAGAATTATGTAATAAAATATGGGGCCCATTTTATGTCCTGGAAACTGCCCCGTGGGATATATATATATATATATATATATATATATATATCCCACGGGGCAGTTTCCAGGACATAAAATGGGCCCCATATTTTATTACATAATTCTGAAGATCCCGACACGGGGAATGCAATTCCGTTCGAATTTCTGATATATGTCTTGTTTCATACAATATATAAGCGTTTGTTTATAATCTGGCAGTTTCCAGGACTTCATACATGTATAGGCAGTTTCCAGGACAGTGGATATGTAAGGGTAGTTACCAGGACGGCATATACATGTAAGGGCAGTTTCCAGGACATCATATATATAAATGTACTTTCTAGAACAGGCCTATCCACGGGTGGAGCCCTCACGCGCCGTCTTCTCCTCCCGCGCTACCCGACGTTGTAACTTCGCGTCGAAGCCGTCACCGGCAGCAGTCGGCTACTCGGCGCTATTGCGGTGTTTTGAATTGCTGCGAATGCAGCCGGGCTACCCAGTATAAGTTGCGTGTCTCCAATCAGGCGTAGCGACCGGTATCGCGCTTTGGTAATCACTAAATATATCCGTTACAAGGTCCCGGACCAGGGTGTCAAATAAAGTCTTTATAAAGGGAGGTCCACCGTTTATTTTAAGGTTCTTTTCAAGAAAATTCATTAGAGATTACTCGGTGTCCGGTGCAAATTAAACATTATACAGGGTGATTCTCAACATGTTGGACAGCCGGGAATCCGTGATTGTTTATGCAAAAACAAACCGAAAAGTTTAATACCATTTTGCAAAATTCGACTTAGTTTGTTAGTTATGGCTGTTTGAAAAATCGACGAATACAGGGCAGGATTCCTACCCTTTTACCGGCCAAACACAGGGTCGGCAAGGTAATTACCGGTTGGGTGGCGCTAGTGGTCGACGCCGGCCAGATCTTGCAAGAGGGTGATGGCAGTTTGACATACCAATAACTAGGCGGCGCTGCAGGTAGGGTTTCGGCAGAAGCTTCATGGTGTCGCGCAGCCTTGCAGCAGCAAGAAACGATTGACTCTTTTTTAAAACATCATAATTCGGCAACCGTGTTAGATATCGAGAAACGGGAAACGGCCTTTAGTTCGCAAGGGATGAAATTTCAATTTAAAAGATATTACAACAATCAGTTTGCCATTAAATTGTCAAGACTCCAATTCCTTCGACCAAATCGGAAATAGCTCCAATTGCTGTGCGAGTATCTTGCCGAAATTAATTTGCTGGTTGCATTAAAGCCTCCTTCAAAGATCCACTGAGTTTTGTCTAACTGCTTCCCGAATATCTCAGCTGCCCCAATGCACACTTCTGCGTCGCCACCGGCCGGCCTCCACTCAAGCGATACGACTCTCCTTTAAAATATAAAAATTCAGCATTCGTAGGTTAGGGGAAGCGCGGAACGACATCGCGTTGGGATGTGACCTCGTTTTCCGAAAGAGTAAAGACCTCGGAATCCAGTTAAACGGCAATCATTCCAATTTATTTATCTTTCATTCGTTTGTGAACATTATCTTGTTGAACGCGTATTGTGTTCAAGTTAATTTTCCAAATGCAGACTGAGCTTCTACAGAAATCCTGTGACTTTTTTGTATTCGACTAGCGATTTTTCAATTTCCGATAGGAGTAGCCCGCTGCGATCGGATTGTTTCTTGCTGCTGCAGCGGTGTGTGACACCATAAAGCTTCGGCCGAAATCCTACCTGCAGCGCCGCCTAGTTATTGGTATGCCAAACCGTCATTTCACCCTCTTGCAAGCTCTGGCCGGTTTCGACCACTAGCGCCGGCCAACCTGTTCTTACCTGCACTTACCGACCCTGTCCTGTGTTTGGCCGATAAAAATGGTAGGAATTCTACCCCGTATTCGTCGATTTTTCAAACGTCTATAACTAACAAACTAAACCGCATTTTGCAAAATGGTATTAAACTTTTCGGTTTGTTTTTGCATAAACAATCTCGGATTCCCGGCTGTCCAACATGTTGGGAATCACCCTGTAATTACTATTTTCCGAGCCCGCAAATTAACTTTACAAAAAAGGACGAAATATATTCAAGAAGCCTAATTCTTTCCAAAGCCAATGAACAAAAAGCAGAATTTACATGTGGTACTCTTAAACCTCCGATAAAAATTCATTTCGGCGCGACTCTCCGCTTCCGCTTCGCTCGCGCGACGCGAGCGTAGTATATAATAAATACATAAAAAGTACATAAATATAACTTTATGAATTTACCACAAATAATCATAATAAAATGGTGAGAGAATCTAAAAAACAATCCTAAGGATTATGAAAGATTACGCTGGCA
The DNA here is from genome assembly GCA_963675795.1 of Crossocerus cetratus. Lineage (NCBI taxonomy): Eukaryota > Metazoa > Arthropoda > Insecta > Hymenoptera > Crabronidae > Crossocerus > Crossocerus cetratus. The sequence goes on from CAVMBF010000001.1 coordinate 2,023,574, forward strand.
TTCCTACATTGAAAATTGATCAGCACATTCTAACATAATAATAAAAACTACGATTATTTCTAGTCATACACAGATATTATTATTTCCACTAATGCATTGTATACGAGCTTCCGCTTCATAAAGTCCTTCAGATGGTTCCATTAGGGCTCCGCGCATTCCAGATATATTTTTCCTGTTGTCTCTGCCTATTTTCTGCTCATTTTATTCCATCTAAAAACAATCAGTGATCTATTAATAAAATATTTTGCATAAATAGGATGCTTGTCATTATAGTGTATGTCTAATTACCTGTTGAGTGAGTCTCAGTACCTTTTGTCCACTACGTCAGCAAACAACCTGGAATAGAAGAGCATTGCCCGTACAATAAACTACGACCATCAAAAGCAAAATACAGTAATGTTACTTATCTTAGCATTCAGCGAAGCCAGTAAGTCCAAACCGCATGCAAGATATCCATAGATGCTACCTGAAAAACGTTATAACTACTTATTAGGAAGCATACTTTACATTAAAAAAACTGTTACCAAATGATAGTATGAAACCTATAAAAAGAGGTAATTCATTGTATAAACAATTCCTCAGATTAAATTGTAAATACAAATTGTACGTAACAGTACTCTGCAGAGTATATTCTTTGTACGAATAGTTCAGCCAATATCTACTTTTGTCCAATTAATTTTGAAACTATGCATTAACCACAGATTCCTCAAAATAACATATATAAGTAGGTTTAACTAACTTCCACATTACCTATGAGCCAGATTCTAATTCTTGGCACAGACAACAATTTGAAAAGTGAGTGTGCAAGAGCAGATTTTAATTGGACTAGTCTTACCAAAGATGTCCTCCGAAGAGTACTGTCACCAAGAACTTATATTTTAATGCTTGACAATTTCCAACCTGCGTTTGAGCTATAAATATTTAGAATTAAGAAGCCATAAAGGACTTGCAAATTCGTAAAACCTTAAGGTATAAATTCTTGGCGACAGTACCTTGCGGAAGGTATAAAATTGTAGTAATTCAAGATAGAATGGCTATGCTCACCAAGTAATTGCCCTTTTTACTCGAATTTTGTTAATAGTGCAAATGCAAGAAATGTACTGCCCAATATCCTATCAATGCTTTCTGTACATCTACATTGTCATGAAAACTATTGCAACCTGCAACCTCCACGCTGTCCAGATATATTTTTTCTTGCATCTCTGGCTGTTTTCCGCTCACTCTATTAAATCTGAGAACCATAAGCAATGTATTAATAAAATATTTTGTATATAGAGGATGATTATCGTTATAGTGTATGTCTAATTACCTATTAAGTGAATCTCAGTACCTATTGTCCACAATAAATCAGCAAACAATCTGGAAATACAAGAACATTGCCCATAGAACAAAATACAGTGGTCGTCCAAATCCAAATACAGCAATCTTACTCATCTTAACATTCAGCAACGCCGATAGGTTTAAACCGCATGCAAGATATCCATAGATAACACCTGAAAAGCATAATAATGAATTATTAGGAAGCATAGTTTACATTAAACAACTGTTACCAAATGATAGTATAAACATATAGGAAGGGGTGATTCATTGTATAAACAATTCGTAAGATAAAATTGTGAATACAAATTGTACGTAACAGTACTCTGCAGAGGATATTCTTTGTACGCCTAGTTCAGCGAATATCTACTTTTCTCCAATTTTCTTTTGATACTATGCATCAGCGATAGCAAAAAGTATTACAGTCAATGTATTCATTCATTTACCATTCTTTCAAGGCCTTCTTAAAAATAATATATATAAGTAAGTTTCACTAACTTCCACGTTAATTACCAGCCAGATTCTAATTCTTCGCAAAGACAACACTTTCTAAAGTGAGTGTGCAAGAGCAGATTTTAACTGGACCAGTCACGCCAAAGATATTCTCCGCAAATTACTGTCACCAAGAACTTATCTTGATGCTTGACAATTTCCAACCTGCGTTTGAGCTATAAATATTTAGAATTAAGAAGCCATAAGGGAGTTGGAAATTGTCAAATGTTAAGATATAAACTCTTGGTCACAGTACCTTGCGGAGAATATAAAATTGTGTTAATTAAAGATAAAATAGCTATGCTCACAAAGTAATTGCCCTTGTTACTCCAATGTTTAAAATATTGCAAAGGCAGGAAATGCACTGCCCAATATCCTCTCAATACTTTCTGTGCATCTACATTCCATCAAGACTATTGTGTCCTACTGCAGCCTCCATGCTGTCGAGGTATATTTTTCCCTCCGTCTCTATCTATGTTCCGCGCAATTCAATAGATCTAAGAAAAATCAATAATCTATTAATAAAATATTCTGCACATAGGGATTATCATTATAGTGTATGTCCAATTACCTGTTTAGTGAGTCTCAGTACCACTTGTCCACTAAATCGGGAAATAATCTGGAAATACAAGAGCTGATGGAACAAAATACCATGGTCACCAAATCCAAATACAGCAAAATCCCTCATCTTGGCATTCAGCAAAGCTAGTAAGTCCAAACCGTATGAAGGATATCCATAGGTGCTAACTGAAAAGCACAATAATTAATTATTAGAAAGTAAGGTTTATATTAAACAACTGTTATCAAATGATAGTATAAAACCTATAACACAAGGTGGCTTGTTATATAAACAGTATTTCTAAAGAAAAGATGAATGATTAATTATACCCTGTATGATTTCTGGTGTCGGCTGACTTTGCGAAGGCAAGCCCATGAAGTTTCATTGAAGTGGTGCAACCAGGCCCTACTCATGTCTAAGAATCTAATCTAAAAGTACAATTGGACCATTAATATATAACATTAATAAGAATCATTTGGTCGAATAATATTTTCCATATTTAACCAATACCTTATTTTCATTTATGCAGCTATCCGTACAGAAACATTTTTCCAATCAATAGAATATAAAATGAACCAGGTTGACATCGCATGAAGACTCCCATAGATAATCACATCTATATACTACTGAAATAGAAAATTAATAATTATTCAAAGTAATTTTGTTCCTCTTATAAATCATGTGCAAAAACGTACCTTTCTTCATAATGCATACACTTTGTTTCTTCCCAGTCTTGGCTAGTAGCTTAATGAAACTCGACACAGTAGCAGAGTGCTCGATCAGCCACGAAAATCAAGACATGTCTGAGTAAAATCGGTTCGGTACTTTCTGAGATATGAAATGTCAAACTTTTTGTTATGACATGTTACCTGTCAAAACTTTGAAATGTTTATATCTTCGTTATTAGAGCATACAGAATATCGGTTTGTGGCTCATCTTTTTGATTTCTAAGAGTACTTTGACTCCCAAAAGCTGTCAATCCTCGAGATTCTTACAAGCGATGTTATTAGCGTAAACGTGCTATTGCGTAATAGGTTAGAAAAGTGTACACAACATTTGGAGGCTTTCGCGAGAACGAACCAGATATGCTGCACAATTGTAAAAGGCCTCACTAGAAAGCTTGTTTCCTATTCTAGTCAGATAGCCTAGTCCCGACCATGTATCTTCAATATTAACGGAGATACGCGCGTTCAAAGTGAAGCATACGTAAAAATGTGTGTCGGCTATGCATCGCGGAACTTTGACATTTAATATCTCAGATAGTACCGAACCGATTTTACTCAGACAGGTCTTGATTTCCGTGGATTGTCGAGCACTACAACTATACCGAGTTTTATTGAGCTAGCTGTAATAGTTGAGAAGTATGAGTTGACGAAGCCGAATCACTGACTAAGCGCAATGCGCGCTTGCGACCGAGCGTCGGCAGCGAAATATTTACATTCCACCAAAAATCCATCTCTTACACTACTGCACGTACAGGAATGAAACTTGGTATAGTTATTAAGTCTGAAAAATGGGACAGATCAAGACTTCTTTTATTAAAATCGGATCGGTACTTTCTGAAATATTAATGTTCAAAGTTTCATGACGATACGCCGACACACATTTTTACGTACGCTGAACTTGGGACGCTCGTATCTCTGTTAATATTACAAATGCAAGCACGAAACTGGGGTATTTGATTAGTTTAGAACATAAGCTTTTCAACGACTCCAAGTTCTATGCATGCATCTGTAATATTAACGGAGATACGAGCGTCCCAAGTTCAGCGTACGTAAAAATGTGTGTCGGCGTATCGACATGAAACTTTAACCATTAATATTTCAGAAAGTACCGATCCGATTTTAATAAAAGAAGTCTTGATCTGTCTCATTTTTCAGACTTAATAACTATACCAAGTTTCATTCTTGTACGTGCAGTAGTGTGGGAGATGGATTTTTGGGAGAATGTAAATATTTCGCTGCCGACGGCCGGTCGCAAGCGCGCGTTGCGCTTAGTCAATGATTCGGCCTCGCCGACTCGTACTTCTCAACTAGATATTAGAGCTAGCTCGATAAAACTCGGTATAGTTCTAGTGCTCGATAATCCATGAAAATCGAGACTTATCTGAGAAAAATCGGTTCGGTATTTTCTCAGATATTAAATGTCAAACTTTTCATTATGATATGCCAGTTGTCATAAAACTTTGGAATGTTGTATCTTCGTTATTAGGGCACGCAACCTATCGGTTTGCAGCTCATATTTTTGCTCTCTAAGAGTACTTTGACCCCCAAAAGCTATTAATCCATGGGATACGTACAAGCGATGTTATTAGAGTAAACGTGCTATTGCGCAATAGGTTATAAAAGTGTATACAACATTTGGAAGCTTTCGCGAGAACTAAGCCAATATGCTGCACAATTGCAAAAGGCCTCACTAGAAAGCTTGTTTCCTATGCTAATCAGGTAGCCTAGTCCCGACCATGTATCTTTAATATTAACGGAGATACGTGCGTTCAAAGTGAAGCATACGTCAAAATGTGTGTCGCCTATGCGTCGCGGAACTTTGACATTTAATATCTCAGATAGTACCGAACCGATTTTTCTCAGATAAGTCTCGATTTTCATGGATTATCGAGCACTAGAACTATACCGAGTTTTATCGAGCTAGCTCTAATATCTAGTTGAGAAGTACGAGTCGGCGAGGCCGAATCATTGACTAAGCGCAACGCGCGCTTGCGACCGGCCGTCGGCAGCGAAATATTTACATTCCCCCAAAAATCCATCTCCCACACTACTGCACGTACAAGAATGAAACTTGGTATAGTTATTAAGTCTGAAAAATGAGACAGATCAAGACTTCTTTTATTAAAATCGGATCGGTACTTTCTGAAATATTAATGGTTAAAGTTTCATGTCGATACGCCGACACACATTTTTACGTACGCTGAACTTGGGACGCTCGTTAATATTACAGATGCATGCATAGAACTTGGAGTCGTTGAAAAGCTTATGTTCTAAACTAATCAAATACCCCAGTTTCGTGCTTGCATTTGTAATATTAACAGAGATACGAGCGTCCCAAGTTCAGCGTACGTAAAAATGTGTGTCGGCGTATCGTCATGAAACTTTGAACATTAATATTTCAGAAAGTACCGATCCGATTTTAATAAAAGAAGTCTTGATCTGTCTCATTTTTCAGACTTAATAACTATACCAAGTTTCATTCCTGTACGTGCAGTAGTGTAGGAGATGGGTTTTTGGTGGAATGTAAATATTTCGCTGCCGACGCTCGGTCGCAAGCGCGCATTGCGCTTAGTCAGTGATTCGGCTTCGTCAACTCATACTTCTCAACTATTACAGCTAGCTCAATAAAACTCGGTATAGTTGTAGTGCTCGACAATCCACGGAAATCAAGACCTGTCTGAGTAAAATCGGTTCGGTACTATCTGAGATATTAAATGTCAAAGTTCCGCGATGCATAGCCGACACACATTTTTACGTATGCTTCACTTTGAACGCGCGTATCTCCGTTAATATTGAAGATACATGGTCGGGACTAGGCTATCTGACTAGAATAGGAAACAAGCTTTCTAGTGAGGCCTTTTACAATTGTGCAGCATATCTGGTTCGTTCTCGCGAAAGCCTCCAAATGTTGTGTACACTTTTCTAACCTATTACGCAATAGCACGTTTACGCTAATAACATCGCTTGTAAGAATCTCGAGGATTGACAGCTTTTGGGAGTCAAAGTACTCTTAGAAATCAAAAAGATGAGCCACAAACCGATATTCTGTATGCTCTAATAACGAAGATATAAACATTTCAAAGTTTTGACAGGTAACATGTCATAACAAAAAGTTTGACATTTCATATCTCAGAAAGTACCGAACCGATTTTACTCAGACATGTCTTGATTTTCGTGGCTGATCGAGCACTCTGCTACTGTGTCGAGTTTCATTAAGCTACTAGCCAAGACTGGGAAGAAACAAAGTGTATGCATTATGAAGAAAGGTACGTTTTTGCACATGATTTATAAGAGGAACAAAATTACTTTGAATAATTATTAATTTTCTATTTCAGTAGTATATAGATGTGATTATCTATGGGAGTCTTCATGCGATGTCAACCTAGTTCATTTTATATTCTATTGATTGGAAAAATGTTTCTGTACGGATAGCTGCATAAATGAAAATAAGGTATTGGTTAAATATGGAAAATATTATTCGACCAAATGATTCTTATTAATGTTATATATTAATGGTCCAATTGTACTTTTAGATTAGATTCTTAGACATGAGTAGGGCCTGGTTGCACCACTTCAATGAAACTTCATGGGCTTGCCTTCGCAAAGTCAGCCGACACCAGAAATCATACAGGGTATAATTAATCATTCATCTTTTCTTTAGAAATACTGTTTATATAACAAGCCACCTTGTGTTATAGGTTTTATACTATCATTTGATAACAGTTGTTTAATATAAACCTTACTTCCTAATAATTAATTATTGTGCTTTTCAGTTAGCACCTATGGATATCCTTCATACGGTTTGGACTTACTAGCTTTGCTGAATGCCAAGATGAGGGATTTTCTGTATTTGGATTTGGTGACCATGGTATTTTGTTCCATCGGCTCTTGTATTCCCAGATTATTTCCCGATTTAGTGGACAAGTGGTACTGAGACTCACTAAACAGGTAATTGGACATACACTATAATGATAATCCCTATGTGCAGAATATTTTATTAATAGATTATTGATTTTTCTTAGATCTATTGAATTGCGCGGAACATAGATAGAGACGGAGGGAAAAATATACCTCGACAGCATGGAGGCTGCAGCAGGACACAATAGTCTTGATGGAATGTAGATGCACAGAAAGTATTGAGAGGATATTGGGCAGTGCATTTCCTGCCTTTGCAATATTTTAAACATTGGAGTAACAAGGGCAATTACTTTGTGAGCATAGCTATTTTATCTTTAATTAACACAATTTTATATTCTCCGCAAGGTACTGTGACCAAGAGTTTATATCTTAACATTTGACAATTTCCAACTCCCTTATGGCTTCTTAATTCTAAATATTTATAGCTCAAACGCAGGTTGGAAATTGTCAAGCATCAAGATAAGTTCTTGGTGACAGTAATTTGCGGAGAATATCTTTGGCGTGACTGGTCCAGTTAAAATCTGCTCTTGCATACTCACTTTAGAAAGTGTTGTCTTTGCGAAGAATTAGAATCTGGCTGGTAATTAACGTGGAAGTTAGTGAAACTTACTTATATATATTATTTTTAAGAAGGCCTTGAAAGAATGGTAAATGAATGAATACATTGACTGTAATACTTTTTGCTATCGCTGATGCATAGTATCAAAAGAAAATTGGAGAAAAGTAGATATTGGCTGAACTAGGCGTACAAAGAATATCCTCTGCAGAGTACTGTTACGTACAATTTGTATTCACAATTTTATCTTACGAATTGTTTATACAATGAATCACCCCTTCCTATATGTTTATACTATCATTTGGTAACAGTTGTTTAATGTAAACTATGCTTCCTAATAATTCATTATTATGCTTTTCAGGTGTTATCTATGGATATCTTGCATGCGGTTTAAACCTATCGGCGTTGCTGAATGTTAAGATGAGTAAGATTGCTGTATTTGGATTTGGACGACCACTGTATTTTGTTCTATGGGCAATGCTCTTGTATTTCCAGATTGTTTGCTGATTTATTGTGGACAATAGGTACTGAGATTCACTTAATAGGTAATTAGACATACACTATAACGATAATCATTCTCTATATACAAAATATTTTATTAATACATTGCTCATGGTTCTCAGATTTAATAGAGTGAGCGGAAAATAGACAGAGATGCAAGAAAAAATATGTCTGGACAGCGTGGAGGCTGCAGGTTGCAATAGTTTTCATGACAATGTAGATGTACAGAAAGCATTGATAGGATATTCGGCAGTACATTTCTTGCATTTGCACTATGAACAAAATTCGAGTAAAAAGGGCAATTACTTGGTGAGCATAGCCATTCTATCTTTAATTACTACAATTTTATACCTTCCGCAAGGTACTGTCGCCAAGAATTTATACCTTAAGGTTTTACGAATTTGCAAGTCCTTTATGGCTTCTTAATTCTAAATATTTAAGCATTAAAATATAAGTTCTTGGTGACAGTACTCTGCGGAGGACATCTTTGGTAAGACTAGTCCAATTAAAATCTGCTCTTGCACACTCACTTTTCAAATTGTTGTCTGTGCCAAGAATTAGAATCTGGCTCATAGGTAATGTGGAAGTTAGTTAAACCTACTTATATATGTTATTTTGAGGAATCTGTGGTTAATGCATAGTTTCAAAATTAATTGGACAAAAGTAGATATTGGCTGAACTATTCGTACAAAGAATATACTCTGCAGAGTACTGTTACGTACAATTTGTATTTACAATTTAATCTGAGGAATTGTTTATACAATGAATTACCTCTTTTTATAGGTTTCATACTATCATTTGGTAACAGTTTTTTTAATGTAAAGTATGCTTCCTAATAAGTAGTTATAACGTTTTTCAGGTAGCATCTATGGATATCTTGCATGCGGTTTGGACTTACTGGCTTCGCTGAATGCTAAGATAAGTAACATTACTGTATTTTGCTTTTGATGGTCGTAGTTTATTGTACGGGCAATGCTCTTCTATTCCAGGTTGTTTGCTGACGTAGTGGACAAAAGGTACTGAGACTCACTCAACAGGTAATTAGACATACACTATAATGACAAGCATCCTATTTATGCAAAATATTGTATTAATAGATCACTAATTGTTTTTAGATGGAATAAAATGAGCAGAAAATAGGCAGAGACAACAGGAAAAATATATCTGGAATGCGCGGAGCCCTAATTGAACCACCTGAAGGACTTTATGAAGCGGAAGCTCGTACACAATGCATTAGTGGAAATAATAGTAATATCTGTGTATGACTAGAAATAATCGTAGTTTTTATTATTATGTTAGAATGTTCTGATCAATTTTAAATGTAGGAATGCCACCGTTATCTTTCATAATCCTTAGGATTGTTTTTTAGATTCTCTCACCATTTTATCATGATCATTTGTGGTAAATTCATAAAGTTATATTTATGTACTTTTTATGTATTTATTATATACTTACCTATTATATATTTATACTATGTTATATTTACTATTCCAATGTCATAAAAATGTACCGCCGTCTCCATTGCCTGAAGTAGCTATCCTGTCCCCCTTCACCTCGAACTCGACGTTAACGCCAGCTAGTCAGAGAGAATTATATTACCGACCATCGGCAGAACGTAGATAGCTAATCCGCTATCACAGATCAAGTACGGCATAGACCGAGCACGCTAGGTATTTCGGTGGCCCGGCCACCGGTGGCACTTTTATCATTAATTTCTTTCAAAGTTATAATAACCGCAATATGATAGCCACGAATTTATGTACCCTGTACATTAACTTTTGAATAGGTACATACACTCGCGAGTACACGGATTTCCATAAGAGAGAAATTTACAACAAGATTGAAGAAAGTAATTATGTATTTAGAAAGAATAACATGCGTTGTTATTGTTGCAAACCTGTTGTTAATGGTATATTTTACCATAGGAATGAAATAACCTATTTTGTAGGTAATTAGGTTTGCTTATAATTTGCCTAATAGATTTTTTCGCAAGGCGAATATTTACCGAGTTATGACATTTTACAGCTTATTGAATAAATTCAACTGTCGCAAACATTTCCTTAACGATAAATTGCAAGATGAAAATTCACATAAACAAATTTCTTTGTCATACAATTTTCTATGTATTTTATCTAGGACACTTTTATGTAATGCTATTACTTTAGCTGCTATTGTATGCTAAACGTTTTACTTACGTTACATACATTTTACCTCGCAAGTAAAATGTCTAGCGCTCAATATGGTATTACATGTATGAAAGTGGATTATTACATGATATGGTATTATATGAAAGTATCCTGCATAAAATATACAGGGTGTTCCAAAAATGTTGGATGCGAGCATAGCCATCTTGTCGGGAATGGGGCGGGGAGAAAAATGGCAGGACTCAAATTTCTCGATTGGCCCTCAATTTTGCGCTAATTAATAATTAAGTTAGGCTACGCCCCGTGGCACTTGGCGAATCTCAGGCGACTTCTCCAAAAGGGGAGGTGACAAAAGCCGTCTTGACGGCCGGATTCGAAAATCGCGATGGCGGGCACTTTAGTGCTTAATCGCACGATTCCCGGGAAACAAAATCGAGCCCCATCCTGATCAATGAAACAAATTTATCAGGTGGCCGAGAGTCTTTCTTACGAAAGTATGAAAGTGGCGTCGCGGTAAAGCGATGGAACCCCTACCGCGAAGTAAAGCGGTTCAAATCCCAGATGGGATATTTTTTTTAATTAGATTGTACGGCAAAGTAAAGTGTTGTAACTTGGTAAATATTCACTTTACAGAAGAGCCTCTGATAGAGACAAAATATTAAAAACTTAATTACCTACCTAAATAAGTTTTATGAAACAAGATATACTAACAATGTTCAGAATTAAATATTAGTCAATTTTTGTTGGAATTGTATGTTTAACCACTTAACCAAGCACGTCGGAATGTTTTGCAACGCATCATAAATTATTTACGTTCAAATATCGAGCGGCTACTCTAAATTTCGGAAACATATTATTTGGTGGTTTCCAGGACTGTCCTTGAAACTGCCTTTACATATATCATCACGTATTATATTTATATATTGTTTTCCAGGACTGTCCTTAAAACTGCCTTTACATATATACCATCACGTATTATGTTTATATGGTGGTTTCCAGGACTGTCCTTGAAACTGCCTTTACATATAATGTGCTTTCCGGGACGGACCTGGAAACTGCCAGAAGACCTGGAACCTGCCCAGCGGCGTGTGTTCGGGACCTGGAAACTGCCCCGTGGGATACATATATATATATACACAGCACACCATGCTCGAGCCCAATTGAACGACCGTTGCGGATCGCTCGATTAGCTGATGGCAACGAGCGCTGCGCAGCCCTACCCCTGTATTCCCTACAGCTTTTCTTATCTAATCCTTCAGTAAAAACTTCAACCTGATCTACATAGAATGTAAGTAATGGAATAGAGCGAGGGGAAGAGCAGAGATCAGAGAGGAGGGAGGAGGGAGGAGAGTCGAGGGAGCGGCCAAGGGTGAGGAGAGCGGGGAAGGGCGAGAAGAGGAGAGAGGAGAGGAGAGAGGAAAGGGGGGAGGAGGAGAAGAAAGAGAAAAGGAGAGAGAGAGAACAAGGGAGAGGGGAGAGGAAAAATAAACAAAATAAATTTCTTAATTTAGTTTGACTAATGAATGGAGGTTGTTTAATTGTATCAATAAATAAACACATTGTTTAATTCATAACAATAAAAATTGATCAATTTACAGGTATAAATTATTATTCCACCAAAAATTTCCCCGAATAAATGCAAATAAATGAAGAAATTATAAATTGTTTAAATTTGTGACAGAGACGACGGAGACGGAGACGGAGACGGAGACGGAGAAGACGTTTCTTAATAAAAACAGCTATTTTTAAGGTCCTATATCTCCACAATGGCTGAACCAATTGTTAATAACAAATATGGAAATTTGTCGCCCTGACATAGCCTTTCAAACAATGTTTGCAAAAATTGCAATTTTTAATTTATTTATGCAGTTTGAACATTGTAAAAACCCGTACTTATTGGTTCTGGAAAAGATACAAGGTCTGTCTTTCTTTGTACTTGGCCCGAGACAAGACCTTGTCTCTTGATTATATTGTATAAATTATATAAATGCGCTTAGTGTATTTATGGAAACAGAGTGCAAACATGCCTCCTATACTATATCCACATTCTAACTTGACTCATCTTCTACGATTTCACATTAATCATAGATGGACTCTGTACACCAATTTGTACTTGGCCCAGGTCTTTACATTTTCAATGCTTTTTGTGGGGATCATACTATGTATCGACTCGAACGCCAAGTCCTATCTTTGGTGCAGCGGTGAGACTGACGACAGAGGCGACGTAATGGAGCAATTCATTGCCCAGCACAACCTTTTCGTCTTGAATCGTCCATCTGCGGCTCACACCTTTGACAATGGACGAGGCAAATCTAATATAGATATCACCCTGACCAGTGCCAACTACCTCAACGAGATAGACAGTTGGAAAGTACACGACAGCAACACACTAAGCGACCATAATCTCATCACTTTTGATTTGCATAATATACCGCAAAGCACAGACCGCATGCGTGTCAGCAGATACAACACCAAAAGGGCGGACTGGGAGAAGTATGACACGGTACTTCTCAGTGAGATGGATAGGCTTTCGAGATCACTCGAAAGTCGGCCACCTGATGCCCAATTGTTCTGTGACATGATAGAGAGTGCTATCGCCCTCGCCTCGAATACTCCTATACCTTGTGACGGGGCCAGTGCGCCCCTCCCAATGTCCTCCTATACCCGGCGGGGCAAGCCGGGCGAACGCAGCCTTCATTTCCTCTCTCTCCAATCAGCCGCACAGCCACACCGCCGCTCTAAGGAAGGCCCGCGATTAGAGACACTTACTAATGATTTTGCGAACGCCGAGAGGCACCTAGGTACCGGCGGGAGCGCCCGCCAGTCCGGAGCGTCCAGCAAGGCGTGCTAGCGAAGGAGTTCCTGGGGAAATATCCGGCCCTGTAGATGGCCATCTCAGGGAGGACGAAAGGAACGTGGGCCCGGAAGAGCGACGCAGCCCCGGGACCTGCCTAAGGACCACGGCTCAGGGAATCTACCGAAGGGATTTCCGCAGCCTAGTCGCCCTGGGCTACGAGTAGGAACGACCAAGGCCTATGCTCGATCCGTCTCGTAGCATACGATTATCGCGTTCGATTCTAGCGCGCGAAATCGAGCGGGATAATAACCTTCGCTAGGGCAGCCAATAGGGAATAGGGTAGGCAGCGCCGCGTGAGGCGAGCCCGTTACGCACGGCACGCACCAGCGTCACTTAGAGTCCGACCGAGCTGGGGTGCGCTACTGCCGAATTTCGAGCGAATTCCAAGAGCTGAGCCACAAAGGAGAGAGAGGAAAGTAGGAAGCCTCATTTTTACCATCGCCTGACGTAAGGCTAGCTCTCCGTTGCACCAGGAAGTCCCGGAGGTGCATTTAGCGAGGAGTTAACGCCGACAGGCGAATAAAGGTACGCCTCACGCAATAACGCTGCCTGCCTTTTAGCTAGTTGAATCCCGTACTGCCTTCTTGTGTTCGCGTAGCTTCTTATTATAGTAGGGCCGTAGCCAAGACTAAGTGTCCAGTGCCTTCCTTAGGGCGACTCGTCCAGTCGCCTCTAAGTCCGTCGATATTCGATCGGCGTCCGATCGCCGAGCACGCGGCTCGGCCGCCATTACGGGTGCCCACTTGTTGCCTGCGAGCGTGGCGAACTTCGAACGCCCCGCGCCTTAGATCCTTGTTTCGCGCTCACGCGTCTCCTTAGGCAATTCTAACATCTACGGGCCTCGTCGGGCCACCGAGCCGACTTGTCGAGCTAAATAAGAACTGCGGAATACCGCCGACGGTCGCGCACCGGCGAACGTCGCCGTATAGATTGTACAGGGGCTTTCGTAGCCCAGGCTTGACCGCGCGCTAGCTCGAGCTGGTTTAGCTTAAGTGTTTTTGTGAGATCAATGTACAGTTTGGTTTGTGGCTTCACCACGTTTGCCGGATAGGCTCTCGTTCTATCCCTTGCCCTCGGCCGGCTTCCCCGGTCGGGCGAATAAAGATCACATTTTCTGTTAAACTTCTCGTGTCGCCTCATTGCGAGAACCTTCCCCTGACTCGCTCGTGAGTAACCCTCTCCACTGAGGTTCATCTCAAGCTCGGCGTAGGCCAAATACTACTTAAAAATTAATCTTGCCCTAGCCATTGATCGCCGAGGCGACCGGCCGTCGTGGCTAGTCTCGGAATACCGTGGCAACCTAAGAAATCCCAGTTTCAGAGATCAGTTCCCTGGTGGAACAAGGAAATCAGCTGGAGAAGAGCAGCGGCACGACGTGCCAGACGCTCCTTCCAGACTGAGAAAACGAGCCAAAGCGCAGCGCGCTGGCAGCAATGTATCGCACTTTGCGAAACAGATACATTAAAGCAGTGAGACAGGCCAAGTCAGATAGCTGGGAGAGTTTGGTCTCCACCGAAGGCAACAAAAACCCTTGGGGGGTAGTGTATAAAATACAAAGCCAAAGAATGCAGACAGAAAGAGTGCTGGAAAGCCTAAAAGTCGACGGAGGCCAGACTACCTCCTGGCGTGAAACAGCAACTCAACTCCTGGATACCCTAATACCATTGGATTCCACGGAAAATGAAACCAGCTGGCAGTAAGATACAAGAGCTCAGGGCGGATCTCCCGTCTCTGGGGAAATGGATCCTCCATTTTCCGAGGAAGAAGTTACGATTGCTATCAAGGCTCTGAAAAACAACAAGGCCCCGGGGCACGATATGATCGAAGCACAGATAATTAAGCACAGCTGGGGCAGTATCGGCAAAGACATGGTTACCGAAGGACTCTTTCCACAACAGTGGAAAACAGCAGTAGTACGTGTGCTATTAAAATCAGAGGACAAAAATCGAACCAGTCCACGATCATATCGACCCATTTGCCTTATTCCGATACTTAGCAAAGTACTCGGGAAGCTAATAGCCACACGCCTATCAGACCTTCTGCACAAGCATCCAAACTCTTCCAATCGGCAGTTTGGATTCAAGCCGCAAAAATCGACCGAAGATGCGATTATGCAGCTTCGAAAGCAAGTCGAAGAAAGCCAGGAGAAGTACGTCTTCGCCTTCTTCTTCGACATAAAAGGCGCATTCGACAATGTTTGGTGGCCCAGTATACTCTTATATCTAAGAGAACGGGAATGCCCAGAAAATATATACAAACTCATCCAAAGCTATCTGGCTGGGAGGAGTGTTATACTAAGCACTGCCAACGATAGCGTTGAGCGCTCTGTAAACAGAGGATGCCCGCAGGGTTCGATACTAGGTCCAAATTTTTGGAACTTGGTATTCAATAACCTACTGCGGACACTATTCGAGGCTGGATACGAACCGATAGCCTATGCGGACGACCTCGCAGTGACTATCGCTGAAAAAGTAGAAGCGAGATAGAGAGGAAAGCGAATCTTCTGACACAGCTTACCACGGCATGGTGTCGGAAGCATAAAGGCCCGCCCTCTGTCAAATTGTCAGAGAGAAATCTCAAGATTACAACCACAGCAACCTACCTGGGTCTCCGCATAGGGACTAGATTCAACTTTACGCCTCACGTCCAGTATATCTGCGACAGAGCTAAAAAGAGTTACCTCTGCATGGCTCACCTTGCAAAGGCTAAATGGGGCTTGAATTACCGTACCCTAGCGACAATATACTCTGGAGTATTTATACCAGTTATCACCTATGGCGCAGCTGCCTCGGCCGACAACGTTAATAAATGGCACATTAAACGACTGCTACAAGCTCAGAGACAGGCTCTGTTACGACTTACAAAAGCGTACAGAACAGCCTCGACTGATGCAATTGCAATTATTGCAGGGCAAGTCCCTGTGGACTTAAAGCTGTTAGAAAGGAGGGCTAAGTACCTCCTTAAACACAACTTAAAGTTCAAGCATGGAAGCCTGCACTTTGAACCTTATGCTCTAAGCAAGGAAGAGACAGAGTCCCTCATGGGCACAATATGTACAGAGACGATTCGCACCTGGTAAGACCGGTGGACATCGTCTTCAAAAGGGCGCTTGACGCAAGAATTTTTCGAGGACGTTAGTGCCAGGCTCCAAGCAACTTGGATCAAGCCTAACTACTACGTCACTCAGTTCCTATCTGGCCATGGGAATATACGGGGCAAACTTCAATCATTGAAACTGATTGAAGACCCACACTGTAGCTGCGGCGTGACCGACACAGTGAGACACATAATTTTCGACTGCAAATTAATCGAAGGCTTCCGAGAAGTCCTGGTACGAAATGTACGGAGTTGCAATGTACCCTGGCCCTGCGGGCTCAAGGAACTAGTCAACGAAGACATCTATCGATGCTTCGCAGGATTCTGCAGAAAAGTGCTAGCCTACAGGGAGGGCGAGGCACTCAAAAATCAGACACAACAGCACTCTAAGTGCAAAAACAAAGTGTACCTGAATCGCGGGCATGACACGGCATGTAAACAGGTACAGTCTCGTGCATCCGAACACCTGATGCACTAGAAATGTGCAAAAGCAAATGCACACCCGCAAGAGACTGAGCTTAGCGCTGGCAACTCTGCCTCCTCGTGGCCCCCGCTGTCAACGTCCCATCTTCGAATTACAGATGGGGCGGCTAAACGAGTTGCTTTCCGTAGTGAACGGTCGGCCTCCCTGGAAACCTGGCAACAGGTAGGGAGGGTTTTTCCGAGCCCTGGGGAAGCCTAACACCTATGCTTCCCTCTCTTGTCAGTAAAAGTAGCTAACTTCCATCTTCTGTAATAGGCGATTAGCCTTGGAACAGAAAGCCGGCCTTGGGCCCCGAGGGCTGATACACAATCATTGTCTCTATCTACTTATTTCAGCAACAGAAATGCAACTGATACATCTGAATTCGACCAAGTAAGAAAAACTGTTTCAAAAGGATGCCCACAAGGGTCAATAATAGGACCTATTACATGGAACTATGTAATGGACGAATTGCTCTCAGAAAGTGTGGAAAACTGTGAGTACATAGCATATGCCGATGATTTGCTAATTATAATAAAAGGTGATAGTAGAAAAGAAATAGAACGAAACGCTGAGTAATAAAGGTCGTTGAAAAATGGACAATAAGGCATAAATTAGAAGTGTCGCAAACTAAATCATGCGTGATGTCACTCAAAGGACTTAATAGAACTAATCGAAAACCTGTAGTAAAATATAAAGGAATAAATTTAAAATTCGTAAATAAAGTAAAGTATCTCGGAATAATATTAGACGAAAAATTAAATTTTGTAGAACACAGCAAGTACATACGAGAAAAAGCTAAAAATATAATGGCAAAAATTATCAGAATAACACGCCCAAAATGGGGATTAAACAATAGAAATAGAAACTTAATGTACGAATGTCTCTTCTGTCCCATACTGACCTATGGTGCAGGAGCGTGGTCATCAGCGACTACAAACACGCACGTGCTAAGGCACATAAACTCTGCGCAGCGTTTTGCTCTATTATCAATAAGTACCGCATGCAAAACAGTTTCCACACCAACACTTCAAGTTATTACAGGTAAGATGCCCATAGATTTAACGATAATAATGCGCGGATTAATGTATAAAGTCAAGAAAAATAAAGCAATAAATTGGGAGAACTATCAACATACACCAGTCGAATACACTACAGATCAAACACAAATCACGAAACACTATAAGGAAGAGGAGCAAAAAATAATGAAACATATGATGGTCAAGTGGCAAGAGCGATGGCAAAATGATTACCGCGGAAGAATAACGAATGAATTTATCCCGAAAGTTGACTATCCACTCACAAACAGATGGTTCTCACCAGGGCTCAAATCGACATTCATTTTGACAGGGCGTGGATCACTGAATATTTACTTACATAAAATTAAAAGAGCGCCTACTCCGAAGTGTAAGTTTTGTATAAATCAAGACGAAACAATAAAACACATTTTGTATCATTGTCCTAATTACGAAGAAAAAAGACCAAAATACTTACAAGATATGATAAAAGACATTGCAGCAAACAAGGATAGAAGACTAGAAGAAAATATAGACACTGAAGAAAAATACAAGAACTTTATACAATTTGTCAACGAAGCTTACGAAATACGAGACAAGGAATAAAGAATAAAAAAATAAAAGAGATAGTAGAAATCCGTCTGCCTCCTCGCGGCAGGGACGAGCAACGATTTGGAAACGGGTCGGCAAAAGACTGCCAATGAAATATTAATGATTAAGAAAAAACACAATTTAAAAAATTTAAAAACGAATAACGAAGCAGAAAGCAAATAAAGAAGACGTAAATACGCGGAGATGAGCGAAAGCTCGAGGGCCGCAAGTTTCAGAGAACTTAATGAAAAAAAAAAATGTCCCTATCTACTGGCGGGGTGGGTACACCCCGGAGGACGGAGGAGGCCACCAGCGCAACCAAGGGCGCGGTGGCTATTTTCTCGTTAATCGGGAAAAATGGACCTTGGTGAGCTGGCTCCCCGGAAAGGGAGACGCCGCACAGTGGCCGATTTGGGTCTAATATGCGCGCATGGCCAATAACTCAGGTTCCACTGAACCGATTCTCAATTTTTTTGGTTTGTTTTCATCCTTGTGACATAAGGATTAATAATAGCCCATAATTAGCTTTTTAATAAATTGTTACAGTGCCACAGTGGCCGCTTTGGGTATAAAACGCGCGCATCGGATTTTATGAAAATTCAGAGGCACGAGAATGAAAATTGAACATTATATCCTTGTTCTGGATAGTATGGAGCACAGAAAATATTAGTAAATTAATTTTTTATCTCAAATAGTTTTGAAGTTAACGACAGTTTAGTATAGTATGTTCTTATGAATTCAAATGGCGAACTTTAACTTTTGTATATTGATTCGGGACCCTAATGGAACCTCATGGTGTATTTTTTTCCTGAAACTAGATTTTTTTCCGCGTCTTTTGGCATATGTTTCATCTGCATGAAGTTGCATAAACCTGTGTTATGAATTAATACAATTATAAAATTGCGTTTTAGTGAAGAAAATATCGAAAGAAACGAAGCATTTGGCAGAGAGGTAGCATGAGTAGGAGAAGTGGGGGAGGAGGAGGAAAGACAGGTTGGAAAATGAGGAGAACAGCGAGAATGGAAGTCAAAATGAGGTGTGGACACTAGAATGGGGTGAAAGATGAAGGATAAATGAAATCGGTGCGACCGAGGAATATAGTACTGATAGAAAGGAGAAAACGGTAGAAAATAAGGATAGATCTTCCTCGCTTTATCTTATCCTTAAGATATAAACCATACAAAAAGGACGATTATGAAAATAGCCAGTTTTGATGCCTATTCTCCATGCTTTGTTTAGAACGGTGACACGATTTCCATCGCTTCAAATACAGAGTAACAAAAGCTCGAACTATTCCTCTGTCAATATTTTTACCAAGGTTCTCGACATAGGAAACAATGGCTTCCGTTGCCGCCTTTTTTCCAGATTTGTCTTTTATTTATGTCGCAAGGAACCGCTTGGACATATTTATCGAGCTGCCTGACATGTTTCTACGCCAGATATTGCGAAACTATGCAAACTAATGAGAAAAATATATTGTACGACACACAATACTCGTGATGCAGACGGTACTAATCGCTGCAGGAACTTGGTTTCAGGCTAATTGAATGAATCTTCTTGGGAAGAATTATATCTTATTACCATTGTCCCTCTTGGTCCCTTACGAACGATGTAAACAAAACAGCGATTGGGGAAGTCGGAGACTACACACGAGGCAAACTTTGCACACGAGACACGTGTAGTCTCCGATTTCCCCAATCGCTGTTTTGTTTACATCGTTCGTAAGGGGCCAAGAGGGACAATGGTAATAAGATATAATTCTTCCCAAGAAGATTCATTCAATTAGCCTGAAACCAAGTTCCTGCAGCGATTAGTACCATCTGCATCACGAGTATTGTGTGTCGTACGATATATTTTTCTCATTAGTTTGCATAGTTTCGCAATATCTGGCGTAGAAACATGTCAGGCAGCTCGATAAATATGTCCAAGCGGTTCCTTGCGACATTAAAAGAAGACAAATCTGGAAAAAAGGCGGCAACGGAAGCCATTGTTTCCTATGTCGAGAACCTTGGTAAAAATATTGACAGAGGAATAGTTCGAGCTCTTGTTACTCTGTATTTGAAGCGATGGAAATCGTGTCACCGTTCTAAACAAAGCATGGAGAATAGGCATCAAAACTGGCTATTTTCATAATCGTCCTTTTTGTATGGTTTATATCTTAAGGATAAGATAAAGCAAGGAAGATCTATCCTTATTTTCTACCGTTTTCTCCTTTCTATCAGTACTATATTCCTCGGTCGCACCGATTTCATTTATCCTTCATTTTTCACCCCATTCTAGTGTCCACACCTCATTTTGACTTCCATTCTCGCTGTTCTCTTCATTTTTCAACCTGTCTTTCCTCCTCCTCCCTCACTTCTCCTCCTCATGCTACCTCTCTGCCAAATGCTTCGTTTCTTTCGATATTTTCTTCACCAAAACGCAATTTTATAATTGTATTAATTCATAACACAGGTTTATGCAACTTTATGCAGATGAAACATATGTCAAAAGACGCGGAAAAAATCTAGTTTCAGGAAAAAAATACACCATGAGGTTCCATTAGGTTCCTGAATCAATATACAAAAGTTAAAGTCCCCCATTTTAATACATGGGAACATACTATACTAATCTGTCGTTAACTTCAAAACTATTTGAGATAAAAAATTAATTTACTAACATTTTTTGTGCTTCATACTATCCAGAACAAGGATATAATGTTCAATTTTCATTCCCGTGCCTTTGAATTTTGTCGGTCATAAAGTGCGATGCGCGCGTTTCAGACCCAAATCGGCCACTGTGCGCCGTTGGGGCTGGAAAAGGAGACGCCGCGAAATGCGGCTGCCGCTCCCAAGTACAAGCACCACGGCGTCCCTGGAAAGGGAGACGCCGAACGGACTTAGAAAGGGAGACGCTGCCGGCCTAACAGCCGCAGGCACTCCTAAGTATAAGTTCCGTTGCGTCCCTGGAAAAGGGAGACGCCGTCAGGGAGAGAAAGAGAGATGCCGTGGGCCGAATGGCCACCGCTCCTAAGTACAACCCACGCGGCGTCCCTTGGAAAGGGCGACGCCGCCCTCGCTAAGCCCTCCAACGACAGGTGACCAACCGAGTCCGAAGGGGAAAGCACCCACATGGTTCGTGATGCGCCCATACAGTCCTCACAGCTAGACCGCTAGCCTCTCACGTTCAAGACAGGCTCCACCTCCAAGTGGTACCCGCCGGCAAACCCAGCCTTCTGTGCTATCAGGTGGTCGGGGCTAACGGAGCTATGTCGCAGACTGCAAGCGCGGTTCGCCGCGCTAGTGCGATCTCGAGCGCTCGCCTTGCAGGCGGACGGGCTAGCAACCCCGAGCTGCTAGTCTGTCCGCGGCGTCGCTTATTCAACCCTGCGTAATCCACTGCAAGGCCGCGAGGCGATGTTGGTCCAATTGAACCTCATCTGGTGCCTCTCATGCGGCCAATACCATATAGCCTTCCCAGTCTCCATTGAACGCACTAAGGACGGCGAAGTTTTTCCCTCGGGAATCCTCCTCGACCACTCGGCGGGGGCCGGGTAAGGCGGTAGCGTTGTCAGCCTGCCAGAGAGTATTGACGAAGTCCCCGAAAGGGACCGCGCTCTCGGTAGAGGCAGCGCTAATAAATGGCCACTAGAGAATAGGTGGCAAGGCCACCTCAATAGTAGCACTGGCCCGCGGGCGGGAACCCCGCCGGCGCAGAGATATAAACCAGCCATGGGGATTGGCTGTTAACCCCCTGCGCGTTTGCCGTGCGCTGCAACCCGTGTCGTCGGAAAAGCGAATCCTGGGATCGGAGGGCCCCTCCAACACGTACCTTTGGCCACAGCTTCGACTAAACGGGAGGTCAGCCGAGAAAAGTAGCCCTATGGCTGACCAATCGGCTAGGAAACGATCGTACGAGCGAATTCCAAGTGGGCGAGGAAGCGGGCAGTGGAGTCTGGGGAGAACCAGTCGGCCACTGCAAGCGGACTATATCCTGTGCGTAAGCCTAACCCGGCACCCCCTCTTGCGGCATTGCGCCGTTGCACGAGGGCTACTGTCGGGTTCCACATGAGGGTCCAAGGAGGCTGGGCAGCGCTGCAGGACGAATAGAAAAAGCAAATGGATGATGATATAAACACACCATTGTCCCCGGAGGGGACGCATGAGATGGATACGGAAACGTTGCCCTCCGGGGCGACGACCAATCCAGTGCCCTCGAAAGAGGCCAAAGAGAAGACGCCCGTGGATGTGCTTTCTGACAAGGAAGCTGCCACGTTGGATCGCCCTCAGGGGCGCTCCAGGCGCAAAAGTCGAGTGGACGTGCCGCCGGTAGAGGCGACTGCCACTCGGGAGCTCTCGAAAGGGAGCTCCAAAGGGAGGAAACGGCCAGCGGAACCAGACGTGGAACCGCAGGCCGAGGTGGCGCATCGCGCCACCAAAAAAAAGACGAAGACGAAGGCGAGACGGAGCCGGAGTCTGGGCGAGAGTCCCGTAAGGGACTCCTCGGACGTAAGGCCACCGCCTAAGTCTACCTCCAATACGGATACCGGGGAGCTGACGGAGGCAGCCCTCGGAACATCCGCAACCGGGTCGAAGCCGGCAAAGCTCTCGAAAGAGAGCAAAACCTCGATCGTCCAGGGCGAACCCAAGGCAGGGCAATCAGCCAGCCAGGGTGCCCGCCCCAGGATAACGAGGGAAGCCAGCTCTAATGGCCATTCCGCGGCGAGCTCACCGGCGCGCCAGCGTGACCGCAAGGAGCAGGAGGCAACGCGCCTCCAACCCCCGAGCCATTCCGCGGCAAATCCGTCGGCAAGCCAGCGTGACCGTCATGTAGCGGCACCGGCGACGACCAAGAACCAGAAGCGCAAGGCCCGCATGGCCAGGAAAAAGGCTGCAGCTAAAGTCGAATCCGAGACGACCACAACCCGTCTGGACGAGGTGATGGCCAAGGCCCAGGCCCATGAGGAGGCCCTGCAAAACCTCTTGCTGAAACCTTCTAGCAAGGTAAGCAAAGAGGTTGCGGGCCATGTCATGAGCCAATTTTCCGCACTGACAGGCCTTCTAAGGGAAGTGCTCCAACACGGGGCAATCCTGGAAGGACGTCTGACGGCGCTCGAAGCTGCGACAGTATCGCAGCGCGCCGTTAAGACAACGGTCGAGAAGTCGCTGAACCGAGTTGCCAAGCAACTCGAAAAAGCGCCTTCAGCGTGCACCAAGGCTGCGAAGCCTGGTGCCGGGCGGCCAAAGGAAGCGCAAGCTCCCAGGCCAGCTACTTATAGCTATGCCCAAGCGCTGAAGACAGTAAGCGCGAAGAGACCGGGTGTACAGGGTGATGCGGATAATTGAAATCAGCTTTTTACCATCGAATTTTATCGATTTTTGAAATTGGTAATTGTTTCGACGGCCGTCTAATGTTACCGGTATCGCGTGGCTGCTTAGGGCCAACAGGCCGAATCAAGCCAAATACCGACAGTCTTCCGATTAACCGGCAAGGGCAAAATGAGTCGGTAATAAAACATTGCTGCACTGCACACTGGCAGGGAAAGTGTGAGCGATATGTGGCATAATAAACATAGTAAAGAGCGTGTCAGCGGTGCATTCTGGCGAGAAATCATTCTTGTTTTTTCTTTTATTATAACTATAAAGCGAAATATTGAAAGAGCCAGCAATTCTCTCCTTACCTCAAGTCAACTGCCAGGCTTTCACCCTTTTTTGGAAGGCGGAGGCAACACGCCTGCAGCAGCGGCGTGATCAAGGATTGCGGCCGAGTCTTTCAATATTTCGTTTTATAGTTGTAACAATGAGAGAAACAAGAATTATTTCTCGCCATAGTGCGAGAATGATAGGATTATCTATATTATTTATTATACATAAAACATTTATTATGACACGCGAATCTCTCGCACTCCTCCCCTGCCAGAGTGCAGTGCAGAAATGTTTTAGCAACGAAACGTGCTTGCCCACGAGGAAAATAATAATATCCCGCAAACGGCTGAACCGATTCGCTTGATTCTTGGCTCATCGGATTCAGAAAAATTACAGCTAAAATACTAAATTCAGATATAAATCCTTAATACCGTAACCTTTTCATAAATCGAGAAGAAATTTTGGCATCGATCGAATCTTCGGGATTATAGAGTCTCGGCTGTCGCGCGCCGTAGGGGACTACTACTTTGCGCGAGACTCTACCGAGTCTCATGGTTACCGACTCATTCTGCCCTTGCCGGTTAATCGGAAGACTGTCGGTATTTGGCGTGATTCAGCCAGTTGGCCCTGAGCAGTCACGCGACATCGGTGGCATCACACGCCCGCCGAGACAATTACCCATTACAAAAATCGATAAAATTCGATGGTAAAAAGCTGATTCCAATTATCCGCATCACCCTGTACCACCGACTAAGGAGGTCAAACCACTTCACGTGGTCAGGATCTTCCCGGAGTCGGCTGAAAAGTACCAGGACAGCGAAGCTACCAAGCGAGCTGTTCTGCAACTGGTGAAGCCCTCGAGGGAGAAGATAGCCGTCAAGTCGGTTCGGCGCATCCACAGCAATGGGATCGCCATCGAAACCGAGGAGGCGGCTCACCTCGAAGCGTTTACGGCGAGTACGCTACTCCGGGACGCCGGACTAAGCGCTAGCGTACTGGGCAAGAGGAACCCGACCCTCGGGTCTTCCACGTGCCCAGTGAGATCACCCTGGAGAAGTTTTTTTCTTGTATAAAGAAACAAAATCTCCGTAGCCTCTCGAAAAAGGTCCGAGAGGAAATGGCCGCAGCCGTTAAGCTGAGGTTTAAGACCTCGACCAGGGCTCCAGTGGCTGGGACAGAGACGAAGGCAACGCCCAAGTCCGAGTCCGGGTCAAAACTGAAGCCCGAGGTTGGAACCCCAGTAGGCAAGGCAGCCACTAGTACCTCGACCTGGGTGATCGAGGTCCCGCCGGAGATGCGATCCTGCATCCGGGGACAGGGCGACCGGGTGTTCGTCGAGTGGGCGTCTTGCCGTGTGCAAGATTTCCACTCCGTCACCCGGTGCTTCAAGTGCCAGAGATTTGGACATCTGTCCAAATTCTGCAATGTCGCAGCCAGTGTGTGCGGTCACTGCGCCGAAACGGGGCATACCACTGCCGACTGCAAGCAGAAGGGGCGGGCTCCGGTCTGCTCGAACTGCAAGCGAGTCGGCAAGCAGCACAATCACGGGCTTATGAGCAGAAGCTGCCCATCGTACAACGAGGCAATCCAGTTGGTGAAGTCACGCACCATCAATGGATAAAGAAGCCCGTTGCTTGCGTCTAAGTAGCAGGTTACGAATATTGCAGTTGAATATGCAGCGTTCAAGAACTGTTACAGACGAACTTCGTGTCGCACTTGAACGACTAGACGTTGATATCGTGCTCGTCCAGGAACCGTATAACGTCAAAGGCGTAGTTACGGGCTTGGGAGTCACGACACGCCTTTACACGGGCGGAGGGACGGAGGTGATGGCCGCAATCGCGGTCCGGAACCCGTCTCTCACAGTCGTGAGTCTCTCGCACCTGAACGACGGGCACATCGTCTGCGTGCACACGAAAGTAGAGAACACGGACCTGTATCTGGTCAGTCAGTACTTTCAATTCTCTGACGAGATAGAGAGCAGCCTGACAAGACTGGATCGGGCCCTACAAGCGATCGGAACGGGTCGAATCGTGCTGGGGGCCGATGCCAACGCCAAGTCTCCCCTAAGGGGATCGGCGGCAGCAGACGCCCGAGGAGAGGCGCTCGAAGAGCTCCTCTCAATGCACGGCCTGTTTGTTCTGAACGAGGCTGGCAGCATGGCAATATTCTCCAGCTCGTGCGGAGAGTCATACATCGACGTTATAGTGGCAACGCTCAATGCAGCCCACAGTATAATACAGTAGGGACACTCTCTGTCGGCGCCTTTGATGTCGGTGTCCCCACAAAATGGCGGCCAAGTGAGCTTAACCGGCAACTCACGCTGTCGGCACGAGATGACGCTAGCCTCGATTGGGCTTGGCTCGGCAAGCGGCCGCCTCACGCCGGCTGGCTTATAAGTCGGTGGGGGTACCGAGCCTTCTTTTCTACGCCGCGCGCCTATATGTGTGCGCGGCGTACTCGCATTATCGCCACAGATACGCTGTTCGTATCACTCGGCGGCTGGATGCCTCTCTACTTTCAGTATTTCAACAATTTTTTTTCCTTCAAAAAACAAAGGTCGCCCTTGCAATAGAGAATACTAATTATCAGTTCCCTGATGATCTCTGAAAAAATCCGTGCAAGCCTCATTATCCTCCCTATCACTATCTCTTTCCCCCCGGAAACAATTTATGAGATGCGTGAAGAGCATTCACTAACAAGAGTCGCGGTCACAGTATAATACAGTAGGGACACTTGTACCACGTGACAGGTTACGGCGCGGATTGCGCGCCGCCAAAGTTTAGTGGGCAAACTAACGGTAAAGGTTCGCCCCACATCGGTCAAAAATGCACGCTACCGCAGGGTGTCTTCACAACTGAATCGCCTGTCTAAAGAGAGAGTGAGAAGGAGATGGCTTCCCTCGCAGTCACAGCGTGAGGCGCTGGCTGGCCGGGTAGGAGTAGAGCAGGCCGCGAGGAGAGGCAAGAGTTCACTTCCCCTGATCGCCTACTCAACTCGAGCGTCTGTGGAGGGAAAGAGAAGGAAATATGCTTCCTCGCAGTCACTGCGTGACGCGCTGGCTCGCCGAGTAGGAGTAGAGCAGGCGGCGAGGAGAAGCAAGCAGAGTTCACTTCCCCTGATCGCCTACTCAACTCGAGCGTCCGTGGAGAGAAAGAGAAGGAGATATGCTCCCTCGCAGTCACAACCACATGCGCGTGGAAACGGTGCGGCACGTCATACGAGGAAGAAGGATGGATATATACCATCTTGCTCGTGCTAGTCTTTCGAATCGAAGGCTTTCTTATGACTTTAGGCTTGCGCGATTAATTATCCTTGATTGATCATCTCTGGGCCCCAATCCGGCAGTTAATTTTTATAATTTAAATTTGTATTTTTTTACTTAATAACTTTATTTTTTATAAATTTTATAATTATTTTATAATTTGAAATCTTATAGTTTAAATCTTTAGGAAATAATTTTAACAAACGGCCCTTTTCAGAGCCACTAATTATTGGAGTCTAAAGGAGCACGTAAATGGAAAAATAAGAGAGAAGGCAAAAAAAACTTTTTCCCACAGCCGGGAATTGAACACGGGGAAACCGAGTGGCAGGCCGGACACCTTACCACGGCGCCACTGCGGCCTTTTAAGCGTAAGTAATCATACCTTAAAGACATTTATCTGCCGGGTTAGGGCACTGCGATGAATAATCAGGGATAATTAATTCGGTGCTGGTGCATTTTACTGAAAACCAGTGAGAGCCGTTTCAAACTACAACGATTCTACAAGACAAATGGTACACAAACCATTTGTCGTTCTCATATTTAATTCCAATCGGAACTGAAGTTTTAAAGCAATATCATTACTATGTTCCTTAAATTAGATTCAATTATTTGCATTTGCAATCAATTGTATTTTATTCAATCATTCAAATCTTTATATTGCGGGCTTCCGAAACCACAGTATGTATATTTGTATACTGTGGCCGCGGTCTTCCGACAGCGGACGACGGCGATGCGCCCGTAACTTTGTCGCTTGTCACACGTATGAGCGGCAGGCACACATGCCCGGAGCGTACGTCACGATTCCCCACTATCTGAGCCCGCCGCCAGCTTCCTCCAGCGACGGACAGCAGCTATAAAGGCGGTAAAGAAATAATAGGAAATGAGTCGGGGCTCCTCACTTTTGCGCCGCCCAGTATACGAAACGAACGACGAATCGATGCTACAGCCATCTATACTCCAGCGGGCAAAGTAGCCGAGAAACCGGTTTGCGGCCGCCATTTTCGTGAACATCGAGATCAAAGGTGCCGACACGGAGTGTCCCTACTGTGTATACTGTGGTCGCGGTAGCCCAGCGGTTACATTTTTGAACAGTAATGTCGCGGATCGGAGTTCAGTTCCCGGAAGTGGCGGTACTTTTTTCGCGCCTTTTCATCTGATTTTTTATTTGTATTACATTAGCTCATGATAAATAACACCTATTATCATTCCTTTAACGATCATGCACAAATAGTTTTGCGAGACTGAGCTGGAGGCAAACTGCTTTTGCAAACTGAGAAACAGTATACAGTAACCGTAATAAATTCTTCCCCAAATTCTTTCGTATCGCGCATAGTTATTATCGCATCGTATTAAACAACTATAAATGTTATCACCCCGTACCCAGTGATAAGCTACTTTGAAAAGTAGCGTATAAAACGTATCGCAATTCTTGCAGGTAGACGCGAACATTGGGACGACGAGCGAAATGACGGAGACATATCTCTATCCTTCTTTATTCTTGTAGGCCGCACCGTTTCTACGAGCGACTGCATGTGACTGCGACAAAACGTATCTCCTTCTCGCTCCCCCTACGGCCTCCTCAGCTCCTGACCGAAATCCGCCGGTGACTGCGAGAGAATATATCTCCGTCGCGCTCCCTCTCGCGCTGAGGAGGCCGTAAGGGGAAGTGAAAGTCGCTTCCCCTTACGGCCTCCTAAGCCCCTACCCGCAGCTCGGCCGCGACTGAGTGTGACTGCGAGGGAACGTATCTCCCTCTCGCTCCCCCGCAGCGACTGTGTCGGCGCTTGGTGGATTTACAGGTGACATGCCGCTTTTCCACCGGGGGAGCGCAGATCGGCCCTGGCCAATCACGTGGTACAAGTGTCCCTACTGTATTATACTGTGATGCAGCCGGACTGGTTCGAAGCTGGGAAGTCAGGGATGACCTTACGTCCAGCGACCACCGTGCTATTGCTTTTGAGCTCACCCCGAACGCACTGAAGAGGATCAGCCCCGAGAGGGGCGTTTCCCCACAAGGAAGGCCGACTGGCCGGACTTTGAGAGAATCCTCGAGGAGCAACTGCGGGACCTCCCTCCACTGGTCCTGTCCGCACTGGAGGGGACAGAGGCACGCGCAACACAGATTGAGCAATCAATCGTCGCAGCGTGCAACGCCGCGATTCCCCCAAGGAAAAAGCGCGGAATAGCCGTCCCCTGGTGGAGCGATGAGCTCACGAGACGAAAGAAGCGCATCTATAAATTACGGCGCGCCTTTCAGTCCCTAAGAGATGCAGACCTAAAGGCGGCCAAACACGACGAGTACCTCGAGGAGAGAAAGTCGTACATGTCCGCTATTCGAAGCGCAAAGTTACGAAGCTGGAACGCTTTCGTAACGAAAGAAGGAAACAAAGAGCCATGGGGCTTTCCCTACCGAATCGCGATGGGTAGGCTCAGAACTGAGGCTGCGATGAGCAACCTCCGTACCACGGACGGTCATACGATGACGTGGGAATCCACGGCTAAGACGCGGGTACACGCGCTAATCCGGATGACAACTCGGAAAGCGACTCGCCCGAACAGGCACTCCTGCGAGAGGAAGCTGCTGCTCTGCCCTTAGTGGACGACGATTCGCCGTTCACAGGAAGGGAATTTGCAGCGGCAGTCAAGACTCTCAAGAACGGGAAGTGCCCCGGGCTGGATCGCGTAGAGGTTGAAGTAGTTAAGCGATTGCCCCTGTCGGCAAAAATCGCCCTGCTCGACCTTTGCAACGCGTGCCTTAAATATGGGGTGTTCCCAACCCGCTGGAAACATGGCTCAACCCGAGCCCTGTTAAAGGCGACAACAAAACCAGTTGCTGACCCTAAATCGTATCGACCGATCTGGCTGTTGTCGATACTGGGCAAAGTCCTCGAGAAGCTAATGCTAAAGAGGCTAGAGCCCGTTTTCCTTCAAGCACCATACGTATCCGATCGCCAATGCGGTTTCCGCCGCGGGAGATCGACCGAACACGCTTTGGTTGCGTTCCGCGAGGCGGTGGCTAGTAGGCCGGAGAAGTATGTGCTAGGTCTGGCTTTCGACATATCAGGGGCGTTCGACAACGTTTTGTGGCCGAGTGTGATGAGTAATCTCAGAACGCGCGACTGCCCCAGAAACCTGTATGGCCTTATGACGAGCTACTTCGCGAAACGGGTTGTGTCCATCGTGTCCAACCACGGAATAGTGAGCAAGCAAGTCACGAAAGGTTGTCCGCAGGGGTCTATCCTCGGACCCAGTTGCTGGAACCTCGTATTTGACGGGGTTTTAAAGCTCCTGGAAGGAGAGGAGTTCCATTGCGAACCAGTAGCGTACGTCGATGACCTGCTTGTGATAATCTACGGGAAGTCGCGAGCAGAGATCGAGCAAAGAGCGCAGTGGGTGGTAGACGGAGTCTCTGGGTGGTGTTCATCTCAGAAGTTAACTCTATCCGCCACCAAGACCGAGATGATCCTGTTCAAAGGCAGGCTGGACAGAGAAAGACCCCCAGCGGTCCGGGTAGATGGCAGACGGCTACCCCTGCAGGATACCATTCGGTACCTCGGGGTAGACATAGACGCTGGTGTTGGGATAACCACCCACGTCAAGAGAGTCCGCGCTAAATGCCTGCTAACCTTTAACAAGTTGGCGGGTATTGCAAGAGCAAATTGGGGACTGGGGCATCGCGCCATGAGTACCATGTACAAAGGCGTGTTTCTCCCGGTTGCCACATACGGAGCCGCGGGGTGGGCAGACCTACTAAACGCACATACCAGGCGTAGCCTGGAGAGTGCGCAAAGGCAGGCGCTACTCCGTGTCACTAAGGCCTATATAACAGTCTCCACCGATGCAGTTTGCGTGATTGCAGGTGCGATTCCGATAGACTTGGTGTTACTCGAAAGAGTAGCTATGTTTAATGCTCGTACGCTCAAAAGCATTGAAGTCGGCGACTATCGCCTAAGCCATGACGAAATGGTCGAGAACAAAGTCTCGAAAGGCACGGTGAAAACCAACGTCCGTAGAGCCGTTCGAGACATGTGGCAACTGAGATGGGAGACGTCGGTGAAGGGCCGTACTACGTACGGATTCTTCGAGAGCGCCTCCACAAGACTCGAGGCACGTTGGGTCGAAACTGGTTACTACGTAACTCAGTTCCTCAGCGGCCACGGAGATTTCCAGGCCAAGCTATTTCAGTTTGCCCTGGTTAGGGACGATAAGTGCGGCTGCGGCGCGACGGAAACGTCGAGCCACGTGCTGCGCAGTTGTCCCAAGTACCAAACAGCGCGAGAATGCCTGATGCAGGCTGCCGCCGACGAGGGGCTACTATGGGCCCTGACGGATAGGCAGCTCGTGTCCGAACAAATGTTCAAGGCATTTCGAATGTTCGCAGCCGAAGTACTCAAGGCTAAAGAGGACAAGCGAAGGGAAGATCGGGCTGTAAGACGTAGTCCGCCCGACTGAGTACAATTAGTTATACAGCTGACCAAAAACGTACGTGACGCGTTTTACCGCAGGGGGTACTGAGCGAAGAGAGCTTCGGCTCTCTTCCCGGCTACCGGTGGTTGACTACACCGCGGTCCCCAGTCGGCCGACCAGTGTAGTGCTCGGCACATCTTTAACTGGTACCTCGGGAGTGGATCTTGAAAGAGAGCCCCACCCGCAAGGGTGCTGATGCACAACAGGGTTGGACTCGAGGGGGCGTGCGGTGTCGGCCTCTCCATTAGGAAAGGCCCTTGGCACATGAGAACGATAGAAGACGAGAGAAGCCGGTATAGCCGCAAGGCCAAGGTACGGCGCCGCCTCTTCGAACATCCAGAGGTCGGGAACACGTCGTAACAACAAATGTCCCTATCTACTGTCCGCAGGGGTGGCTGATGCGTGCAGCCACTGGGGAGTAGCGTCCCTACGGGTTCCCGAGCTCTTTTCACCACGCACAAATACACACATACACACCTGACACAAACATACTCTGGGCAGTCTGCGGGGTTGACGGGCCGGTTCGCCGCGGGGTCTCGGTTGCGGGCCTGCCAGAGGGTACCGGGCATAAACCGGGTTCTGGCACTCCCGGGCCGTTCGATAGTACAGGGGCCCGGGTCGGTGTAACCGACACGGCCTGGCTGCCCCACCAGCGAACAAAAAATCTCGCGTCATGCTGTAGTGCCGAGTGGCGTCCGGAGGGGTCCCTGCAGCATGGCGCGGGGCCTACCCTGAGGCCACTGGAGGCTTCTGCTTCCGAAGTGCTTTGCGGGGGGTCGGCCTGGCTTTCTCGCTGAATAATAACCCGGCGTTTACACGCGCGCAAACATGCACTTTTTCTTAAAACAAATACACATACACACATACACACACAAAACAAACATACATACTTATACTTACACAAACAAGCAAAACACATTAAATACACATAAAACCAAACAATGCATAACAAACATGAAAAATGGACTCTAAAAATGAAAATACTTTAAAAGTACCAACTAAGACTACCCCTGGTCAAGAAAACCTAACTCAAAAAATTAATTTAGACAGCCGGGAGGTTGATATCTATCCTCGGGACGTAGACATGGACATGGATGCCCAGGTGATGCCAGCTCCTGGACCAAGCCGAAGGGGATCACTCTCTTCTGTTTATTCTGAGAGCAGCGTTCGAATGTCGACTAAGCGAAAGAGAACCGAAGAAAATGAAACAATAATGTTTTTGAAGAAGACTCGTGCTGATCTTGAAGTGTTTCTATTCAATGATGTGAATAAAATAAGTAAAGCTTCTATAAAATTTATTTTGAATAAATTCAGTGATGTTGAGAGTAAGGCAGTTGAGAACTTAGTAATTACCGAAAAAATGGTCGACAAATTAGTAAAAAGCAGTGAAACAAAGAATATGCCAATGGCGGGGAGAACATATTCTTCAGCGGTCTGTAGTAGACAAGAAAAACGACTAGAAAATGATAATACTGAAACAATAATAATTAGAGCGAGTGAAACAAATAAATCAGATACGAGTGGGACTATAAAAGACAAAATTATGGATATACTAGAACCTGTTTAGAATGAAATCAAAATAAAACGAATCAGAAAAATAAGAGATAACGGAGTAGTCATTGAATCGGAAGATCTTTCAAAATGGAATATAATGTCGATACCCAGTCTAGCAGCAAAAGGGCTAAAAATGGAAAAACCAAGAAAATTTGGACCCTCTATAATAGTATTTGATGTTGACCAAAAATTAACAAAAGAGAACATTAAGCAAGACTTGTGGAACAAAAACTTAAAACAATTTCAAGAAATTAAAAAAGAGTATGATAACGGGACAATAATAAAATTTAATACAAGAAGTAAAGATCCTAATGCTGTAAACTGGGTAATAGAAGTTCCTGGCGTAGTATATACAAAATTAATGCAGACAGAAAGAGTATATCTAGATTTTAAATGTCACAAAATTAAAGAATTTCTCAATATAATGAGATGTTATAAATGTCTAGGATATGGGCATACGTCAAAGCATTGTAGAGAAAAAGAGCAGATATGCGAACACTGCTCAAATGAAGGCCATTTAATGAAAGATTGCCCTAAAAAGGGTGAAAAACAAGAATGTATTAATTGCAAAAGATCCAAGAGAAAAGATACAATGCATAGCTACAGAAGTAATACTTGTCCTGAATACATAAGCAGCTTGAGTTATACAAAGGAAAAATTAAATACTAAAAAAAACGGCTATACAAATCCTTCAGATAAACGCGCAACGATCGATAAATGTAGCTAACGAAATTCGAGAACTAGCAGAACGAAAAAATATTGATATTATAATGGTACAAGAACCGTATTCCTTCAAACGTAAAGTTAAAGGATATTCTTCAATGTCAAATACAGTAATTGCGGCAGAAAGACCAAATCCAATGGCAGCAATAATTATCCGAAACCAAAAAATAGTAGTAACAAAATTACAAACTTTATGTACTGTGACGAGCGAGCGCTTATACGGCTCCTGGGTAAGCAACTCTCGGCACCTTCGTCGGGCAATTCGCCCTGCTCAGTAAAGAGACCCAGGCCCTGAAAAGGGCCGGTAGTGAATACGTTCGAAAGGTGGGTTTTCGAGACTGGCAGGCGAGCTGGGCCCGACGGGAGGTCCTTGGTCCAGCCAGTTGTTTCACAAAATTATAACAAGCGGGACGCCCAAAGGAAGCACAGTAAGGTTAACCAAGGAGCCCAATAATCAAAGCAGTAGTTAAGGATAAATGAAGAAAATAGATTTATTCAGAATTGCAGAAAATATCAGTGAAGTCAGTAGAAAAAGAGAAAATGAATTGTAATCAGATAACGGGCCGGAGGGGCCAAATTCCAGTCTATAGAGACAATTCTTATTAACAATATTTATGACACAGTCAATATCTAACGCCTCGTTACACGCGC
The DNA here is from genome assembly GCA_963675795.1 of Crossocerus cetratus. Classification (NCBI taxonomy): domain Eukaryota; kingdom Metazoa; phylum Arthropoda; class Insecta; order Hymenoptera; family Crabronidae; genus Crossocerus; species Crossocerus cetratus. Next base: position 2,058,093 of record CAVMBF010000001.1, read on the forward strand.
TGTCCCTATTTTACTCGGACCCTAGGTCCTCCGCACTTTCTTACACAATCAAAGGTCTATCCCGCAGAAGCATAGCATATATCACAGAGCAATTATATCAATCATTCATACCCAAGCAATTATATCCAAGCAGTAGAATGCAAACAATGATAAAGCAAGTACTGTAATTACATGCTGAAGCTCACGGTGCGTTTCATACTATCGGGACGCATTCCCGGTCCACGCGTTAACATGCGAAATAATCCTTCATCAGCTAATCCATTACGCTAGTTCTATGCTAACCCGTTGTGCCCAGAAGCGACACCAGGAAGGGCTGGTTATCCGGGGCAGAAGGCCCTAATATGTGGAGACACTTGGTCGGCTTACCGAAGTTCTAACGATCACGATCCACCCTCAGAGAAAGGTACACAATCGATCCGGACTCGGAGTAGACGGAGCAGCAGGAGAGCGTTCGATACTCGGCTTGCACGCTTGTAGGCTCGGTTTTACCCTGCCCTTTCCCCCATTCCCTTCGCGGATCCTAGATCTAGGCAGGTGCGCTATCCTAATACGCGAATCTTTGGCGGTCCTAGAGTCACGTGGGTTGACAGGTGGCGTAGTCTGGCCTAATTTCGTTTCGGCGCAATTGGGGCAAGTCGATCCATTGGCATCGACTGCTCGGGCTGGTGACCGCCCGTGTGCCTGGTCCCGCGTGCTCCCCGCCGCTTGCCGGGCTATCCTCCCGGCTTCATGCTGCCATTGCCTCAGGGTGGGGGGTCAGGAGGTTTCTCGCCTTGTCTCAGCTGACTGCGGCCCGTCTCTCCTCCTTCCTCGTCTTGTTGGCCCTCCAAGTTCGGCCTGATACTTCCTTATCCTATCTCTCATACAAAAAGAACGCGAAGCCAATTTCGTGTTTCCACTCTAATTTCGGAGCCTAAGGGAACCCTTCCTGGCTCTGCTGCCCTACCCCGAGCCCGGGTTACTCTCTGTACCTCGGGTCCAGCTAACTACTGAGGGACACTAGCCGCGATTCATAGCGAAGCGCCTGACGCTTCGCTACAGTACCCAACACATGGTTTGGGTAAACGTTAGCACGGGCGAGGGAGATTTTAACCTGGTCTCTTTATATTGTCAGTACTCGCACAGCATAGAGAGTTATCTCGACAACCTAGAACAAGGATTAGAAAAAACTAACAACTACGGTACTATCATTTGTATGGACGCCAATGCTAAGTCGACACTGTGGTATAGCGGAATGGCTGACGAAAAAGGTGAAAAACTAGAGGACACCATAATAACAAAACATCTGTACATAATGAATAAACCAAACAACCCTCCAACGTTTTGGAACGTCCACGGTAGTACAAATATAGATGTGTCACTTTGCACACGCAATTTGGCCGGTAAAATATACCCCACAAAAGGCATTGAAAATGCAAAGACCTGCGCCAAGTACAAATTGGTGTACAGAGTCCATCTATGATTAATGTGAAATCGTAGAAGGTGAGTCAAGTTAGAATGTGGATATAGTATAGGAGGCATGTTTGCACTCTGTTCCCATAAATACACTAAGCGCATTTATATAATTTATACAATATAATATAATATATGTACAATATCAAAAATAACAATTAGTGTGAAATATACATCAATTGCTCACTAATGCTAATGTCTTCTTCAACAAAGAATATGAAATTCGAGAATGTGTGCACGTACAAAGCGCATAGATGCACATACGTGAACAACGGTAAAGAATCTCTAAACCATCATGCCCCTCCCTTTGAATACAAACAGGTGTCTTTGCATTTAGATTTACATGTTACAATAAGATTCACCAAGATCGAGGGAACAGTGTTTCCCTTCGATCAATAAATATATGTGTTGCATGAGAAGTACTTGGTGGCCCGCTTTGTTACACTCCAACAACATATGATTGGAAAGACTAAATTTTCTTTCTATGTCATAATATGCATAATACATTTAAATAATCTATATAATATATACACCCCCAAAATACATTAAAATGTAAATAAAAGCGCCAAGTAGTTTAATGATCCAAAAATGGAATAGATATCACACAAGAAAGCCAAGTTTTCAATCAAAGATACCACACGTTAATTAATTAATTAACCTGCATCTCTAACTTTAAAACTTGGAATGTGCATACTTAATTACCAATCAAAAAATATTACTAGCATATGACTACCTTGACACAAATTTGCACACGCCAAGTTTTAAAGCTTGAGATGCAAGTTAATTAATTAATTAACGTGTGGTATCTTTGATTGAAAACTTGGCTTTCTTGTGTGATATCTATTCCATTTTTGGATCATTAAACTACTTGGCGCTCTTATTTACATTTTAATGTATTTTGGGGGATTTCACGCCTTTTTGGTTGTTCATATTTTGAAGAAAAATACAATCGGACTGTACCACATTCATATAACCGTCATCATTGTTTTGACACATCACCAGTCATGGCATAACCAATGTGTCGGTATAAAACCATGTTATCTGCACAGCGCTCTGCAGCACTTCGCAGTGGTGCCATATAGCGTGAAACACGTGAGAGTAACATTTTTAGGAATTGTATTAATCCGGACGATGAAACTCTTAATCCGCTTTGCCTTTACCACGAGAAAAATAAAAGAGAAAATTCATATCTCCGGAACGACTGGACCGATCCACATGATTCTTGGCTCATTGGATTCAGAATAATCAACGATGAAATACAACATTCTGAAATAAAATCTTGGGGCTCTAACTTTCGCATAAATCGAGGTGAAAGTTTGGTAACTAAGGATAACAGCTAGTGTTCGGGATAATATAGCCTCGGCTGTCGCGCGCCGGAGTGTCATATATATATGGAGGGGGAACTTCTACTTGGCGCGAGACTCTACCGAGTCTCCTGATATATATATACATATCTTTATTTTTACATCTAAAGTCAAAGATTCCTAAAACTCATTTTAAACAGCCCATCCACATTTCTCTTAACTATTAACTGAAGAAACATACCAAGGGAACATCATCGAACACTTGGTAGTCTTTGCCGCTCGAGACATAACCAAGGCGAGCCATCTGAGCAATTAATTATTTAACTTCACGAAAGAGGCATTGAGAAACCTCCACGTTATCCTCGAAGCTGACGAGTGCACAGTATAATACAGTAGGGACACTCTCTGTCGGCGCCTTTGATGTCGGTGTCCCCACCAAAATGGCCGCCAAATGAGCTTAAGCGGCAACTCACGCTGTCGGCACGAGATGACGCTAGCCTCGATTTTGCTTGGCTCGGCAAGCGGCCGCCTCACGCCGGCTGGCTTGGAAGTCGGTGGGGGTACCGAGCCTTCTTTTCTACGCCGCGCGCCTACATGTGTGCGCGGCGTACACGTATTACCGCCACAGATACGCTGTTCGTATCGCTCGGCGGCACAGTTGCTCGGCGGCGAACAGCCGCCGCTCTGGATGCCTCTCTACTTTCAGTATTTCAACAATTTTTTTTCCTTCAAAAAACAAAGGTCGCCCTTGCAATAGAGAATACTAATTATCAGTTCCCTGATGATCTCTGAAAAAATCCGTGCAAGCCTCATTATCCTCCCTATCACTATCTCTTTCCCCCCGGAAACAATTTATGAGATGCGTGAAGAGCATTCACTAACAAGAGTCGCGGTAGCCCAGCGGTAACATTTTTGAACAGTAATGTCGCGGATCGGAGTTCAGTTCCCGGCAGTGGCCGTACTTTTTTCGCGCCTTTTCATCTGATTTTTTATTTGTATTACATTAGCTCATGATAAATAACACCTATTATCATTCCTTTAACGATCATGCACAAATAGTTTTGCGAGACTGAGCTGGAGGCAAACTGCTTTTGCAAACTGAGAAACATAGTATACAGTAACCGTAATAAATTCTTCCCCGAATTCTTTCGTATCGCGCATAGTTATTATCGCATCGTATTAAACAACTATAAATGTTATCACCCCGTACCCAGTGATAAGCTACTTTGAAAAGTACGATTATATTCGAATCGAAATCGAATACGCAATGAGTTCAACTGCAATAGGCTAGCTTTTCGTTACGCATCTCGTTTCCACTCGGGAATGAAAAGGTAGGAGTGACGGGGGGCTTAGGGCGGCGAATTTCTATTGATACCGCTTCGAGGGGATGGAACGGCTCCGCAAATTCCTTGTTTGTTTCGAGCGTGGAATATACATAGCAAGCAGGGAAATCCCAAAGAGTAATTCTTTCTATCGCGATGATTCTACCTTGCCCGTTACCCTGCTGCGCAGAGTTATAAAACATCTGGGTGTTTAGGGATGCCAGCTTTCTTTTGCCGAGGCCGAAAGCGCACCGGGATCAGGAGACTCGGTAGAGTCTCGACGTCAAGTAGGGGAAAGCGTCAATCGTCAACCGACTGGCCGGCGAGACTCGCCGAGGCTCCTTTTCCCGACCCAACTCAGGTCACAATGGATTTCAGACACACGAATAATTATCTACATATACAGTAGGACCCCGCATACTGCTCGCTGCTCGGGAGTGTACGTACGCAGTACGAGGGGTGGAAAATTTGTACGACACACCCGAAAAATGAGCGGTCGAGACCCTTTTTTATAGCCCACGTTATAAACCGTAAATTACCAACACGGCCTATTTTTCAGTGTAGAAGGTAAAAGTTTTATTTTGTTATTTGGCATTAAAAATTCCCTGTTGAATGAATTCGTGGTGTTTTTGCGAGAGCAATGATACCAAACTCGATATACTTGAACCATATAATGTTATAGTACTACCATGCAAGGCAGTCGTATGCGGGGTCCCGCTTGACGAGCACTTCTGCCTTGAATGTAGTATGTATAATATTAAATGGTCCAATTAGGTCGAGTTTGGTATCATTCTGCTCGCAAAAACGTCGCGAATTCATTCAACAGATAATTACTAATGAAACATTGGAAAATAAAAACTTTTAAGTTTTATTTGAAAATGTACCTGTTATATCCTTAAAAGGTCGTTAATCCGTAAACTCATAAATGACCCTCGGGGTGTACTACATCATGCAAATGCAGTAGAACCTCCAGGCACGTTGGGGAATCGGGACAGAATAAAATCCTAAAACGAGTTTCACCAATTTCGTGAGGATTAGCGATTTTCCTAAACTCGGCGGTCCTGCATCGACCGACTTTTATGACTTGGTTCCGCTCGGGACTACATTTATGACCCTGAAGCCATAAAAGTCAAGTCCATTTCAGGAGAATAAACATTATTATTAACATTTCTTGTTTTGCATTAATCATAATATGTCTAACGTATCCGTGATATTTTTACGAGTTCATTGATACCAAATTGGACCTGGGTTACGTATTAATTAGTAGTGGAACCGAACATTGAACCTTTACAGGATATCCTAATATAAAGCCTCGCCGGGGTCTTACTCTGTAACTGTGTGTGTAAAAATTTTCGTCAAATGTATTCACCGTGTTTACTGTTGGTATGTTCGGAGCAAATCATAATTAAAGATGAGGCTGGATCGCTTCTTTGTTCCAGTTTCAGTCAATCCAAGGGACCGATCGATCGGTCAATTTCAATCCTTAAACGTTTTAGTCTGAGTGCTAATCCGCGAGTTCCATTCTTTCACAGGTGTGAATGACACTATACGTAGTACCTGTACGTGTTACGAGCCGAGCAACGGATCGACATAATTGAAAGTTTGTGTTGCGGTGTGCCGGCGAAGGAATTAGTTTTGAAGTTTGGTGTGCATGAAAATTCGGTGCGGTGCATAACAAGGAAAGCGAATGAGCTTCGCCAATATGCGAAAGACCGTTCTGTACACGCGGTGGATGTGCAAGGAATAAAAAAAGAGTACTGCCATGTTGAGTGCGTGTCATGAATACATATATTATAGTGGCGATACTCAAACATTTCTTAAATTTATTTCGCATATACAATTAGCTACAAAGCTACATTCCCTCTCGGAGCGAAGAGTGCCAAGAAACTTTTGCCCCTTCATGCCTGTTCATTCATCCTCGCCAGCCCCGACGACGAATTTCCATCAGCCGCTAAAATGGATGGTCACTCGAGGGGCTTGCTTGTCACGAAGAGTCATAAAAAACATCTGGTCGAGCGCGGCACATTTTCCCCAACACAGTCGCACTGGAATACGTGCATAGGTACTTGCATATTTTGCAGGAACTTGGATACTTTTAAGTGTTCCAAAATGTTATTTTCAAATGCGATTTAATGAGCAAAGTCTCCCCCTAGACGGTATACCCGGCAACGCATTTATGGTCGGACTGTTATGTTCAAATTACGCATATACATTCATCTCGATCGTCTTGCTTAGCGGTGTCACATCATTGCACGTCATACATTCAAATAAGTTGTGAGTGGAATGTGGAAATGTTTGTTTTATTTCTACAATACTCCTCATAATCGTGCCGAAAGGTAAGTACAGTTTTCCTAAGATGGTCAAGCAGAATGTATTGCTGTGTGTAAGATAATACTCAGTGCCCACAGAATGTTCCCCTCTGATTGGCTCATATCAGAGTTGTGAGAGCCTTTCAAACTGACGACAAGAACAAATGGAAATATTTTCTATCGAATACCATTGCATGAAAACATTTTGACATCTTACAGTACCAGTAGACGGGAGCCAAGTTAGCTTCAGGGTACCTCTTTAGGTAGACCGAGGGTAACCGGACCCATGGTGGGGGTTGGGTCCTATATAAGGGTTGCCAGCGGACACCCTTCATTTCACTTTTGCTTCCCGGACTGTATTGGTGAGTGGTCGAACTTTCTGTTCTTTTCGTTTTCGAAATTTCTTGTTTCCGCGATTAATCAGAGGTATAGTTTTTAATCATAAGCCTTCTGACATTTCTCGATTCTTCCAGATACATAAAAGATGACAAAAAGAGCGCGATCGCTGTCGCCAAGGGTTTTGAAGGAGATGCCGGTGCCGAGCTTCACCCGCAAATTGGTAAGTCTGACTGTTTTTTGCGCCTTGGTACAATCGAATTGTAAAATATCATAAAATATTAGATGTTAGGAGCATTGAACGCCTAAAAAATTGTTGCATTATCTTGTTACCGGCAAAAAAGACGCAGGAGCCGCAGCAACAGCAGTCGCAGCAGCAGCAGCAGCCGCAGCAACAGCAGTCGCAGCAGCAGCCGCAGCAGCCGCGACCAGGGCCGTCCGCAATTCCGGACAATCAAAAAGAAGTAAGTCTTGCATTCTATTGATTGTATGCAGTAGCATAATCTAAGTTTTAACTATTAGAAAATAATAGGTATTAGGAGCGTTGGACACCCAAAAAATTGTTGCTTTATCTCGTTACAGGCTAAAAAGACACAGCCGCAGCAGCCGCAGCAGCCGCAGCAACAGCAGCAGCCGCGACCAGGGCCGTCCGCAATTCCGGACAATCAAAAAGAAGTAAGTCTTGCATTCTATTGATTGTATGCAGTAGCATAATCTAAGTTTTAACTATTAGAAAATAATAGGTATTAGGAGCGTTGGACACCTAAAAAATTGTTGCTTTATCTCGTTACAGGCTAAAAAGACACAGCCGCAGCAGCCGCAGCAGCCGCAGCAACAGCAGCAGCCGCGACCCGGGCCGTCCGCAATTCCGTACAATCAAAAAGAAGTAAGTCTTGCATTCTATTGATTGTATGCAGTAGCATAATCTAAGTTTTAACTATTAGAAAATAATAGGTATTAGGAGCGTTGGACACTTAAAGAATTATTACATTATCTTATTACAGGCTGACAACACGGTCCGGTTGTTACGAAACCTGGGCTACCGGGTGCGGACGGCAAAGGCAAAAAAGCGGAAGCCACAGCCGCAGCCACGACCGGACAAATCAGGAAGTGAGCCCAACCAGAAAGAAGTAAGTCTTGCATTCTATTGATTGTATGCAATAGCAGAATCTCAAGTATGTACTGGAAACAAATATAGTACTTTACTGATAGAAATTTCAAAATACGGAGATACGTGGTTGAAATTTCGTGGAGAGGTTTATTAATCTATTTAGAAAACGCTGGCAAAAACTCAAGACGTTCTACTAAATGGTTTAAGAGTTGTACCGTTCTTAAATGAGGATTAGTGGTTTTGTATTCGCTAGATTCCGCGAATATTACGCACAGGTCTTAGAAAACAAGTGCGCGTTAGTTAGTCCGTTCATTCTATGTTAATAGTATGTTCATTCATTCTCATTCTCATTCATTCTATTTCTCGTAATTACGCTTCTGAGTGTTATCCAAATTTTTGACAACGATTAGTAAATGCGTCGTTGACATACTGTGAAAAACAGAAAACTGTCTTGGTATTTCTTTATGGCTTTACTCGACAAATCTTCATTTGTATATACAACGCTATAACTTTTAAACCATTTAGTAGAATGTTTCGAGTTTTTGCCAGCGTCTTCCAAATAGGTTTATGTACCTCTCCACGAAATTTCAACCACACATCGCAGTGTTTTGAATTTTCTATCAGTAAAGTACTATATTTGTTTTCAGTCATTTAATGAATACACACATCTATTTAGACTTTCATTGATGTCCTTTCACACAGTACTGCAATCCATGCAAATACAAATTTAAAGAAACAATACACACCTTTGAAGTCAAGATCTACTTTCGTAAACTTTCTTTCGAAGATATCAGTTATAGCAGAAACCGAACTACTCTACAGAAACTTAACTACACTAACATACTCATTCATTTTATATTTTGATTACAGATTGACAATGCCATTGCTCGGGCCCGAGAGCTGGGCTTCCGGGTGCAAAAGCCCAGCAAAGTCGATGGCGGTCGAGGATATACCGGACGCCGTGGCCGTGGACGGGGTGGGCGCCGAGGGGGTGGCGGTCGGGGGGGTGCTGGTCGGGGCGGTGCTGGTCGGGGCGGTGGCGCGCAGGGCGCCATTAATTATAATTATTTTAATGTAGAATCTATATTTAAGCAAATATAGGCTAATTATAATTAGGGGTAATTATACAGAAAGACGGCTCCACCGATTTCAATGATTTTCATATATGTTATGGAGGATGCTTCCCAGCATCCTCTAGAGGGAAGAGGGAAACCATCCTCCATAACATATATGAAAATCATTGAAATCGGTGGAGCCGTCTTTCTGTATATTTACCTAATTAGGATTAATATAGTTATAGAAAATAGTCATAGTCTAGTCATAGTCATAGAATATATAGAATTAATATAGCTATAGAAAATAGTCATAGTCATAGTTATAGAACATTATTTGTAGTTAATTTTATCGCGGGTTTTTTAATAAATATGTTTCATTGTAACTGTGCAATTTTGTTGACAGCGTTAACTGTATCCCACATATCCTTCTCCTTCCAGCATATAGCAACATTCCCAATCCATCGATTCGCGCTTTTCTCTTTTTCAGTTTTTTAATCTGGCCGGGCATGTAGGGTAGTTGTCGTGCTATATATTGTCCGAGCGTAAAGCATAAGAAATTTCTCAACTTTCGTCGGTTTGCCACCACAGTATAGCCATAACCAGTAGGGTCACTCGGCCGATTTCGTGAAGCCACGATCAGATTAGGATGGCCATCGTTTCTCTGGCCAGCCACCAGGGGCATGACGATTTTGTTTCAGTTGGCCACGGCTCGTAGGCAAGCGGCGAGCGGGGCCGAGGGGGTGCTCTGGCCACGGCTCGTAGGCAAGCGGCGAGCGGGGCCGAGGGGGTGCTCTGGCCACGGCTCGTGGGCAAGCGGCGAGCGGGGCCGAGGGGGTGCTCTGGCCACGGCTCGTAGGCAAGCGGCGAGCGGGGCGGAGGGGATGCTCTGGCCACGGCTCGTGGGCAAGCGGCGAGCGGGGCCGAGGGGGTGCTCTAGCCACGGCTCGTAGGCAAGCGGCGAGCGGGGCGGAGGGGCTGGTCTGGCCATGGCTCGTAGAGCGGCGCCGAGGGAGCCGAGCCGAAGGAGCCGAGCCGAGTTATAGGATCCAAGTCGCTCCACATGAAATCTATCACTTTCTAGCACCATGTCCTCCGTTTAGCATGAAATTGTAATATGTTATTGTCATTGTGAAATAATAATATGGGCCGGAATTCCCGTTCGGATGAAATTGAATTTGTTTATAAATTACAAAGTATGAAACATTACGATTTAGGTCAAACATGCCAATGCAAATAAATTCTTAATTAGCAAAAGATGTAAAAAACCTATTTCCAGCCCAAAAATTTAAAAAATACTATAATTTACAAAAATGAAATTCCTACAAGTATGTGTGTTTTCATTAAGGCGGTAGTACGCTTGGAGCGCAAAACTAGAGAACAAATTTCAGCAATTTTTTAAAGCCTGGCCACAAATTTTAATTCATGCGTAAAACATATATATGTATGTTAGTTCATGATTCGAAGAATATTCTATATTAATTTCATTCATTTATAGTACGCAGTAATAACTTTCTGATCTGTTCCTCATCCCGCTGTTCCTCATCCCGCTGCTTGCGTGGTGGCCGGGACCGATTGCGATAGAGTTTCTCTCGAATTTACACGAAATCCCAATCGCAATCAATCTAGGCCAGTTTGCGCTTTGGCACGGCCCCGTTGTCAACACGTCGAAGTTGCTGTGGGATTTAAGCATAGCATGATAATAAACCACATACCAGAGGGAACAGCACCCTGGAAATGCGATGCGCCCAGCTTTCAACAATCCACAAATATGCGTAGTATGCGCATGCTGGAGAAGGGCGAAAAAAGGAATGAGAATCAAAAGAATCATTCTAATTGGGCTATGGCTCGCCGTCGTTGAGAAAAAGCTCTTGCGTCTGCACACATTGCACTGTGCACAATCCCACAAATAACAATAGACTTGTCACTATTCAGCAGGAACTTGCACATACTCGAGCTTGCACAACTGTGACTAAATGGCTTTACCCATAGCGCCAAATAATGTTTCTATTCCTGCGCCCATTAGCATCTCTGGCATTGAATTTACTGTTTATAAATTTCAGCGCATAGTAAATCTGTACCCGAGCGTACAAGCCGAGCAGAAATTCTACAGGAAAATCTGGACAGGGAGGCTCATATGGTACGGTGAGGAATGCTTGCACAAGTTTGCCCGCAACTTGCTGCCCATGTGCAATGGACTTAAAATTTGCATGGAAAATTCTATCCAATTTGCAAATGAAAATAACGAAGTTATTGTGCGGGTTGTACAGACTATTCCCAGTAACTTCGTACTCCTTGAAATTAGTCCAAAGAGCCGTGTCATCTAGCAATTCTTCATGCGCTTTTGCGTATGCCTTGCACGTTGTACAGGAATGCACGCGCAAACACTTTCGCATCAAATACCCAGAAATATATCGGAGAACATTTTTCTCCACGACTGTATGGTCTTTGTAATCGTTGGGTATTTTCATGCCTGTTGTAACAGCACGAACAGCACCGCTCGTGCTTTGTCCCGTTGCGGAACTCGATGCACGAGCAGTTCGTCTCGTACCCGGGGTTGAACCGAAAGTCAAAGTTGAAGCAGCACCACTCGTGCTTTGTCCCACTGGGGAACTTGAAGCGCGAGTAGTACCACTCGTACTTGGTACTGACTCGGGAGTCCAAATTCGAGCAGCACCACTCGTGCTTGGTCCCATTGCGGAACTCGATGCACGAGCAGTTCGTCTCGTAACCGGGGTTGACTCGGGAGTCCAAATTCGAGCAGCACCACTCGTGCTTGGTCCCATTGCGGAACTCGATGCACGAGCAGTTCGTCTCGTAACCGGGGTTGACTCGGGAGTCCAAATTCGAGCAGCACCACTCGTGCTTTGTCCCATTGCGGAACTCGATGCACGAGCAGTTCGTCTCGTAACCGGGGTTGACTCGGGAGTCCGAATTCGAGCAGCACCACTCGTGCTTTGTCCCATTGCGGAACTCGATGCACGAGCAGTTCGTCTCGTAACCGGGGTTGACTCGGGAGTCCGAATTCGAGCAGCACCACTCGTGCTTTGTCCCATTGCGGAACTCGATGCACGAGCAGTTCGTCTCGTAACCGGGGTTGACTCGGGAGTCCAAATTCGAGCAGCACCACTCGTGCTTGGTCCCATTGCGGAACTCGATGCACGAGCAGTTCGTCTCGTAACCGGGGTTGACTCGGGAGTCCGAATTCGAGCAGCACCACTCGTGCTTTGTCCCATTGCGGAACTCGATGCACGAGCAGTTCGTCTCGTAACCGGGGTTGACTCGGGAGTCCGAATTCGAGCAGCACCACTCGTGCTTTGTCCCATTGCGGAACTCGATGCACGAGCAGTTCGTCTCGTAACCGGGGTTGACTCGGGAGTCCGAATTCGAGCAGCACCACTCGTGCTTTGTCCCATTGCGGAACTCGATGCACGAGCAGTTCGTCTCGTAACCGGGGTTGACTCGGGAGTCCGAATTCGAGCAGCACCACTCGTGCTTTGTCCCATTGGGGAACTCGATGCACGAGTAGTACCACTCGTACTTGGTACTGACTCGGGAGTCCAAATTCGAGCAGCACCACTCGTGCTTTGTCCCATTGGGGAACTCGATGCACGAGTAGTACCACTCGTACTTGGTACTGACTCGGGAGTCCAAATTCGAGCAGTACCACTCGTGCTTTGTCCCATTGCGGAACTCGATGCACGAGCAGTACCGCTCCTACCGCGTCCTGACGTGAAAGTACGACGAGAAGCGGTAGTCGGAGGTAACCCGCCGCCGCCAGCAAGCAATTGTGCCCCATCGTCCTCGCAGTTTGCACTTTCAGCGTGCAAGACAGCCGTTATATACGTTTTTTTATAGGCACTCTTAAATTGAGTGGGCGTGGGATTCTGACAGTTACCCCCTTGATTGCGTATCCCGCCAAAATAATTTTCCAGACCGTCTTGGTTGGCGCGCCGAGTGAGCAAGTATGTGAATCCGAATGCTTTAACGATTTTCCACAGTTCAGGCAAGGCGCTACAGCTAATCGTCCAGCATTTCAGCACATTTAGCTTATTATTCACCTTATTGCCAGTACTGTCGATAACCTCCACGCTTTTGAAATATTTTCTAGCCGTGGTAAGCAATTCTAATTGCTCTTCGGTGCCCTGGAATTTCCGATTGAACGGCTTCTTAGCATGTATACGCGACGAATTAAAAAGGTCGAACAGTTTGTCAATCATTTCGATGACCCTCGACGTTTCGAATGCTGCTGCCGGCAGATCTCCGTTGCTAATCTGTAGAGCAATGGCAGCCGCGGAAGTAGCGTTTAGAGCCTGCGCCGCGAGACGCACCTTCATCTTCTCCTGCGCTTGAGGATGGATGTGTGCGGGCGTTAATTTCGGGGCTAGGCGATTGTGCCTCTGTTCGTCCAAGGCTTGCGTGGTCACCATGTGTTCCCATGATGTCGTGGCTTTTGTTGTTGGACAACGAAATGCACGAGTGATCATCTGGTTCCACAAAGCCTTGAGTAAGTGAGGGCAATCGTACATATACACGATTCGACGACCGCACATCTCGAAGTACGGCGTCGACTCGGTGATACCGAGATTTCTCGCGTATTTTCTGTTCCCTGCGCCCATATCTGACCTAACCTTCCCTGCGCCCATATCTGAAATCAACGCGCACACGTGCAAACCGATATCGTCGAGCTTTTCGATGCATTGTTTAAGAAGCCGTTCAATGGTTGACGCGCGAGTCGTTTTGTTGGCCAATACGTAGGCTATCGGTTGTTTCCAGTTCCGATATAAGCCCCTAGCCATTGCCACAAAAGCCATTGTCGCGGGTTTATTGTTCCGTATTCCGTCGCCCAGTTCTTCGAATCCCGAAACATTATCGGCGGCAACGTTGTACCGTAAGTGAGGCCTTAGCGCCATTTCGTCGAAGGAAAGCGTACAAAATGTATCTAAGCGTTCCTTCTGTTCGACACTTTTTCGTAGGAGCTCTAAACTTTCTTCGTCGAGACCCGGACGAAAGTTCAAATGCCTAGTTGATCGCGACAGAGTGGCTTTGCTAGGCATAATAAACTTAGATGCGACGAACCGATAGGCTTTCGGACTACAGTTATACAGTTGCGAAGAAAACCTCTTATGGGCAAGACTAAAACGCCTACCTTGAGGATGCGTCGTCGCCAAGCGAAGCTGCTCGTGTATGAACTGCTTCACCGCAGGTGACACGCACTTCATCTCGCACCAGCCCTTGCCCCTAAGTCGGCGGTTCGACTTCTTCAATCGCTCCGTGTCAGCCGCGCTTCGTCTGGCCACCTGTTGCAGCCGTTTGACCTTCAGTCGATTTTGACGATTGCGCTCCTCCAACTCGCGATTGCGGCGTATGAGGGCTTGCATCTGACGAAGGTACATCTCGCGATCTTCGTCGCGTTCGCGAAGTACCTCGTCACAACGGCGGCACTCCTCCCTTGCTCCGGGAAGACCGTCGTCGAGCGGACCTGGAACTGTAAAAAATGCATACTACTTTAGTTTAGGTCTCACTGCACAAGCTCACTAGGTTGCGGAAAGTATGCTTCAAGGTCAGCATAGTGGACTGCGCTTTTAAAACTAATCATACGATCATTTTATGCATACACATTCCTTCCGTAACTGGTCGAATGACCAGTTATGAAATATGGGTCATATTTTTTCGACTTGGGTGCAGGAAATAGTCATTTTAACATTAAAAAGAAATGGACGAAATTACATTGATATCACAACAAAAGATATTAATTTCCAGCTTCTTTCTGACCAACACTACGATGCTCCAATTATAGAGACATACCTGGTACCAATTCCATCGGTTCCATTTGCCCCTCCCTCGGGTCCACGTGCTGTTGCTCCGCAGCATTAGCAATAGCTGCATCAGCAGCAGCAGGTTCGTCGACCGGTATTTCATGGGGAGGGTTGTCGGGGTTTTCCGGGTCTTCACGGACAACCGCATTTTGTCCACCCAGATGGAGCGTCGGCATCGCGCCTATTCGCAATCGCTTCTTCTTGCCCTCGGCATTGCAAAAGCTTTCGGGTGTGAAATGTCTATTGCACACCCGATAGTTCAGCCGTTGAAATACTTTGCCTTGGCGAAGCACGCTTTCGTGCTTTTCGAGGCGATTGCACGCGATTGCCCATTGCCTGGCCCTGCAAAACAAAAATATATCTTTCACTACCGACCCTCACTCATACCTGCTTACTGCCACACGGTGTTCCCCGAGTTATCCGAGTTATAAAATGATAATACCTCGGGTGGACGAGACCCTCGTGCCGAACCCGTGACAACTAGGGTTCAGGGGTCCAGAGAGAGAGAGAGAGCGTGCGAGTGAGAGAAAGATAGGGATAGGGATAGCGCGCAGACCGTGAGGTGAGCGCCATTCCAAAATAGGATAGACCGACGGGTAGAGGCCGATAAGGTGTGAACATTTCCAACATCAATTAACCGGCATTATTATTCCCCTACCCCTTCCTGAGGAATCCGTCAACCAAAACGAAATCAAGGGAGTCGGAAGAGGATTCCTCCAAATCGGGGTTTCTTTGATAAATGTTATTCTACATTATTGAAATTATTCTAAATTATTTATTATTCAAACAACCCTTGCTTCATTAATATAATTATTTCATGAATATTTGTGTGGCTTATTTGTTAAATCGGTATTTGTAATTGTGTTTTTTATTTAAATTGGGTACAAAGGATGAAAACAGCTCGTAGTCAAAACAGTCCGTCTCCTTCGAGCAATCGTCCAAGTCACCCCTTTCTTCTACGCACACTCTTCCATCCGCTCTTTCTCCACCGCGTCCATGCTCACACACATACATCCCCTTGTCTTCCCCGAAATTCGCTGCGTCGTGGCTGGGTTCGGCTGGGGCCTTATCTCCCGGCAACACTTTCTTTCCCGCTCATACTCACGCACACTCGCTCTCACTCATTCGCACATGCATTCTGTCCTCTTCATCCTTACAGCTATTCCTACGTTTGGTCCTTTTTGGACAGTATGTCGTTTTCCGATTCTTAATATCTCTTTTTATTATGGCGCTAGAATGTTTCAAAGAAAGCGTGAATTGGCCCATATTATACCGGGTTACGCGGCGCATACGGTGCGGCGGGTAGCAGGTATGGGGTCGGTGCTGCAACAAGTGCGGTCGAAGTCACCCCGGCGACGAGCCGTAAGGCCCGTCGCTGCGCTATGATTGTCAAGAAATATCTCGGTAATTTAAATCCGGATCGGGTTGGCGCATTAACTGGTTATTGAGGAAGGACTGATGTTCGTTTTAAGTTTTCTTTCAACAAGATTCTAGTAAGTCGCGGGGTACCCGATGCGAATTAAAGATTGATTGAGATTCTACGATTTTACAAATTAGCTGTATCAGTACAAGAAAAATAGCCTGAAGCAGGCTGATTCTTCCCAAAGTTACCGAGCACAGATCACAATTGGCATATGCATAGTGTGCAACTGGAGATACAATGTATGCAAGTTGGGCGACACTTGCACTATTGCTACATTGCAGCACGGCAAGCCATTTTACAACAACCGACGCTAGTGGCACGTGATTGCGGGGCATTCCATCGCAAAAGCTACATCGAGACAACAATCATGACAGAAATCTATTGTGAGGGACTATAGACAAATAGTTCTTAAATTTGAACATAATACCTGCAGTACAGACACGGACAATCGAGCATACAAAGGAACACAATGGGCAGAGGCGCGTGCGGCCGAATGTCGACAGCAAACGCGTAAACGAGTGACACGTGCAAGTCAAAAGGGCAATGCAGGACTGCTGGCATTTTTTAAAGTAGCTACGACAGCTTTCTCAACGACACCAGCGTATGTGCTATCAATAGTACGGTAATAAACATGCATTTGTACATACCTGTCCCCATCGTTCGGGAACCGGAACAAGCTGACACTTCCCGGACATCCATAAGTGCGGTTACAATGAAGTACCGCGCAGACATTACCACCAAAGCTCATAGTGCACCTTGAGCAGACGTAACAACCTTCACAGAAAGAACTCTTCCTTGGAAAGCACAGCACGAATCGCTAAGGCACTGCTTCACTCAGGCGAGATGTGTCGCGGCTGCAGATTCATCTGCATCTGACCCGACAAAGGCACTCTGTGGCTCGGTCAAGTGGATATCGCCGCGCACATTTTCCACGAGACATATGACAGCCGAAACGGTGCTCGCACCAGGAACAAAGAGCCAGGTTCGCGAGGGCAAGGAGAGAAAGCGAGACGGTCGCGTGCTATGATAATGAGAATATTGCCCCGACTCAGTCAAGTACAGATTTTTCCAGGAAATACTCGCATTATTGCACAAGTGGTAATTGCAAGTCGGTTGAGAACGCTACTTTTCACTGTGTCATTTTGGCTGAGAATTTCAGAATGTGATCGCCGCCCACTCGATATTTAACGGAATGCACGAGAGTCTCGACCCTTGCACCGCTCAACATTCGGCATCGGACATATTTATGACGGGGTTCACCAGGAAAGTTGGGACCGAGGGGGTGGCGAAGGCAAATGCTATATTATGTACAGAACTCGTACTTGAACGGGACCGCTAGGTGGGCATCTATAAATGTAATCCTCGTTGATGATTAGGTGTTTTGCTAGCGGGAAACGATAGTACGATCGCCATCGTGCGATGGTTCTGATTGGGTGGAGACCAATCATCGCAGTTTTGTAGAAAACGATTTCCACCATGGAACGTGTGTAAAACAGCAACTACTTTTCTCTATGTGGACGAAATCGTCGCGTCAAGTATCGGAATCGTATTTTACATATCAATGATTAGTCGTTCTTCTGCATATTATGCAGTAACGACATTTCCTTGGCGAACGATGTACATACTGCTAGATACCCACAAGCGATTTGGTCGGTTACTGTCCATGCAATAAATTGCGAAACTGGACTTATTCATTCAGATGTGATAGACAAGATGATTTCGACAAGCAGCCCTCGGCGCGGTGCGGCGCTCAGGGCAAAACACCCTGCTTCGGCGTGCAAGCAAGGGTGGACGAAACGTGGTGCGAAGGACGGCTGGGAAGCCAGCTGAAAGTCATAAAACACTTCCAGAAAGAAAATCCAACGGGCGACGTATCGCAAGTTGGTCACAGGCGGGCTCGCGCCTGCATAATTTAACGAGATTCTACGGCCCAATGCACGTACAATGGGCTTCATTCTTCTGCTGCCTGAAATGAACTGCTTGATGTTCGATTTTCGCAGGATTTGCCGCTTACAAGTAACACCGCTGCCCTGCGAAACACTGTATTCGGCAGCAAGTGCTGATTGCTATGTATGCACCATGATCAGAGATCGAGGTGCACGACCAACTGAGGCTGTCAGAGGGAGATAATATTGTAAAACTGTAAGGCGATTAACAAGACCAGCGGGGAGTACGCTCTTGAAGCAGGCGGTTTATCACATACATCGAATTCGGCCCGAAATTCGGATAACGCTTTGCTTTATACATCTTCGTGCAGGCACGGGTTAATTTCTGTGATGCTCGCGCTCGCTTGACAAGTGTGGCCGCTGTGAAGACGTGAAAACGACCGAGAAAGTCATGCAGCGTTGTACTTGTATTATGACGAATGTCGGATTTCTGTTGAACATCGAGGTGTATGGACGATTCAAAATGAACGTGAAGAGTGCCGTATTTCAAAGAAATTCAATTTTTTTCTGGGTACTGCTGGTCTATGGCCTCAACGACCTGGTGAAAAGTCACTGTCTCGGTCCGAGTAATCTAACGGCTTCATGGGGACACCTTCGCCGGCTTGACCTGCCATTCTTATGTTTATGACGCCAAACGTACCTCGACGATTTCTAGAAAAAGGATAGAAACGCGATGAAAATGAACATGTGTTGCTTTCTCCAGGCGTTCCACCGCCTCCCAATCCCCAACCATGTTTCCCGGCCAGATTAGTTATGTCCGCGTTTTCTAAATTCCTCTCAATTTTCTTGGTGCCTTCTTGAAAATTTCAAGCTCGGCAGCGCTACAAGATACAATACGGTTACCACCTGACATCTCATTGCGACAACCGAACGTTCCTTCTCCCTTGTCTCGTGTCCGCACTTGTCAAGCGAGCACAAACGTAAAAGAAATTGATCGCCGCGCAAGGGAAGATTAATAGAACAGCTGTGTAGCGACGAAGCTTTTATGTGTCAATCCGATACGATAATTTGGCATCCTCCTGCCATTTCAGCATCTGAAAGTTGCATGGAAACATAGAGAAAGATTCAACCAGCAAAACAATGCTTTTCCAAGATTACAAGCGACGCCACTTATATGTCGTGTTGCGCATATCATGGCAACGTTGTGCAGCGTTCTCGGTTGGTCGCTTGAGTTTTTCTATACTTTTCGATAAGTAAGTCTTGACTCTCAATGTTCTTCGGCATTCTCACCGGCTTATCTCACCGCCTGGCACGAATCACAGTGATCAAAAATCGTCACGGGTATAGGAAACGAAATGAAAACTTCGCGGCGTGGATTTGGTGCTTTAGGGACGAATTTTCCCCGACTGTACATTTTGCGGCCTGGTGGGGGACTCTTTAGGGCCTAAGGGCATAAAAGTCCGGGCCGCAGGACCGGAGGGTTAGTTCGGACTTGGTCGCCGAGGTGTTTTTTTGGTTACACAGTGTGCACGTGTACTACGTTGAGAAAGAGGTAGGTACAATTTTGAAATCTTATGATGCGGCTGTGATTCTAGTGTGTGAGCACAGAGTGGATACATTTGCTTTAAACGATTAATTCGGTAGTCTTCATTTTTGTAGCTTGTGATTCATAGTATGCAAGCAAAATAAAGGGACCCGCTAATTTTATGAAGTAGTGTATGATATTCTTGTATCGTGTAACTCATATCTGAATTCTATTTTGTGCAGAATGAATCCAGAACAGCAGCCACTGCAAAATGTGGTGCCGGCGCAGCAGCAGCCGCTGCAGCAACAACCGCTGCAACAGCAGCAGCAGCAGCAGCAGCAGCAGCCGCTGCAGCAACAACCGCTGCAACAGCAGCAACAACAGCCGCTGCAGCAACAACCGCTGCAGCAACAACCGCTGCAACAGCAGCAGCAACCACTGCAGCAACAACAGCCGCTGCAGCAACAACCGCTGCAACAGCTGCAACAACAGCAGCAGCCACTGCAGCCACTGCAGCATCAACAGCCACTGCAGCAACAACAACCGCTGCAGCAGCAACAGCAGCAGCCGATGCAAATTTTGGTACCGGCTCAACCACCGCTTATACTGCCTACGGTAAGTTTAATAAAACTGGATGTTTCAAACGCAGGAATTCGTAAAATTTGTAAACTCGTAACGCTTCAAACTCTATTGCAATCCTGTTTCAGTACTACCAAATGGCACAGCAGCTGCAGCAGCTGCAGCAGCAACTGCAGCAACAGCAGCAACAGCAGCAACAGCAACAACAGCAACAACAGCAGCAACAGCAGCAACAGCAGCAACAACAACACCTGCAGCAACAACAACAGGTTCGAGGAGCAGTGCCGGCGCAAGCTCTTCGAGAACCGCGATCGGATACAGTAAGTTCAAAATCTTGTGTCATATCCATTGCACCATTGATTCGTAAACAGTGCAAAAATTTGTATCGAAATAGCTATTTTACATGGAATGCAATTATTCTTGCAGTTGAGAGCTACCGTGATGGCGGCCGTAAAGAGGGCCATCGGCCCATCAGCCGATGCCGTGGCCAGCACCTCCCAGCCACCGGCCAAGAGAATCAAGATGCTCGAGACCCCTGTAAGTTGGATCAAACTGTTAATTTCAAGGGCCTTTCCAACAGCCACATCGGTGGGGGAGGGACAATTTCCGCCGAAACAGGGAGGGAGATTTTTATATAGTCACTCTTGTGCAATTTACACTTCGTGAGAATATTTGGATGTCTTTCGCATGCATTTGAAAGTGAGAATAGGTACAATCTGCTTCTTTTGTACATTCGGCGTGGTTCGATGGTTTTTCAAAATGTACAACGAAAATTATTTCTTGGTCTTTTTTTTATCAACGTGGCGACTATACAAGTGGTGTGGCATTTTGATGTCATAGAGACGGTTCGATATATGTTACATTTAAAACTACAGTTTTGGATACGCGTATGCGTACGCCGTGGAAGAATTGCCTTTTCATAGAGTAACTGGATTAATTGCATCCCAATCGATGAAAGGGAAACTTAACAGTGTAACTATACTACATCCCCTTAATGGTTGCTAGTTGTTACTGTAGGAATAAGTATAAAACCATTCCAAAATTCGTTCGTCAGTGCCTGGGTGATGCGATGTGTCGAAAATTCAATAATATTTGGCTGTGTATCGAGAATGAATGATTGATCGGACGGGAGAGTCCTTTGCAACTTTTTAATTGAGTTATTTTTTTCCAGTTAGAGAAAGCTACGGCCGATTTTATCAAGGCGGTGAAGCGGGGAGGTTTTGGCCGAGCATACGACCAGAACTGAACCAGTAAGTACGCCACGTGTTATGCTAAGGAGTTACATTTAGTAATGAAATGTGAGAAAATCGTTATTTGCCATTTCGAAAAGATTAGTCTGAAGAATTTAATCTGACATTTTCCTTGTGATATCGGAAATATTATTCACGTTGCCAATGTAATTAGTTTCGAAAGCCTCTGTTTAGTCGTTTCATAGGGACAGTGTCCACTGCAAAATGCTTTTATAAAACCCGTACTTGAAATCAGCGTGTATATTAGCTCTTTTCTTCAATTATACATCATAAGAAAAATTGATGATAAAGTGGCAAATTAATGTATACTCATTCGTAGGAGTAAATTCAGTATTGATATCGTATGTAGTTTGAGTAAAAAAGGGTACACATTTTGCGCAACTTTTTGGGCGTCTCGCTAGATGTAACCCCTTAATTTATTGAATATATCCATACAGCTTGTTGCACTTGTATATATATATATTTATTTATTTTTACCTTGAATTACAGTACTGGTACGAAGTTAATGGCTTCCTGGAGAGGCGAGGCATGATGGCGGTGGGGAAGAAGGAGGCAAAGAAGGAGCAGAATAGAGAAAGGAGAAACAAATAAAAAAAGCCTTTAATTTTAAACTTTCTTGGTTTCGTTGTATCGACCAACAACCAGCCTCCAGAATCCCAAATATCCGTCATATATGCCCAAGTGCGGCGATAATGGTAGCTAAACTCCAATGTTAGTTGTATAGGAACAGAACATTCATCTAGAGTCTTGCTGGAAAATTAGCGCATCATTTTCAATTGTTATCGTCTATAGCAGTATAGTATCCACATTATTGTGTATTCGCGACACACGCAAGATAGATATTTTGCTGGGTTCCGTAATCCTAGATAACAGAATTTCGAAAGATGCCTGCGCGTGTTAAATTCATTGCGTATGATATAGAAAAGATTTGCATCAGAATTATATCTAGTCGACATAACTATATAAAGTTGTTAGAAAAGCAAAAGGTATGTATACCATAATACTAAAAAAACAATATCCTCCCTGTTGTATATGCTGTTGCATTTCTCATCGCAAAAGAAGCTAGCCGAGACAAAGACTATAGAAAGGCATAAAGATAGAAAGGACGAATAGAAAGGAAATTATCCGAAAGATAGATAGATAGATAGATCGGATAGAAAATTATCCGAAAACGGAATTTAACGAGGATTCGAAAAACTCTCGGTAATCCGCTGGCTTTATCATCTGCGCCATCACTAAGGCTAAGGATTGTATTATTAGTAAATTAATTCCACATCAATCCAGTGTGGGTGAGTTGCCAGGTATCGGTTTTCATCGGTTTTCGAGGGCAAGCGGCGAGCGGGGTCGAGGGGCTGC
Organism: Crossocerus cetratus; assembly: GCA_963675795.1. Lineage (NCBI taxonomy): Eukaryota > Metazoa > Arthropoda > Insecta > Hymenoptera > Crabronidae > Crossocerus > Crossocerus cetratus. Next base: position 2,080,817 of record CAVMBF010000001.1, read on the forward strand.
TTTAGCCACGGCTCGTCGGCAAGCGGCGAGCGGGGCGGAGGGGATGCTCTGGCCACGGCTCGTAGGCAAGCGGCGAGCGGGGCCGAGGGGGTGCTCTAGCCACGGCTCGTAGGCAAGCGGCGAGCGGGGCGGAGGGGGTGCTCTGGCCACGGCTCGTAGGCAAGCGGCGAGCGGGGCCGAGGGGGTGCTCTGGCCACGGCTCGTGGGCAAGCGGCGAGCGGGGCCGAGGGGGTGCTCTGGCCACGGTTCGTAGGCAAGCGGCGAGCGGGGCCGAGGGGGTGCTCTGGCCACGGCTCGTGGGCAAGCGGCGAGCGGGGCCGAGGGGGTGCTCTGGCCACGGTTCGTAGGCAAGCGGCGAGCGGGGCCGAGGGGGTGCTCTGGCCACGGCTCGTGGGCAAGCGGCTTGCGGGGTCGAGGGGGAACGGCTTCGCCGGACTTGCCAACTAGTGGTGCCTAGCGGATACTTTGCAAATCATTGGCCATCGCTCTCCGCAGCGCTCGCAGCGCCGCCAATTTCGGCTTCACCGAGATCAAAGGTGCCGACGCCGAGTGACCCTACTGGTTATGTCTATACTGTGTTTGCCACCCTATCATTTTTTTGGCAGGATCCGCGATACTGTACTTGTTAGATCGTAGTGAACTTCAGTTCTACAGAAGAGCTAGATATAAATAACGAATAGATCAGATATCGTGTCAAGAATGGTCTTTATTACTCGTTCTTTGGATGAAAAGGTTATTTATTATTCGTTCTTAATTAAATATTCGCTTCCGAAGAAGTCTTATGAGCAATATTAGGCATACGCCGTATTTAAACCCGCAATCGGGTTGTAAGGCCGAACGCAATCTATTAGTATAGAAATCTATGCTCACAATTAATCCTTAAAATCAATTATTCCTTTGCTGATTCCATCAATCGAAATCCAATGATTGAGTCTCCAGTAATCTCAATATCTCAGGAGCTTTGTCAAGCGCACCTTTCGTCAGCGTCTTCGAAATGTTAGCGACAAACGAAGACAATTCTTCCTGACGACTCATGATGTCCACACCATGTGAATTTGTTCAATTTCTCAAATATTCATATTCATAGTCTACTTCTTGTGTTATCGCCCTTTGAGAACTCCTTGTCTTTTAACGGATTGTAAAATCATCTTATCTGACACTACTGCATCTTTAGTAATTCATGATTACTCAATTCATCATCTTAACAGTAGTCACAGCAGATTTGCATCGAACACGGCTTTCTGTCTTTGTATTTGTGTACGCAAGGACTTTTCACGAATGAAACTGTACGGCGCAGATACCTAGATTATCCACTCTGTCCACGCTCCTACGACCGGGATTGTGACAGATATTGCGGTTTCTGCATATATTTCGTATTAACTACTTTGGATTTCGGATACGATATCAAACCGAGAACGAGCTACATACTAGAATTGAGATGTCAAACATTTGATTACGTGGCTCACGGGTCGAGCTTTGAAATAGACTGCGCGAGGGATAGACTACAATTCAAAGTGTACTCTTTCTGCAATACTGAACTTCCTCGGTTACTTCGTAAAATTTGTCTTTTGCAATCAGAATAAGTAAGGCATACATAGTAGAAGGAAAAGGTAACAAGTGTCCAGCTCTATTTCTCGCGAAACGAAAGGAATTCTTTCACGCAAAGAAAGCTTTGTGTGCGTCGGGAGGTACTCAAGGGCCACTTGACTCGATGACAGGCGGGGGTTCCGCGCGGACCCACACTATTGCAGTTTCAACGTATGGCGCAGTATTTTGGTTTCCAAATTAAAGGGACCCGGCACCATGCATCTTCCAGAGAAATCAGTCCTCTGCAACTCGGCGCGTGAGACACAGCGTTTTTCTGTGCGTCACGAAAAGTTCAGTGCTCTAACGTGACTGCGATAATTGAACTTCTGCAATTCCGACTGAGATAGCAGCAATTGTGCAATGAGTGGTCACGTGAAAAGTATCTGTGCGATTGCCAAGTGCAGCGGGACTTATTTTAAAAAGGATAGGAGTCTTTTCAAGTTTCCGGCGGATGAAACAAGGTAAGTTGACGAATTTCCGGATATTGCGACGTTTTCCCTGCACCGATTTAGCTTCAGTGCTGACTTCTCTCTACGTTTTTTAGATGTAAGGAATGGGCGAAGGCATGCGGCATTGAACAAGAGTTCAATATGTTGCAAAAGTGCAATAAGCAGCTGCACAACACCTACAAGCGTGTGTGTAGCGTGCACTTCGAAAAGCAGTTCTTCAAAAATGTTAAGAGGAACCGCTTGACCGCCAATGCTGTGCCCACCCTTCATCTGCCTGCAAGTGTAGATTCGTCGGAAAACAGGCCGCAGTGCACGGGTAAGCGATAAGCAATAAACTCGATATATGTATATTCGTGCTCACAGAAACTTTCGCTGAATAAATAAGTGATATACATTCAATTTCAGTCGCAGGTCCGTCCGATAGCGTGGCTGCGCTGGGCGAGCACTCGCATTGTGTGCGAGACCGCGTCGAGCGATCAGCATCGCCAGCACCACCAGGTATGTTTTGAGTCTTGCAGAGAGGATGCATATATCCAATGGAATCAGTATTGTTAACGGTGTATGTGTACTTCCAGTTGAAGTTCCGTCGGACGGTGCGATCCGTGCGCAAGACGCCAGCGAGCAGCCAGAATCACATGCAGGTATGTATCGTACAAAAAAGGGTAAATGGGTGCGAGTCAGCAAAGAGTCCCTGCACAGTCTTTTCCACGTCTGGGACTATTGGAAAAAAGACCGATTTCTAAAGAGTCTGTGCATGGACGTCACAGCCATCACAAATAATTGAACGTATGTGTATTCTTTCAGTTGCAGGTCCATCCGGCGTGAGACGACCCTTGGCTCGGTTGCAGAGCATAGGTATAAATCTAAGATGGAATTAAGGATAATGTAGCATACGTCTGTCCCTCTAAACGTACATATGTTTCTTTTTAGAAGCAGCCGGGTTAGTGGAAGTGGAGATGGATGCAGCCTGCGAAGGTACGTTTCGCATAGCAATGTGTGTCACATAAGGTAGTCGGTAAAGAAAACCGCTTTTCTTAAGAATTTCTTTAAACTCGCGCATAATAATCTTTATAAGAGCTTGAAACTACTGATCAAATTGTATTAGACTTGACCAAAACATTTTCTCACAATAATTTTCGATACTTTTTGGAATGGCGTATAGGCTTTACACAATATGTAGTTGTTAATGTCATTGTCGATTATCTTGGAAACGATGTGCGATCCAGTCCAATCAAATATGGCCAGTAGTTGCAATATCGTGTAAAGATTGACATGTCACAGTTCAAAGAAAAGCTTATACATAATGGTTTCGTGTAACAAGGCTTCTCGCGAATCTATGTTGCTTTTCCCACCCTCGTATATAACTTGTCAAGGGCTTTCCCTATCACTGTATATGTATGACCCCATATAATGGAACCGAGTAGTGACTTCTCACAAGTGAACTAATCACACAACTATGCGTTTTCAGCTGGTGATGAACCGCCTCGCAAGCGGCAACGACTCCAAGAACCCGACCGCGTGGACAAACAGTCTCAGACCCCCAAATCCATGCTGTTGCACGCGACGGAACTGGAGGCCATGCAACGGGAATTAAAGGCAGCGCGAATAAAGATTCGAGCACAGGGGAAGACCATCCGGCGACTCGAAGGGCGCAAGCGAGAGTTGAAGGCCCGACGTCAATCGAGGCCGCAATCGATGGATGAGTGCCTCGCTCATCTAACGCCCGAGCAGAAAACCAACATATTAAGACAGGTAGAAGCTGCCAAATTTAAACGAAAAGGGCTACGATACACTATCGCAGCCAAACAGAGGGCCTTAAGCCTGTTCTATTTGAGCCCGAAGTGTTATCGTGCCTTTAAAGAACAGTATATGTTACCGTCTACACGCACGTTGAATCGGTTCACCGAGAGTATTAAACTGAAACCCGGTATTAACGAATCATTGTTGAAAATACTAGAGATCAAAGTAGGTTCGATGGAACTCTCGGACAAGTACTGCATTCTCTGTTTCGATGAGATGCAATTAAAGAGCCATTTGTTCTATAGTACAGTCAATGACGCCGTTATCGGGTTTCCGACTCTCGATGGACTGAATAATAATGCGAGAGACATAAATGATGTTGCACGATACGGCCTCGTGTTGATGGCGCGCGGGTTAAAGACAAACTGGAAGCAACCACTCGCGTATATATTCTCACGCGACACAGCTTCGATGCCCGTGTTGAAGAAGCTAGTGCCAGACCTCGTTAGTCGTTTATCCCACATCGGATTAAAAGTGAGAGCTTTGGTATGCGATATGGGACCGTGCAACGTGAGTCTAGCCAAATAACTAGGAGTGACCGAGCATTCGTCGATTATCAAACACGATGGTCAAGATCTAGCTTTCATCTTCGACCCGCCGCATCTATTTAAGGCCTTGCGCAATCACTTTATTAGCAAAGTTTTTGAAATTCTGCAACATGGCCGTGTCGTTGCAACAGTCTCTTTCAAGTACGTGCAAGCATTGTTCGACATTGACCAAAAAAATCCCTTTAAATTGGCTCCGAGGTTGACCGATCAACACATGCAACCTCAATCGAGCCAAAAAATGAAAGTAAATTTGGCAACCCAGTTACTTAGTGCATCTGTTGCCAACGCTTTGGGCTTTTTAATATCTACGGGTCAACTGCCGGCAGAAGCGTCGCATACGCAAGAGTTTATCGAAATGTTCGATAAACTCTTTGATATGTTCAACGCGACTACGGAAGAATCGCCCAAGCCGTTCAAGTGTGCGTTTAAGGGCACCGAGGAGCAGCGGGCTTTTTTGGTCAAAGTCAAGAATTATATTTCGAACCTTAGGCTTCTTGATGAGAAGTGTAAGGATGCCACAAAACGAGTAACCGTTTTAAAGTGCTTGCGGTACAGCATCAACGGGCTACTCGATTTGTGGAGTATACTGAAAAAGGAGGGATTCACACATTTCATTCCCGGATTCCTAAATCAAGATCCGTTGGAAAATTTCTTCGGTCAGATTCGTAAGGCTGGGGGCAATGGTGTGAATCCCACACCCATTCAATTCACGCGATCATTTAGAAAACTAGTGTGCATGAAATTAATGCACACTGGTACGGAGAATTGTGCCGACGACGGGGGCGAAATTCTCCTGCAATTTTCGAATTTCTGCCGGGACCTCGCGACACTTCAGGCTCAGCGAATCGTTCGCCCTGGCAGTTCGAAAATAAAAAGCGCGGCACCCACAATTCAAATTCCACAAGATTATCATACGCATAATATTTCCGAGAGAAATGCAATTCGATACACTTGTGGATATTTGATGCGAAGGTGTTTAGAAATTCATCATCCCTGCCAAACATGCGAGGAGTACGGGAAAGCGCACGAAATGTTGGATGAAAACACCACATTGAGTCTTTTAAAAGCGTACGATACAGACAGTGGTAATTTATTTGGCAATTTGCTAATGCCTCCCAATGAATTTTTTGAATTCATTTGCAATTTGGAAACAAAATTCCGGGAAAAGTTACAAACACTGAGCACCGGGCCAAAAGTGTCGGAACAGTTGGTACTAGTTTTTAAGACAGTACAATTCCAACATCCGTGTAAGGATTTCCCGTACGAATTCCTCTTGAAGCTGTTTGCCAGGATGAGAATATTCTATGAATTGAAAAGCGCTAATAAGAAACGCATTCTACTGCAACAAGCAGCGCGACTTAGAAAAATGAGAATATTGACCAATCAGTAAAGTTTTTTTACGTATTGTGTCATTTAAAAAACAAAAATTAAAGAATTGCATGGTAGACGCTTACCAGGCAAAATCTTAATTAATTTGGAGAGGTTGTGGGTGGCTGTTGGGGATGGAGGAGGCCACCACTGGGGAAGAACCCCAATCCAGATAAGGGTGTGAGTACAAGCGGCACAATCTGCATCGCGAGTTCTGAATTCGTTTGGAACTCGCGCAAGTAGGTGCCGCGCGCAAAGTACAAGCGGCACAATCTGCATCGCGAGTTCTGAATTCGTTTGGAACTCGCGCAAGTAGGTGCCGCGCGCAAAGTACAAGCGGCACAATCTGCATCGCGAGTTCTGAATTCGTTTGGAACTCGCGCAAGTAGGTGCCGCGCGCAAAGTACAAGCGGCACAATCTGCATCGCGAGTTCTGAATTCGTTTGGAACTCGCGCAAGTAGGTGCCGCGCGCAAAGTACAAGCGACACAATCTGCATCGCGAGTTCTAAATTCGTTTAGGACTCGCGCAAGTAGACGTGTCGATCACAGGCGATAAATAGTTTTAGTCATATAATTTAACAATTTATAATGTGTAAATCGACTATTCAGAATCAGCCGAATGACGCAAGGTACTGATTTCTGCTGATTCTGAATAGTATACTTTAATCTTTAGAAGACATGTTTCAGAATCTAGAAGGAAGGGGAGAGAAGAAGCAAGTGCCCTAGCATCATCATATGATTGTGTACAAACTTAATAATACTTCAATAAATTAACCCTTCTGCCCTATATATGCTGAATTTATTAAATTTTCATAAAGTTTCGTCACCAATAATTCCATCTATTTCCCAAATAGCCTAGGTCATCAACAAAACGTATCGCAATTCTTGCAGGTAGACGCGAGCATTGGGACGACGAGCGAAATGACGGAGACATATCTCTATCCTTCTTTATTCTTGTAGGCCGCACCGTTTCTACGAGCGACTGCATGTGACTGCGACAAAACGTATCTCCTTCTCGCTCCCCTTACGGCCTCCTCAGCTCCTGACCGAAATCCGCCGGTGACTGCGAGAGAATATATCTCCGTCGCGCTCCCTCTCGCGCTGAGGAGGCCGTAAGGGGAAGTGAAAGTCGCTTCCCCTTACGGCCTCCTAAGCCCCTACCCGCAGCTCGGCCGCGACTGAGTGCGACTGCGAGGGAACGTATCTCCCTCTCGCTCCCTCGCAGCGACTGTGTCGGCGCCTGGTGGATTTACAGGTGACATGCCGCTTTTCCACCGGGGGAGCGCAGATCGACCCTGGCCAGTCACGTGGTACAAGTGTCCCTACTGTATTATACTGTGGACGAGTGTTTCCACACCACTGACGGTTAGTCATACCCCAGTGCTGGTTGGCCGTTATATTAATCCGAAGCTTGGAGCGCGTTACCCTTGATCAAATTTAGTTATTTCTTTAGTCGATCAAGGATTAGAGTCAAAGTGCAATCTATAGAGCTGACGAGCGTTCCCACACCACTGACGGTTAGTCATACCCCAGTGCTGGTTGGCCGTTATATTAATCCGAGGCTCCTGATTCACTTACAGTAAAATCATTAAAATCGCCAAAAAGGCTAGATTGCTCAGAAGTAGGTTTTACGTTTAGAAACCTCGCCGACTTGAACCTCGGCTCGCAACAACTGCGGCCGCCCTCGGAGAACGTGGCAGGCGGTATTTGGCCTTCACCGGCGTCTTGCCGCCATCCTTCCCCGTTGTCCCCTTGGGGGGGGGGGGGGGGGGTGATTAGGGAATGAGCCGGACGCCGTCGGGACTTGCCCCACTTGCTGGCTCTTCTTCCTCTTCTATGTCTGCTTCTTCCCCACCACCGTAACCCACGCCGACGAGGTGGACGGGGCCGATGGTGGGGCAGCAGCAGCCACAGGAGTCGGCTCGTGCCGCGCGCCGCCGCTCGAGGGTGGGCGATTGTGTTGCACCTGTGGGGATGGGGTAGGCATTACTGCTGACGCTGCTACTGCCTTGCTCCGCCTCTCAGGGCGCTGACTCTCCTGCCTTGAGGCGGTGGGCTGCGAGGCAGGCAGTCTCTGGTCGATCACCGCTGTAACCCTGGCTATTAGCGCGTCCTCCCATGCCTTTCTTTTCGCGGGGCTCTCCGCGGGTGAGTCCGGTTTGGTGGTGGTGGAGGTGGTGGTGCAGGAGGAGGTATTGCGGGCCTGCTTGATTATCTCAAGCTCCCTCCTCGTGTCCGCCAACTCCCTCTCCAAGTCCGTCATCCTCGTCCTGAGGCGCTCGTTCTCCATCCTCAGGGAGGGTTCGCTAGGCTCCTTAAGCCCGATCCGCGTCACTAGCTCGTGGATCCCGGCTGTTGTGAAGCTTGCGGCTTCTCTCAGCTTCTGGATGTAGGGGCCCTTGAGATTTCCGGACGTGGATGCCACGCAATTCACGACGTCCATCATATCGTTCACCTGGGCTTCTATATCCTCTGTCGTGGCACCGCGGAGCGCCTTGGCCTTGGAGAGTTCGTCTGACAGCTTCCGGTGCTTGCACCTCTTCGGTTTCTCCTCCTCCGGTGGAGCCCTTTTTTTGGACTTATTCTTAGTCCTCGCGCCGGACGGTCCGTCGGGCGCCATAATGTCTCCGGCCGCTCTCGACTCGGTGCGCCCTCTTGTCGCCGTCGTCGTGTCCGTGCCGCTGTCCGTCTCTGCGTCGACGAGGTCTCGCAGCTGTTGTAGCTGCTCCACCACCTCCATCCTCCTATCTCCTGTCTCCTCCTCTTCCTCCCTCCCTTGGTGCACTCTTGTGGCTTTTACGGTGGTGCCGGCCAAGTGGCTAACCGGCACTCCGCTGCAGTTGTCGGATAACGACGAGGTTGGGCCTGCTTTCCCACCCTTCCTCGCCGGTACTGCGGAGTCGCACCGCTGCACCGTAACCTTAATATTCTTCCTGACGTCGTCCATAGTTGATTTTTGTTTAGGGGTTTCTTCCCCGACCCCCCACTAAGGCAGAGGGGACTCCTCGGGGAACCGCCCCGAACGGTGTGGATGTGTGTGTGCCCCTCTGGATCGTACTGCCCCGAGAGGCAGGGTGTCCAGAGCGGAGTGTCAGTGTATAAGTGTGAGTGTATGTGTGGTCTCCCCCTTTTGTAGGGTAGGGGAGAAACAACCCTGCCACTTCGTTAGAGGTTGGCCTCCTCGTGGCCCGACCCTAAGGCCAGGCCCCCCGGTCCCTTCGTCTGCCTCTTCCACACGCCGCGCCTTGCGCGCGGTAGGAAGCGAGCAAGGGGTTTCCGGTATTAGAGAGCAGTGGCGCCACTGCCCCCAGGGTGCCGATTCCCCGCCCCGATGGGCAAAGGGTACCCCCGGCCCCCTCTCTTTCGGTGGAGGGGTCACCTTACCGATGCTGTCCGCGGCAGGCCCCTTTCGGGGTCCTGCTACCCACCCGACTATGTCGGTAGGGCATCCCCCTATCCGCAACCCGGGGACGCGCCGTGTCGGGAGTCGGCAAACTCCCATCCCCTCACAGGGCCCGGGGGGATCCTCAATCAATCCTAATCAAAGATACCATACGTTAATTAATTAATTAACTTGCATCTCAAGCTTTAAAACTTGGCATGTGCATATTTGTGTCAAACTAGTCATATGCTAGTAATATTTTTTGATTGGTAATTAAGTATGCACATGCCAAGTTTTAAAGTTAGAGATGCAAGTTAATTAATTAATTAACGTATGGTATCTTTGATTGTAAACTTGGCTTTCTTGTGTGATATCTATTCCATTTTTGGATCATTAAACTACTTGGCGCTTTTCTTTACATTTTAATGCATTATCAATATTTTTTCGTTCTGCTAGTTCTCGAATTTCGTTAACTACATTTATCGATCGTTGCGCGTTTATCTGAAGGATTTGTATAGCCGATTTTTTTAAGTATTTAATTTTTCCTTTGTATAACTCAAGCTGCTTTATGTATTCAGGACAAGTATTGGTTCTGTAGCTATGCATTGTATCTTTTCTCTTGGATCTTTTGCAATTAATACATTCTTGTTTTTCACCCTTTTTAGGGCAATCTTTCATTAAATGGCCTTCATTTGAGCAGTGTTCGCATATCTGCTCTTTTTCTCTACAATGCTTTGACGTATGCCCATATCCTAGATATTTATAACATCTCATTATATTGAGAAATTCTTTAATTTTGTGACATTTAAAATCTAGATATACTCTTTCTGTCTGCATTAATTTTGTATATGCTACGCCAGGAACTTCTATTACCCAGTTTACAGCATTAGGATCTTTACTTCTTGTATTAAATTTTATTATTGTCCCGTTATCATACTCTTTTTTAATTTCTTGAAATTGTTTTAACTTTTTGTTCCACAAGTCTTGCTTTATGTTCTCTTTTGTTAATTTTTTATCAACATCAAATACTATTATTGAGGGTCCAAATTTTCTAGGTTTTTCCATTTTTAGCCCTTTTGCTGCTAGACTAGGTATCGACATTATATTCCATTTTGAAAGATCTTCTGATTCAATGACTACTCCGTTATCTCTTATTTTTCTGATTCGTTTTATTTTGATTTCATTCTAAACAGGTTCTAGTATATCCATAATTTTGTCTTTCATAGTCTCACTCGTATCTGATTTAATTGTTTCACTCGCTCTAATTATTACTGTTTCAGTATTATCATTTTCTAGTCGTTTTTCGTGTCTACTACGGACCGCTGAAGAATATGTTTTCCCTGCCATTGGCATGTTCTTTGTTTCATTGCTTTTTACTAATTTGTCGACCATTTTTTCGGTAATTACTAAGTTCTCAACTGCCTTACTCTCAACATCACTGAATTTATTCAAAATAAATTTTATACAAGCTTTACTTATTTTATTCACATCATTGAATAGAAACTCTCCAAGATCAGCACGAGTCTTCTTCAAAAACATTATTGTTTCATTTTCTTCGGTTCTGCTCTCTTGTTCATCCTGGGGATCCACCTCAGGGAGTTTTCTCTTTCGCTTAGCCGACATTCGAACCATGTGTTGGGTACGTAAAGTTTGTAATTTTGTTGCTTCTATTTTTTGGTTTCGGATGATTATTGCTGCCATTGGATTTGGTCCTTCTGCCGCAATTACTGTATTTGACACTGAAGAATAGCCTTTAACTTTACCTTTGAAGGAATACGGTTCTTGTACCATTATAATATCAATATTTTTTCGTTCTGCTAGTTCTCGAATTTCGTTAGCTACATTTATCGATCGTTGCGCGTTTATCTGAAGGATTTGTATAGCCGCTTTTTTAATATTTAATTTTTCCTTTGTATAACTCAAGCTGCTTTATGTATTCAGGACAAGTATTACTTCTGTAGCTATGCATTGTATCTTTTCTCTTGGATCTTTTGCAATTAATACATTCTTGTTTTTCACCCTTTTTAGGGCAATCTTTCATTAAATGGCCTTCATTTGAGCAGTGTTCGCATATCTGCTCTTTTTCTCTACAATGCTTTGACGTATGCCCATATCCTAGACATTTATAACATCTCATTATATTGAGAAATTCTTTAATTTTGTGACATTTAAAATCTAGATATACTCTTTCTGTCTACATTAATTTTGTATATACTACGCCAGGAACTTCTATTACCCAGTTTACACATGAGTCTTGGCTCATTGGATTCAGAAAAATCAACGATGAAATACAAAATTCTGAAATAAATTCTTGGGGCTCTAACTTTGGCATAAATCGAGGTGCAAGTTTGGTAACTAAGGATAACAGCTAGTGTTCGGGATAATATAGCCTCGGCTGTCGCGCGCCGGAGTGTCATATATATATGGAGAGGGAACTTCTACTTGGCGCGAGACTCTACCGAGTCTCCTGATTTCCTCTTTTATTTTTCTCGTGGTAAAGGCAAAGCGGATTAAGAGTTTCATCGTGCGGATTAATACAATTCCTAAAAATGTTACTCTCACGTGTTTCACGCGAGCGGGCGCCACCGCGAAGTGCTACAGAGTGCTGCGCAGGTAACATGGTTTTATACCATAGCAGACTATTATGGGCGCGTTCGTTTTTGTACTGCGAGTACTGGCAATGTGACGTCATTAAGTATACTGCGAGTAGCGTTCGGCTATTAGTAAGTATACTTTCCGTGTAGAGTATGGCCGTAAAACCGAACGGCGGGACAGTATACTGCGAGTAAGCACTGGTAAGCACCACAAAGCACTAGCGGACATACATACAACATAACCACTCTACACTGCTCTACACAAACCACAACCGACGCTATCGCAAGGTTTAAGACTTGAAGAATTAAGACACTTGCAATGGATGCACTAGTACCGATTTATACTATTATTCTCCAAGAGTGCTTAAGTTCGAGTGATTCCGAATCAGATGAGGAGGAATTAAATATCATTTTGGAGTATTTTGAAAATGTAAATACGCATGTACCACGTAACAGCATCAAAAATTACGTGGAAAATGTTGTGCATTTGTATACTGATGTGGAATTCAAGAGTCATTTTCGGTAAATATGAACGCATTTGATGTATTTCTTTGCTTAAACTATGATTACTTTCTTGTTTATATTCCATTGTCTTTTGCTGTTCGCTCCCCTTTTTCTATTGTTTCGGAGCATGCTTTCTTTTTAGTTTTCTCTATGCCTTTCTCTTTAAGTGAAATATATTAAATTTTCTTTTAGATTGGAACGTCCAACATTTATATTTCTATTGGAATTGTTGACACCACTGCTGGAAAGGCAGTCAAAACACTATGGACGTTACCCTGTAATGCCAGAGAAACAACTACTGATCGCAATATGGATGATGGCAACACCAAATTCCTACAGGTATTATTGTAATAATAAGTACAGCCTTAATCTAAAAAGGATAAAAAATTGAAGTACTTAAAATGTATTTAATGTTGCAGATGCGTCAGCGATCGATTTGATGTGAGCAAATCATCAGCATGGTATTGCGTTCGCAGGGTGGTCAATGCTCTATATGCCCACCTGCACACATTTATTAAATGGCCCAATGCTGATGAAGCAGAACGCACATGGACAGAAATTGAAAGGAAACATGGTTTTCCAAAAACCATTGGTGCCATAGATGGAACCCACATTAGAATTGCTGCACCAAGAGAAAATCAAGAGTCATATATAAACAGAAAGGGCTATCACTCCTTACAATTACAGGTATTTTTCCAAACATCTATTCGATTTATGTATAACATGAAATGACTTAACAAACTAAGGCATGATGAAAACTTGTAGCACTATTATTATCAATGTATTGATACTTTTTGATTATATATTGTCAGGATTCGAAGACATGTTGGTTCCGACCAATTTTCCAGAAGACAGCCACATATTAGGTGATGCAGCTTATAGCATACACAAACATGTATTGGTACCTTTCAAGGATAACGGACAGTTGAGTGAGGCCCAAGTTAGATACAATTACATCCACTCAGCTACAAGAATGATGATAGAACGATCTCTCGGTTTATTAAAAGGACGATTCCGGAGTATATTAGATAAACTCCCAATGACCCGAACAGATCTTATACCGAAATATGTAGTTGCGTGTTGCATACTGCATAATATTTGTATATTACGAAATGATCTAATCGATATACCTATAGTGGTTAATGATAATCATGTAAACATGAGAAGGGGGTTTGAAGAGCCTGCAAATTTACAGGCAAAAGAACAAGGCATTGCTAAAAGAGCTGCAATAGTATATCTATTGTCACAAAGAAATAATTAAGTGAAGACATTTGAGTTTGTAATTTGTAAATGTAATTTGTAAATAAAACGAATTTCGAAGAATATACTATTTTATTTTTTAAAGCTTCTTCACAGCCACTTGGTCAAGATATTCATAAATGTGAGATAAGAATAGATTTTTACTTATTACAAACATTAATATCAATAATGCATATGAGGGGATTTCTCCTCGACCGTCCGTGATTTAGCCGCTCGGAAATCCTGCCTGCATAATAGCCGGCCTGGCTATCGGCCGCTGGTCCTCGACTTCCTGAAACGCGAATCGGGCGCCAGGTTCCGCGAACGGAACCGAATTTCTACGTTCGCGCGAGGGAAAGCTGGTATCGAGGGCAGCTGGCTCGTCCGCCGGTACTCCTCGAGATGGATCCTCCCGGCTAGCTAGAGAGAGGGGTTCCTGTCGGGAAGAAGGAGAGGCGAATCGACAACCCACACGGTTGGGTAACAATAACAATTTATTGCTCGGACGTTATGGCAATGTCAAGGGCCCTCGCTTGGGCAGGCCGTAGCTCGGCCGATCACAAAATAGCCGGACCTACGAGTGGCCCGGCGCCTCGGCGTTCCCGCCGCCGCTTACAATCTAAACCTTATTCCTACGTGAGATGATAGCGTACGCGGATGATTCTAGGAGCTACGGTGCTCCGGCAAAGGTTACGAACTCGCACGTTAACCAGCTGTTCGTTCGGTTACAAAGGAGGCCCCGATGCCTCGCACGTGGGTGTGATTCACGTCCGTTCCTCGACCGAAACCTTAATGTCTAATTAGGCTAGTTGACTCTTGGTGACTAGAAGAGTCACCTCAAGGGACACCGGGCTGGCCCGCGGGCTGCCTATCGCTGCTTCGAACAAGGAGAGCCTACGGCCGGCACCGAGACTCGCACGGGAAGAACAAAGAAACAAAGAACAAAGGGACGCGCGGGGCTTACCGGTCGTTCGCTGTCTAGTACTCGTCACTGGAGGTTCACTCGGGAACCTGGTCGCTCAGGATCTCGTCCGAAAGGCCTCAAGTCCTGCTCGCTCGTCGATCGCTGTGTTCGCTCGCTTGCTTGGTCCTTTCGCTCGGGAAGCTCGGGGATCGCACGTCCGCTCGTACAGTGGTCACAACAAGAGTGACGAGTTCCTACGCGTTCCCTAATTTCTAGCCCCGCGCGCGCCCCGCGCCCCTCCCGCTAGTCCTGCAGCGCCGCGCCGTGTCAAGGGGTTGCCGGGTAACTTAGCGCGCCTAAGTCCCTCGGCCTGGGCCTCTACCGCTGTCGGTAGGGCAGGAGTCGCTGGTGCATTTGCCGATCTTCGTTCGCCGAAGCCGGCCTTCCCCCAGGCTGCATCGTGGCTTTTGTCGTCTCGCTGTCACAGGGGATGAGCGCCTCCGCTGGACTTCGACCTTTCCCTCCGCAGCTTCCATCGGCCCTGTCGCTCCTTATGCCAATGGAACATACTCCTTGCCCCTTGGTGCCACCTCGTCTCGTTCTCGCTGTCGAGGACTCGTTGCCCGAAGGCGAGTTAGTCTACGCGCTTCGATCTAGGAGGTGTCCCTTGGAGTGACGGCTGTTCGAGCCGGCGGACGTGCGTAGCGAGCGCGTGTATGTGCGAGCGACGAGCGGTTCTTGTGGCGGGGCAATTCCGCCCCGTCACACTCTCCCCTCCCTGGAGTGAGCCTCCGGCTCGCCGCCTCGCGCCCCTCGCTCCCCGCCGTCTCGGTGCCGTGGCTCCAAGGGCCTCTGCCAGCTGGTATCCCCACCACCTATGATAATCGGCCGAACAATACAATTACGGACGGGAGTACAAACATATGGCTCTTATAATTACGGGTTGGTGTAAATCAGGTACATGATGACTAGGATGTTGGATTCCGACGGATAGGACTGGAAAAATTTCTAGCCGAGTCCAGCTCTGCCGCGGCCATCCTTTTCCGCGAATCTGGACGGTGTCTTCAGTCTTCTTGCTTCTCTCTTGCTTGATGTCTTCGGTCTTCTCGCTTGGCATCTTCAGTCTTCCGGCTTCTCTCTTGCTTGGGTCAGGGCTGATACTAGTAGTATTCTAATATCCGCTCCCTTACCCTCCCGGAGGACATGGCCTTGCGGCCGGTGTCGTGGTCCTCCCTCTTGGAGTCGGCCGATGGTCTGCCGACTCGTCCTGGGATCGGCTGGTGGACTGCCGACCCTCTTCCCCCGGATCGACCGATGGCCTGTCGATCCTCCCCTGGATCGGCCGATGGGCTGCCGATCCTCTCTTTTCCCTCCTCCCAGCGCCCGCTGGTCTGGCGCCTATCCTCCTGCTACGGGTCGCCCCTGCGGCGCACCACGTCTACGCCGTCGCGTCGGTGGACGGACGCTCCCTCACTCCCGCGCGCGCTCCCGGCGCTCGCGGAGCTCGCGAGAGCGGCACGCGTTCTCCGCACTGAGGTCGTGCCAGGGTTCGTGTCGGTAGGGGCATTGGTGGGTCACGGCCCCTTGGTACCCGCAGCGGCGGCAATAGTCGCGCCTCGGTGGGTGTGGGCACTCCGCTTGGCGGTGGCCCGGCTGGCCGCAGCTCCAGCACTCTCCCGTCATCACCGCCGGACGCACAATTGGGCCCATCAGGCGTGGCCGGTGGGAGTCCTCGGCCGGTCGGCCGACCGTCCGCAATGGTTTTGGCAGAGCCGGGAGCCCCATGGCCCCCAGTGCCGCCTCCACCTCCGCTTGGAGACGTTGAGCCTCCCTCTTCTTGGCTCCTATCGCCCGGAGCGCCTCCTGCCGCTTCTCCCAGGCTGCCCGGTGGGCCTCGGCCTCTTCCAGGGCGCGTCGGGCCACATAGCATAGGCGGAGGGCTTCCCAGCCCTCCGCGATCCCGACCCACTGGGCTTCCTCCCCCTCATGGAAGCCCAGCCAGTGCTGGTCTCGCAGCATTCCTGGTTCTCCGCTGTGACGTCCGGGTGGTCGGGTCTTCGACGGGGTGTTCTAAGGGAGAGAGG
This sequence comes from Crossocerus cetratus, assembly GCA_963675795.1. Lineage (NCBI taxonomy): Eukaryota > Metazoa > Arthropoda > Insecta > Hymenoptera > Crabronidae > Crossocerus > Crossocerus cetratus. The sequence continues at coordinate 2,097,277 of CAVMBF010000001.1, forward strand.
CAGGGGAAACATAGGGATGACTGACACAATTCTACCACCACGCACCTGAGTTGACATATTGCTCACTGCTCCCGTCTTACTTGGCCACGTAAGGTTTCAAATCTTGAACGTGGATCACACCTGCTGGCTTACCGTCGGTCGTCTCGCATTCGTATACGAGGGCGGATCGGACCTTGGAGATTACGAAAGGGCCGTGGAACCTGGTTGCTAACTTAGCGGCGACATTGTTCGCCGCTGACGAGAGTACGTGTTGACGTTTCAACACTCGGTCGCCGATGCCGAATTTTCTCGCACGTCGTCCGCGGTTATAATACCTGCTCTGGGACTGATAAGCGGACTCTAGATTTTCGATTACCCAGTGGCGTATCTCTCCCAGTCGCTTCATTCTAGCGGCCCAGGAATCTCTGTCGACCGGTGGCCACGCGTCTTCGCCGCCGGTCGCCCCCTCCCTCCCTAGAAAACAGCGTGGAGGTAGCGGTTCGCGGCCGAGATTTAAGAACGCTGGTGAGGCTTGGAGCGTGGAGTGTTTCGCCGTGTTATACGCGAATTGGAACTTGGCTAGGTGTACGTCCCAATCGCGGTGGTCGTTTTGTATAAATGATACGATCATTGTTTTTAGTACCCGATTGACTCGTTCGACCGGGTTCGCCTGTGGGTGATACGGCGGTGTCATTGCGCGTTTCACTCCGTACTCTTTCGCGACTGTGCCGAGCGTTTGGTTGACAAATTCGGTGCCGTTGTCGGTCAGCAATACTCTGGGGACTCCCCATCGTGAGAAAACTAGGTTTTCGATCGCTTCGGATATCTTTTTCCCGTTCGATTTTCGTAAGGGCGCTACCTCGATCCACTTCGTGAACAGGTCCTGGATCACTAATATATACATGTATCCGGCCCTACTCCGCGGGAGCGGTCCCATAATATCGGCCGCGATCACCGACCAGGGTTCGTTCACGAAATGTTTGCCCATCTCGCCCGCCGGCGCGCCCTGCTCTACTTTCGTAAGTTGGCACGTCTCGCACGCTCGCACATAGGTCGCGACGTCTTTATACATTTTCGGCCAGTAGTATCGTATGGCCAGCCGTTCGTACGTTTTCTCGCGCCCAAGGTGTCCGGCTTCCGGTGTATCGTGTGCTTCCGAGAGGACGTCCTCTTTCTCTCCGTTCCGCGGTACTAGTTTCCACTCGTCCCGGTCGTCTCCTAGGAGGTCTCGCGCGATCGCGTTCGTCCGTCGATAATACAGGCGATTTCCTTCTAATTTCCAGTCTTTTTCCTGCAGTGGCTCTTTCTGTACTCGCGTGATTTTCCTGTCGTACCATGTGTCCGGACGCGACGTTAGGGCTGCGATTCGTTCGGTCGCTTGTGATTCGAACATCCTCGCGAATGCTCGCGTTACTACGCGCCCGCTCTCTGGTTCGTCTTCGTCCGAATCGCTCGCGTACGTGTTCTCAGCTTCCGGTATTCGCGACAGCGCGTCGGGTACTTTATGTAGCGCGCCTTTACGGTGTACGATTTTAAAGTCGAATTCCTGAAGCTGGAGTGCCCATCTCCCTAATCGGCCGGCCGGGTCTTTCAAATTCGTGAGCCACTGGAGGCTACTGTGGTCGGAAATTACGGTGAATGTATATCCCTCTAGGTAACAGCGGAACTTTTTGATCGCCCATATTACGGCTAGGCATTCCTGCTCGGTCGTTTTATAGTTTCGCTCAGCTGATGTTAACGAGCGGCTCGCGAACGCGACGACTCTCTCTATCCCGTCGATCGTTTGCGTGAGTACCGCTCCTAGGCCGACCATACTCGCGTCGGTTTCCAGGACGAATGGAATTTCAAAGTGCGGATAGGTTATAACCGGAGTTGTGGCGACCGCTTCGCGCAGGGATTCGAACGCTTGTTGACGCTCGGTCGTCCACTTCCAGGGCTCGTCCTTTTTCAGGAGTTGGTGCAGCGGGTCTGCCACGGTCGCGAAATTCGGAACGAATCTTCGGTACCAGGAAGCCATACCAAGGAATCGGCGCAGTTGGTGTATCGTTTTCGGGGCCGGGAACTCTATTATCGGACGTATCTTCTCGAGGTCAACCTTCAAGCCGTCCGCGTGTACCACGAATCCCAAGTACCGAACTTCCGGACGGCAGAACTCGCATTTATCCGGGTTTACAGTGAGACCGGCTTCTCCGATTCTATCCAGCACCGTATGGAGCCATTTAAGATGCTCATCGAACGTTTCGGTGACGATAATTATATCGTCTAGGTACGCAAAGGCATAGGGTTCCATCTCCGGGCCTATCAGTCGATCGAGTAACTTTTGAAAAGTTGCGGGCGCTCCTGTCAGGCCGTACGGCATTCGCGTAAAATGGAATAATCCGCGTCCCGGTACCGTGAAAGCTGTTATTTCTTTGCTGGCTTCGTCCAGCGGAATTTGGAAATAGGCCTGACTAAGATCGAGTGTCGAAATATATTTGGCCGCGCGTAGTTTATCGAGGATGCTTGTCATAATCGGTAGCGGATAAGCATCCTTTTTGGAAACCCTATTTACCTCCCTGAAATCGAGGCAGAACCTATATTTCCCGTTCGCTTTGCGTACCATGACGATTGGGCTCGACCATTCGCTGTTCGATCGTTCGATAAATCCGTCCGCGAGAAGTCGGTCCACCTCGGCGTAAATCGCTTCTTGTACTTTCGGGGACACTTGGTAATAGCGCTGCTTGATCGGTTTATGACCTGCCACGTCGATGCGGTGTTTTATTAATTCCGTTCGCCCCGTCACCTGCTCGAGGAGGCCTACGCGTTTCTCCAAAAATTGGTGTAGTCGCTCGGTTTCCGATTCCGTTAGTAATTTTATTCCGGAACACCTTGGGTACGTGTTCGTTAATCCCGGTAGGAAGTCGAATTTCTGTTCCGGATTCTCACAGAAATACCAATTCTTCGCTCGGTAGTCCGCGATTATGCCAAAGGCTGCGATCGCTGTTATTCCGAGAATTACCTCTCCGGAGAGTGACTCTAACGTACGGAATTCGAGTTCGCGACTCATGCCTCGAATGTTTACTCTTGCCGTCGCGGCGGCCTTCGAGCAGGCGGTCTGGCCGTTGCCGAGAACGTAATATTTCGGCTGAGTCGGACGGATGGTCACTCGCGCGGCTAGTTTTCTCACTAGGGTTGGGCTCAGGAAGTTATCGCTTGCTCCCCCGTCTACGAAAGCTGACACGACGTAATCTTCGATTCGCGCGTCCACGTATAATAGCGTGGGTTTTGTTCGCGCTCGTACGGGCGGTCGGAGATCTAGCGAGTCGCACGAATCGCTTGAGTCGCTCGCTTCCCGATCCCCATCGCTACCGGCTGCTATCGCCCCGCTTAGCGCCGGCCGTCCTGGTTTCCCGAACAATTGGGACAATTATTCGTCGGCGCTCCCGGCGTATCGCACCGATAACAATGGTTGGCCTCCGGCGCCACGCAGCCGTTACTACGGTGTCCCGTTGCTCCGCAGTTCCAACATCGGACCTGCTGCCAGCCTTCGAACCCGCGTCTCTTCGCGCTCGCGCCGCCGGATCGTCGGCCGTTTCCGCCTCGTTCGGTCGCGCCCGTCTTGCCTTTTTCCGCGATCTGGGCGATTGCCCCTTTCGATGCTTTCTGCGGTCTCTCGGCTATTGTCGTGGTTTCGTCCGCGCCTAGCACACCGAAGATGCCTTCCACCTTCTCGGCCTGTCTCCCTAGTTCGTACGGAGTGGTGAACGAGTCGATCGGTATGTAACCGCTGAGGCGGGGGTTCATATGCGTATACAGGAGCTGGAGTATCTGAGATTCGGTCATCGGCGGATCCATATTCCGGCAAGTCGATATTACGTCCGCGTGAAAGGATAGGTATGGCTCGCCCGGACGTTGTTTCCTGTTTACCGCGAATGCGAGATTCTCGCCTAGGGTCGTACGCGCGAATCTACGGCGAAGGCCTCTTTCGACCGCTTCCCATGAATCTAAGCCCTCCTCCAGTGTGGCGAACCACATGAAGGCGTCGCCTCTTAGCAATATCGGCGCGCACGTGAGGAGTTCATCGTCTCGCACCGGGTATATTTTGCGGAAGGCTTTTACTTGCGCTAGGAAAAGGTTTAGATTTCCGACCGTGTCGCCCGCGTATTGTATATTCCACTTCCGGATGGTAGTTTGGAAGTTATTTGTCGGGGGTGGGGTTCGTTCGGCGTGCGCGCTCTGTCTCCCTATCGGATGTCGCGTGCTTTCCTCTCGCCACCCCTCCCAATGCGTGGCTTCTGGCGCGATTGTCACTCGCCCCGGGCGCGTAGGTCGTGTCGGTCGAGCATTCGGAGACGATGTTTGCATTTCCGCGTGAAAAGTCTTTCGCGGGTATTCTTCCCTCTCTAACCTTGCATGCGCGAGGTCGGTTGTAACGAATTCCATTCCGTCCGAAAAATCTAATTCCGAGGTGCGTACCGGCACCACGCGGCGTTTTGCGCCTAGCCCTATTCCTCCTACCGCGCCTTCCCCGTCCGAATAGTCCGGCTCGAGTTCCCCCTCTCCTTCGCTCGCTACCTCTATCTCCGGCGGCCCGTCCGCTCGGTCTTGCGCCACAATGGCGTCCGCGAGGCGATCTCGTCGCTCCTCTCCTGTTCCCTCCGTGCTCAGCGCTCGCTCGGTAAGGCGGCGCTCCACGCTCTCGTCCCTCATCGCTTCGACGGTCTTTCGGACCGTTGTCCTCCGTAGCCGGGGAGGCATCGCGCTCACTCGGATATTTTCGTCCGTTCGAATTTTCGGCCCCCGATTCTACGCCTCTGCCCGCGTCCCTACGCCGCTGGGTTTGTATACGCCCGTGCGTACTTTTACGACCTTGGGTCTTTCCGCGTTCCCCTTTGTCCCTGACTCTAACGGTCGCGAGTTTTTGCGTCTCTCGACGGTTACTTCGAGAAGCGCACGGCTTACCAGGTTCCAATGCTTTCCTTTCGTACTCTCCTGCAAGAAATGGGTTATACAAAATTCGAACAGCTGGTTTTTCGTTCGTTCAACCGGGAATTTCGTACTCGCGGACCTAAGGTTCGATCGTAACGCGCGTCTCCTCTCCTTTCCCGATTGCCGTGGTAGTTGGGCGCCAATTTATGAGGGGATTTCTCCTCGGCCGTCCGTGATTTAGCCGCTCGGAAATCCTGCCTGCATAATAGCCGGCCTGGCTATCGGCCGCTGGTCCTCGACTTCCTGAAACGCGAATCGGGCGCCAGGTTCCGCGGACGGAACCGAATTTCTACGTTCGCGCGAGGGAAAGCTGGTATCGAGGGCAGCTGGCTCGTCCGCCGGTACTCCTCGAGATGGATCCTCCCGGCTAGCTAGAGAGAGGGGTTCCTGTCGGGAAGAAGGAGAGGCGAATCGACAACCCACACGGTTGGGTAACAATAACAATTTATTGCTCGGACGTTATGGCAATGTCAAGGGCCCTCGCTTGGGCAGGCCGTAGCTCGGCCGATCACAAAATAGCCGGACCTACGAGTGGCCCGGCGCCTCGGCGTTCCCGCCGCCGCTTACAATCTAAACCTTATTCCTACGTGAGATGATAGCGTACGCGGATGATTCTAGGAGCTACGGTGCTCCGGCAAAGGTTACGAACTCGCACGTTAACCAGCTGTTCGTTCGGTTACAAAGGAGGCCCCGATGCCTCGCACGTGGGTGTGATTCACGTCCAGGCGGACTGCGCCACCATAACGGCGTACGTCCGTTCCTCGACCGAAACCTTAATGTCTAATTAGGCTAGTTGACTCTTGGTGACTAGAAGAGTCACCTCAAGGGACACCGGGCTGGCCCGCGGGCTGCCTATCGCTGCTTCGAACAAGGAGAGCCTACGGCCGGCACCGAGACTCGCACGGGAAGAACAAAGAAACAAAGAACAAAGGGACGCGCGGGGCTTACCGGTCGTTCGCTGTCTAGTACTCGTCACTGGAGGTTCACTCGGGAACCTGGTCGCTCAGGATCTCGTCCGAAAGGCCTCAAGTCCTGCTCGCTCGTCGATCGCTGTGTTCACTCGCTTGCTTGGTCCTTTCGCTCGGGAAGCTCGGGGATCGCACGTCCGCTCGTACAGTGGTCACAACAAGAGTGACGAGTTCCTACGCGTTCCCTAATTTCTAGCCCCGCGCGCGCCCCGCGCCCCTCCCGCTAGTCCTGCAGCGCCGCGCCGTGTCAAGGGGTTGCCGGGTAACTTAGCGCGCCTAAGTCCCTCGGCCTGGGCCTCTACCGCTGTCGGTAGGGCAGGAGTCGCTGGTGCATTTGCCGATCTTCGTTCGCCGAAGCCGGCCTTCCCCCAGGCTGCATCGTGGCTTTTGTCGTCTCGCTGTCACCGGGGATGAGCGCCTCCGCTGGACTTCGACCTTTCCCTCCGCAGCTTCCATCGGCCCTGTCGCTCCTTATGCCAATGGAACATACTCCTTGCCCCTTGGTGCCACCTCGTCTCGTTCTCGCTGTCGAGGACTCGTTGCCCGAAGGCGAGTTAGTCTACGCGCTTCGATCTAGGAGGTGTCCCTTGGAGTGACGGCTGTTCGAGCCGGCGGACGTGCGTAGCGAGCGCGTGTATGTGCGAGCGACGAGCGGTTCTTGTGGCGGGGCAATTCCGCCCCGTCACATGCAAAACAAACAAAATATCTAAATGTAAATTTATATAATAATTAAACATCTCTAAAATATATGATAAGAATAGATATTGACAAATAGATCACGAACATTAACGTTAATGAAAAACAAACAAAATAGCTTAATGTAAATTTAAATAATAATTAAACATCTTTATAATTAATAATTAACATCTATAACATATATGAGGACCCAAACAAATCAAAACATTAAAAATAAACACTTAAGGCTAATAAATAAATCTTAATTTTGTTGGTTTAGAAATTGTTCCATAATGTTGGTTAATTTATCAAGGCGACTCATTTTCTCCTCATGCCTTCGATTCTTATCTTCCTTACTTTTTTTCCGTTCTTCTGTTAACTCCCGCAAATAATCGGTCACATTTGCTGTATTAGCCTTGCGTTTCCTGCTTTCTGCAACAAAAAAGTGTTGAATTTACCAAACGAATGTTTACGAATAGTGTACCTAAGTGATCTAACATTCCCACTCCCTCCCTTCTCCACTGCTCCAACCTTTTCAACCACGCCTCCTCCTGATCTCCCTCCCCAGTATATTTACTTGTTTCATTGACGTTCTCCTTGTCACTGTCTTCACTAGACCCTCTTCCGTTGCTAGTTCCAGCTTCGGATAGCGGTTGCACCCACGGTTTATTGAAGAATATTTCATGCATTGCCTAACAAATTTAACATTTAGTTACCATTAAATCGCATTGTTTAAATTACTTAATCTATGCAAGTTAGAAATATTTATTTGTATAAATGCAAAGGGAACTTACTGTATAATATTCCCATTTCGGCAAGGCTCCATTTCCAGATTTGTTTTGATGGACCACTAGTTTTTTGTACTGCCGTTTTAAGGCCTGAAATTTTATGTTACACTTTTCCCAAGGTATGGCAATATGTTTTTCGCTGATCAATCTCTTAGAAAGATTTTCCCAGGATTTTTTGATTGACGTCTTCCCATTGGTGAAATCATTTTGTGTTTGTTTGTATAATTCTAAAAGGGCTAATGTCTCCATTCTTGTCCATGTATGTTGCTGTTGGTCTATTATAAATAAGAAAGTATTTTGTCTTTAATGTCTATGAAACCGCCCGTAAATATTTTATACGTTTACTTTTGTTTAATCTCCTGCTTACCATTCGAATTATTTGCAGGTTCTTCAACTTGCCGAGTAGATGACTGACTCAAGGTGTTGTCATTATTTCTCTCCTTGTTTGTATCTACGAAAAGTTTTGATAATTTTATGTTTGATTAGAATTTTTTTAAGAAGTACGATCAGTATATTATGGGTATGAAACTTCTTTTGGTATAAATACGTAATTTACCATTAGACGTATTCCTGCATGTCCCTATTTTTGCAACCGCTTGTGCAGCCGCATGTTTTTTAGCCTGGACTAAGAGCTGCGTTGCAAAAATGTTATCTGAAAATGAATTTGCATCAAAGATTAATGATTTATCTATACTGTTATTAACATTGTAACGGCGCAATAATTGATATTCCACCTTTCCCAATCGCTGATAGAGGATGGGAGCAGCAGAAGGGTTAAAATTTACAAAAACTAGCTTTCATATTCACAATGCATAAAAAAAGGGAAAAAGATCAAAAACTTACCGTTTTTTGCCCTGAAGGCATCTTCCGAAGACATATGCATAACATATTCAATGTTTTCTTCTGCATCTAATAGACGGACGCTTTCTACGGGTGCTGTCATGTTTGTTTTTGTGATCTTACTGGCGTTACACTACCTCCCCAGCCGTAGTAACCGCAGTAGGAAGTGACGTCAAAGTCCGTGACGTCATGGATCTCCGCGAGTACTGCCAAAGTTTATTTCGGCCTATAGCCGAACGCTCATTGGTACATTGGCCAGTACTGCCAGTACATATCCGAACGCACCCTATGTTTTACACCGTGGCTGGTTATGTGTCATACGCGATGGCTGGTTAGGTGTGAATGCTATGTGATAAATCATTAATAAAACACTGTACTGTACGTTATTTATTAATAAAACACTGTACTGTACTTGCCCCTGGCTCTGTGATCTTGTGATTATTGCGAATTATGATTATGAAAAGTCCTAAAAGTGAGAAGTCCGTGACTCACAAATCGCTGCATTTGGTTGTCAAGTGTGCAGTACTTGCTTATAGAAAACTTCAGCATTAATTAACGATTGTGGACTCCTTGAGTTACGCACGTAACAGTCTAGATACTCTAAAATTAATTAAAGTGTATATGAAGATAAGTTATTCTCACAGACGCACTGTTAACCTTGCTGTACCTTGATGATGACTGCTAAGTGCATAGCTCAGGGAGCGCAGAATTCAAAGTGTTGCGATTTGATGAACAGGTGCTAATATCCTCAAATGGTGCATGATTGTTTTAGTTCCTTAGCTGAAGCGTTCCGTGAGCTGCGATCTTGGCAGTCAAGATACACCTAATTAAATTAAAGTGACAAATTAGACTGGCTATGGGTATATTCGACTGAGCAATTGACAAGTCAGAGTAGATATTCAGACTGCCAAGTATGTAACTCAAGGATCGCACAACCTTTAGTGCTGAAGTTTTCTTTAAACACGTATTGTTTACCAATAGCTAGTAACCCAGAACTGTATATGCTTGGTAATCATTGCTTACTTAGCTGAAGCGTTCCTTTAGTTACAAACTTGACAGTCAAGATACATTCAAAAATTAGATAAATTAGTCTGCATATGATTTATAATTAATCATGCGACACACTCATACGCAGTCTAATTCATCTAATTCATTTAAGTGCATCGTGACTGTCAGGTTCGCAGTTCAAGGAATGCTTGAGCTAAAGAGCTGAAATGACATAAGCAAGCAGTGATTACCAATCATATGTATTGGGGCCAATCATATGATATGGCTATTGGTAATCGATACTTGCTTATAGTTTTGTTACTACTAGCCATTGTCAGTAGTTGCTTATAGAAAACTGCAGCATTAAAGATTGTGCACTCCTTGAATTACACATTTGACAGTCAGGATTTCAGACTGTCAAGTACGCAACTCAAGGTACGCACAACCTTTAGTTGCTTACTTACATCACTTTAGCTGATTTAGCTGAAGCGTTCCTTTACCTGCGAACTAGACAGTAAAGATACACCAAAATAAATTACATAAATTAGGCTGCGTTTTGAGTGTATCGCTTTAGAATCTTTACAATTAATCATGCGATATACTCATACGCAGTCTTATTCATCTCTTATTCATCCTAATCTAACCTAACCTAACCTAACCTTTTTTTTTACGCAGTGGAAATTCCTGACGAACACCCCGAACCTCTGGGGGGGACAATGAAGGGGAACCTGGGATCTCCGGAGGAACTCGAGCAGGAGCCCCATCGTCATTTGCCTCTAGAGCAGAGGCCCATTCCCTGGGGCCATTGCTGACCCCTGAACCTCGGGAATGTTGTGGCAGTGCCAGGGACCACACCCGATACTGTCACCCGTCCCGGAGCCGTGTGACCGGGTACCAGGCCCCCACCTGAATACCCCGACTCCTAGAGACGCGACTGCAGCTAGGCCGCAATCAAGGTCGGGAGGGGGAGAGGGGGCAGGCACATGGGGATGCCTGCCGTAGCCTCTTCCTCCTAGCCGCCCTCCGAACTGCCTTCCTGGCCCTGCGGGCCGGCAGCTCTCTCTCTCTCTCGACCGCTCGGCGACCTCTTTGCGGGTGAGGATATCCTCGCAAAAGGTCGCAACGGCAGTCCACTTCTCTCGGTCCACGATCATAGCCCCGACTAACGTCCGCAAGCTAGGATCGGGACCGAGGGCCAGCACGAGGGCCCGTCTCTCTTCGTCGAAAGCCGGGCACACTTCGAGAGTGTGCTCCGGCGTGTCGACTGCTCCCCGCTCACACATGAAACAGGCCGGGTTTTCCTCGGCTCCTATCTCACAGAGATAGTCACCGAAGACCCCGTGTCCCGTTAGGACTTGTGTGAGCCTGTACGAAAGCCCCTTGTGCTGGCATTTCAGCCAGGGCACAAGACGGGGGAGCAGAAGACTGACGACCCTCTTGCTTCCCTTGCCACCCTCCTGGAGATCGTAACGCCACTCCGGGATGGCCGACGATTCGGCCGCGTCCCTGGCAGTTGCGGTGTCCTTGTCGGACAGGGGCATACCGCTTGCCCGGGCCGAGCGCACCTGACGAAACAGGGCCGCCTCGACGCCTGCTCGCAGATGGAAGGGAAGCAGGCCTGCCAACAGCAGGGCAGCGTCCCCAGACACATCGCGATAGGCGCGAGCAACTCGCAGCGCGATGCCTCTTTGCGCTCGGTGCAGCGCGAGGCGGATGCGCTTGTTGCCCGCAGCCTCCACGGCCCACACTGGGGCCCCGTACATGAGCATGCTCTGCAGCACACCCGCGTACAGTCGTCTCACTCCCGTCTCGGGCCCGCCGAGATTGGGGAGGAGGGACCCCAGAAGCCTTGCCACTTTCTCCACCTTGGGAACCAAGGCGGAGAAGTGGCCGTCGAGGCGCCATCGCCCATCTAGGTGAAGTCCTAGATGCTTGACGGTCTTCCCTGCTCAGACGTGCGCGTCCGCGACTCTCACCCATGCGATGGGCGGAGACCGCGGCAAGGGGAGACCATGAAACCACATGGCCTCCGTCTTGTGTCCGGCGACCGAGAGTCCGAGGTCTCCAATCGCACGGACAACGCACTCGACGCCGAGCTCGGCTAGGCGGGTCGTGCGCTCCCAGCACCTACCGGCCGCCATGACCAGCGTATCGTCCGCGTAACAGACGACGCTGACGCCAGGCGGTACGGTCGTTCGCAGTATTGCGTCATACCCGACGTTCCACAGGAGTGGACCCAGCACGGATCCCTGCGGAACGCCGCGCGTTAGGACGTGCCTCTGCATTTCTCCGGCCCGAACCGGATACTCAACGGACCTGCCTTGCAGGTAGTCGTAAACGACATCCGTGAGGTACCCGGGCACGACTAGATGGTCTAGCCCGGCCATGATCGCAGCCGCGGGAAGCGTGTTGAACGCGTTGGCGATGTCAAGCGACACCGCCAACACCACGCCTCTGCGGGCTACAACGGCCTCCGTCATCGCGCGGACGCTTAGAACGGCGTCCACGGTTGACGTGCCTCTACGGAAGCCATACTGGCAGTCCGCGAGTCCCGGACCAGAGCTGGAGAGGTGGTCCGCAATTCGGGAGGCCACTGTCCGCTCGAAGAGCTTCCCTGTCTCATCCAGCAGGCAGATCGGCCTGTAGGCCGAGGACTGACCTGCTGGCTTCCCGGGTTTTGGGATGGGAACAAGATGCCCGGTTTTCCATACGGTTGGGAAGCGTCCCTGACGGAGGCAGGTGTCGAAGAGACCCCGGATCCTCCGTCACGTCTCGCCGGGGGTCGACACCAAGACCTTGGCATGAACCCCGTCCGGGCCGGGAGCCGTGTTCTTTGCACGCATGCGAACAACGGCTGCCCTCCACTCTTCGTCCGATATCATCGGAAAACCTAATCTAACCTAACCTAACCTAACCAAAATAAATTACATAAATTAGGCTGCGTTTTGAGTGTATCGCTTTAGAATCTTTACAATTAATCATGCGATATACTCATACGCAGTCTTATTCATCTAATTCATTTACGTGCATCATGATTGTCAAGTTCACAGTTCAAGGAATGCTTAAGCTAAAGGGCTAAAATGACAGAAGCAAGCAATGATTACCAATCATGTGTCATTTGAGGATATGGCTATATGGGTAATCAACACTTGCTTATAGTTTTGGGTATTTATTGTCAGTACTTGCTTATAGAAAACTGCAGCATTAAAGATTGTGCACTCCATGATTTATGCACTTGACAGTCAGGATACATCTAAATGAATCAGATGGATGAGACTGCGTATGAATATATCGCTTAGTTAATTGTAAATGATTCAACTTAACACTTGGCAACTTATAGTAGATAAGCTATAATACCATCATACGCAGTTTAATTTTAGCGTATCCTGATGTCCAGTGCATATTGCAATGATTGGCAGCCTGTACTTGCTTATAGATAGCTTTATATTAATTAACATTAAAGTTTGCGCACTCCTTGATTGTTGAGTTATGCACTTGACACTCTGAATATACTAAAATTAGACTGTGTATGAGGGTATAGCTTATCTAATATGACTTGTCAAGTGCTAAGTCAAGCTCTTTTCAATTAACCAAGCGATATACCCATATCCAGTCTAATTTATCTAATTTATTTAGGTGTATGATGACTGTCAAATTCGTAGCTTAAGAAAAGTTTCAGCTAAGGAGCAAAAATGAAATTAGCATGCAATACCAGCAGTTTCTCAAATTACAGCACTTTATGAGCTTGTGCAATCAACGAGATACGCACTTAGCAGTCATCATCGAGATACACCAAAGTTAAGAGTACACATGAAAGGATAACTTATCAACAAAGATACATTTAATACCAAAAAGGTATTCGGTATTTAAAAGAAATTCTACATCCTATACATAAATTACACTTCAAAATATGTAATTGCAATCTGAAAGAAGCACTGAGGAGTTTTCACAATGTTACATACTGTAATAAATAAAGACTATATTCTTGAATGAACGACCAAAAAAGCATGATATCAGCCCCCCCCCCCCCCCCACGACATTAAAATGTTAAAAAATGCGCCAAGTAGTTTTGTCTATCTCTCTACTGTTTAATCCCACAGCAAAATTTACCAAAAATATAAACGGATATCATTCAAAAGCCAAGCCAATCATCAAAATTATGTCCTTTTTCCAGTATATGTAGGCGCTTCAAGGACCTAGCTTCTTTACGTTCCTGCAATAAAAAACATCTGGTGTCCGGGCAGCGGGGTCTGCCTGACCCGAAGGGGTGCCCGCTCGCGGTCGCTCAGGGCGCAAGTTCACCCAAGAGTGCGACTAAGAGAGAGATGGATATTGTTAGCATTCCATTAATGGAATAGGTACTGTAGTTTTACGTTTGCAGAGGTGACAAATACCATGCATACGAACTGCAAATGCAAGTCTAAGGGAGTAGTCCCTTGATGAAAATGAACAAATGAATGAATGAGTGAATGAATGAAGAAATGAACAAATGAGCAAACGAAAAAATGAGTAAATTTGCAAATAAATAAATTGAATGAATAAATAAAATGAAATAAAAGAATTCACTTGTGTGTAGAGGCGAGATAAATCAATGTGTGACCTATACACAAGCCAATTATTGACATAGAAAGAAAGAAAGGAAGAAAGAAAGAAAGAAAGAAAGAAAGAAAGGAAGAAAACAGTTTGCAACGTGTGCACTCCATATTTCCACCTTTGGTATGCGCAGTGCAACTAACGCTGATGCGTTATCGCCTATGATTCTGCGGCGCAGGGTCTCAAACGCTAATGCGTTGGACACGTGGTCTGCGACTTGCAGTTACCCCGCCACTCACGGAATGCACTACAACCAACGCTGGCGCGTTGTCGATTAGGCTTTTTATGTTTTTCCTTCCGTAGTGACGATATGAGTACTGAACCCGTGGGCAACTAGTACCACCTGTACGGTATACCAATACGCAGACAATATGCAAGGGTACATATTATATTGTACACAATTGGTGCAACGTGCCAATACAGAACTACTGTCAAAGTTCTTGTTGCCTATAAAAGGAACATTTCTAATGTGCCGATGTATGTTGTGCATATATTATTACATGCGGCATTACTCTGGTCTTGGCAGATGACACAAGTACTCTTTGTAGCTTTAAATCGTCATATTCATACCAAGAAAGATTGTTAAATACCAGTGCGGTATAATGTCGCGCACTGGCAATATAATTAATAATTCCCCTCAGACCATACTTCTTTACACCTATGGCGACATTTCTGGGGATATCTTCTAATTGGTAAGAAGTGTTACTTTTTTTTACATTTATGCTAAGACTTTTTAAATAATTATGGTCCGTCACGATACTCGTATCGATTATAATTTGAGGCCCATAACATTCATTTACGTGGCATAAATTGCCACACTTTACGCATTGCTGCTTTAATGTTAGGACATCATTAATAGCATCCTGCATGTGTTGGAACCCTTTACGAAGATGGATATCGACGTTTACACTAACAGTCGTGAAAACTCTTTCATTCTGATAATCACAATGTTCGCACCTTTTACTTCTACGAATACTCGGTACCGCAGCAAATGTGTATTCGGCTAAATGGGCCGCATTACACATGGCATCCAACGATTGGAAATTGCGTGTATATTTGCTCTCTTTGAATAAGGATGAGCTCATAAGGAATGTTGCCCTTTCAACATATTCAGTTTTCGTTATTTTTCCGCGAGAAACAACTTTTGCGGCCAACTGCATGAAATTATCATCCGTTTCTTGTATGGCGCGCTTGTACTCGACATCCATACCGATCATGTGGGCGGCAGAATGGCGTCAAACGCGCATGTATTTCTGATCATCATGGTTTTTTTTAAAACTTTACGGGTTCACATAAAGTGCCGTTCTCCATCATTGGCGAAAAAACCGCATCTACAGATTGAATGGAATCTCATTCAGGACATTTGTCCAAATATGTATTTTTTTTCTGGGTTTGCTTGCACGCTAAACCCCTCCAATTTTCAACAAAGTTCAGCTCGTTCTCCGTGGTATCTACATCAGACTTAGAACACGCAGAACAATCTGACTTCGAAGGACTCTGTAAATTGTGAACAGTTTCCACGCTACAGTTCTCGATGGGACTATTTCCCATCGGTTCAGTGCTCGCAGTAGAGATTGATTTCTCGATAGAAGCGTTTAAAGACGCCTCAACAGGATCATCCGTGAGCGTATTAGTATTTCTGGCGGATGTTTCATTTCTCTCCTGTGAGGGCAAAACGTTTGCAGCATAATCAAGTTTTAATCTGCCGTCAAGGTATTCGAGATGACTCGCTACAAATTTGTCTACCCGCATTGGTATAGATCCTTTGAACAGTCGGTTTTTATATTCAGCAAAAAGTGATTCCACTGAGGTGGATGATGAAACATCACTGCCAGTTTTGAAATACGGCCGCATTATACCTGTCCAAAGTGGCAAATGTTGAAGCATCTTTTTTATTTTCTCTGCAGCCGCAGGATTATAAAATGCGTTAATAACACTGCCACTTTGCGACTGTGTGGCTAAAGCGTTAGCTTTCTCGTATAAGCTATCGCTCCATTTTTGCCATGATAGCGGAGTGTCCTCGGAATTAAAATCGTTCGGTTCAGATGTCTCCGCTAAATCAACTTCATCAACATGTACACCCTTAATGCAGTCATTAATCGATTGGAGGCACATTTCTGATTGCACAGAAACGCCATCGGCGAAGCCAGTATCTTCGCTTAGAGAAACTACAAGCAGGCATTGTAAAAGATTCGACAGTTCCTTCAGAGATTGCATTTGATATGCTTGGGCAATACATCTTAGATAAAACTGCCGCATTTTACTTCGCAAATGCCGTAAGCACTCCTAATTGCTTATAATTTTTATGACGTGGCTAACGTCTAATCCCAAGTAAGAGCGTGGTAGAATCGCTTTTTTATTTAAAATCGCGATCTCGTAGCACCGTTGCAAATAATCATTTAAATCGAGGCATCTTGCAAATGTTTTCGCTAGAGCTACTAACATCGCTCGACCGAAATCAGTAACTATCACGGACGGCGCTGGGGCACCCGCTCTCTGAACTTGCAGGAGGAAATATGTTAAAACGCATGCATCTTGTTGTTCAGATATTGCTTGAAAAACAGGAATGCCACGTTTGCCCTCCGGAACAATGACACATTGATATAAGAAGAGATGGGCCGATTTTGTGTCGTCAGCCTTTTGCAGTTTCTTTGCTATACTGCCTGTAGCGTCCATAGTAAATATGAGTTTTTAGACTGACAAACCATCTTATACAGAGCCATTCGTTCCTTGGACCAATACGAGACAAAAAACGGATCGGCACCTATGCAGTTTATCGACCCGGGCCATGTAACCCGTTTAAACCTCTCTAAAATTTTTCACGACATCGTTATCAGAAGTACCTAAGCGATTGTCGAGTTCCTTTTGCTTTGCTTTTCGCAAAACTTCGGACGAGAACATAATTGGTGGATCTCGATCACCAAATTGCATTACCCGGTTTGCCTCTTCGGCCCGCCAGATTGTGCGCAAATATGTCGGTCCATACGCCGGGTTTTAATCTTAAATACCGACGATTGCTATATTGCCTTGCAACCGGCTTTATTTCGTCCCAATTATTGTCGGAAATAATTAATTTGAATTTTTTATTATCCCGCCATTCATTTTTTATGTCTGGCGAATATTCGGAAACGCTTTCGTTCACCGAGTCCGCGACCGACTTATCTAGCTCATTCTGCACTTGAAACGCATTCATTAGCAACCTATGTATACCGTGCCTGTCAGTGTTCAATATTGTATACAGGGTGCTCCAAAAGTCTCCTAAACCAAGGCGGCCATCTTGGGGGGTGGGACCCCCTGATGACAATACGCCCTTCAAAAATATAGGGAGCTATCTTACTTTAGGAGCTATTAGCGGAGAGGAGTGACCAATCGGTGCGCTGTCGCTGTGACACGGCAGCACGAATCGAGCCGCCGCAGAATCTCGCCGCTCGGGCGACGCGCACGGTCCCGCGCGTCAGACGTTACACGCACACTGCGCCCGGCTAAATGTTGGTCAGCGCAGGCCAGCACCAAGCGGCAAGTGCCTACCCAAGGTGGTGCCCTTCTACGCAACAATCAGCGGGCGTATTTTCAGAAGGCGCCTCGCTAATCTTTGCGATGTTGTACGTACTGCTAACACTTGCCAATTATTATCGCGTTCCTCCCACATCTTTTTCCAGATTTTTGCCACGAAAATATTCGATCCAAAAATGTTTCAACATTTTTTTGACATTTTTTCCCCCATTTTGAAAAACGATCCAGATCAACTTGCGCTCACCGTTCACCACAAATACGCTTTGTTTTAAAGCAGGTTTCAATGCGTCTTGCAAATTAATTACAGCCAGATACTGCCACGCGAACCGGAGATCGTCCCGTTTCTGCCTGACAAGTTGGAGACGGAAGAATTTAGCGGCGATCTCATTATTGGAATATTTTTTTTATGAAAACCTAAACCTTTGCCAACAATACGCCGCTTCCCGTTTTCCGATATCTAACGGAGGTTCCGAGTTATGATTTTTTAAGGGAGGGTCGGTGTCGCGCGCGTGGCCACGCAGCCGGCGATCGTGACCGGCCTGGGTTCGAAGGGGCTAACTCGGGGTACGGGAGGCGCAGGTAGATAAAACTTGCCGAATCGTCCGAAAAGGCTTCAATCCGTCTAGCCATTTAATTTCAGCGCGATACTTTCACGCGAACCGGAGATATTCCCGATTTCGTCGGATAAATTAGTGTCGCGAGAAATTAATGGCGATCTGATTGCTAGAATATTTTTTGAATGAAAATCTCATCTGTTGTGAACAATACGTCGCTTCTCGTCTGCCGATATCTCGCGGGATTACCGAGTTATGATTTTTTAAAGGAGGGCCGGTGTCAAGCGAGCGGCCACGCAGCCGGTGCGGCTATCGTGACCGGCGTGGGTTCGATGGCGTTAACTCGCGGCAGGGGCGGCGCAGGTAAACCAAACTCGTGGAATCGTTTGAAAAGGCTTCAATGCATCTACCAATTTAATTTCAGCAAGATAATGCCAAGCGATCCGGAGATACTCCCGATTTCGTCAGATAAATCAGTGTCGCGAGAAATTAATGGCGATTTGATTGCTAGAATATTTTTTTAATGAAAACCTCATCCTTTGGGAACAATACACTGCTTCCCGTTTGTCGATATCTGACGCAGGTTCCGAGTTATGATTTTTTAAAGGAGGATCGGTGTCGCGCGAGCGACAACGCTGCCGGCGCAGCGGTCGTGACCGGTCGGGCAGTTGCACGTGCGACACCGACCCTCCTTTAAAAAATGATAATTCGGAACCTGCGTCAGATATCGGCAATCGGGAAGCGACGTATTGTTGGCAAAGGATTACGTTTTCATAAAAAAAATATCCTAATAATCAAATCAGCGCTAAATTCTCACTACACTAGTTTATCTGGCGAAATCGGTAATAAATCCGATTCGCTTGGCATTATCTTCCTGAAATTAAATTGGTAGATGGATTGAAGCCTTTTCGAAAGATTCCCCGAGTTTTGTTTACCTGCGCCCCCCGTACCCCGAGTTAGCCCCATCGAACCCAGGCCGGTCACGATCGCCGGCTGCGTGGCCACGCGCGCGACACCGACCCTCCTTTAAAAAATCATAACTCGGAACCTCCGTTAGATATCGGAAAACGGGAAGCGGCGTATTGTTGGCAAAGGTTTAGGTTTCCATAAAAAAAATATTCCAATAATGAGATCGCCGGTAAATTCTTCCGTCTCCAACTTGTCAGGCAGAAACGGGACGATCTCCGGTTCGCGTGGCAGTATCTGGCTGTAATTAATTTGTAAGACGCATTGAAGCCTGCTTTAAAACAAAGCGTATTTGTGGTGAACGGTGAGCGCAAGTCGATCTGGATCGTTTTTCAAAATGGGGGAAAAAATGTCAAAAAAATGTTGAAACATTTTTGGATCGGATATTTTCGTGGCAAAAATCTGGAAAAAGATGTGGGAGGAACGCGATAATAATTGGCAAGTGTTAGCAGTACGTACAACATCGCAAAGATTAGCGAGGCGCCTTCTGAAAATACGCCCGCTGATTGTTGCGTAGAAGGGCACCACCTTGGGTAGGCACTTGCCGCTTGGTGCTGGCCTGCGCTGACCAACATTTAGCCGGGCGCAGTGTGCGTGTAACGTCTGACGCGCGGGACCGTGCGCGTCGCCCGAGCGGCGAGATTCTGCGGCGGCTCGATTCGTGCTGCCGTGTCACAGCGACAGCGCACCGATTGGTCACTCCTCTCCGCTAATAGCTCCTAAAGTAAGATAGCTCCCTATATTTTTGAAGGGCGTATTGTCATCAGGGGGTCCCACCCCCCCCAAGATGGCCGCCTTGGTTTAGGAGACTTTTGGAGCACCCCGTATATATGCTTCGGACTTATGTGGGAACTCATTTGTCCCATTCTCTCACTGACAGTCGTGTACATAGGATGTGAGGGCGGGAAGCATTTTCCTCTATCGTCTATGCATCTGTACTCTGAATTACTCAGAATCTCCATTAATTTGTTCTGGTCCTACATGATTGCAAATCTAATTAGACCACTATGTCGAGTAAGAGTGGACAAATAATATCCTCCTCTATCTCTAAGGTACAGATTCAGATCAGATAGGGAATTTAAAAAAACAGCGTAGGCAAACCTATTGACGTCTTGACGTAGTGTTACGTGTTCGGCGGGTTTCAGAGAGGTGAACGTGGGCAAGTGTGCCCGTGGGGTGCTGAGGCACCCTGCTCGCGGAGTTGCGGGAAATTGGAAATCAAAGAATAAGCAAAGCGAAGTTTGGAGTTCAAGAAAATGAATGAAATGTATTCAAGAGGTTCAAATAAAGCTACTACTGTCCAGTACAAGTTTTAAAGAGTTCTAGTCGCTAAGACGGCGGAGATAAGTCTGTGAGTTAAGGCGGCGGAGAAGGTTCTGTTCGTTAAAACAGTAGAATAAGTTCTGTGAGTTAAGGCGGCTGAGAAAGTTCTGTTCGTTAAAACGGCAGAATAAGTTCTGTGAGTTAAGGCGGCTGAGAAAGTTCTGTGAGTCGCTCCTCAGATTCTAAGTCAGGAAGCCCGATCGCGTGGCTTCCTACTCCTGGCACGTGATCGGCGGCCAATCGCAGGCTGGCTTGACCACGTGGGCGCGAGCGAGTTTCTGATTGGAGGCCCTTCGCAGGAGCCCTACTTCGTGACGTATTTCCGGCCAGCCGACGCGGCTGATTGGTTCTCGGGTACTCGGCCCTTATTTTATGCGCGAGGAATCGGCGCGTGAGATTGCGGCGAGGAGGAAGGGCGGCGGAGCGCGGGAGTATCCCGGGGCCTTCCTCGCTAGTCGAGCTCGGGCGAGGCGAGCGAGGTTTTATGATTGTATTGTCCGCCGGGTACGCCGGTTCGGACTCGCAGCTGCAAGGGTTGCTTGCTAATTTCGAAACATCTATTGTTAGGCTTAGCGACGTCTTCGAAGAAGTCACGTACGATGATTGCCTTTATTACTTTAATTCGTTTATTATTTATTTGCGGGTTTTAAGCTCTTCCAAGTTCTACAGGGATTAGTCATCTGGGAGTCAGACGTCGCGTCCTAATCCTTTAATTGTCCACG
This sequence comes from Crossocerus cetratus, assembly GCA_963675795.1. Classification (NCBI taxonomy): domain Eukaryota; kingdom Metazoa; phylum Arthropoda; class Insecta; order Hymenoptera; family Crabronidae; genus Crossocerus; species Crossocerus cetratus. Next base: position 2,118,153 of record CAVMBF010000001.1, read on the forward strand.
CTATTCCTGCTGGCAGCCGCACATCTGCGTGCCAGGCGTCAAGTTATAAAATCTAATTGTCCGCGGAAATATCCGCTGGTTGAAGCGCGACGCGAATTATTTGATTTGAATGCCCGCGGAATTTCGATAAAGAGGGTTTGATAGCCTGGGTCGTACTTGGCTAAATTCGGGCGATTCGGAGATCTGGATCCGTAACAGTAGAAATCCACGCACGAACGCACAGCACACGGCACGAGCGGTCCTGTCGTCAGTTCAGCACGCTGCGAAGTGAGAATGCCTCGGCCGAGGCACAAGGCATACCCGAAAACAAATGCGATCTGCTAGCGCGATCGGCTTGCGTCAGCAGCAGAACACTCCGCTCCGCAGCGATGCCATCGAACGGACGACAAGTCCATTGTTTGTAGGAGAAAAAAATACCAACATTCTGATTATCGCAATGAAAGAATTTACACGACTATTAGTCACAACGTCGATATCATCCTTCATAAAGGGTTTCAGCACATACAAGGCGCTATTAATGACGTCCTGACATTAAAGTAGCAATGCATAAAGCAGGGGAGAGCAACTCATTGCTTTACGAACAATCAGCACTCGGAATGCTTGCGAGTACAGGTCCAGTACGTATGAGCATCTCTATATGCTCATGCTCTCTATGCTATGAGTTGCGCCTGGCAAAACCAGAGTAGTGCCGCATGTAATAATACAGGGTGCTCCAAAAGTCTCCTAAACCAAGGCGGCCATCTTAGGGGGAGGGACCCCCTGATGACAATACGCCCTTCAAAAATATAGGGAGCTATCTTACTTTAGGAGCTATTAGCGGAAAGAAGTGACCAATCGGTGCGCTGTCGCTGTGACACGGCAGCACGAATCGAGCCGCCGCAGAATCTCGCCGCTCGGGCGACGCACGCGGTCCCGCGCGTCAGACGTGACACGCACACAGCGCGCGACTAAATGTTGGTCAGCGCAGGCCAGCACCAAGCGGCAAGTGCCTACCCAAGGTGGTGCCCTTCTACGCAACAATCAGCGGGCGTATTTTCAAAAGGCGCCTCGCTAATCTTGGCGATGTTGTACGTACTGCTAACACTTGCCAATTATTACCGCGTTCCTCCCACATCTTTTTCCAGATTTTTGCCACGAAAATATCCGATCCAAAAATGTTTCAACACACGTTTTGACATTTTTTCGCCCATTTTGAAAAACGATCCCGATCGACTTGCGCTCACCGTTCACCACAAATACGCTTTGTTTTAAAGCAGGCTTCAATGCGTCTTGCAAATTAATTACAGCCAGATACTGCCACGCGAACCGGAGATCGTCCCGTTTCTGCCTGACAAATTGGAGACGGAAGAATTTAACGGCGATCTGATTATTGGAATATTTTTTTTATGAAAACCTAAACCTTTGCGAACAATACGTCGCTTCCCGATTGCCGATATCTCATGCAGGTTTCGAGTTATGATTTTTTAAAGGAGGGCCGGTGTCGCGCGTGCAACTGCCCGACCGGTCACGACCGCCGCGCCGGCAGCGTTGTCGCTCGCGCGACACCGACCCTCCTTTAAAAAATCATAACTCGAAACCTGCATGAGATATCGGCAATCGGGAAGCGACGTATTGTTCGCAAAGGATTAGGTTTTCATAACAAAAATATTCTAATAATCAAATCAGCGCTAAATTCTCGCTACACTAATTTATCTGGCGAAATCGGGAATAAATCCGATTCGCTTGGCATTATCTTGCTGAAATTAAATTGGTAGATGGATTGAAGCCTTTTCGAAAGATTCCCCGAGTTTGGTTTACCTGCGCCCCCCGGCCCCCGAGTTAGCCCCTTCGAACCGAGGCCGGTCACGATCGCCGGCTGCGTGGCCGCGCGCGCGACCACGGCCCCCCTTTAAAAAATCATAACTCGAAACCTCCGTTTGATATCGGAACACGGGAAGCGACGTATTGTTGGCAAAGGTTTAGGTTTTCATAAAAAAAAATATTCCAATAATCATATCGCCGCTAAATTCTTCCGTCTCCAATTTGTCAGGCAGAAACGGGACGATCTCCGGTTCGCGTGGCAGTATCTGGCTGTAATTAATTTGCAAGACGCATTGAAGCCTGCTTTAAAACAAAGCGTATTTGTGGTGAACGGTGAGCGCAAGTCGATCGGGATCGTTTTTTAAAATGGGCGAAAAAATGTCAAAAAAATGTTGAAACATTTTTGGATCGGATATTTTCGTGGCAAAAATCTGGAAAAAGATGTGGGAGGAACGCGATAATAATTGGCAAGTGTTAGCAGTACGTACAGCGTGCCGAAAGAATCCTGTCCAGTTCCTGTTTGTCTGGTGGGGCAGAAACGTGAAGTTGGGTACGCCGGTCTAGGTTGACTGCATAGTTTTGGGCAGTCACGTGGGTCGGATCAGCCCGGGCGGCATGGCCAAGTGACAGCTAGCGAAAGAGGCGTGCATACTGGGTGGGCAAAAGAGTTGGAACGCACGGAAATAAGTATGGGGACGTGTTTCATGCGATAAAGGATAAGAGGGGCCAAATAATTCGTGGGGGAGAAAGTCTTTATTGAATCGCAAGGTTAACAATTAGGCGGTAGCGGCTGACGAAATGACAATCCGATTAATTATCAACAGGTGTCAGTATAGAAGAAAGACATAGTTGTGGAAAGCTGAGAGGAAGAAGGATAAATACAAAAGTCAGCAAAGAAAGCATTTTTAAAGGACTGAGGTGATTTATTGCCAGTTTATCCGTGTCGAAAATTTAGCCTGCACATTCTCGGTGGATACAGGAGTGGGACCCGGGCTGCAGGGGTTTAACATTGTCGGCAAGTTCTGTAAAAATCTGGTAGCTGGTATAATACAATCATACAATCATAATCACGCATTGACATTATTGCACGAGAGAGTTACAGCTGTAAGGTTCTTTGCGATTTCAGGCTCTAGCAAACATTTGGAAGCCATTTGTGACTGGAAATGTTTGCGGAGGCTGTTCGAATGGTAGAAAAGTTAGACAATGCCATTCGAATAAGCGAGGTTCTACTCCAGTTTTTCATTCCGAACCAGCAGCCATAAAATGCTGGTTGTTTTCCCCTTAAAAGGACACTATGCTACTTTCAAAGTGTGTCTAATCGTATCACTCTAAGTCTTGTGGCACCCTGATTGCTTGCTAGAAAGAAATTCTTCTTGCGCAGAGCCTCTTTCTTGCAACCATCTTTTGCGTGGTCCCTTCTTGTCCTATTCACAGCGAGCTGCTGATAGTTCCCTTCAAAAGTCTTGACAAGGCGTATGTCTCCTTTGAATATACCTGGCTGTGAATATTTTCCACGCACACAGTAGCATCCTTTTCATTCTTTCTTCTCATGCAAGGACACCACCAGCCTCCGCAAACATTTCCAGTCACAAATGGCTTCCAAATGTTTGCTAGAGCCTGAAATCGCAAAGAACCTTACAGCTGTAACTCTCTCGTGCAATAATGTCAATGCGTGATTATGATTGTATGATTGTATTATACCAGCTACCAGATTTTTACAGAACTTGCCGACAATGTTAAACCCCTGCAGCCCGGGTCCCACTCCTGTATCCACCGAGAATGTGCAGGCTAAATTTTCGACACGGATAAACTGGCAATAAATCACCTCAGTCCTTTAAAAATGCTTTCTTTGCTGACTTTTGTATTTATCCTTCTTCCTCTCAGCTTTCCACAACTATGTCTTTCTTCTATACTGACACCTGTTGATAATTAATCGGATTGTCATTTCGTCAGCCGCTACCGCCTAATTGTTAACCTTGCGATTCAATAAAGACTTTCTCCCCCACGAATTATTCGGCCCCTCTTATCCTTTATCGCATGAAACACGTCCCCATACTTATTTCCGTGCGTTCCAACTCTTTTGCCCACCCAGTATGCACGCCTCTTTCGCTAGCTGTCACTTGGCCATGCCGCCCGGGCTGATCCGACCCACGTGACTGCCCAAAAGTATGCAGTCAGCCTAGACCGGCGTACCCAACTTCACGTTTCTGCCCCACCTGACAAACCGGAACTGGACAGGATTCTTTCGGCACGCTGTACATAATTATTCGAATATTCAAATACTTTTTCGGTGAAATATCCCCCGATGTGTATTGACCAAAACTGTAGACGATTTGTCATAGATGTTCCAATCGAGTTAGTAACATAGTGAGGTACCGTTCCTAAGACGCACTATCTGTTCTCATGGTGTATTTTCTCTCTAAATTCGAGACTACAAACTCAATTATTATGAAAATATCGAAACAGCTTTGGCTAATGGTCTAGTTTTTTCTCTACACATCAAGTAGTATTTCATCAAAAAATTATTGTATTTTGAGGCAATTGTATACGGCATACAAGTCACTCAAACCAAAGCTATAAGTTCTTGTCATACCTGTCGGAGTCGGGTTCTTCCGTGGGTGGTAATGAAGGAGGAAGACTCATCGTATGATTTTCACTTTATTATTTTCCACTTACTCCTACGGCTTTACAACTCAAACTGTGCTTCCGAACCCTCGAAGGGCCCGTCGTCCGTCCCAAGGGTTGGTCTCCGGAAGAGGGGGAAGGGTCCTCCTGCGGAGCCGGCAGGTAGCAGCGGGCAATGTGCGCGCTGCAGGTAACTCAAAATTGCCTTCGCGCCGACACGGCCATTCTGATGGACCAGGCGTGCTCAGCCTGTTCCTTGATGACCTGAAATAATAATCGCAGTATCCAAATTTCTGGCTATGGGTGGTGATGCTTACGGCCCCTGTCCGATGGCACCCCTGCCATGAATTACTGGTTTACGGTTTTTACCGATGACCGTCATTCACTCGTAATTGCGATAAGCTTACGGTTCCTCTGACCGATGGCTTTCGACTTAATTATCATGAATGAAATGCGTTTACAGATATTCTGATGACGCCATTTCGTATCAAGTTTACACGTGCGTTTAGGGTCTTACATGCCCATGACGCCGTATTCATTTTTTTTTCTAATAGCAGATCCTTGTTCATAACGCGTAAATTGTCTTTTAATCTTACTTGAATCGTTTTAGTTTTCTTCTTCTCTTCCTCCTATTTGTACCGCCGACACGGTGTTCTGCAGCCCAGGTTTCGGTGCTAGGCGTAGCTGGTCGTGCGCAACCTTCTTTGGTCGTCCTCTTCCAAATACCCTCTTCACTTGGTACCGATCGTTCGGCAATATTCTCCAAATTTCGTAGGCATCTGGATACTTAAGATCTAGTCCAATTTGTGTTCTTGGATTTGTTTTCAACAAAACTATATCGCCTTTCTTGTAATGCTTAATAGTTGCTTTTCCATCGTCGAATCGTTGTTTGTCTGCGTTTCCACGATCCGCTATGCGTTTTCGTATGTAGTTATCAAGTTGGTTGCGGTCGATCACGCTGAGTTCTTCGTCGATCAATGTATTCAGTTCTGTTGGGACAGCACCTTGTCGACCTGTTAGTGCTTGCATAGGACTAACATTGGTTGTTTTGTTTTTTGTGCAATTAGTTGCGAGTTGTAACGCGTCGAGCCCTCGACGCCATTCGTCTTCCTCGTAGTTTCGAATAATGGTCAATCCGTTTTTCAGAATAGACATTGTTCTCTCTACTTGTCCGTTAGCACGGCTTGCTCCCGGTGCAATAAAATGTTGGTGAATCCCATGGTCTTTACAAAATATTTCGAACTCAGCTCGAAATGCGCAATCTTGATCGCTAATGATTTGTTTTGGGGATCCGAATAACGAGACAACTTTGTGTAGCGCGGTTAACATTGCTTGTGATGTCTTGTTGGTTGCATAGGTGAGCATTGTAAACTTCGTGTATGCGTCAATGGTAACGACTACGTATTCGTGTTTGCCCTCACGATTCGTGAGTCGGCCCGTCATATCAATATGGATTGTGTGAAAAGGAATTGTTTTCTTCGGAATTGGATGCAGTTGTACTTGCTGTCTCCCAGACGAACTTTTGCTTGTTTTACAAACGACACAATTTTCAATGAATCGCCTGACAGTAGTGGACATTTCTGGGAACCAATAGTTCTCCCGAATCTTGGCAAGTGTCTTCTCCCAGCTAAAATGTTTTAACGCTGTATGGTAAGCATTAATTATGCTCCACTGGTAAGATTTTGGTACAATTTTTCTCCAATTGATATTATCACTCACTGTGTCTTTATCCTGTTTCATCAGTACGCAATCTTCTAATTTGTAGCCTGGAACACATTCACCCCGGTCGATTTTGTGAATCAGCTGTGCTAAGTCAGCATCTCGTCGCTGCTCTATTTTCAGCCAGTGTCCCTCTGTTCTCACCAGATTAATACACGCGGTGGGATTTCGGCTAAAAAAATCTGCGTGTTTCATTCGTTCACCTTGACGATATTCAATTTCGAAGTCATAATGTTGCAAAAATGCCCACCAGCGATGAATTCTAGGGAGCAGTTCATGTTTACGCGCTGACGCTTTTACGGCATTACAGTCAGTCACAATTTTGAAGTGTCTGCCGTAGAGGAAGTGTCGAAAATGTTTTACGCTTCGTACAATGGCTAAGGTTTCCAATTCATAGGAATGGTAATGGCTCTCTGGTGTAGTTGTCCTCATGCTCATGTACGCAATAACATGTTGCCGCTGGTTTTTAATTTGTATCAGCACTGATCCGATACCATATCTGCTAGCGTCCGTGTGCAATTCAGTTGGTAGTCCCTCTTGAAAGATTGCCAGGACGGGTGCAGAAGTCAGTCGACGTATTATGTCCAATCTTGCACTTTCACACTCGGCGGTCCAGGCCCATTTCGTATCCTTTTTCGTCAAATTGTAGAGAGGGATCATCCGCTCTGAGAAGTTCGGGATAAAGCGGCGAAAATATCCAGCCAAACCGCAAAACTGGCGTACCTGCTTCACAGTTCTTGGTACAGGTGATTTTTCGAGAGCTGCGATTTTGTAGGGTCCGGGCTTAACAGTACCGTTGCAGACGACATTCCCCAAGTATTCGATAGAGAGCTTGAAAAATTTGCACTTTTTGACATTTATGGAGAACCCGGCTTCCGTCAACGCTATCAATACCTGTTTCAGGGTCTCAAGTCCATCGGCAAAAGTCTGGCATTTGATCAATACGTCATCCATGTAGATCAGTACCTTATGTAGTACGGGTTTTAGCGCCGTCATGATCGCTCTCTGATATACTGCGGGTGCATTCATTAAACCAAATGGCATCATGACGTACTCAAATAGTCCATCCGGCGTAACAAATGCCGTTTTGTGAATGCTCTCTTCTTCAAGTGGAATTTGGTGGAATCCTGCTGCCATATCAAGACTAATGAAGTAAATGGCGTCGGAGAGTTTGTCGATCTGGTCGGAGATAATCGGTAACGGGAATTTAATTGGCACAGTGTTTGTGTTTAATTCCCGAAAATCAACGCACATACGATCTTCGCCGTTCTTCTTTTTCACAAGAATCACTGGGCTTGCAAACGCTGAGGTGCTCTCGCGAACGATTCCGTTCGCGATTAGTTCACCGATGATTTTCGTCACTTTTTCACGTTCGATGGGTGCCATACGATATGGTCGCCGAGAAACGATTTTTGTGGGATCCTTCAACTGGATTCGTAAAGATCCAGTCGTTACCTTCGTCTTTGGAATCCTTTCGGTGAACGTAGTCGGGTATTTTAGCAGGAGTTTGCGCAGGTCGTCGACTTCCTTGCTATCGGTCAGGTCGGTGTCGATACTTTTAAACAATTCGTCGTCTGTTGTCGTGATGTTCATAATTGTTGCGCTTCTTATAACACTTGCTCCAGCGTTTGTAATATGTACGGCTACGCCAGACGTTTTTACGAGATTGGCGCCAACGATTAGCCCGCACGGAATTTCGTGGTCTTCTACGACATGGAAATCGAGATCCACGCGGATTCGATTGAACTCGCAAGGCGCAGAAATACTTTGATATGATGTCACTGGAGCACTTGCACCCAGTCCTCTTAAGGAAAGAATGCAATCCCTGCGTTTTCCTGGCAGGGACCCAATCAGGGATTTCTGAACTAAAGAACACTCAGCTCCGCTGTCAAACATTCCAATAAACTCACGACCTTTCACATTGAACTTCATCGGTGTCGGGGAACCGTTATTACTGCTAGCGAAATTTACTTTCTTTGATTCGTTCGCCAACCGTTTGAAGCAGACATCTTGTGTATGTCCACTCTTGTCACAGTAGGAACAATGCAGTTTGGCTTTCTCAGGCTTTGAAAGCTCCATGTTGGTTGATAGAAGTGGTTTAATAGCCTCCCCGGTTTTTCTATAGCGGCAATCAATTTGACGGTGTCCTGCTTTGCCGCAAGTGAAACAACTCACCTTATCTACTCGACTTGGTTTCTCGAACTTCGCGCGTTTGGCACTTGGTTCGTCAGATCGCGATTCACTAGATCGCGAGTCCTTCAGTTTCATGGTGGATGCTACCGAAATTAATTCGGGTACAGTTGTGCACTTGCTCGCCAGCAGGCGCAGTCGCATATGTTCATCGTCGATGCAACCAATTACTGCTTCTACGGCGTCACGGTCGACATCAGCATTCATTATTCGCCTCCACAGGTTCCACGCCTTCGTAATGAATGCGGCTGGATCGGTGAGATCAAACTTGAGGTTACGCAGTTTCACGATATCATTGGAATACCTCGACTCTGGTTCAAAAGTTTGGACCAACGCGTCTCTCATTTCTGTCCATGTTGCGGATTTTACCAGCCACGCATCTTCCAAAGATTTTGCTCGTCCATTAAGTAGTCCTGCGACCTTTGTGCATATCTCGTAATCCGTCAGCTCCCAGTGCTCCTTAGCACGGGTTACGTGATCACACCAGTCCCGAACTGGAATTTCTCCGTCGGGATCGAAGGAGGCAATGTAGACGTCCGATAGCCTCGTTCGCGCCACTGGTACCGCAGTTTTTGCCATTGCAGCTTCGAGGAGAGCGGCGTTTGCACGTACTGCCTCTTCATGCTGCTGTGTCATTGTTTGTAGAATTTTAGCGAAAGATGAAAGCATTTCTCTCGTTGTACTTCCTCCTTCGACACTCATATCCGCGGATGTTTGAGGATGACCTTGCGGTGCGTCTGAAGAAATCCCACTTCTGATGTCGGAGTCGGGTTCTTCCGTGGGTGGTAATGAAGGAGGAAGACTCATCGTATGATTTTCACTTTATTATTTTCCACTTACTCCTACGGCTTTACAACTCAAACTGTGCTTCCGAACCCTCGAAGGGCCCGTCGTCCGTCCCAAGGGTTGGTCTCCGGAAGAGGGGGAAGGGTCCTCCTGCGGAGCCGGCAGGTAGCAGCGGGCAATGTGCGCGCTGCAGGTAACTCAAAATTGCCTTCGCGCCGACATACCATATTTCATTTTCCATAAAATTCCTGTCATAGTAAACAAAATGATGAGAAGAATCACAAATCTTTTATTGAATTGGAGAGATTTGACGGCAGTCTTGCAAGTGGTGCTATGGGTAAAGCAATGGATCTACATTTGGAAGGACCGAGTTCGATTCCACCCAGTAAGGAGTGAGCTTATTGATACTCTTTGCTTTTTCTTTTGCTTTGCATTATTAGTACTTGATTCACGATACATTTAGAACATGATTTTGGAGTACGGTCCAGGATACGACAGGCTTGACACTAGTGAAAATCAACTAGTCTTCCTCACTTTTTGTATCCAAAGCGAAACAGAAACATCGATTCCCATATACATATGTACCCACACATAAATATATGCCTACAATTCTAGCCCCGGTCTCGGAATCTCGGGAGTCGGGAGTATCCCGGTCCGAGATCGGCAAAGCGACAAGCGAGCATCGCAAGGCTTACCACAAAGTTGTCGCCAGACGAACACATACATATATTCACTCCAACACAAATGCGTTTGTGGGCGAGTCAATCAACAGACATCGCGTGCAGCTCCATCTCGCTCTTATGTTACCGTCAAAATTTGTAGGTAACACGGCCAGCGACCAATTCGCTAAAAGTCACGTGGGTAGCCTAGCCCCTTAAAGCATATAAATCGATAGAGAATCGTTTGACAGTTCCAAGGAGACTAATTAGAACGTTTGACAGTTCCTAGTTTTCTCAAAATCTGGCAAAATACATGCGGGACAGGTCTGACGGCAGCCGCGTTTCCACGAAAACGTAATCTAGCCCCCGTTTTTTTATTTTGTACTGAAAATAAGTTTTAAGGGACTAGGCTTCGGGCTGCGCGGTAATGCAAGGTCGCTGTTTGACCGGCGAAATTGGCCCAAAATATGAGTTTGCGGGGGAACTTCCTGCTCGCTTATGTGAACCGATCTTGGGTTGGGAAATATTTCAATCGAAAGATAAGAGTCCAATAGAGGCCGGGCTGGTATTGGTTTCATGGGATTATGTCATTTTTGCAGCAAATTAGTCGTCTAACGTCTACACATTTTCCAAGATGGTCGTGAAATACTCCGGCTTTTTGCTGAGGCATTTTTGTACCATTTCCGTGTTTTACTTCCAAAATAACCACCAGCCCGGCCTCCCTTATGAACTAAAGAACACGTCAAGGTGTATTTTGTCTTGAAACTGTAAGAAATGGAGCCGTAGGACGTTCCCCCGACTAACCCTGTTTTTTGCCGGATTTCGCCGTAGTGTCGATCACATAGCTCAATATTTCTGAGTACTTTAGGTCGCCCATAGGGACCGAGATGGCGCCTCATCGAGAGGGCTGCTAATCACATGGAATCAAAGAAATGTCAAATTGTCAAAGTTACAGGTTAGCCATGTGGCAGATGCAGAGGCATAATGACACTTCATCATGCTATGATTTTAGTGAAACGCCCTATTTCAACGTAGGATTTGTTGCTGTCAAATGTAAACATTCAAGGAAAAAGAAACGTAGTGTGCTTGTCGTGGTTTTAGAAGATTGTATTGTTCCTTAGTATACAGGACTGTTTCAAAACAGGGATATAAAAACAATCTTTCTTTGATAATTTCTGTAAGAAGGGATCGGCTGAAATAAACTGTTGTTGAACATAGGTATTTTAGATGTGAACACATCAGCACACCACTTTCACACTTACGAATCTTGGGCACTGCAAAAGCGTGACAAGTGCCCAAAAATATCTTAGACTTGAAACATAAACTTTAGGTAACTGTCCTCTGCACAGAATTTCAACTGAATGGATCAACTAATGCAAATCTATGTTTGAGAAAATAGAGACTAGGATCAAGTGAACTTTAACGAGTCAACGTTTTCACTTTCTTGAGTACGTGGCTGTACCACATATGATCTGATCCACCCTGCTTTGTGCTATATCGGATAATATAATGGATGGCTGTGCAAGGGGTGAACTTACTGGTGAATTAGTGCTCACAGTATTCACCAGAGTACTGTTACTTAGAAGCAATGTTCCAATTCAATACATAACTAGGGAAATCCACGATGTTCCAAATCCCCATTGCCAGCATTGCCAGGGGACACGTTAGAGCAGCCCTCAAGAATACTTCTCAACAATACAAGGGGTCTATTGTCTAATCTTGTCTAATCTACTATAGTTATTATACCAATTTTGTATCAACTCAGTCATTTCATGTCAAGTAGATCATGAAAACTATTTGTGTAAGAAAATATGAGCTGACTGATATGATGACTGATTGACTGATATGAGAAGACTGAGTTGATAACAAATTTGTTACAATAATTACAGTAGATAAATTACTTCATTGGAAACATATTTGCAATAGACCTATTTGTATCGCTGAGAAGTATTGTTGAGGGCTGCTCTAAGGTGTCCTTTCAAGACGTTAGCAATGTAGATTTGGAACATCCTGGATTTCCCTAGTTATGTATTGAATTGGAACTTTACTTCTATGTAACCACACTCTGGTGAGATAGTGTGAGCGCTAATTCACCACTAAGTTCACCCCTTGCACAGCCATCCATTATATTATCTGATATAGCACAAACCAGTATGGATCAGATCATATGTGGTACAGCCACGTACTCAAGAAAGTGAAAACGTTCACTCGTTGAAGTCAACTTGAACCTATTCTCTATGTTTTCAAAAGTAGATTTGCATCAGTCTATCCATTCAGTTGAAATTCTCTGCAGAGGACTGTTATCTAAAGTTTCCGTTTCAAGTCTAAGATATTTTTGGAGACCAGTTCCACCTTGACAGTGCCCAAGAATCAAGACCCCTCAGGTTGCCCGAAGTGCCTTTCTCTTTTCACTTTTCTAGCAGTCCTACGGCTCCTGACGCCGTACATCCCCTCAAACCGTATGCTGCGATAGCACAGGGGTAGTGTGTTGAGATTTCCAATCCTAATTTCAATCCCGAATGCATGGAGTATATTTTCTTTTTTATATTACTATTGCTCTCCATACTACCAACGTTTCATTCTATAATCATCGATAATAAATAGCCTTATCAAAAAAGTTGGATATCTTTGAATTACTGCAAAGACGCGCAGAATAAAACCGATGTCTTGGGAAAGCTTATTCGGTGTGCAAATATATCCAACTTCTTTAATAAGGCCATTCGATGATTATAGAAAGTAACGTTTGTACTATGGAAAGCAATAGTAACAAAAATAAAAAAATATAATGCGTGCATTCGGGATTGAACTTATCACTTAGGATTGGAAATCTCCACACGCTATCCCTGTGCTATCGTACCATACAGTTCGAAAGGATGTACGGCGTTAGGAAGAGGATATTGACAATACATTGTAACACCAAATTTTTTTAAATTATTTTTTATTATAAAAATTAAAATTATATATTGCTCCATCGCAGCGATCAGGAGACTCGGTAGAGTCTCGCGCCAAGTAGAAGTTCCCTCTCCGTATATATATGACACTCAGGCGCGCGACAGCCGTGGCTATATTATCCCGAACACTAGCTGTTATCCTTAGTTACCAAACTTTCACCTCGATTTATGCGAAAGTTAGAGCCCCAAGAATTTATTTCAGAATTTTGTATTTCATCGTTGATTTTTCTGAATCCAATGAGCCAAGAATCATGTGGATCGGTCCAGTCGTTCCGGAGATATGAATTTCCTCTTTTATTTCTCTCGTGGTAAAGGCAAAGCGGATTAAGAGTTTCATCGTCCGGATTAATACAACAATGATGACGGTTATATGAATGTGGTACAGTCCGATTGCATTTTTCTTCAAAATATGAACAACCAAAAAGGCGTGAAATCCCCCAAAATACATTAAAATGTAAATAAAAGCGCCAAGTAGTTTAATGATCCAAAAATGGAATAGATATCACACAAGAAAGCCAAGTTTTCAATCAAAGATGCCGCCCGTTAATTAATTAATTGACTTGCATCTGAAGCTTTAAAACTTGGCATGTGCAAATTTGTGTCAAGGTAGTCATATGCTAGTAATATTTTTTGATTGGTAATTAAGTATGCACATTCCAAGTTTTAAAGTTAGAGATGCAAGTTAATTAATTAATTAACGGGCGGTATCTTTGATTGAAAACTTGGCTTTCTTGTGTGATATCTATTCCATTTTTGGATCATTAAACTACTTGGCGCTTTTATTTACATTTTAATGTATTTTGGGGGATTTCACGTTTATTATATCGTGGCGCTGTTGCCCCTGCTGCAGTTGCGGCTGCTGCTGTTGCGGCTGCTGCAGTTGGGGCTCTTGGCGGCGGCCCCTCCGACGCCTGCGACCACCCCCGCCGGGTCTGACCGCCGTAGCCTGGCGTCGCGCTATCATAGCTGCGGCTGCTTGAATAATTCTCTGAAAATGATAAAAATCACAGATGATATTATAATTATGCTATATATCTAAAACAATTCTATACGATTATATCGTCTATACATACCTCCTCGTCGCTGGTGGGATTTTGGTGGCCCCGCGCAGGCACGATTGGCAACGATCGTCCTGCGCGGGGGGTTGGTGCCCGCCTGGGCGAGCGTGCCCATCGCGGCGAGCGTGCCCGTCGGGGCGATGGCGTTTGTGTCGGCGGGTATACCCGCCTTGGCATGTAGGCCCTCCTTTCTTCTTGGCCACGGACCTCCAGCTCCGCCATACGGCCCCGCAGCGACGGCGACCGGGCAGCATGTTGCCGTGGTGGAGCGCGTAATAGCGCTGGTCTTATGAGCGGCTGGCGCTCCGGCGACGGGGATAACTCCCCGTCCTCGCGATACTCTCTTCGATACATCTAGAAAATAAATCAATAATTATTTTACATTATTATTATTGCTAATCATCAAAAATCAATGACTGCAGTCTTGCAATATCGTAGGCGAGTTATAAATTGCTTATTTTCAAAAATTTTCATTTGCCACTACAATTTTCTATCAACGGCACAGAATGGAAAATTGTAATGGACGATGCAAAGATGAAGCACGCACATATCCAAAATTGTGGATGAAACGCGTTGGAAGGTTGTAAGAAATAAGGAATTTATTATTCGGCTCAACGAAATTGCTGGGAAAGTAAAGCGATAGAGTAGAGATTGCGATAAGTGAAAAGAAATAAAGAATCCGTGACAGAAAAGGTACTTACGGTATTGTTCGCTGTCCGAGTTGGCGAATTGGAATGAAGCTTGGGACAAGGTGCAATAGAAGACGAGACACCGATCTTCAATTGTCACTCCACATCGATGCTTGACCGAGTGCCACCCGCTACGCGAAACGTTGGATCGCAGCTTCGGCTGATCAGTTCATTGTTTTGAGCGTTGCGGAAAAGACGCACTACGCAGTGAGCTTTTATCCACAAGTTCGGAAGAGCATATACTCATTCGGAAAAGCACTTCAGTGTTTGTGGTAATTATCACGAAAGTGTTGGAAAAATGGAGCAACAAAAGGGTGATCGTGTAAGTGATGTGAGCGGTAGACATTTGAAGGGAAATCCCAAAACCAACTCCATGCGGCTGTCTAGGAAGCGCTTGTCGAAGCGCAAAACCCCTCGAGAAAGGTAAGTTTCATCTTTCATTGATGACTTGTGAGACGTATTTTCTTATTATCATGCACCGCCGGAAAAATGTATTGCATTGCCATGCCATAAAATGCTCAAATTACTTTCCTACATATTCCTAAAGTGTATGATTGTTATCAAAGCAAAAATCATCGCATTATCTTCATCGTAGCACTCTTCAATCGTGCAAAGAATTAATATTTGTCACTTTATGGTGATTCCGGTGGTGGAAACTCTATCATTACTCTAGCTTCGCTCATTTCGCTTTGGCTCGCTTCTCTCTCTCTCTCTCTCTCTCTCCCTCTCTCTCTCTCCTTCCGAAACGCTCCGTCACTCAGGCATCCCTCTCTGTGCCCTCCCGCTCAGCTGTCATTGTCGCTTTGCAGTTTGAAGTACTCCGTCGCTCAAGCATAGGTATCCCATCCTCCACTCTCTGAATACAGTTTGCATTTGTATATTTTGCCATTTAGCGAACATATGTTCAGAAATTCAACCTTCAACTCTATCTGGCCGGTTAGACTTTTACACTCTTTCCTTGATAAAATCGTAGTAGATAAAGTAACAATCGAGGTCCATAATGCTTGCGCATAGTTCATCAAACGCAAAAATAATACCTTATTTCGATAATGTACATATCTATGTGTTACTTGAACCACACACTATCTTAGATGCAGTGCGCACAGCATCCGAATGTCTAAGGATGATTATGCTACGGATAATTCAAGTTTCGATAACTGTAGATAATTTCACAAACTTCGTCACATACTTTCTTTGCTATAGTGCAGTTTATGCGCTCGTAGAATTTCGTGCCAATATATAGTGCATAGTGGGCCATCACTGCAACATTGTATGCGCTCTGTTCTGGCATTTCATGCGCGCTAGCCCATGTATGTATATGAACGTTCCGAGCTTCGAGTTCGGATGTATGCGGGGGATTATTTGTGTGCGAGCGACTAGCTGGGCTTGAGCGTGACAGAGCGTATAAACGAGTAAGTGAGAGTGAGAGAGAGAAAGCCTCATGGCAAAGTATATGGGATGCTCCAGGCTGACAGTCATCACAATTTGTACACTCTTCTTCCAAATAGCCTTTTCTTTTTATACTTCGAAAGTATAAGAGGCATCAGCAATCGGAAGATAGCATGTTATTTACAAAAGGTGCAGTTATTATTTCTGAACTGTTGCTGGCTCATCGACTAAGGTGAATTTCGTTTTGAAACATCTCGAGTCATTTGATTTATAAAATAATGGCGCTCGTGAGTGAGCGAAAGCGCTGCGCGTCTATCGCAGTCCACTGTTATTGTATAATTCTGAAAAACGCGATTTACAGAATCTTTGGAGGCCACTCTAAATAGATAATGCAATAAAAATTCAGAAACCAGAATTTCGCTATTGGATCTCTCTCAAACGATATGCCGTTTTGCGCTTGTTGACGTTTCTTATACTTTTGAAGCTAGAATATTTGAAGAAGAGTGTATGTACAGACTGTGATGACTGTCAGTCTGGAGCATCCCATATACTTTACCATGAGGCTCTCTCTCTCTCACTCACTCGTTTATACGCTCTGTCACGCTCAAGCCCGGCTGGTCGCTTGCACACACATTATCCCCCGCATACATCCGACTCGAAGCTCGGAACCCTCATACACATACATGGGCTGGCGCCGAAGGAAATGCCAAAACCAAAAAAGATATGGTACAAATCTGTCTATGAATTGTATGGGTTATTCCCCATAATTACCCGATGAGCGCAAAGTGTTATTGCCGTTACCAATGTTTTGAGGTAATTCATAAGGTGCTTCATATTTTTTTGGATATTGCTTTGCATGTCTTGTTTTTTTCAAGTCACACTCTAATGCCATTCATGCGATAAAATACCTAAAAAATCCCATTTTATTTGTGTACTGTACTATTACCGACATTGTTATTTTGCATGCCATCGCATTATTCTGTATGCATATTTACAAACGTGCATATCAATTTATTTCTTGTCAATCTCTTTACAGGAGGTGCCTGCAGAAGGCGGTTCGTATGCAGGTAACTGGCAACTGTTCCAATATTACAGCAAACCTGCAGCTCGATAAGACTGCGTATAGCACCGTAATGGAAGTAGTTGGGCACTCAACCGCCCCTAAAGTGTTTCCATCTGCTTTCACGTGCTTGTCTGCAGTAGAAGGTAGATTTTTTGCCCTACAGGAGTTGCAGAAAAAATCAGGATTCAGCGACACAATAATACAGCAAGATGACAGGGAGAAGATGGCCGTCGAGGAAATCGACGAAGACTTCGTCGAAGAAATTGAGGAAGAAGTCATTGAAGAAGTCATAGAAATCTACGAGACTTCGTACGATGTAGAAGAGCATATCAACATGGAGAATACAACTAGCGAAGATGTTCAATATCCAAAGCAAACTCATGCATTGGTAATTTCCCCAGAAGAAACGCAGCAAATTACCGATGATCAGAATGATCGCATTGACGATGACAGCTCTGATAACGATGACTGGATGAATGATTGGGCCAACGATTCCCTGGAAGAGAGAACAGAAGCGATGGAGCCGGAGCAAGAAACCATGCTGGGTAATGAAGACCCGCAAGAAAACTCTGCGCAAGCACTTGTCCCGCGAGATCCAGAATCACCGGCTCCAGACCAAATAGGACAACTGGTCAACGACGAAGACGATTGTTTGGTGGTCGAGAGAGCGCAGGCACCGCAGCGAGAGGAGCCTGTCGTGAAGAGCTTAGACATTGTCGACATGGCCTATCTCTTCCAGAAATTGAAAGACCTCGCCAATCACTCCCCCCCCCGGATTGCGGTTTGGAACATATGAAGATAATTGGATGCCAAAAAATTGGATTGGAGAAGATTTATAAGTTCCAGTGTGAAATGTGCCAGTATGTGGAGCGAATATCATGCTTGCCGAGGAATGAGAACAGAATGGACCTGAATCACAGCGCCGTTTCTGGAACAATGGTGACAGGAGGCGGATTCTGGCAATTAGAGGAAACCATGTCTGCCATGAATATACAGTGCATGTCGAGGACAATGTATGAAAAGTGCCAGCAAAATATCGTCGATGGATTCGAACTGGCCGCGGAGCGGGAAATGGCAGAAGCAGCGAGTGTGGAGCGAGAGATAGCCATTGCAAAAGGCGACGTGCATCCAGAGAGTGGTATTCCGATGGTCACGGTCGTTGCAGATGGCAGCTGGCTGAAAAGAGTCTATCGCGGTGGAGTCTACAACTCTACATCTGGCATGGGTGCTATCGTTGGATATGCCACGAAGAAGGTCCTATACTTCAATGTGAAGAACAAGTTCTGCAGGATCTGCATCACAGCAACGAAGAAGCATGAAGAACCACGCGAACATCGTTGCTACAAGAACTGGGGTCGTGACGTACCTTCCACGGCTATGGAAGCTGCTGCAATTGCAGAAGGCTTCAAGTGCAGCGTTGAAATGCATGGCCTAATATATAACGTCTTAGTTGCCGATGGCGACGCAGCCTTTCACAAAAAGATAGTGGACAATGATCCATATAAAGAGTATATGGTCCGCGTGAAGAAGATTGAATGCCGTAATCACCTCTTACGAAGTTTCTGCAACAACCTACGTCAGATTGTAGCGAAAGGCCGTTTCAGAGATTCCAGGGATGTCATCAAGACGAAAATTTATCGTCTGCGGAACAGCATACAAAAAGCTGCGGAATACCGATTCACGGAAATGCTGCCGCTTGCCGATCGGATACGTAACTTCAAAAACGATCTGAAGAATGTATCGAGCCATGTCTTCGGAGAACACAAAGAGTGTGAAAAATTGCAATATTTCTGCAAGAAATAGTCGGACCCGAAGAGGATCAATTATGTACCAGAACTGAAGAAAAGAGGACTTTATGAGGATATAGAGAATGCTATGCAGCGACTTTACATAAACGCCAAGGGTATGCTATACGGCCTCAATAGCAATAGCGTAGAAAATCTGAACGGCATCATTACCAAGCACATCGGAGGAAAGCGACTCAACGTCGGAAGAAAAGGATCTTACACCGGTAGGTCTGCGGCTAGCGTCGTTGCGAAGAACACAAAAGAAACGCTGAGCAAGCTGCATGTGGCAATGGGTAAGGAACCAACGCCTATATTGCAGAAGATTGAAATTCGTCGCAAACATGCCGTGGCAATGGCGAAGAAATATAAGGAGGCAGCGAAAGCATCGGGATCCAAATATCAGGAGAAGCAATCGTGTGATAGAGATTACGGCCCCGATGCAGACACGCCGGATATAGATCAAGCTGCGTAAACTTCTGAGTGGGAGAGAAAAATGACGCAGCTCTACGAATGGCAGGCGTGACGATCTGTCATGGAAGAGGAAACACGCGATCAAGCCAACGATGCAAGATGGATGGCATATCGACGACAATTATTGACTGCGTCGAACTTCGGTACAGTGTGCCGAATGCGTAAAACCACACCGCGCGCGAATGCAGTGAAGAGCATACTGTATCGCCAAGAATTATTTTTAGAGGCACTGCAGTACGGAAGAGAAAACGAACCGAAGGCACTGAAGAAAGTAGAAGACCAGTTCGAAGTCGTAGTGCAACGCTGCGGCCTCTTTATCGACAGCGTTGTACCATACTTAGGTGCGACACCTGAGGGCCTCATTGACCAAGATATGCTTGTGGAAGTAAAATGTCCATATTCGGCAAGAGACTTGACACCTGAAGAAGCAATTCACACACTTCCGAATATGAAAGCGATCTACCGAGGTGACGAACTCAACAGGAGCCACAAATACTTCTATCAAATGCAAGGGCAATTGCATATCACGGGAAGAAAAGAAGGGATATTCTGTTTGTGGACACCGAAGGGAGCAAAATTCACAGGAGTGGAGAAGGACGACGCATTTTGGAAGAAAGAAATGGAGTCGAAATTGAAAATCTTTTATGAGGAATGCATGCTTCCCGAACTAATAGACAGTCGGTACAATAGAGGGCAGCCCATCAGAGAGCCCCCGTACGTGAAGAAAACAGAACGGAAGAAAAAAGCTGCTGACACCGTCCAGGAGGAAGACATAGCAGAAAATAATGAAGTCTAAGAAGAACCGACACAATTCATCCCCTCAAAGCTGCACTAGGAGATGCAGTTCACCAATTGGAGCAGCTCGCAATTGCTTGAGCCTGCGACGTCCACCATCCACTGCAGAAGTTCGCAATTGCTTGAGCCTGCGACGTCCATCATCCACTGCAGAAGTTCGCAATTGCTTGAGCCTGCGACGTCCACCATCCACTGCAGAAGTTCGCAATTGCTTGAGCCTGCGACGTCCACCATCCACCTCAGAAGTTCGCAATTGCTTGAGCCTGCGACGTCCATCATCCACTGCAGAAGTTCGCAATTGCTTGAGCCTGCGACGTCCATCATCAACTGCAGAAGTTCGCAATTGCTTGAGCCTGCGACGTCCATCATCAACTGCAGAAGTTCGCAATTGCTTGAGCCTCCGAGGTCACATCCACTGTAACAGCTCGCAATTGCTTGAGACTCCGAGGTCACATCCACTGTAACAGCTCGCAATTGCCTGAGCCTCCAAATAAATTGAAAAGATAAGTATATCAGATTTGTTTCCATTCACAACAAGCGGATTCTTTATAAATTGTTTCCATCATGTTTATATTTCTTGCAGGTGTTGATATCGCACCACCGGACAATACTTCTCCATGCTTCTACGAGGACTATTCGCAGAAATAGAGAAAGATTACTTAACTTAATTGTATTGCAAGCAATAAATTGATTGATGGCCGCAATTTTTCTTATTTGTTACTGATTTATTAACGTGATGTGTACACTTATAGATTGCACTTCGTGAAAAAGAGAGAGAGAGTACATACATGTACTCTCTTACACGTAAATATAAGTTAACGGATCATGTATGTATTGTAAAGGAATTTCTTCCAGCCGCGAAATTTGGTTCGCCGGAAGAAATTCGGGAAATGCTAGAAGATGAGGGCACGAAAACCCAAGGCGACAGACGCGAATTAAAGTCAGTCTCTACGTTAATTTTGAGGGAGACTCGACTCGAATGTATTTTCCCCTCTTAATTTCCCACGTCCTCTACACTTCGGCCGGGAAGTCCTTCCGACAATGCTGAACTTGACTTTAACCAAAATCCGAACGCAAACGCGAGATTGGGCGCCAGGCACCAAAGTGCCAACAACGTTAATAAACTACTGAAAGTTTTAGTTAACGCGTGAATCGAGTTCAGTCGGCAAGAAAATTCCCGGGCGGATTCCCAGGCTAGTCAGGAACGCGAGGAGAGCAGGTGGATTCGGCGAGAGAACTAGGCAGAACGGTTAAATGCGACACTGATTTCTTTATTCGAAGGTTCGAATACTTGGACAAAAGATTAGAGGCGACGCACGAGGCCGGTGTACTGCGGCTCGTGCGTGGCACGCGTCCGTTAGGTGATGACGCAACAGATATTCGGTCGCAGAAGTCACAAAGTACAATACGCAGGTGGTCGGCGCGAGCCTAAATCGCGATAATTTACAGAAGTATGTTGCACGAATACGCCGCGATAGATGGAGAGACACAAATGGGCTCGACAATGATAACGATAATTATAGGGGCCCGTTGTAGAGGCGCCTAAGCCTGCCGGAAGGTCACCTTTTCATGCATAAGTCGAAGTAGAGATCGCGAGAAGATCCAAAAAGCGCTTGCAGTCAGCGTGAAGAGCAGAGATCGCCAGAAGGGCGGAAAGGAAGCGAGTATCGGGCTGAGACTTCTTACAAAAGGGAAGTCTCACGCAAAAGCCCGCCGGTACAATGATTCGCTTACCGAAATTAATTGATTACTAGCCGGGCGCTAATGTGACTCTCGGACGGAGACAGTCCTGGTATTCTCATCCGTCCTTCCTTCCTTCTAATATGGCGCAAATTCGCTAATGGGCGCTAGGGCGATAATTCGGCTACGTCTGCTCGCACGCACGCTTCTACAACGAGTGCCGGTCCTAACGCGCTTCGCTCGCCGTTCGCTTACGACCCCTTTGTCCCCGAAAACCGGCCTGTCTATTGGTCCCTAAGTCCCCGCCAATCCTAGTGGTCCTCGCTGTGCCCTGAGCTGAGCAGGCGCCAGGGCCGTCGCCCTGCGCCAAATTTTTCCTCGCCGAAGTCCGATCATCGTGGATCTTGGTTCTTCGGCTGGAACCCACATGAGCGCCTGCGGTCGTCCAGTCGTCCAGGAAGATGACCAATCCCTCGCTGGAGTTCCTTCGGATGCTGCTGCTCCTCATGCTCAGCTCTCCAGGCCGGGTCCACGGGATGCGAAGTTGAATCGGTTGTTCGAAGGTACCAGGAGCCCTCGCTCCTGACGGGCGCTAATAGGCTCGCGTAAATACAAGAAGCGTTAGGATTGGCTACAAATGCTTAGCGAGAACCTGGCTGGAGACGTCCGCATACGATAGATGGCTCTTAGAGCCCCAATTCTAATTTCGCGAGAGATATTTCTTTATGGGAAGGCGAGGAGTTGTCTCGCCCCGCGAGTTACATTACAGTATGTATATGGTTACATACAATTATGTTTATACGAAGGAACTGAAATCCCCACAAAAAGCATTGAAAATGCACAGACCTGGGCCAAGTACAAATTCGTGAACAGAGTCCATCTATGATTAATGTGAAATCGTAGAAGGTGAGTCAAGTTAGAATGTGGATATAGTATATAGGAGGCTTGTTTGCACTCTGTTTCCATAAATACACTAAGCGCATTTATATAATTTATATAATATAATATAATACATGTACAATATCAAAAATACCCATTAGTGTGAAATATACATCAATTGCTCACTAATGTTAAAGTCTTCTTCAACAAAGAATATGAAATCCGAGAATGTGTGCACGTACAAAGCGCATAGATGCACATACGCGACGACGATAAAGAATCTCTAAACCATCATGCCCCTCCCTTTGAATACAAACAGGTGTCTTTGCATTAAGATTTACATATACAATTAGATTCACCAAGATCGAGGGAACAGTGTTTCCCTTCGGTCAATAAATCTATGTGTTGCATGAGAAGTACTTGGTGGCCCTCCAATTACAACCGTCGATAACCCATAGCTTACCATCATCGTTTCCTTATTACCTGTGGGTCCCATTTGTATCGATACTGCTAATTTGGGTGTAAATGACCCTATCTGTAGGAAACCGTACTTAATCCATTGTTTTGATGTGAGTAAGGAATCCCATTACTAATTTAGAAATTGTATACTGACTGTCTATCTATATATGTATATATATTATATAGATTACGTAAATGTATTATGCATATTATGACATAGAAAGAAAATTTAGTCTTTCCAATCATATGTTGTTGGAGTATAACAAAGCGGGTCACCAAGTACTTCTCATGCAACACATAGATTTATTGACCGAACGGAAACACTGTTCCCTCGATCTTGGTGAATCTAATTGTATATGTAAATCTTAATGCAAAGACACCTGTTTGTATTCAAAGGGAGGGGCATGATGGTTTAGAGATTCTTTATCGTCGTCGCGTATGTGCATCTATGCGCTTTGTACGTGCACACATTCTCGGATTTCATATTCTTTGTTGAAGAAGACTTTAACATTAGTGAGCAATTGATGTATATTTCACACTAATGGGTATTTTTGATATTGTACATGTATTAACCCGCGCAGTGGCTCAGGGGGATAAGTGTCCGACTCGCAATTAGCGGGACCCGGGTTCGATCCCAACACCTGTCATCGCCGATTTTCGGCACGTTCACGCATTGCGCGGAGGGTGGTTCGGAATCCACCTTAAAAATTGTAGGTCCACCCGGTATGAGAATAAATTTGGTGTTCCCCCCTGCCTTACGGAAGCGCAGACCGGGTCGGTATGTGAATACAGGAGGTATTCCATACCCGTCGCAAACCCTGCGGGGAGTCGACGTTAATGAAAACAAGAGGAAACAAGAGGAAACAAGAGGATATTGTACATGTATTATATTATATTATATAAATTATATAAATGCGCTTAGTGTATTTATGGAAACAGAGTGCAAACAAGCCTCCTATATACTATATCCACATTCTAACTTGACTCACCTTCTACGATTTCACATTAATCATAGATGGACTCTGTTCACGAATTTGTACTTGGCCCAGGTCTGTGCATTTTCAATGCTTTTTGTGGGGATTTCAGTTCCTTCGTATAAACATAATTGTATGTAACCATATACATACATACATGATCCGTTAACTTATATTTACGTGTAAGAGAGTACATGTATGTACTCTCTCTCTCTCTTTTTCACGAAGTGCAATCTATAAGTGTACACATCACGTTAATAAATCAGTAACAAATAAGAAAAATTGCGCCCATCAATCAATTTATTAGGCGAATATACAGCAAACACTGTCTCCCATTTGAACCGAATGTTCCTTGTCGAATTCATGAAGAATAATATGTATTCCTAAAAGTAAATATCATATCGACTGGAAAGGGGTATACAAACATCGTACTAAGCTTCTACAGATTGTGCCTTTTCAATCGAGATCTGCGGAATATGTAACGGTGAAATCATTATGATCAGTACGCGCTATGGATTCGTCGTGTGAAGACGTAAGTACCTTTTCCATTTTGCTGAAATATGTGACAGAATATCTGGCCGCGTAATTTTCCACATAATGTTTTCTACTGCGCTCACTTTCGGCTTCTTTCTCGTACCTCTCGCGACGTTTACTGCGCTCAATTTCTATGTTTGCCGCATAATCCTCCTGTTTTCTACTGCGCTCACTTTCGGCTTCTTTGTCGTACCTCTCGCGACGTTTACTGCGCTCAATTTCTATGTTTGCCGCATAATCCTCCTGTTTTCTACTGCGCTCACTTTCGGTTTCTTTCTCGTACCTCTCGCGACGTTTACTGCGCTCAATTTCTATGTTTGCCGTATAACTATCGCGCTTTCTAGTACACTCATTTCGGCGAGTTTTCTTGTACAAATCTCGTTTCTTTTTGCGTTCCTCCTCTATATTTTGCGTATATGTTTCGCGTCTTTTTTTAAAATTTATATCGCTCGAAACCTCATATTTTCGTTTATGAGCGACGGCATCTTTTTTCTGTCGCTCTAGCCGTATCACATCAGTTTCTCTACTTCGGTGTAATCTTTGCCGTGTCGCTACATCACGACGTTTTCTCAAAGTTTCTAAAGAAATGAGCTTTAACGGTGGTTGTGTTTCGATGCATGGAAAATGCTCTATTACTTGCGTGTTATAAATCTTCATTAAATGCGATCTTATTAAATTTTGTTCATACAAAACATTTTCTGGATTAATATCAAATAGCAGTGAAGTTGCAAAAGCGATGGCGAAAACACCGCAATCATTACCGTTCGGTTGATCTTGAACCTTAGGAAATTTAATCGATTTCTTTTCCAAATCCATAAAAGGATATAGTCTCTCTAAATAAGTTCGGATTTCTGCATTTACCACTCTTATGTTCTCTGCCCGACTTCCCACATGAGAATCGTAAACAATTATACTTTTACAATCATAAAAAGTACAAACCCAATGACCCCCTCCACAACTGCTATGCAATATTTGAATATGTTTTGTATGGCGTTCAACAGGTTCAAATGTTTCCGGAAAATTAACTTTATACGTTAACTGTGGTTTAAAATCGGAATACTTGCGTATTAAATTATGGAATAAATCTACATGATCTTCTGTTAACCACTCGCCGCGTTCAACAATAGCTCTATTGCGTTCGTTTAAAATAAATTCACTCATTTTGTATATAATATATTTTAATATAGAGGTATTTTTGAAATAACTCTTATGCTTAGTGCAATCTACGTACCTATTCCTTACGAAGTTCACACTTTACTGATGGCCCTCGTAACCCGGAATGCGGCACACTTTCTTCAGGCAAAATCTTGTTTGGGTGCGGACTACTACTTGGCATGAGACTCTATTGAGTCTCCCGATATGTACATAAATATACTTAAACGTATATATATATACACAGCACACCATGCTCGAGCCCAATTGAACGACCGTTGCGGATCACTCGATTAGCTGATGGCAACGAGCGCTGCGCAGCCCTACCCCTGTATTCCCTACAGCTTTTCTTATCTAATCCCTCTGTAAAAACTTCAACCTGATCTACATAGAATGTAAGGGCCCCCGCAGACGAGCATCAGCGGCAGCGTTTCAGCGGTCGTCGTTTTTGAAGCTCAGAATACGCACCACGCATTCTTATGGGGCACCGCACACGAGCATCAAAAAACGCGGTCGTCGAAAAAGACGCCCGCGTTCACGCCGCGTGCACGCCTCGGCGTCAGCCAACGTCAACGCCTGACGCCGGCCGGCGGCGGCCGACGGTCGTCGATGACCGTAGGCCTCTAGCTCTACAAAACTAGCAATATAACCCTGCCTTCTACTGTACCACAAATAGCGGCGGGGCAGAGTGGTCGACCTGCCACGCGAATGTCCCGAGTTCAATCCTGACTTTGGGGCTAGCTTTTTTTGTAATTTCTCATAACATATTTTTTTTTACAAACAATAATTCTACAAGTATGACAGAAACATCGATGTGAAAGGAAATTTTCGCTGAAAAAATAGTCATGGGTCTCTCTATCGTTCTGTCGTAAGTGCTGTTCTGCTATCCTATACTTACCATGTTGATAAACCATCGTAGTAAATCTCTAACTGCAGGACAATAGGAAATGCCACATGCAAAAGAAATGGCAACTGTCTGATATGTCATATGGGGCATCAATAAAGTGATCTTGCAGTGGGGGTAAGCCGACACATGCAAAACAAAAATCCAAAAAAGTTATTTCAGAGACGGGAATTCAACACGGGACATCACCGTGGCAAGCCAATCCCTTCGCCATGTCGCCACATCGAGTAGAGTAGAAGGCAATGCTACATTAACATGTTTGTAGAGTGATGAACGGTAGCTATACTCATTGACCGAGGATCGTCAGGCGCGCCCTGGGCGCGCGACTGCCCGTGTGCGGTGCACCGGGCTTCAAAAAAGACGACCGCGGAAAGACGGTGTTCAGGAATCATCGCCCTATTGGCCCCCTAGATTTAAGCTATGTTATCTAGTATTGTAAGACTTATCTAGTCATGCGCATTCGGCCCCGTAGCCGACTACAAGATGATCGATCCGCCTATCGATCCGCATAGATTCCACCAATGAACGTAGCGTTCGGGACGCTCCCCCGCGGAAGCGTGAAGAACTTGCGCTTCTTCTCCGGCCGGCTTCCTTGTTCCGCCATAACTGTTACTTTTGCTGAAGTAAACGGACGCGTCCCTTGCGAGCAAAGCTTTGATTGTGTGTCGATCTGAACCTCGAACCTTGTTAACCGAACCGCGAATTAACGCGATTGTACCGCTTAAACTACTATTGTACTGTGAACTGTGATCGGACCGAGTGGTGCCTTTTGCCACCGGCCCCAAGGAATACCGCCAGCACAATTCCTTACGGCGAGTATTTGACCCGCCTCAAGGTAATTTCAATAAACACCTTTATATCAGAACTCCTCCTATCTTTCTATTTGATTTCCCGACTAGCCTGGATCCAGAGTCCCGCATTCCCCGCAAAACATTTTTGGTCCTTCGAGCCGGATCCAGTCTAGTCCCAAATCTTCTTTTGTTCCACTTCATTTCCTCGCCGCCATTATCCGCGTGCCTCGTGGCCTATCTATCCCCGCTTCTAACGTTTCCTTGTTATACCCCGCTTCTTCTAACTCCCGCGGCTTACACATCCATACCAGATTACCCGCAAAACGCAGAGGAGAGCCATGAAGGGCAAGGAGGAGAATCCGCCGGACCCCGCCAAGGAGCAGAAACTCCCCGCCGCCATTTCCGATTCCGCTCCGCCATCACCATGTGTGACGCCTGAGGTCGAGAACCTTCGGCTTCAGGTCGCCACGCTGATAGTTCCGTCCTCGGAAACCGCCGCCACTTCCGCCATCACAGTACCGCCGAAACCCGCACGTCCGACCTCGCCGAAACCGCCTAAGCTGGCCTCCGCCAAACTCCTTCGCCGAGTGGCCCGCCAGGCCACCCACCATAAGCTCCTCGAGAGGATCGAGAAGACGCTGAAGGAGTCCGCCGAAACCTCCCGCAAATCGCTGCCCTACATCCTCTCACACCAGGAGAGCCTCGAGACGCTGTGGGACACGTTCGGCGAAACCCACAACGCCATCGAGGAGCTGGTGGCGCTGGAGAAGGTGCAGGCCCTAGACTACCTGGACGGAACCGCCTACTCGGACGCCTTCGAGGTCTACCTGAGGGTTAAGACCTTCCTCAGGCAACTCGAGGTAGCCCACGTCGCCGCCGGTACCGCCTCCGCTGCTTCCGCCTCTACCTCCTCCGCTCCTCGTACCGCTCCCCGCTTACTCCCCGAACTTCAGCTCCCTACCTTCCACGGGGACTACCCCTCCTGGCCTCCTTACCGCGATATGTTCCGCTCCATTGTCATCCTCAACACCTCCCTATCAGATATTGAACGCATGCATTATCTGAAAACCACCCTCTCCGGCCCCGCACTACAACTAGTTTCCGCCTTACCAGTCTCCTCCGACATGTTTCCATCTGCCTGGCAGGCTCTGACTGCCAGGTATGAAAACAAACGACACCTCGTCTCCGCACACCTTGACCGCCTCTATAACCACAAACCGCTAACCCCCAGATCCGCAGAACAAATTGAACACCTGACCACCACTGTAACCTCCGTACTCAACTGCCTCCGATCCCTCTCCTACCCGGTGGAACACTGGGACCTCATGGTAGTCCATCTGATTACCCTGAAAATGGACCAGAGCCTCCGGGAGTCCTGGGAGAATTCCCTGGGCTCCACGACGGACTGCCCCGCGTTATCTCACTTACTGAGCTTCCTGGCCACTAAGGTCAGGACCTTAGAGAGGTTGGCCTCCGCCGACCCCTCACCCGCTTCCTCTACCACCGCCAAATCCGCCTCCCAGCAGAAGAGCTACTCTGCCGCCAGCCGACTCAAGGCCACCAAGGCCAATGTGTTGGCTGCGGTAGCAGTGGCTCCTGCTCCTGCTCCACCGACCTCCACAGTTCCGCCGAAACCCCAGTGTTCCACCAAACCGCCTACTACCTCCGCACCGCCAACTCCATCCACCAGTACCGCCGTCTCCAGCTCCTCCATCCCTGCACCGCAGATTCCCCCTTGTCACGTATGTGGAGAAATCCACTACGTGGCTAGGTGTCCCGCCTTCCTCAAGATGACACCAGAACAGCGCCGTACCACTGCCCAGCAGCTGAGGTTATGCCCCAACTGTCTGGGCAACCACGGCTTGAACTGGTGCAAGTCCACGCAGGGCTGCAGGGTGTGTGGTGCAAGGCACCACACATACTTGCATCCCATAACCCCAGAATCCGCTTCCCCCGCTGCAAAACACTGAAGATCCACGCTTCCACGCTCCGCTTTACCTCTCCACTCCTCTAACTCACCGCTGACCACTCCTGCACCGCTCTACCTCCAATCCGCAGTACCAAACCCGCCAACCAACAAACATAACCTACACCTGTCAAAATCCACACCTGCCTACGCCGCACAGTCCAACAGGACAACTAATTCTGGTGTCTGGGATGAGACGACCTTGGCACATGGTGCTTCGGCACCAGGAGGGTTGAGGGTCTCGCCTTCTCAGCCATCGGGAGACGTTTCCCAGGACAATTGTGCCAACCATTCCTTACCTAACTATATCCGTCCTATAGTTCTGCTAGCAACCAGCCTTGCCGCCATAGTTACGCCACTCAGAACTCACCAAGTCAGATTGCTCTTGGATCCTGGGTCTGAGCTGACGTTCATATCTGAAACCGCTGTACGCCAGTGTAAATTGGCAAGAAACCATGCCTCAGTTGCCATCCGAGGCATTGGCAATGCAAGTGCTGGAACCACCAGAGGTGTAGTGCACCTAACACTGAAATCCGCATACACGCATGAAGCTATCCAAGTCACCGCACACATCTTGAAGGAACTGACAGGCACAATACCATCCACGGATATTCCAAACGCCTCATGGAGCCACTTGAAACATCTACAACTGGCTGATCCGCAATTTATGACACCAGGCCCTATCGACATACTCCTTGGTGCTGACCATTATGGCATAATTCTACAACCTGAGGTGGTAAAGGAGTCCGCTGACCTGCCTGTAGCCCAACGCACAATATTTGGATGGATAGTGCTGGGCCCATCCTCTTCGCACCGCAACCAGGCAAGTCAGTCTTACCAAATATCTGTTGACCAACAACAACAGGACCTTCAAGAATTGTTGACCCGCTTTTGGATACAAGAAGAAGTACCAACGTCATCTAACACACCAGAATCCACAGCAGATGAACGTGCTTGTGAACTTCACTTCCAAGCAACACATACCAGAACCGCTGCTGGCAGGTACGTTGTCAGACTGCCACTGAGATCTGCCCCCGCACAACTTGGAGATTCTTTCCATACTGCCCATGCTTGCCTCCGCCATCTGCTCAGACGTCTTGCCAAGGATGGCACGTACCGCCAACTATACATGAACTTCTTACAAGAATATGAGCAACTTGGGCACATGACCAGAGCACCAGACACGCCAACTACAACTCCAACCTATTACCTTCCGCACCATGGAGTTCTTAAAGAAAGCAGTACCACCACCAAACTGCGAGTTGTGTTCAATGGATCTCGAGCAACGCCGACAGGAGTGTCCCTCAATGATATCTTACACACTGGAGCTAAGCTTCAGATTGATATCATGGACGTGCTGCTGTGGATCCGCAGACACCGCTTCATATTTGCCACTGACATCACGAAGATGTTCCGCCAAATCCTGGTCGACCAACGAGATTGGGATTTACAGCGCATACTCTGAGTGGACGAGCAGCAGAACATAACCTCGTACCAGCTTACAACTGTCACGTACGGTACTCGTCCAGCCCCGTTCCTCGCAGTCCGCGTACTTCTTCAACTGTTGGCAGATGAAGGACACAAGTTCCCACTCGCTGTCAACCCGCTCACATATGGACGTTACGTGGACGATATATTCGGAGGTGCCGACAACATCGCCGAACTTCAAGAAACCGCAGATCAGCTGACCGGCTTGTGCCAGGCGGGCGGATTCCCCCTGGCCAAGTGGAGTAGCAATACTCGCAGTCTGCTTCAGAAATCTAGCGTGGAAGCGAAACCTAGCCTGTCTCTCAACGACACAGAGGACAGCACCAAGCTCCTCGGACTCCACTGGTCGCCGCATACTGATACACTGCAATTTCAGATCAAGCCGCCGACTTCATCCAGTTATCTGACGAAACGCATGATACTTTCGGAGATCGCCCAAATCTTTGATCCTCCTGGCTTAATCGCACCGCTGATAATTCGCGCCAAGGTATTATTGCAGGAGCTTTGGCTGGAAAAACTTGGCTGGGACGACCACTTGACTGAGCGAATTCGGCTCAAGTGGATTGCCTTCAAGACGGAACTTGCCGAAATTCCGTCACTGACTATACCAAGATGGATCAACTGTACCGCCACAACGTCAGCAGAAATCCATGGCTTCTCTGACGCTTCACAGCTCGCAATGGCAGCAGCTGTTTATCTGAAGACACATTCGCCGCAGACAGGAACACGCATCATTCTAGTCTGCGCGAAGACAAAGGTAGCACCGCTTAAACGGCTCACCATCCCACGATTGGAGCTCGCCGCTGCACTGATGCTCGCAAGGCTTGTGCATTACTGCCAGAAGACCCTCGACGCCGCCAGCTATCCAGTCTACCTTTGGACAGATTCTTCAGTAGCTCTCACTTGGATCCAATCAAACCCGTCCCGCTGGAAAGATTTCGTCAGGAATAGAGTGTCCACCATTCAAGATCTGACTCCACACGGCCGTTGGAGTTTCGTACCTGGCAAGGAGAACCCCGCTGACTGCGCTTCGAGAGGACTCTCTCCAAGCCAGCTGAAAACGCACCAACTTTGGTGGACTGGCCCTCCATGGTTGCGCAAACCCGCACAGTCCTGGCCGCCGCAGAAATTCACCTGTGATCCAGCCTACCAACTCGAAGAGCGACCTGGATTGGCGTTTTCCGTGAGAACAACCCCGGAACCTTACTGGGATCTCATTGGAAGATATTCCAACCTGACACGCCTGCTCCGCATTACCGCTATCTGTTTCAGAGTCCACCAAGTACTGACCAAGGTGCCGAATTGTACTCTCAGATTCGCTATTGACTCCGCAGATCTCGCCAAGGCTCTCGAGTACTGGATCAAGGTTATTCAGTCTATACATTTCCCGCTTGAACTCAAGCTGTTAGCCACGATGTCTCCGTGGCCTCGCGGCCATCCCTTCAACCGACTGACCGCCTTTGTGGACACCAAGGGAATAATTCGTGTTGGAGGCAGGCTCTCACACTCCAACTTAGAGCCCAGCAATAAGAATCCCGCCATTCTACCACGGAATTCCCCGCTGACAACATTGATGATCTCCGACGCACACCACCGCACACTTCACGGTGGCACGCAAGTGACACTCGCCGCTGTGAGACAGCAGGTCTGGATTCTGGGAGGAAGACAGCCTGTCCGCTCACATATCCTGAGATGCGTGAGATGTGCACGCCATCGAGGGCTCCGCGCACAACAGTTGATGGGCCAACTGCCCAGCATTCGAGTCACGCCGTCACCCGCCTTTACACACACTGGACTCGACTACGCCGGACCCATCACACTACGCACGTGGAAAGGAAGAGGAGCCAAAACCGCCAAGGGATGGCTTTGCGTATTTGTCTGCTTCACTACCTCCGCTGTACATCTCGAAGCTGTCAGCGAGTATTCCACCGACGCATTCATCGCCGCATTCCGCCGATTTACTGGACGACGAGGTATCTGCCACACACTATCCAGTGATTGTGGCACTAACTTTGTGGGAGCTGACGCCACCATCAAGCAGATGTTCCGCCAAGGAACTCAAGATTTCTCCAGACTCGCCGCCCTGTTTACCGCAGACCGCATTACTTGGCGATTTAATCCGCCGGCTGCTCCTCACATGGGAGGAAAGTGGGAGGCAGCTGTCAAATCTGTCAAGCACCACCTGGCCCGCCTAAACGCTACCGCTCTCACTTTTGAAGAACTTACGACTCTTCTAATACAAGTGGAAGCAGTATTAAACTCGAGACCGCTTGAACCACTGACTGATGATCCAGATGACCTGACTGCACTTACACCCGGACACTTCCTCATTGGACATCCGCTTAATGTGCTACCAGAACCCTCATTACTGGACATCAAGACCACGCGACTTGGAAGATGGCAGCTCCTGCAGCAAATGCTGCATGGATTCTGGTCGACTTGGTCCACCAGCTACTTGCAGCAACTACAGGCTATCTCCAAGTGGCACCACCCGCATAACATAATCCATGTCGGTTCTTTAGTCCTGGTTACAGATGAACGCTTTCCTCCAGCCAAGTGGCCTCTCGCAAGAGTCACTCAGCTGCATCCTGGGAAGGACGGATTGACACGGGTAGTCACGCTAAAGACGGCAACGACGACTCTTACAAGGCCGATCGCAAAACTTGCCGTTCTACCCATCACTGACCCGCCTGATCGACCACAATCTGCTACGCCCGACACCGCATGAGAGATCGACCCGCAAGGATCACCACATAATCATCAACGCTGTTGCTGATGGCGGCCGGAATGTTCAGGAATCATCGCCCTATTGGCCCCCTAGATTTAAGCTATGTTATCTAGTATTGTAAGACTTATCTAGTCATGCGCATTCGGCCCCGTAGCCGACTACAAGATGATCGATCCGCCTATCGATCCGCATAGATTCCACCAATGAACGTAGCGTTCGGGACGCTCCCCCGCGGAAGCGTGAAGAACTTGCGCTTCTTCTCCGGCCGGCTTCCTTGTTCCGCCATAACTGTTACTTTTGCTGAAGTAAACGGACGCGTCCCTTGCGAGCAAAGCTTTGATTGTGTGTCGATCTGAACCTCGAACCTTGTTAACCAAACCGCGAATTAACGCGATTGTACCGCTTAAACTACTATTGTACTGTGAACTGTGATCGGACCGAGTGGTGCCTTTTGCCACCGGCCCCAAGGAATACCGCCAGCACAATTCCTTACGGCGAGTATTTGACCCGCCTCAAGGTAATTTCAATAAACACCTTTATATCAGAACTCCTCCTATCTTTCTATTTGATTTCCCGACTAGCCTGGATCCAGAGTCCCGCATTCCCCGCAAAACAGACGGCGTGTGCACGCCCGTGTGCGGTGACTCGCCTTCAAAAACGACGGCCGCTAATGCTCGTCTGCGGGGGCCCTAAGTAATGGAATAGAGCGAGGGGAAGAGCCGTGATCAGAGAGGAGGGAGGAGGGAGGAGAGTCGAGGGAGCGGCCAAGGGTGGGGAGAGCGGGGAAGGGCGAGAAGAGGTGAGAGGAGAGGAGAGAGGAAAGGGGGGAGGAGGAGAAGAAAGAGAAAAGGAGAGAGAGAGAACAAGGGAGAGGGGAGAGGAAAAATAAACAAAATAAATTGCTTAATTTGGTTTGACTAATGAATGGAGATTGTTTAATTGTATCAATAAATAAACACATTGTTTAATTTATAACAATAAAAATTGATCAATTTACAGGTATAAATTATTATTCCACCAAAAATTTCCACGAAAAATGCAAATAAATGAAGAAATTATAAATTGTTTAAATTTGTGACAGAGACGACGGAGACGGAGACGGAGAAGACGTTTCTTAATAAAAACAGCTATATTTAAGGTCCTATATCTCCACAATGGCTGAACCAATTGTTAATAACAAATATGGAAATTTGTCGCCCTGACATAGCCTTTCAAACAATGTTTGCAAAAATTGCAATTTTTAATTTATTTATGCAGTTTGAACATTGTAAAAACCCGTACTTATTGGTTCTGGAAAAGATACAAGGTCTGTCTTTCTTTGTACTTGGCCCGAGACAAGACCTTGTCTCTTGATGACACTCCGGCGCGCGACAGCCGAGGGTATATTATCCCGAACTCTAGCTGTTATCCTTAGTTACCAAACTTTCACCTCGATTTATGCGAAAGTTAGAGCCCCAAGAATTTATTTCAGAATTTTGTATTTCATCGTTGATTTTTCTGAATCCAATGAGCCAAGAATCATGTGGATCGGTCCAGTCGTTCCGGAGATATGAATTTCCTCTTTTATTTCTCTCGTGGTAAAGGCAAAGCGGATTAAGAGTTTCATCGTCCGGATTAATACAATTCCTAAACATGTTACTCTCACGTGTTTCACGCGAGAGGGCACCACTGCGAAGTGCTGCAGAGCGCTGTGCAGATAACATGGTTTTATACCGACACATTGGTTATGCCATGACTGGTGATGTGTCAAAACAATGATGACGGTTATATGAATGTGGTACAGTCCGATTGTATTTTTCTTCAAAATATGACCAACCAAAAAGGCGTGAAATCCCCCAAAATACATTAAAATGTAAAGAAAAGCGCCAAGTAGTTTAATGATCCAAAAATGGAATAGATATCACACAAGAAAGCCAAGTTTTCAATCAAAGATACCACACGTTAATTAATTAATTAACTTGCATCTCAAATTTTAAAACTTGGCATGTGCAAATTTGTGTCAAGGTTGTGTCATGGTAGTAATATTTTTTGATTGGTAATTAAATATGCACATTCCAAGTTTTAAAGTTAGAGATGCAGGTTAATTAATTAATTAACGTGTGGTATCTTTGATTGAAAACTTGGCTTTCTTGTGTGATATCTATTCCATTTTTGGATCATTAAACTACTTGGCGCTTTTCTTTACATTTTAATGTATTTTGGGGGTTATAAACTTCCGGTAGAACCTCAATTATTACAACCTCAATTCTCGATGGGTTTTTTGTTTTCATACTGAACCTAAAAATGAATTTATCTTTGAACTTGTCTCTATCTAGGCTTAATTCATATAGATTCTTCACCCATAGTTGGTCTATAATTTCATCCTTTGAGAGTGAGTTTTCCATATCATATACAATAATTGTCGGGCCAGATTTTTTCGGTATTTCCGCTTTCAGGCCTATTTTATCTATATTGCAATCTTTAATTATTTGAACATCTTTTTCCCCTTCCAGTTCCAGGACAAGTCCTTTATTCCTCATTTTCCTCAGATTTTTAATTCGGATCATATTTTTCTTCTCCTTTAGCAGTCCACAAACACTAGTTTTAATTTCTTCATTCGTTCTTTCGTCTGATTCTACTACCGATTTAAGGAGCAAAACTGTCGATGAGGTCTTGCTTTGTTTAATCCACATATCCTCCCGCCTATTACTAATAGCTGCTATGCTAGCATAGCTAGGAGCAGGTACGGGTGTCATGCTATCATTCACATTACGCACTGTCTTATCTTCCATAGCGTTTCCTTTTTCTTCGAGTCGACCTTTCAGCCTTTCATTTTCTAATAGCAGTTTATGGCATTTAGATTCAAACTCACTCCACTTATCTTTTAAGAATTTAATTGCATTTTTAGTAATTTTATTATTATCAGTAAATAGAAATGTATCTAGCTGTTTTCGTAAATTTTCAATATCGGTTAACCTAACTTCAGTCTCGTCATCCTTGTCATTTATGAGATCTATCTCGTCAGTACGTCCTCTTTTGTTACCCCGTTTCACACTGCTCACACTCGATACTGAGTTTGCACGAGTGTGGCCAGGTGTGCGAATATTTCGTTCTCTGCTTTGAAGCGATTCAGACTCCATTGCAGATTCTGTCTCCAACATCTTGCTGTCACTTAGTTTTGTGAGTAAAACTACCGGATCTATACTGCATATGCCAGTATAGTCGGCAGGTACGTTTGCCTGGATAGGGCAAGAACTGGATCT
Source organism: Crossocerus cetratus (assembly GCA_963675795.1). Taxonomy (NCBI): domain Eukaryota; kingdom Metazoa; phylum Arthropoda; class Insecta; order Hymenoptera; family Crabronidae; genus Crossocerus; species Crossocerus cetratus. Next base: position 2,154,932 of record CAVMBF010000001.1, read on the forward strand.
AGCTTCTGTATTTGTGTTAACCTCTGTGGGGATTTGAGATTGTTGTGGCACTTTTAAGTTTAATTTATCGGTTTTACTAGTCATGGTTTTGGTAAGTTTTTAATGTGTAAATATGTGTATGTTTTAGTGATGTGTGAATCCAGGAGCATTTTCGGCTAGCGACACGAAAGCAGCTACCACGAGACAGCACGGGAGCCGAGGAACCCACCAGTGGCCTCGGGAAAAGCCCCCCGCGACATGCTGCAGGGACCCCTCCGGTCGCCATTCGGCGCTACAGCATGCCGCGAGATTATTCGCCCGCTGGTGGAGCAGCCAGGCCATGTTGGCTGGACCAGCCCGGGCTCCTATACTATCGGGCGGCCTGGGTGTGCCCAACCCAATTTCTAGTCTGTACCCTCTGGTGGGCCGGCCACCGAACACCCGGCAGCAGACGCATCCGCGCGCCAGCGAAACTCTCCTGCATATGCATGTCATGTGTTCTTGTACGTGTACGTGCGTGGTGTTATGAGCTCGGGACCTGTGGGGACGCTAAACCCCAGCGGCTGCACGCATCAGCCACCCCTGCGGGAAGTAGATAGGGACAATGATTGTGTATCAGCCCTCGGGGCCCAAGGCCGGCTTTCTGTTCCAAGGCTAATCGCCTATTACAGAAGATGGAAGTTTGCTACTTTTACTGACAAGGGAGGGAAGCATAGGTGTTAGGCATCCCCCGGGCTCGGAAAAACCCTCCCTACCTGTTGCCAGGTTTCCAGGGAGGCAGACTGCTCACTACGGAGAGCAACTCGTTTAGCCGCCCCATCTGTAATTCGAAGATGGGACGTTGACAGCGGGGGCCACGAGGAGGCAGAGTTGCCAGCGCTAAGCTCAGTCTCTTGCGGGTGTGCATTTGCTTTTGCACATTTCTAGTGCATCAGGTGTTCGGATGCACGAGACTGTACCTGTTTACATGCCGTGTCATGCCCGCGATTCAGGTACAGTTTGTTTTTGCACTTAGAGTGCTATTGTTTCTGATTTTTGAGTGCCTCGCCCTCCCTGTAGGCTAGCACTTTTCTGCAGAATTCTGCGAAGCATCGATAAATGTCTTCGTTGACTAGTTCCTTGAGCCCGCAGGGCGAGGATACATTGCAACTCTGTACATTTCGTGCCAGGACTTCTCGGAAGCCTTCGATTAATTTGCAGTCGAAAATTATGTGTCTCACTGTGTCGGTCTCGCCGCAGCTACAGTGTGGGTCTTCAATCAGTTTCAATGATTGAAGTTTGCCCCGTATATTCCCATGGCCAGATAGGAACTGAGTGACGTAGTAGTTAGGCTTGATCCAAGTTGCTTGGAGCCTGGCACTAACGTCCTCGAAATATTCTTGCGTCAAGCGCCCTTTTGAAGACGATGTCCACCGGTCTTGCCAGGTGCGAATCGTCTCTGTACATATTTTGCCCATTAGGGACTCTGTCTCTTCCTTGCCTAGAGCACAAGGTTCAAAGTGCAGGCTTCCATGCTTGAACTTTAAGTTATGTTTTGCAATGCTTGCAATGCAGATTTGAAACATCTTGCATTTCCCAAGCTATGTAATAGTATTGTCATAGCATCCCATTCCAAATACAGTTATATTCAAGTCAACTTCCAAAAAGATGGAGCCTGTGCAAGCGTTATACATTCTCAACCTTACGTTTGTATTGAAACATTACTTCTGCGTAACAAGTATTCTAGTAAATGCTGTGAGAACTATTCCAATAGTAAGTTCTCCTCTTGCACAACTATCCATCGTATCATCTGATATAGCAGGTCCTAAAATGGTTCAGATGATATCTGTTACAGCCACGTACTCAAGAAAGTAAAAAACGTTTGTGTACATAAAAATGCCCAAGAAATTCTTTGTAAAAGACTGTTATGTCGTTTCAGCACCAAGATATCTTTGGGAACTTGTTACGCCAGCCTCAAAGATTCTAAGCCTAAAAATACTATGCTAATGTGTTCACACCTAGAATAGCCATGTTCATCAATAGTTTGTTTCAGCCGCTGCATCTTTCCTTTCATTCAAATTTTCATAGAAACAATGTTCTTCATATCCCTGCTTTGAAATAGTCCTGTATGCTAAGGAGCAATATATCCTACAAAATCACGACAAGCATTCCACTCTTTTTCTTTCATGTTTATTATATTTCATAACTAATCCTACGTCGAAATGGGGCATTTCCCTAAAATCCTATCAAACTGAAATGTCCTGCCTCTACATCTGTCACATGTCTAACCTGCAAGTTGTTGACAAACAGCTTGACGTTTCTTTCGATCGATGCAGATCGATGTGAGCAGCCCTCTCGATAGGGCGCCATCTCATTCTCGGCGGCCGACCTAAAGTACCCACCAATATTGACCTATGTGACCGACACTATGGCGAAATCCGGCAACAAGCAGGGTTAGACGGGGCCACATCCTACGGCTCTATGTTCTTACAATCTCGAAATAAAATACAGCTTGGCGTGTTCTTCAGTTCATAAGGTAGCGGAGGCTGGTAGTTATTTTGCAAGGAAAACACGCAAAAGACACAAATAGACCTAAGCAAAAGACCAGTGTATTTCGCGACCATCTTGGAAAATCTGCAGACTTTAGACGACTAATTTGCTACAAAAATAACACAATCCCACGAAACTACTACCAGGCTCCGCTCCATTGGTCTATCTTCTTTCGATTGAAAGCTTTCCCAACCCAAAATCATGGGTAGCATATCATACTATGTATAGACTCGAACGCCAAGTCCTATCTTTGGTGCAGCGGTGAGACTGACGACAGAGGCGACGTAATGGAGCAATTCATTGCCCAGCACAACCTCTTCGTCTTGAATCGTCCATCTGCGGCACACACCTTTGACAATGGACGAGGCAAATCTAACATAGATATCACCCTGACCAGTGCCAGCTACCTCAACGAGATAGACAGTTGGAAAGTACATGACAGCAACACACTTAGCGACCATAATCTCATCACTTTTGATGTGCATAACATACCGCAAAGCACAGACGGCATGCGTGTCAGCAGATACAACACCAAAAGGGCGGACTGGGAGAAGTACGACACGGTACTTCTCAGTGAGATGGATAGCCTTTCGAGATCCCTCGAAAGTCGGCCACCTGATGCCCAATTTTCCTGTGACATGATAGAGAGTGCTATCACCCTCGCCTCGAACACTGCTATACCTAAGAAATCCCAGTTTCAGAGATCAGTTCCCTGGTGGAATATGGAAATCAGCTGGAGAAGAGCAGAGGCACGACGTGCCAGACGCTCCTTCCAGACTGAGAAAAACGAGCCAAAGCGCAGCGCGCTAGCAGCAAAGTATCGCACTTTGCGAAACAGGTATATCAAAGCAGTGAGACAGGCTAAGTCAGATAGCTGGAAGAGTTTTGTCTCCACCAAAGGCAACAAAAACCCCTGGGGGGTAGTGTATAAAATACAAAGCCAAAGAATGCAGACAGAAAGAGTGCTGCAAAGCCTAAAAGTCGACGGAGGCCAGACCACCTCCTGGCGTGAAACAGCAACTCAACTCCTGGATACCCTAATACCATTGGATTCCACGGAAAATGAAACCAATTGGCAGCAAGACACAAGACCCCAGGGCGGATCTCCCGTCTCTGGGGAAATGGATCCTCCATTTTCCGAGGAAGAGGTTGTGATGAAGGAGGTGTTACACTTTATGTGTTGAACTTTATTGTCGGAGTTCCAGAGAGAGACTGACTTTTCGGTGGGTCCGCGACTGGCGACGGTCCCTTGGGCCAGCGCCCTGGTTGTCGCTAGCCGCTGGAGTGGGGGCGCGATAAGGGTCTTAGGCGTCAGGCTTCCTAGAACCCTTACGGTGCGTTACACTCCCCCCCTTACAAAAATGTTGGCACTCCGGGCCAATATTGGGGAGTGTATAATATGGGTGGTTTGTGGGTGGGACCGATGGTTGGGCTTATGTGTGGATGTTGTCCTGATGGAGTGGTGGTCGTGGTGAGGTTGATGGTAGCTTGGTGAGTTCGGTGATCCTGGTTGGTTTGGTGGTAATTCTGGTTGTGGTTGGTGTGGTGGTCCTCGTTGTGGTCCATATTTGCTTGTATGGCTCAGTGGGATTTGGCTAATCGATGGTTATATGTTTTTTTTTAGAAGAATGTAAATCACCTGTTCTGATTGTAAAATATATTTTGATGAAGCGAAGCAATATATATAAAAAAAAGTACAAAAGATAGGTGTATGTTTGTGTGTGTATATATATATGTGTTTGTAGCCTAATAAAATGTTATAAAAAGGTGTTTGTGTCTTGCGTGTGTGTACTTAATAGCTAATAGGAACAATAGTGGTTTTTTTTTTAAGGAGGGGGGAATGCATTACGCACCGTAGGGAGGGCTTGCGCTCCTCCCCGTGTGTGGGACTCTCCCGGGCCGTAAAACAGACCCGGGCCTACCCACTAAACCCCCCTCCTTGGGCTCTTAGCAGCCACCCCGGAACCGCCGTATGGCATTACTTCGAGGTGGTGCCGTTGTTTCTATGGAGCTAAGCCCCGCCACCGTCTAGGTCCACCTTTTTCCGGAGAAGGACAGACTTGGTGAAGGCCGACACCTTCAACCAGGCCTCGGGGCTCTTCAGCATAATCCCAACTATAGTGTCGGGAGTTATGTCTCCGAGCCCCTCCGCCAGCCTGTCCCTCTCCGAACTCCATCTCCCACACTCGAAGAGAGTGTGGAGGACACTGTCCGACCGGGAGTCGCAGGAGACACAGCCAGGGTCCGCTACCTTCCCCATCTTGTGGAGATAGGCGCAGAAATAGCCGTGCCCCGTCAGCATTTGGGTGAGGTAATAGTCAACCTCGCCATGCTGACGGTTAAACCAGGCTTCCAGACGAGGGATTAGCCTCGCTCTCCACCGGCCCCGCGACTCCCGATCCCACCTCTCCTGCCACGCTTCGAGGGAGCGCGACCTGGCCTGTTCGGCCGCTCCCACCCTACCCAGAGCAGCCTGCTCCTGAATAGGAACAATAGTGGTAATAATAATAATGATGATAATAATGTTGTTTTGTTCTTTTTTTTGTTCAGCCTATGTTTAGTTGTTGTTTGTTTAGAGTGTCTGTGAGTGTGTCTATGTGTCTATTTTGCAGCTCCTGTTTCATCTGTCATATTTGTGTTTGTAGTTCTTGTTCCGTCATTGTCTTTAATTGTATCTTGTCTGTCTGTGTCGCGTTGTCCCTGTATCTTATATGTGTCTGGGTCTCTTTGTTAATATGTAGTGTGCGTTTGAGTGTGCTTTTAATTCCTTTTGTCGCATGTATGTATCGTTTGTGTATAGTCTAGTGCGTCTTGTCTGTGTTGTGTATGTCCTGTCTATGATGTTTCTTTGTCTGTCCCGTCGTGTTTGTGGTATTGTTTTTAGTTTCCTGTGGTTTGGTGTAATTTTTATTATTGGTTGTGTTCCGGTGTGTGTGTGTATGTATGGCTGTGCCGTATATATTCCTCCGGGTCCGTGCCAATGGAGGTGCCGTGATTTTCCAGGAGTCTGGAGGAGGGGAATTCCCCAATTCCTCAGTGGGATTTCAGGTTGTCCGTTATTCATTGTTGTGTCCTTGTTCGTCTCTTGTTGTCTGTCCTTATTTGTGTTGTCGTCCTGGGGTGTCTGTTGCGGTGTGTCCTGGTTGTTGTGTCCTCTTCCTTTGTATTTATGTCTGCATGAAGAGGGTTGTTTGGAATAGTTATATTTGTCTGTGTTCGAGTGTGTGCTTGGGTGATGTGGGGGGTTTGTATGGTTTTGTCTCGTGTATCTTGTGTAGAGTCTGTTTGTGTGGCAGTGGTCTTTGTTAGTGTTGTGGTTGTGTTTTGTGTTTGTTCTGTAATTCGTTGTGTGTATCTGTTTTTTGTAATAGTGGCTTTTTTGTGCAAAAGCCTATGTGCTGTATAAGGGCTAACCCCTTATTTTCGGTCCTGCACACTGGGCACAAGAATGGTTTTGTCGGTTGTTCCGTAATTATGGAACAATAGTTCCTGGCGCATTGTCCGGTGTGCATCTCGAGGTGCTCCTTGGGGATTTCGCAGCCGCATAGGTTGCATTGTGCGAGTTCTGTGTCCATTGTTGCTTATGTTAGGTGTGTTGTTCTGCTGTTGGTCTGTGTGTGTTTGTGATTGTTTTGTGTTTGTATTTGTGTTTTTTTTTGCCTTGGTACCTGTGTGTGTCTGGCTGCTTGTCTTTTACTGTTGGCTATAAAAGAAAGAACTATATTATTATTCTGTATTTTGTCGGAGAAGAAGAAGAAGGCATGCGTATATAGATTCGGGTTAGTGGGTATTGTATGATATGAGGGGGTACTTGGGAGGATGAAAGGATGTATTTGATTGTGTGTTTATTGTTGTGTAGTGGATGTTTTACCCGTTGTTGTGTCGTATTATGTCGTCATGCATGCTTGTGTGTGTATGGCTAAATGTCTTCCTTGTACCCATCGGTTGCAGAAAGGGCAGATGAAATTTAGGTAGGGGTACCTCGGAAATACCCTCCAGTATTGCAGGGCCTGGAGGGAACAGCGCCGTGTCCTGGTCCGGTATATCGGAAGGGACCTCTCGCTGCCGACGGTCATCCGACAGATCCTCGGCAGCGAGAGGTCGTGGAGAGCCTTCCTCGCCTTTTGCGAGGAAGTGCTCTCCCAGAAGGAGGAGGCGGAGCGGCGGCGGGAGAGGACGGACCCCTTCCGTCTGCAGAGGGCCCGTCCCCGCCGCCGACCCGCGCGGGGGGATCTTGTCCCCCCGCAGTAGAGCGAAGCCCCGGTCCCGTCGACGGATCTCGACCCGTTGACGGGCCGGGTGCTTGCCAAGGGGTCGCGAGGCGGCAGAGTGGTGGCTTTGTCGCCTGCGCAAGCGGCCCCGAGGCGGGGCGGGCGTGTAGTGGTCGCACGACCCGCCCAGGAGGGAAGGGTAATGCGGGGGCGCGGTTCCCGCCTCCTTCGCCGCTAGCGAAGGAGTGCGGTGAGCCGTGTCTCCCCGCGAGTAGTGGGGGAAGCCTCTCTCTCTCGTGAAAGCGAGAGAGCGGATGGCCGCTCCCCCACCACGAGACGTGCCTCCAATAGGGGGCGGGCGCGGGGCGGCACCGGTAGTGTTCTACCAGAGTTCCCGGTGTCGCCCCAGTCAGCGCCGAGGATGGCCACCGTGGGGTTTTAGCCGGTAAGAGTCCGGCACTACCCCGTCGCCCCCACCAGGGCGGCGGGGTGTCCATGAGGATTTCCCCACGTAAAAAAAAAAAAAAAAAAAAAAAGGGGGTACCTCGGAATCATTTCAAAGGTAGTGTCCACACAAATATCTATGTGTTGTCGTAAGTCGCGTGCTGCTACTTGGTTTCCACAGAGGCGGCATTGTACGATTGCGTATCTGTTGTTTCCTTGCATGTTTGTATGTGTGAGTATATGTGTGTGTGGTTTTTGTTTATCTATTTATGTGTATAAAAAGAAAATGTTTGTGAGTGAATGAATGTAGTGTAATGTAGGTGGTAGATAAAAGGGGTGTGGAGGTTGTGGATTTGTGTTTTTATGGTATAATGTTCTGTCTGTTGTATTGCAGCATTTGCATTGGTATCATTTCGATTCGATTGTCGTTTGTTTGTGGGATTGGGTTAGTTATTATATGTACTTGGGTGGGTTGTGGTAGTTCTGCTGTTCTGTTTTCTGGTTGTGTGTCACGCGTGCGTGTAAAAGATCTTAGGATGTTAGTTATCAGTGTTGCTTTGTTGAATAGAGAGAATTTCCAACAGATCCCAAATATTAATATGAGTGGGCCAATTGAAAGTCCAGTGTATTTGATGAGCGTTTCTAGGAAGGATAATCTATTCCGTAGATGGAACATCTTTCCAATTTCTTTAGCGTTTGTGATTATTGTTTTTAGCTTTGTTTCGTTTTCTGAAAGCTCATCACTTGTGTGGTATGATTCTAATGTTTGTGTGAATTGTTCAGTTTCTTTTAGGATTTCCGTTAAATTGATTGTGTTTTCCATGTTGATGGAGTTCTGTATCATTTGGGTGATGTTTAATGTTATGTCGTGTGAGAAGTTTGTGGACAAGTGTGTTCTTATGCTCGTTATAGGTGTGAGTTTTGTTGTTTGTGTTTTTGCAGTACATGATTCATCAATATAAAGTATTCCAGTGTGTTCAATACTTTCTATTATTGACTTGTCGTTTTTGCAAATAATGTATAGTGTTTCTCGTTTGGGTGAGGCGAATAGCCAGCTGTTTGTGTTTTCTATTCTTGACCAATGTGTTCGTTTTAGTGTTTTGATTCGTATGTCACATGTGTCTAGGTCATGGAAATTCGGGTTAAGTAATAACTGAACTTCGCATTCGGCGTCGTTGTCTACGTGTTGTATTGGGTTCGTTTGTTTGCATATGTATTTTGAATTTGTGTATTTGCATTTGTCTAGATTGTTTATGTTGTAGTAATAATCGGAGTTCGTGGAAATTGCAGTGTATCTGATAAAAGGTTTTATGTATGCGAATCCTCGCGTAATGTTTTGTGTTCCAGCTTGTGGTATGAGGACTGGTAGGTGTTCGTATAATTTGTAGAAATCGTGATCAAGGAGTGGAGTTTTAGGATGTAGATTAGTTTTGCTCCGTTATGAAATATAGTTAAGTCAGTGATTTCGAGTAATTGTGGTATGAATCGGCTGTCCAATGGTATTGGAAATTCTATATTTCTTACGTATTTGTGTATACTTTCCGCGCTGTCTAGTATTTGTTGGGCGGTTAGTAGTTTTGGGTGTATTTGACCTGTCTTTGCAAATAGTATTGCTGTAGTAAGTGTGTTGATATTTGTTTCGAGCTGTGTTATCATTTCGTCGACTTCGGATGCGTATTCTATTACTTTCTGTGTAAGCTTAAGTGTTCGTATATTGTTATTTGTTAATTGTACCGCTAATGTAACATTCCCTATTTGTTTGGATAGTTTATCGGCTATTTTCAGTATCTTTTGGTCAACGAGTTTGAATTGAGACTTTATTATGTGTGTTTGATTTGCAAATATTTCTGCCATTTCTTGTGTATTGTTTGCTAGTGTGTTAATTTGTGTGTTTATTCTAGTGGCATCTTCTGCGTCTAAGGTTCCAAAGAGAGCTTTGGAGAGCTTACTGAAGTATTGGGTACACTACGATCATACCACACATAGTATGATCGTAGTGTGCCAAATACTTCAGATCGTATTCCTGGGTTGTGTGAGAGTGATGGTATTTGGTACGGAGGTGTGTTTTCGCTTACACATGATGCGAGGCATCTGCAACATGTGCCAATTTGATTTTGTCTATGTGTACTATTTTCGTTTCATCGTCTTTGATTTTTAGTCGTACGTTATTTTTTATCTAACACGTCTAGTATTTCATAGGGGCCTATATAATTACTTTGGAGTTTATGTTTTCTATGATCTCTAATTAGAAATACTAATTGTCCTGGTTCAAAGTTTGGTATAGTTGTTCGTCTGTCGTAGTACCTCTTGTTTCTTTCTTTAGCTTGGATTTGCTTTTCCGTTGCTTTTTCTTGTACCCATTTTAATTGTTCCGTTAGCGTGCGTAGGTATGCGTCGCATGTAAGTATTGTTTCTGGGGGTGGGAATTCTGAGGGTGTTCGCGCTGTTTTCCCAAAGATTAATTCGTATGGGGTGAATCCTGTGCTATCGTGAGTGCTGGTGTTGTAGGAAAAAGTTGCGTATGGGAGCCATTGGTCCCAATCACGGTGTTCAGAGATGTAATGTTTTAGATATTCGATTCGGGTATGATGACCTCGTTCTGCGATGCCATTCGATTGTGGATGATATGTGGAAGTGTTATAGTGTTTAATTTGGGAAAGGTTTTTGAATTCTTTGAATATTTTAGACATGAAACATCGACCTTGATCTGATAATATAGCTCTTGGAGCTCGGAAAGTGCAAATTAGGTTTTCTGCTAATGCTTTGGCTACTTCTACAGAAGTTTGATGTTTCAAAGGGATTGCTAGTGAAAATCGACTAAAAAGGTCTGTGATTGTAAGTATGTATCTGTATCCGGTTTCTGTTTCTTGTAATGGGCCACAAATGTCAATGGCTATTTTGTCAAACGGTTCGGCTGGTGTGTCTGTAATTATCATTGGAGCTTTTGGTTTTACTCGAACTAGTTTGTTTCTTTGGCAATCGAAACAATTTTTTATGAATGTTTAATGTCATTTTTCATGTTCTTCCAATAATATTGGGCTGCTATTCTTTTATATGTTTTCTCGATTCCTCTATGGCCTCCAATTGCGGAGTTGTGTAATTCCGTCATTATTATATTTCTTTTTGACGCATGTGGGACGGATAATAGACTTTCGCAAAGTCTGATTGTTACATCTGGTTGGGAAATATGTGTTGTAAAGGAATTTCTTCCGGCCGCGAAATTTGGTTCGCCGGAAGAAATTCGGGAAATGCTAGAAGATGAGGGCACGAAAACCCAAGGCGACAGACGCGAATTAAAGTCAGTCTCTACGTTAATTTTTGAGGGAGACTCGACTCGAACGTATTTTCCCCTCTTAATTTCCCACGTCCTCTACACTTCGGCCGGGAAGTCCTTCCGACAATGCTGAACTTGAGCTTAACCAAAATCCGAACGCAAACGCGAGATTGGGCGCCAGGCACCAAAGTGCCAACAACGTTAATAAACTACTGAAAGTTTTAGTTAACGCGTGAATCGAGTTCAGTCGGCAAGAAAATTCCCGGGCGGATTCCCAGGCTAGTCAGGAACGCGAGGAGAGCAGGTGGATTCGGCGAGAGAACTAGGCAGAACGGTTAAATGCGACAATGATTTCTTTATTCGAAGGTTCGAATACTTGGACAAAAGATTAGAGGCGACGCACGAGGCCGGTGTACTGCGGCTCGTGCGTGACACGCGTCCGTTAGGTGATGACGCAACAGATATTCGGTCGCAGAAGTCACAAAGTACAATACGCAGGTGGTCGGCGCGAGCCTAAATCGCGATAATTTACAGAAGTATGTTGCACGAATACGCCGCGATAGATGGAGAGACACAAATGGGCTCGACAATGATAACGATAATTATAGGGGCCCGTTGTAGAGGCGCCTAAGCCTGCCGGAAGGTCACCTTTTCATGCATAAGTCGAAGTAGAGATCGCGAGAAGATCCAAAAAGCGCTTGCAGTCAGCGTGAAGAACAGAGATCGCCAGAAGGGCGGAAAGGAAGCGAGTATCGGGCTGAGACTTCTTACAAAAGGGAAGTCTCACGCAAAAGCCCGCCGGTACAAGATTCGCTTACCGAAAATAACTGGTTATTAGCCGGGCGCTAATATGACTCTCGGACGGAGACAGTCCTGGTACGCTCGTCCGTCCTTCCTTCCTTCTAATACGGCGCAAATTCGCTAATGCTTGCATTAACACCGGTAGGTCATCCCTTTTCACTTATGTTTTGTTGTGCTTGTTTCATTGAGAAATACCTAACTGGAGACGCAGCGAGTAGAGGTGCTTGGGGGATACGCTAGGCGGACCTTCGGTCCTTGTTGAAGGAAGGGGGGAGTCTGTAATGTAACTCGCGGGGCGAGACAACTCCTCGCCTTCCCATAAAGAAATATCTCTCGCGAAATTAGAATTGGGGCTCTAAGAGCCATCTATCGCCTGCGGTCGTCCAGTCGTCCAGGAAGATGACCAATCCCTCGCTGGAGTTCCTTCGGATGCTGCTGCTCCTCATGCTCAGCTCTCCAGGCCGGGTCCACGGGATGCGAAGTTGAATCGGTTGTTCGAAGGTACCAGGAGCCCTCGCTCCTGACGGGCGCTAATAGGCTCGCGTAAATACAAGAAGCGTTAGGATTGGCTACAAATGCTTAGCGAGAACCTGGCTGGAGACGTCCGCATACGATAGATGGCTCTTAGAGCCCCAATTCTAATTTCGCGAGAGATATTTCTTTATGGGAAGGCGAGGAGTTGTCTCGCCCCGCGAGTTACATTACAGTGTGTATAAGTATGTTTTTAGATCTGCCCATTGGAGTTGATCGGTAATTTGGGGGTCTTTTGCAATAGTGCACGAATTTATTTTAAGTTGTTTTAATTTCTCCAAAAGTGTTTTAATGCATTCCTTTATAATATGTGGGTTTACTGTGTCTGTGTTTTTGTTTTTGCATATCATACCGAAATAATATCTGGTTTTCCGACGTGTGATTAGAATTTCGCCTATGTGTGGTTTTTGTTCTAAGAGACTGTCTGTGTTAATAATTCCTTTTTCTTTTAGTACTTGTGTAGTTAAAGATTCCAGTGCACAATCCGCTGGGAGAAAGTATGCAATATTGTCCTTCTTTATCAGGGAATGATTTCGGGTGATTGCAATGGTGTTACGAACTTGAGGGTTTGAAGTGTGTATGGGTTTATTTGTATCCGCGTTAGTGTTCGGTACGGTCAGCTGTTCGGGACGGTGAGGCGGTAATCGGCGCACTGTGTCATCGGCTTCGTCATCTGAGGAGGCACTTGAGTCGGCCTTGTGCGTGTCGGTGTGTCGGTGTCTCTCCGGTGTGTGACTTTTGCTCGGTCCTGCTACGGCTTGAGGACTCGCGTGATTTATTGGATCGGTCTTTTTACGCGTTGATTCTAGGCCTCTCTGGTCGGCATCTGGAGTGTCTATGTTCTCGGGACTTTTCACTTGGTGTGGCGGTGAGCGGAATGTTGGCTCAATGGGTTCAAGATGTGTTCCTATTGTGTCTTCGGTGCGCTTTTGGACACTCGCTGTTGGTGGGTGACTGTTAGTTTTAATGGTTTCCTGTGGTACTCGTAAGGGATTTCCGTCGTTTTGTATTTTGTGGAGAATCGTTTCTATTTCTGAGTCGGTACTTGACTCCAAATATTTCCTAGTGGTGCTTGACATTTTTTCACGCTGTGATGATTTCTCCGGTTTTTGGTTTTTCTGGTCGGTGGAGTTTCTTGTGTTTGTTGAAGGAGATCGGAATTGTGGAACGATTTCCATAGGTTGCGGGCTCGGTTGATTTTCCGGTTCGGGTTTATCATCTTCGTTTGGTGGTGATTCACCGCATTGATTCGAGTTTAGGGGATTTTTGTCATTTACATTGTCAGGATTTTGCCTTATGGGTGCATATTCTTTGCTACCCATGTCTTCGTCTGACGATATGGATGACGATGAGTCCCTATTATCGTTATCTATATTTTTGTCGTATTCTTTCGTTACATCTTCACTTTGTGGCTTTGGTTTAATACCAGAACTTGATGGCGTATGTACGTCCATTATTTCGTTGCTTGTTTCTTGGGCCTTTTGTGGCTTTTTCTTGGGTGCTGGATTTTCCGATGTTGAGTCCGATGTTGAGAGTGGTCTTGTACAGGGTGATTCGGGTAAGAGCTATCGGCTTTTTACCATAGTATTTTGAGTTATTGATTTTACCGGTAATTGACTCGCCTGCCCCGTGATGTCACCGGTGTCGCGTGACTGCTCGGGGCCAACTGGCCGAATCGCGCCAGATACCGACAGTCTCCCCATTAACCGGCAAGGGCAGAATGTGCCGGGACAATATTTCTGCAGCACACTGGAAGGGAGAGTGCGAATGATGACATAATAAAATGTTTCACGCATGATAAATACTGTCATTGTTATATTCTGTCATTCGTAATAGTTTTAGTCTTTCTTTTTACTATAAAGCGTAATATTGAAAGAGCCAGCAGTTCTCCAATTAGTTCGGGGATCATCATCATCGGGCCTTTGCACTTTTGCGACGGGCTGGCATTAGACGCGCTCGTCGTTAATCGCCGTGAAATCACACGCCGCATGCTGCTGCACCTGCACGCCCGTCTGCAGCAGCAATGCGATCAAGCGGTGCGATTCAATTGCGGACTGCTTCGCACTCGGTGTGCGTGCTGCCTTACGCCTATAGAAAATCAATAAGGCTGGTGTCTGAAAGAATCGATCGTCCTCCGCCAATTTCGCGATGGATCGGTATTTGTTTAACCGGCTCATTTCCATCACGAACGCCGCCAACTACGGTAAGTAATACAGGTTATCATAGGTTAAATTAATATATATTAATTAAGATATTATTATTCTTCGTAGATATGGACGAAGCTAAGCCATCCACCAGCGGCACCAGCGGAGGCGGGCAGGCGGCCACTTCGTGTAAGTTTCCAATCTCGCTCTCTCAACCTCTCTCAGTCCCTCCAAGTCTCTCTCAGTCTCTCCAAGTCTCGCTCAATCTCTCTCAGTCTCGTTCAGTCTCTCTCTCTCTCTCTCTCTCTCTCTCTCTCTCTCGTGAGTAGACTCCACGCACTTTTCTTCGCTCCTACTTTTAGAGCCATTTTCTGCCGCATCTCTGCCCTGTGGGGCCTGTTTCAGGTTTCAGCTTGTTCTCGATCGGCCTGCGCACATTTTGGCCTAATAATTTTTATCGGCACGTCATCCAGCCGACGAGAACACGCATACTTATTTCTGTGGCTCACTTGACAGAATTTCTAACCTGCCATTAGTTTGGCAGTTAGTTTCTGTGCCTCTACAATTTTCAAATTGCTGGTTCGCTCTGTGCGCCCTCGTCGCGGACACCTACCCACGCTTGCCACCTGTCAGCGCCTACTATGGAGCGGGAACTCCCTTGTGCTAAATGTCACAAGGACATTGCGAAGGAGTCGGCCCGCTGCCTATCCTGCAAGGCTAAGATGCACCCCGGATGCCTCAAAACCCATGCACCGGCGTGCAAAGGTGCCTTACGCCCGACCGTCATTGCGGTTGCATCTCCGCCGGACTACGTCGCCGCTTTCACCTCGGCCGCTGCTTCTCCGCTGTCTCTACAGACCTCACGGCCTAGTGGCACTCCTGGCTTGCCGTCGCCCCTCCTTGGACCACCTGCACCAGCCCCGGTCGGCTCCGTTGCACCAGCACCCGGGTCGACTACTGCCACGCCGCTTGACATTGGCCCGCTTCAAGCAGTTGTCGATGTGGTGACAGCTACCATCACCTCGAAGCTCGACAGCTATTTGGAGGCCCAGAAGGCCCAATTTGATAATTTTGTTGCCAAACAAGAGGCGCAAATGGATGAGATGAGGTCCTGCCTCCAGTTTCTCTCCACCGCCTCCGCTCGCCACACCGACCAGCTGGCTTCGATGGACACCCGGACCACCTCGCTGGAGTCCTGTGCCGCTTCCTCCAGCAAACAGCTAAGTGGCCTTGCCTCCTCGGTTAAAGCAGTGGAGACGTCGGTGGCCTCCAGCAAGAGGGCTGTCGATACCCAGGCTTCGGAGCTCGCTGTCGTAAAGACGCGTCTTGCTCGTATGGAGCTCGCCGCTCGTTCGTGCGAGCTCTCCATTTCTGGGGTCCCGGAGTCCGTCGGCGAGGACCTTAAGTCCCTCGTGTCCCGGCTTGCGCAGGCGCTGGGAACTCCTCTGGCGCCTACTGACCTGGTGTCGGTTTCGCGCATGCGCGGAACCCCCACCCCCGATCGCCCGCGGACGATCCACGCGACGCTCACCTCGCCTGCGGTTCGTAACACGCTTATCGCCGCCAAACGCGCTAAGCGCGATCTACCCGCGTCTTGTATTGATGCGTCTTTCCCCTCGGGACTTGTCCAGGTCAATGAATACCTGCCCGGCGAGATCGCGTCTCTCCTCCGTCGGTGTCGCCAGCTTGCTCGCGAGCGCGGTTTTGCTCGCGTGTGGCACCGGGGCGGGACCATATTTATAAAGAAGACGGCTACCGATGCGCCGGTCAAGATCGACTCCCCTCAGGACGTCGATCGGAAGCTGGCGTGAAGGCCTGCTCCCCGTACGTCGCGCGCCCCCACTCCCGCCGCTTGCTCCGTCTTACGTTTCGGACACGTAAACGCCGAATCTCTGTGCCGCCACTTCAGCACCTTTCAGTCTTTTTTCGCGTCGTCAAACTATGACGCTATTGCGGTTTCTGAGACTTGGCTCTCGTGCTCGATTCCCGATTCGGAGTGTGCCCTTCCTGGGTACTCGCTTCTCAGATGTGACAGATATGGCAGAACGGGTGGAGGCGTCTGCCTATATTTTCGCGATACTTTCTCGACCTCTATAATCGCGTCCTCCCCTCGCTCTCAACTCTCCGGCCCGGAATATCTTTTTGCGGAGGTGGTCATCCCCTCTGCCGGCACTCTTCTAGTGGGGGTCGTTTATCGCCCCCCGCATGTTCCTCTTGCTAACTTTGAACCGGTGTTCGCCGACATCGTCTCGGACTTCCCGAACAAGGTTGTTCTGGGCGACTGGAACGCGAACATGGGTTCAAAGTCCTTCGATGCGATCTACCTTGGAGGGCTTTTCTCCCGCCTCAACCTCTACTCTATCCCCTATTCTCCTACTTTTCACACTTCTTTCTCCTCCACTTGGCTTGACCTTGGGCTTGTGGATGACTCTAGCAGGGTAGCTTCTTTCTCTCAAAGTAAAGAGCCTCACTGCTCTAATCATGACTTAATTTCGCTAGAGTACGTCCTAACTTCTCGGGTTATTCCAACCACTGATCTTCGTCGTAGATATGGTTCCATCAATCGTGACGCGCTACTCGATGACATCTCGCAGCTCAGCTGTGTTCGTCGTGTTTCGAACTCCTGTGAGAGCAGCGTTGATCAGTTGGTGGACAACTTCAATGCGGGACTGCTCCGAGTCCTCGACGAGCATGCCCCGCTTAGACCTCTGCGTATTCGACGGCCTCCTGCTCCTTGGATTACTCCTGAGATCCGAGCCGAGATGCGTTCTCGTGACTCACTCAGGAGATCTTTCCGACGAACTGCTAACCCGGAAACTTGGGCTCTTTACAGGGCCTCTCGTAACCGGGTGCAGTCCCTTCTGGTGCGAGCCAGATCCTCCTTTCTTTTCTCCCACTTCTCTACTCCTAAGCACCCGAATGATATTTGGCGAGAGCTGAAGTCATTCGGTGTCCTCCCTCCCTCTCACTCTCCTCTTCCCTCTCACTTGTCTCCGGACGATCTTAACTCGTTCTTCCTCTCTGCGCACTCTTCCTCCCCACCGGCCGTCCCCGCATGTCTATCCCTGTCTAACTGTGTCTCCGACGATTCGCGTTTCTATTTTTCCCCCGTTACGGAGGAAATGCTTGCTCGCGCTGTGCGCCTTACTAACTCATCCATCTCGCCCTCGGACGAACTGAGTGCGAGATTTCTTTTACTCTCTCTTCCTGTGTTATTCCCTGCCATTCTGCAGGTCTTCAACTCCTCTCTTGCTTTCTCTACTTTCCCCGCTGCCTGGCGAAAAGCCATCATCTCTCCGATCCCTAAGAAACCGAATGCTTCTGCTTCTGCCGATTTCCGCCCTATCTCTCTTCTTCCTGAGCTGTCTAAGATCCTCGAGAGGGTTGTCCTCCATGATATCCAGAGTTTTCTCAATAGCTCTGGACAGCTGGACCCCTCCCAACATGGTTTTGTAAAAAACCGATCTACACAGACGGCTCTCCTGACGTTCCTGGACGACGTCCGTCTTGCTGCTGACCAGCGGATGGTCACAGTCCTGGTGTGTCTTGACTTTTCCAAGGCCTTTGACACTGTAGACCACTCACTTCTACTTACTAAACTCCACTCTTTCAATTTCTCTTTTCCGGTCTTACAGTGGATCTGGTCCTACCTCTCCAACAGGGCACAGGCAGTCAGAATCGGACGGTGTCTCTCCCGTTGGTCCCCGGTCCACTCGGGCGTGCCGCAAGGTTCCGTCCTTGGACCGTTCCTCTTTTCTCTCTATATCCAGGATCTCGACTCTGTCATTAAGCACTCCAAGGTGATTAAGTACGCGGATGATGTACAATTATACATCTCCGCACCTTATAGTGAGCTGGACGACGCGATTAGGAGGATCAACTCTGACCTTGCCAGCGTCTCTGGCTGGTCCACAATGAACTCTCTTTCTCTTAACGTTTCTAAAACGCAGTGTATGATGCTCGGCTCTGCTCGTGCTCTGGGCCTGCAGCTTGTTTCCGGTGCTCCCCTGGTTCAGATGGGTGGTACGCCCATCCCGTACGCCTCTAAGGTTGTCTCGCTGGGCCTGCACATCTCGCCCACTCTCGACTGGGGTGATCACACTGGGCACATCTGCAGAAAGGTCTATGGTGCGCTTGCGGGGCTTCGACGTCACAGCACTGCGTTGCCGCGGAGCCTTAAAATCAAGCTCGTATCTTCCCTCATTCTGCCACATCTCGATTACTGCTGCCTAACTCTACTGGGCATTGGTGTTACCAGCGAGTTGCGCCTCCAACGTGCGCTGAACGCCTGCGTGCGCTTCATCTATGGCGTTCCTCGTGACGCGCATATCACGCCCTACTATGTGCGCCTAGGCTGGCTGAAAGTTCGGGAACGAAGGCTCCTCTTTCTCGGGGTCAGCATTTTCCGGGCTCTCAAGTCGAGTCAGCCGCACCACCATCGGGGCTGGCTCACGCCTAGGGTTGCGGGGTCGTCTGGGCGGCCCTCTCGTCAGAGGGGCCCCCTCTTTGTGGTGCCAACACACCGAACCTCCTTTTTCGGGGCCTCGTACCGCGTTTGTGGGCCCCAGTTCTGGAATGGCCTTCCACCTGCCATCCGGGAGTGTGCTAGCGAGGCGGCATTCAAAACTGCTCTGTGGGCTTTCCTCATGGAGCAGTAAGCGTAGGGTTCACCTAGTTTTCTTGTAACTTTTCTCCTACGACGTGCGGGGCTGTTTGCCTTCTTTTTCTATTATGCGTGCGCTTATTTATATTTATATTTATATTTATATTTATTTTCTATTTATTATTTATTTCTTTTTGTATTATACCTGTACTTTGTTAATACGTTCTGAGAGGGCTACTTTGCTGCCCTAGAACGAAATATATTCTATTCTATTCTATTCTATTCTCGTGAGTAGACTCCACGCACTTTTCTTCGCTCCTACTTTTAGAGCCATTTTCTGCCGGATCTCTGCCCCGTGGGGCCTGTTGCAGGTTTCGAGCATATTCCCGATCGGCCCGCCTCACTTTGGCCTATCAATTTTTATCGGCACTTCTCTCTGCCGACGGGAATACGCCTATTTTTCTCTGGCTCTACTGACAGAATTTCTAACCCCATTACTGGGACGGTTATTATTCTGTCCGTTTTTGGAGGAAATTTTGAATTTTCCTCATCGACACGCCTTGTGCGCCCTCTACGTGCCGCCTTCATCCGCGTCTACCACCCTCGCCTCTCACACGATTGCCAACCTAAAATGGATCGGGCTCCTACGTCAGCGCCACCCTCAGTCTCCATGCCTGTCAGGTGCATCAAATGCGGAAAGGACGTGAAGAAGGAGCTTTCCACCTGCCCACTATGTATGGGCTCGACGCACCCAGGGTGCTTGCCGTCCCACGCAGCGGCTTGCAGGAACTCCGCCGGGACCACTCGACCGACGGTCATTAGGCCAGGGGCCAGTGGTTCTCCGCTGGGAACCCGCTCCTCGACTGCTACAGTCGGGACCGTCTCTCCGGCTCCTCCTGCTGCTACCGATGCTACTGCACCTAGTCCGCAAATGAGCGATGCCACCGCTGCGGCCGTCTCCAGCCTGACCCATATCATCGAGGGACTCAGCGCCAAACTGTCCACCTACATGGCGGATCAACAGGCTCAGCTCCAGCAGGTGAACTCCTGCCTGATGCAGCTCTCCGCCACCACTGCGGATCACTCGGCCAAATTAGCGGTCCTCGACGGGCGTATGTCCTCGCTCGAAACCCTAGTAAATACCACCCGCGCTAACTCCACCAACTCCGGGTCGGCCCAGCTAGCCCTAACCTCGGAGCTGACTGCTGTCAAGGCGCACGTTGCTCGCCTTGAGCTGGCGTGCCGCAGTCATGAGCTCCTAATTTCTGGCGTCCCAGAGACCCCTAGTGAGAACCTCTCTCACCTCACACTGCGAGTTGCGCACGCACTCTCAGTCCCCCTCTCTGCCGCGGACATCACCTCGGTATCGCGTATGCGCGGTACTCCTACTGTGAATCGACCGCGCATAATCCATGCGAAATTCGCATCCTCCGCCACTCGGGACTCTCTCCTCGCTGCGAAGAGAAAGAAACGGGATCTCACCGCGTCCGCGATTGATCCCTCTTTCGCCTCTTCCAAATTCGTTTATGTTAATGAATTCTTGCCGAGAGACCTGTCCGAACTCTTAAAACGCTGCCGTGCGATTTCCCGCGAACGTGGTTTTTACCGCGTATGGCACAAGGACGGGAGTATCTTTGTAAAGAAGAGTGCCTCCGATCCCCCTGTCAAAATCGACTCGGTCCGTGAACTCGAGTCTAAGCTCACGTGACACCCCGACCCCCGCGCACCGCCATCTAGCTCTCCCTCTCCTCCGACTTCCATACTACGCATTGGGCATCTTAATGCCCAGTCGCTAGCTGCTCACTTTAACAGTTTTTACACCTACTTCACTTCTGCTAACTACGACGTCATCGCGGTCTCGGAGTCCTGGCTGACTCCTAGCACTCCCGACTCGATTTGCTCCTTACCTGGCTACTCTCTTCTCAGGTGTGACAGATATGGCAGAACGGGCGGAGGCGTCTGCCTATATACTCGCGACACTTTTTCGACCTCTATAATCGCGTCCTCCCCTCGCTCTCAACTCTCCGGCCCGGAATATCTCTTTGCGGAGGTGATCATTCCCTCTGCCGGCACTCTTCTAGTGGGGGTTGTTTATCGCCCCCCGCATGTTCCTCTTGCTAACTTTGAACCGGTGTTCGCCGACATCGTCTCGGACTTCCCGAACAAGGTTGTTCTGGGCGACTGGAACGCGAACATGGGCTCACAGTCTTTCGATGCGATCTACCTTGGAGGGCTTTTCTCTCGCCTCAACCTCTATTCTATCCCCTATTCTCCTACTTTTCACACTTCTTTCTCCTCCACTTGGCTTGACCTTGGGCTTGTGGATGACTCTAGCAGGGTAGCTTCTTTTTCTCAAAGTAAAGAGCCTCACTGCTCTAATCACGACTTAATTTCGCTAGAATACGTCCTAACTTCTCGGGTTATTCCTACCACCGATCTTCGTCGTAGATATGGTTCCATCAATCGTGACGCGCTACTCGATGACATCTCGCAGCTTAGCTGTGTTCGACTTGCTTCGAACACTTGTGAGAGCAGCGTGGATCGGTTGGTAGACAGCTTCAATTCGGGAATGCTCGGAGTTCTCGACGAGCATGCCCCGCTTCGGCCTCTGCGTATCCGACGGCCTCCTGCTCCCTGGATCACCCCTGAGATTAGAACCGAGATGCGTTCTCGGGACTCGCTCAGGCGCTCCTTCCTCAGGTCTGGTAACTCGGTTGCTTGGGCCCTTTACAAGGCCTCTCGTAACCGTGTCCAGGCTCTTCTGGCGCGAGCCAGAACTACCTTTCTGTTCGACCGTTTCTCTACTCACCGACACCCGAATGTTCTCTGGCGCGAGCTGAAGTCATTCGGTGTCGTTCCGACTTCTCATTCCTCTCCCCCTTCTCACCTGTCACCGGACAGCCTTAACTCTTTCTTCCTTTCTGCTCATGCTTCTTCCCCACCGGCCGTCCCCGTATGCCTGTCCTTGTCTAACCATACCTCCGACGACTCGCGGTTCTACTTCTCTCCTGTTACGGAGGAGAGTCTTGCTCGCGCCGTGCGCCTTGCGAACTCGTCTATCTCGCCCTCGGACGATCTGAGTGCGAGATTTCTCTTACTCTCTCTCCCTGCTATCTTTCCTGCTGTAATGCAGATCTTCAATTCTTCGCTCACCTTCTCTGTTTTCCCTGACGCCTGGCGTAAAGCCATAATCACACCGATACCCAAGAAACCGAATGCTTCTGCTCCTGCCGATTTGCCCTATCTCTCTTCTTCCTGAGCTGTCCAAAGTCCTTGAGAGGGTTGTCCTCAATGATATGCAGAGTTTCCTCAGTAGCTCTGGTAAGTTGGACCCCTCGCAACATGGTTTTGTGAAAAACCGATCTTGTCAGACGGCTCTCTTGACACTCCTGGACGACGTCCGTCTTGCTGCTGACCAGCGGATGGTCACAATCCTGGTGTGTCTTGATTTTTCCAAGGCCTTTGACACTGTAGACCACTCTCTTCTTCTCTCTAAACTCCACTCTCTAAACTTCTCTCTCCCGGTCTTACAGTGGATCTGGTCCTACCTTTCTGATAGGACACAGGCAGTCAGAATCGGACGGTCTCTTTCCCGTTGGTCCCCGGTCCATTCGGGCGTGTCGCAAGGCTCTGTCCTTGGTCCTTTCCTATTCTCTCTGTACATCCATGATTTGAACTCTTCTATAAAATTCTCCAAGGTGGTTAAATACGCGGACGACGTACAAATGTATATCTCAGCGCCATTCTATGAGTTGGACGACGCGATTACAAGGATCAATTCTGACCTCGCTGGCGTCTCTGGCTGGTCCCAAATGCACTCTCTCTCTTTGAACGTCTCGAAAACGCAGTGCATGATGCTCGGCTCTGCTCGCGCCCTGGGCCTGCAGTTTGTTTCCGGTGCTCCCCTGGTTCAGATGGGCGGTACGCCCATCCCGTACGCCTCTAAGGCCGTCTCGCTGGGCTTGCACATCTCGCCTGCTCTTGACTGGGGCGATCACGCTGGACGCATCTGTAGTAAGATCTATGGTGTGCTTGCGAGTCTCCGGCGCCAACGCACTGCGTTACCGCGGAGCTTAAGGGTTAAGCTCGTATCCTCCCTCATTCTGCCACACCTGGACTATTGTTGCCTTGCCTTACTAGGAATTACTGCGACTGACGAGATCCGAGTCCAGCGTGCGCTTTATTTTCGATGCGCCGCGCGATGCGCACATTACTCCTTTCTTCCGCCGCTTGGGGTGGTTGAAGGTTCGCGAGAGGAGGCTACTTTTCCTAGGCGTTTGCCTCTACCGCGCCGTCGTCTCGAACTCGCCGGGTCCCCTGCGTGATCTGCTCACGCCTAGGTTCGAAGGCTCTGCTGGTTACCCGTCTCGTCAAAGGGGTACCCTGCTCCGTGTGCCCAACCACCGCACCTCCTTCTTTGCGGCCTCCTTCTCCGTGCGGGGCTCGCAATTCTGGAATGACCTTCCAGCTGTCATTCGGGAGTGCGACTCTGAAGTATCGTTTAAGAATGCGTTATGTGCACACTTGGCTGGGCGATATGCGTGAGGTCCGCGTCTCTCTTTTTTGGTTTTTTGGTCTGTTGGCTTGCGTCCTAATTTCCTATGCGTTCCCGGTACTACTACCTTTGCGACTGTTTTGTGCGGCTATCGGGGTGCCTAGCCGCTTCGTCCGTGTTACTCACGCCACACCTTTACATTTCTAGTTTTAAGCTCTCTAATTTTAATTTATTCTTTGTAACACTATTTGTAATGTTCTGAGAGGGCAAAACGCCCTAGGACAAATATACGTCTTATTCTTATTCTTCTCTCTCTCAATATGCCGCAATTAATCCTATCTTAATCGTGTTTTCCCATATCTTTTGTTGCAGCGGAAAACCAGAAGGAGCAACAGCGCCTGGAGCTGCGGCTGCAGCAGCTCAAATTGGAAGCGCAGCCGCAGCCGCAGCCGCAGCCAAAACCGCAGGCGCTGTCGAAAGAAGAAAGAATCAAAGATCTTCAGCGGCAGTTGGCGTCCCTTCAAAGGGAAGTCGCTGCCGCTGAAGAAGGCGCAGCGCCGACCGTCCGCAGTAAGTAATAAATTCACACAGCTTTTATGTTAAGTTTTAACACAACTTTTATCAACATTTTCATGTTTCAGATCGCCGGGGAACTAACGCGGGGCGGTCCCGCCGGAAGCCTGCGAGGCGCAGCGGGGGCGGCGGGGGTGGCGGCAAAGCCAAAACCATTATTATTAACATGTAGATTTAAATTAAAAAAAAAATGATTGAAAATATCTGCCCTAATCAATCTCCTCCCTCCCAATCTCTCAATATTCATATTCTCACCTCTCTCAGTTTCTCCCAGTCTCTCTCCCCTCGCTCAGTTTCTCCCAATCTCTCTCAATTTCTCACATCTCTCTCAGTCTCTCACATGTCTCTCTCCTCTCTCCCAATCTCTCCCAATCTCTCTCCTCTCGCTCAGTTTCTCCCAATCTCTCTCAATTTCTCACATCTCTCTCAGTCTCTCACATGTCTCTCTCCTCTCTCCCAATCTCTCTCAATCTCTCACATCTCTTTCAGGCTCGCTCAGTTTCTCTCTTAGCTTTTTAATTCAATAAGGACACATATTTAAATCATAAATCATATTATTTTATTAATTTGAGATATTTTCATTATAAATTTGAAATAGATAAATTTATGCCTGTCGCTGAAAGCAGACAGATTCTGTCGCTGAAAGCAGACAGATGCTGTCGCTGAAAGCAGACAGATGCTGTCGCTGAAAGCAGACAGAAGCTGTCGCTGAAAGCAGACAGATTCCTCTAATTTTCGAAGAGGCCGCCGTCCGCTTCTATGCATCGGGCAACGCGTCTTCGAAAATTAACTCTTACCCTACGCAGCATTTCCGGCGTCACGGTCCGGAATGCTTCGAGGATCAGTTCCAGTAACTGTCCTCGAGTCCTCGGCATCCGACCGTAGACGTAGTCCTTTATGTGGCCCCACAGGAAGAAATCCAAGGGGGTGAGGTCCGGACTTCGTGGCGGCCATTCGATCGGCTCGTGCAGGGAAATAATCCTGTTGCCGAAGGTGGTCCGAAGGATCCTTCGGACCAATGCAGAGGTGTGCGCTGGATGGCCATCCTGCTGAAAAATTATATTAGCGCGCTCGGCGAGCGGCACATCTTCCAGAAGAACTGGTAATGTGTCGCGCAAAAATTCCGAATAGGTGCGCGCATTCACTCTACCCGGAATTATATAAGGACCGATTATTCGCTCACCAAGGATGCCGGCCCAGACCTTTACTGTCACCCAGCCCTGGACATTCGCTGACACTCGGCAGTGTGGATTTTCGACTGCGTAGTGGTGCGAATTGTGCCTGTTGAACAGCCCGGCGGTGTTAAAGCAGGCCTCATCCGTCCATAAAATTCTCCTCAGCAACGGATCCTCTGCAGCATGTAGTGGATGGACCTGAAATACAAACTGCATGTTTAAAAAATTCTGATCTGTTATACAATTGAAAAACTGTTAAATAATTATATGATTGTAATATTTTCTTATTTACCTCGTCCACCATCCACCGGCAGAAGGCTAGTCGCCTCTCATAATCTCCGAGATGCAGCCTCTGGGCTGGATGCCGCTTAAACGGCCGCATCCCGAGATCATGCTTGATGATCCGATGCACCGTCGTTTGACTCCGGTTCAAACGTCTGGCGATGCATCGGGTGCTGGTGTGAGGATCCTCACGCACCAAATCCAGCACCGCCTGGATAGTGGCGGGATCCCGTTGAAGAAGACGTCTTCTGTTGTCCTCGATGCCATTCCGCCGGAGGCGTCTCTCCAGTTGGTAAAAACTGGCTGCCGCAGGATGTATCCTATCGGGGTATCGCTCCTGATACACGAGGGCGGCCTGCCGCTGATTTCGATTGCACTCACCGTAAATCAGCAGCATGTCGAGCTGATGTTCTCGCACAATCAGGTTAGCCATGTTCTCCTTTTGATGATGATACGAGAAAAGACTTTTAGATTCGCTTTTATTCGCGACGAAGTTTACCCCGTAAGATAGGATAATTAATCCGATCTGTTCGCCCTCAGCGGTAGATGAATCTATCTATCTATCTATCTATCACTCAGCGACAGCTTTCTATGTCATACCAGAATTTGCGATAAATAATTCTTTTCCGGTCCACTTTCTTTGCAAATGATCCCACACTTGGTCGGACAGTGAATCGAACCTAAATTACGCGATAGTCGACCGGAAAAGGTTAATTTGTCGCATTATGACATAGAAAGCAATTGTCTGCTTTCAGCGACAGGCATAAATTTATCTATTTCAAATTTATAATGAAAATATCTCAAATTAATAAAATGATATGATTTATGATTTAAATATGTGTCCTTATTGAATTAAAAAGCTAAGAGAGAAACTGAGCGAGACTGAAAGAGATGTGAGAGATTGAGAGAGATTGGGAGAGAGGATTGATTGATTGATGCCTTATTATTTAGCCTTCTCGGCTAGTTACATTGCACTTCTAGTACTTCATACAATCCTATTTACATTTCTATGGTTTTACATAATTTTCAATTTGGCGCTCCAGCGACGAGTAGTTCTTGGAGTCGCCGTCCGCTCGCGACGCTCCATCGTCGCCTACTTCGCATTGCACTCACTTGCTCGCAAGTGTGAAGTCAGTCGCCGCTTGAAGCTGTCAACGCTGTCGCAGTCCTTAACCTCTTTCGGTAACTTGTTAAATTCTGCGAAGCCACTGTAGAATAGGCTTCGTCGTCCTTTTCTACTCTTACAGTCGTCAATCATTAAATTTAAGCTCTGCCTTGTGTTGCACTTCGTGCGGCTTCCGACATAATTTATCTTAGAGCACAGTTCCGCCGCGATCTTGCCTTTTACCATTTTAAATACTAGTATTAGAATATTTCTCATCATTCTTGTCTTTACAGGCATGAACCTCAGTACATCTCGCATTTGACTAGTGGACGTGTAAATATCACAGTGGAGTATTATTCTCATTGCTCTATTTTGTAGGAGTTGCAGTCTATTTATCTCCCTGTCATTCGCATAGGTCAAGATTGAGGAGCAATACTCCAGTACAGGAGCAATCATCGTTTTATATATGTGACACCGTGTAAGTGGTCCCACTACTCTTCCGACCCTATTTAATAACCCTAGTTTAGCTCCAATTTTCCCTTCTAAGTATTGTACATGTTTCTTAAAACTTAGATGTTCGTCCACATAAACGCCCAGATATTTAATTTCTTTCTTTCGTCCTATCTGTAAGTCTCTATATACAATGTTTAAGTCATGAGCCATATGCACTTTGTCACTACGAATAACCATATAGTGAGTTTTTGCTATGTTTAAAAACATATTATTTCTTTCAGTCCATTTGCCTAGTTTTACCATTACGTTATTCAGTCTATATTCTAAATTATTTAGGTTCTTGTCCGTCATGTAAAGTAGTGTGTCGTCCGCGAACATTCTTACATTACAGTCATCTCTCAGATAACTTTTAAGGTCGTTTATATACATAATGAATAATATTGGCCCTAGCACTGAACCCTGTGGCACACCCCATTTAACATCACATTCCTCTGATAGTTCGTCATTAAGCAATGTTCGTTGCTTTCTACCTCTAATATATGATTTAAACCACGCTAATGCTTTCTCTCTTATGCCATATAGGTACAACTTTTGAAGTAGCAGGTCCTGGTTTACCGTCTCGAACGCTTTGCGGTAATCTATGAAGAGTACTCCTACATACTTCCTGTCGCTTATGGAAGTCGCCCATTCATTTAGAGTAAGTTGGAGAGTGGTTTCACACGAATAACCTTTCCTGAATCCCGCTTGTGCTGTGTTTATAATGTTATTATTATCCAGAAATTCCTCAAGCTGCTCTTTGACCAGCAGTTCAAGGACTTTTTCGTAAAGAGGCAGTTGGTTGATTGGTCTCAGGTCACTTGCTTTATGGGAGTTTTTTACTTTTTTATAGGGCGTGATGGTGGATATTTTCCACTTTTCTGGGAAAACTCCCATAGTCAACGAGGAATTTATTACATCCAGCAATGCATCGCCCACTGCTTCAAAAACCAGGCGTAGTATTTTACCATTAATTCCTTCTATGGAGCCTTTGTCAATTTCTATTCTGTCAATAGTTTCATATAATTTCTTTTTACTAATTTCCTTAAATTTGTTACAGGTCTGCGTACAAGTAAAATCTGGTAGTCTGCAGAGATCAGTTTCTGTATGCGAACTGGTCTGTACCCCCCCGCCGACAATCCTGTCAATACTTTCTAAAAAGTATTTGTTCAGTCTGTTTGGTAGCTGACTGGTTGCGACTGGTATATTATCATCAAAAGTAAGTAGGTTCCAGTTCACTTCTCTATCATTGGACTTTTTTAGCAAGTTTTTAATCACTCTGGACATAGCTTTGGGGTCTTTCTTTGCACCATTGATTTTTAATTCGTAATAGGTTTTTTTTGCATTATTTATTTGTTTGACTATGTCATTTCTCCTTCTCTTATATTCTGTCCAATAGCTTTTATTCTTTGAAGATTTAAATAACCTAAACATTTGGTCTCGCTCTGTCATCATGTTTTTAATTTCTGCTGTAAACCATTTCTTTTCATTAGTTCTTTTTATTACTCTCTTTTTTGGTGCCATCTTGTGTAAGGTATTAATAATAACGGAATTTATTAGTTCGTTTGCCGTCCTATTGAGTTTGGTACTTTCATTAATACTGATATTACTATTTAAATGATCTGGTTTTTCAGATACATGTCTGCGGTACGCATCATTTAGATTATGAATAAATAAATTATTATCCCAATTTGAGAATTGTCTTAGAGCCATTGTTACAGGTTTGTCGTTTATGATATCCTTTTCTAGTATAACTTTTATCCAAGCATGGTCTGAAATCTTTGGAGAATGGTCAATTGTACATTTTAAATTGCTGTTTGAGTATATTACGTCTATCAGGGTGCTACTTTTTGCTGTTACCCTAGTTGGTTCTCCAACTAGCAGGTTCATTCCTCTAGTCATAAATACATTCGTCAATTTATCCCTGTAGTGACTTTGTTTCAGCATGTCAATGTTGAAGTCACCCATCACTATCAGGTTGTCATCTTTTACTAATAATTTATCGCATTCTGTTTCTAGAGTTCTCAAGAAAGTCGCGTCTGATGAGTTTGGCGAATGATAGGCTACCAGCAAGTATCCCTTGTACCGATGTGTGTCTACGTGGACTATAATGCACCAGTAATTTCCGTCCAACTTGCTAATTTGCTTAATGCTGTATTTTACCGTTTTACTAATGTAGACTGTCACACCGCCCGTGAATCTACTTTCAGAGTCGCATCTAATACAGTCATAGCCCTCTATGCTAATTTCATTATCACTTATGTCACTGTTTATTCTCGTTTCTGTACATGCCAGCAATTCAATATTCTTGTTTCTTAGTAAATACTGTTCAATTTGGTCTATTTTACACAGTAAGCTCTGTATATTTATGCATACTATTGTCCTATTCTCCTCTATTTTGCCTTGTTTTGATTGCTATTTGTTAATATTAGTTTTCTTTATTATTTCCAGGAAACAGGGGCAGTTTCTGTCAGTGGCTGCGTGATCATCCCGAAGAGTCGTCAAATTTGATTTAGTCTTTTT
The DNA here is from genome assembly GCA_963675795.1 of Crossocerus cetratus. Taxonomy (NCBI): domain Eukaryota; kingdom Metazoa; phylum Arthropoda; class Insecta; order Hymenoptera; family Crabronidae; genus Crossocerus; species Crossocerus cetratus. Next base: position 2,184,090 of record CAVMBF010000001.1, read on the forward strand.
GTTTACGCAATTTATACATTTAACAAATAAATTCACATTCGGACATTCTTTATCGTTATGCTTTTCTGCGCATGTTTTACATGTCTTGTCTTTTTTGCATGTATTATGCATATGGCCATAGCCCCAGCAATTGTAGCATCGTTTTATATTTACTAAGTCATACACGTCATAGCCTTTAAAGTTCAGGTATAGTTTACCCTCGTTAGTAAGGTGCTTATGGTTTTCACTGCTTAATTCGAGAATCAAAGTTCCTTTTTGTACCACATCCTGGTTGTTCTTATAAGCAATCTTCTTTACTATTCTCAGGTTAGTATCATTCTTTAAAAAGGAATTTTGATCTCTTATGCTTTTCAGTATTTCTTCATCATTTTTTATGATTTCATTTGCAGCTATTTTTACTACCTTAGATCTAACTTTGTTTGAAACCGTCTCTATTACTTCTATCTTATCTCCTAGCTTGTTTTTTATTTCGGTCTTTAATTTATTTGTAGCCTCATGCTTTTTTGAGCATCTGATCACTACTGTACCAGTTTTACTTGTTTTGATTTCCTTTACCCCCATGCTCGCTTCAGTCAAATCAATGTTATTTCTAATTTCCTTTTCGACGTCCATAGTGTTATTTTTACTTCTGGATTTGACAGTGACCGATGCACTATTGGTGCATGTTACCTCGGCATACGACACTTTATTGCTGTTGCACCCCTCTTTTATTTTATAGCAACTCAACTGCTCCTTTAGTTCCCGGATTTCAGTTTTTAACTCGTCCACTTTGCGCTCTAGCAGAGATTCAAAAAAGGTTTTAAATTTGTCAAAAAGTAGACCTATTGAGTCTGGTTCCTGCCCTTCTATCTCCTCATCATCGAATTTTCGCTTCTTTGTGTTGTTTGTCTTACCCTTATTTTCTTTCTTGCAATTTGTGCAGCGGTTGTGTTGGGTGCATGTTGAACAGATAGTGGGCAGCGGCGAGGTAAGAACAGGGAGAGAACTCGGCACAGCTGGTGCGTTGGGGGCGATGACAGGCACCTGGCTGTAATTGGCGCCCTTGCAGACATCTGCATGGAGGGACATGCACCCTGGGTGCGCTTTCCCCTTGCAACCAGGACAGCGCACAACCTCCCTCTTAATGTCTTTACGACATTTAATACACTCTGTCACCCGTTCCATGATAGATTAGGGAGGTAGAGTCGATGTTTAGTGTTCTGTCCGCTGTAAAGTTTCGTCCACGTCCAACTTCTGTCAGTCTTGTGTCACTCAGGTGTGTACTGTCAGTTCTCGTCAGTCCTTTCCGATGTTTTGTATTCTCGTATTTGGTTCTCGTTTATATGCTCGTTAAATAAATATGAAATTTATTCACCTTACATACGAGTACCACGAGGGTACAGCTGGAACATACATCACTCGCACGAGCGTCGTTAATTTGTTGCCTGTGCGGCCTGCGAGTTAGGTTAAGTGGGATTAAGCCACACAAACGTCTAATCCTCTCAACTCCCTTTTTTCTCTCGGAGAGATTATACTCTAGTCGGTGAGAAAAAGATGAGAGCTCCACAATGGGATAACCTTTTTGCTCGAGTCGTCTGAGTATCTGAGTTTGACGTAATTAATTACGGAGCCAAATTAGCGGCTTGTTCTACTTACGAGAGGAGAGAGATTGGGAGAGATTGGGAGAGAGGAGAGAGACATGTGAGAGACTGAGAGAGATGTGAGAAATTGAGAGAGATTGGGAGAAACTGAGCGAGGGGAGAGAGACTGGGAGAAACTGAGAGAGGTGAGAATATGAATATTGAGAGATTGGGAGGGAGGAGATTGATTAGGGCAGATATTTTCAATCATTTTTTTTTAATTTAAATCTACATGTTAATAATAATGGTTTTGGCTTTGCCGCCACCCCCGCCGCCCCCGCTGCGCCTCGCAGGCTTCCGGCGGGACCGCCCCGCGTTAGTTCCCCGGCGATCTGAAACATGAAAATGTTGATAAAAGTTGTGTTAAAACTTAACATAAAAGCTGTGTGAATTTATTACTTACTGCGGACGGTCGGCGCTGCGCCTTCTTCAGCGGCAGCGACTTCCCTTTGAAGGGACGCCAACTGCCGCTGAAGATCTTTGATTCTTTCTTCTTTCGACAGCGCCTGCGGTTTTGGCTGCGGCTGCGGCTGCGGCTGCGCTTCCAATTTGAGCTGCTGCAGCCGCAGCTCCAGGCGCTGTTGCTCCTTCTGGTTTTCCGCTGCAACAAAAGATATGGGAAAACACGATTAAGATAGGATTAATTGCGGCATATTGAGAGAGAGAGAGAGAGAGAGAGAGAGAGAGAGACTGAACGAGACTGAGAGAGATTGAGCGAAACTTGGAGAGACTGAGAGAGACTTGGAGGGACTGAGAGAGGTTGAGAGAGCGAGATTGGAAACTTACACGAAGTGGCCGCCTGCCCGCCTCCGCTGGTGCCGCTGGTGGATGGCTTAGCTTCGTCCATATCTACGAAGAATAATAATATCTTAATTAATATATATTAATTTAACCTATGATAACCTGTATCACTTACCGTAGCTGGCGGCGTTCGTGATGGAAATGAGCCGGTTAAACAAATACCGATCCATCGCGAAATTGGCGGAGGACGATCGACACTTTCAGACACCAGCCTTATTGATTTTCTATAGGCGTAAGGCAGCACGCACACCGAGTGCGAAGCAGTCCGCAATTGAATCGCACCGCTTGATCGCATTGCTGCTGCAGACGGGCGTGCAGGTGCAGCAGCATGCGGCGTGTGATTTCACGGCGATTGACGACGAGCGCGTCTAATGCCAGCCCGTCGCAAAAGTGCAAAGGCCCGATGATGATGATCCCCGAACTAATTGGAGAACTGCTGGCTCTTTCAATATTACGCTTTATAGTAAAAAGAAAGACTAAAACTATTACGAATGACAGAATATAACAATGACAGTATTTATCATGCGTGAAACATTTTATTATGTCATCATTCGCACTCTCCCTTCCAGTGTGCTGCAGAAATATTGTCCCGGCACATTCTGCCCTTGCCGGTTAATGGGGAGACTGTCGGTATCTGGCGCGATTCGGCCAGTTGGCCCCGAGCAGTCACGCGACACCGGTGACATCACGGGGCAGGCGAGTCAATTACCGGTAAAATCAATAACTCAAAATACTATGGTAAAAAGCCGATAGCTCTTACCCGAATCACCCTGTACGCGGTTGGTGAAATTGTTTAATTTTTTAGTTTCGCGTGGATTATCCGATTCCGAGTTCGTTGTGGAAAGCGGTCTAGTACGCGGTTGGTGAGATGATTTAGGTATCTTAGTTTCACGTGGATTATTCGATTCTGTGTCGCTGTCCGTAATGTCGCGTCTTGATCTAATTGGCATTATTGATACTGGGTTTCGTGATAACGCGTCTGCTATTACGTTAAGTTTTCCGGGTTGATGTATTATTTCGAATTCGTATTCGTTTAAGATTGTCTGCAAGCGTTGCAGTTGTTGTGGAGGTTTATCTTTATGTGTTAGGTATGTCAGCGCTCTGTTATCTGTGACGAGTGTGAATTTCTTACCATAGAGATACGGTCTAAAGTGCTCTACTGCTCTTATAATTGCTAGCGCCTCTTTTTGCATGGGACCGTAAGATTGTTCGGCTTTTCTGAGGATTTTCGAATAGAATGCTACGGGATGGTTAAAGTTATTATGTTCTTGGCTAAGTACTGCTCCTATCGCGTAATCTGATGCATCTGTGGTGAGTGTAAACGGTTTCTCGAAATCGGGATATCGAAGGATTGGTTGTACCGTGAGTTTTTCTTTAAGTGTATTGAATGCTGTTTCGCAATCTGTATCCCATTTGAATTCTACGTTTTTCTTGAGTAACAATATTAGTGGTGCGATAATTTTCCCGTAATTTTTTATAAATCGTCTATAATATCCGGTGAGGCTAGAGAATTGTTTAATATTCTTTTTATCTTTTGGTCGTGGGAAATGTTGAACTGCTTCTATTATGCTTTTGTTTGGTTTCACACCGTTTTCGGTTATTATGTGTCCAAGGTAAGTTACTTCTCGCCGCAAAAATTCGCATTTATCTGTCTGTAGTGTAAGTCCTGCGTCTGTTAGTCTGTTTGCTAGTCTCTGGAATTTCGTTGCGTGTTCTTCTAGACTGTTCGCGTAAACTACTATGTCATCTAAATATACAAATAAGTCAATGCTTTGAAGACCAGATAAAATGATATCCATAACGCGTTGGAATGTGGCTGGCGCGTTTTTAAGTCCAAATGGCATGCGGTTGAATTCATAATGTCCATTTGGTGTGGAGAATGCTGTTTTCTGTTTATCAAGAGGGTGCATTTCGATTTGATGGAAACCTGATGCAAGGTCGGATATCGAGAAATATTGTGCGTTGCCTAATTGGTCTAGTATGTCTGTAATGTTCGGTAATGGGTATGCGTCGTTTATTGTTTTTTCATTAAGTTTTCTAAAGTCTATTACCATTCTCCATCTTTTGTTGCCTTTACTGTCGGGTTTTTTTTAGGAACAATCCATACTGGTGAGTTATAGGGTGAAATAGAAGGTTGTATAATTTCCCTTTCTAAGAGATTTTGAATTTGTTGTTGGATTTCTGTTTTGTGTACTGGGGGATACCTATATTGTTTTGTATTGATTGGCTGATCGTCTGTTGTGTGGATTTGGTGTTGAGCTACTGACGTGTGGCCTAATTTGTCTCCTTTTATGTGAAATAGATTTGGATACTCCGAAATTAGCTTCAAAACGTGTTTCTTCTCTTCGTCGTTTAGATGTTCTAAACGTAAGAGTGTTTCGAGTTTTCTGAGTCGTTCGTTTACTGTCATTGTGTAAATTGCTGCACTGTATTCTGTCTGAATACATTGAGAATCCACTTCATCTGTAGGTATGTCTGGTTTGTCCGCTGTTTTCTCGATGGGTTGTAGTTCGACTTCTCCTATTTGCAGTGTTACCGGGTTTGAATTAGTGTTAATGACTTGTAAGTACGTGGTATTTTTATGATTCTGCACTAGCGCGTTTCCCAGATATACTCCTGCATATTGTGTTATCTGTGGTATATATCCTTCTTTGAGATCTGTATTTTTTAATCGGATCAGCATTTGGGCTTTAGTTCTGGGTGGCACGTTAAAGGTTTCGGGTTTCGCGAAGTGTAGTCTTTGGTTTCTAAGTACTATACAGTCTTCAGAGTATAATATGTCTGATTAAAGAAGGCATCGCCTAGCAGACCGTCTTGTGGGAACGAAAAGGTATGGGGGACTACTTGAAACTCTACTGGGATATCGTGAATTAAGATAAGGCACGATCCTAAGGTGGATGCTTTAGAGTCTGTTATTCCTATCAACTCAAATTTTATGCTTCGGTTTATGTTAACGTGGCGTGCTACATTGCTGATTTTTATAAGGTTTACTTGGGCTCCGGTGTCTATAAAAAATTTTGTCCTTCGTTTAACGGTATCGGGTGTGTGTAGTTCGATTGTTGGAGGTTCGTAATGTTTTGAAGTACTGTATGAGATTTTTGCCTTTTTTACAGCTGGGGTTTCTAGTTTACTGGGCACCGTGGGGGTGAGTCCCATGCCGTGCCCTGCTGCGAGACTTCCTCTGAGTTTTTTTAGCAGAAGGTTCTTTAGTGCCTTTTCGATTTCGGTAGTACTGTCTGATTTATAATGCCCTTCGCGTGAGCGGTTTCTGTATCTATCGCGTGATTCGTTTCTGTATCTGTCTCTTGAATGGTCATTTCTGTACCTGTCGCGTGAATGGTCATTTCTGTACCTGTCGCGTGAATAGTCATTTCTGTTTCTGTCGCGGGAATATCTGTCGTTTGATCTGTCGTTCCTGTGTCTGTCGCGGGAATATCTGTCGTTTGATCGGTCGTTTCTGTTTCTCCTATTGTCTTTGTGTCTCTATAGGGTGCGGCATTCCTTTGTATTGTGGGTGGGTTTGTCGCAGAAATCGCAGTATTTTGTATCTCGTGTATCGTGTGAGTTGTGTTTGTCGGATGATCGGTCTCTATTTTTCCTATTGTCTTTGAGTCTCTGTAAGGAACGGCACTCTTTCGTATCGTGGGTGGGTTTTTCACAATATTCACAAAATTTCCTACCTGAAGTATCGTCTAATTCTGCGAATCGAACATGAGCTGTGGGTGTATTATGGTTCTCGTTTACTATGCTGTGTAACTTCTGTCGTCGGAGGAGTTCGTTTTCTATATCGATGGCTTCGTCTATTGCGGTTTGTAAGTTTATGGGGCTTCTGGACATTCTGCTATTAATACTCTCTACTAGGCCTCTCACGAATACTCTCGCGGTTATGTTCCGTACTTCTAGCTTTCGATTTGTTAGGTACGTGCTGTTTTCTGCCGTCGTATAGACAGTGTCGAGTCGCTCTAATATCTTGTTTAAAACCTTGCGCAGTCGAGTGGCGTAATTGAATACTGATTCATTATAGTGTTGTGTTAGTGTGCGTAGTTCTAATTCTAAGTCTGGGAGTTCCGTTGGTTTGCTAAAAGCGGTCTTAAAATCGTTGAGGAGTTCGTCTAATTTATCGTAAGGTTTCGCGTCCATGATGTCGATAGCCGTACCCGTTAGTTTCGACGGAAGGATCTCTAAGAATTTTACTTTGTCTGGTTCATTTAATAACGTAGTTGCTCTTTTGCATGCTTTAATAAAATGCTCTACTGGGATGTTGGTTCCGTCAAAGGTCGGGATAATGTTATATATGTCACGGAAAGTTAGTGTATTTGTCATGTTTGTCTCTGTCGTGGGTGGTATTTCTGTGTCCTGAGGTGGTTCGTAAAAAATTTGGTTGTGAGTTCTGTGGCGTTCTGGTCGTTGAGGCGGAATTTTGGTGGATTAGGGGTAGCTGTTTTAATGTTGATATAATTTGTTTCCACTTACCGTATGAGCGCAGTCAAGAAAATGGAGGCGTGCATGTGTCGGTCCTTTCTCCGTGTGCTTGTGTACTTCCTTTTGTTTTCTGTGTGTGTGGGTGGGTTCTTCAGTAAATCCCACTTTCTGACACCACTTGTGATGAAGGAGGTGTTACACTTTATGTGTTGAACTTTATTGTCGGAGTTACAGAGAGAGACTGACTTTTCGGTGGGTCCGCGACTGGCGACGGTCCCTTGGGCCAGCGCCCTGGTTGTCGCTAGCCGCTGGAGTGGGGGCGCGATAAGGGTCCTAGGCGTCAGGCTTCCTAGAACCCTTACGGTGCGTTACAAGGTTGCGATTGCTATCAAGGCTCTGAAAAACAACGAGGCCCCGGGGCACGATATGATCGAAGCACAGATAATTAAGCACAGCTGGGGCAGTATCGGCAAAGACATGATCCATCTCATGAATCAGTGTCTTACCGAAGGACTCTTTCCACAACAGTGGAAAACAGCAGTAGTACGTGTGCTACTAAAATCGGAGGACAAAAATCCAACCAGTCCACGATCATATCGACCCATTTGCCTTCTTCCGATACTTAGCAAAGTACTCGAGAAGCTAATAGCCAGACGCCTATCAGACCTTCTGCACAAGCATCCAAACTCTTCCAATCGGCAGTTTGGATTCAAGCCGCAAAAATCGACCGAAGATGCGATTATGCAGCTTCGAAAGCAAGTCGAAGAAAGCCAGGAGAAGTACGTCTTCGCCCTCTTCTTCGACATAAAAGGCGCATTCGACAATGTTTGGTGGCCCAGTATACTCTTATATCTAAGAGAACGGGAATGCCCAGAAAATACATACAAACTCATCCAAAGCTATCTGGCTGGGAGGAGTGTTATACTAAGCACTGCCAACGATAGCGTTAAGCGCTCTGTAAACAGAGGATGCCCGCAGGGTTCGATACTAGGTCCAAATTTTTGGAACTTGGTCTTCGATAACCTACTGCGGACACTATTCGAGGCTGGATACGAACCAATAGCCTATGCGGACGACCTCGCAGTGACTATCGCTGGAAAAAGTAGAAGCGAGATAGAGAGGAAAGCGAATCTTCTGACACAGCTTACCACGGCATGGTGTCGGAAGCATAAGCTTCAACTATGCGAGCAGAAGTCGGAAATGCTCCTGCTAAAGGGCTTTCTGGACGTTCGGCGCCCGCCCTCTGTCAAATTGTCTGAGAGAAATCTCAAGATGACAACCACAGCAACCTACCTGGGTCTCCGCATAGGGACTAGGCTCAACTTTACGCCTCACGTCCACTATATCTGCGACAGAGCTAAAAAGAGTTACCTCTGCATGGCTCACCTTGCAAAGGCTAAATGGGGCTTGAATTACCGTACCCTAGCGACAACATACTCTGGAGTATTTATACCAGTCATCACATATGGCGCAGCTGCCTGGGCCGACAAGGTTAATAAATGGGACATTACACGACTGCTACAAGCTCAGAGACAGGCTCTGTTACGACTTACAAAAGCGTACAGAACAGCCTCGACTGATGCAATTGCAATTATTGCAGGGCAAGCCCCTGTGGACTTAAAGCTTTTAGAAAGGAGGGCTAAGTACCTCCTTAAACATAACTTAAAGTTCAAGCATGGAAGCCTGCACTTTGAACCTTGTGCTCTAGGCAAGGAAGAGACAGAGTCCCTAATGGGCACAATATGTACAGAGACGATTCGCACCTGGCAAGACCGGTGGACATCGTCTTCAAAAGGGCGCTTGACGCAAGAATATTTCGAGGACGTTAGTGCCAGGCTCCAAGCAACTTGGATCAAGCCTAACTACTACGTCACTCAGTTCCTATCTGGCCATGGGAATATACGGGGCAAACTTCAATCATTGAAACTGATTGAAGACCCACACTGTAGCTGCGGCGAGGCCGACACAGTGAGACACATAATTTTCGACTGCAAATTAATCGAAGGCTTCCGAGAAGTCCTGGCACGAAATGTACGGAGTTGCAATGTATCCTCGCCCTGCGGGCTCAAGGAACTAGTCAACGAAGACATCTATCGATGCTTCGCAGAATTCTGCAGAAAAGTGCTAGCCTACAGGGAGGGCGAGGCACTCAAAAATCAGAAACAATAGCACTCTAAGTGCAAAAACAAACTGTACCTGAATCGCGGGCATGACACGGCATGTAAACAGGTACAGTCTCGTGCATCCGAACACCTGATGCACTAGAAATGTGCAAAAGCAAATGCACACCCGCAAGAGACTGAGCTTAGCGCTGGCAACTCTGCCTCCTCGTGGCCCCCGCTGTCAACGTCCCATCTTCGAATTACAGATGGGGCGGCTAAACGAGTTGCTCTCCGTAGTGAGCAGTCTGCCTCCCTGGAAACCTGGCAACAGGTAGGGAGGGTTTTTCCGAGCCCGGGGGAAGCCTAACACCTATGCTTCCCTCCCTTGTCAGTAAAAGTAGCAAACTTCCATCTTCTGTAATAGGCGATTAGCCTTGGAACAGAAAGCCGGCCTTGGGCCCCGAGGGCTGATACACAATCATTGTCCCTATCTACTTCCCGCAGGGGTGGCTGATGCGTGCAGCCGCTGGGGTTTAGCGTCCCCACAGGTCCCGAACTCATAACACCACGCACGTACACGTACAAGAACACATGACATGCATATGCAGGAGAGTTTCGCTGGCGCGCGGATGCGTCTGCTGCCGGGTGTTCGGTGGCCGGCCCACCAGAGGGTACAGACTAGAAATTGGGTTGGGCACACCCAGGCCGCCCAATAGTATAGGAGCCCGGGCTGGTCCAGCCAACATGGCCTGGCTGCTCCACCAGCGGGCGAATAATCTCGCGGCATGCTGTAGCGCCGAATGGCGACCGGAGGGGTCCCTGCAGCATGTCGCGGGGGGCTTTTCCCGAGGCCACTGGTGGGTTCCTCGGCTCCCGTGCTGTCTCGTGGTAGCTGCTTTCGTGTCGCTAGCCGAAAATGCTCCTGGATTCACACATCACTAAAACATACACATATTTACACATTAAAAACTTACCAAAACCATGACTAGTAAAACCGATAAATTAAACTTAAAAGTGCCACAACAATCTCAAATCCCCACAGAGGTTAACACAAATACAGAAGCTAGATCCAGTTCTTGCCCTATCCAGGCAAACGTACCTGCCGACTATACTGGCATATGCAGTATAGATCCGGTAGTTTTACTCACAAAACTAAGTGACAGCAAGATGTTGGAGACAGAATCTGCAATGGAGTCTGAATCGCTTCAAAGCAGAGAACGAAATATTCGCACACCTGGCCACACTCGTGCAAACTCAGTATCGAGTGTGAGCAGTGTGAAACGGGGTAACAAAAGAGGACGTACTGACGAGATAGATCTCATAAATGACAAGGATGACGAGACTGAAGTTAGGTTAACCGATATTGAAAATTTACGAAAACAGCTAGATACATTTCTATTTACTGATAATAATAAAATTACTAAAAATGCAATTAAATTCTTAAAAGATAAGTGGAGTGAGTTTGAATCTAAATGCCATAAACTGCTATTAGAAAATGAAAGGCTGAAAGGTCGACTCGAAGAAAAAGGAAACGCTATGGAAGATAAGACAGTGCGTAATGTGAATGATAGCATGACACCCGTACCTGCTCCTAGCTATGCTAGCATAGCAGCTATTAGTAATAGGCGGGAGGATATGTGGATTAAACAAAGCAAGACCTCATCGACAGTTTTGCTCCTTAAATCGGTAGTAGAATCAGACGAAAGAACGAATGAAGAAATTAAAACTAGTGTTTGTGGACTGCTAAAGGAGAAGAAAAATATGATCCGAATTAAAAATCTGAGGAAAATGAGGAATAAAGGACTTGTCCTGGAACAGGAAGGGGAAAAAGATGTTCAAATAATTAAAGATTGCAATATAGATAAAATAGGCCTGAAAGCGGAAATACCGAAAAAATCTGGCCCGACAATTATTGTATATGATATGGAAAACTCACTCTCAAAGGATGAAATTATAGACCAACTATGGGTGAAGAATCTATATGAATTAAGCCTAGATAGAGACAAGTTCAAAGATAAATTCATTTTTAGGTTCAGTATGAAAACAAAAAACCCATCGAGAATCAACTGCGTAATTGAGGTTCTACCGGAAGTTTATAACCCCCAAAATACATTAAAATGTAAAGAAAAGCGCCAAGTAGTTTAATGATCCAAAAATGGAATAGATATCACACAAGAAAGCCAAGTTTTCAATCAAAGATACCACACGTTAATTAATTAATTAACCTGCATCTCTAACTTTAAAACTTGGAATGTGCATATTTAATTACCAATCAAAAAATATTACTACCATGACACAACCTTGACACAAATTTGCACATGCCAAGTTTAAAAATTTGAGATGCAAGTTAATTAATTAATTAACGTGTGGTATCTTTGATTGAAAACTTGGCTTTCTTGTGTGATATCTATTCCATTTTTGGATCATTAAACTACTTGGCGCTTTTCTTTACATTTTAATGTATTTTGGGGGATTTCACGCCTTTTTGGTTGTTCATATTTTGAAGAAAAATACAATCGGACTGTACCACATTCATATAACCGTCATCACTGTTTTGACACATCACCAGTCATGGCATAACCAATGTGTCGGTATAAAACCATGTTATCTGCACAGCGCTCTGCAGCTTTTCCATAACCAATAAGTACGGGTTTTTACAATGTTCAAACTGCATAAATAAATTAAAAATTGCAATTTTTGCAAACATTGTTTGAAAGGCTATGTCAGGGCGACAAATTTCCATATTTGTTATTAACAATTGGTTCAGCCATTGTGGAGATATAGGACCTTAAAAATAGCTGTTTTTATTAAGAAACGTCTTCTCCGTCTCCGTCTCCGTCTCCGTCGTCTCTGTCACAAATTTAAACAATTTATAATTTCTTCATTTATTTGCATTTATTCGTGAAAATTTTTGGTGGAATAATAATTTATACCTGTAAATTGATCAATTTTTATTGTCATAAATTAAACAATGTATGTATTTATTGATACAATTAAACAATCTCCATTCATTAGTCAAACTAAATTAAGCAATTTATTTTGTTTATTTTTCCTCTCTCCTCTCCCTTGTCCCCTCTCTCTCCTCTTCTCTTTCTTCTCCTCTTTCCTCCCCCCTTTCCTCTCTCCTCTTCTCTTTCCTCTTCTCGCCCCTCCTCTCTCTCCTCTCCCTTGGCCGCTCCCTCGACTCTCCTCTTTCTCATCCCACCTCCCACCTCCCACCTCCCACCTCCTACCTTCCACCTCCCTCCTCTCTGCTCTTCCCCTCGCTCTATTCCATTCCATTCTACATATGTAGATCTGGTTGAAGTTTTTACTGAGGGATTAGATAGGAAAAGCTGTAGGGAATACAGGGGTAGGGCTGCGCAGCGCTCGTTGCCATCAGCTCATCGAGCGATCCACAACGGTCGTTCAATTGGGCTCGAGCATGGTGCGCGGTGTACATATATATAAAGCGATGGACAGTGTCCCAGCTTTATAGAGGAGCACGCTCGGCTCACTCGCGTGTTCGGGAAAAGGTTTGGGTTCCGCCAAGCAATCACACGAATTTTCACTCTATCTGCTTTATTGGTTCGGTTCGAATGTACACCGGTCGGTTCGCGCGTTCGATGGGATCTCTCCTCGAACTCCCACTGCAGAGGCCGCACGGCCAACTTCCCGTCGATGGCGGAAACTCCGTGAGGCCCTCTGGTGGATTGAGACTCGTCTCTACTTCAGCCAACTTCTCGGCTTTGTAGACGGAGTCCGTGTCGCCACAGCCACTCCCCCCCCCCCCCCCCCCCCCCAGTGACCTCGCCGGGAAGCGAGGAGAACGAGACCCTTCTCTCCGCTCGTGGTGTCATGGCGGCGGCGGAGGAGGCCGCCGGTGACGGACCTAGCCGAGTGGGGCCGGGTGTTGGCGGGTGCCATGCTGGCGTCTGCGCCCTCAGCTGCGTAGGTGCGGGAGGTGGTACGGACGGTCCTGGCTGCGGCTCGTCTGGCGCAGGCGCGTTACGCGCCGGCGGCGTGCTTAAGTCTGCCTGCTCCAAGTATGCCGGCTTTAGCGAGTCGGTCGAGATCGTCCGTTCTTGCCCTTTAATGCGGATAACGAACGATCTGTCAGACAGTCTCTTGACGACCTCGTACGGGCCAGTATAAGGCGGGTCCAGCGGTTTTCTGATCGTCTCAACCTTCCTGAAGACGTGTGTGCATGTGTTCAAGTCCTTGAACACGAAAGGCTGATGCTGCGAATGCCTGGGCGCTGGCACGGGTCTGACTGCCTGAAACAGATTGCGTAGTCCGCCGACAAAACTTTGCGGGTCAGCGGGCGCGCTGTCCTTGACGAAGAACTCGCCCGGGATGCGGAGTGTCGTGCCGAACAGCATCTCTGCCGGTGAAGCCTTGAGGTCCTCCTTGAACGTATTTCTCAGTCCGAGTAGGACCGAGGGCAGTAGATCTGGCCAAGGAGTCTGCGGCTGGCACATGAGGGCTGCCTTCAGCGTGCGGTGCATCCTCTCCACCAGCCCGTTGGATTGAGGGTGGTATGGAGCAGTTCGAATGCGCTTGGCTCCAACCAGGTGAGCCAAGGCGGTGAAGAGCGCCGATTCGAACTGCGTGCCTTGGTCGGAAGTAATGGTGAGTGGAGAGCCGAATTGACTGATCCAATGCGACCAGAATGCCTTGGCTACCGTCTCCGCCTGGATATTCTGCAGAGGGACTGCTATGGGCCATCTGGAAAATCTGTCAACAGCAGTGAGACAGTACACGAATCCCTTCACCGGCGTAAGCTTAATGAGGTCGATGTGCACGTGGTTAAAACGATCGTCAGGCTCGTCGAACCTGTCCAGTGCCGCGCGATTGTGCCGATGCACTTTGGCGCGCTGGCACGGCTCGCACTCCCTCGCCCATCGGGCCGCGTCCTTCTTCAGGCCAGGCCAGAAGAACTTTTGCGCCAGGAGGCGGGCAGTCGCCCTGCCGCTGGGATGAGCCGATCCGTGGACCACGTTGAAGGCACTTCGTCGTAAGGTCGCCGGGATGTACGGACGGATGACACCTGTCGAGATGTCACAGTACATCTCGCAGTCCTCGATGTCGAGCCGTCGAAGTTTCAGGGTTGGCTGCTCCAAAAGATGCGGCAGCTCCTGGTCCGCGAGCTGTGCCGCGTAGATCGTCCGTGTGTCAAGCACTGTCGGCATTGACACCGTGCAGGTAAGCGACAGCGCGTCGGCAACAACGTTGTCGTCGCCCTTGATGCTCTCGAAGCGGGCGTCGAATTGGAGCAAAAACTCTAGCTGTCGTTGCACTCTAGGTGACGCCTTATCGGAGCGCTGCTCTGCCGCGTAAATCAGCGGCTTGTGGTCCGTTCGAATTATGAAAGGCCTTCCCTCCAGGATCCTCTGGAAATGCCTGACCGCTGCGAAGATGGCCAGGAGCTCTCGATCGTAGGTGCTGTACCGCTTCTCCGTCTCGCTGAGCTTACGTGAAAAGAAGCCTATGGGTTTCCACGTTCCATCTTCGCTCTGCTCCAATGCGGCGCCGAGTGCAGTGCTCGAGGCGTCGGTAACCAGCGCGAGCGGTGCGTCGTGCGAGAGGAAAGCTGGTTGCACGGCTTGCGCGATGCTGTTCTTGCATTTCTCGAAGGCCTCTTCGGCACGAGGAGTCCAGTCAAGCGGAGCCGTGCACTTCTTGGGTTGGCCATGCAGGAGGTCGTTTAGCGGCGCTTGCATTTCCGCTGCGCCCGGGATGCATCGGCGATAATAGTTTAGCATCCCCAGAAATCGCCTGAGCTGCGGAGCCGATTCCGGCTTGGGAAAGCTCACGATGGCCTCGATTTTGCGCGCTGGTGGCTGGTACCCGTCTTTGGAAACCAGGTAACCAAGATGCGATACCTGCGCCTGTCCGAACGTTGACTTCTGGAGGTTGATCGTCAGGCTTGCTTGCTGCAACGTCTCGAATAGGAGCCGGAGATGCTCGAGGTGCTCCTCGTGAGAGTGCGACAAGATTAGCAGATCGTCCAGGTAGCAGCGGACAAACGGCAGCTTGCGTAGCAGCGAGTCCATAAAACGCTGAAACGTTTGTGCTGAGTTCCGCAGTCCGAGGGGCATGCCAACAAATTCAAACATGCCGAACGGCGTTGTGACGGCCGTCTTGGGAATATCTGCTGGTGCGACTGGAATCTGGTAATACGCTCTCTGCAAGTCGACTGTGGAGAAGATCGTACAACCGTGGCAGTCCTGTAGAAGGTCCTCGATGACCGGCAGCGGATACCGATCGGGCACGGTGCGGGCATTGAGGCGGCGATAGTCGCCGGTCGCTCGCCAGCCTCCGGACGGCTTGCGCACCAGGTGCAGCGGGCTCGCCCATTGGCTGCTGGACGGCCTAATAATGCCTCGCTCCAGAAGCGTGTGGAATTCCTCCTTTGCGGCTGTCAGTCTCTCGCCCGCGAGCCTGCGTGGCCGCTCGAAAATCGGTGGGCCCATGGTGTGGATGCTGTGCTCTACTGGAGATCCTTCCAGGATAGCCGTGGACCCGGTTGGCGTAGCTAGTCCGGCGAAATCCGCGAGCAGGCGAGCGTAGCGTTCGTTGTACTGGCCCTCCGGAATAGGCGGTCGACCGATCGTCGAAACGGAGTGAATCGCGGGTTCGTGGCAGTCACCCGCGGCGGCGAGGGAGGTCAGGGAATCCACTAGCCGTCGTCCTTTGAGGTCCACTGACAACCCGTAATGATATAAAAAGTCTGCGCCGAGGATGGCCGACTGGACGTCGGCAATAATGAACTGCCACTTGAACGCACGTCGAAGGCCGAGATTCAATGTTATTGTCTGCTGCCCGTAGGTCGCGATCACCGTCGAATTCGCGGCGTGCAAAGTCAGACGTTGCGCGCGTAGAGGTTTGCGGACGACGTTTCGCGGGAGGAGTGAGACGACGGAACCGGGGTCGACCAGGAACTTGGTCCGCGTCTCTCGGTCGTACACGTGCAGTCTTCTGTCCGTCGGCCTGGTGCCGACGTCGGTGGATCCGACCGACGCCGGCGTCGTTAGTTTTCCGACGCGGGAGCGGGGGCGGCAGGATACGAACACGGTGGTTGACATTGCCACGCGCCATTGCCAAACCTCTCATGGTAAAAACAGACACCTGTTTGTGCTGTTCGTTCCGTCGATGCCGGACGACGAGGGCGACTACGCGACCTCGGACGTCCTCGATTGTTGTTCCACTGCGGTGGCGGTTGAGCCGCCTGGGCCGCGAGGCGCCCTTGAATTTCTGCTATCGCGACGCGCATAGCTGCCATCTCCTCGACCAGGCGATCATAAGCTGGTCCAGGGTGACTGGCGGGGCTCCTTTCCCGCGAACGCGATCTGCTTGCGGCGTGCGGCGGATGCTGGGCCCTGGTCGCGAGGGCGGTCGCGGCGACCGTTGGCGAGATGTCGATGATTTCATCGGCAGCGATGGCCATTTCCTCGAGAGTGGATACCTTAAATATCCGTAACAGTCTCTGTGCACTAGGAGGCAGGAGGTCGAGCCATTTGACCTTTAGGACGTTGTCGGGCACCCGACCGGCCGCTAACGTTCGCATGTGCCTCAGTAACTGCGAGGGTTTTTTATCACCGAGTTCAAGCTCGGTGAAAAGCTTTAGGAGCTGACGATCGGGCGATTCTGCCAAGCGGGCTAAGATCGCGGCTTTCAGAGCGTCGTACTTGCCCTTTTCTGGCGGTGCCCTCAGGATGTCCTCTACGTCCTGGATCGTTGCTTGATCGAGTTGCCTCACCACTGCGTGGTACCGGGAGTTGTCGGACTTGATGTTGGCGACGTGGAAAACCGATTCTACTTGCATAAACCATAGGTCCGGTTTTTCGTGCGAAAACTGTGGAAGGCGGCAAGAGCTGACAGCTTAGACGGCCGTTACGGCCGCTGGCTCGTCGTTGTCGGACCGGGTGGTCATCTCTTTTTCCGCCGGCGGTATTCGCTGGCTTTCGCTCGAAGGCCCGTCGATCTCCTCGTCGAATCGTTCCGAACTACCTGATGGAGGCGGCGATCGTCCGATAGGCATTGCTCGCGCGCGAGAGTTAATCTCCTTTTTCGGAGCCGGCCGGTGCGATTTAAACGGCGGTTGGCGGTTACCCGAACACGTTTCGTTTTTCACGTATCACGTCGGGGTCACCACTAAAGCGATGGACAGTGTCCCAGCTTTATAGAGGAGCACGCTCGGCTCACTCGCGTGTTCGGGAAAAGGTTTGGGTTCCGCCAACCAATCACACGAATTTTCACTCTATCTGCTTTATTGGTTCGGTTCGAATGTACACCGGTCGGTTCGCGCGTTCGATGGGATCTCTCCTCGAACTCCCACTGCAGAGGCCGCACGGCCAACTTCCCGTCGATGGCGGAAACTCCGTGAGGCCCTCTGGTGGATTGAGACTCGTCTCTACTTCAGCCAACTTCTCGGCTTTGTAGACGGAGTCCGTGTCGCCACATATATATACGTTTAAGTATATTTATGTACATATCGGGAGACTCAATAGAATCTCATGCCCAGTAGTAGTCCGCACCCAAACAAGATTTTGCCTGAAGAAAGTGTGTCGCATTCCGGGTTACCAGGTCTCATCAGTAAAGTGTGAACTTCGTAAGGAATAGGTACAGGGTGATTCGGGTAAGTGCTATCGAGTTTTACCATGGAAATTTATCGATTTTTGAAATTGGTAATTGTCTCGGCGGCCGTCTAATGTCACCGGTGTCGCGTGGCTGCTTAGGGCCAACTGGCCGAATCACGCCAAATACCGACAGTCTTCCGATTAACCGGCAAGGGCCGAATGAGTCGGTAATAAAACATTTCTGCAGCACAATGGAACGGAAAGTGTGAGCGATGCGTGGCATAATAAACATAGTAAAGAGCGTGTCATCGGTGCACTCTGGCGAGAAATCATTCTTGTTTTTCCTTTTATTATAACTATAGAGCTAAATATTGAAAGAGCCAGTAGTTCTCTCCTTACCTCAAGTCAACAGCCAGGCTTTCACGCTTTTTGGAAGGCGGGTAGGCAACACGTCTGCAGCAGCGGCGCGATCAAGGATTGCGGCCGAGTCTTTCAATATTTCGTTTTATAGTTATAATAAAGAGAGAAACAAGAATTATTTCTCGCCAGAGTGCAAGAATGATAGGCTCCCCTATATTATTTATTATGCACAAATCTTTATTATATCACGCTAATCTCTCGCACTCCCCCCTGCCAGTGTGCAGTGCAGAAATGTTTTACCAACGAAACGGGCTTGCCTACGAGGAAAATAATTATAGCCCCCAAACGGCTGAACCGATTCGCTTGATTCTTGGGTTATCGGATTCAGAAAAATTAGAGCTAAAATACAAAATTAAGAAATAAATCCTTAATACCGTAACCTTTTCATAAATCGAGAAAAAATTATGGCATCGATCGAATCCGCTACATTTTGGAATAATAGAGTCTCGGCTGTCGCGCGCCGTAGAGGACTATTACTTTGCGCGAGACTCTACCGAGTCTCATGATTACCGACTCATTCTGCCCTTGCCGGTTAATCGGAAGACTGTCGGTATTTGGCGTGATTCGGCCAGTTGGCCCAAAGCAGCCACGCGACACCGGTGACATTACGCGGCCGCTGAGACAATTACCAATTACAAAAATCAATAAAATTCGATGGTAAAAAGCTGATAGCACTTATCCGAATCACCCTGTACGTAGATTACACTGAGCATAAGAGTTATTCCAAAAATACCTCTGTATTAAAATATATTATATACAAAATGAGCGAATTTATTTTAAACTAACGCAATAGAGCTATTGTTGAACGCGGCGAGTGGTTAACAGAAGATCATGTAGATTTATTCCATAATTTAATACGCAAGTATTCCGATTTTAAACCACTGTTAACGTGTAAAGTTAATTTTCCGGAAACAATTGAACCTGTTGAACGCCATACAAAACATATTCAAATATTGCATAGCAGTTGTGGAGGGGGTCATTGGGTTTGTACTTTTTATGATTGTAAAAGTATAATTGTTTACGATTCTCATGTGGGAATTCGGGCAGAGAACATAAGAGTGGTAAATGCAGACATCCGAACTTATTTAGAGACTCTATATCCTTTTATGGATTTGGAAAAGAATCCGATTAAATTTCCTAAGGTTCAAGATCAACCGAACGGTAATGATTGCGGTGTTTTCGCCATCGCTTTTGCAACTTCACTGCTATTGGATAATAATCCAGAAAATGTTTTGTATGAACAAAATTTAATAAGATCGCATTTAATGAAGATTTATGACACGCAAGTAATAGAGCATTTTCCATGCATCGAAACACAACCACCGTTAAAGCTCATTTCTTTAGAAACTTTGAGAAAACGTCGTGATGTAGCGACACGGCAAAGATTACATCGAAGTAGAGAAACTGATGTGATACGGCTAGAGCGACACAAAAAAGATGCCCTCGCTCATAAACGAAAATATGAGGTTTCGAGCGATATAAATTTTAAAAAAAGACGCGAAACATATACGCAAAATATAGAGGAACGCAAAATGAAAAGAGATTTGTACAAGAAAACTCGCCGAAATGAGTGTACTAGAAAGCGCGATAGTTATACGGCAAACATAGAAATTGAGCGCAGTAAACGTCGCGAGAGGTACGAGAAAGAAACCCGAAAGTGAGCGCAGTAGAAAACATTATGCGGCAAAATGGAAAAGGTACTTACGTCTTCACACGACGAATCCATAGCGCGTACTGATCATAATGATTTCACCGTTACATATTCCGCAGATCTCGATTGAAAAGGCATAATCCGTAGAAGCTTAGTACGATGTTTGTATATCCCTTTCCAATTGATATGATATTTACTCTTAGGAATACATATTATTCTTCATAAATTCGACAAGGAACATTCGGTTCAAATGGGAGACAGTGTTTGCTGCATATTCGCCTAATAAATTGATTGATGGGCGCAATTTTCCTGATTTGTTACTGATTTATTAAAGTGATGTGTACACTTATAGATTGCACTTCGTGAAAAAGAGAGAGTACATACATGTACTCTCATACACGTAAATATAAGTTAACGAATCATGTATGTATGTATATGGTTACATACAATTATGTTTATACGAAGGAACTGAAATCCCCACAAAAAGCATTGAAAATGCAAAGACCTGGGCCAAGTACAAATTGGTGTACAGAGTCCATCTATGATTAATGTGAAATCGTAGAAAGTGAGTCAAGTTAGAATGTGGATATAGTATAGGAGGCATGTTTGCACTCTGTTTCCATAAATACACTAAGCGCATTTATATAATTTATATAACATAATATAATATATGTACAATATCAAAAATAACAATTAGTGTGAAATATACATCAATTGCTCACTAATGTTAAAGTCTTCTTCAACAAAGAATATGAAATTCGAGAATGTGTGCACGTACAGGGTGATTCGGATAAGTGCTATCAGCTTTTTACCATCGAATTTTATCGATTTTTGTAATTGGTAATTGTCTCAGCGGCTGCGTAATGTCACGCAGCTTAGGGCCAACTGGCCGAATCACGCCAAATACCGACAGTCTTCCGATTAACCGGCAAGGGCAGAATGAGTCGGGAATAAAACCAAGCCAAGCCAAATCGAGGCTAGCGTCATCTCGTGCCCACAGCGTAAGTTGCCGCTTAAGCCGCCATTTTGGTGGGGACACCGACATCAAAGGTGCCGACAGAGAGTGTCCCTACTGTATCAGGAGACTCGGTAGAGTCTCGACGCCAAGTAGTTGAAAGCGCAAGCGTCAACCGACTGGCCGGCGAGATCGCCGAGGCTCCTTTTCCCGACCCAACTCAGGTAACAATAGATTTTCGGAGGCACGAAAAATTAAATTGGAGTTTTGCAGTTAAATGCTACATGTATCAATTTTATTATGATATCATATGATTCAGTATTTTTTTCTGATGCCAATGCATGGTGAAACATTCAAATCGGTCCATTCTTTCAGGAAATATACAGCTTTGAAGTTTTCGTTTTTGGAGGTAGAGTTACATTTTTCATTTTCTTCTTTTAATAAGAACACCTCGGAATGTCGGTTTCCTACTTTCGCCGCTATGTGGCCCTAGTGTCGCAAGTAGCGGTAGAGGCGTTCGATTTGAAAATCCACTTTCTCAATTGAACTTCTGTTGTCTACCACTGACTGTCTATTACCGTATACCACCGTCAACCACTGTCTACCACTGCCATTATCACTCTGCCATTGCCACTCTGTCACTCTACCATTGACAGTTTCAGAATTAGTTATAAAATAAAATAAAAAAAGTAAAGTAAAGTAAAGTAAAGTAAAGTAAAGTAAAGTAAAGTAAAGTAAAGTAAAGTAAAGTAAAGTAAAGTAAAGTAAAGTAAAGTAAAGTAAAGTAAAGTAAAGTAAAGTAAAGTAAAGTAAAGTAAAGTAAAGTAAAGTAAAGTAAAGTAAAGTAAAGTAAAGTAAAGTAAAGTAAAGTAAAGTAAAGTAAAGTAAAGTAAAGTAAAGTAAAGTAAAGTAAAGTAAAGTAAAGTAAAGTAAAGTAAAGTAAAGTAAAGTAAAGTAAAGTAAAGTAAAGTAAAGTTTTTTTTTGTAGGAGGGGGGAAATGCGCCTTATGCACCGTAGGGAGGACTTCGTCACTCCCCGTGTGTCGGGCTCTCCCGGGTCTCGGGGACCCGGGCCTACCGACTAAAACCCCCCTCCATCACACCAAGCAACCACCCCGGAACCGTCGTTGGACATTACTTCGGGGTGGCGCTTATTGGTATTCGGGGGCTCACGCCCCCCCGCCGTCCATCTCCCTCCTCTTTTGGAGAAGGACAGACTTGGCAAAGGCCGAAGCCCTTTGCCAGGCCTCGGGGCTCTTCAACATAGTCCCGACTATATTGTCGGGTGTTATGTCTCCGAACCCCTCCGCCAGTCTGTCCCTCTCCTCGCTCCACCTCCCACACTCGAAAAGAGTGTGGAGCGCCTCGTCCGATCGGGAGTCGCAGTAGACACAGCCAGGGTCCGCTACCTTCCCCATCCTGTGGAGATAGGCGCGGAAGTAGCCGTGCCCCGTCAGCATTTGGGTGAGGTAGTAGTCCACCTCGCCGTGCTGACGGTTAAGCCAGGTGTCCAGGCGAGGTATTAGCCTCGCTGTCCACCTGCCCCGCGACTCCCGATCCCACCGCTCCTGCCACGCGTCAAGCGTGCGGGCCCTTGCCCGCTCGGCGATGGCTTCCCTACCTAGGGCGGGTTTCTCCTTGTGGACGCACATCCGCTCCTGGGCAAGCAGGTCGATGGGTGTAACCCCCGCGACCACCATGGCTGCTGGCTCCGAGACCGTGCGGTACGAGCAGGCAATCCGCAAGGCACATCTCCGCTGGACTGCGGCGATGCGCTTCCGGTGCCACTCGTGCCGCAGCGAATCGGCCCAGATTTCGGCGCCGTAGAGCATTATTGACTCGGCGGTGCGCAGTAGCAGTTGCCTCTTGCAGGGCCTGGGGCCGCCAGTGTTGGCCATGACCCTGCTCAGCAACGTGACTACCGCGGCCGCCTTGTCTGCTCTCTGCCGGATGTTTTCCCCGAAGGTGAGCCGGCAATCCAGCGTCACCCCCAGGTACTTTACGGCTGCCTTGGTCTGGACCGTCGCTCCCCCCACACGCATCTCCCGAAACAGGGGAATGCGTTTCTTGGTGAGGAGGACGATCTCGGTCTTCGCCAGGGCCAGCTCCAAGCCATGGTCGCTCATCCAGAAGCGGATGCGACGCATCACCTGGTCGAGTCGCGTCTGAGCCGCCTCCGCGTCCCTCGCGAGGATTATGGCGGCGACATCGTCCGCGTACCCGACCAGGCGGCAGCCCTCGGGCATCTCCATACGTAGGATCCCGTCATAGGTGATGTTCCATATGTCGGGACCCAGTATGGAGCCCTGGGCCGCCCCTGCAGTTATCTCCTTGGTCTTCGGGCCATCATCCGTGCTGTAGACGATGGCGCGGTCTCTTAGGTAGTCTCCGATGGTGCGGAGAAGGTACTCTGGTACCTGGAAGAGCCGCTCCATCGCGTCCAACGCGTCAGCCCACCGCACGCTGTTAAACGCGTTCTTCACATCCAGTGTGACCAGCAGACACACGGGGCGGAAGCAGTGAGTCCCCCGCTCCGTGCCCCTGGCAGCCTCGACCACCTCCTGGATGGCGTGCACCGTCGACCTCCCGCTCCGGAAGCCGTACTGGCTCTCGGAGAGGTCTCCGGCGGCTTGGACGGCCGCGTGGAGGCGAGGTCGCAGCAGCTTCTCCAGGAGCTTGCCGGCTGTGTCCAGCATGCACAGGGGTCTGTAGGCTGACGGTGAGTCTGCTGGTCCCTTGCCCTTGTTTATGAGCACTAGACGCGCTGCCTTCCAGCGGGTAGGAAATACTCCCGCCTTCAGACAGGCGTTGTACATGTTAAGCAAGAGCCCTGGATGTGATTGCGCTGCGGCTTTCAGCACCTCCGCCGGAAGTCCGTCCGGCCCCGGGGCCTTCCTGCTCCTTAGCGAGCAGGAGGCGGCGGCGAGTTCCACCTCCGTGAAGAGGGGAACCTCCGGGGTGCCCGGTCTCGTCGGACGGCTGGGCCTCTTTGGGTGGCTGGGGAAGAGGGAATCTACGATTCCCTCGATAATCCCCGTGTCGCTGGGGGCGCTTCTGGCAAAAGCGTCCAGCTTGCGTAGGACTATCCTATACCCCAGCCCCCAAGGATCGTTATTCAGATCCTCGCCCAGAACCTTCCAGCAGCGGCGCTTGCTGACTGTGATGGCCCGTTGGAGATCCTTCTTCGCCGCCTTGTGGGCGGCGGCCTGCAGGGATGCGTCGGGATCGCGTCGACGGGCTCGCTGGGCGAGCCGTCTGAGCCGAAGGCATTTCCGCCTCAGCTCCGCGATCTCGCTCGTCCACCAATACACCGGACGGCGCGTGCTCCGTCGCGGCGCTCTCGGCACGGCTTCCTTGCAGGCCCGCTGAATGAGGTCCATGGTGGACTCTACCGTTAGGCGGGCCTGCTCAGCGAGCGAAGCGTCCTCCGGAATTCCCAGGGGGCGCTGCCCGCGTGATAGGGCCGAAGACATCTTTTGGGGATCCATCGCTGCGACGTTCCACCTGGGTGGGGCCCGGTGGTGTTGGGCCCTGACTGGCGCTACATCGCGCACGCGGTACACGATGTATTGGTGATCGCTGGCTGTATAGTCCTCGATCACCCGCCAGTCCTGCACGCGTGCAGCCAGGTGTTCCGTCGCCAGAGAGACGTCAATGATCGTCTCCCTGTAGCCGGGCCTCCTGAAGGTGGACGTGGTGCCGGTGTTGAGCACCACGAGTCCTAGTCTGGACACCATGTCCATGACTCGTCCACCCCTGGAGTCCGGCCCGATTTCACCCCACTCAACCGCCTTGGCGTTGAAGTCTCCGGCCACTATCAGCTCCCCCTCCATGTCTCTGGTTGCGTCCTCCAGGCCATCGAGCTTGGCCTGGAAATCCGCGATGGGTTCGTTCGGGGTGAAGTAACAGCTCACGCAAGTTACGTCGCCCCGCCTCACCCATACGAATCCGCGACCAGAGCCATGAGCCGCGACGTGGTAGCGTCGCGGGCTGGGAATCCAGATCGCCGCCGTGCCGAGGGCGTCGCTGTACCAGCCTGGACCGTCCCTGTCCCGATACTGATACTGCTCGCTGACGAGGACCACGTCAGCGCGCAGTTCGAGGCAGATCTGGTCCAGGAGCTGGTCCGCCGTCTTACTCCTGCCCAGGTTGCCCTGCAGGATGGTCGCCGCCATCACGCCTTCTGCTTGGCCTGGGCGAAGGCCCTGCGAAACACCTCGCAACTGCCCGAGCCCGCGACGTGTTTGCACGCGTCCCGCTTGCCCTTCGCCTCGGGGCAGAGGAAGCACTGCGGGCTGGCTTTGCAGCCTGCCCTGTCGTGCCCTTCCCCGCCGCACCGGAAGCAAAGCTTGCTCCGGTCCGGGCCTCTGCACCCGTGGCTCTGGTGCCCGTAGCCTAGGCATCTGAAGCACCTAGGCACGGTCACCCTCTCTCGGACGCTGCAGGTGACCAGCCCGATCCTGATCCGGGCTATGCGCAGTAGCCTCGCGGCGGCCGGCTCGTCAGCCACCACGATAGCCATGCGCTGACCGCGATCGTTGGGTGCGGTCAGGGTCACCTGCAGCGTTCCTGCGGGCTCCTGGAGGGCGCCCTGGAGGGCCTCCTCGACCTTTGTCCGGGTCGCGCTCTCGGCGAGATTTGCGATCTCCAGGCTACGCCTGGAGGCCACAACCCGGACACTGCTGTCGCTGCCGACGGCCTGCTTCAGGGCCTCCGAGAAGGCCGCTTTGGCCTCGGCCGTCGGCTTGCGCAGCTCGAGGAGCACCTCGCCTGCTCTCGTGCGCCGGACGGCTCGCACCTCAACCCCGCTCTTCTCCGGGTCCACCGAGCCGTCGACGGCCGCGAGGACGTCGGCGTAGGTCTTCCCGGGGGCGGGCTTGAGGGCGATCGCCTCCGGCCTCCTCTTCCTCGCCCTCCTCCTGGGCTTCTTTGCCGCCGCCGCAGCCTGAGGCTTGGCCTGTGGCTGGCCGGGCCCGGATCGTGGGGGCTTCGTCTGCGGCCCCTGCGGCTGCTGTTGGTCCGCCGCCTTCTTCTTGCGGCGGACCACCTCGGCCCATGTGCCTTCCTCCGCGGTGGTTGATGGCCCCCTGGTCTTTTTGGGGGCCCCTGGCACCGCGGGTTGAGGAGGGCTAGTGGCAGCCCTCTTCTTTCCCCCGGCGTCGGGGGTTGCCGTGGTCGCCGCGGAGGCTGCTATCGGCGTTATTGGCGCCTCCCAGAGCTCGTCGAGGTCGTGGCGCGCCTTTTGGCAGATGCCGCGATCCTCGCCGATCCCCTCGAGGTGCTCCTCCAGCACTGGGAGGGCGTCTTTTATTGTCCGACTGACGTTCGGCGCCTTCTTTACGGCCGCCGTCATCGCGCCGACCAGCTCCTTCATTTGGCGGAGTCTTTCCTCCGCCCGCTCCTCCGCCTTGGCGATGTCCTGCCTCAGGCCGTCGATTTTCGCGAGGAGGACGGATCCACATCCGAGGGTTTTCTTGCCCCCCTTCCGCTTAGCCGCCCCCTTCGCGCACCCTGGCGTCTCCCCATGCTGGGAAGCCGCCTCTCGCTCCTCTCCGGAGCGCTCACTTGTGGCTTTTAATGCCGCGCCGACCAAGTGGCCAACCGACGCGACACTGCGGTTGTCGGATGACGACGCCAGAGGGCCCGCTTGCTCGCCCTCGGACGCCGGTACTGGGGAATCGCACCCCTGCACCGTAAACGTTTTCTCCTTTACCGTACCGTCCATGTTTGGTTTCTTATTCGGGGTTCCTTCCCCTAGCTGGTTTTGGTCCGCGCCGGCTATTTTATTTCGCCGGTACCCGCCAGGCAAGCCTGGTGAGGGCATTCCCCTATCCGCCACCCGGGGACGCGCCGTGTCGGGGTCCAACAACCCCACCCCCCGAAGGGGCACGGAAGTAAAGTAAAGTAAAGTAAAGTAAAGTAAAGTAAAGTAAAGTAAAGTAAAGTAAAGTAAAGTAAAGTAAAGTAAAATGCCATTGTTTCATTAGTAGTTCTATTAATTAGAATTTAGTTTAGGGCGAGAGAGAGAGAGAGAGAGAGAGAGAGAAGAGAGAGATTGCGGAAGCGCGGAACCCCTACGTGTGGCCCAAAGGAAATTTTGCAACAGTAGCTATCTCTTGATAATTGTAAAAATCAAAACGAAGATCGTATATTTGTTTCATCATCGGCTTGCTAGAGCGCGTGAAATCGGCAAACTTGTTTATCAATTTGTAGTTGAGGCATGTATTTGTAGTTGATCTGCGCGGCACGGATAAAAAAAAGGTACCTTGGTGTACGTGCGCCGTACGCATTGTACTGTGTCGGTGTTTTTATAAGGGTTTAGGTGGTCTCTCACTAATCCCTCGCGTCTGACTCCAGACAGGAACTGCTTCAGTTCCGATGAAGTCCTCTTCACGAGACGACGTATGTATCAAAGCTAACAGTATAATGTTTATTGAACTGATCTATATATTGAACTGTTGCACATGGAATATATAGATAACGAAATGGAGCAAGTGCTCGCCAATAGTACGTAACTTATTTATTTCATTCGTACTTCTTTCTTAGCACAACGAGAAACTGTAATGCTAAATGAATATGATTTTTAGTAGTAGAAGAAGAAAAGGTGGGTATTCCCATTCTTCCGCCTGCTGCCCCAGCCCCTTCCGGCGCTCCCGTAGTGAGCCCGCAAATTCAACGTAAGTAAATCTCTTTTTCTTTCACACATACTCACTCACACTCTCACGCATTCTCTCGCACTCTCTCACACTCTCACGCATTCTCTCACACACTCCCTCGCATTCTCACACATTCTCTCGCACTCTCTCGCACTCTCACACACTCTCACACACTATTACGCGATCTCTCTCACTCGCGCGATGGCTTAATATATAGCGGTTTCTTTCATTATAGAAAACAGCGCAGGTGACTTACAGCTTCAACGAAAGTCGAAAAGTAAAAAAAAAGCCCTGTAAAGAGGGAAAATTATTTAAAGCGTTAAATAATTTGGAGCGGCTGGCGCGAGGAATGGAGCGTTGGTTGGCGCGTTGGCTGACCCGGTGGTTGTCCCGGAAGCTCTCGGGGAAGCTGTCGCGGAAAATTACAAAAAAACTTATTCGGAAATTGTCCCGTTAAAATAAAAAAAAAATGTAAATATTTTGTTTATTTTCTTACCGCAATTTCGTTATTTTCAGGTTGTGATAGCACTACTTACTCATACGCTTAGCATACAATCATACGTATATCAAAAGAACTCTGCTTCATGCATTCTCTAGCAACGTAATTGATTATATTCAGGTATGTGTATAAGTGGTTGTGTGTATAGACTCTGATACAATCGTTTACAAATGGCTGTGCGTAAGGTTTCTTCATTTAAAATCCATGTGACTTTGTTTGTGCGTAATGCATTCTTTAGATTTGGTTCTGCGTATAATTGGGTATTATACGTATGAGTACTCTGCGGATTTGGGTTTTGAAAACACTGCGGAAGAATGAACTAGTACCTAAAATAATGTCTTATTGAAGTTTCAAGTCTTTGAAGATCTTGATAGTGCATATGTGTATAATTAGGTATTATACGTATGAGTACTCTGTGAATATCGTATGCATATGAGTACTCTGCAGAAGAATGATCAAGTACTTAAAACAGTGCTTTACTGAAGCTTTGAGTCTTTGAAGATGGAATCACTTATTCATGCGCTTAATACCCAATCATCGACATATCCAAATGAATAAAAGTCTAAATTGAAGATCTTGTTTCTGTAGAAGATTCCCTTAACTTAGAATCCTTGTGATAGAATCACTTACTCATGCGCTTCATACACAATCATTCGCATCCAAATCAATAAAAGACTAAATTGAAAATTGTATACGTATGAGTACTCTGCGGATTCGCATATTCAAATCAGTAAAAGTCTAAATTTAAGATCTTGTAATTATTACTATGCCTCAATTACTATGTGTAAGTATTAAAAGGTTCCAATCAATAAAAGACCAAATTGAACATTGTATATACATTTTTTTATTTAATAAGGGTGATGGTGCCGCCAGTTTTTGTGGCCACCTCTTCCTTCCTGCCGCCCCCACCCTCCTCCGTTATAAAATTGGCGACTGCCGCGCGGCCCCCTGCCCTGATGGCACGGTGGGCAATGGCACCATTCGTGGGGGTTGTGACGGCCCCCCCCCCAGCCTCCTCGCCCATTCTCCTGGTGCCAATTTGGGGCACAAAAATAATACAGCGGTGGTTCTGAAATAATACAGTGAAACGTCACACTTTAATCAACATTAAGATGGAGGATGATGAGAGCGAGCAGGAGTGAGAGTGCGAGAGAATTCGTGAGAGTGTGCCAGAGTGTGCGAGAGTGTGAGGGAGTGTGAGAGAGTCTGAGAGAATGTGCGAGAGTGTGAGAAATTGTGTGTGAGAGAATACGTGAGAGTGTTCGAGAGTGTGAGGGAGTGTGAGACAGTCTGAGAGAATGTGTGAGAGTGTGAGAGAGTGTGTGTGAGAGAATGCGTGAGTGTGTGAGAGTGTGAGGGAGTGTGAGAGAGTCTGAAAGAATTTGTGAGAGTGTGAGAGAGCGCGAGAGAATGCGTGAGAGTGTGAGAGAGTGTGTGTGAGAGAGAAAGAGAGATTTACTTACGCTGCATTTGTAGGCTCGGTATCGGAGCCCCCGGAGGAGTTGGTAATTGAAACTCCTGATGCCAGCCTACTCCTGGGTTTGGGCTGACCGATGCCTGCGGCCAGCCTACTCCTGGGTTTGGGCTGACCGATGCCTGCGGCCAGCCTACTCCTAGGTTTGGGCTGACCGATGCCTGCGGCCAGCCTACTCCTTTTTTTTTTTTTTTTTTTACGTGGGGAAATCCTCATGGACACCCCGCCGCCCTGGTGGGGGCGACGGGGTAGTGCCGGACTCTTACCGGCTAAAACCCCACGGTGGCCATCCTCGGCGCTGACTGGGGCGACACCGGGAACTCTGGTAGAACACTACCGGTGCCGCCCCGCGACCGCCCCCTATTGGAGGCACGTCTCGTGGTGGGGGAGCGGCCATCCGCTCTCTCGCTTTCACGAGAGAGGGAGGCTTCCCCCACTACTCGCGGGGAGACACGGCTCACCGCACTCCTTCGCTAGCGGCGAAGGAGGCGGGAACCGCGCCCCCGCATTACCCATCCCTCCTGGGCGGGTCGTGCGACCACTACACGCCCGCCCCGCCTCGGGGCCGCTTGCGCAGGCGACAGAGCCACCACTCTGCCGCCTCGCGCGGCCAGCCTACTCCTGGGTTTGGGCTGACCGATGCCATCGACCAGCCAACTCCTGGATTTGGGATGATTGCTGTCGCCGGCCAGCCTACTCCCGGGGATTGGCTGATCGGTGATATCGGCCAGCCTATTCCTGACTGCTGGCTGACCGCTGGCTCACTCAGCTTCTTAATAGTTGTTTCCAGCTCCTGGATTTTTTCCGCAGGGCCTCCTGCTCTGATGCCTCTGCAACTGAAAATATCGATTATTATTAGTCTTATGATTTCTTCGGGAAAAGGTTAAGGTGAAAGAGAGGATTAATGCGTACTTTTCTTCAATTCTTCCTCCATTGTTGAACAATTCATTATCTGCGCAAAAATATTTAATATGTAAATTAGTTAGTTGTATACAATTTCCATATTAGATTATTGCTTTGCATACTTACATCCTTCAATGGCACGGAATTCGCTGTAACTGAGCAGAACTTTATTCTTCTACGCCAGTCAAACGACCGGAAGGAATCGGTGGGGATTTTCCATGAAATCTATAGGTGTCCTATGTGTTTACACCCTCTTGGATGGGCTGCTCTCTGCTCCGCTTCGTTCCGCTCGGTTCCGCTTCTCACTGTCCTTTTCCTCTGCTCATTATTACCTCTCTCCGTTCTTCTCTTGGTTCGTCACCTCTCTGTTCTGCTCTTCTCGATTGCTTTCAACCCATCTCGACTGCTCTCGTCTTCGTCGCTCTTGTTCCTTTAGGCTTCACACCACGACGGAGAAAGAATCCCTTCGATACCATGTTAGCGTTCGTGTAGCAGGAATTTTTCTAAGCTACCCAAATAAATCGAGCGCTCCATTTCGTACATGTAATGGCACACCCCTATACCATGCAATAATGAAGGCCTATGTATGTATATGTACACGCTTCCAATTTTAATACCAGAGGTTTGTAAGATTCTCGTATAAGCGCGTATAATACGTGTGGAAGTAAAAGGTTCATGCTTAAAAGGACAAAAAAACTTGCTCTCTAATTGTTACTGTCGATAACACACAACATTGCTTAATATCATAGATTCTTTATTTACGTATTTACGTCTTTACGTCCTTTACGTCTCATTTCTATCGACATTGGTAATTTGCATGTAGATGACTCATTCTATAAGAAAGCCTTCTTAATCCATTGTTTTGACGTGGGTAAGGTCTCTCACTGCGTGCTACAAGCCATTCTCTGAGAAACCGAGGTTCAGCGTTGACGCTGATACAAACGTTAGTCAGAGTATTGTGCGGTAGTGATTCTATATTACAACATGCATGGAAAAGTTCCCAATTTAACGCCCCGATTGGAGAGTATCATCAGTCTTGGTGAGTGGTTAGAGGATACTCACATGGACATTTTTAATTGTCTGTTGAGAAAATATTGTATTCATAATCCTGAGGAAACTTGGAAATTACAATGCCCCGATACAATTAACGCTGTGCCACAAAATGTCGAACATATACAAATTTTGTTTAGTTTGGACGGACATTGGGTTTGCTCATATTACAATACAAAGTTTATATTTATTTATGATTCTTTGAATAAAAAAAGACTGCATAGAGATCATGAAATATATTTAAAAAAATTGTTTCCATTTTACGATGTAAATGGAAGAACAGTGAGATTCCCTAAAGTACAGCAGCAACCAAATGGAAGTGATTGTGGCGTATTTGCTATAGCGTTTGCAACATCATTGCTGTTTAATATACGGCCAGATAAAGTTAGATACAATCACACGGCAATGCGGGCTCACTTACTTAATATGTTAAAGTCACATACGTTAGAACATTTCCCGCAAGATTCATTATATTACAATCAAGTTGCAGTTATGCCATTGCAAGTAATACAGGCAAGGCGATACAATGCAAGAGAAAAACGGTTGAAGCGACACTTTGCATCACAAACTCAATTTATAATAAAGAAAAAGAAAATGTCTACGCCCAAAGATAGCTTTGATAATGAACAGTTCGAATCAAATAATGAGAGATGTATCAAAGAGCCTATAATGAATTCTATGAACGAAAGTACAGAAACATTTAAAACAGTGCTACCAAAAGAATCCAAAAAAGATTATGTTAATATGAGAATTCCCAAATTGGATCAGCGATTGGAAAGTATTATTTGTCGGGGCGAATGGTTAGAGGATAGTCACATGGACATATTTAATCGTCTGTTAGGAAAATATTTTGCTTATGCACCCCAAGATACTTGGAGATTACAATGTCCCGATACAATTAATGCTATACCAGAAAATGTTGAGTACATTCAAATTTTGTTTAGTGGTTTGTCAAATGTGGACGGGCATTGGGTATGCTCATATTATGATCGCAAGTCAATATTCATTTATGATTCTTTGAATAGAAGAAGGTTGCACAGAGATCATGAAGTATAGTTGAAGAAATTGTTTCCATTTTATAATGTGAATGAAAGAACAGTCCAGTTTCCAAAAGTACAGCAACAGCCAAATGAAAATGATTGTGGCGTATTTGCTGTAGCATTTGCGACGTCATTGCTATTTAATATAGAGCCAGATAAAGTTAGATATAATCACACGAAAATGCGGGCTCATTTACTTAATATGTTAAAGACACATACTTTGGAACATTTCCCGCAAAACTCATTAAGTGATCAAGTTCAAGTTATGCCATTCCAGGCCGTACAGGCAAACTAATTGAAAGCTGAAGAAAAACGATTGAAACGACATATTAATTCGCAAGGTCAATCAATAAGTCAAGTTTCGTCAATAAGTCATAATATTACAATAAAGAAAAGGAAAATGTCTACACCTGAAAGTAACTCTGAGAATATAAGCCAAATATGTTTATTGTCTGGTAATATTATAAGGGATCGAGAAGTATATGCATCTAGTGCTAATTTTGATAAGTCTATAATAAATTTGATGGATGAAGTGAAAGCTAAATTTACATTACTGTCACCAAAAGAATGCAAAGAATCTCTAGCTGCAAATACTAACCCGTTATGTTCTAAAGACAGTCTTTCTTGCTCGAGTATAGAAAAGAGCGAGGTATCATTGAATAACAGTATGGAACAGCTGGTAAAGGAGTTTAAAAATCTGTCTCCGGACAAACCTGTTAAGATTTCTGTTAAAGGAGAAAAAGGTAAATTGCATGCTAGCCGTAGTGAATATTTAAAGAAATATCGTAAAGAACATAGTGATTCGTTAAAAGAGTATTTCAAAAAATATATTGCCAAAAACAAAGATCGTTTAAAAAAAAATATGCAAAAAACAAAGATTATTTTGAAAAATATTATTTAGAAAAAAAGACTATTTGAGAAAATATGCATGGAAATACTATGAAGATAATAGAAATGAGATATGTGTTAATAGAAAAGAGTATTATACTGAAAATACAGATAAAGTGCTTCAAATGCGTAAAAAATATTATCTGGAGAACAAAAAGCGATATAGTTTGATTAATCGCAAAAATTATTTGAGAAGTATTGAAAGTAAAAGAAAAAAAATGGAAGTTGCATGCAAGATAGCTCATAAGTATAACAGATTCCGTATTCGCGGAAACTCTATAATATTAAAAAGTGCTGCGGAATCTTATATTCGAATTATATCGGAAAATCTTAAAATTGAAACACTTATAAGGACTAGAATCGAAGCTGAACGAATATTCCGATGGTGCTGTTTCGTTAGGAATGGTTATATATCGACCATGGGGAAAACATTGCATTCTATGAAACAGAATGCCGAACTGTATTTAGTACAATTGTCCGTTCTCGCTTCTGATGACGATGATGGTAGACGCGATGTCTTTTGTGGTAGCTCGACACATACCCCTAGTTCGGAAGCATATTTTTTGGAAACGGTATACGATTTTAGTAAGATGGTGAAAGAATTCCAAGATAGGTCTCTTGTAGCATGGACAAGTGACAAACGTTTTACCATTAACCGGATCCAGTCTCAAAAAAACGCGCACGATAAAGAAATCGTGGGTGTGTAATGAATTTTGTATACACAATTCTACAATGCTTGATCGATATCAGCGACTGCTTGAAACTATATCGGGTTGCACACTAATAAAAAGTATACCAAAATTAGTAGAACGATTTAGACAATGCACTGTGAAAAGTAAAAATGTTAAATTGGGCCATTCTCACGCGTGCTATATAAAGCCAGATATTTGCCGATCATTAACTCTCTCAATTCATTTCTTATCTCCCCACTTTCCGCGAATCCGGCATATTGGCAGATTGATTAATCGTTTACTGCAATATTATAAAAAGTTGCAAGTCTTGGATCGAGCGCTGGAAATTGGGGATATCTTGACACTGGGTGAAATTATTCAAAATGTTGAGAAAGAGGAGAATACAAATATTTTGCTGCCGAATAACGAAGTAAATTTAAATGAGAATGATTTAATTTCAAAATATTCCGATGCATTTAGAGCATTTACAAAAAAATCTTTGGATACTCCTCGAATCGTCTGTGTGTCATGCGAGAAATTGCTTTATAAAAAAGACGTTATTGATTTTACTAAAATACGAAAAAATGTTTCTGCAAAACATTGGGATGACTTAATGGCTTACTTAAACAATCAAGCAATAATAGTTGATTATATTTGCCATTATTGTATTGGTTACTTTCGTAAGAACGCTTTACCACCCGTTTGCGTATTAAATGATTTGCATGTAGAAGCAAGACCTGATATGTTGTCAACGCTAAATGATTACGAGAAAGTGTTGATTCAACGTGCCAAAGCATTTGAATGTATCCAACGAATGGGTACAGTAGCTAACAGCAATAGCGAGAAAAAAAAGAAAACACCACACAAACAATTACTCCAAAAAATTAAAGGAAGGGTATTTCATTTACCATTGCCAATGGAGGAAAGTTTTAAGAAAATATGTCCTTCAACAGTCGCTTTAAACAGCAAACATGGATTACGTATACTGGTTCGCGGAATTCCAACAAAATCTAAACTAGTCTGGGAAAATTTGGTCGATGTGAAAAAGATTTTTCAAGTTTTACAATGGATGAAGGATAATAATCCATTTTACTCCGAAATTATGTTACCTGATTCTCACGCGGAATTGTTAACTCATGAGTTGGAAGAGATAGAATATACTGATAATGAATGGAATGAGGATAGTAAAAACGAAGACAAAAGAACGGATAAGCAAATGAATAAACAACATGTTGCAATGTTAACACAAATGAGTGACTCAGACTCGTATTACGAGCATTATACAATATATCCGTTATATGAAAAAAGAGTGAATATTGCGTCGACTGATCTGTATCAAATGCTGAAAGTGGAAGCCGTTCCTTTAAATAATTATTAAAAAGATCTCGATGTTCTCTGTTTCCCGGACTTATACCCCTATGGTAAGAACGGTATAAATCAGAAAAGGCAAATCCAGATACGGGATTTTGACTTTGTAAAGTCGCGATTATTATCTAAACATTCGCATTTTCGTTTAAACATTCAGTATATATTCTTTTTATTGAATAACGCCAATATGCGTCAAATTAGTAGCGGTATATACCAGAAACTTAATATGATCAATCCACGTATAGCGTACACTGCAGCCGATTTGTTAAAGTCTGTGTCCACCAAAGAATTAGAGGGAAATTTAAATACTATTTTCGGAAAGTTACCGAATACACCACAATATTGGCGCAAGGTAAGAAATGATGTAAATGCTATGACACGTGGGTACGGGCCGGCAACATGGTTTTCGACGTTAAGTCCATCCGAATATCTATGGTCAGATTTGGGGGAATATATTAGAGAAGTTAGTCCTAGTCTAAGCTCTATAAAGTCAGTGAGTGCGTTGGTTGCTGCCGATCCTGTTTCTGCATCGAGATTTATTGAAAATAAATTTCAAGCGATGTTGGAATTTATTTGTTCTCCTGACAATGTTATAGGCAAAGTAAAGCATTACTTTGTTCGGCGCGAGTATCAAAATAGAGGAATACCGCACTTGCATTTGATGATTTGGATCGAAGACGCGCCATTATAGGACGATCAACGGACGGAGATGTTAAAGAATTTATATTAAAATATGTGACTACCCGAAAGAAAAGTATCGCCTCAATTGTATAGACGTGTCACCACGTACCAGCGGCATCATCACAATGCTTATTGCTTGCGAAAGTTGAAAACTAGAAAAGGTTTTATGCAAAAATGCAGATTTGTATTTCCACGTCCAGTCAGTGAAAAACTTGTTTTAAGAGACATTGCGGTCAGCATTGCAAATAGAAAGCGCTTAAAAAATAAAAATCGACTATACGATCTTCCTCGTCAAGATGCCCAAAAGAATATAAATGATTACAATTCTGCTATACTTACGGCATGGGAAGGAAATATGGATATACAATTCATTGGTGAGAAGTCAGCGCTATTAAATATGTACGTAACAAAATACACCACAAAAATGGAAGGCAGTTATGGTGTTGACACTTTTGAAATAATTAACAGTACAAAGTCGTTACGTAGTTCTTTATATAATTGTGCAGCCCGCGCCATGAACAGTCGAGAATGTGGAGTAATTGAAGCCGTGGATATTCTTATAGGAATTTCATTACATAAAACCGATCCTAATACAACAATTCGGTGGTTGGATGTGAATCAAGTTAGAAGTAGAAAAGTAAAAACTAAAAAAGAGATTGAAGACCTCGATCTTGAATCGAGAGATATATTTTGTCGTTCATTTATTGACAATTATTATCCGAATAGACCACACGAATTAGAAACATGGAATTTGTATGATTTTGCAAAATGGTACGATGTGTCGCGAGTCAAAACTTCACGCTGCTTCTCTCACTTTTACGACGGGAAAACGCGGTTATATTTGGGAAAACGCGAGCGTGGTTACGTGATTAATCATTTCACGTATAATAAGAATCTTTATCCGGAAAAATATTACTATTCCTTGCTATTGTTGTTTAAGCCCTGGCGTGACTTGGATGAATTGACTGGTTCTTATGATAGTTATATCGATGCTTTTGCAGCAATAAAATCAGAAATTATTGATGGTTTGAAGTATCATGAGCGCATATCGGAACTTCAGGAAGCGCATGATCACGTACAAGAAATGATTGCTGAGAAAATTCGGGAAAATGACTGTAAAAACGAAGAATCTGGTTCACCGGAAGACGGGGAGTGTCGCCCTCTTGAAGCTGCTAATGCCATGCAGGAATTGAGAGAAGTGCAAAATAAAGTTACAGATTGCAATATTGCGCAAATGATGCAAGAATTGAACGCTGATCAGAAGAGAATTTTTGACAACGTCACAAAAACAATCGCTAATAACCCGGACGGTTCGGGACATCGTTTATTGCGATTGTATACGAGTGGAGAGGGTGGAACTGGTAAGAGTTTCTTAATTAAAACAATTCGTTCTTGGCTGAAGCAAACAATAAATAAGGATGCAGCAGTTCTGGCACCGACAGGAGTAGCAGCATTTAATATCGATGGTTTGACCGTTCATAGATTGCTTCAAATTCCCGTTCTACATGGTCATACACCTAGATATAGATCTTTATCCGACATGGTCTTAAAAACACTACGTGACGAATTAAGGGATACTGTTTTGTTTATTGTAGACGAAGTATCGATGATATCTAATATTATGTTAATTTATATACATTTGAGATTGTCAGAAATATTCGACACAGTTGATACTGCGGATGGATGATTCGGAAGAAAACACATTCTTTTATTTGGGGATTTGTTACAATTGCCACCAGTTCTTGAAGAGCCAATATTTAGACAAATTTCAAGCGATAAGAATGCGAAATGTTTGGGTTCGATGGCAACGTATAATTTATGGGCTGATTTATTCGTTTACGACGAATTAAACATAAATATGTGACAAAGGGGAGATAGCACTTATAGAGACTTGCTGTCAAGAATTCGTTTAGGCGTTCTCACGGACGCAGACATACGGGTACTTCAGTCGCGAATAATTACTTTTCGATCCGATGACGTTGACTCAAGGTTGACAGAGCTTTGCAGATATATCGAAAGTTTGCCACCTGATGCAATTTGTTTACTTCCCACGTGTTATTTGTGCGATGTACTTAATGCAGCAATGCTTAAAAGAATTAAGAGTGACGAAGTACAGTTGGTTGCACGCGATATACTCGATTGTCCAGAGGTTTTAAAGAAGCGCGCCAAGAAGGTTTTGGAGCAAATTGAGGAACATACTTCTCGGACAGCTAGCTTAAGTAGAACGATAATTGTGAAAGTTGGAGCTAAAGTCATGCTAAGACGTAATATCGATATAACTTTAGGCCTTGTTAATGGCGCTATCGGTGTAATTACTGGTTTTTCCAAAGAACCAATGACTGATGATATTGAAAAAATAGAGTTTCGTTTATCAAATGGTATTTCCCATTCTCTCGTACGTTCTTCGTCATCAATTTCCAATTTCTCTTAGTTACTGCATTACTGTTCACAAGTGTCAAGGGCTGAGTTTGAAAACGATTGTAGTAGACGCAGGGAATAGTGTGTTTAGCTGCGGACAGACTTATGTTGCATTATCCCGAGTAACTTCTTTGGAAGGTTTACATTTGATCAATTTCGATCCACACTCTATACAGACTAACAACTTAGCTATATTGGAATACAATAGGTTGAGAACTATTTATAGATCTGATTTGGCAGTTATAAATTTCAAATTGACAAAGCTTAAAAAAATTACTGATATTTATTGGGCAGGGTTACCAAAAATTGTTGCTGAACCAATGCATGCAGACCATTCGGTACAAGGGATACACTTTCCCAAAGGTTTCAATAATATCGATCACGTTTCAGCTTATGCCAATACCGCTTCGCAATGTATGCTCCATTGTCAAATGATACGTGATAAAATATTGAAGCATCGTTGGTGCGACGAGCTTGATGCTTTAGCTGCTGCTTATATGAATAAGGATTCGTTAATTCTTAATTGTATTGGAGTTAGGCAGTACTTAGGTGGCACTTATCCCGACAAAATACCGCAAGATGCAGCTGAATTTTTACTTTGTTTTCTAAATAAGCACGATGGTATAAGAAAAACTGTGGAACATGAGTTAACTCATAAAGTGTGCTGTAAAATTTGCAATCAAACGACTGTTACGATCGAAACAAATTTAATCTTGGCACTACCATTGAATGCATTCTGCGGAAAGAGCACAAACATTCAAGAAATTGTAAAAATGTATTGCGACTGGCATATGATAGATGGATCTTCGTGTATTCACTGTGGAAGGAATGAAGTAATTTTTAAAACTGATATTACCATGGCTGGTCATATTACATTAATTCAGTTGTTGCCTTTTACAAGAAGCAAGCAAGGCATTATAAGGCTTCAAAAATATAGTATTGTAGGCGTTCATACAACAAAAATACAAATCGCGCAAAAACCATATAAAGTCATAAGCGCTATATTTTATCAAGGAAAACATGGTAATAATAACAGTGCACATTACACGTGTTTCGTAAGGGATAAAAAGAATATGTTCATTTATATTGATGATGATAAAGTTGCAAACAAAAAACAGTGGCCTAGAGGAGCCAAAGATGCCTATTTATTTTTTTTCGAACAAATTTAATGTTGTTACTATTATTAAATTATATAAATACAAATCATATATTCGCTTTTAATCACACACGGTGTAATTTGTATCTGTACCAAATTATCCCACATCATACATATGCACTTTATCTTCTTAACAAAGAAGAATGATACCCACAAAAGTATTTCGCTCTTAACATAAGCCCTACATTTTCCAACTAGTACCGATCAAAAAGATGTGAGATCCCCTACACTAACATTAAAACGTAAAAAGAAACGCCAAGTAGTTGTATGCCCACACTTCTTAACCCAAAAAATCTATAAATCCCACAAAAGTATTTTTCGTTTAACAAAAGCTCTACATACACATTAAAATATAGCGATAAAGGTTAACTATTCCAAATTGACCAAAAATATAAGGATATCATTAGAAAGCCAAGTCTTCATTCAAACACTCAAACACTTTAATTCCACAAAAGAATTTAATCATAGTGTAGGACACAAATATTCTGTTTAATTGAATATCCTAACAAAATTCGTTCAACTTATCAAAGAAAACGTAATACTTGGCCCGCCCGGTTCTTCACAAATCGAGTTTCAAGCCTTTCGCACCCAAACGCCTGGAATGCATATATATTTTATATCTGTTATTTAATTACATTCAATATTTATATGTAATTTACATCTCAAGAAACACCTATATTTACCATTCAAGCAATCATTAAGAAAGTTACGTTCTCTAAAAAACATTGGGCAGCTTACATTCCAGCATTAACAATACAATAGTGATTAGCCATGATGAGAGGTATAATTTGAATAATAATTTACCATCTGAGCGATCACTAAGAAAGTAATTAATTTTCCTAGAAAGACATTAACATTAACAGTATAATAGCGATTTGCGATCATGTGAGTAATCAGTTGAATAAGGTCACTCACATCCACTTGTGTGTAGGCTTCAAACTCGATTTGTGAAGAACCGGGCGGGCCAAGTATTACGTTTTCTTTGATAAGTTGAACGAATTTTGTTAGGATATTCAATTAAACAGAATATTTGTGTCCTACACTATGATTAAATTCTTTTGTGGAATTAAAGTGTTTGAGTGTTTGAATGAAGACTTGGCTTTCTAATGATATCCTTATATTTTTGGTCAATTTGGAATAGTTAACCTTTATCGCTATATTTTAATGTGTATGTAGAACTTTTGTTAAACGAAAAATACTTTTGTGGGATTTATAGATTTTTTGGGTTAAGAAGTGTGGGCATACAACTACTTGGCGTTTCTTTTTACATTTTAATGTTAGTGTAGGGGTTATACTGTGTTGGAACATAATATTGCTTAAAACCAACTTGAAAATGAGCGCACATTGTACGTTAGAATGTAGTCTTTTTAATAAGCATCAAGTTTAGTTGGTATTTTAAAAAAGTAACGCTCTTGCAACGAGTATAGTCTACGCAACTGTTACGGATCCAGATCTCCGAATCGCCCGAATTTAGCCAAATACGACCCAGGCTATCAAACCCTCTTTATCGAAATTCCGCGGGCATTCAAATCAGATAATTCGCGTCGCGCTTCAACCAGCGGATATTTCCGCGGACAATTAGATTTTATAACCTGACGCCTGGCACGCAGATGTGCAGCTGCCAGTAGGAATAGCGTGGACAATTAAAGGATTAGGACGCGACGTCTGACTCCCAGATGACTAATCCCTGTAGAAATTGGAAGAGCTTAAAACCCGCAATTAAATAATAAACGAATTAAAGTAATAAAGGCAATCATCGTACGTGACTTCTTCGAAGACGTCGCTAAGCCTAACAATAGATGTTTCGAAATTAGCAAGCAACCCTTGCAGCTGCGAGTCCGAACCGGCGTACTCGGCAGACAATACAATCATAAAATCTCGCTCGCCTCGCCCGAGCTCGACTAGCGAGGAAGGCCCCGGGATACTCCCGCGCTCAGCTGCCCTTCCTCCTCGCCGCAATCTCACGCGCCGATTCCTCGCGCACAAAATAAGGGCCGAGTACCCGAGAACCAATCAGCCGCGTCGGCTGGCCGGAAATACGTCACGGAGTAGGGCTCCTGCGAAGGGCCTCCAATCAGAAACTCGCTCGCGCCCACGTGGTCAAGCCAGCCTGCGATTGGCCGCCGATCACGTGCCAAGAGTAGGAAGCCACGCGACCGGGCTTCCTGACTTAGAATCTGAGGAGCGACTCTCAGAACTTATTCTGCTGTTTTAACAAACAGAACCTTCTCCGCCGCCTTAACTCACAGAACTTTCTCCGCCGTCTTAGCGATTAGATCTCTTCAAAACTTGTACTTGGACAGTAGTGGCTTTATTTGAAATCTCCTGAATACATTTCATTCATCTTCTTGAACTCCAAACTTCGCTTTGCTTATTATTATATTCCAATTTCCCGCAACTCCGCGAGCAGGGTGCCTGAGCACCCCACGGGCACACTTGCCCACGTTCAGCTCTCTGAAACCGCCGAACACGCAACACAACTAACTCCTGCAAGACGACAAGTGCATACGTATGTATAGCAGGTTGCCAGATACTTCGATCAGTTTGAGAGGTGGCAACCCATTTTTTCGGTTAGAGGAGGTTTCAAGCTTCAATTTGGTGTTTGTTTCATACTTTTATCTCATGAGCATAGTAAGTATTTAAAAAACGACGATTAAACACGGGTTGCCAATGGGTTCGATCAAGATTCAGGTAGGCAACCCAATATATTTTAAATGTACTCATTAAACTCTACAATTTAACGTTCATTGTATGCTTTCACGTCATGAAAGTTCATGTGAAGTCATGAACTTCACGCACCGGAAGTAGCGAACCCCAGGCTGTCAGATCAGGTCCCGGCAAGGCAACCCCAGCGGATTGGCTTTCGCACACTGAAAACTATCGATGCTGAAAATGTCATGCTATCAGAAATGAGCATAGTAATCTTACGGTCGCCTCTTGGACTAGTAGGGGTAGAGGCCGAAGTTAGCTTCTTCGCTGGTGGAGCTAAGGCGAGGGAAAAGGCTATTGCCAATCAAGGTGTGCGAGATATCGATCACAAGCATTATGCGATTGATGAAACCCGTGCGCAAACGATTCTGTTAGATGGCCATTTCTAACAGAATCGTTTGAACCGGCTAAACATCAGCCACAATTATCCAGCCCGGGAGCACGATTTCCATCCCGATGCTATTGATAGCGACCGTCGCTATTTCAGGAGACTCGGTAGAGTCTCGCGCCAAGTAGAAGTTCCCTCTCCATATATATATGAAACTCCGGCGCGCTACAGCCGAGGCTATATTATCCCGAACACTAGCTGTTATCCTTAGTTACCAAACTTTCACCTCGATTTATGCGAAAGTTAGAGCCCCAAGAATTTATTTCAGAATTTTGTATTTCATCCTTGATTTTTCTGAATCCAATGAGCCAAGAATCATGTGGATCGGTCCAGTCTTTCCGGAGATATGAATTTCCTCTTTTATTTTTCTCGTGGTAAAGGCAAAGCGGATTAAGAGTTTCATCGTCCGGATTAATACAATTCCTAAAAATGTTACTCTCACGTGTTTCACGCGAGGTGGCACCACTGCGAAGTGCTGCAGAGCGCTGTGCAGATAACATGGTTTTATACCGACACATTGGTTATGCCATGACTGATGATGTGTCAAAACAATGATGACGGTTACATGAATGTGGTACAGTCCGATTGTATTTTTCTTCAAAATATAAACAACCAAAAAGACGTGAAATCCCCCAAAATACATTAAAATGTAAATAAAAGCGCCAAGTAGTTTAATGATCCAAAAATGGAATAGATATCACACAAGAAAGCCAAGTTTTCAATCAAAGATACCACACGTTAATTAATTAATTAACTTGCATCTCGAGCTTTAAAACTTGGCATGTGCAAATTTGTATCAAGGTAGTCATATGCTAGTAATATTTTTTGATTGGTAATTAAGTATGCACATTCCAAGTTTTAAAGTTAGAGATGCAGGTTAATTAATTAATTAACGTGCGGTATCTTTGATTGAAAACTTGGCTTTCTTGTGTGATATCTATTCCATGTTTGGATCATTAAACTACTTGGCGCTTTTATTTACATTTTAATGTATTTTGGGGGATCATACGGTTTCTCAACGCCCGGCTTTCACTGATACTCAGCAAAATACAGCACCGACTGACTGGGCGTCAACCTGATGATATCTTCCTGATGGCAGATAAATGTCTTGAAGGAATGATTCTATGTGCTTGAAGTATCGCGGTAGCGCCGCGGGAAGGTGCTCGGCCTGCCACATCGATTTCTTTGAGTTCGATTCCTGGCCACCGAACAGAAAAGCCAAAAGTTGCCTTCCGCGCCTTTTCTCCTACATTTTCATCTAATGTCAATTAATATCCATGCATACGTATGTACAAATTGTTTGAACGACGGATGACTCGATCTGCGTGTACGCGACAGGGATGTTTGGGCTTAGATGGTTTTGCAGGATGCAAACTTTTCAGCAATATGATATTATAAACAGAGGCACACATGTATACCGACCAATCCTGATTCTCAATCTTCGTGAACACTGCAGGCCAAGCATTTCGATAATCAAAGTAATCCAATCAATGTTAATTTACGACGCTATCGAGTCATTAATGGGGTAAAAATAAATTCTGTAAAAACCCAATTCTAATCGCGAGAGTGTAACGGAGCACGAGCGGACGTTTTCGTTCGGCAGTACACGTGCTTTGCATGCACCCCTCCCTCGCATATTCTTTTCACCCCGTCGGCTATCGCTCGCCGGACGCCGGCCGCGGAATCTTCCGCGAATGTTCGGGGAAGAAAGCACAATTCTGTAGCATGGTGTAAGAATAGAAACATTGAACGATTCGAGCGATTATCGTTATCGCTATGATTTTGCAATAAATACACTTATATCGTGATTCTCGCAGGTATGCTGCCGATTCATTTCGAAGCTGGGCCATTTCAAGTCAAACGGACCACTCTTAATACATTGGAAAAGGGTCAGCCTTCTTCAGCTAGCGCCCGGTACCGCGTTATGGCTATCAATAAATATCTTCACCATTCGACTCCGGATTGCGATACCACTAATATAGGTGATTGTGTAGAAAGGTTCCATTTCTGTGAACGAACAACGAGGTACGGGCAAATTAAAGATGCCTCTCACCGAATGTGACAGTGTCTCTCTTTACCTAGTCGCCGATAGTCATAAAACATCTGGTCGTCAGCTTTCCGGGCTGCATCGCGATCGCGACTTGTGTTCCTCGAACGACACCTCGCAGAAGGGATGTATTCGTTGCGTTAAACATTTTGAATTTATTTCTTCTGCGATCCAAAGTATCAGTGTTTGCAGAAGCGATTAAAGTTATAGAACTGTTAATTGAGCTTCACGCGAGATCCGGGCATGAGGAATTGATTCTGAAAGAACTCATTTCCTACGGATGTATGTGGCAGTGGTGATCCGAAAGCATTAGACTTGCGATGAAAAACATGCGCTAATGCGAGAATGCTATTATCAATTAAGCTGTTAA
Source organism: Crossocerus cetratus (assembly GCA_963675795.1). NCBI lineage: Eukaryota > Metazoa > Arthropoda > Insecta > Hymenoptera > Crabronidae > Crossocerus > Crossocerus cetratus. Next base: position 2,228,939 of record CAVMBF010000001.1, read on the forward strand.
GATGAATGTTGCTTGGTTTTCACCATCGTATGGTATGTGTATCTTCGGAATTTTTTGAATCTTTGCGATATGCAGTGTTTTTCGGTGGCAGGAGCTCTTCGATTTCAGATCTTTGGAGCCATTAGAACGGTCTCGCATGTGCCCCCTTACCGTTGCCTCGGGGTGGCCGGAAGATAAACTTTCAATCAAACTGTCATACAGCTTTCTAAGTATGACAATCAGAAAATTAGCAATACAGCGAGCTGAGTCCACTACTCTGCGCGTTTCACGCGTTTTCATGATGTGGATAAGCATGCTTGCCAGTTGCTTCCGCCACGTGGTGAGTATAATTCTTTAACCACTCTCTTGTGAACGTGGGAGTTCTCCGATCATTCAGAAGTTCGACACCATCTTGCCGTGCAGTGTGCTTGGTATACTTCAACGAATGCTATCTGTGCGTTCATACAAGTAATTATCATTTCACGGAAAAAGTCTGCCATCTTTTTGCAGTACAATATTCACCATGTACCGAGCGTTCTTTCAGGGTAACCAGTATGTCCAGGCAATCGTACGCCAACACCCTTTGGTAGGGGTAGAGGCCGAAGCTAGCTTCTTCGCTGGTGGAGGGACCACTATAAATATGGGACCGTGAGGACGAGCCCTTCAGTCTTGTCACCGTCGCTGCCAAGAAACTATCAATGTAAGTACATAGGCCCGTGCAAACCTCTCTATTCTGTCAGCTATCCAACGGAAAAACCTAATACTACTTGTATACTTTGATTTCAGATGTCCAATCAAAACCAAGTCATGGAGGCCGAGAAGCCAGCAGGAGATGACTCGCCCATTGCGATGGAGCCGATGGAGGTTGTCATCGTGGGACCGTCCTCCAGCGACACGGGACCGTCTTCGGCCGCCGCGGAAGTCGCGGGACCGTCTTCGGCCGCCGCGGAAGTCGCGGGTCCCTCGTCGGCTGCCGCGGAAGTCGCGGACCCGTCGTCGGCCGCCGCGGAAGTCGCGGAACCGACCGAAGAGGAAGTGAGTTTAATATTTTTAATACACTGCTCCACAAAATTAGCGGGTCACTATATTTTGCCCAAAAATTGCCAATGTTTGCGCTGCTGTAACTTCGGGAAAAAAAGTCGTACAATGATGTGCATATGCGCATTTTAAAGTACCAACGTTCTACTTTAAAAGCCTCAGATTATAATTATTCCACCAATAAATTTTTTTGTATATAATCGCGAAAGTTTGAGGGTCCTTTCTCTCCTCCGAAATTACGTAACTTCAAAAGACTCTGTGGAGCTTCTAGATTTTTTTTCGGATTTCCATTTACGGGCCCTTGTAGAGCGAAGCTTCCTCTTTACAAAGAGCTACGAAAAGTTGATTTGCGATTTTTGTATCCATTTTAGCGCAAGTTGAATCAAAAGTGTGCTGCCAGCATTAGAGTAACCGAAGGTACACCTCGTGGAGGTTGCATGGTCCGACTTGTACCTCGTGTGTGATGTGTATGTGTGTTTAATGCATGTTTTGCAAATGCGCGTCCAGAGTTTGTGTAGTGTGTATTTTTAGTGTGTGTTTAGTGTCGATGTGCTTAAAAGCTGGTGTTACCACCCCGCTGCCACAGTCCTGCCATTAATCTCCGGCCTAACATGTTTAATCGGATTCAGATCCAGGCTCACTAGTGGATGATCCAGAGTTGCGACGTCTTGTGCTTCCAAAAATCGACGCGTATGTTGTCCGATTAATCCGATTGAACATGTTAGGCCGGAGATTAAGGCGACTGGAGAGGCCGCCATTAACATTACCGGCATTGGCTGCAACTTTGCGGAGGCTGTGGAATGAAATTCCTCAAGAGGAAATACGTCCGTGCATTAAAATACGCGAAAGATGCCAGGAAGTTGTGTGGCACCGGGGTGATAACACCAGCTTTTAAGCACATCGACACTAAACACACACTAAAAATACACACTACACAAACTCTGGACGCGCATTCACAAAACATGCATTAAACACACATACACATCACACACGAGGTACAAGTCGGACCATGCAACCTCCACGAGGTGTACCTTCGGTTACTCTAATGCTGGCAGCACACTTTTGATTCAACTTGCGATAAAATGGATAAAAAAATCGCAAATCAACTTTTCGTAGCTTGAATATTTAGATCCCATTGGGAGTTTTCTTTCGCTGGCGGGAATAACGCCCCCAAACTGGACGAATCTCGAGACTCACTCAAACTAATAATGATAATCTCGCGTTATTACAGATTGCTGCAGCCTTCGCCCTTATTAAAAAATTGGGGTACCGCCTGAACGGCCGGAAAACATGGGCGGAAAGGTCCAGAAGGGCGGCCAGGTGGTACCGGTGGGCCAGCGCGGGGGTGGCCCAGGCGACAAGGACCGCCAAGGAGAGCGCGGCGGACAGGGAGAGCGAGGCGGGAGGCGTAAAAGCAAGAGATGCGGCCAAGGCGGCCGTAAATGGCGAGGCGGACGTGGCGGTCGAGGCGGTCGAGGCGGCATTAGCTGTTGCAATTATACAGTGTATAATTATAAATATTAGCGATAGTTTAGTTATAGTATATATAGTATTATTATAGTATATAGTTTTTAATATTTCAATAGTTTTAGTATAGTTCATAGTTTATTAGTTGTATATAATCAGTTTAAATAATTAATAAATATGTATTAAAAGTATCCATTCGTTCCAAGATCTTCCTTCTCCCTTTACAAATTAGTCACAGTGCGATTCTTTAAATCTTTATAAAATTGCGATAGAGTGATCCTAGCTTCTCGACAATCCTCTCTTTTGCTTTTTGGTAACTTGATCGCCCACATTAATTTTCGTCTCAGGAACACATCAAATTCGTTTCACGCTTAGTATTTTGTTGAAGATTCAGGCTCCTTCAACATGTATAACTTTATCTTCGAGAGTTCATTTGTAAATTTGTAAAATATATATTAATGCTTAATTTGCACAAAACAACTCGTATCTCAGTTGGGACTTACTTCAAAAGACACTTGAAATAGTGAGCATACCTTCCTCTGCAAGCACCTACAGTGGCAGTCCGATTCAGTACCGAGGGTAGTTTACTGTTAGTTATAGAGCGATTCCTACCCCTAATCGGACAGGCTCAATTCATAGTGGACAGCCCGGTCGCACTCAACGAGGCACTGATCTGATACGCGATACGCGCCGTATACGAGCCGGCAACCCGCCGCTATGAGTCGAGTTTTCTTGATAGGGCGCAGTGCCCGACACCGCCTTCTGATTATGAATAATATCTCCGTAAAACAGCACTGGATCGGACTGCCACGATAGGTGCTTACAGGATAAGGTCTGCCGATTATTTTTAAATGCCCTTTCAACATAAATTAAAGTAATTCACGGGATCGCCGGCAGTGCGTAAAAATTGAACTCTACGAACCGCGCGCAGAAGTCAATCGGTTCTGTACCCGATTAGTCATTTTGTTCATAAGCGTTTTCATCTCGCATAGAATCAGTATAAGAAGTTACTACTTCCGCGGCATCAATTTCACCGCACAGTGAAAGTGATGCTGTGCATTTAAAATACCGCCGGTTCTATTAGCGGGGTACGGCACGAGCGCAGTATATACTGCGGCACGTTCTCCTTTGACTCACACCCTCATCTGCGCCAATGTATGTTTGCATACACGTCGGTCTTTGTTTGAAGTGGCTGACCCGAGCGGGCACGAGCCACTCTAGTTCTCGCTGCAACTCGGATTGTCAGACACGTTCATCTGTGCATCACGCATCAAGCGACAGAAAAGCACTGAACAATCAGGGATCCGTATCCTTCTGACAAGTGCATATCTTGGCGCGATCCGGTTAATTGTATAGAATAGCCTCAATATATACTGTACAACAATCACAGTGAATACTTGTTGAGGAAGCTATCGCAATGACTGAGCACGTCAAGAATGTGTGTGCCGTCGCGAGTTGCGGCAAGAACTTTTTACACAAAGGCTTCAGCCTTTTTCGTTTCCCGCTAGACAGCCGAAGGTATGTATCCAAGCTTTAAGATTTACTGCGAAACAGCATAGGGTATGCAATAATTATGAGAAGAGAAATTAATGCATGCCATGCATGACGATTTTCATTTGCAGATGCGAACAATGGGCCGAGGCCTGCGGAGTCATCCGTGTGTTAGAGAAAGTACGTGCCGAAGGGCGATCCATGTATAATACGTACTATCGTGTATGCAGCCTGTAGGAAATAAACCTTAACATACACTGGTACCATAAGTAACTTAAATCACGCGCTCTCTGACGGACCTCGGGTCATTAGGCATCACAGAGGACGCTCACAAATATAATGAGAGGACACGCAGGTGTCAGTACACTGTCGACACTAAAGCGTGATACATCAAATTTACATACAGTCTTTAAGCGTTATTATAAGTTGGGAATAAATCATTATTCGAACATCTTGTACCATTTTCTCTCGGACTGTTACGCATACTCTACTGAAAGGTCGCTACTTTTCATTTCAGCCGACACTTCGAGGATCAGTACTTCAAAACCCCGGTAAAACGGAGACTCTCGCAGAATGCAGTGCCCACGTTGCATTTAGGCGAAACTGTGCGGGTGGTAGAAGCGCTGCCGCTGCCTGAAGGTAAGCATCAAAAATTGACAATTGCGTCTTCATGAATTGCCATTTTGGTGTGTGATGAAGAACTCTGACAATCGATCAATTGCATTTACAGGTGCATCCGTGGCGCGATCGCGGTCGCGGTCGCAGTCGCCAGGTAAGAGCGTCTATTTAAATTATTAATATGCGCTCATTGTGCGTGGAAAGTTATTAACTATAAACAAAATGTTAATAGTTGCAGGCCCATCAGGGATGCAGAGACACGTGGCGCGGTCGCAGTCTCGGTCACCAGGTAAGAGCATCGGTTCAAATTATTAATATGCACTTATTGCCATTTTTATGTCAATACTAGACTCACCGGATCACTTGTCCAATGACAACTGCCATGTAAAGTCAAATTAGTGGTCTTTTAAACAGCAGTTGAGAGTATGAAAATCAGACTGTATGGTATCAGTATATACTGATACGCATACTCAGTATTTTTTCAATGAAGTACTTTTTTTTTTTTTTTTTTTTACGTGGGGAAATCCTCATGGACACCCCGCCGCCCTGGTGGGGGCGACGGGGTAGTGCCGGACTCTTACCGGCTAAAACCCCACGGTGGCCATCCTCGGCGCTGACTGGGGCGACACCGGGAACTCTGGTAGAACACTACCGGTGCCGCCCCGCGCCCGCCCCCTATTGGAGGCACGTCTCGTGGTGGGGGAGCGGCCATCCGCTCTCTCGCTTTCACGAGAGAGAGAGGCTTCCCCCACTACTCGCGGGGAGACACGGCTCACCGCACTCCTTCGCTAGCGGCGAAGGAGGCGGGAACCGCGCCCCCGCATTACCCATCCCGCCTCGTGTCCGAGACCGCGCGGAGCGCGCTACGAAGGAAGAAAGCCCGACCCCCGCGAGGGAGGAGGCTCGTACATCCCTCCGAAGCGCGCAAGCTCGCGCGCCTTTCATAGAGTGACACAACTCGACGAGAGTGTTCGCTCCTTCGCCGCCGGCGACATGGCCGGCGGCTAAACTTTCAATGAAGTACTGTATTTGACCCAACCTTACCAAGGTATTCTTTCCCAAAGTATATACTTTTTTGTATTGAGCATGCATATCAGCATATTCTGGGAAAGAATATTCCCAGGTTGGGTCAAATACAGTACTTCAATGGAGGAGAAGATTCAGTATACATATCAGCATACTCTGGGAAGGGATATTCTGGTGCGGCTGCGTCTAATCCAGATCCACTTTGGCACAGTTACCTATGAAGCTATTATAGTTATGGCAGGAAGCACAATCAAGCAGACAAGTCATGTGGAAATTGGTTCAAACCAATTATTAGAAGCAACAGTGTCTCCAACAAGTTTGTTTCTACATCTTTTTAAAATATTATCTTATGGGAAATATGTTGAATGAATGAGTATGGTAACTGTTCCAATTCATGATATAGCTGATACCTTTGAAAGTAACTGTGCAAAACTAGATCTTCGTTGGCCAAAACGTACCAGAACATTCCTCCGCAAATTATTCATACGCATACTTAATATTTTCAGTTTCATGCTACCTCGAACTATTTTATTTCTTCAATTAATATTTTTGTAGGCTCAGGTGCTGCACAAAAGACAGCTAATAAGACTTCACGTGGCATTTTTTCTCAGATATCAATCGCGTAGTAGAAAATTGTAATAGTAAGTTATACTAACTGTTTATTCGAACGACTTATGCACGTTTCAGCTGCACCCGAACCCGAACGACAGCCACAGACAGGAGGTGCGAGGGCGATCGAACAAGGATCGCAAACCCCACTTCTGATGGCAATGGCATGCCCAATGGTGCAGAGGGGGATAGCGAAGCTGACGAAGCAGCTAAGAGCTGAAAAGAGGAAGGTCAAGCGGCTTCAAGGGCAGCTTGCGAAAAGAAGGAGTTCCGATAAGCCGGCAGAACGGGACTACTTTGGTGACCTGTCTCCGCGCAAGGTAGCCCATTTTAAACATTTGCTAGAGCTGCAAAGCTGCAAAAAGAAGGGCAGACGGTTCACCCGGGAGTTCAAAAAGCATGCGTCAAAATGCTACTATTTGAGCCCCCATTGCTACCGTCTGTTCGAACTTGAACATGCTTATCCGTCGAAGCGGACATTAAATCGCTTCACTGAAAACATTAAATTAAGACCCGGTATTAATGATCGATTCTTTGAAACGTTGAAATTGAAGGTGGAGAGCATGGCCCCTCGAGACAGAGTTTGTTCAATCTATTTCGATGAGGTCGGCTTGAAAGCCCATCTTTTTTACAATAATACCGAGGATCGCGTGATCGGATTTCCAAACACGGGAAACGTCGGAAGTGGCGTTAAAGCACTGAATATCCATTATGTAGCGCGTACTAGCTTGGTTGTTCTCGCGAGAGGAATGTACGACAACTGGAAACAACCAATTGCGTACGTATTCTCGCACACTACAACCTCGGTGGCCGTTACGAGGCAATTGCTCGTGCATTGCACGAAGCGCTTGAACGGCATCGGGTTGCAAGTAAAAGCTTGGGTGTGCGATATGGGTAGCACCAATATTCAATTGGCTCGCCAGCTCGGGATCACCGTCAATTCGTCGGGATTCGAGGTGGATGAAAAGAAACTGGTGTTCATGTTCGATCCGCCGCATATGTGCAAAGCCGGACGAAACCAGTTTCTCGACAAAATATTTTGTCAATGGACTTACGAAGACTGTGACCTCATCCATTTATGTTCGACAACTGTACGAATTCGATAAGAGTCATTCCTTTAAATTGGCTCCGCACTTGACTGATCTTCATTTGAATCTGAATGCTCCAGATAAAATGAAGGTGAAGTTGGCGGCTCAAGTATTGAGTGCGTCTGTCGCTGCCGCGATCGGTCTGCTTATAAGTACCGGTCATCTTAGCTCGGAGGCCACAGAAACTCAAAGGTTCATTGAAATGTTTAATAATCTGTTTGATATGTTCAATGCCGACACAGAGGAGTCGCCGGTACCGTTCAAATCGGCGTACAAAGGCACCGAAGAACAACGTGCTTTTTTGACGGACGTCAAAAAGTACTTGTTAAACCTGACTGTGCGCGATCACACAACAAACAAGGATACGACGAGTAATATAAAAGTATTCAACTCCTGGCGAATCTCCATTATCGCGCTAATGGACCTCTGGAGTATGCTGCAGAAAGAAGGTTTCCCGTATATTCTGACGAGGCGGCTTAATCAGGATGCGCTTGAAAATTACTTTGGCAGCATTCGGCAACAAGGGGGAAACAATCCAAACCCAACGCCCATCGAGTTCACGAGGGCCTACCAAAAATGTGTCTGCATGGATCTTTTCCACGTGGGATCGGAAAATTGCGAGGCCGATGATGCATTCAGCCTACTGCAATCCGGCGCAGGGATTCAAGTCTTTGAAGACGCTCCTCCGCTTAGGACTAAGAGCACGGTGGAGAGGACAGACGTCCCAACGGACTATCAGACCCACGACATCGAAGAACAAAATTGGATTCAGTATGTCTGCGGATATCTTGCGCGACGGTGCTTGCAAAAGCATTCGTGCCAGGCATGTGAGGCGTACGCAAAAGCGCACGAAAGTTTGGACGAAACTACGCTGTTGGCCCATTTCAAGGCCTATGATACCAGCAGTAGTACCTTTGGAAGTCTACTCATGCCTGACGAAGCCTTCTTCTCCTTCGTATGTCGGCTGGAGAACAAATTCAAGGCTAAATTTTTCCAATTGGTGACCGGAGAAAAACTGTTGGAGAACTTGATGACCGAGTTCACCGCAGTACCCTTCGAGGATTTCCCATACACGTTTCTCCTCAAGTTATTCGGCAGAATGCGGATATACTACGAGTTGAAACAGGCTAACAGCCAACGGAAGCTGAGGGAACAAAAAGAGCGGCTTCAAAGAAAAATGAGAATATTGCGAAACGAATAAATTTGGCAATATTCAAGTTGCAGAATTAAAAAAGTGATCAACGCTTTTGCAACATCTGGAGCATCGAGGTAGGTATGACAAAGTCGCAGATTTTGAAATGTCTAAGTGGCAGCGTTATATTAGCGTTGGCCGCACGACACCCCCGAGTGTAAAGTGATCACACGCAAGTGTGAGTCGCACGCACAACAATAGAACGGGGTAAGTCAGAGTCACAGACTCTCGAGTGCATTAAGTGGCAGCGTTTTAATAACGTTGGTCGCATTGCGCAGAAATGGGTAAGTATCGAGAAGTTCCTTGTAAGGATCTGTTTCAGAATACTTACACCACAGGGACCAGACGGAGGCAAATATTGATTACATATAAATACAGGGTGTTCCAAAACTAGGCTTTTCGGTGATGGCCATCTTGTGGGGTGGGCCTTTCTAAGGACTATAGCACTTTCCGAATTTGAAAGCGACATCGAACTTTGGGAGATAATTGCGAAAAGGTGTAGCCAATCCGCGCTCGAGCCTGAGAGCGGTCGCTGTGACACGGCGCGAAGCGGTGGGATGGGGCGAGCCGGCGAAGACTCTCGCCACCTCGCTGGCCGCGTCATCCGCGCACGTTACACGCTACCGAACCCTACGCGCGAATAAGTATTGGCGCGGAGCAGGCCCGCAAGTGCCTCTAGCGCTAGGGGGGCTATCCAAAGTGCCCTTTTGCGGCAAAGATGAGCGGGCATATTTCGGCGGCACGCCTCGCCGATCTTGGGGGCGACAACCGTACTGCTGCTGGCAGGTAAACCAAACTCGGAGAATCTTTCGAAAAGGCTTCAATGCATCTACCAATTTAATTTCAGCAAGATAATGCCAAGCGAATCGGATTTATTCCCGATTTCACCAGATAAATTAGTGTAGTGTATCTATACTCTAGCGGGCATAGTAGCCGAAAAACCGGTTTGCGGCCGCCATTTTCGTGAACATCGAGATCAAAGGTGCCGACACGGAGTGTCCCCACTGTGTATACTGTGTGATGATCGGCAACCGATTGTTCTGGCGTGTATATTCTGGAATCGAATGGTGTACAGTGTCTCTTAAACACTGTGGACGAAATTGGGCAAAATTGCTATATTGTAACTAAAATGATAGCAATGCATTTTTGTTGGTACAATATTGAGCAGTGCAATAACTTTGTTGAAGCAAAATTAAAAAATACTATAAAATCATCAACATAAACAGCATAAGATAAAATTTAAAAACAAAACACCTTATTAATGAAAATTGGAGTAGAATATTTGGAAAGACATATTGTATCATATAAAAAATAATTAACAACTTATACAGTAAGATTCCAACACTATGTAAGGAAAGAAAATATGCAAACTAAATAAAAATCCAAGATATACTGTACCAACGTTAACGAAAGAGTCATTCAGACTATAAAGAATTTGAGAATAGATGTGCAAGATTTGCAAACGTGTCCCACTGCACTATTTTGAAGAGGACATAACGACCGCAAACATTAAATGTAGGTTGTTAATACCAATTCCATGAACGTCTCAAAGCACTGCACTGCAATCAACAGGCCTTAATCGCATTGAATCTCTGTAGCACAATTTAAAATCTCGGCGATTGATTAATTGTAATTTCACTACTAGTAAAGTAGATAAGAAATTCGATGCAACGGAAATATGGAACAATCGCTCCAGTAATATAAAGAAAACAATTATTAACCCCGTTCCAATACTAATATTATATTTCTTAGGCGTTCTTATACTCATTTGTTTTATGTACGCTTAATTTTAAAATAATACGATAAGGGTACTTTTGCTCCATTTAGTGTAAATGTATTCTTCCGAAAGACCGCATAGTTCATGTATTATAATGTTCTATTAGAATTAATTTTACGTTTTTTTTAGCATATATGCGCTTTACTCACTTGTCAACTAGTTTAGATTTCCGATACAGCTATAGCTATGTATAGTCTATTATATTCTCCGTATCCTCAAAGTTCAAGTGTTGGAGTTGAGGAATTTCCTTAATTAATAGCACCAACTCTTTGATAGAGTACGTAGGAAAGTGTTGTAGATTCACAGTTTACAATATTGTTCCAGAAAGGCCAAATGCTCAACTTCTGATTTATATCAATTACTGGCTACTTTTATCTAAAAGCAATGTTTGTTGTTCACCTTTTAAACTATTATATCGACCCATTGAACTTGAAAATTTCACAGATAAATAAATACATACCTCTGTAAACCACCGTGGGTTTGATACAAAAGTTAGAATGAAGTGAGTACCCATCAGTATTAGTGACTGATTCCCCCATGCTCTCAGCAATATCATCATTGCCTGTAAAATAAAAATATTGGTTAGCATAAACATAATATTCGCGTGGGTTGGCAATATACATCTTTATAAATATAATATGTATTCAAATAAATATGTAACAACTGGGAGTATATGTGGAGCACAAAAATTGAAGATTAATATCAAAATTTAAGAAAAACCCTGAGGAAAATTGTTAATTGTTGTTTTGAAAATTGTGATTGTTAAAAAGGGGTCATAAGCCGTGGGACTTCCGTTTCCGGTGACTGGTGTGATAGCTGTGTTTGGAGAGCGTGTGGTGTTGAGGAGTTTGTGAAGGGATAGCGGGAGAGGTAGGAGGTCTGGTAGGGCTGGGGAGTAGGGTGAAGGGCGACGAGAGAGTGGGTCAATAAGGCGGGGTGGCGAAAGGGTAAGGGTCGGAGAAAAAGGGAGAGAAAAGTGTGTGGCTGGGAAGAGGTTAGGGAGTGCCGTAGCCTAGAGGGGAGTTGGAGCGTGGGAAGGCGCAGTAAGGCAGAAATTAGTGAGGGGGACGGGCAACAGGTGGCAGGGAAGCAGGTGTCGGCAAGATAGGACGGGTGTCGAAGAAGTGGGTACGGCGAGAGAAGTGTGGTGCGACAGCTGGCAAGGGAGAAGGAAGGAGACCTAAGAGAGGAAAGGCGGGGATGTCGGGCGAAGGAGGCAAGGAGGTAGGGAAGGAGGAAGGGCGGCCGGAGGAAGGGACGAGGAAAAAGGGGAGACCGACAAACGTGGAAAGGATGAGGAGGGCCAGCACTAGTAGTGCAGGGAGTGTGGGTAGCTTTGGGAGCACCCTGGAGGATATGTGGGGGGGGGGGGGAAGAGGAAGGAAAGAGAAGGAGAGGAGGGAGGGGAGGGGGATAAGGCGTTTAAGAAGAGCGCCAAGACGAAAAGGTCGCCGAAAAGCGGCGCTGGGGGAGGGGGAGAGGCGAAAGAGAAGGCAAAGGAGTTGGACAGCGAGGAAGAATGGGTGAGGGAAGGCGAGGTAAGGGAGATGTTCAGGGGTATGATGGAGGAATTTAGGAAACTAAGGAAGGAGGTAGGAAGGCAGATGGAAATGGTGAAAGGGTTGCAGGAGGAGCTACGTAGGGAGAGAGAGGGAAGAAAGAAGGAGTTGGACGAGTGGTGGGAAGAGAAGGAGAAAAGGGTGGAGGAGATTGTGGCGAGGGTGGGAAGGGGAGAAGGGGAGAGAGCGGGAGGTGAGGGGCTAGGGGAAGAGGGGATGAGATGGATAAGGGAGATAGAAGTGAAAGTGGATAGAAAAGACAGGGAGGAGAGAAGGAATAATGTGCTAATTAAAGGGATAGAGCTGGAGGGAAAAAAGGTAGAGGACCAGGTGAGTGGTCTGTGGAAGGAAATGGAGTTGGAGGGGGCGGGGGTGAAGGACGTGAGGAGAGTGGGAAGAGTGGATGACAAAGGGAGAGGGATGGTGTTAGTGAAGCTAGGGAGCTGGCAGGAAAAAAGAAGGGTAATGGAGGCGAAAAGGAAATTAAAGGACAGGAGGGTAAGGATAGATGATGACCTGACAGAGGTGGAGAGGAGGGCGCGTTGGAAGATTGAAGAGGAGGCGGACAAGGAGAGAGGGAAAGGGAATAAGGTGCAAGTGGGATATATGAGGATGTGGGTGAATGGGGAAATGAGGAGATGGGATGAAGTGGCGGAGAAATGGCATGAGCAGAGGAAGGGAAACTTGTAAGGGAGGGCGGAAGGGGGGGGAGGCAGAAAGTGAGGAAGGGGAGGGAGGAGGGAAGAGGTAGACGTGTAGCGTTCTGGAATGTGGCAGGGGTAATAAATAGACGAGGAATTCTGGAAGGGGCTAGAGGAATGGGATATAATCTCACTCAGTGAGACGTGGGTAGACGAGAGGAACTGGGGAAAAGTAAGGCAGAGGTTGCCAAAAGGGTATGACTGGGAGGTTTAATGGGCGAAGAGAAGGAGCAAGAAAGGGAGGACGATGGGAGGGATGCTGGTGGGGGTGAGGAGCGACATAGTGGTAGAGAACGAGGAAGGGGAGGAGAGAATTGGGCTGATGACTCGGAAAATATGGGTGGGAGGAGAATGGTGGAGGGTGGTAGGGGTGTATATAAATGGGGATATGGAGAGGAAGCTGGAAGAACTGGGGGAGTGGGCAGAGGAGAGAGAGGAAGGGGTCAGGGTCATAATAGGGGGGGATATGAATGCGAGGACCGGGGGAAAAGGAGGAGAGATAGTGGGGGAAGAAGAAAAAGGTGGGGAGGAGGGTGGAAGAAAGTCAAGAGATAAAAGAGTAAACAAGGAAGGGAGGAGACTATGCGAGCGCCTAGGAGAGTGGGGCTGGTCGATCTTCAACGGGAATATAAGGGGGGATATGGAAGGGGAGTTGACGTATGTGGGAGGAATGGGCGAGTCGGTAATAGACTACGTGATAGGTAATGAAAAGACAAGGGAAAAAGTGTGGAGTGTGACGGTCGGGGAAAAGGTGGACTCGGACCACCAGCCGTTAGTGGTGGAGCTGACAGGCAGGAGGGAGAGGGTAGGGGCCGACGGGAAGATGGGCATAGTTAGAAGAGGCAAGGGGTGGTGGGATGAAGAGAGAAAGGCGGAGTTTAGAGGAAGAATTGGAGAGTGGAAGGATAACAGCGAAGGGTTGGAGGGGGTGTGGGAAGGGTTGAAAAGGAGGGTAAAGGAGGCAATGAAGGGCTGTGAAGGAAGAAGAGAGAGAAGGAGAAGGAGTGGATGGTGGGACGAAGAATGTAAGAAAGAGAAGGAGAGGCTGAGAAAGGAATTAAGGATGTGGAGGAGGACAGGAGGCGGGTCGGAGGTGTACAGGTTAAAGAGGAGAAAGTACAATAGGCTATGTGAGGAGAAAAAGAGGCAGCTTGCAGAGAGGTGGATGAAGGAAGTGGAGGGGGTGAAGACGGAGGGACAGGTGTGGGAAGTGGTGAACAGGGAGAGGAGAAGGAGGAAGGGTGTGAATGAAGGGATAGAGATGGGTGAGTGGGATGAGTACTTTAAAGGGTTGCTGGGTGGAGTGGAGTGGAGAGTCAGGAGGGGAGGTAGTGGGAGAAGGGGGGAAGACGGCGAGGAGGGCATCACGAGGGCAAAAGTGAGGAAAATGGTGGGGAAAATGAAAGTGGGGAAGGCAATGGGGAGCGACGGAATACCAGGGGAGGTATGGAAGTTTGGGGGAGAAGAAGTGGAGATGGGGCTGTGGAGGGTGTGCGAGAAGGTTTGGAGAGGGGAAGGGTGGCCGGAGGACTGGAAAGAGGGGGTGGTAGTGCCAGTGATAAAGAAGGGTGCGGGGAAAGGGTGGAGGATTACCGAGGAGTGACGCTAACACAGACGGCGTACAAGGTGTACGCAGGAATTCTGACGGGGAGACTGAGGGTGGAAGTGGAGGAAAAAGTGATTTTACCGCCGAATCAGGCGGGCTTCAGGAGAGGAATGGGATCCCTGGACAACATATACATTCTGAACTATCTGATAAACAGACAAGTGATGAGGAAAGAGGGGAAGTTGGTGGTCCTGTTCGTCGACCTGAGGGCCGCATTTGATGCGGTAAACAGGGAGATATTGGTGGGGACAATGAGGGACAGAGGGGTGAGGGAAGGATTGGTGAGGAGGTGCAAAGAGGTGCTGGCAGAGACGATAGGTAGGGTGAGAGTTGGGGATAAGGAAGGGGAGCGGTTTTGGACAGGTAGAGGAGTAAGACAGGGGTGTCCTCTGAGTCCAACCCTATTTACGATACTGTTGGCGGACATTGAAGAGGAGCTAATGGTGGGAGGATGGGGGGGGGTGAAACTGGGGGGACGGAAAATTTACTCGTTGGCGTATGCGGATGATGTGGCGCTACTAGCGGAAGATGAGGATGGGATGAGAGGGATGATGGGAAAGCTAGAGAGGTATCTGAGGAGGAAAGGGTTGGAAATCAACATCGGCAAGACGAAGGTCATGAGATGCAGAAGGGGAGGGGGGAGACAGAGGAAAGTGGATTGGAGGTGGAACGGGAGGAAAGTGGAAGAGGTGAGGAGCTATAAATATTTGGGATATGTGCTGACGAGGGATGGAGGACAAGAGGAGCATGTAAAGGACGGGGTGAGGAAAGCGGCGGCGGTGATGGGAACGGTGTGGGGGATTGGGAAACGGATGTTTGGGAAGGACTGGGAGAGAGGGCTCTGGCTCTTTGAAAAGCTGGTCTGGCCAGTGCTGAGCTATGGGATGGAGATATGGGGGTGGAAGGAGAGGGCGGGGGTCGAGAGGCTACAAGATAGATTCCTCAGGTGGGTGATGGGGGCAGAGAGGTGTACTCCGGGGTACATGCTGCGGGAAGAGCTGCAGAGAGAGAAATTGACGGGTAGGGCAGGAATGAGGGCATGGCCCTTCGAGAAGAAGTTGGTGGAGGGCAAGGGTGGAGAACTGACGAGGAGATGTTGGGAAGAGGTGAGGGGAAGGGCGAGGAGGGGTGAGGTGCTGGGAGGGTGGGAAGAGGAAAGGGAAAGTTATTTCCGGGAGAGGGGGTGGGGTGTGGAGGAGATTGAGAAAAGGAGAGAGGTAGGGGAAGAGTTAAGGGGGGAGGATTTAATAAGAGAAGAGAGGAGGAAGCAGGAAGGAGAGAGATGGGCTAGAATACGTGAATCTCGGTACAATGTGTGGTACAAGATGATCAAGGGGAAAGGTGTGCCGGGATATCTTCGAAAGGGTTGGGGAGAGAAGAGGTGGGGAAGAGTGTTGAAGTTTAGAGTAGGGAATGGAATGAGAGGGGGGAAGTATTGGATGGAGGAGAAGGACAGGGACTGTAGGATTTGTGGGGGAGGGAGAGAGACGTGGGAGCACGTATGGGAGGAATGTCTGGGGTGGGGATGGGAGAGAGGGTGGCAAGAAGCGGTGGGAGAAGTGCTAGGTGAAGAGGGAGAGGGAGAAGGATGGCTAAGGAGGTTAGAGGTCAAGAGGGGGGAAGGGGGGATGGATGGTGTGGATGAGAATAGAGAGCATGGGATAGAACAGCGGAAGCGGAAGTCCAAGGAGTATGTGAGAGAGGAGTGGATGGATGAGTGGGAGGGAGAGAGGGAGAGTGTGGAGTATGGAAAAGACGCGTGCGAAGACGGTAGTTCGGTGGAGATCCGGGGAGGTAGCGGGCGAGAGTGGAGTGCGGTGGCTGGTGAGCAGGGCGGCGGCGTGCGGATAGAATAAGGATTAGGTTAAGGATTTAGGATAAGAAGCGGTTGTGATGGAGGAAGAAACTGTAACCCTGAGGGGAAGCAATAAACATCATACATACATAAGCCGTGACCATAACTTTGTAATTACAAACGATCGTTTGCTGAAGTAAATTTATAATATACTGCAAATCATGCATTTGCATCTATATGGTATAAGTTTGAAACCAAGATTTAGTTTATATTTTTTAAAACTCTCGAAGATATACCCCAATTTTTACACTCCAGATGTATTTAAAACCTTAAATGTAAAATTACATACGTATGGTGAGAGAGAGTCCATTCTGGTCTGGGTTAGTTCTGGGTTAGTAGAGGGCTGAAGAAACTGTTCCAAGGGGGACCTAAAATTTTAGTATATATGTATGAATTTATATATATACACAGCACACCATGCTCGTGTTACGAGCCGAGGTTCAAGTCGGCGAGGTTTCTAAATGTAAAACCTACTTCTGAGCAATCTAGCCTTTTGGCGATTTTTAATGATTTTACTGTAAGTGAATCAGGAGCCTCGGATTAATATAACGGCCAACCAGCACTGGGGTATGACTAACCGTCAGTGGTGTGGGAACGCTCGTCAGCTCTATAGATTGCACTTTGACTCTAATCCTTGATCAACTAAAGAAATAACTAAATTTGATCAAGGGTAACGCGCTCCAAGCTTCGGATTAATATAACGGCCAACCAGCACTGGGGTATGACTAACCGTCAGTGGTGTGGAAACGCTCGTCAGCTTCGAGGATAACGTTGAGGTTTCTCAATTCCTCTTTCGTGAAGTTAAAAAATTGATTACTCAGATGGCTCGCCTTGGTTATGTCTCGAGCGGCTAAGACTACCAAGTGTTCTACGATGTTCCCTTGGTATGTTTCTTCAGTTATAGTTAAGAGAAATGTGGATGGGCTGTTTAAAATGAGTTTTAGGAATCTTTGACTTTAGATGTAAAAATAAAGATATATATATATTGTTACACTTTAAAATCGGCTTTGGTACAATATCTTAGGTTTTGAGCGCGATGAACTTAAGAGTTAGGTTGGCTCGTTTCACGTCACGAGTTAAACGGGGATGCGGTGAACAATTACTTGCCTAACAGTCGCGGTATATGGCTGAACTGTACGGTTGAATGAAACGGTTTCGAAGGAGTACTAATGCTCTATCTAATCCACGTCCACGCACTATGCTTACTGAGATACAACGGGCAGAGATACGTCTTGCTCGAAGGATTCTACTGAAGTCCGCTTTTCCTCCAGAAAATCAGGGTTTATATACTCCAGAAGTCCCGAAATTCCAGGAAAAAGTAGCAAGAGTGGGAACGTGAGTGAGTTAGTTTTGAATGTGTGAGTGTGAAATCCTAGATGCACCCAAGTGCACGCAGCTGTGGGACTGCCTTCCCCTAAGAAGAAGTCAAGGGTCGGAGCGATAACATGTGAAAGGGACGGTCGAACGGTCGAGTTTAAGACTCGAATATTACGCAAGGAGAAAGCTATGAGAAAATGAAAACGGTGTGTTTTTGGAAAAGGAAAGTCGTCAGATTCGCGCTGAGGATGTAACACTCGAGCCCAATTGAACGACCGTTGCGGATCGCTCGATTAGCTGATGGCAACGAGCGCTGCGCAGCCCTACCCCTGTATTCCCTACAGCTTTTCCTATCTAATCCCTCAGTAAAAACTTCAACCTGATCTACATAGAATGTAATGGAATAGAGCGAGGGGAAGAGCAGAGAGCAGAGAGGAGGGAGGAGGGAGGAGAGAGGAGGGAGGAGGAGAGTCGAGGAGAGAGGAAAGGGGGGAGGAAAGAGGAGAAGAAAGAGAAGCGGAGAGAGAGAGAGAGAGGACAAGGGAGAGGAGAGAGGAAAAATAAGCAAAATAAATTGCTTAATTTAGTTTGACTAATGAATGGAGATTGTTTAATTGTATCAATAAATAAACACATTGTTTAATTTATAACAATAAACATTGATCAATTTACAGGTATAAACTATTATTCCACCAAAAATTCCCACGCATAAATGCAAATAAATGAAGAAATTATAAATTGTTTAAATTTGTGACAGAGATGACGGAGACGGAGATGGAGACAGAGAAGACGTTTCTTAATAAAAACAGCTATTTTTAAGGTCCCATATCTTCACATTGGCTGAACCAATTGTTAATAACAAATATGGAAATTTATCGCCCTGGCATAGCCTTTCAAACAATGTTTGCAAAAATTTCAATTTTTAATTTGTTTATGCAGTTTGAACATTGTAAAAACCCGTACTTATTGGTTCTGGAAAAGATACAAGGTCTGTCTTTCTTTGTACTTGGCCCGAGACAAGACCTTGTCTCTTGATATATTATATAGATTATGTAAATGTATTATGCATATTATGACATAGAAAGAAAATTCAGTCTTTCCAATCATATGTTGTTGGAATGTAACAAAGCGGGCCACCAAGTACTTCTCATGCAACACATAGATTTATTGATCGAAGGGAAACACTGTTCCCTCGATCTTGGTGAATCTAATTGTAACATGTAAATCTTAATGCAAAGACACCTGTTTGTATTCAAAGGGAGGGGCATGATGGTTTAGAGATTCTTTACCGTCGTTCACGTATGTGCATCTATGCGCTTTGTACGTGCACAAATTCTCGAATTTCATATTCTTTGTTGAAGAAGACATTAAGATTAGTGAGCAATTGATGTATATTTCACACTAATTGTTATTTTTGATATTGTACATATATTATATTATATTGTATAAATTATATAAATGCGCTAGTGTATTTATGGAAACAGAGTGCAAACATGCCTCCTATACTATATCCACATTCTAACTTGACTCACCTTCTACGATTTCACATTAATCATAGATGGACTCTGTACACCAATTTGTACTTGGCCCAGCTCTTTGCATTTTCAATGCCTTTTGTGGGGTAATCTATATAGAAAACGCTGGCAAAAACTCAAGACGTTCTACTAAATGGTTTAAAAGTTGTACCGTTCTTAGATGAGGATTAGTGGTTTTGTATTCGCTAGATTCCGCGAATATTACGCACAGGTCTTAGAAAACAACTGCGCGTTAGTTAGTCCGTTCATTCTATGTTAGTAGTATGTTCATTCATTCTCATTCTCATTCATTCTATTTCTCGTAATTACGCTTCTGAGTGTTATCCAAATTTTTGACAACGATTAGTAAATGCGTCGTTGACATACTGTGAAAAGCAGAAAACTGTCTTGGTATTTCTTTATGGCTTTACTCGACAAATCTTCATTTGTATATACAACGCTATAACTTTTAAACCATTTAGTAGAATGTTTCGAGTTTTTGCCAGCGTCTTCCAAATAGGTTTATGTATGTTACGTCCCGCAACTCGAGTTTGTTTGTACCTTCGATAATCGGCTCGTTCTATTAGGATGAATGCTAATTGCGTAGATTTTCTAAAATTATATATGACAGGAAGTTCCCACAGCCAAAGTGCAGACTTGGCGTGGAATAAAAGTTAGGAATCAAAGATCCGCTCGCGCCGGATGCGGAGTCTCAAATACTGCAAGCCGCTCCTGCTTCGCCTGGAGAACCCGAGATTTCCAACTCATGCAAAAATCATGGGAACGTGCTGAAATCCACGGTCTTGATCATTGCTCATATCAATTATTGAATCGGAATTATTGAATCGATCCCCGGCTCTGGAATCTAAAAGCAACCGACGGCGCCTTGACAGCAACGTAGCAATTAATATGACGTAGCAATTAATAATCGCGTCAAGTGGCCCAAAAGTTGCTAAGCGAACCCGAAACCTCGTGTTGTAATGCGTAAACAAGCGTTAGTCGTTTATTACCTAAAGTTAGAAACATAAATGTATCAAGACCGCGGGGAGGCGAATAGCGCTCGCGATGCGTCTGGGATGGAAGGGTAAGAATGCTTGCGAAGCATCCGGTATGAGGATGAGTGGGGAGGTAGGGAACTCCGGAACTTAGGAAAGGCGAATGAAAGAATCACTCCGTGTAAATCAGTCGCATAGTGCGTTACCCAGGGTCCGCGGTCTCATTTAGAGCATAGTTGCATTTCTCCCGAACAAGTGAGTGCAAGGACTCGATTCCGCGTCATATATTCATTTTACAAATCTGTTCTTTATCACCGAAAGTCTAATTAATTCTAATTCAAACCATTATTCAAACATAATTCATCACGTTATAGTTCACCTAGCCTTAGTGTCCAGTGAGTGAGAGTGGAGAGAGAAAAGAGCGAGCGAGAAGCGAAGAGAGAAAAGAGCGAGAGTGGAGAGGACGAGATAGCGAGAGAGAGAACGAGTGAAGCGAGAGCGAAACGAGAAAGCGCACGAAACGAGCGAGCGAAACGTCTGGTGAGTCCGAATCAATTCCGCCTTCGTCGTATGTATATATGTCTGTATCTCTCTATCGAACGCTACTAACGTTGATCTCGGAGCGAACGCACGCGGGCGTTCCTTGTCCAATGCGTGTACCACACAAATTGTAAGATTGTGAATTGCTCTTTTCTTTTGAATAGACAAGGCACTTTGGCCATTAATCAGAAATCATTTATTTCATTTAACCAGTAATCCCAGTACCCAGTAAATCCTGTACGGGACTAGTCGTAACCTGATCCCAACTACCGGGTCTAACAGTTGTCGACGTGAGACCCTTTATTATTTATCATAGCCTGTTACCGCGCGCGAGTCTCCCAATCGTATAACGCTCGACCACGACACGCGTACGTAACATGTATGTACCTCTCCACGAAATTTCAATCACATATCGCAGTGTTTTGAATTTTCTATCAGTAAAGTACTATATTTGTTTTCAGTCATTTAATGAATACACACATCTATTTAGACTTTCATTGATGTCCTTTCGCACAGTACTGCAATCCATGCAAATACAAATTTAAAGAAACATTACACACCTTTGAAGTCAAGATCTACTTTCGTAAACTTTCTTTCGAAGATATCAGTTATAGCAGAAACCGAACTACTCTACAGAAACTTAACTATACTAACATACTCATTCATGTTATATTTTGATACAGATTGACAATGCCATTGCTCGGGCTCGGGAGATGGGCTTCCGTGTCCATAAGCACAGCAAACAGATACAGGCGAAAGCCGATGGCGGTCGAGGGGGTGCCGGACGCCGTGGCCGTGGACGGGGTGGGCGCCGAGGGGGTGGCGGTCGGGGGGGTGCTGGTCGGGGCGTCGTTAATTATAATTATTTTAACGTTGAGAGTATTTTTAAACAAGTATAGGCTAATTATAATTAGGGGTAATTATACAGAAAGACGGCTCCACCGATTTCAATGATTTTCATATATGTTATGGAGGATGCTTCCCAGCATCCTCTAGAGGGAAGAGGGAAACCATCCTCCATAACATATATGAAAATCATTGAAATCGGTGGAGCCGTCTTTCTGTATAATTACCTAATTAGGATTAATATAGTTATAGAAAATAGCCATAGTCTAGTCATAGCCATAGAATGTATACAATTAATATAGCTATAGAAAATAGTCATAGTCATAGTTATAGCACATTATTTGTAGTTAATTTTATCGCGGTTTTTTTAATAAATATGTTTAATTGTAACTGTGCAATTTTGTTGACAGCGTTAACTGTATCCCACATATCCTTCTCCTTCCAGCATATAGCAACATTCCCAATCCATCGATTCGCGCTTTTCTCTTTTTCAGTTTTTCAATCTGGCCGGGCATGTAGGGTAGTCGTCGTGCTATATATTGTCCGAGCGTAAAGCATAAGAAATTTCTCAACTTTCGTCGGTTTGCCACCCTATCATTTTTTGGCAGGATCCGCGATACTGTACTTGTTAGATCGTAGTGAACTTCAGTTCTACAGAAGAGCTAGATATAAATAATGAATAGATCAGATATCGTGTCAAGAATGGTCTTTATTACTCGTTCTTTGGATGAAAAGGTTATTTATTATTCGTTCTTAATTAAATATTCGCTTCCGAAGAAGTCTTATGAGCAATATTGGGCATACACCGTCTTTAAATCTGCAATCGGGTTGTAAGGCCGAACGCAATCTATTAGTATAGAAATCTATGCTCACAATTAATCCTTAAAATAAATTATTCCTTTGCTGATTCCATCAATCGAAATCCAATGATTGAGTCTCCAGGAATTTCAATATCTCAGGAGCTTTGTCAAGCGCACCTTTCGTCAGCGTCTTCGAAATGTTAGTGACAAACGAAGACAATTCTTCCTGACGACTCATGATGTCCACACCATGTGAATTTGTTCAATTTCTCAAATATTCATATTCATAGTCTACTACTTGTCTTATCGCCCTTTGAGAACTCCTTGTCTTTTAAGCGATTGTAAAATCATCTTATCTGACACTACTGCATCTTTAGTAAGATTGCAACACATAGATTTATTAATCGAAGGGAAACACTGTTCCCTCGATCTTGGTGAATCTAATTGTACAGGGTGATTCGGATAAGTGCTATCACCTTTTTACCATCGAATTTTATCGATTTTTGAAATTGGTAATTGTTTCGGCGGCCGTATAATGTCACCGGTGTCGCGTGGCTGCTTAGGGCCAACTGACCGAATCGCGCCAAATACCGACCGTCTTCCGGCAAAGGCAGAATGAGTCGGTAATCATGAGACTCGGTAGAGTCTCGCGCAAAGTAGTGGCCCCCAAAGTCGCGCGACAGCCGAGACTCTATTATCCCGAAGTGTAGCGGATTCGATCGATGCCATAATTTTTTCTCGATTTATGAAAAGGTTACGGTATTAAGGATTTATTTCTTAATTTTGTATTTTAGCTGTAATTTTTCTGAATCCGATAAGCCAAGAATCAAGCGAATCGGTTCAGTCGTTTAGGGGCTATAATTATTTTCCTCGTAGGCAAGCCCGTTTCGTTGGTAAAACATTTCTGCACTGCACAGTGGCATGGGGAAATGCGAGAGATTCGCGTGATATAATAAATGTTTTATGCATAATAAATCATATAGGGAAGCCTATCATTCTCGCACTTTGGCGAGACATAATTCTTGTTTCTCTCTTTATTATAACTATAAAACGAAATATTGAAAGACTCGGCAGCAATCCTTGATCGCGCCGCTGCTGCAGGCGTGTTGCCTCCGCCTTCCAAGAAAGGGTGAAAGCCTGGCTGTTGACTTGAGGTAACGAGAGAACTGCTGGCTCTTTCAATATTTAGCTCTATAGTTATAATAAAAGGAAAAACAAGAATGATTTCTTGCCAGAGTGCACTGATGACACGCCCTTTACTATGTTTATTATGCCACGCATCGCTCACACTTTCCGTTCCATTGTGCTGCAGAAATGTTTTATTACCGACTCATTCGGCCCTTGCCGGTTAATCGGAAGACTGTCGGTATTTGGCGTGATTCGGCCAGTTGACCCTAAGCAGTCACGCGACACCAGTGACACTAGACGGCCGCCGAGACAATTACCAATTTCAAAAATCGATAAATTTCCATGGTAAAAAGCCGATAGCACTTACCCGAATCACCCTGTACATGTAAATCTTATTGCAAAGACACCTGTTTGTATTCAAAGGGAGGAGCATGATGGTTTAGAGATTCTTTACCGTCGTTCACGTATGTGCATCTATGCGCTTTGTACGTGCACACATTCTCGAATTTCATATTCTTTGTTGAAAAAGACTTTAACATTAGTGAGCAATTGATGTATATTTCACACTAATTGTTATTTTTGATATTGTACATATATTATATTATGTTATATAAATTATATAAATGCGCTTAGTGTTTTTATGGAAACAGAGTGCAAACATGCCTCCTATACTATATCCACATTCTAACTTGACACACTTTCTACGATTTCACATTAATCATAGATGGACTCTGTACACCAATTTGTACTTGGCCCAGGTCTTTGCATTTTCAATGCTTTTTGTGGGGATTTCAGTTCCTTCGTATAAACATAATTGTATGTAACCATATACATACATACATGATTCGTTAACTTATATTTACGTGTATGAGAGTACATGTATGTACTCTCTCTCTCTTTTTCACGAAGTGCAATCTAGTCTAGTCTAGTCAGTAACAAATTAGGAAAATTGCGCCCATCAATCAATTTATTAGGCAAATATGCAGCAAACACTGTCTCCCATTTGAACCGAATGTTCCTTGTCGAATTTATGAAGAATAATATGTATTCCTAAGAGTAAATATCATATCGACTGGAAAGGGATATACAAACATCGTACTAAGCTTCTACGGATTGTGCCTTTTCAATCGAGATCTGCGAAATATGTAACGGTGAAATCATTATGATCAGTACGCGCTATGGATTCGTCGTGTGAAGACGTAAGTACCTTTTCCATTTTGCCGAAATATCTGACAGAATATCTGGCCGCGTAATTTTCCGCATCAAGAGACAACGTCTTGTCTCGGGCCAAGTACAAAGAAAGACAGACCTTGTATCTTTTCCAGAACCAATAAGTACGGGTTTTTATAATGTTCGAACTGCATAAATAAATTAAAAATTGAAATTTTTGCAAACATTGTTTGAAAGGCTATGCCAGGGCGATAAATTTCCATATTTGTTATTAACAATTGGTTCAGCCATTGTGGAGATATAGGACCTTAAATATAGCTGTTTTTATTAAGAAACGTCTTCTCCGTCTCCGTCTCCGTCGTCTCTGTCACAAATTTAAACAATTTATAATTTCTTCATTTATTTGCATTTTTCGTGGAAATTTTTGGTGGAATAATAATTTATACCTGTAAATTGATCAATTTTTATTGTTATAAATTAAACAATGTGTTTATTTATTGATACAATTAAACAAT
Source organism: Crossocerus cetratus (assembly GCA_963675795.1). Lineage (NCBI taxonomy): Eukaryota > Metazoa > Arthropoda > Insecta > Hymenoptera > Crabronidae > Crossocerus > Crossocerus cetratus. Next base: position 2,253,770 of record CAVMBF010000001.1, read on the forward strand.
CTCCATTCATTAGTCAAACTAAATTAAGCAATTTATTTTGTTTATTTTTCCTCTCCCCTCTCCCTTGTCCCCCCTCTCTCCTCTTCTCATTCTTCTCCTCTTTCCTCCCCCCGTTCCTCTCTCCTCTCCTCGTCCTCTTCTCACCCCTCCTCTCTCTACTCTCCCTTGGCCGCTCCCTCGACTCTCCTCTTTCTCATCCTTCTTCCCACCTCCCACCTCCCACCTCCCACCTCCCACCTCCCACCTCCCACCTCCCACCTCCCACCTCCCTCCTTCCACCTCCCTCCCCCACCACCCTCCCCTCTGCTCTTCCCCTCGCTCTATTCCATTCCATTCTATGTAGATCTGGTTGAAGTTTTTACTGAGGGATTAGATAGGAAAAGCTGTAGGGAATACAGGGGTAGGGCTGCGCAGCGCTCGTTGCCATCAGCTAATCGAGCGATCCGCAACGGTCGTTCAATTGAGCTCGAGCATGGTGCGCGGTGTACATATATATATACGTTTAAGTATATTTATGTACATATCGGGAGACTCAATAGAGTCTCATGCCAAGTAGTAGTCCGCAACCAAACAAGATTGTGCCTGAAGAAAGTGTGCTGCATTCCGGGTTACGAGGTCTCATCAGTAAAGTGTGAACTTCGTAAGGAATAGGTACGTAGATTACACTGAGCATAAGAGTTATTTTAAAAATACCTCTGTATTAAAATATATTATATACAAAATGAGCGAATTTATTTTAAACTAACGCAATAGAGCTATTGTTGAACGCGGCGAGTGGTTAACAGAAGATCATGTAGATTTATTCCATAATTAAATACGCAAGTATTCCGATTTTAAACTACAGTTAACGTATAAAGTTAATTTTCCGGAAATAATTGAACGTGTTGAACGCCATACAAAACATATTCAAATATTGCATAGCAGTTGTGGAGGGGGTCATTGGGTTTGTACTTTTTATGATTGTAAAAGTATAATTGTTTACGATTCTCATGTGGGAATTCGGGCAGAGAACATAAGAGTGGTAAATGCAGACATCCGAACTTATTTAGAGACTCTATATCCTTTTATGGATTTGGAAAAGAATCCGATTAAATTTCCTAAGGTTCAAGATCAACCGAACGGTAATGATTGCGGTGTTTTCGCCATCGCTTTTGCAACTTCACTGTTATTTGATATTAATCCAGAAAATGTTTTGTATGAACAAAATTTAATAAGATCGCATTTAATGAAGATTTATGACATGCAAGTAATAGAGCATTTTCCATGCATCGAAACACAACCACCGTTAAAGCTCATTTCTTTAGAAACTTTGAGAAAACGTCGTGATGTAGCGACACGGCAAAGATTACATCGAAGTAGAGAAACTGATGTGATACGGCTAGAGCGACAGAAAAAAGATGCCCTCGCTCATAATCGAAAATATGAGGTTTCGAGCGATATAAATTTTAAAAAAAGATGCGAAACATATACGCAAAATATAGAGGAGGAACGCAAAAAGAAAAGAGATTTGTACAAGAAAACTCGCCGAAATGAGTGTACTAGAAAGCGCGATAGTTATACGGCAAACATAGAAATTGAGCGCAGTAAACGTCGCGAGAGGTACGAGAAAGATGCCGAAAGTGAGCGCATTAGAAAACAGGAGGATTATGCGGCAAACATAGAAATTGAGCGCAGTAAACGTCGCGAGAGGTACGAGAAAGAAGCCGAAAGTGAGCGCATTAGAAAACAGGAGGATTATGCGGCATACATAGAAATTGAGCTCAGTAAACGTCGCGAGAGGTACGAGAAAGAAGCCGAAAGTGAGCGCAGTTTTTTTATTTTGCAAAGAAAATAAGTTTTAAAGCATATAAATCGATAGAGAATCGTTTGACAGTTCCAACGAGACTAATTAGAACGTTTGACAGTTACTAGTTTTCTCACAATTTGCAAAAATAGATGCGGGACAGGTCTGACGTCAGCCGCGTTTCCGCGAAAACGTAATCCCTCAAAATACATTAAAATGTAAATAAAAGCGCCAAGTAGTTTAATGATCCAAAAATGGAATCGATATCACACAAGAAAGCCAAGTTTTCAATCAAAGATACCACACGTTAATTAAATAATTAACATGCATCTCTAACTTTAAAACTTGGAATGTGCATACTTAATTACCAATCAAAAAATATTACTAGCATATGACTACCTTGACACAAATTTGCACATGCCAAGTTTTAAAGCTTGAGATGCAAGTTAATTAATTAATTAACGTATGGTATCTTTGATTGAAAACTTGGCTTTCTTGTGTGATATCTATTCCATTTTTGGATCATTAAACTACTTGGCGCTTTTATTTACATTTTAATGTATTTTGGGGGATTTCACGCCTTTTTGGTTGTTCATATTTTGAAGAAAAATACAATCGGACTGTACCACCACATTCATATAACCGTCATCATTGTTTTGACACATCACCAGTCATGGCATAACCAATGTGTCGGTATAAAACCATGTTATCTGCACAGCGCTCTGCAGCACTTCGCAGTGGTGCCATCTCGCGTGAAACACGTGAGAGTAACATTTTTAGGAATTGTATTAATCCGGACGATGAAACTCTTAATCCGCTTTGCCTTTACCACGAGAAAAATAAAAGAGGAAATTCATATCTCCGGAACGACTGGACCGATCCACATGATTCTTGGCTCATTGGATTCAGAAAAATCAACGATGAAATACAAAATTCTGAAATAAATTCTTGGGGCTCTAACTTTCGCATAAATCGAGGTGAAAGTTTGGTAACTAAGGATAACAGCTAGTGTTCGGGATAATACAGCCTCGGCTGTCGCGCGCCGGAGTGTCATATATATATGGAGAGGGAACTTCTACTTGGCGCGAGACTCTACCGAGCACAGTATAAGTATCCAACCAGTAGAGTCACTCTCTGAAATTTGTGAAGCTCGTTTGCGTTTGGCCAAGGGAATGTTTTGATTCATGCCAGGATCCGACGCCAGAGGCGCGACAGTGGCACCATGACAGTATGACAGGTCAAGCAAGTCAGACATAACCCGAATTCAATCATATCGGCGAGCAAGACTGTGTAGTACTCATTATTGTCATGCATTACGGTAGACGCCAGTAAAACCAATAAATCAATTCGTGGGCGGTGTTCCTTTATTAATAATCGAGCCTAACGTTACAACATACAGGGATGCCACTAAAGAGCACAAAAGCTTAATGATGCTTTCCGAAGAGAAGATTACGGAAAGTTATCATGACAAAATGAAAATACTCTTAAAGAATACTATTAAGTGAGTTTTGCGATGATTAACCATTCCTGCTATTGTGAAAGGGATGCCCTTTTGTAATGTAAGGTTTATGATTCACAGCGATGGTGTGCAGGCTGATAATCCACTCTGGGGTGTTCTGGCTGAGGACTAGGCCCCTCCGCAGGGGACCAGGACTGAGGGCGGCTGCATGCTGAGGCTCATGCAGTCGCCGAGGTGCTCGCACCTAGTGGGTAAGTGGACGAAATTGACTGTCCTGTGAGACAGGGGCAGGCCGGAAGCATGCCGAACAAGGCGTTCCTGGCCTGGCCCCAGGTATGTCCGAATGGTGACCTCCGTGGAGGGTTTAGTCGGTAAGAGTCCGACATACCCCCGTCCTCTCCTCAGGAGCATGGGGGATCCATGAGGATTTCCCCCACGAAAAAAAAAGAAGCTGATAATCCAGTTGCACTACTTTGCACACCACCTGGATCAGGGTTTGTACAAGGCTGTACAAGGCTGTCAAAACGTGCAAGTACGTATTCATCCCAGGGGCTGGAAGTATACTCCGGTTGGGGAATGAAATGAAGGACGGAAGGTATTGGGAATGTGAGGAAGAAAGGAAGTGTAGGGTACGTTCCCTTTCATATTGAACTACGTTTCTATATGGATATACTGGCAAACCACATTTGTTGAAATTAATGTGTTCTGTTGCAGATTTCATTTTACCCGTTGTTAGTGAATGAAAAATAACTATTGGAATCCTTGGCAAGAATTCCCGAGTCCACAATTTGTTCTTCATAATGGATGGTACAAGGTGATCGGGGTGGAGAAGGAACCTGAATATTTAAAGAGAAGCGAAGGAAACGAAGCGGAAACGTGGGAACATGACTTGGAGAGATGCAGGGAAGCACAGGGTAGCGATGAGGGTGTACAGGAGAGTATAAGGAGGATTCCGGCGGAGGACGGGAAGGGTGAAGAGTGAATGGGGAGATTAGACAGGGAAAGGGAAGAGGGGCTTGGGAGATAGAAGGAGGGAAGGAAGAGTGAATGGAAGTATGAAGAATCACGGAAACGGAAGCCCAAGGAAAGAATGAGGGAAATGATGAAAGTATGAAAGGAATGAAAGAATGTGTAAGGAAGGCAAAGAAGGGGATAGGATACGTGTATGTAAAGGAAACAGGCAATGATGTGATGATAGATTAAGGGTGTGAGTGTGCAAGGGTGCTGATGTGTGTGTAAGAGCGGAAGAGTGTAAATGTGGAAAAACGGCTAATGATCCGAAGAGTCGAAGCCAATTCTTTATAAATTAAAATGTGTAAATAATATTGTAGTATAGATTATCGTAGAATAAGTATTAGGATAAATGTTTGGTGTGTGAGGCAGCACAAGATGTGAGAGGAACAGAGCCAGGATGTATATGAAATGGAATAAAAAATAAAATGAAGTAACTTAGTGGAAGGCTGTATTATTTATTTATTGGTCAGTGGGGAGCTATGTGAGGAGCTCCAGGGAGAGAAAAGAAGGTGGAAGGCAGGAAAAAAGGCGTGGTACTGGGAGAGTAGGATGGAGGAAGGAAAAGCAAGCGGGATTGCGAAGGACTGTTCGAGGAAAGTAAGAATAGAGGGATAAGAGGAAAGGGGGAAACTAGAGGTGAGGAGGAAGGAAAGGGCTTTTTTGAAGAGAGAAGATTCATAAGCGGGGAAGTGCAGCTCTACGGGGAGGAAGGGAGGGAATTGCAGGAGATGGTGGAAAGCAGGGGATAAGGACATAGCAGGATAAGGGCAGTGAGATTCAATAGGTGATGGTGGAGTGGTGAAAGCGAAAGGAGTGGAGGGATACCTAGAGAAATGATGGGGAGCAAGTAGGTGAAGAAGAGTCGCGAAGTACAGACTGGGTAATGGGACCAGGGAAGGAAGGTACTGGGAGGTGGAGGAGAAAAGGATCTGTAGCATCTGCGGGTGGGAGGAAGAGACGTGGGAAGAGAAGGAGAGAGGCGAAAATGCGCGAGGGAGGGTTGGATGAAGTGGAAAAAATTGAATAGTAAGAGAAAGGCTAAGGAAACGGAAGACCGAGGGAGAGAAGCAGGAGGAGGAGCGAGGTAAGAGAAAGTGGAATAAAGGAAAGAGAGAGAGAGGATATGTGGGAAAGGCGGGGATGAGCGAACGAGTAATATATTAGTAATAAAAAGAGCGATGATACATTTTATTCTTTTATTTTTTTTCTAAAATACAACTTTTATTTTCTTGTTTTCGGCCTTGCCTCCCAGCCCTTGTCCTCCAAAAACGCGAAGACCGCATCCCAGGTCTGCAATAAAAAACTTATCTTTAAACTGAAAAAAGTAGAAAGAACAAAATTCATATTAAATGTGAATATTTACCAAAGCCTGCGCCGGTGCCGCTCCCCTTTTCTCGAGGCGGTCGAGGCGGGCGAGCACCTTCTCAAACTGTAAAAAAATGTAAATTGTATGAAAGGCGCATTTCAGAGGTAGCATAATTACAAAAAAGAACTTGCCGATTTCCAGGTCACAGGTTTGTGAGAATTATCGCGCGAGGCCTCCCCGCGCGGTCTTTTCCCGGCTTTCTGTAACAGAAAAAAAACATTACATGTCAAAGGGTTCTATAAAAATTATAATACGCAGATGGGAGCCGAGCCGTATGTTTTATGCAGATGATGATAAACTTACGGATGGTTCGGCCTTTGTAGGCGCGAGTGCCGCGGCTTCGCCGCCCTTTTGGGCGAGCTGCTTGACCAGCTGCAGCAGCTCATCACTATTGTTGCTGCTGCCGCTGCTCGTCTCCATGGGTGTCGACATCTGCGAAAAGTAATACATATAGAATGATATGCGCTTTGAATTAGAAGATTTAAAAAAAAGAGAATGGCAGTGAATATGAGATAGGCCGAAAAACAAGGAGTGAGAAGCATACGACAGATCAGGGAAATATGGGAGAGAAAACGATGGACCGTTGTAAATCCGATAGAGCCACCGTGAAGAGGGCAAGATAGCATGCAAAATAACAAGAAAATGCCAAAAAATACGACGGATCGGAAAACGCCAGAGAAAAATGCAATGCGGAGAGAATGCAAGATCATCCCGCAAAGCTACGAGGGAGTGTGCGGAGACGGAGGGCCGGGAAAAGGCCGAAGAGAACGCGAGAGAAAAGATAAAGGTGTCGTGAAAGAACGAAAGAGCGTGCGAGAGGACGTGAGAATACGCGGGGCCGGCAGGAAAACTCGGGAAAGAGTATGGAAAACGCGCAAGGCAGGAGGCCACGATAGATGAGAGGATACACGCAATGAACATGAATTTCCCAAAGGATGCCGAGAAAACACGGGATAGCATATGCAAGAGACAGGGCATTGCTGGATGTTCTAAAAAGCTGGGATAGTGCAAGAAGCTCTAGAGCCAAATAATTCATTGTAAAAATGTACCTTTTTGGTTGTTTTTGAGCTGTTGACTTTATCGTGCTGGCCGCGGCGATATCGATCGGATAATGGGATGATTCTAGAATTGAGGAGGCGACACAGAAGAGGAACAGAAGAAGTTCGTCGATGCTCACTTGAGCGATAGCACGACACGCTCCAACGAGGCACGAGTCCATTCGAGAACAGACACGCGAACACGTAGCCAGTGCGCATCAGATTTGATTGATTGATTCTGAAATTGATTCTGGTGTGGTGTGGCTGCAAGTGCGAAAATGTCATCGAATTTTGTTTGTGCAGTGCCATTTTGCAACCGAACCTACGCGTCCCCGGGAAATCCGAGCCTGTTCCGCTTCCCGAAGGACCACGACTGGTGAGTACAATAACTTTCATCTTGATTTTGTGTGTCTTTGAAAGCTCTTCAATTCATGTTAATCGCGGTAAATCAGTTCGGTCAGTAAAACGGTGGGTGGGATTCTTTCGACTGAGGTCTGCCAAGTTTCTCGTAAAATTTACCCGTCATGATGTTCGTGCCCTGACGTAGCGTCTCCAAAAATTAATTTCGCGGTGCGTGCGAATCGACGTTTCGACGCGAAGTGCTCCGCGTCCTTGCTATATTGTGTTGCGGGCAGACCGGCGCCCCAGCTGAGCCTCTGATACAATGTAACATGCCGGCATATTCCCAGATTGAAACAGCTATTTGCGTCTGTTTGCGTCTAAACTTGGTGCTGAAATTAAAAAGTTATTTCACCAAAAGGTATTTCAAATACAGATGCTTTCTCGGATCTGCTTTCTCGAACACGCTCGCCGCTGACCCAGGATCTAGCTCCGCAATGTTGATACGAGTGCTGCGTGCAAATCCAATGATAATAAGTTTATTTATTATTTGAGCTAGAGATTGTTCTCGTTTTAAATGATTTGTGGTTCTGAGAAAAACCGTTTTTCTTGGTCCTCTACTATAGTATACTCAACTACCATACTATATGGACCAGTATATTTCGGAGTTAATTTCCTAGAATTTGTCACGTGTTTGGTTTCTAGATAAACCTTGTCGCCAATGTTATATTTTATGCAATTAGTCCTTTTATCGTAGTATTCTTTATTCCTTTCTTTTGAATTGATATTATTTTTCCTCGCTTTTTTTCGTGATTTAATTAGTTTGAGCGTGAGATTATCTAAACCCCAAAATACATTAAAATGTAAATAAAAGCGCCAAGTAGTTTAATGATCCAAAAATGGAATAGATATCACACAAGAAAGCCAAGTTTTCAATCAAAGATACCACACGTTAATTAATCAATTAACTTGCATCTCTAACTTTAAAACGTGGCATGTGCATACTTAATTACCAATCAAAAAATATTACTAGCATATGAATACCTCGACACAAATTTGCACATGCCAAGTTTTAAAGCTTGAGATGCAAGTTAATTAATTAATTAACGTGTGGTATCTTTGATTGAAAACTTGGCTTTCTTGTGTGATATCTATTCCATTTTTGGATCATTAAACTACTTGGCGCTTTTATTTACATTTTAATGTATTTTGGGGGATTTCACGCCTTTTTGGTTGTTCATATTTTGAAGAAAAATACAATCGGACTGTACCACCACATTCATATAACCGTCATCATTGTTTTGACACATCACCAGTCATGGCATAACCAATGTGTCGGTATAAAACCATGTTATCTGCACAGCGCTCTGCAGCACTTCGCAGTGGTGCCATCTCGCGTGAAACACGTGAGAGTAACATTTTTAGGAATTGTATTAATCCGGACGATGAAACTCTTAATCCGCTTTGCCTTTACCACGAGAAAAATAAAAGAGGAAATTCATATCTCCGGAACGACTGGACCGATCCACATGATTCTTGGCTCATTGGATTCAGAAAAATCAACGATGAAATACAAAATTCTGAAATAAATTCTTGGGGCTCTAACTTTCGCATAAATCGAGGTGCAAGTTTGGTAACTAAGGATAACAGCTAGTGTTCGGGATAATATAGCCTCGGCTGTCGCGCGCCGGAGTGTCATATATATATGGAGAGGGAACTTCTACTTGGCGCGAGACTCTACCGAGTCTCCTGATACGCACAGTATCTGTATTTGAATTCTCGTTGGTAATTCCAGTTCAATTCCAAAAACTAATTCATAAGTGGAGGAATTGGTGGAAGTATGTGGAACCGTGTTGTACGAGAACATCGCGAAATCTATCCATTTATCTCAATCTGTTTGGTCTGGTTTAACATTTGTGGGTGGTAAGCTGTTGTTTGGATTTGTTTTATTTTGAACAATTTTGCTACGTCTTTTAGCAGTTTTGACGTGAAGTCTTTACCCTGATCTATTAATATCGATTTAGGAATTCCAAATTTACAAATGAAGTTTCTCGTAAAGGTTTCGGCAATTGTCTTCGCTTCATGATTTTCAATTGGATAAGCTTGCGAAAATATTGAAAGATCGGAACGCACATTCTGACAAAAGCCAGAGTAAGCGCCACTTACACACGCACGCCTGGTCACACCGATGCACTACATATGCAGCACGAAGCTGCGTGAATTTTTCAAGTTAATTGAATATGTTATCAAATTTGATAAATCTAGCTACACTGATCGAAAGAGCATGTCATAATACTGCAGTGCATATAATAGTTTCCGTTTAAAATATGCCGCAGGTTCATAAAACCTGATTCAAATACTGTCGCCAGTAGCCACATCACTGTCACGTAAGTACGTAACCAAACTGACAGGCCGGTAGAATTTGAATCAGGTTTGAATCGGCTGAATTAGGGGGAAAAAATTGCAATTGTTTTTGACAAAATGGCGTCGTGTTGAAAGACAAACATTAAGTGAAAATTTAGTGTTTGTCTTTCAACTCGACTCAATTTTGTCAAAAACAATTGCAATTTTTTCCCCCTAATTCAGCCGATAGCCACATTCATACTGAACATTAATAACTTTGTTTTTTTAATTTCCTATAGCTTTAGCGGAAGTTATCGTGCGCACCATGGGAAAAGAGGATATTAATGACGGTCCACGTCACTCCTGGACTACAATATGAAACGGCTTTCAAAAAATCATGGAAGTTGTATATGAATATAGTAGTGTATTGGTGGAGGGTTCTGGGACAGTGGCGAGGGGGGTGCGGGGAAGCGGGGGAGGGAGCCCGTGCTCTTCGACGGCGGTGTCGAGTAATCAATTAGCAGGTGATTAAGATAATTACCCAAACATAGATAACATTTCACGTGTCACCTAGATTGTATATATAAACATAACATTTCACGTGTCACCTAGACGGTATATATGATTTGAATCAATGAGGATTTTTTATTGTCCTTTTCGACGGCGCTGGGCCAGTGGCGAGGGGAAGCGGGGGAGAGAGCCCGTGCTTTTCGACGGCGCTGGGACAGTGGGATGGGAAGGTGCGGGGAAGCGCGGGAGGGAGCCGATCCTTTTCGACGGCGCTGGGACAGAGACAAGGGGAGTGCGAGGAAGCGGGGGAGGGAGCCCGTCTTCTTCGACGGCGGTTTCGACCATTTCACGTGTCACCTAGATTGTATATATATAAACATAACATTTCACGCGTCACCTAGACTGTATATATGATTGGAATCAATGAGGATTCTTTATCACGGAGTATTTCCAGGTATAGGATCCCGCGTGCCGCTGGAGTTTCCAGGTAGCAGACGAGTGACCGAGTTTATCTTAAATAACATTTCACGTGTCACCCGCCTATTGTTTATGTGTATGCATAGGTATTCGCTGGGAAGATTTTCTATGCAGCGTGGATGATTCAAAGAATCGATAGCTGCCTATGGTTATACCGGAGTGTTTACATTTCGCTTGGCGCCGCTTAGGCGAGCATGCTTTGCGCCGGGGTTGTCAAGTCCTTAGCAGGCGCCGAGTATCTCTCGCTGCATGTTTCACGGGCGCGCTTTACCCGGCCCAATGGGGAAAAAAATTCAATGCATGAATTGCCCCGCGCAGTTTGTGAGTAGGGCTACATTGGGAATATTCGAAGAATCCTTGAGAGGCTAACTATTCCGAGCGCAGGGCTTGTCTCTACATGCTTCACGAACGCGCTTCGGAGGGCGCGATGGGAAAAAAATCACTGCGTGAATGTCTCGAACAGAATTTCGAGAGAGAGTAAATGGCTACGTCTAAACAGTTTCGTAAGTGGGGCTGCATTGGGAATGTCCGAACAATCCTTGAGTTCTCACACGCTTCTTGAGACACCAACGTTCTCTTTCAGCTGCGGAGGGTGCGTACCCACCCAGGAAAAAAAATAATACATGAAATGCATGGTCTCCTTCTAACGTACCAACCGTTGCCAATTTGGCAAGTATTACCTGACCCCCCCCCCCCCCCCCCCCCAGCCGTCGAACGCCCGGACAGCCCGGCTCTCTATCATAAATCACCAATCGTCACACCTAGCTATTCGACTTCGACACACAAGTCGGAATCCTAATTATGACATGCGGGTGAGAGAGAGGAAGAATGCTACATACAGTACATACCATACAGCACGGCATAGTACAGTGCATACAGTATGTGTTGTAGAGGCTGTATAGGCTCAGAGAAAATCTCGCGCCTCCAGCCGAACACTTAGGAAGGTTTACATTTCACGCGCCGCCTAGGTTTATCAGCCGCTGTGCCGTCGGAGAAGTTTCTGTCTCTTTCTATCTTAGGATGCACGCTGCCCTACTGCAGCCCTTTCAAGAATGCATATAATGAAGCGCATTCGACATTCTCGCTTCATTAGTATTTCTCACTAAATCCATGGCTAACCTACGCCCAGTGAAAAAGATTGCTTTCTCGCCGTGCAGTCTTCAGGAGCACGCCCTTGTCGTGATATTTCGTCGCGGCATCGGACGATTTTCTTCCGAGGATCGAAAGATTTTGTTTCATTTGTTTACGAACGTTGCTCAGTTCCAACAATTAAAAATAAAGTGTGCATTTACGCGAACTTTCGACAATCGCGGGCCGTATTTGTCCGTATCGCTATTCAATCCGCTGGATTTGTGGTTGGACATTGTGCAAAGAAAAATTTTGCCCTTGGACGTCTATCCGAGGCTGCATGTATCGGTAAGGAGGCTCGACTTTGATGCGAGGAGTGTGAATAAAAGATTGCGTCATCATCGCCACCCCGATGAGGACGTTGAAGAAAATCGTGTGGCCGATCGTCATCGGTAAATACTTAAACGGCGAGTACTCCGAGATGTACAGTCGTCACATCGAGCGGTTGATGCGCCAGGATTCATCGAGCACAGTGCTGATCTATTGCACGAAGCGATTCAGCCAAATTGTGCGTCCATATCCGATCCGCGTAGCAGTGAGCACTGTGTGGGAGTGCATCGAGGAAGGCGAGGTGACCATTGTAGCCGTTGAGGCTGACATTTAATAATCTACCAGAAGAGGAAGAAAACCAAGAAACAGCCATGGATATCAGCGAGCGTATGTTCCAAGCATTGACGAGCTCTTCGGACTTGGTGCGGAGCGCGAGTGAATACCGCGAGTGGTTTCAACAATACGAGAATTGTCTCACTCTCATAGCCGAATATATGCGGAAGACCAAAGACACTGCATCGATTGGCGCGAAGCAGCATATGGTGTCCATCCTGTGCAGATTAAAGAGTCTGAATGTGTCTGTGCGGAGGCGATTTTCACGGATGGGCAGCGGCGTGAGTGGCGAAGTGCAGGTAGCGCGACCCTCCACCCTCGTTTGGGATCAAGTTGAAACGGCCTTTAAGAACCGTATTATTACGGGTATGGTCACAAACTCCAACCATAAAGACCCGAAACATTTTCTACAGGACGCTCGCAGAATAGTGCAGAATCAGATAAACGACGCGATCAATACACACAAACACGTGAAGGTGAATGTCAATCTCGAAGCTAAATACGAGCTGCACGGGACGATCGCCGTGAAGAGTTTCAGTGCGCAAAACAGTGAACTGTTCCACGCGAGTAATCTGCGACGGTGGTACTCGGACAAAGTGGTGCGCCCAGTGCTCGCGGCAATGTCCGAATTTCAGAACCGTGATAGTGGGTGGGCATTGCGCGAAATCTTGCATCTGATGGTGCATATAAACAAGTACCAGCCGTTAAGACCGGGCTGTCACATCACTCTGCCACTGGAAGTGCGACGGAAGAAAGCCGTCGTCAACATTCAGTGCAACGATGGAGCGTGTTTCTTTTGGGCAGTTATGGCGAGCCTCTATCCAGTCACCGACGAACGGAACATCAGCAGAACGAGCTCGTATCCACCGTACGAGGAGAGGCTCGATATCAGTGGGATTCAATTTCCAGTGGAATTGAAGGACATCTCCAAATTCGAGCGGAACAACAACATTTCGGCGAATGTGTTCGGATGGGAGAAGAAAACATGCGTGCCGCTTCGCATCACGGACAACCTGCAAAACGATCATGTTAACCTGCTGCTGATCGAGAATCCCCGGGCTACTGCGGATCAACCAAATCGCTACCATTACACAAGCATCCGGAACATTTCGAGACTGGTGTCTATGCAGTTGAGCCAACGCAAATGCGCAAAACATTTATGCAACCGGTAAGCCATATTTCCTTCGAATATTCTGTGGATAACAAAGACTCTCGATAAAGAAACAAAAAAAAACTAATAATTCATGTTTTTTCCCCTATCAGATGTATGCATTATTTCCGGACAGCTGACAAGTTGGCAGCCCACACGGTAGACTGCGCGCTGATTCCAGCGTGTAAAGCGGTGCTTCCGACGGACGAGGAGAAGACACTGAGATTCAAGAATTATCAGAATCAAGAGCGAGCACCTTTCGTCATATACGCCGATCTCGAATGCCTGCTGGAGGGCGTGGATAGCGCGGCGCCGCAAGTACCAGGTAGCCCCGGCATATACCAGCAACATAGACCGTTCAGCGTCGGTTATTACGTTCACTGTTCGTACGACGACTCGTTGTGCCGGTATCGCTCTTATCGCGCCGCGACGGGAAGTATGGAGTGGTTCGCGAACGAATTAAGGGAATTAGGCGAGAGAATTAAAATCATTTTCGACAAAGTGGTTCCAATGAATCACCTCACCGACGAGGAGAAGCGGGGATTCCATCGAGCGACGCATTGTCACATATGTTCCAAAGTTTTCATCGATGGGGGGAAAAAGAAGGTGCGCGACCACTGTCATCTCACCGGTACTTATCGCGGTGCGGCGCATTCAAACTGCAACTTGTCGTATAGGATTTCATACACGGTGCCAGTAGTTTTCCATAATTTATAGGGATACGACGCGCATTTTGTAATCATGGCGCTTGCAAACGCATTTGATGGAAAGGTCGATCTGCTTCCGCTGACAAAGGAGAAATACATCTCTTTCACCAAACATACGTGTAGCGCGCAGGAAGCATATATGCAATTCAAAAGAACAGGACGGAAGGTCAAGCATATAAAATTCTGTTTCATAGACTCTTTTAAATTTCTGAGCACCAGTCTCGACAAATTAGCTTCATCCCTCGGCAGAGATAAATTGCGTATCGTGCGAAAGGAATTCGCGCATGTTTCCCCCAGGGCTTTTGATCTTTTGACGAGAAAGGGGGTGTTTCCCTACGACTATCTAACATCTTACGACAAACTGAGCGAAACGGAATTACCGGCACACGGGGCGTTCTACAACCGGCTAAATGATCGCGACATAACCGACGCTGAATATACACACGCCAAGGATGTGTGGTCGGAATTGGCAATCGGGTCACTGGCCGAATACAGCGATGTATACCTAAAGGTCGATGTCGTGTTGCTTGCCGATATTTTTGAAAACTTTCGGGCAGATTGCATGGCGAGTTACAACTTAGATCCGGCGCATTATTACACCCTTCCCGGTTTTACGTGGGACGCGATGCTAAAATATACGGCTATTGCGTTCGAACTGCTCACGTGTATCTGTTACGCATCCAGATCTCCGAATCGCCCGAATTTAGCCAAATACGACCCAGGCTATCAAACCCTCTTTATCGAAATTCCGCGGGCATTCAAATCAAATAATTCGCGTCGCGCTTCAACCAGCGGATATTTCCGCGGACAATTAGATTTTATAACTTGACGCCTGGCACGCAGATGTGCAGCTGCCAGCAGGAATAGCGTGGACAATTAAAGGACTAGGACGCGACGTCTGACTCCCAGATGACTAATCCCTGTAGAAATTGAAAGAGCTTAAAACCCGCAATTAAATAATAAACGAATTAAAGTAATAAAGGCAATCATCGTGCGTGACTTCTTCGAAGACGTCGCTAAGCCTAACAATAGATGCTTCGAAATTAGCAAGCAACCCTTGCAGCTGCGAGTCCGAACCGGCGTACCCGGCGGACAATACAATCATAAAACCTCGCTCGCCTCGCCCGAGCTCGACTAGCGAGGAAGGCCCCGGGATACTCCCGCGCTCAGCTGCCCTTCCTCCTCGCCGCAATCTCACGCGCCGATTCCTCGCGCACAAAATAAGGGCCGAGTACCCGAGAAGCAATCAGCCGCGTCGGCTGGCCGGAAATACGTCACGGAGTAGAGCTCCTGCGAAGGGCCTCCAATCAGAAACTCGCTCGCGCCCACGTGGTCAAGCCAGCCTGCGATTGGCCGCCGATCACGTGCCAGGAGTAGGAAGCCACGCGACCGGGCTTCCTGACTTAGAATCAGAGGAGCGACACACAGGACTTATTCTGCCGTTTTAACGAACAGAACCTTCTCCGCCGCCTTAACTCACAGACTTATCTCCGCCGTCTTAGCGACTAGATCACTTCAAAACTTGTACTGGACAGTAGTAGCTTTATTTTGAATCTCTTGAATACATTTCATCAATATTCTTGAACTCCTAAATTCGTTTTGCTTATTCTTCTATTCCAATTTCCCGCAACTCCGCGAGCAGGGTGCCTCAGCACCCCACGGGCACACTTACCCACGTTCACCTCTCTTAAACCGCCGAACACGCAACATATCGACATGTTGCTATTTTTCGAGCGAGGGATCCGCGGCGGACTAAGTCAATGCTCGCACAGGTACGCGCGTGCGAACAACAAGTACCTGCCCTCGTACGACCCAGCGAAACCCTCGACGTACCTGATGTATTATGATATTAATAATCTGTACGGTTGGGCGATGTCGCAGCCTCTACCGTACGGCGGTTTTCGGTGGGTCTCCGAGACGTTCGACGTAAATTCCATTCCGCTGGACGGCCCCCTGGGGTATGTCCTCGAAGTGGATTTGGAGTATCCGCGTGAACTCCACGACTCGCACGCCGACCTTCCCAACCACGAGGACCCGCCGACGAGAAAGTCAACGAGTACCGGAAATAGAAAGTTACTCGCTACCTTCGTAAATAAGACGCGATACGTGACACACTATAGATATCTGCGGCAGGCCCTAAAGCATGGTGTAAAGATAACCAAGGTGCACCGTGTGTTAGAATTCAAGCAATCACCCTGGTTACGCGAATATATCGAACTGAATACGGGCTTCCGCACAAAGGCCACTAGCGAATTCAGTAAAAACCTGTTTAAATTGATGAACAACGCGGTTTTCGGAAAAACGATGGAAAACGTACGAAAGCATTCAGACGTGAAATTACTTACGAAGTGGGAGGGGCAACACGGTGTCGAGGCGGCGATCGCGAAGCCAAATTTCCATAGCCGTACAATATTTTCCGAAAACCTGATGGCTGTCGAACAGCGAAAAGTTATAGTCAAATTTCTCAAACCCCTGTACGTCGGTATGTGCATCTTGGACATTGCAAAAACGAGCCTGTACGAATTTCACTACGAGCACATGCTTCCGAGCTTCGCTGCCAGGTGCAAGATAATGTACACGGACACCGACAGTCTAATTTACGAGATAGCGAGCGACGATGTGTACGAACACATGAAGCGCAACTCGGACCGTTTCGATACCAGCGATTACGCCGTGGACAACCCGTATGGTATTCAGCGATTAAATAAAAAGGTACCGGGTCTCATGAAAGATGAGAATAACGGGGCAATCATGACCGAGTTCGTAGGGCTGAGGGCAAAAATGTATGCCACCCGGGTGCATGGTAGAGAGGAATGCGACAAAAAAATCAAGGGCATAAAGAAGTGTGTCACGGCCAACCGCATAGAGTTCGAGGACTACGTTCGGTGTCTCGAGCACTCGATAGAGAAGAAGGTCGTACAAAATTGTATTCGGTCCCATGCGCACAAAGTGTATTCCATCAGCGAGGAAAAACTTGCGCTCAGTCCGCGCGACGATAAGCGGTATGTTCAACGAAATTCGACGAGCACGCTCCCCTGGGGGCATTACAAAATAGAATAATGTACAGTATGGATGGATGGATGGATGGATGTAAATAAATGTACAGCAATAGTAATAATAATAAATGTTTATATTTTTATATTCAAATAACATCATTCTTCTTTATCCATGAATTGTGAACCTTATCGAATCCCAACCACTTCACATATATCATATCTCCCTTTTTGCGCAACACCTTCTCCACCAGGTACACATCAGGATGCGTGGCTCTGTGTAATTCCAGCTCGTAAAATCCACCGGCAATAGGATCGCCCTTGAAGTCCTTGAGGTAGTACGCGGTGGGATTCGTTCGCTTGACGCCGCTGATCTCAAACACCTCGGTCGACCAGTTCGGAGTGTAGCCCTTGTCGAAGACTGTTTTAAATTTGCTGATGCGCACCTTGTCGCCAATCTTAAACTTTGCAGGTCTTATAATTTTCATTCTGCTGCTGCTGCTGCTGCTGCTGCGATCGTTGTAGACTGTGGCAAGGAGGTGTTTTTCATCGTTGCGAGTAACATCGATGGGGCGCATTCGAATGGTGCGATGTTTCCTCCTATTGTAATCCGACACTAGGGTTGCAAGGACATTGAGCCAGCGATAGCCGCCGTTCAGTGAGAAGGACTTCCACATGGCGTTCTTGAGCGTGCGATTGAAACGCTCTACCACGGAGGCCTTCATGATGCTGAAGATCGAGTAGTGCTTGATGCCGTGCTTCTTCATGCACTCCTGGAAGTCCCTATTGTAAAACTCCTTGCCCATGTCGGTCTGTAGATTTTTTGGAACCCGCTCATCTGTACGCAATATGCTCGCAAAGGTCTTGGTCACATCGCTCGCACCCTTGCTCTTCAGAGGAACGGCCCACGCGTATTTGCTAAATACGTCAATTACCGTGAGAATATAGCGAAACCCCCGGTTTTCCTTTGCGTACGATTGCACTTCCACGAGGTCGGCCTGCTAGAGATCGTCGAAACCTCGCACGATCACGCGTCTACGGGGAAAGTTGCGTCAGGCCGGCGCATGCAGCTCTTCCACCAATTTTGCCTTACTCGTCGTCATTTCGGCGACTGATTCGATATCGCCGGAATCGTTCTGTTTTATCGACGACCTATTGGAGCGCGTCGAGCCTTCTAGTCAACTTTTGAATTATCGTATCGTACTTTGACTCAATTTGAGCTCGCATCATCGCTTGCATAGTGACCACGTAGGTATGAACATTGCGTTCCATGTCGTGCTTAATTTTCTTTTCCATCGCTTGCACCGCGCTGTTCACATAGTTCACAGTTGTGACGTCATTAGCTTCCAGAGGCTCGGCTACGCTCGTTATCTTTGTACCTCGCGCATCGAAAGAGTCACCCTCGAGACACAGGGCGTTGTCGCGTAGCAAATTTCTTAACATCAGCTGCGACAACGGTTGCGAAACTACCACCGCCGTATTCGTCGTGGTCGCTGTATCGCTCGTTGCGAGCGACGCGCCAAACTTGTTGATCGGCATCGCTTGTCCCACTGATATCACAGGTCGATTGGTGATCAGTTTTTATACTATTGACGTGGAAGTCGCGCGACTGCCGACATGACATTATTTGGCAGGATCTCGGGAGAGGTGACATTGGTTCGCAGCATCTCCTTATACTCTCGGATATCGCGAACCAAGTTCTCCCTAATTTTCAATTCCATCGCAGTCAACGCGCGCTTCACAGTATCGTTGATGTAGTCTCTCATCGTCGATGCATCATCATCATCCTTGGTTTTGATCGCGCGCTCTACAAGACGGCCGACATAGTCCACGGTCGTAACGTCATCGGCTTCCAGAGGTTCCGCTACGCTCTTTATCTTTCGACCTCGCGCGTCGAAAGAGTCACCCTCGAGACACAGGGCGTTGTCGCGTAGCAAATTTCTCAACATCGGCGGAGAAATGACCGGCGTCGCTGCCGCCGCCACCACCACCGCATCGTTCGTTGCGAGGGACGCGCCAAACTTGTTGATCGGCATCGCGTGCTCCACTGACATCGCACGTCGATGGGGCGATTAGTTTATAATCAATCCTGCTTCGCGGAGCTCCTCGATTATGGACATTATCTCATTATCATGACCGGTATGTCCAGCGTTTCGCGAGGAAACAAGCAGCCTCATGCGGTCCACCAGTTCGTTCGGATCGTCCCAATGAACGTAATCGACGGTATTATTATTATTCGTGGCAACCATCGCGCTCGGGAGTTGCAATGATATGCCCCTGCCTGCGGTGCTTTTGGACGCGATCAGCTTCTTTATGATTTGCGTGTACTTGTAGCCTCTGTTACCCCTGGTCTGTTTGGTCGGCGAATAGCTCGACTTATGCGCGTTCGAAAGTATCAGGATGTCCCTGTAGGCGTTCAAATCAGCCTGCGTGTATTTTGAATTGTCGGGCATCTTCGAGAATATCAGATCGTAGAGGCCCAAAGTTCCTCTGTATCGTCTCCCACCGATCATAATGTTATCATTCTCATCCACATCGAAGACGCAATTACCGATATACAGTTTATGATACTTGTCATGAAAGTAGACGCCGTATACATTGTCCACGGTATCCAGCGTGTCCAGGTGTAATAGCGTCAAGTATTTCTTTGCCAGAGGTCTGAGTTTCTCGAGCAAAAATTCTCTTTCCGGGCGATATTCCTCTTCGTAGTTGTTTGGCTGTAGAGCAGCGCGCATTGCTTTATCTATCTTACGCGCCGCCGACGGCGATGTGTACGAGTTCTCGAAGGTTTCTCCATGCGACATATGGCCGATAGCACTATTATTATGATCATCATCATCATCGCTAGCTTCGGCAATGGTTGCGGGAGTTGCAGCCGAATCTTCGTCTATAGCATTTTTAGAGGAAAAATATTTTCGTCGTACGAGTCTTTTTGGAGTCGAAAGCGCTGGAGCCCTGCCGAGCCGCGGAGTCGAACTGTTCGAATTCAATCTTTTGATACTCTTTGCCTGCAAGAGTTTTTTCCTGTTGGACGATTTCATTTCCCTCAGCGGTATGTCGAACGAATCATCGAACTCGGCGACGGGCGTTTGCGGCGGTGGTGGCGGTGGTGGTGGTGATGGAGGTGGCGATGATTTCAGCTGCATGCTCGTATTACCCTTCTCCACCAATTGTTTCAGCGGTTCGACTATTGGTCGTAGATTTGTCTCCAACGCCACAACTATTATCGACTATTGGTCGTAGATTTGTCTCCAAACCCGTACTTTTTGTGCCAGCATTTCGAGCACAACTCGATGAATTTCTCGAACGGCATATCCACGTTAACGTGATCGCGATAGACATGTCGCAGATTCATACCATCCTGCTTGAAAAGTATTATCATATTTGCATTATCGCGAATCAGGTGTTTTGGGATTCGCGCGTACGATTGACCGAGATAAAAGCAATCGACGTCCGAGTGTCTACCCATGGCAAAGTATTCGCGCATGATGTTTTGCTCGTCGCAGGCGACATCGTCAAAGACGAATATCGAGTTCGGCAGGGCTTCGGCCGGTGGGATTACACTGGCGTTTTCGGCGAATGGAAAGTAGCCCAAATCCGCGTCGACCGAGGTCAAAACCTCCTCCAAGTATCGATACTTGGGCTGATGCAACGATTTTGAGTACACGTACACATTTTTAAAGCGCAACCCGTTCGGACTCTCGAGCATGCTGATCATCGTGTTTGTTTTCCCGCAATTGGATGGACCGCAAATTACGCATCGTATACTTTTTGGTAATAGCGCGCCATGCTTCCGCCGCCTACCATTTTCATCGTCGTCGTCGTCGTCGAACGTACGATTCATCGGAATGTTAATGTTGATTGGCTGTCTCGTGAAACGCATGCTGTCGAAGAAGATCCGCGCTATGTATATACCACTGGCACACTAACGCACACACATCCTGGAGCGAGAGGTGGTGGCGGAGGGGAGGGGGTGGTTTTATTTATAGTCCTCGATCGCGGACCGATTCATCAGATAGCTGTGGGATTTTTTTTCGGTTGCTGCTGAGCGCGTGTGCACACCAATCATGTCTCTCATAATTCTGAACAAAGCGACTCTGCGTGGCGCGACAACCGAAGAGCTGGAATATGTGCCAAAGGTGCTGCTGCTACGTAATTTCGACGACGAGATAGAGTGCATTTGGGGCGGGTTGCCCGATCATATAAAAGCCGATCCGGAGGTGCAACAGTGTCTCAGGTGTCGTCGACACTACAACCTGCCGACTCAACGCACGCATATCGATGGACCGCCGCCTATGATAAAGGACTGTTCCGCGTGTATCGGGAAAGGTGAAGTCGCCGCGACCGCCGCAGCCGCAGCCGCTGCCCTGGTAAAAGCCGCTGCTCGATAAAAGCGTACCGCGCCGCGACCGGTAAAAGTACAGTGAGCGATAAAAACAATGGAGGGATCCGGTAAAGACAGGGGTTGGCGGGCATGTACATATGTATATATATATATATAACGGAGGGATCGCTGCAGTCAATCATCAGTCCGAGCATAACAATCGTATTGACCTGCGGTGCGCGCGTGTTTGTGTGCGTGCGTGCGTAAGGAGCCTATGAATGGAAGCGGACTCTTGAATAGAGCGATAAATTCTTTGCCGTTCGAGCTTCACATTCCGGGATATCAATTTTGCGGACCGGGCACTCGATTGCAGCGTCGATTGCCCCGCGGTGAGCGAGGCGTGAATCCTTTGGACGCGGCTTGCAGAGAGCACGATATCGCCTACTCGCAGCGCAAGGATCTCGCGGGTCGTCACGAGGCTGATAAGATATTGGCGGAGAACGCGTTTCAACGCATATCGGCCGCGGACGCATCGGTCGGTGAGAAGATCGCATCCACCGCCGTCTGGACTGCCATGAAGACGAAAAGAAAACTCGGCATGGGAATGAGAGGAGGAGGAGGAGGAGGAGGAGGAAAAAGAAGAAGAAGCGCGGGAGGCAGCAGCAGCAGCGTGTCTAAGAAGAAGAGCAATAAGAAGACGAGGAGCGCGAATTTCCGCGTATTGCCGGCCGCCAAACGCGGAGGTTTCATACCACCCCTTCTCTTCCCCGCTTTGGGTGCTCTGGGTGCCTTGGTCACCGGGGCATCGACGGTGGCAAAATCCGTTTCGGACAAAAAGCTCAGGCAAAAACAGCTGGAAGAAATGCAGCGACACAACCGCGCCATGGAAGGCAAGGGATTGTATCTTTCGCCCTACAAGCATGGAAAGGGAGTGAGCAGCGGTAGAGGGACGAAGAGGAGGAGGAGGACTAGAAGCAAAAAAAACGTCAAAAACCCAAAGAAGATAGACTACCGCTACTCATTGCTACCGTCCTCGTCGCCGGTGGGAACAACAACGAATCATCAGCTGGAACATATGTGTAAAAACTTGCCACATTTTCGGGGAGTTTTCATGCGCGATGATTTGCCCGCGAGGAAAGTATGGACTAGAGAGTGCGGCATAGTTAATTTGGATGACTACAGCGGTCCGGGAACACACTGGGTCGCGTACGTTAAACGCGAGCATGACGTCAAGTACTACGACAGCTTTGGGAATCTCCGACCTCCGCGCGAATTGATGAGTTACTTTGGCCGCGCGACAAGAGTCACGTACAATCATGAGCGGTTTCAAAACTTTAACGAGAGCATTTGCGGACAATTGTGCGTTCAATTTCTTCGAGAAAATTCATTATAAATCATAGCCTCGCCTCTGACAAAAACTCAGTTTCCCTGGAATCTTTGCAGCGCGGAGTACAGAACACAGAGGGGGAACAAAAAAAATGTCGGTCACATTCACACTTTCGGGCACGAGTAGCGTGCACTCGTCGAGACATTTTCCGCCGATAGAACTGTCCACAGGACGAGACGACGACGACGAAGGCTATGAGCTAGGGCTTGTGAATTTCCAAACTTACAACACCATACCGAACATCAGTTCGTCGAACGGCAATAATAAACTTTACTTTGGCGATCATGACGAGCACATTACCATTCCCGACGGTTCGTACGAACTGAAGGCGCTCAATGAATTCTTGAAGCGAGAAATATTGAGAAGGTACCCGCGCAAGAATGCCATCGATTATGGGGGCAACGACAACAACGATGGCAACGACGGCGACGGTGGCGAATACCCGATCGTTCTACGAGCGAACAACAACACGATGAAGAGCGAAATCCGAAGTGTCTTCAGAATCGACTTTACGAAGCCCGATAGCGTGGGACTACTGCTAGGATTCTCCGCGAATCGTATCCTCTTGCCCAATACTTGGCATCAATCGGACGCGCCTGTCAACATCATAAGCGTGAATACAATTCGGGTAGAGTGTAACATCACCACCGGTTCTTACAACAAGGTTGACTGGTGCACACGATACACGAGTTCTCGCCGCAGGTGCCTCCCGGATATAAGATCTCGGAAACGCCACCGCGAGTCATTTACCTGCCAATCGTCGTACGTGCAATAGATGATTTGACCATTCAAATTGTCGATCAGTCCGGACAACCTGTGGATTTTCGTGGCGAGGAGATAACGATACGTCTGCATGTACAACGGCGCAGTTAATCGTCGATGCTGTGGATAGCATGCTCGTTTACAAACACAACAACAACACCAACGATACGTCAGAATCTGCAATCATCAGCTCAGCACTCGCACCAACGACGAGTCGCAAAGCAAGTGTATTCCAATCGTCGATAAAGGGTGGCGGCAGCTGTAGTTGGAGAAGGAAGAGACGATTGAGCACGGCTAACGTGAGAGTTCTAAAATCTCTGGGATTCAGAACTGCGGTGTACCAGACTTCGACAACCGTATAACGAAGTTGGAGGTGCACACGTACAACCCATATATCAATTCTGCCCTCGGGAACAGTGACGAGATACGGCTCAACGTTCAGCAGCAAGACTTGTACCTCCTGCTATGCCGCAGTTACCTATACATCGAGGGAAGACTCGACAGCGTGAATGCCGGGGACACCGTGCACTTGGAAAATAATTTCGTCTCCTTCCTCTTCGATGAGATACGCTATGAACTCAATGGCGTTGAAATCGATAGATGCAGGAATCCCGGTATAACGACTACACTGAAAAACTTTCTCTGTCTTTCGACCGAGAAGAGCAGAACGCTGGATAACGCCGGCTGGAGATACCCTGCTGATGATGATGATGATGGTGGGGAGGGCGATGGCTCGAGAAAGAAGAAAATCAAACGCGGCGCACCGCTGGACTTTAATTTTTGCGTGCCTCTCAGCATGCTGCTGGGCTTTTGCGAGGACTATAACCGTATCATGATCAACGCGCGTCACGAACTCATCTTGATACGCGCGCGCACCGACGCGAACGCGATACACGGGCCGGCTGGTCTTAATTATAATCTTACGCTGCACAAGATGCAATGGCGCATACCGCACGTAACCCTGGACGAGGTGCACAAACTGTCGATGTTGCGTGTACTGGAAAACGGCACGCCGATTAAAATGAGTTTCCGCTCGTCCGAGCTCCACGAGTATCCCCTGCTGCAGACAACAACGAAGCACACATGGGCGGTAAAAGCCACGACGCAGATGGAGAAGCCTCGATACGTGATATTCGCCCTGCAAACCGCGCGGAAGAATGATTTGTCCAAAAGAGCGTCGATCTTTGACCATTGCGATCTCTCCAACATTCGTCTCTACCTGAACTCGGAAATGTATCCCTACGACGACTTGAACATTGACTTTGGCAAGAACAAGCATGCGTTGCTCTATGATATGTATGCCAAATTCCGAGAATCATTCTATGGCGGTGGCGAGCCGCTGCTCGATCTCACAGACTTCCTCGCGTACGGCCCATTCGTCGTGCTGGATTGCTCCCGACAAAACGAGTCCGTCAAGAGCGCGACCGTTGACGTGCGAATCGACTTTGAGTGTCGGGAAAACGTTCCTGCAAATACCACCGCTTACTGCCTGATCATACACGATCGCATAGTGGAATATAACCCGCTCACAAACATTGTACGCAAAATCGTTTAAAACTTGTCATCGGAGAGAGAGAGAGAGAGAGAGAGAGAGAGAGAGAGAGAGAGAGAGAGAGATGGAGACTGCCATAGTCGACGTTCAAGGATTTATGGTCAACGGCGGGTTTATACTCAAGGAGGCCGCAGTGATTCTGTCCAGTACCGACCGAATGGCACATTGGATTTTTGCCCCACCGTTTCCCTGGACAGCGCTGGACGTTGACTCGAGGAGAAAGTGCAGCTGGGTGACAAAACACCATCATGGGCTCATCTGGGAAGACGGCTGTATAAATTACAGTATGGCTAGAAAGCTATTGCATTCCGTACTGAAGGATGTAACTACCGTCATCGTCGCGAAGGGCCGTGACAAGTGCGCGTGGATCGAGACCTCGCGAATTCCACTATAGTCTACAATATCGAGGAAGATTACGCGGATGGTGGTATACCATCGTTCAAGGAAATGCCTTCTGAGAATACGTTTGCGTGCGCGTATCATAGAGGAACTTGCGCGTTACAAAATGTGCTGAAATTGCATAACTTTTTAAAGCATGTATGATCCAACGATAATAAATATATATATATATATATATATATATATATATATATACGTTTAAGTATATTTATGTACATATCGGGAGACTCAATAGAGTCTCATGCCAAGTAGTAGTCCGCACCCAAACAAGATTTTGCCTGAAGAAAGTGTGCCGCATTCCGGGTTACGAGGTCTCATCAGTAAAGTGTGAAGCGAATTTATTTTAAACGAACGCAATAGAGCTATTGTTGAAGGCGGCGAGTGGTTAACAGAAGATCATGTAGATTTATTCCATAATTTAATACGCAAGTATTCCGATTTTAAACCACAGTTAACGTATAAAGTTAATTTTCCGGAAACAATTGAACCTATTGAACGCCATACAAAACATATTCAAATATTGCATAGCAGTTGTGGAGGGGGTCATTGGGTTTGTACTTTTTATGATTGTAAAAGTATAATTGTTTACGATTCTCATGTGGGAAGTCGGGCAGAGAACATAAGAGTGGTAAATGCAGAAATCCGAACTTATTTAGAGAGACTATATCCTTTTATGGATTTGGAAAAGAATCCGATTAAATTTCCTAAGGTTCAAGATCAACCGACCGGTAATGATTGCGGTGTTTTCGCCATCGCTTTTGCAACTTCACTGATATTTGATATTAATCCAGAAAATGTTTTGTATGAACAAAATTTAATAAGATCGCAATTAATGAAGATTTATAACACGCAAGTAATAGAGCATTTTCCATGCATCGAAATACAACCACCGTTAAAGCTCATTTCTTTAGAAACTTTGTGAAAACGTCGTGATGTAGCGACACGGCAAAGATTACATCGAAGTAGAGAAACTGATGTGATATGGCTAGAGCGACAGAAAAAAGATGCCCTCGCTCATAAACGAAAATATGAGGTTTTGAGCGATATAAATTTAAAAAAGACGCGAAACATATACGCAAAATATAGAGGAGGAACGCAAAAAGAAACGAGATTTGTACAAGAAAACTCGCCGAAATGAGTGTACTAGAAAACGCGATAGTTATATGGCAAACATAGAAATTGAGCGCAGTAAACGTCGCGAGAGGTACGAGAAAGAAGCCGAAAGTGAGCGCAGTAGAAAACAGGAGGATTATGCGGCAAATATAGAAATTGAGCGCAGTAAACGTCACAAGAGGTACGAGAACGAAGCCGAAAGTGAGCGCAGTAGAAAACAGGAAGATTATGCGGCAAACATAGAAATTGAGCGCAGTAAACGTCGCGAGAGGTACGAGAAAGAAGTCGAAAGTGAGCGCAGTAGAAAACAGGAGGATTATGCGGCAAACATAGAAATTGAGCGCAGTAAACGTCGCGAGAGGTACGAGAAAGAAGCCGAGAGTGAGCGCAGTAGAAAACAGGAGGATTATGCGGCAAACATAAAAATTGAGCGCAGTAAACGTCGCGAGAGGTACGAGAAAGAAGCCGAGAGTGAGCGCAATAGAAAACAGGAGGATTATGCGGCAAACGTAGAAATTGAGCGCAGTAAACGTCGCGAGAGGTACGAAAAAGATCCCGAAAGCGAGCGCAATAGAAAGCGTGCCGATTATGCAGACAATTCAGAAAGACTATGCGACAAAATGCGTCGGAGTTATACTACGGAGATCACGAGAAAAAGAGCAATAAAACGGCGAAATTATTCTGCAAACGAAATACGTGAGAGATATCGCCAGCGTATGTTCACGAAACTTCACCCGGAATTGAAAAGAAAATATAATCGAACATACTTTTTGAAATATAAAGAACGTAAACAGTTAATTGAAAACAGAAATATCTTAAAAGCCATTAAAAAGAAATACGGGAATATACGAAACTGTAAAGGGGGTATTAAACTACAAAAATCGAAGGAAATATACATTCGGCGTATATCTCAAAATATTAATGATTCGTGCCATGTTGCCAGTAGATTAAAAGCAGAAAAAATTTTCAAATGGTGTTTTGTCGCGAGGAAATCATATATTGGCAAGGCTATAAAGATTTTATCTGATATCAAACAAAAGGCAGATGCTGCATTATTGCGTATAAATGAATGTGTAGCTTTTAATATAAGTGGTGATGATAGAATTCGCGCCCTTTGTGGCATATCAAAGCATACCCCATCATCGGAAGCATATTATGCAGAAACTGCATACCAATATTGCAAAATTGAGAAAACATTAATAATGAATCAAGAGGGTCAAGCTGTCAATGTTTTGCCCTTGTTAGATAAGAGCGGCCCGAAGGCGTGGAAATGTAATGAGTTGTGTAATGTGCCATCAGATGTTGTAAGCCGATACCATTACTTTTTACAAGTTGTGGCTAATTGTACTGTGAAAAATGTGTTGAATGCACGGTTCATTTCACGTTTGCAAGAATGTTCGAAACAACAAATAACCACCAAACAAGGCCATGCGCACGGTTGTTATATAAATCCAAATTCTTGTCAATCGCATATTATAGTACTGCACTTTTTATCACCGCACTTTCCTTTGGTTAGAAACATACGAAGAAAAATATATAAATTAATAGCTTTTTATAAAATGTTATTTCACTTAGACAAAGCTCTAAACAGTGGTAATATAGAAGCATTACAAGAGATTTCAAAATCAATGGAAAGTAAAGCATGTGCTGTGGAAAGCAACGCAAAGAATATGATGTTAGTTGAGGATCAGCTGATATCTATGCATTGTAATGCGTTTACGGCAATGAAAAAACGATCGCTGGATGTCCCTCGAAGAGCGTGCATTTCTTGCGAAAGAATTTGTCTCGACCGAGATCTTAGGAATGTCCACAATCTCAGAAATGTACTAATCGGAGAGCATTGGACACGTTTAATGGCACATGTAAAACAAAATGGCACGAAGAATCAAGATATCTGCGAATTTTGTCTTAAAAAGTTTCGCGGGGGTTCTCTGCCACCCACGTGCATTTTCAATAATCTTTTTGTTGAGCCAATACCAGATGTTATAGTCACTTTAAATGAGTATGAGAAAATGCTAATACAAAGAGCAAAAGCATTTCAAGTGGTACAAAAAATGGGTGCCGTATCAAATAAGAAATTGCCGCACAGACAAATGATAAAAAAAATGAAAGGGAGACCGTTTCACCTACCCATGCCGCTACAGGAAACTATTGAAAAGATATGTCCTGCAGACGAACCTATCAATTTGAATCATGAGTTACACATAATTGTTCGGGGAATTCCAACAAAGGCCAACAAAGTTTGGGAAAATTTAGTGGATGTGAAGAAAGTGTATAAAGCATTGCAGTGGTTAAGAAGTAATAATACTCATTATTTAAAAATAAAACTCCCAGGAAGATCAGATTTACTACTACATGAATCATTAGAAAACACTGAATATCAAGTTTTTGAAGATGATAAGGATGACAATGACTCTACTGTTAAAATAAGAAATAATGAACCAATCATGTCACGCAAAGCGTTACTGACACAAATCACGGATATGGAGATTTATAATCAATACACGATATATCCGATGCATACGAAGAAAATAAATGAATCCTCTAGTAGGCTCTATCGAATGCTGAAAATTGAAGATGTTCCATTAGATAATCGTTATAAGTATCTAGATGTTATGTGCTTCCCGGATCTTTATCCTTATGGTATTAATGGACAACGCGAAAATAGGAAAATAAAATTACAAGACTCAGCATTTATTAAATCTCGAGTTACTTCAAAGCATAGTCATTTCAGGTTAAATCAGCAATATCTTTTTTATCTTCTTAATGACACTAATATGCGTCAGCTAAAAAGTGGAATATATTATACAATGATGATAGCTAATGCACGTGAACGGTATACTGCTGGCAGATACTTGAACGAGTTAACGGAAGAGCAAATGGAATCAAATTTAAAAACAATATTTTCAAAACTTCGAAACACGGAAGCCTTTTGGAGTAAACCGAGTAATGATTTGAGATGCATGTCTTTACATTACGGGCCAGCTACATGGTTTTTGACACTAAGTCCAAGTGAATGGGGGTGGTCCGATTTAGGTGAATATCTACGTGAAATGAATCCAAACATGTCGAAAAAATCTATCAGTGAACTGATTGCTATCGATCCTGTTAGTACTTCCAGATTCATGCACAATAAATTCAAAGCAATGATCGATTTCGTATGTTCATCTGACAATCCGATAGGAGAAGTCATACCCTATTTTTGGAGATTGGAATACCGGGGTAGAGGTCTTCAACATTTCCACTTTTTATTTTGGATCAAGGACGCTCCGGTACTGGGTAAGTCGTCAGAGGTGGATGTAGCCCAATTTATTCAAAAATATGTTACTTGTAAAATACCTGATAAAAATCAATCACCTGTGTTGTACGAGACAGTAATTGAAGACCAAATCCATAAGCATAATTCGTATTGTATCCGCACCAAAAAAGCAAAGGACAAAGTTTATAATAAATGTCGATTTGGCTTTCCTCGACCAGTGACCGACGAATTTGTATTAAGAGACGTTGCTACATCTATCGCTGGTAGAAGAAATCTACACAGCCGGAGTAGACTACGATCTTCCAAGAGCGGAAACGGAGCGGTATATAAATGATTATAATCCAGCAGTTAAACTCGCATGGCCGGGGAATATGGACATACAGTACATAGGTGAAAAATCGCTATTATTGAACAAATATTGCAACAAATATGCATGTAAATCTGAATCCAATCATGCTGACTTCAACACTATTCAGAATAATAAAACGCTATCGGCGAAGCTTTGGAATTTTGGAATGCGTTGTCTGAATAATAGAGAATGTGGGGCACTTGAAGCCGCCGATACCTTGCTGGGTGTACCTTTGTACGGTACAGATAAAGATACATTAGTTAGATGGGAAATTAGAAGAAGAAAAGTGAAATAATTTCAAGAAATTAAAGCGCTTGACCCACACTCCGAAAACATTTACTGTCATTCAATGATTGATACTTATTATCCAAATAGACCCATGAATTTGGACACAGTAAATTTATATGAATTTGCTAAATGGTATGATATTATAAAATACAAACCGAAATTTGTTAAAAAAGATGAATTCTATGAACTACGTGGTGGTTCTTATATAAAAAAACGGACTAAACCTTAATTGATTAATCATTATCAGTATAACGTCCGGACTAAACCAGAAGCGTACTTTTATGCTTTGTTACTGCTGTTCAAACCATGGAGAGATTTGACGGACTTGAAGAGTGGATATGATACGTATGCCGAAGCCTTTCATAGTGCCCATTCTGAGCTAACAGAGGCTGTTAAATATCATGATAGATTGCACGAAATTCAAAATGTTGTTGATCTCGCAAAAGAATTGATTGACAAGCGAACACGTGAAATGGAAAATGTAAAAAGCGACCAATCAGTTGCAGGTGAAATGGACTGTCGACCCATCGAAGCGCAAGGTGCTATGAAAGACTTAGATGATTTTGGAGATAAGCTAAATTATACTGTTGATATTTCACAAATGATAGCGCGATTAAACACGGAACAAAAAAGAATATTCGATTCAGTAAAACAAGCAGTTCATGATGATGACAGAATTATACGATTATTTGTTAGCGGTGAAGGTGGCACAGGAAAAAGCTTTCTGATTAAAACCATTAAATGTTGGATTAAACAATATTGCGGAAAGAATACAGCAATATCCGCTCCAACGGGTATAGCGGCATTCAATATCGATGGCCTAACAATTCATAGACTCTTTCAATTACCAATCGCACATGGCAGTACGGCAAAGTATGTACCACTGTCAGATATGGTTTTAAACACTTTGAGAGACAGTCTGAAAAATGTTGCCCTTTTTATAATAGATGAAGTCTCCATGATTTCTAATATTTCTTTGATGTATATAAATTTAAGATTATGTGAAATATTTAATACATCCGACGTAAGGGATGGCTGGTTTGGACAAAAGCATATTCTCTTATTCGGAGATTTACTACAACTTCCACCTGTCAATGAAGATCCTGCATTTATGCAATTATCTGAAGCTAAAGTTAAAAAATTCTTAGGCAGCATAAGCGCGTTTCACTTGTGGACATTATTCAAGTATGATGAACTCACGATTAACATGAGACAAGAAAATGACACGTCATATCGTGACATTCTATCAAGATTGCGAATTGGTCTTGTAATCGAATCAACGTTAAAATTCTGGAGTCGAGAAAAGTCACATTTACGAAGAGAACTTGCGACGAAAGATTGGATGAATTGTGTGATTATATACTGCAATTGCCCAATAATACAGTTTGTTTACTACCTACTTGTCACCTATGTGAAGTTCTAAATACTAACATGCTTTCCAAAATAAACGCTGATGAGATTATATTGGTCGCAGAAAATCAATTTGATTGTGATACACGCATGAAGAAAAAGATTAATAGAATTTTGCAGAAACATGACAATAATGTATCTGAAACAGCTTGTATCGAACGGATTATTAAAGTAAAGATCGGTGCCAAAGTGATGATACGACGTAACATAGACGTTACATTGGGCCTGGTGAATGGAACAATTGGAATTATTACTGCGATATCACGAACCACTGATGGCAATAATGTTGAGTCAATTACAATTGTCACATCAGAAGATAGAGAATTTACGATAGAAAGAGTCGATATTAAATTCGAAGTATCTAGTGGCATATTTATAATTCGTAGACAATTTCCGTTGTCGCTTAGCTATGGAGTAACAATACATAAGAGTCAAGGATTAACGTTGCAAAATGCGATTATAGATGCAGGTACTTATATATTTGCTAGTGGTCAAATTTACGTGGCATTGTCGCATGTAAGTTCGCTACAAGGTTTGCATTTGATAAACTTTAACCCAGAGTCAGTGGTAACAAACATACGAGCAATTACAGAATATAATCGATTGAGAGGTTTGTTCAAGTCTAACTGCCCGCTAATAAACATATCTACAGAACGTCCCAAAAAGGTTCACGATCGTAAATGGGTAATAGGTAAAGGCGTCGGTGACCGCGTGCAAAATGAACACAGTGAGGAGCAAGATATTTTTCAATCATGGACAATTAAGAGTTTTCATATAAAGACGAGGCATCTTTCTCGCCGTTGTGATATTGCAGTGCATTTTTCATTCATCGCATATGCAACAAGAGATTATAAAAAATCCTGTACAAAATAAACTTCACGATTTGTTAATCGAGTATGTATGTTCCGAAAGCTCACGCAGTTCTTCCGAGGTTAAACAATCTATTAGTGAACGATATGCATCTACAGATCGATACGTTGTGTTTCAATTGTTGGTAGACTTATGTTCAAAATATAACGAAATTATAAATGTTTTGCAAAATGAAATAACGAATAAAGTACGGTGCTCAAATTTAGAGTGTGGCGACACTGTAATTACATCTGAGCAAACTCATACAGTTTTGTTGCCAATAGGGTCAATGATAAAGATAAAAGGGAAAACCACGCTGCAGGCATTAATTGATAATACATTTTTCCATTGGAAAACAAGGGGAATTACATGTGATCGATGTGGATCTTCTCATTGATAAAAACAGATATTACGTCTACTAAATCAGTCGTTGCCTTGATCGTCGGGGACTCACCCAGCTACATCTCCTCGACGCTCGTCTATATTCTCAGGAACCAACCAGCCGATCAAATCAAGAAATCTTGTGCAGTGAGTATTATATGCCTTGAGAGCTCCATATTTGTGTCTTACAATGTACTAATATATTTTTTTATATTGTTTTTTGATTTATTCAGGAACCTGGTACGGGAGAAGTGGAGCCTGAGGAACTGAGCCGAGCAACCCAATGCCCAAGTGCGAGTATATACATGCTGTCAAGAATGATTGAAAGCGGAATCATTGGTGAAGATGTGGCAATATATATTTCTACAGGAGATTGATATCAGGTGACTGACTCTATATATTTATATAATTAAAATTATTTAACCTATCCCAACCTCAGCTTATGTACTAACCATTTTTTACATTTGTATGTTTCAGAAAATCAGGAGTTGGATATAGAAGACATCGGGACAAAAATTCGATATTCTTGGACTTGCTGATTGTGGCATCAGCAGAGTAAGACGCCCCTTCGAGTTCTTCAAGATATCGATTGAACGAAATTATTATTACTTGTGTTTTATGATATCTGTAATCAAGAGACAAGGTCTTGTCTCGGGCCAAGTACAAAAAAAAGACAGACCTTGTATCTCCCTTGCATTTTCTAATAACATGTGTTAAAAATATGAAAGTCTCTTATGTTGTTTTATATTTGTAAAAGATTTAGGAAGAGGTATCTTAATATCTTAAGAAGTATCTTAAGTGATGCGTGAGAGAGAAAAGGAAGTACAAGGGGAGAAATATTCTATTGCATTATATTCTAGGACATCGTTAATTGCAGTCTATTGCTAGCATTACACACCATTTACTTCGTTTATAGTGATCGAAATCAACTTGTAATAAGTAATCTAATGCGTTTTAACATGGAAATCGCGATTTTCATATAAATGAATTGATTGATCCACAGTGGCGGCTGGACCAAAATTGTTCAATAATTTCTTAACCTGAAATCCAGAATCCTGGAGAAATGTGTCGGCTGCCCGCAGTGAGAACGAAAAGTTGAAAGTGTCCGACTGCAAGGAAGTCTAGACTTTCTAAGTAAGCACGTATATTGATATATGCACCTCCAAGTATGGAGCTATATGTATAGGGATCTAATACTTTTTAATAAAAATGGTGAGTTTCTATTAGAAATAATGGCATGGTTAACCTCTTAAGGACACCGCATCACCCTAATATATTCAGAGGACCGAATACGCAAAATGCATTAAGAGACGCATAAAGGGATTACTTAAAGGGGCATATTATATATATATATTTATTTATTGTATATATATATATGTATATATAAAATAAGTGACAGATGTAATGAAACCAATAGTACGAATAACTGCCGCTAAATGGCCGAGGTTTCTCGCTACTAAAACCAACGCTTCGGCTGGTTATACACGGACCAGCCGGTAGCAAAGTCAGTCTCACCCGGAATTCACAACTGGTCGAATAACAGCTAGTGACAATGTAACCAGGAAATAAAACGTACTTCACAACAGATAAGTATTCTTCCTTTCCTACCATGGAGCGACCAAATAAGGCGCCTCTGGTATTCTTTCTTTTCCTCATCTACTGTGGAGCGACCAAGTAAGGCGCCTCTGGAATTTATCCTTTCTTTTCATCACCTACCGTGGAGCGACCAAGCAAGGCGCCTCTGGTATTCATTCTTCCTTTTCCTGGCCTGCGGTGCAATTACTTGGTTGTCACGCCCGGTATCCTTCCTCGCTTCAAGGAGCGACTTATTTAGCGCTTCTGATCTACGTTCCTTTATTACAGTTTTCTTTTAATTTATCAAGGGCTTACTGCCAGATTTCATTCCAGCCTCTTCCACTTTGTTTACGTCAGCCCAAAGTAACCGCTCGGGACGTAACATTTGTGTGTTTCTGTCGGCGCCTAGCCACGATTGGAATGACGAGTTACCCGGAACCGAACGAAATAAAATTAAATAATTCAATTATCCCACTGGCAGGTGAGAAGGACGAAAGGGAAAGATGGATTTGCAGTTCAGTCAACTAATCGATCACGTCCTTGAGTAGCTCATGAATGCGAAGAGAAGGAGTACGAAGAAGCGGCCCCTTGTTTGGTGGCACTTCGATTCGTCCCAAAAGGAAGGCGAAGCAGCCCCTTATGTGGTGGCACTTCAAGCCAGGTGTATTATGGGTGGTTGTAAGGGAAGGAAACTAAGAAGCAGCCCCTTGTTTGGCGGCACTTCAATTCGTCGCAAAAGGAAGGCGAAGCAGCCCCTTATGTGGTGGCACTTCAAGCCAGGAGTATTATGGGTGGTTGTAAGGGGAAGGAAACGAAGAAGCGGCCCCTTGTTTGGTGGCACTTCAATTCGCCGTAAAAGGAAGGCAAAGCAGCCCCTTAGATGGTGGCACTTCAAGCCAGGTAATGAGGGAGGTGAGCTTCAGCAAGACGATCTCTAATAGTAATCAAACGCAATTAAAAGGTAAGGTGATATTAAGTGGTAATCATAGGATAGTATTCTATATTAAAGATTAACGCGAACTAATTATTTATTTACAGGGGGAGAGCGAAGCAGCCCCTTATGTGGTGGCACTTCAAGCTTGGAATGGAAGGAGAGCGAAGCAGCCCCTTGTCTGGTGGCACTTCAAGCCCAAAGGTGAAGGGTAAGTAAGGTGATCTGCCAGTAGGTTTTATACTCACCTGATATCTGATGGATAATTTGTAGAAGTAGGTTGAGAAAGAGAGAAAGAATTGTGGTAGAATTGGATTTATTCTAAAGTTCTTGGTTCAGGAATGCAAGTGATACATGAGCTTATATGCGCTGATAAACAAAGGATAATTAAAGTTTAGTTCGACTGCAGGATAAATATTACAAGAGGTGAAAATTCTAAGTTCTAATGAGCGAAAAATATTCTATTTCCCATTGAGGGTGAAATATTCAAAGTCCCAATGAGGGTGAAATATTTCTAAGTCCGAATGAAGGTGAATTATTTCCAAGTCCGAATGAAGGAAAATATTTCTAAGTCCGAATAAGCGAGAATTTTATAAGTCCGGAATTAGGATTTCGTGAATTAATTCGGCAGGATTCTAAGTTCGAAAGGTAGATTTCGGGAGTTAATTCAGAGGAGGACTGCTCGGTAGAGCTCGGGAACGTCGACTGACTGAAAGCGGGTGAGCAGCCTACCCACCCGAACTGTGGCGCGCTAGTGTCTCACGTAGGAATTCCCCTTCCAGTCTCTGAGCGTACTTGGCCTGCGCACTGAGGTAGCCAAGAGGCGCTAGAGAGGGGAGTTATGGCAAATATGCTCGGTGGCTCGGGCGGCAAGGCGCCCGATTGGCGAGGTGGAGTACCCGGGTTCGAGCCCGGTGGAGGAAACCATCTTTTCAGATTTTCTGGGCAGCAACTGATGAAGGAGGATCGCCAGGATGGACAGCCGAGTGACCAGGAGCCATCCGGAGGACCACCAGAGTGACCAAGGACTTAGAAGAATTTCGCCATCGCGGGACTTAGTCGAAAATCGGAGCATCGGAACTTTGAAGAATTTCGACATCGTGGGACTTAGCCGAAAATCGGAGGATCGGAACTTAGAAGAATTTCGACATCGTGGGACTTGATCGCAAATCGGAGAATCGGAACTTAGAAGAATTTCGTTTTACAATCATTTCCCTATATAAACATGGAATGATAATAAAGATCTAATATAAAGTCCGGGAATCATAACCTAATATACATTATTTTCAGCGGTTTGTAATAACGCAACTATTTAACATTATTTACTGAATTCTACGCAGATAGCCGGACTTAACCAAACTTATATTATTTTCAGGATTTATCTGAAATAGCACTGAGGTAAGTATTTAACATCATTTACAGGTTTCTACGCAGATAGCCGG
The DNA here is from genome assembly GCA_963675795.1 of Crossocerus cetratus. NCBI lineage: Eukaryota > Metazoa > Arthropoda > Insecta > Hymenoptera > Crabronidae > Crossocerus > Crossocerus cetratus. Next base: position 2,290,700 of record CAVMBF010000001.1, read on the forward strand.
ACTTAACCAGACTTATATTATTTTCAGGATTTATCCGAAATAGCACTGAGGTAAGTATTTAACATCATTTACAGGATTCTACGCAGATAGCCGGACTTAACCAGACTTATATAATTTTCAGAGAAATATCCGTGGTTTTAACTTGGACTTAACTTCTAGTGGTGAGTATTCGAATTAACGGAATTATAGTTTCTTCATCACAGAAGGTAACAAGTACACATAGTAGATGAGACTTAATACTATTTCCTAACCTACGATTTGGACACAAGAATAATTCGCGACAGAATAAATGCAGAGCTTGTATAATTTGAATAGACTTATTCTAATACCGATCCTAATCTGAGTGAATGTGCAACTACACGTGGAATGCTTATCTGCAGGTGCACACACACATAACTAATTAATTAGTAACAATGATCTTTTCCAGAAACTTCTCCGGAAATTCCTAAATCTGGCAACCGAAATGGCAACCGTGATTTAGGCCTGAGAGAAACCCATACTTTTACAATGAATTCTTACAGAATGTTATCGCTCGGAAACGTTGGAGATGTTACGAATGGTAGTTATAAAATAAATAATGATTTCGAGGTTCAGAAAAAGAAAAATAATTCCAGCTCGTGGAGTCCACCGGACGTAACACACGAAATCAGGTTTTGGGAATGCGCGCAATTTTCTCCTCAACGGTTGTTCGTATTGAAATTCTGTCGCTTCCAACGTGTTCCTCGCGTCATTTTACGTCGGAAATAGGCGTGAGAAATGCACAAAAACGTTCACGGAGTCCAGGAAACTCGACTTCAGGTTTTGGGAATGCCCGCGATTTTCTCGTCAACGGTTGGTCGTATCGCAATTCCGTTGCTTTCAACGTGTTCCTCGCGTCATTTTACGTCGGAAATAGGCGTGAGAAATTCACAAATACGTTTCTGGAGTCCAAGAAACACGAAATCAGGTTTTGGGAATGCGCGCAATTTTCTCCTCAACGGTTATTCGTATTGAAATTCTGTCGCTTCCAACGTGTTCCTCGCGTCATTTTACGTCGGAAATAGGCGTGAGAAATGCACAAAAACGTTCACGGAGTCCAGGAAACTCGACTTCAGGTTTTGGGATTAGACGCGATTTTTTCGTCAACGGTTGGTCGTATCTCAATTCCGTTGCTTCCAGCGTGTTTCTCGCGTCATTTTACGTCGGAAATAGGCGTGAGAAATTCACAAAAACGTTCACGGAGTCCAGGGAACTCGACATCAGGTTTTGGGAATGCCCGCGATTTTCTCGTCAACGGTTTGTCGTATCGCAATTCCGTTGCTTCCAACGTGTTCCTCGCGTCATTTTACGTCGGAAATAGGCGTGAGAAATGCACAAAAACGTTCACGGAGTCCAGGAAACTCGACCTCAGGTTTTGGGAATGCCCGCGATTTTCTCGTCAACGGTTGGTCGTATTGCAATTCCGTAGCGTCCAACGTGTTCCTCGCGTCATTTTACGTCGGAAATAGGCGAGAGAAATGCAGAAAAAAGTTCACGGAGTCCAGGAAACTCGACTTCAGGTTTTGGGAATAGTCGCGATTTTCTCGCCAACGGTTGGTCGTATCGCAATTCCGTTGCTTCCAACGTGTTCCTCGCGTCATTTTACGTCGGAAATAGGCGTGAGAAATTCACAAATACGTTTCTGGAGTCCAAGAAACACGAAATCAGATTTTGGGAATGCGCGCAATTTTCTCCTCAACGGTTGTTCGTATTGAAATTCTGTCGCTTCCAACGTGTACCTCGCGTTAATTTACGTCGGAAATAGGCGTGACAAATGCACAAAAACGTTCACGGAGTCCAGGAAACTCGACTTCAGGTTTTGGGATGCCCGCGATTTTCTCGTCAACGGTTGGTCGTATTGCAATTCCGTTGCGCCCAACGTGTTCCTCGCGTCATTTTACGTCGGAAATAGGCGAGAGAAATGCAGAAAAAAGTTCACGGAGTCCAGGAAACTCGACTTCAGGTTTTGGGAATAGTCGCGATTTTCTCGTCAACGGTTGGTCGTATCTCAATTCCGTTGCTTCCAACGTGTTCCTCGCGTCATTTTACGTCGGAAATAGGCGTGAGAAATTCACAAAAACGTTCACGGAGTCCAGGGAACTCGACATCAGGTTTTGGGCATGCCCGCGATTTTCTCCTCAACGGTTGTTCGTATTGAAATTCTGTCGCTTCCAACGTGTTCCTCGCGTCATTTTACGTCGGAAATAGGCGTGACAAATGCACAAAAACGTTCACGGAGTCCAGGAAACTCGACTTCAGGTTTTGGGAATAGACGCGATTTTCTCGTCAATGGTTGGTCGTATCGCAATTCCGTTTCTTCCAACGTGTTCCTCGCGTCATTTTACGTCGGAAATAGGCGTGAGAAATTCACAAATACGTTTCTGGAGTCCAAGAAACACGAGATCAGGTTTTGGGAATGCCCGCAATTTTCTCCTCAACGGTTGTTCGGATTGAAATTCTGTCGCTTCCAACGTGTTCCTCGCGTCATTTTACGTCGGAAATAGGCGTGACAAATGCACAAAAACGTTCACGGAGTCCAGGAAACTCGACTTCAGGTTTTGGGAATAGACGCGATTTTCTCGTCAACGGTTGGTCGTATCGCAATTCCGCTTCTTCCAACGTGTTCCTCGCGTCATTTTACGTCGGAAATAGGCGTGAGAAATTCACAAATACGATTCTGGAGTCCAAGAAACACGAGATCAGGTTTTGGGAATGCCCGCAATTTTCTCGTCAACGATTGTTCGAATTGAAATTCTGTCGCTTCCAACGTGTACCACGCGTTAATTTACGTCGGAAATGGTCGTGAGAAATTCACAAAAACGTTTACGGAGTCCAGGAAACTCGACTTCAGGTTTTGGGAATGCCCGCGATTTTCTCGTCAACGGTTGGTTGTATCGCAATTTCGTTGCTTCCAACGTGTTCCTCCCGTCATTTTACGTCGGAAATAGGCGTGAGAAATTCACAAAAACGTTCACGGAGTCCAGGAAACTCGACCTCAGGTTTTGGGAATGCCCGCGATTTTGTCGTCAACGGTTGGTCGTATTGCAATTCTGTTGCGTCCAACGTGTTCCTCGCGTCATTTTACGTCGGAAATAGGCGTGAGAAATTCACAAATACGTTTCTGGAGTCCAAGAAACACGAGATCAGGTTTTGGGAATGCCCGCAATTTTCTCCTCAACGGTTGTTCGGATTGAAATTCTGTCGCTTCCAACGTGTACCTCGCGTTAATTTACGTCGGAAATGGTCGTGAGAAATTCACAAAAACGTTCACGGAGCACAGGAAACTCGACCCCAGGTTTTGGGAATGCCCGCGATTTTCTCGTCAACGGTTGGTCGTATTGCAATTCCGTTGCGTCCAACGTGTTCCTCGCGTCATTTTACGTCGGAAATAGGCGTGAGAAATTCACAAAAACGTTTACGGAGTCCAGGAAACTCGACTTCAGGTTTTGGGAATGCCCGCGATTTTCTCGTCAACGGTTGGTCGTATCGCAATTTCGTTGCTCCCAGCGTGTTCCTCGCGTCATTTTACGTCGGAAATAGGCGTGAGAAATTCACAAAAACGTTCAGGGAGTCCAGGAAACTCGACTTCAGGTTTTGGGAATGCCCGCGATTTTCTCGTCAACGGTTGGTCGTATCGCAATTTCGTTGCTTCCAACGTGTTCCTCGCGTCATTTTACGTCGGAAATAGGCGTGAGAAATTCACAAAAACGTTCACGGAGTCCAGGAAACTCGACTTCAGGTTTTGGGAATAGACGCGATTTTCTCGTCAACGGTTGGTCGTATCGCAATTCCGTTTCTTCCAACGTGTTCCTCGCGTCATTTTACGTCGGAAATAGGCGTGAGAAATTCACAAATACGATTCTGGAGTCCAAGAAACACGAGATCAGGTTTTGGGAATGCGCGCAATTTTCTCCTCAACGGTTGTTCGTATTGAAATTCTGTCGCTTCCAACGTGTTCCTCGCGTCATTTTACGTCGGAAATAGGCGTGAGAAATGCACAAAAACGTTCACGGAGTCCAGGAAACTCGACTTCAGGTTTTGGGAATGCCCGCGATTTTCTCGTCAACGATTGGTCGTATCGCAATTCCGTTGCTTCCAACGTGTTCCTCGCGTCATTTTACGTCGGAAATAGGCGTGAGAAATTCACAAAAACGTTTACGGAGTCCAGGAAACTCGACTTCAGGTTTTGGGAATGCCCGCGATTTTCTCGTCAACGGTTGGTCGTATCGCAATTCCGTTGCTCCTAACGTGTTCCTCGCGTCATTTTACGTCGGAAATAGGCGTGACAAATGCACAAAAACGTTCACGGAGTCCAGGAAACTCGACTTCAGGTTTTGGGAATAGACGCGATTTTCTCGTCAACGGTTGGTCGTATCGCAATTCCGTTTCTTCCAACGTGTTCCTCGCGTCATTTTACGTCGGAAATAGGCGTGAGAAATTCACAAATACGATTCTGGAGTCCAAGAAACACGAGATCAGGTTTTGGGAATGCCCGCAATTTTCTCGTCAACGGTTGTTCGAATTGAAATTCTGTCGCTTCCAACGTGTACCACGCGTTAATTTACGTCGGAAATGGTCGTGAGAAATTCACAAAAACGTTTACGGAGTCCAGGAAACTCGACTTCAGGTTTTGGGAATGCCCGCGATTTTCTCGTCAACGGTTGGTTGTATCGCAATTTCGTTGCTTCCAACGTGTTCCTCCCGTCATTTTACGTCGGAAATAGGCGTGAGAAATTCACAAAAACGTTCACGGAGTCCAGGAAACTCGACCTCAGGTTTTGGGAATGCCCGCGATTTTCTCGTCAACGGTTGGTCGTATTGCAATTCCGTTGCGTCCAACGTGTTCCTCGCGTCATTTTACGTCGGAAATAGGCGTGAGAAATTCACAAATACGTTTCTGGAGTCCAAGAAACACGAGATCAGGTTTTGGGAATGCCCGCAATTTTCTCCTCAACGGTTGTTCGGATTGAAATTCTGTCGCTTCCAACGTGTTCCTCGCGTCATTTTACGTCGGAAATAGGCGTGACAAATGCACAAAAACGTTCACGGAGTCCAGGAAACTCGACCTCAGGTTTTGGGAATAGACGCGATTTTCTCGTCAACGGTTGGTCGTATCGCAATTCCGTTTCTTCCAACGTGTTCCTCGCGTCATTTTACGTCGGATATAGGCGTGAGAAATTCACAAATACGATTCTGGAGTCCAAGAAACACGAGATCAGGTTTTGGGAATGCCCGCAATTTTCTCGTCAACGGTTGTTCGAATTGAAATTCTGTCGCTTCCAACGTGTACCACGCGTTAATTTACGTCGGAAATGGTCGTGAGAAATTCACAAAAACGTTTACGGAGTCCAGGAAACTCGACTTCAGGTTTTGGGAATGCCCGCGATTTTCTCGTCAACGGTTGGTTGTATCGCAATTTCGTTGCTTCCAACGTGTTCCTCCCGTCATTTTACGTCGGAAATAGGCGTGAGAAATTCACAAAAACGTTCACGGAGTCCAGGAAACTCGACCTCAGGTTTTGGGAATGCCCGCGATTTTCTCGTCAACGGTTGGTCGTATTGCAATTCTGTTGCGTCCAACGTGTTCCTCGCGTCATTTTACGTCGGAAATAGGCGTGAGAAATTCACAAATACGTTTCTGGAGTCCAAGAAACACGAGATCAGGTTTTGGGAATGCCCGCAATTTTCTCCTCAACGGTTGTTCGGATTGAAATTCTGTCGCTTCCAACGTGTACCTCGCGTTAATTTACGTCGGAAATGGTCGTGAGAAATTCACAAAAACGTTCACGGAGTCCAGGAAACTCGACCCCAGGTTTTGGGAATGCCCGCGATTTTCTCGTCAACGGTTGGTCGTATTGCAATTCCGTTGCGTCCAACGTGTTCCTCGCGTCATTTTACGTCGGAAATAGGCGTGAGAAATTCACAAAAACGTTTACGGAGTCCAGGAAACTCGACTTCAGGTTTTGGGAATGCCCGCGATTTTCTCGTCAACGGTTGGTCGTATCGCAATTTCGTTGCTCCCAGCGTGTTCCTCGCGTCATTTTACGTCGGAAATAGGCGTGAGAAATTCACAAAAACGTTCAGGGAGTCCAGGAAACTCGACTTCAGGTTTTGGGAATGCCCGCGATTTTCTCGTCAACGGTTGGTCGTATCGCAATTTCGTTGCTTCCAACGTGTTCCTCGCGTCATTTTACGTCGGAAATAGGCGTGAGAAATTCACAAAAACGTTCACGGAGTCCAGGAAACTCGACTTCAGGTTTTGGGAATAGACGCGATTTTCTCGTCAACGGTTGGTCGTATCGCAATTCCGTTTCTTCCAACGTGTTCCTCGCGTCATTTTACGTCGGAAATAGGCGTGAGAAATTCACAAATACGATTCTGGAGTCCAAGAAACACGAGATCAGGTTTTGGGAATGCGCGCAATTTTCTCCTCAACGGTTGTTCGTATTGAAATTCTGTCGCTTCCAACGTGTTCCTCGCGTCATTTTACGTCGGAAATAGGCGTGAGAAATGCACAAAAACGTTCACGGAGTCCAGGAAACTCGACTTCAGGTTTTGGGAATGCCCGCGATTTTCTCGTCAACGATTGGTCGTATCGCAATTCCGTTGCTTCCAACGTGTTCCTCGCGTCATTTTACGTCGGAAATAGGCGTGAGAAATTCACAAAAACGTTTACGGAGTCCAGGAAACTCGACTTCAGGTTTTGGGAATGCCCGCGATTTTCTCGTCAACGGTTGGTCGTATCGCAATTCCGTTGCTCCTAACGTGTTCCTCGCGTCATTTTACGTCGGAAATAGGCGTGACAAATGCACAAAAACGTTCACGGAGTCCAGGAAACTCGACTTCAGGTTTTGGGAATAGACGCGATTTTCTCGTCAACGGTTGGTCGTATCGCAATTCCGTTTCTTCCAACGTGTTCCTCGCGTCATTTTACGTCGGAAATAGGCGTGAGAAATTCACAAATACGATTCTGGAGTCCAAGAAACACGAGATCAGGTTTTGGGAATGCCCGCAATTTTCTCGTCAACGGTTGTTCGAATTGAAATTCTGTCGCTTCCAACGTGTACCACGCGTTAATTTACGTCGGAAATGGTCGTGAGAAATTCACAAAAACGTTTACGGAGTCCAGGAAACTCGACTTCAGGTTTTGGGAATGCCCGCGATTTTCTCGTCAACGGTTGGTTGTATCGCAATTTCGTTGCTTCCAACGTGTTCCTCCCGTCATTTTACGTCGGAAATAGGCGTGAGAAATTCACAAAAACGTTCACGGAGTCCAGGAAACTCGACCTCAGGTTTTGGGAATGCCCGCGATTTTCTCGTCAACGGTTGGTCGTATTGCAATTCCGTTGCGTCCAACGTGTTCCTCGCGTCATTTTACGTCGGAAATAGGCGTGAGAAATTCACAAATACGTTTCTGGAGTCCAAGAAACACGAGATCAGGTTTTGGGAAAGCCCGCAATTTTCTCCTCAACGGTTGTTCGGATTGAAATTCTGTCGCTTCCAACGTGTTCCTCGCGTCATTTTACGTCGGAAATAGGCGTGACAAATGCACAAAAACGTTCACGGAGTCCAGGAAACTCGACTTCAGGTTTTGGGAATAGACGCGATTTTCTCGTCAACGGTTGGTCGTATCGCAATTCCGTTTCTTCCAACGTGTTCCTCGCGTCATTTTACGTCGGATATAGGCGTGAGAAATTCACAAATACGATTCTGGAGTCCAAGAAACACGAGATCAGGTTTTGGGAATGCCCGCAATTTTCTCGTCAACGGTTGTTCGAATTGAAATTCTGTCGCTTCCAACGTGTACCTACCGTTAATTTACGTCGGAAATGGTCGTGAGAAATTCACAAAAACGTTCACGGAGTCCAGGAAACTCGACCCCAGGTTTTGGGAATGCCCGCGATTTTCTCGTCAACGGTTGGTCGTATTGCAATTCCGTTGCGTCCAACGTGTTCCTCGCGTCATTTTACGTCGGAAATAGGCGTGAGAAATTCACAAAAACGTTTACGGAGTCCAGGAAACTCGACTTCAGGTTTTGGGAATGCCCGCGATTTTCTCGTCAACGGTTGGTCGTATCGCAATTTCGTTGCTCCCAGCGTGTTCCTCGCGTCATTTTACGTCGGAAATAGGGGTGAGAAATTCACAAAAACGTTTACGGAGTCCAGGAAACTCGACTTCAGGTTTTGGGAATGCCCGCGATTTTCTCGTCAACGGTTGGTCGTATCGCAATTTCGTTGCTTCCAACGTGTTCCTCGCGTCATTTTACGTCGGAAATAGGCGTGAGAAATTCACAAAAACGTTCAGGGAGTCCAGGAAACTCGACTTCAGGTTTTGGGAATGCCCGCGATTTTCTCGTCAACGGTTGGTCGTATCGCAATTTCGTTGCTTCCAACGTGTTCCTCGCGTCATTTTACGTCGGAAATAGGCGTGAGAAATTCACAAAAACGTTCACGGAGTCCAGGAAACTCGACTTCAGGTTTTGGGAATAGACGCGATTTTCTCGTCAACGGTTGGTCGTATCGCAATTCCGTTTCTTCCAACGTGTTCCTCGCGTCATTTTACGTCGGAAATAGGCGTGAGAAATTCACAAATACGATTCTGGAGTCCAAGAAACACGAGATCAGGTTTTGGGAATGCGCGCAATTTTCTCCTCAACGGTTGTTCGTATTGAAATTCTGTCGCTTCCAACGTGTTCCTCGCGTCATTTTACGTCGGAAATAGGCGTGAGAAATGCACAAAAACGTTCACGGAGTCCAGGAAACTCGACTTCAGGTTTTGGGAATGCCCGCGATTTTCTCGTCAACGATTGGTCGTATCGCAATTCCGTTGCTTCCAACGTGTTCCTCGCGTCATTTTACGTCGGAAATAGGCGTGAGAAATTCACAAAAACGTTCAGGGAGTCCAGGAAACTCGACTTCAGGTTTTGGGAATGCCCGCGATTTTCTCGTCAACGGTTGGTCGTATCGCAATTTCGTTGCTTCCAACGTGTTCCTCGCGTCATTTTACGTCGGAAATAGGCGTGAGAAATTCACAAAAACGTTCACGGAGTCCAGGAAACCCGACTTCAGGTTTTGGGAATAGACGCGATTTTCTCGTCAACGGTTGGTCGTATCACAATTCCGTTTCTTCCAACGTGTTCCTCGCGTCATTTTACGTCGGAAATAGGCGTGAGAAATTCACAAATACGATTCTGGAGTCCAAGAAACACGAGATCAGGTTTTGGGAATGCGCGCAATTTTCTCCTCAACGGTTGTTCGTATTGAAATTCTGTCGCTTCCAACGTGTTCCTCGCGTCATTTTACGTCGGAAATAGGCGTGAGAAATGCACAAAAACGTTCACGGAGTCCAGGAAACTCGACTTCAGGTTTTGGGAATGCCCGCGATTTTCTCGTCAACGATTGGTCGTATCGCAATTCCGTTGCTTCCAACGTGTTCCTCGCGTCATTTTACGTCGGAAATAGGCGTGAGAAATTCACAAAAACGTTTACGGAGTCCAGGAAACTCGACTTCAGGTTTTGGGAATGCCCGCGATTTTCTCGTCAACGGTTGGTCGTATCGCAATTCCGTTGCTTCCAGCGTGTTCCTCGCGTCATTTTACGTCGGAAATAGGCGTGAGAAATTCACAAAAACGTTTCTGGAGTCCAAGAAACACGAGATCAGGTTTTGGGAATGCCCGCGATTTTCTCGTCAACGGTTGGTCGTATCGCAATTCCGTTGCTCCTAACGTGTTCCTCGCGTCATTTTACGTCGGAAATAGGCGTGAGAAATTCACAAAAACGTTTCTGGAGTCCAAGAAACACGAGATCAGGTTTTGGGAATGCCCGCAATTTTCTCGTCAACGGTTGTTCGTATTGAAATTTTGTCGCTTCCAACGTGTACCTCGCGTTAATTTACGTCGGAAATAGGCGTGAAAAGTTCACAAAAATGTTTATGGAGTCTAAAAAACACGAGATCAGGTTTTGGGAATCCCCGCAATTTTCCCTTCAACGGTTGATCGTATCGCAATTCCGTTGGTTCCAATGTGTTCCTCGCGTCATTTTACGTCGGAAATAGGCGTGAGAAATTCACAAATACGTTTCTGGAGTCCAAGAAACACGAGATCAGGTTTTGGGAATGCCCGCAATTTTCTCCTCAACGGTTGTTCGGATTGAAATTCTGTCGCTTCCAACGTGTTCCTCGCGTCATTTTACGTCGGAAATAGGCGAGAGAAATGCAGAAAAACGTTCACGGAGTCCAGGAAACTCGACTTCAGGTTTTGGGAATAGTCGCGATTTTCTCGTCAACGGTTGGTCGTATCGCAATTCCGTTGCTTCCAACGTGTTCCTCGCGTCATTTTACGTCGGAAATAGGCGTGAGAAATTCACAAATACGTTTCTGGAGTCCAAGAAACACGAGATCAGGTTTTGGGAATGCCCGCAATTTTCTCCTCAAAGGTTGTTCGGATTGAAATTCTGTCGCTTCCAACGTGTTCCTCGCGTCATTTTACGTCGGAAATAGGCGAGAGAAATGCAGAAAAACGTTCACGGAGTCCAGGAAACTCGACTTCAGGTTTTGGGAATGCCCGCGATTTTCTCGTCAACGGTTGGTCGTATCGCAATTTCGTTGCTTCCAACGTGTTCCTCGCGTCATTTTACGTCGGAAATAGGCGTGAGAAATTCACAAATACGTTTCTGGAGTCCAAGAAACACGAGATCAGGTTTTGGGAATGCCCGCAATTTTCTCCTCAAAGGTTGTTCGGATTGAAATTCTGTCGCTTCCAACGTGTTCCTCGCGTCATTTTACGTCGGAAATAGGCGAGAGAAATGCAGAAAAACGTTCACGGAGTCCAGGAAACTCGACTTCAGGTTTTGGGAATGCCCGCGATTTTCTCGTCAACGGTTGGTCGTATCGCAATTTCGTTGCTTCCAACGTGTTCCTCGCGTCATTTTACGTCGGAAATAGGCGTGAGAAATTCACAAAAACGTTCACGGAGTCCAGGAAACTCGACTTCAGGTTTTGGGAATAGACGCGATTTTCTCGTCAACGGTTGGTCGTATCGCAATTCCGTTTCTTCCAACGTGTTCCTCGCGTCATTTTACGTCGGAAATAGGCGTGAGAAATTCACAAATACGATTCTGGAGTCCAAGAAACACGAGATCAGGTTTTGGGAATGCCCGCAATTTTCTCGTCAACGGTTGTTCGAATTGAAATTCTGTCGCTTCCAACGTGTACCACGCGTTAATTTACGTCGGAAATGGTCATGAGAAATTCACAAAAACGTTTACGGAGTCCAGGAAACTCGACTTCAGGTTTTGGGAATGCCCGCGATTTTCTCGTCAACGGTTGGTCGTATCGCAATTTCGTTGCTTCCAACGTGTTCCTCGCGTCATTTTACGTCGGAAATAGGCGTGAGAAATTCACAAAAACGTTTACGGAGTCCAGGAAACTCGACTTCAGGTTTTGGGAATGCCCGCGATTTTCTCGTCAACGGTTGGTCGTATCGCAATTTCGTTGCTCCCAACGTGTTCCTCGCGTCATTTTACGTCGGAAATAGGCGTGAGAAATTCACAAAAACGTTCAGGGAGTCCAGGAAACTCGACTTCAGGTTTTGGGAATGCCCGAGATTTTCTCGTCAACGGTTGGTCGTATCGCAATTTCGTTGCTTCCAACGTGTTCCTCGCGTCATTTTACGTCGGAAATAGGCGTGAGAAATTCACAAAAACGTTTCTGGAGTCCAAGAAACACGAGATCAGGTTTTGGGAATGCCCGCGATTTTCTCGTCAACGGTTGGTCGTATCGCAATTCCGTTGCTCCTAACGTGTTCCTCGCGTCATTTTACGTCGGAAATAGGCGTGAGAAATTCACAAAAACGTTTCTGGAGTCCAAGAAACACGAGATCAGGTTTTGGGAATGCCCGCAATTTTCTCGTCAACGGTTGTTCGTATTGAAATTTTGTCGCTTCCAACGTGTACCTCGCGTTAATTTACGTCGGAAATAGGCGTGAAAAGTTCACAAAAATGTTTATGGAGTCTAAAAAACACGAGATCAGGTTTTGGGAATCCCCGCAATTTTCCCTTCAACGGTTGATCGTATCGCAATTCCGTTGGTTCCAATGTGTTCCTCGCGTCATTTTACGTCGGAAATAGGCGTGAGAAGTTCACAAATACGTTTCTGGAGTCCAAGAAACACGAGATCAGGTTTTGGGAATGCCCGCAATTTTCTCCTCAACGGTTGTTCGGATTGAAATTCTGTCGCTTCCAACGTGTTCCTCGCGTCATTTTACGTCGGAAATAGGCGAGAGAAATGCAGAAAAACGTTCACGGAGTCCAGGAAAGTCGACTTCAGGTTTTGGGAATAGTCGCGATTTTCTCGTCAACGGTTGGTCGTATCGCAATTCCGTTGCTTCCAACGTGTTCCTCGCGTCATTTTACGTCGGAAATAGGCGTGAGAAATTCACAAATACGTTTCTGGAGTCCAAGAAACACGAAATCAGGTTTTGGGAATGCGCGCAATTTTCTCCTCAACGGTTGTTCGTATTGAAATTCTGTCGCTTCCAACGTGTACCTCGCGTTAATTTACGTCGGAAATAGGCGTGACAAATGCACAAAAACGTTCACGGAGTCCAGGAAACTCGACTTCAGGTTTTGGGAATAGACGCGATTTTCTCGTCAACGGTTGGTCGTATCGCAATTCCGTTTCTTCCAACGTGTTCCTCGCGTCATTTTACGTCGGAAATAGGCGTGAGAAATTCACAAATACGATTCTGGAGTCCAAGAAACACGAGATCAGGTTTTGGGAATGCGCGCAATTTTCTCCTCAACGGTTGTTCGTATTGAAATTCTGTCGCTTCCAACGTGTTCCTCGCGTCATTTTACGTCGGAAATAGGCGTGAGAAATGCACAAAAACGTTCACGGAGTCCAGGAAACTCGACTTCAGGTTTTGGGAATGCCCGCGATTTTCTCGTCAACGATTGGTCGTATCGCAATTCCGTTGCTTCCAACGTGTTCCTCGCGTCATTTTACGTCGGAAATAGGCGTGAGAAATTCACAAAAACGTTTACGGAGTCCAGGAAACTCGACTTCAGGTTTTGGGAATGCCCGCGATTTTCTCGTCAACGGTTGGTCGTATCGCAATTCCGTTGCTCCTAACGTGTTCCTCGCGTCATTTTACGTCGGAAATAGGCGTGACAAATGCACAAAAACGTTCACGGAGTCCAGGAAACTCGACTTCAGGTTTTGGGAATAGACGCGATTTTCTCGTCAACGGTTGGTCGTATCGCAATTCCGTTTCTTCCAACGTGTTCCTCGCGTCATTTTACGTCGGAAATAGGCGTGAGAAATTCACAAATACGATTCTGGAGTCCAAGAAACACGAGATCAGGTTTTGGGAATGCCCGCAATTTTCTCGTCAACGGTTGTTCGAATTGAAATTCTGTCGCTTCCAACGTGTACCACGCGTTAATTTACGTCGGAAATGGTCGTGAGAAATTCACAAAAACGTTTACGGAGTCCAGGAAACTCGACTTCAGGTTTTGGGAATGCCCGCGATTTTCTCGTCAACGGTTGGTTGTATCGCAATTTCGTTGCTTCCAACGTGTTCCTCCCGTCATTTTACGTCGGAAATAGGCGTGAGAAATTCACAAAAACGTTCACGGAGTCCAGGAAACTCGACCTCAGGTTTTGGGAATGCCCGCGATTTTCTCGTCAACGGTTGGTCGTATTGCAATTCTGTTGCGTCCAACGTGTTCCTCGCGTCATTTTACGTCGGAAATAGGCGTGAGAAATTCACAAATACGTTTCTGGAGTCCAAGAAACACGAGATCAGGTTTTGGGAATGCCCGCAATTTTCTCCTCAACGGTTGTTCGGATTGAAATTCTGTCGCTTCCAACGTGTACCTCGCGTTAATTTACGTCGGAAATGGTCGTGAGAAATTCACAAAAACGTTCACGGAGTCCAGGAAACTCGACCCCAGGTTTTGGGAATGCCCGCGATTTTCTCGTCAACGGTTGGTCGTATTGAAATTCTGTCGCTTCCAACGTGTTCCTCGCGTCATTTTACGTCGGAAATAGGCGTGAGAAATGCACAAAAACGTTCACGGAGTCCAGGAAACTCGACTTCAGGTTTTGGGAATGCCCGCGATTTTCTCGTCAACGATTGGTCGTATCGCAATTCCGTTGCTTCCAACGTGTTCCTCGCGTCATTTTACGTCGGAAATAGGCGTGAGAAATTCACAAAAACGTTTACGGAGTCCAGGAAACTCGACTTCAGGTTTTGGGAATGCCCGCGATTTTCTCGTCAACGGTTGGTCGTATCGCAATTCCGTTGCTTCCAGCGTGTTCCTCGCGTCATTTTACGTCGGAAATAGGCGTGAGAAATTCACAAAAACGTTTCTGGAGTCCAAGAAACACGAGATCAGGTTTTGGGAATGCCCGCGATTTTCTCGTCAACGGTTGGTCGTATCGCAATTCCGTTGCTCCTAACGTGTTCCTCGCGTCATTTTACGTCGGAAATAGGCGTGAGAAATTCACAAAAACGTTTCTGGAGTCCAAGAAACACGAGATCAGGTTTTGGGAATGCCCGCAATTTTCTCGTCAACGGTTGTTCGTATTGAAATTTTGTCGCTTCCAACGTGTACCTCGCGTTAATTTACGTCGGAAATAGGCGTGAAAAGTTCACAAAAATGTTTATGGAGTCTAAAAAACACGAGATCAGGTTTTGGGAATCCCCGCAATTTTCCCTTCAACGGTTGATCGTATCGCAATTCCGTTGGTTCCAATGTGTTCCTCGCGTCATTTTACGTCGGAAATAGGCGTGAGAAATTCACAAATACGTTTCTGGAGTCCAAGAAACACGAGATCAGGTTTTGGGAATGCCCGCAATTTTCTCCTCAACGGTTGTTCTGATTGAAATTCTGTCGCTTCCAACGTGTTCCTCGCGTCATTTTACGTCGGAAATAGGCGAGAGAAATGCAGAAAAACGTTCACGGAGTCCAGGAAACTCGACTTCAGGTTTTGGGAATAGTCGCGATTTTCTCGTCAACGGTTGGTCGTATCGCAATTCCGTTGCTTCCAACGTGTTCCTCGCGTCATTTTACGTCGGAAATAGGCGTGAGAAATTCACAAATACGTTTCTGGAGTCCAAGAAACACGAGATCAGGTTTTGGGAATGCCCGCAATTTTCTCCTCAAAGGTTGTTCGGATTGAAATTCTGTCGCTTCCAACGTGTTCCTCGCGTCATTTTACGTCGGAAATAGGCGAGAGAAATGCAGAAAAACGTTCACGGAGTCCAGGAAACTCGACTTCAGGTTTTGGGAATGCCCGCGATTTTCTCGTCAACGGTTGGTCGTATCGCAATTTCGTTGCTTCCAACGTGTTCCTCGCGTCATTTTACGTCGGAAATAGGCGTGAGAAATTCACAAAAACGTTCACGGAGTCCAGGAAACTCGACTTCAGGTTTTGGGAATAGACGCGATTTTCTCGTCAACGGTTGGTCGTATCGCAATTCCGTTTCTTCCAACGTGTTCCTCGCGTCATTTTACGTCGGAAATAGGCGTGAGAAATTCACAAATACGATTCTGGAGTCCAAGAAACACGAGATCAGGTTTTGGGAATGCGCGCAATTTTCTCCTCAACGGTTGTTCGTATTGAAATTCTGTCGCTTCCAACGTGTTCCTCGCGTCATTTTACGTCGGAAATAGGCGTGAGAAATGCACAAAAACGTTCACGGAGTCCAGGAAACTCGACTTCAGGTTTTGGGAATGCCCGCGATTTTCTCGTCAACGGTTGGTCGTATTGCAATTCCGTTGCGTCCAACGTGTTCCTCGCGTCATTTTACGTCGGAAATAGGCGTGAGAAATTCACAAAAACGTTTACGGAGTCCAGGAAACTTGACTTCAGGTTTTGGGAATGCCCGCGATTTTCTCGTCAACGGTTGGTCGTATCGCAATTCCGTTGCTCCTAACGTGTTCCTCGCGTCATTTTACGTCGGAAATAGGCGTGAGAAATTCACAAAAACGTTTCTGGAGTCCAAGAAACACGAGATCAGGTTTTGGGAATGCCCGCAATTTTCTCGTCAACGGTTGTTCGTATTGAAATTTTGTCGCTTCCAACGTGTACCTCGCGTTAATTTACGTCGGAAATAGGCGTGAAAAGTTCACAAAAATGTTTATGGAGTCTAAAAAACACGAGATCAGGTTTTGGGAATCCCCGCAATTTTCCCTTCAACGGTTGATCGTATCGCAATTCCGTTGGTTCCAATGTGTTCCTCGCGTCATTTTACGTCGGAAATAGGCGTGAGAAATTCACAAATACGTTTCTGGAGTCCAAGAAACACGAGATCAGGTTTTGGGAATGCCCGCAATTTTCTCCTCAACGGTTGTTCGGATTGAAATTCTGTCGCTTCCAACGTGTTCCTCGCGTCATTTTACGTCGGAAATAGGCGAGAGAAATGCAGAAAAATGTTCACGGAGTCCAGGAAAGTCGACTTCAGGTTTTGGGAATAGTCGCGATTTTCTCGTCAACGGTTGGTCGTATCGCAATTCCGTTGCTTCCAACGTGTTCCTCGCGTCATTTTACGTCGGAAATAGGCGTGAGAAATTCACAAATACGTTTCTGGAGTCCAAGAAACACGAAATCAGGTTTTGGGAATGCGCGCAATTTTCTCCTCAACGGTTGTTCGTATTGAAATTCTGTCGCTTCCAACGTGTACCTCGCGTTAATTTACGTCGGAAATAGGCGTGACAAATGCACAAAAACGTTCACGGAGTCCAGGAAACTCGACTTCAGGTTTTGGGAATAGACGCGATTTTCTCGTCAACGGTTGGTCGTATCGCAATTCCGTTTCTTCCAACGTGTTCCTCGCGTCATTTTACGTCGGATATAGGCGTGAGAAATTCACAAATACGATTCTGGAGTCCAAGAAACACGAGATCAGGTTTTGGGAATGCCCGCAATTTTCTCGTCAACGGTTGTTCGAATTGAAATTCTGTCGCTTCCAACGTGTACCACGCGTTAATTTACGTCGGAAATGGTCGTGAGAAATTCACAAAAACGTTTACGGAGTCCAGGAAACTCGACTTCAGGTTTTGGGAATGCCCGCGATTTTCTCGTCAACGGTTGGTTGTATCGCAATTTCGTTGCTTCCAACGTGTTCCTCCCGTCATTTTACGTCGGAAATAGGCGTGAGAAATTCACAAAAACGTTCACGGAGTCCAGGAAACTCGACCTCAGGTTTTGGGAATGCCCGCGATTTTCTCGTCAACGGTTGGTCGTATTGCAATTCTGTTGCGTCCAACGTGTTCCTCGCGTCATTTTACGTCGGAAATAGGCGTGAGAAATTCACAAATACGTTTCTGGAGTCCAAGAAACACGAGATCAGGTTTTGGGAATGCCCGCAATTTTCTCGTCAACGGTTGTTCGTATTGAAATTTTGTCGCTTCCAACGTGTACCTCGCGTTAATTTACGTCGGAAATAGGCGTGAAAAGTTCACAAAAATGTTTATGGAGTCTAAAAAACACGAGATCAGGTTTTGGGAATCCCCGCAATTTTCCCTTCAACGGTTGATCGTATCGCAATTCCGTTGGTTCCAATGTGTTCCTCGCGTCATTTTACGTCGGAAATAGGCGTGAGAAATTCACAAATACGTTTCTGGAGTCCAAGAAACACGAGATCAGGTTTTGGGAATGCCCGCAATTTTCTCCTCAACGGTTGTTCTGATTGAAATTCTGTCGCTTCCAACGTGTTCCTCGCGTCATTTTACGTCGGAAATAGGCGAGAGAAATGCAGAAAAACGTTCACGGAGTCCAGGAAACTCGACTCCAGGTTTTGGGAATAGTCGCGATTTTCTCGTCAACGGTTGGTCGTATCGCAATTCCGTTGCTTCCAACGTGTTCCTCGCGTCATTTTACGTCGGAAATAGGCGTGAGAAATTCACAAATACGTTTCTGGAGTCCAAGAAACACGAGATCAGGTTTTGGGAATGCCCGCAATTTTCTCCTCAAAGGTTGTTCGGATTGAAATTCTGTCGCTTCCAACGTGTTCCTCGCGTCATTTTACGTCGGAAATAGGCGAGAGAAATGCAGAAAAACGTTCACGGAGTCCAGGAAACTCGACTTCAGGTTTTGGGAATGCCCGCGATTTTCTCGTCAACGGTTGGTCGTATCGCAATTTCGTTGCTTCCAACGTGTTCCTCGCGTCATTTTACGTCGGAAATAGGCGTGAGAAATTCACAAAAACGTTCACGGAGTCCAGGAAACTCGACTTCAGGTTTTGGGAATAGACGCGATTTTCTCGTCAACGGTTGGTCGTATCGCAATTCCGTTTCTTCCAACGTGTTCCTCGCGTCATTTTACGTCGGAAATAGGCGTGAGAAATTCACAAATACGATTCTGGAGTCCAAGAAACACGAGATCAGGTTTTGGGAATGCGCGCAATTTTCTCCTCAACGGTTGTTCGTATTGAAATTCTGTCGCTTCCAACGTGTTCCTCGCGTCATTTTACGTCGGAAATAGGCGTGAGAAATGCACAAAAACGTTCACGGAGTCCAGGAAACTCGACTTCAGGTTTTGGGAATGCCCGCGATTTTCTCGTCAACGGTTGGTCGTATTGCAATTCCGTTGCGTCCAACGTGTTCCTCGCGTCATTTTACGTCGGAAATAGGCGTGAGAAATTCACAAAAACGTTTACGGAGTCCAGGAAACTTGACTTCAGGTTTTGGGAATGCCCGCGATTTTCTCGTCAACGGTTGGTCGTATCGCAATTCCGTTGCTCCTAACGTGTTCCTCGCGTCATTTTACGTCGGAAATAGGCGTGAGAAATTCACAAAAACGTTTCTGGAGTCCAAGAAACACGAGATCAGGTTTTGGGAATGCCCGCAATTTTCTCGTCAACGGTTGTTCGTATTGAAATTTTGTCGCTTCCAACGTGTACCTCGCGTTAATTTACGTCGGAAATAGGCGTGAAAAGTTCACAAAAATGTTTATGGAGTCTAAAAAACACGAGATCAGGTTTTGGGAATCCCCGCAATTTTCCCTTCAACGGTTGATCGTATCGCAATTCCGTTGGTTCCAATGTGTTCCTCGCGTCATTTTACGTCGGAAATAGGCGTGAGAAATTCACAAATACGTTTCTGGAGTCCAAGAAACACGAGATCAGGTTTTGGGAATGCCCGCAATTTTCTCCTCAACGGTTGTTCGGATTGAAATTCTGTCGCTTCCAACGTGTTCCTCGCGTCATTTTACGTCGGAAATAGGCGAGAGAAATGCAGAAAAATGTTCACGGAGTCCAGGAAAGTCGACTTCAGGTTTTGGGAATAGTCGCGATTTTCTCGTCAACGGTTGGTCGTATCGCAATTCCGTTGCTTCCAACGTGTTCCTCGCGTCATTTTACGTCGGAAATAGGCGTGAGAAATTCACAAATACGTTTCTGGAGTCCAAGAAACACGAAATCAGGTTTTGGGAATGCGCGCAATTTTCTCCTCAACGGTTGTTCGTATTGAAATTCTGTCGCTTCCAACGTGTACCTCGCGTTAATTTACGTCGGAAATAGGCGTGACAAATGCACAAAAACGTTCACGGAGTCCAGGAAACTCGACTTCAGGTTTTGGGAATAGACGCGATTTTCTCGTCAACGGTTGGTCGTATCGCAATTCCGTTTCTTCCAACGTGTTCCTCGCGTCATTTTACGTCGGATATAGGCGTGAGAAATTCACAAATACGATTCTGGAGTCCAAGAAACACGAGATCAGGTTTTGGGAATGCCCGCAATTTTCTCGTCAACGGTTGTTCGAATTGAAATTCTGTCGCTTCCAACGTGTACCACGCGTTAATTTACGTCGGAAATGGTCGTGAGAAATTCACAAAAACGTTTACGGAGTCCAGGAAACTCGACTTCAGGTTTTGGGAATGCCCGCGATTTTCTCGTCAACGGTTGGTTGTATCGCAATTTCGTTGCTTCCAACGTGTTCCTCCCGTCATTTTACGTCGGAAATAGGCGTGAGAAATTCACAAAAACGTTCACGGAGTCCAGGAAACTCGACCTCAGGTTTTGGGAATGCCCGCGATTTTCTCGTCAACGGTTGGTCGTATTGCAATTCTGTTGCGTCCAACGTGTTCCTCGCGTCATTTTACGTCGGAAATAGGCGTGAGAAATTCACAAATACGTTTCTGGAGTCCAAGAAACACGAGATCAGGTTTTGGGAATGCCCGCAATTTTCTCGTCAACGGTTGTTCGTATTGAAATTTTGTCGCTTCCAACGTGTACCTCGCGTTAATTTACGTCGGAAATAGGCGTGAAAAGTTCACAAAAATGTTTATGGAGTCTAAAAAACACGAGATCAGGTTTTGGGAATCCCCGCAATTTTCCCTTCAACGGTTGATCGTATCGCAATTCCGTTGGTTCCAATGTGTTCCTCGCGTCATTTTACGTCGGAAATAGGCGTGAGAAATTCACAAATACGTTTCTGGAGTCCAAGAAACACGAGATCAGGTTTTGGGAATGCCCGCAATTTTCTCCTCAACGGTTGTTCTGATTGAAATTCTGTCGCTTCCAACGTGTTCCTCGCGTCATTTTACGTCGGAAATAGGCGAGAGAAATGCAGAAAAACGTTCACGGAGTCCAGGAAACTCGACTTCAGGTTTTGGGAATAGTCGCGATTTTCTCGTCAACGGTTGGTCGTATCGCAATTCCGTTGCTTCCAACGTGTTCCTCGCGTCATTTTACGTCGGAAATAGGCGTGAGAAATTCACAAATACGTTTCTGGAGTCCAAGAAACACGAGATCAGGTTTTGGGAATGCCCGCAATTTTCTCCTCAAAGGTTGTTCGGATTGAAATTCTGTCGCTTCCAACGTGTTCCTCGCGTCATTTTACGTCGGAAATAGGCGAGAGAAATGCAGAAAAACGTTCACGGAGTCCAGGAAACTCGACTTCAGGTTTTGGGAATGCCCGCGATTTTCTCGTCAACGGTTGGTCGTATCGCAATTTCGTTGCTTCCAACGTGTTCCTCGCGTCATTTTACGTCGGAAATAGGCGTGAGAAATTCACAAAAACGTTCACGGAGTCCAGGAAACTCGACTTCAGGTTTTGGGAATAGACGCGATTTTCTCGTCAACGGTTGGTCGTATCGCAATTCCGTTTCTTCCAACGTGTTCCTCGCGTCATTTTACGTCGGAAATAGGCGTGAGAAATTCACAAATACGATTCTGGAGTCCAAGAAACACGAGATCAGGTTTTGGGAATGCGCGCAATTTTCTCCTCAACGGTTGTTCGTATTGAAATTCTGTCGCTTCCAACGTGTTCCTCGCGTCATTTTACGTCGGAAATAGGCGTGAGAAATGCACAAAAACGTTCACGGAGTCCAGGAAACTCGACTTCAGGTTTTGGGAATGCCCGCGATTTTCTCGTCAACGGTTGGTCGTATTGCAATTCCGTTGCGTCCAACGTGTTCCTCGCGTCATTTTACGTCGGAAATAGGCGTGAGAAATTCACAAAAACGTTTACGGAGTCCAGGAAACTTGACTTCAGGTTTTGGGAATGCCCGCGATTTTCTCGTCAACGGTTGGTCGTATCGCAATTCCGTTGCTCCTAACGTGTTCCTCGCGTCATTTTACGTCGGAAATAGGCGTGAGAAATTCACAAAAACGTTTCTGGAGTCCAAGAAACACGAGATCAGGTTTTGGGAATGCCCGCAATTTTCTCGTCAACGGTTGTTCGTATTGAAATTTTGTCGCTTCCAACGTGTACCTCGCGTTAATTTACGTCGGAAATAGGCGTGAAAAGTTCACAAAAATGTTTATGGAGTCTAAAAAACACGAGATCAGGTTTTGGGAATCCCCGCAATTTTCCCTTCAACGGTTGATCGTATCGCAATTCCGTTGGTTCCAATGTGTTCCTCGCGTCATTTTACGTCGGAAATAGGCGTGAGAAATTCACAAATACGTTTCTGGAGTCCAAGAAACACGAGATCAGGTTTTGGGAATGCCCGCAATTTTCTCCTCAACGGTTGTTCGGATTGAAATTCTGTCGCTTCCAACGTGTTCCTCGCGTCATTTTACGTCGGAAATAGGCGAGAGAAATGCAGAAAAATGTTCACGGAGTCCAGGAAAGTCGACTTCAGGTTTTGGGAATAGTCGCGATTTTCTCGTCAACGGTTGGTCGTATCGCAATTCCGTTGCTTCCAACGTGTTCCTCGCGTCATTTTACGTCGGAAATAGGCGTGAGAAATTCACAAATACGTTTCTGGAGTCCAAGAAACACGAAATCAGGTTTTGGGAATGCGCGCAATTTTCTCCTCAACGGTTGTTCGTATTGAAATTCTGTCGCTTCCAACGTGTACCTCGCGTTAATTTACGTCGGAAATAGGCGTGACAAATGCACAAAAACGTTCACGGAGTCCAGGAAACTCGACTTCAGGTTTTGGGAATAGACGCGATTTTCTCGTCAACGGTTGGTCGTATCGCAATTCCGTTTCTTCCAACGTGTTCCTCGCGTCATTTTACGTCGGATATAGGCGTGAGAAATTCACAAATACGATTCTGGAGTCCAAGAAACACGAGATCAGGTTTTGGGAATGCCCGCAATTTTCTCGTCAACGGTTGTTCGAATTGAAATTCTGTCGCTTCCAACGTGTACCACGCGTTAATTTACGTCGGAAATGGTCGTGAGAAATTCACAAAAACGTTTACGGAGTCCAGGAAACTCGACTTCAGGTTTTGGGAATGCCCGCGATTTTCTCGTCAACGGTTGGTTGTATCGCAATTTCGTTGCTTCCAACGTGTTCCTCCCGTCATTTTACGTCGGAAATAGGCGTGAGAAATTCACAAAAACGTTCACGGAGTCCAGGAAACTCGACCTCAGGTTTTGGGAATGCCCGCGATTTTCTCGTCAACGGTTGGTCGTATTGCAATTCTGTTGCGTCCAACGTGTTCCTCGCGTCATTTTACGTCGGAAATAGGCGTGAGAAATTCACAAATACGTTTCTGGAGTCCAAGAAACACGAGATCAGGTTTTGGGAATGCCCGCAATTTTCTCCTCAACGGTTGTTCGGATTGAAATTCTGTCGCTTCCAACGTGTACCTCGCGTTAATCTACGTCGGAAATGGTCGTGAGAAATTCACAAAAACGTTCACGGAGTCCAGGAAACTCGACCCCAGGTTTTGGGAATGCCCGCGATTTTCTCGTCAACGGTTGGTCGTATTGCAATTCCGTTGCGTCCAACGTGTTCCTCGCGTCATTTTACGTCGGAAATAGGCGTGAGAAATTCACAAAAACGTTTACGGAGTCCAGGAAACTCGACTTCAGGTTTTGGGAATGCCCGCGATTTTCTCGTCAACGGTTGGTCGTATCGCAATTTCGTTGCTCCCAGCGTGTTCCTCGCGTCATTTTACGTCGGAAATAGGGGTGAGTAATTCACAAAAACGTTTACGGAGTCCAGGAAACTCGACTTCAGGTTTTGGGAATGCCCGCGATTTTCTCGTCAACGGTTGGTCGTATCGCAATTTCGTTGTTTCCAACGTGTTCCTCGCGTCATTTTACGTCGGAAATAGGCGTGAGAAATTCACAAAAACGTTCAGGGAGTCCAGGAAACTCGACTTCAGGTTTTGGGAATGCCCGCGATTTTCTCGTCAAAGGTTGGTCGTATCGCAATTTCGTTGCTTCCAACGTGTTCCTCGCGTCATTTTACGTCGGAAATAGGCGTGAGAAATTCACAAAAACGTTCACGGAGTCCAGGAAACTCGACTTCAGGTTTTGGGAATAGACGCGATTTTCTCGTCAACGGTTGGTCGTATCGCAATTCCGTTTCTTCCAACGTGTTCCTCGCCTCATTTTACGTCGGAAATAGGCGTGAGAAATTCACAAATACGATTCTGGAGTCCAAGAAACACGAGATCAGGTTTTGGGAATGCGCGCAATTTTCTCCTCAACGGTTGTTCGTATTGAAATTCTGTCGCTTCCAACGTGTTCCTCGCGTCATTTTACGTCGGAAATAGGCGTGAGAAATGCACAAAAACGTTCACGGAGTCCAGGAAACTCGACTTCAGGTTTTGGGAATGCCCGCGATTTTCTCGTCAACGATTGGTCGTATCGCAATTCCGTTGCTTCCAACGTGTTCCTCGCGTCATTTTACGTCGGAAATAGGCGTGAGAAATTCACAAAAACGTTTACGGAGTCCAGGAAACTCGACTTCAGGTTTTGGGAATGCCCGCGATTTTCTCGTCAACGGTTGGTCGTATCGCAATTCCGTTGCTTCCAGCGTGTTCCTCGCGTCATTTTACGTCGGAAATAGGCGTGAGAAATTCACAAAAACGTTTCTGGAGTCCAAGAAACACGAGATCAGGTTTTGGGAATGCCCGCGATTTTCTCGTCAACGGTTGGTCGTATCGCAATTCCGTTGCTCCTAACGTGTTCCTCGCGTCATTTTACGTCGGAAATAGGCGTGAGAAATTCACAAAAACGTTTCTGGAGTCCAAGAAACACGAGATCAGGTTTTGGGAATGCCCGCAATTTTCTCGTCAACGGTTGTTCGTATTGAAATTTTGTCGCTTCCAACGTGTACCTCGCGTTAATTTACGTCGGAAATAGGCGTGAAAAGTTCACAAAAATGTTTATGGAGTCTAAAAAACACGAGATCAGGTTTTGGGAATCCCCGCAATTTTCCCTTCAACGGTTGATCGTATCGCAATTCCGTTGGTTCCAATGTGTTCCTCGCGTCATTTTACGTCGGAAATAGGCGTGAGAAATTCACAAATACGTTTCTGGAGTCCAAGAAACACGAGATCAGGTTTTGGGAATGCCCGCAATTTTCTCCTCAACGGTTGTTCGGATTGAAATTCTGTCGCTTCCAACGTGTTCCTCGCGTCATTTTACGTCGGAAATAGGCGAGAGAAATGCAGAAAAACGTTCACGGAGTCCAGGAAACTCGACTTCAGGTTTTGGGAATAGTCGCGATTTTCTCGTCAACGGTTGGCCGTATCGCAATTCCGTTGCTTCCAACGTGTTCCTGGCGTCATTTTACGTCGGAAATAGGCGTGAGAAATTCACAAATACGTTTCTGGAGTCCAAGAAACACGAGATCAGGTTTTGGGAATGCCCGCAATTTTCTCCTCAAAGGTTGTTCGGATTGAAATTCTGTCGCTTCCAACGTGTTCCTCGCGTCATTTTACGTCGGAAATAGGCGAGAGAAATGCAGAAAAACGTTCACGGAGTCCAGGAAACTCGACTTCAGGTTTTGGGAATGCCCGCGATTTTCTCGTCAACGGTTGGTCGTATCGCAATTTCGTTGCTTCCAACGTGTTCCTCGCGTCATTTTACGTCGGAAATAGGCGTGAGAAATTCACAAAAACGTTCACGGAGTCCAGGAAACTCGACTTCAGGTTTTGGGAATAGACGCGATTTTCTCGTCAACGGTTGGTCGTATCGCAATTCCGTTTCTTCCAACGTGTTCCTCGCGTCATTTTACGTCGGAAATAGGCGTGAGAAATTCACAAATACGATTCTGGAGTCCAAGAAACACGAGATCAGGTTTTGGGAATGCGCGCAATTTTCTCCTCAACGGTTGTTCGGATTGAAATTCTGTCGCTTCCAACGTGTTCCTCGCGTCATTTTACGTCGGAAATAGGCGAGAGAAATGCAGAAAAACGTTCACGGAGTCCAGGAAACTCGACTTCAGGTTTTGGGAATAGTCGCGATTTTCTCGTCAACGGTTGGTCGTATCGCAATTCCGTTGCTTCCAACGTGTTCCTGGCGTCATTTTACGTCGGAAATAGGCGTGAGAAATTCACAAATACGTTTCTGGAGTCCAAGAAACACGAGATCAGGTTTTGGGAATGCCCGCAATTTTCTCCTCAAAGGTTGTTCGGATTGAAATTCTGTCGCTTCCAACGTGTTCCTCGCGTCATTTTACGTCGGAAATAGGCGAGAGAAATGCAGAAAAACGTTCACGGAGTCCAGGAAACTCGACTTCAGGTTTTGGGAATGCCCGCGATTTTCTCGTCAACGGTTGGTCGTATCGCAATTTCGTTGCTTCCAACGTGTTCCTCGCGTCATTTTACGTCGGAAATAGGCGTGAGAAATTCACAAAAACGTTCACGGAGTCCAGGAAACTCGACTTCAGGTTTTGGGAATAGACGCGATTTTCTCGTCAACGGTTGGTCGTATCGCAATTCCGTTTCTTCCAACGTGTTCCTCGCGTCATTTTACGTCGGAAATAGGCGTGAGAAATTCACAAATACGATTCTGGAGTCCAAGAAACACGAGATCAGGTTTTGGGAATGCGCGCAATTTTCTCCTCAACGGTTGTTCGTATTGAAATTCTGTCGCTTCCAACGTGTTCCTCGCGTCATTTTACGTCGGAAATAGGCGTGAGAAATGCACAAAAACGTTCACGGAGTCCAGGAAACTCGACTTCAGGTTTTGGGAATGCCCGCGATTTTCTCGTCAACGGTTGGTCGTATTGCAATTCCGTTGCGTCCAACGTGTTCCTCGCGTCATTTTACGTCGGAAATAGGCGTGAGAAATTCACAAAAACGGTTACGGAGTCCAGGAAACTCGACTTCAGGTTTTGGGAATGCCCGCGATTTTCTCGTCAACGGTTGGTCGTATCGCAATTTCGTTGCTCCCAGCGTGTTCCTCGCGTCATTTTACGTCGGAAATAGGGGTGAGAAATTCACAAAAACGTTTACGGAGTCCAGGAAACTCGACTTCAGGTTTTGGGAATGCCCGCGATTTTCTCGTCAACGGTTGGTCGTATCGCAATTTCGTTGTTTCCAACGTGTTCCTCGCGTCATTTTACGTCGGAAATAGGCGTGAGAAATTCACAAAAACGTTCAGGGAGTCCAGGAAACTCGACTTCAGGTTTTGGGAATGCCCGCGATTTTCTCGTCAACGGTTGGTCGTATCGCAATTTCGTTGCTTCCAACGTGTTCCTCGCGTCATTTTACGTCGGAAATAGGCGTGAGAAATTCACAAAAACGTTCACGGAGTCCAGGAAACTCGACTTCAGGTTTTGGGAATAGACGCGATTTTCTCGTCAACGGTTGGTCGTATCGCAATTCCGTTTCTTCCAACGTGTTCCTCGCGTCATTTTACGTCGGAAATAGGCGTGAGAAATTCACAAAAACGTTCACGGAGTCCAGGAAACTCGACTTCAGGTTTTGGGAATGCCCGCGATTTTCTCGTCAACGGTTGGTCGTATCGCAATTCCGTTGCTTCCAGCGTGTTCCTCGCGTCATTTTACGTCGGAAATAGGCGTGAGAAATTCACAAAAACGTTTCTGGAGTCCAAGAAACACGAGATCAGGTTTTGGGAATGCCCGCGATTTTCTCGTCAACGGTTGGTCGTATCGCAATTCCGTTGCTCCTAACGTGTTCCTCGCGTCATTTTACGTCGGAAATAGGCGTGAGAAATTCACAAAAACGTTTCTGGAGTCCAAGAAACACGAGATCAGGTTTTGGGAATGCCCGCAATTTTCTCGTCAACGGTTGTTCGTATTGAAATTTTGTCGCTTCCAACGTGTACCTCGCGTTAATTTACGTCGGAAATAGGCGTGAAAAGTTCACAAAAATGTTTATGGAGTCTAAAAAACACGAGATCAGGTTTTGGGAATCCCCGCAATTTTCCCTTCAACGGTTGATCGTATCGCAATTCCGTTGGTTCCAATGTGTTCCTCGCGTCATTTTACGTCGGAAATAGGCGTGAGAAATTCACAAATACGTTTCTGGAGTCCAAGAAACACGAGATCAGGTTTTGGGAATGCCCGCAATTTTCTCCTCAACGGTTGTTCGGATTGAAATTCTGTCGCTTCCAACGTGTTCCTCGCGTCATTTTACGTCGGAAATAGGCGAGAGAAATGCAGAAAAACGTTCACGGAGTCCAGGAAACTCGACTTCAGGTTTTGGGAATAGTCGCGATTTTCTCGTCAACGGTTGGCCGTATCGCAATTCCGTTGCTTCCAACGTGTTCCTGGCGTCATTTTACGTCGGAAATAGGCGTGAGAAATTCACAAATACGTTTCTGGAGTCCAAGAAACACGAGATCAGGTTTTGGGAATGCCCGCAATTTTCTCCTCAAAGGTTGTTCGGATTGAAATTCTGTCGCTTCCAACGTGTTCCTCGCGTCATTTTACGTCGGAAATAGGCGAGAGAAATGCAGAAAAACGTTCACGGAGTCCAGGAAACTCGACTTCAGGTTTTGGGAATGCCCGCGATTTTCTCGTCAACGGTTGGTCGTATCGCAATTTCGTTGCTTCCAACGTGTTCCTCGCGTCATTTTACGTCGGAAATAGGCGTGAGAAATTCACAAAAACGTTCACGGAGTCCAGGAAACTCGACTTCAGGTTTTGGGAATAGACGCGATTTTCTCGTCAACGGTTGGTCGTATCGCAATTCCGTTTCTTCCAACGTGTTCCTCGCGTCATTTTACGTCGGAAATAGGCGTGAGAAATTCACAAATACGATTCTGGAGTCCAAGAAACACGAGATCAGGTTTTGGGAATGCGCGCAATTTTCTCCTCAACGGTTGTTCGGATTGAAATTCTGTCGCTTCCAACGTGTTCCTCGCGTCATTTTACGTCGGAAATAGGCGAGAGAAATGCAGAAAAACGTTCACGGAGTCCAGGAAACTCGACTTCAGGTTTTGGGAATAGTCGCGATTTTCTCGTCAACGGTTGGTCGTATCGCAATTCCGTTGCTTCCAACGTGTTCCTGGCGTCATTTTACGTCGGAAATAGGCGTGAGAAATTCACAAATACGTTTCTGGAGTCCAAGAAACACGAGATCAGGTTTTGGGAATGCCCGCAATTTTCTCCTCAAAGGTTGTTCGGATTGAAATTCTGTCGCTTCCAACGTGTTCCTCGCGTCATTTTACGTCGGAAATAGGCGAGAGAAATGCAGAAAAACGTTCACGGAGTCCAGGAAACTCGACTTCAGGTTTTGGGAATGCCCGCGATTTTCTCGTCAACGGTTGGTCGTATCGCAATTTCGTTGCTTCCAACGTGTTCCTCGCGTCATTTTACGTCGGAAATAGGCGTGAGAAATTCACAAAAACGTTCACGGAGTCCAGGAAACTCGACTTCAGGTTTTGGGAATAGACGCGATTTTCTCGTCAACGGTTGGTCGTATCGCAATTCCGTTTCTTCCAACGTGTTCCTCGCGTCATTTTACGTCGGAAATAGGCGTGAGAAATTCACAAATACGATTCTGGAGTCCAAGAAACACGAGATCAGGTTTTGGGAATGCGCGCAATTTTCTCCTCAACGGTTGTTCGTATTGAAATTCTGTCGCTTCCAACGTGTTCCTCGCGTCATTTTACGTCGGAAATAGGCGTGAGAAATGCACAAAAACGTTCACGGAGTCCAGGAAACTCGACTTCAGGTTTTGGGAATGCCCGCGATTTTCTCGTCAACGGTTGGTCGTATTGCAATTCCGTTGCGTCCAACGTGTTCCTCGCGTCATTTTACGTCGGAAATAGGCGTGAGAAATTCACAAAAACGGTTACGGAGTCCAGGAAACTCGACTTCAGGTTTTGGGAATGCCCGCGATTTTCTCGTCAACGGTTGGTCGTATCGCAATTTCGTTGCTCCCAGCGTGTTCCTCGCGTCATTTTACGTCGGAAATAGGCGTGAGAAATTCACAAAAACGTTTACGGAGTCCAGGAAACTCGACTTCAGGTTTTGGGAATGCCCGCGATTTTCTCGTCAACGGTTGGTCGTATCGCAATTTCGTTGTTTCCAACGTGTTCCTCGCGTCATTTTACGTCGGAAATAGGCGTGAGAAATTCACAAAAACGTTCAGGGAGTCCAGGAAACTCGACTTCAGGTTTTGGGAATGCCCGCGATTTTCTCGTCAACGGTTGGTCGTATCGCAATTTCGTTGCTTCCAACGTGTTCCTCGCGTCATTTTACGTCGGAAATAGGCGTGAGAAATTCACAAAAACGTTCACGGAGTCCAGGAAACTCGACTTCAGGTTTTGGGAATAGACGCGATTTTCTCGTCAACGGTTGGTCGTATCGCAATTCCGTTTCTTCCAACGTGTTCCTCGCGTCATTTTACGTCGGAAATAGGCGTGAGAAATTCACAAAAACGTTCACGGAGTCCAGGAAACTCGACTTCAGGTTTTGGGAATGCCCGCGATTTTCTCGTCAACGGTTGGTCGTATCGCAATTCCGTTGCTTCCAGCGTGTTCCTCGCGTCATTTTACGTCGGAAATAGGCGTGAGAAATTCACAAAAACGTTTCTGGAGTCCAAGAAACACGAGATCAGGTTTTGGGAATGCCCGCGATTTTCTCGTCAACGGTTGGTCGTATCGCAATTCCGTTGCTCCTAACGTGTTCCTCGCGTCATTTTACGTCGGAAATAGGCGTGAGAAATTCACAAAAACGTTTCTGGAGTCCAAGAAACACGAGATCAGGTTTTGGGAATGCCCGCAATTTTCTCGTCAACGGTTGTTCGTATTGAAATTTTGTCGCTTCCAACGTGTACCTCGCGTTAATTTACGTCGGAAATAGGCGTGAAAAGTTCACAAAAATGTTTATGGAGTCTAAAAAACACGAGATCAGGTTTTGGGAATCCCCGCAATTTTCCCTTCAACGGTTGATCGTATCGCAATTCCGTTGGTTCCAATGTGTTCCTCGCGTCATTTTACGTCGGAAATAGGCGTGAGAAATTCACAAATACGTTTCTGGAGTCCAAGAAACACGAGATCAGGTTTTGGGAATGCCCGCAATTTTCTCCTCAACGGTTGTTCGGATTGAAATTCTGTCGCTTCCAACGTGTTCCTCGCGTCATTTTACGTCGGAAATAGGCGAGAGAAATGCAGAAAAACGTTCACGGAGTCCAGGAAACTCGACTTCAGGTTTTGGGAATAGTCGCGATTTTCTCGTCAACGGTTGGCCGTATCGCAATTCCGTTGCTTCCAACGTGTTCCTGGCGTCATTTTACGTCGGAAATAGGCGTGAGAAATTCACAAATACGTTTCTGGAGTCCAAGAAACACGAGATCAGGTTTTGGGAATGCCCGCAATTTTCTCCTCAAAGGTTGTTCGGATTGAAATTCTGTCGCTTCCAACGTGTTCCTCGCGTCATTTTACGTCGGAAATAGGCGAGAGAAATGCAGAAAAACGTTCACGGAGTCCAGGAAACTCGACTTCAGGTTTTGGGAATGCCCGCGATTTTCTCGTCAACGGTTGGTCGTATCGCAATTTCGTTGCTTCCAACGTGTTCCTCGCGTCATTTTACGTCGGAAATAGGCGTGAGAAATTCACAAAAACGTTCACGGAGTCCAGGAAACTCGACTTCAGGTTTTGGGAATAGACGCGATTTTCTCGTCAACGGTTGGTCGTATCGCAATTCCGTTTCTTCCAACGTGTTCCTCGCGTCATTTTACGTCGGAAATAGGCGTGAGAAATTCACAAATACGATTCTGGAGTCCAAGAAACACGAGATCAGGTTTTGGGAATGCGCGCAATTTTCTCCTCAACGGTTGTTCGGATTGAAATTCTGTCGCTTCCAACGTGTTCCTCGCGTCATTTTACGTCGGAAATAGGCGAGAGAAATGCAGAAAAACGTTCACGGAGTCCAGGAAACTCGACTTCAGGTTTTGGGAATAGTCGCGATTTTCTCGTCAACGGTTGGTCGTATCGCAATTCCGTTGCTTCCAACGTGTTCCTGGCGTCATTTTACGTCGGAAATAGGCGTGAGAAATTCACAAATACGTTTCTGGAGTCCAAGAAACACGAGATCAGGTTTTGGGAATGCCCGCAATTTTCTCCTCAAAGGTTGTTCGGATTGAAATTCTGTCGCTTCCAACGTGTTCCTCGCGTCATTTTACGTCGGAAATAGGCGAGAGAAATGCAGAAAAACGTTCACGGAGTCCAGGAAACTCGACTTCAGGTTTTGGGAATGCCCGCGATTTTCTCGTCAACGGTTGGTCGTATCGCAATTTCGTTGCTTCCAACGTGTTCCTCGCGTCATTTTACGTCGGAAATAGGCGTGAGAAATTCACAAAAACGTTCACGGAGTCCAGGAAACTCGACTTCAGGTTTTGGGAATAGACGCGATTTTCTCGTCAACGGTTGGTCGTATCGCAATTCCGTTTCTTCCAACGTGTTCCTCGCGTCATTTTACGTCGGAAATAGGCGTGAGAAATTCACAAATACGATTCTGGAGTCCAAGAAACACGAGATCAGGTTTTGGGAATGCGCGCAATTTTCTCCTCAACGGTTGTTCGTATTGAAATTCTGTCGCTTCCAACGTGTTCCTCGCGTCATTTTACGTCGGAAATAGGCGTGAGAAATGCACAAAAACGTTCACGGAGTCCAGGAAACTCGACTTCAGGTTTTGGGAATGCCCGCGATTTTCTCGTCAACGGTTGGTCGTATTGCAATTCCGTTGCGTCCAACGTGTTCCTCGCGTCATTTTACGTCGGAAATAGGCGTGAGAAATTCACAAAAACGGTTACGGAGTCCAGGAAACTCGACTTCAGGTTTTGGGAATGCCCGCGATTTTCTCGTCAACGGTTGGTCGTATCGCAATTTCGTTGCTCCCAGCGTGTTCCTCGCGTCATTTTACGTCGGAAATAGGCGTGAGAAATTCACAAAAACGTTTACGGAGTCCAGGAAACTCGACTTCAGGTTTTGGGAATGCCCGCGATTTTCTCGTCAACGGTTGGTCGTATCGCAATTTCGTTGTTTCCAACGTGTTCCTCGCGTCATTTTACGTCGGAAATAGGCGAGAGAAATGCAGAAAAACGTTCACGGAGTCCAGGAAACTCGACTTCAGGTTTTGGGAATGCCCGCGATTTTCTCGTCAACGGTTGGTCGTATCGCAATTTCGTTGCTTCCAACGTGTTCCTCGCGTCATTTTACGTCGGAAATAGGCGTGAGAAATTCACAAAAACGTTCACGGAGTCCAGGAAACTCGACTTCAGGTTTTGGGAATAGACGCGATTTTCTCGTCAACGGTTGGTCGTATCGCAATTCCGTTTCTTCCAACGTGTTCCTCGCGTCATTTTACGTCGGAAATAGGCGTGAGAAATTCACAAATACGATTCTGGAGTCCAAGAAACACGAGATCAGGTTTTGGGAATGCGCGCAATTTTCTCCTCAACGGTTGTTCGGATTGAAATTCTGTCGCTTCCAACGTGTTCCTCGCGTCATTTTACGTCGGAAATAGGCGAGAGAAATGCAGAAAAACGTTCACGGAGTCCAGGAAACTCGACTTCAGGTTTTGGGAATAGTCGCGATTTTCTCGTCAACGGTTGGTCGTATCGCAATTCCGTTGCTTCCAACGTGTTCCTGGCGTCATTTTACGTCGGAAATAGGCGTGAGAAATTCACAAATACGTTTCTGGAGTCCAAGAAACACGAGATCAGGTTTTGGGAATGCCCGCAATTTTCTCCTCAAAGGTTGTTCGGATTGAAATTCTGTCGCTTCCAACGTGT
The DNA here is from genome assembly GCA_963675795.1 of Crossocerus cetratus. Classification (NCBI taxonomy): domain Eukaryota; kingdom Metazoa; phylum Arthropoda; class Insecta; order Hymenoptera; family Crabronidae; genus Crossocerus; species Crossocerus cetratus. The sequence goes on from CAVMBF010000001.1 coordinate 2,324,126, forward strand.
TCCTCGCGTCATTTTACGTCGGAAATAGGCGAGAGAAATGCAGAAAAACGTTCACGGAGTCCAGGAAACTCGACTTCAGGTTTTGGGAATGCCCGCGATTTTCTCGTCAACGGTTGGTCGTATCGCAATTTCGTTGCTTCCAACGTGTTCCTCGCGTCATTTTACGTCGGAAATAGGCGTGAGAAATTCACAAAAACGTTCACGGAGTCCAGGAAACTCGACTTCAGGTTTTGGGAATAGACGCGATTTTCTCGTCAACGGTTGGTCGTATCGCAATTCCGTTTCTTCCAACGTGTTCCTCGCGTCATTTTACGTCGGAAATAGGCGTGAGAAATGCACAAAAACGTTCACGGAGTCCAGGAAACTCGACTTCAGGTTTTGGGAATGCCCGCGATTTTCTCGTCAACGGTTGGTCGTATTGCAATTCCGTTGCGTCCAACGTGTTCCTCGCGTCATTTTACGTCGGAAATAGGCGTGAGAAATTCACAAAAACGGTTACGGAGTCCAGGAAACTCGACTTCAGGTTTTGGGAATGCCCGCGATTTTCTCGTCAACGGTTGGTCGTATCGCAATTTCGTTGCTCCCAGCGTGTTCCTCGCGTCATTTTACGTCGGAAATAGGGGTGAGAAATTCACAAAAACGTTTACGGAGTCCAGGAAACTCGACTTCAGGTTTTGGGAATGCCCGCGATTTTCTCGTCAACGGTTGGTCGTATCGCAATTTCGTTGTTTCCAACGTGTTCCTCGCGTCATTTTACGTCGGAAATAGGCGTGAGAAATTCACAAAAACGTTCAGGGAGTCCAGGAAACTCGACTTCAGGTTTTGGGAATGCCCGCGATTTTCTCGTCAACGGTTGGTCGTATCGCAATTTCGTTGCTTCCAACGTGTTCCTCGCGTCATTTTACGTCGGAAATAGGCGTGAGAAATTCACAAAAACGTTCACGGAGTCCAGGAAACTCGACTTCAGGTTTTGGGAATAGACGCGATTTTCTCGTCAACGGTTGGTCGTATCGCAATTCCGTTTCTTCCAACGTGTTCCTCGCGTCATTTTACGTCGGAAATAGGCGTGAGAAATTCACAAAAACGTTTACGGAGTCCAGGAAACTCGACTTCAGGTTTTGGGAATGCCCGCGATTTTCTCGTCAACGGTTGGTCGTATCGCAATTCCGTTGCTTCCAGCGTGTTCCTCGCGCCATTTTACGTCGGAAATAGGCGTGAGAAATTCACAAAAACGTTTCTGGAGTCCAAGAAACACGAGATCAGGTTTTGGGAATGCCCGCGATTTTCTCGTCAACGGTTGATCGTATCGCAATTCCGTTGGTTCCAATGTGTTCCTCGCGTCATTTTACGTCGGAAATAGGCGTGAGAAATTCACAAATACGTTTCTGGAGTCCAAGAAACACGAGATCAGGTTTTGGGAATGCCCGCAATTTTCTCCTCAAAGGTTGTTCGGATTGAAATTCTGTCGCTTCCAACGTGTTCCTCGCGTCATTTTACGTCGGAAATAGGCGAGAGAAATGCAGAAAAACGTTCACGGAGTCCAGGAAACTCGACTTCAGGTTTTGGGAATGCCCGCGATTTTCTCGTCAACGGTTGGTCGTATCGCAATTTCGTTGCTTCCAACGTGTTCCTCGCGTCATTTTACGTCGGAAATAGGCGTGAGAAATTCACAAAAACGTTCACGGAGTCCAGGAAACTCGACTTCAGGTTTTGGGAATAGACGCGATTTTCTCGTCAACGGTTGGTCGTATCGCAATTCCGTTTCTTCCAACGTGTTCCTCGCGTCATTTTACGTCGGAAATAGGTGTGAGAAATTCACAAATACGATTCTGGAGTCCAAGAAACACGAGATCAGGTTTTGGGAATGCGCGCAATTTTCTCCTCAACGGTTGTTCGTATTGAAATTCTGTCGCTTCCAACGTGTTCCTCGCGTCATTTTACGTCGGAAATAGGCGTGAGAAATGCACAAAAACGTTCACGGAGTCCAGGAAACTCGACTTCAGGTTTTGGGAATGCCCGCGATTTTCTCGTCAACGATTGGTCGTATCGCAATTCCGTTGCTTCCAACGTGTTCCTCGCGTCATTTTACGTCGGAAATAGGCGTGAGAAATTCACAAAAACGTTTACGGAGTCCAGGAAACTCGACTTCAGGTTTTGGGAATGCCCGCGATTTTCTCGTCAACGGTTGGTCGTATCGCAATTTCGTTGCTTCCAACGTGTTCCTCGCGTCATTTTACGTCGGAAATAGGCGTGAGAAATTCACAAAAACGTTCACGGAGTCCAGGAAACTCGACTTCAGGTTTTGGGAATAGTCGCGATTTTCTCGTCAACGGTTGGTCGTATCGCAATTCCGTTGCTTCCAACGTGTTCCTCGCGTCATTTTACGTCGGAAATAGGCGTGAGAAATTCACAAATACGTTTCTGGAGTCCATGAAACACGAAATCAGGTTTTGGGAATGCGCGCAATTTTCTCCTCAACGGTTGTTCGTATTGAAATTCTGTCGCTTCCAACGTGTACCTCGCGTTAATTTACGTCGGAAATAGGCGTGACAAATGCACAAAAACGTTCACGGAGTCCAGGAAACTCGACTTCAGGTATTGGGATGCCCGCGATTTTCTCGTCAACGGTTGGTCGTATCGCAATTTCGTTGCTTCCAACGTGTTCCTCGCGTCATTTTACGTCGGAAATAGGCGTGAGAAATTCACAAAAACGTTTCTGGAGTCCAAGAAACACGAGATCAGGTTTTGGGAATGCCCGCGATTTTCTCGTCAACGATTGGTCGTATCGCAATTCCGTTGCTCCTAACGTGTTCCTCGCGTCATTTTACGTCGGAAATAGGCGTGAGAAATTCACAAAAACGTTTCTGGAGTCCAAGAAACACGAGATCAGGTTTTGGGAATGCCCGCAATTTTCTCGTCAACGGTTGTTCGTATTGAAATTTTGTCGCTTCCAACGTGTACCTCGCGTTAATTTACGTCGGAAATAGGCGTGAAAAGTTCACAAAAATGTTTATGGAGTCTAAAAAACACGAGATCAGGTTTTGGGAATCCCCGCAATTTTCCCTTCAACGGTTGATCGTATCGCAATTCCGTTGGTTCCAATGTGTTCCTCGCGTCATTTTACGTCGGAAATAGGCGTGAGAAATTCACAAATACGTTTCTGGAGTCCAAGAAACACGAGATCAGGTTTTGGGAATGCCCGCAATTTTCTCCTCAACGGTTGTTCGGATTGAAATTCTGTCGCTTCCAACGTGTTCCTCGCGTCATTTTACGTCGGAAATAGGCGAGAGAAATGCAGAAAAACGTTCACGGCGTCCAGGAAACTCGACTTCAGGTTTTGGGAATAGTCGCGATTTTCTCGTCAACGGTTGGTCGTATCGCAATTCCGTTGCTTCCAACGTGTTCCTCGCGTCATTTTACGTCGGAAATAGGCGTGAGAAATTCACAAATACGTTTCTGGAGTCCAAGAAACACGAGATCAGGTTTTGGGAATGCCCGCAATTTTCTCCTCAACGGTTGTTCGGATTGAAATTCTGTCGCTTCCAACGTGTACCTCGCGTTAATTTACGTCGGAAATGGTCGTGAGAAATTCACAAAAACGTTCACGGAGTCCAGGAAACTCGACCCCAGGTTTTGGGAATGCCCGCGATTTTATCGTCAACGGTTGGTCGTATCGCAATTCCGTTGCTTCCAACGTGTTCCTCGCGTCATTTTACGTCGGAAATAGGCGTGAGAAATTCACAAATACGTTTCTGGAGTCCAAGAAACACGAGATCAGGTTTTGGGAATGCCCGCAATTTTCTCCTCAAAGGTTGTTCGGATTGAAATTCTGTCGCTTCCAACGTGTTCCTCGCGTCATTTTACGTCGGAAATAGGCGAGAGAAATGCAGAAAAACGTTCACGGAGTCCAGGAAACTCGACTTCAGGTTTTGGGAATGCCCGCGATTTTCTCGTCAACGGTTGGTCGTATCGCAATTTCGTTGCTTCCAACGTGTTCCTCGCGTCATTTTACGTCGGAAATAGGCGTGAGAAATTCACAAAAACGTTCACGGAGTCCAGGAAACTCGACTTCAGGTTTTGGGAATAGACGCGATTTTCTCGTCAACGGTTGGTCGTATCGCAATTCCGTTTCTTCCAACGTGTTCCTCGCGTCATTTTACGTCGGAAATAGGCGTGAGAAATTCACAAATACGATTCTGGAGTCCAAGAAACACGAGATCAGGTTTTGGGAATGCGCGCAATTTTCTCCTCAACGGTTGTTCGTATTGAAATTCTGTCGCTTCCAACGTGTTCCTCGCGTCATTTTACGTCGGAAATAGGCGTGAGAAATGCACAAAAACGTTCACGGAGTCCAGGAAACTCGACTTCAGGTTTTGGGAATGCCCGCGATTTTCTCGTCAACGATTGGTCGTATCGCAATTCCGTTGCTTCCAACGTGTTCCTCGCGTCATTTTACGTCGGAAATAGGCGTGAGAAATTCACAAAAACGTTTACGGAGTCCAGGAAACTCGACTTCAGGTTTTGGGAATGCCCGCGATTTTCTCGTCAACGGTTGGTCGTATCGCAATTTCGTTGCTTCCAACGTGTTCCTCGCGTCATTTTACGTCGGAAATAGGCGTGAGAAATTCACAAAAACGTTCACGGAGTCCAGGAAACTCGACTTCAGGTTTTGGGAATAGTCGCGATTTTCTCGTCAACGGTTGGTCGTATCGCAATTCCGTTGCTTCCAACGTGTTCCTCGCGTCATTTTACGTCGGAAATAGGCGTGAGAAATTCACAAATACGTTTCTGGAGTCCATGAAACACGAAATCAGGTTTTGGGAATGCGCGCAATTTTCTCCTCAACGGTTGTTCGTATTGAAATTCTGTCGCTTCCAACGTGTACCTCGCGTTAATTTACGTCGGAAATAGGCGTGACAAATGCACAAAAACGTTCACGGAGTCCAGGAAACTCGACTTCAGGTATTGGGATGCCCGCGATTTTCTCGTCAACGGTTGGTCGTATCGCAATTTCGTTGCTTCCAACGTGTTCCTCGCGTCATTTTACGTCGGAAATAGGCGTGAGAAATTCACAAAAACGTTTCTGGAGTCCAAGAAACACGAGATCAGGTTTTGGGAATGCCCGCGATTTTCTCGTCAACGATTGGTCGTATCGCAATTCCGTTGCTCCTAACGTGTTCCTCGCGTCATTTTACGTCGGAAATAGGCGTGAGAAATTCACAAAAACGTTTCTGGAGTCCAAGAAACACGAGATCAGGTTTTGGGAATGCCCGCAATTTTCTCGTCAACGGTTGTTCGTATTGAAATTTTGTCGCTTCCAACGTGTACCTCGCGTTAATTTACGTCGGAAATAGGCGTGAAAAGTTCACAAAAATGTTTATGGAGTCTAAAAAACACGAGATCAGGTTTTGGGAATCCCCGCAATTTTCCCTTCAACGGTTGATCGTATCGCAATTCCGTTGGTTCCAATGTGTTCCTCGCGTCATTTTACGTCGGAAATAGGCGTGAGAAATTCACAAATACGTTTCTGGAGTCCAAGAAACACGAGATCAGGTTTTGGGAATGCCCGCAATTTTCTCCTCAACGGTTGTTCGGATTGAAATTCTGTCGCTTCCAACGTGTTCCTCGCGTCATTTTACGTCGGAAATAGGCGAGAGAAATGCAGAAAAACGTTCACGGAGTCCAGGAAACTCGACTTCAGGTTTTGGGAATAGTCGCGATTTTCTCGTCAACGGTTGGTCGTATCGCAATTCCGTTGCTTCCAACGTGTTCCTCGCGTCATTTTACGTCGGAAATAGGCGTGAGAAATTCACAAATACGTTTCTGGAGTCCAAGAAACACGAGATCAGGTTTTGGGAATGCCCGCAATTTTCTCCTCAACGGTTGTTCGGATTGAAATTCTGTCGCTTCCAACGTGTACCTCGCGTTAATTTACGTCGGAAATGGTCGTGAGAAATTCACAAAAACGTTCACGGAGTCCAGGAAACTCGACCCCAGGTTTTGGGAATGCCCGCGATTTTCTCGTCAACGGTTGGTCGTATTGCAATTCCGTTGCGTCCAACGTGTTCCTCGCGTCATTTTACGTCGGAAATAGGCGTGAGAAATTCACAAAAACGTTTACGGAGTCCAGGAAACTCGACTTCAGGTTTTGGGAATGCCCGCGATTTTCTCGTCAACGGTTGGTCGTATCGCAATTTCGTTGCTCCCAGCGTGTTCCTCGCGTCATTTTACGTCGGAAATAGGGGTGAGAAATTCACAAAAACGTTTACGGAGTCCAGGAAACTCGACTTCAGGTTTTGGGAATGCCCGCGATTTTCTCGTCAACGGTTGGTCGTATCGCAATTTCGTTGTTTCCAACGTGTTCCTCGCGTCATTTTACGTCGGAAATAGGCGTGAGAAATTCACAAAAACGTTCAGGGAGTCCAGGAAACTCGACTTCAGGTTTTGGGAATGCCCGCGATTTTCTCGTCAAAGGTTGGTCGTATCGCAATTTCGTTGCTTCCAACGTGTTCCTCGCGTCATTTTACGTCGGAAATAGGCGTGAGAAATTCACAAAAACGTTCACGGAGTCCAGGAAACTCGACTTCAGGTTTTGGGAATAGACGCGATTTTCTCGTCAACGGTTGGTCGTATCGCAATTCCGTTTCTTCCAACGTGTTCCTCGCGTCATTTTACGTCGGAAATAGGCGTGAGAAATTCACAAATACGATTCTGGAGTCCAAGAAACACGAGATCAGGTTTTGGGAATGCGCGCAATTTTCTCCTCAACGGTTGTTCGTATTGAAATTCTGTCGCTTCCAACGTGTTCCTCGCGTCATTTTACGTCGGAAATAGGCGTGAGAAATGCACAAAAACGTTCACGGAGTCCAGGAAACTCGACTTCAGGTTTTGGGAATGCCCGCGATTTTCTCGTCAACGATTGGTCGTATCGCAATTCCGTCGCTTCCAACGTGTTCCTCGCGTCATTTTACGTCGGAAATAGGCGTGAGAAATTCACAAAAACGTTTACGGAGTCCAGGAAACTCGACTTCAGGTTTTGGGAATGCCCGCGATTTTCTCGTCAACGGTTGGTCGTATCGCAATTCCGTTGCTTCCAGCGTGTTCCTCGCGTCATTTTACGTCGGAAATAGGCGTGAGAAATTCACAAAAACGTTTCTGGAGTCCAAGAAACACGAGATCAGGTTTTGGGAATGCCCGCGATTTTCTCGTCAACGGTTGGTCGTATCGCAATTCCGTTGCTCCTAACGTGTTCCTCGCGTCATTTTACGTCGGAAATAGGCGTGAGAAATTCACAAAAACGTTTCTGGAGTCCAAGAAACACGAGATCAGGTTTTGGGAATGCCCGCAATTTTCTCGTCAACGGTTGTTCGTATTGAAATTTTGTCGCTTCCAACGTGTACCTCGCGTTAATTTACGTCGGAAATAGGCGTGAAAAGTTCACAAAAATGTTTATGGAGTCTAAAAAACACGAGATCAGGTTTTGGGAATCCCCGCAATTTTCCCTTCAACGGTTGATCGTATCGCAATTCCGTTGGTTCCAATGTGTTCCTCGCGTCATTTTACGTCGGAAATAGGCGTGAGAAATTCACAAATACGTTTCTGGAGTCCAAGAAACACGAGATCAGGTTTTGGGAATGCCCGCAATTTTCTCCTCAACGGTTGTTCGGATTGAAATTCTGTCGCTTCCAACGTGTTCCTCGCGTCATTTTACGTCGGAAATAGGCGAGAGAAATGCAGAAAAACGTTCACGGAGTCCAGGAAACTCGACTTCAGGTTTTGGGAATAGTCGCGATTTTCTCGTCAACGGTTGGTCGTATCGCAATTCCGTTGCTTCCAACGTGTTCCTGGCGTCATTTTACGTCGGAAATAGGCGTGAGAAATTCACAAATACGTTTCTGGAGTCCAAGAAACACGAGATCAGGTTTTGGGAATGCCCGCAATTTTCTCCTCAAAGGTTGTTCGGATTGAAATTCTGTCGCTTCCAACGTGTTCCTCGCGTCATTTTACGTCGGAAATAGGCGAGAGAAATGCAGAAAAACGTTCACGGAGTCCAGGAAACTCGACTTCAGGTTTTGGGAATGCCCGCGATTTTCTCGTCAACGGTTGGTCGTATCGCAATTTCGTTGCTTCCAACGTGTTCCTCGCGTCATTTTACGTCGGAAATAGGCGTGAGAAATTCACAAAAACGTTCACGGAGTCCAGGAAACTCGACTTCAGGTTTTGGGAATAGACGCGATTTTCTCGTCAACGGTTGGTCGTATCGCAATTCCGTTTCTTCCAACGTGTTCCTCGCGTCATTTTACGTCGGAAATAGGCGTGAGAAATTCACAAATACGATTCTGGAGTCCAAGAAACACGAGATCAGGTTTTGGGAATGCGCGCAATTTTCTCCTCAACGGTTGTTCGGATTGAAATTCTGTCGCTTCCAACGTGTTCCTCGCGTCATTTTACGTCGGAAATAGGCGAGAGAAATGCAGAAAAACGTTCACGGAGTCCAGGAAACTCCACTTCAGGTTTTGGGAATAGTCGCGATTTTCTCGTCAACGGTTGGTCGTATCGCAATTCCGTTGCTTCCAACGTGTTCCTGGCGTCATTTTACGTCGGAAATAGGCGTGAGAAATTCACAAATACGTTTCTGGAGTCCAAGAAACACGAGATCAGGTTTTGGGAATGCCCGCAATTTTCTCCTCAAAGGTTGTTCGGATTGAAATTCTGTCGCTTCCAACGTGTTCCTGGCGTCATTTTACGTCGGAAATAGGCGTGAGAAATTCACAAATACGTTTCTGGAGTCCAAGAAACACGAGATCAGGTTTTGGGAATGCCCGCAATTTTCTCCTCAAAGGTTGTTCGGATTGAAATTCTGTCGCTTCCAACGTGTTCCTCGCGTCATTTTACGTCGGAAATAGGCGAGAGAAATGCAGAAAAACGTTCACGGAGTCCAGGAAACTCGACTTCAGGTTTTGGGAATGCCCGCGATTTTCTCGTCAACGGTTGGTCGTATCGCAATTTCGTTGCTTCCAACGTGTTCCTCGCGTCATTTTACGTCGGAAATAGGCGTGAGAAATTCACAAAAACGTTCACGGAGTCCAGGAAACTCGACTTCAGGTTTTGGGAATAGACGCGATTTTCTCGTCAACGGTTGGTCGTATCGCAATTCCGTTTCTTCCAACGTGTTCCTCGCGTCATTTTACGTCGGAAATAGGCGTGAGAAATTCACAAATACGATTCTGGAGTCCAAGAAACACGAGATCAGGTTTTGGGAATGCGCGCAATTTTCTCCTCAACGGTTGTTCGGATTGAAATTCTGTCGCTTCCAACGTGTTCCTCGCGTCATTTTACGTCGGAAATAGGCGAGAGAAATGCAGAAAAACGTTCACGGAGTCCAGGAAACTCCACTTCAGGTTTTGGGAATAGTCGCGATTTTCTCGTCAACGGTTGGTCGTATCGCAATTCCGTTGCTTCCAACGTGTTCCTGGCGTCATTTTACGTCGGAAATAGGCGTGAGAAATTCACAAATACGTTTCTGGAGTCCAAGAAACACGAGATCAGGTTTTGGGAATGCCCGCAATTTTCTCCTCAAAGGTTGTTCGGATTGAAATTCTGTCGCTTCCAACGTGTTCCTCGCGTCATTTTACGTCGGAAATAGGCGAGAGAAATGCAGAAAAACGTTCACGGAGTCCAGGAAACTCGACTTCAGGTTTTGGGAATGCCCGCGATTTTCTCGTCAACGGTTGGTCGTATCGCAATTTCGTTGCTTCCAACGTGTTCCTCGCGTCATTTTACGTCGGAAATAGGCGTGAGAAATTCACAAAAACGTTCACGGAGTCCAGGAAACTCGACTTCAGGTTTTGGGAATAGACGCGATTTTCTCGTCAACGGTTGGTCGTATCGCAATTCCGTTTCTTCCAACGTGTTCCTCGCGTCATTTTACGTCGGAAATAGGCGTGAGAAATTCACAAATACGATTCTGGAGTCCAGGAAACTCGACTTCAGGTTTTGGGAATGCCCGCGATTTTCTCGTCAACGGTTGGTCGTATCGCAATTTCGTTGCTCCCAGCGTGTTCCTCGCGTCATTTTACGTCGGAAATAGGGGTGAGAAATTCACAAAAACGTTTACGGAGTCCAGGAAACTCGACTTCAGGTTTTGGGAATGCCCGCGATTTTCTCGTCAACGGTTGGTCGTATCGCAATTTCGTTGTTTCCAACGTGTTCCTCGCGTCATTTTACGTCGGAAATAGGCGTGAGAAATTCACAAAAACGTTCAGGGAGTCCAGGAAACTCGACTTCAGGTTTTGGGAATGCCCGCGATTTTCTCGTCAACGGTTGGTCGTATCGCAATTTCGTTGCTTCCAACGTGTTCCTCGCGTCATTTTACGTCGGAAATAGGCGTGAGAAATTCACAAAAACGTTCACGGAGTCCAGGAAACTCGACTTCAGGTTTTGGGAATAGACGCGATTTTCTCGTCAACGGTTGGTCGTATCGCAATTCCGTTTCTTCCAACGTGTTCCTCGCGTCATTTTACGTCGGAAATAGGCGTGAGAAATTCACAAATACGATTCTGGAGTCCAAGAAACACGAGATCAGGTTTTGGGAATGCGCGCAATTTTCTCCTCAACGGTTGTTCGTATTGAAATTCTGTCGCTTCCAACGTGTTCCTCGCGTCATTTTACGTCGGAAATAGGCGTGAGAAATGCACAAAAACGTTCACGGAGTCCAGGAAACTCGACTTCAGGTTTTGGGAATGCCCGCGATTTTCTCGTCAACGATTGGTCGTATCGCAATTCCGTCGCTTCCAACGTGTTCCTCGCGTCATTTTACGTCGGAAATAGGCGTGAGAAATTCACAAAAACGTTTACGGAGTCCAGGAAACTCGACTTCAGGTTTTGGGAATGCCCGCGATTTTCTCGTCAACGGTTGGTCGTATCGCAATTCCGTTGCTTCCAGCGTGTTCCTCGCGTCATTTTACGTCGGAAATAGGCGTGAGAAATTCACAAAAACGTTTCTGGAGTCCAAGAAACACGAGATCAGGTTTTGGGAATGCCCGCGATTTTCTCGTCAACGGTTGGTCGTATCGCAATTCCGTTGCTCCTAACGTGTTCCTCGCGTCATTTTACGTCGGAAATAGGCGTGAGAAATTCACAAAAACGTTTCTGGAGTCCAAGAAACACGAGATCAGGTTTTGGGAATGCCCGCAATTTTCTCGTCAACGGTTGTTCGTATTGAAATTTTGTCGCTTCCAACGTGTACCTCGCGTTAATTTACGTCGGAAATAGGCGTGAAAAGTTCACAAAAATGTTTATGGAGTCTAAAAAACACGAGATCAGGTTTTGGGAATCCCCGCAATTTTCCCTTCAACGGTTGATCGTATCGCAATTCCGTTGGTTCCAATGTGTTCCTCGCGTCATTTTACGTCGGAAATAGGCGTGAGAAATTCACAAATACGTTTCTGGAGTCCAAGAAACACGAGATCAGGTCTTGGGAATGCCCGCAATTTTCTCCTCAACGGTTGTTCGGATTGAAATTCTGTCGCTTCCAACGTGTTCCTCGCGTCATTTTACGTCGGAAATAGGCGAGAGAAATGCAGAAAAACGTTCACGGAGTCCAGGAAACTCGACTTCAGGTTTTGGGAATAGTCGCGATTTTCTCGTCAACGGTTGGTCGTATCGCAATTCCGTTGCTTCCAACGTGTTCCTCGCGTCATTTTACGTCGGAAATAGGCGTGAGAAATTCACAAATACGATTCTGGAGTTCAAGAAACACGAGATCAGGTTTTGGGAATGCGCGCAATTTTCTCCTCAACGGTTGTTCGTATTGAAATTCTGTCGCTTCCAACGTGTTCCTCGCGTCATTTTACGTCGGAAATAGGCGTGAGAAATGCACAAAAACGTTCACGGAGTCCAGGAAACTCGACTTCAGGTTTTGGGAATGCCCGCGATTTCCTCGTCAACGATTGGTCGTATCGCAATTCCGTTGCTTCCAACGTGTTCCTCGCGTCATTTTACGTCGGAAATAGGCGTGAGAAATTCACAAAAACGTTTACGGAGTCCAGGAAACTCGACTTCAGGTTTTGGGAATGCCCGCGATTTTCTCGTCAACGGTTGGTCGTATCGCAATTTCGTTGCTTCCAACGTGTTCCTCGCGTCATTTTACGTCGGAAATAGGCGTGAGAAATTCACAAAAACGTTCACGGAGTCCAGGAAACTCGACTTCAGGTTTTGGGAATAGTCGCGATTTTCTCGTCAACGGTTGGTCGTATCGCAATTCCGTTGCTTCCAACGTGTTCCTCGCGTCATTTTACGTCGGAAATAGGCGTGAGAAATTCACAAATACGTTTCTGGAGTCCATGAAACACGAAATCAGGTTTTGGGAATGCGCGCAATTTTCTCCTCAACGGTTGTTCGTATTGAAATTCTGTCGCTTCCAACGTGTACCTCGCGTTAATTTACGTCGGAAATAGGCGTGACAAATGCACAAAAACGTTCACGGAGTCCAGGAAACTCGACTTCAGGTATTGGGATGCCCGCGATTTTCTCGTCAACGGTTGGTCGTATCGCAATTTCGTTGCTTCCAACGTGTTCCTCGCGTCATTTTACGTCGGAAATAGGCGTGAGAAATTCACAAAAACGTTTCTGGAGTCCAAGAAACACGAGATCAGGTTTTGGGAATGCCCGCGATTTTCTCGTCAACGATTGGTCGTATCGCAATTCCGTTGCTCCTAACGTGTTCCTCGCGTCATTTTACGTCGGAAATAGGCGTGAGAAATTCACAAAAACGTTTCTGGAGTCCAAGAAACACGAGATCAGGTTTTGGGAATGCCCGCAATTTTCTCGTCAACGGTTGTTCGTATTGAAATTTTGTCGCTTCCAACGTGTACCTCGCGTTAATTTACGTCGGAAATAGGCGTGAAAAGTTCACAAAAATGTTTATGGAGTCTAAAAATCACGAGATCAGGTTTTGGGAATCCCCGCAATTTTCCCTTCAACGGTTGATCGTATCGCAATTCCGTTGGTTCCAATGTGTTCCTCGCGTCATTTTACGTCGGAAATAGGCGTGAGAAATTCACAAATACGTTTCTGGAGTCCAAGAAACACGAGATCAGGTTTTGGGAATGCCCGCAATTTTCTCCTCAACGGTTGTTCGGATTGAAATTCTGTCGCTTCCAACGTGTTCCTCGCGTCATTTTACGTCGGAAATAGGCGAGAGAAATGCAGAAAAACGTTCACGGAGTCCAGGAAACTCGACTTCAGGTTTTGGGAATAGTCGCGATTTTCTCGTCAACGGTTGGTCGTATCGCAATTCCGTTGCTTCCAACGTGTTCCTCGCGTCATTTTACGTCGGAAATAGGCGTGAGAAATTCACAAATACGTTTCTGGAGTCCAAGAAACACGAGATCAGGTTTTGGGAATGCCCGCAATTTTCTCCTCAAAGGTTGTTCGGATTGAAATTCTGTCGCTTCCAACGTGTTCCTCGCGTCATTTTACGTCGGAAATAGGCGAGAGAAATGCAGAAAAACGTTCACGGAGTCCAGGAAACTCGACTTCAGGTTTTGGGAATGCCCGCGATTTTCTCGTCAACGGTTGGTCGTATCGCAATTTCGTTGCTTCCAACGTGTTCCTCGCGTCATTTTACGTCGGAAATAGGCGTGAGAAATTCACAAAAACGTTCACGGAGTCCAGGAAACTCGACTTCAGGTTTTGGGAATAGACGCGATTTTCTCGTCAACGGTTGGTCGTATCGCAATTCCGTTTCTTCCAACGTGTTCCTCGCGTCATTTTACGTCGGAAATAGGCGTGAGAAATTCACAAATACGATTCTGGAGTCCAAGAAACACGAGATCAGGTTTTGGGAATGCGCGCAATTTTCTCCTCAACGGTTGTTCGTATTGAAATTCTGTCGCTTCCAACGTGTTCCTCGCGTCATTTTACGTCGGAAATAGGCGTGAGAAATGCAGAAAAACGTTCACGGAGTCCAGGAAACTCGACTTCAGGTTTTGGGAATGCCCGCGATTTTCTCGTCAACGATTGGTCGTATCGCAATTTCGTTGCTTCCAACGTGTTCCTCGCGTCATTTTACGTCGGAAATAGGCGTGAGAAATTCACAAATACGTTTCTGGAGTCCAAGAAACACGAGATCAGGTTTTGGGAATGCCCGCAATTTTCTCCTCAACGGTTGTTCGGATTGAAATTCTGTCGCTTCCAACGTGTTCCTCGCGTCATTTTACGTCGGAAATAGGCGAGAGAAATGCAGAAAAACGTTCACGGAGTCCAGGAAAGTCGACTTCAGGTTTTGGGAATAGTCGCGATTTTCTCGTCAACGGTTGGTCGTATCGCAATTCCGTTGCTTCCAACGTGTTCCTCGCGTCATTTTACGTCGGAAATAGGCGTGAGAAATTCACAAATACGTTTCTGGAGTCCAAGAAACACGAAATCAGGTTTTGGGAATGCGCGCAATTTTCTCCTCAACGGTTGTTCGTATTGAAATTCTGTCGCTTCCAACGTGTACCTCGCGTTAATTTACGTCGGAAATAGGCGTGACAAATGCACAAAAATGTTCACGGAGTCCAGGAAACTCGACTTCAGGTATTGGGATGCCCGCGATTTTCTCGTCAACGGTTGGTCGTATCGCAATTTCGTTGCTTCCAACGTGTTCCTCGCGTCATTTTACGTCGGAAATAGGCGTGAGAAAATCACAAAAACGTTTCTGGAGTCCAAGAAACACGAGATCAGGTTTTGGGAATGCCCGCGATTTTCTCGTCAACGGTTGGTCGTATCGCAATTCCGTTGCTCCTAACGTGTTCCTCGCGTCATTTTACGTCGGAAATAGGCGTGAGAAATTCACAAATACGTTTCTGGAGTCCAAGAAACACGAGATCAGGTTTTGGGAATGCCCGCAATTTTCTCCTCAACGGTTGTTCGGATTGAAATTCTGTCGCTTCCAACGTGTTCCTCGCGTCATTTTACGTCGGAAATAGGCGAGAGAAATGCAGAAAAACGTTCACGGAGTCCAGGAAAGTCGACTTCAGGTTTTGGGAATAGTCGCGATTTTCTCGTCAACGGTTGGTCGTATCGCAATTCCGTTGCTTCCAACGTGTTCCTCGCGTCATTTTACGTCGGAAATAGGCGTGAGAAATTCACAAATACGTTTCTGGAGTCCAAGAAACACGAAATCAGGTTTTGGGAATGCGCGCAATTTTCTCCTCAACGGTTGTTCGTATTGAAATTCTGTCGCTTCCAACGTGTACCTCGCGTTAATTTACGTCGCAAATAGGCGTGACAAATGCACAAAAACGTTCACGGAGTCCAGGAAACTCGACTTCAGGTATTGGGATGCCCGCGATTTTCTCGTCAACGGTTGGTCGTATTGCAATTCCGTTGCGTCCAACATGTTCCTCGCGTCATTTTACGTCGGAAATAGGCGAGAGAAATGCAGAAAAAAGTTCACGGAGTCCAGGAAACTCGACTTCAGGTTTTGGGAATAGTCGCGATTTTCTCGTCAACGGTTGGTCGTATCTCAATTCCCCGTTGCTTCCAACGTGTTCCTCGCGTCATTTTACGTCGGAAATAGGCGTGAGAAATTCACAAAAACGTTCACGGAGTCCAGGGAACTCGACATCAGGTTTTGGGAATGCCCGCGATTTTCTCGTCAACGGTTGGTCGTATCGCAATTCCGTTGCTTCCAACGTGTTCCTCGCGTCATTTTACGTCGGAAATAGGCGTGAGAAATTCACAAATACGTTTCTGGAGTCCAAGAAACACGTGTTACGTCCTAACTTACGGAAGGAAGTTTAAACGTGCGAGGGAATGGCAGCTGACCGGCGCGGGCGCCGTGAAGAATCTTCAGAGAGGTGGTCGGGCTACGAATCGAATCCGACCGGATATAAAGTAATATTTTGTGTTACGTCCGCTGGACTTCACCTACTGGAAATGTCTCTCATCTCCAGAATATATACGCTAATTCCGCAATTAATATTAATTTTAGATTAAGATTTATAAAGCGCAAACTTAGGATCTAAGGTCATGTAAAATTATATACTTCAAGACACCTTATATCTATATAGTTTGTTACTATAAGGAACCGTCGTCTGAGCGACTGCTCAACTAACATCAAAAACTATGCGTTCTATCTAACTCTAATGCTAAATCTATGTTATTCTACCTAACCTTATCCTATTCTATTCTACCCTATTCTATTCTATTCTAGCCTAACTCTGTATCTGGTACTCAGGGCTGCCTGAGCATGGTTCTCTATAGCGCTGTGGTTCTAGCTGGTGGCCCGGGCTTGGGTGTTGTTCTCTGGTCCCCTGAAATTTTGTTTCATGCCGAAGCATGTATGTCAATACATAGCACATCTCGGCCAATGAGTATTGACCGGGATAGCCTTCCAAAAATGGCCACTAGAACTTCCCCCAGCGGGGTTTGAACCTGGGTCCGACGGAACACCAGCCAGATGCTGTAAGCATAGCACCACGGCGGCATTCCTGAATACCAAATTTCGAAACTTATATTTAAGTTACCGGTTTCTCGTAATATACGTATATACACGTATATATGTACTTCCAAACGTCAAACTGAGTATTAAACACCCTAATTAATAATTATATATATAGAGTAGCTATAGGATCAGGATATTTAAGTACATATATATATATATATATATATATATATATATATATATATATATTTGCTTGATATGTTCAGAGCAGCCAACTTGTCCATCCTGGCAGCTATATACAAATATTAAGAACATTATATATGGTTAAAGAACGTATTTAGACACAATTACTTGAGGATGACAAGCTATATGTACGATATCGATTTTGGAATAATAACCGATTCTGCAATCGCCCAAAACAGAGAAAATTTTAGTTCTTCATTTTAATTGTAATATATATTATTTACTTTTAGATACTTTATCACAGACCTTATGCTTTCTCTAGAGTTACTCTAGAAATCCTGGAGTTAACTACAGATGTTTAAGAGTAAATTGAAACATTCTAAAGTAACTTTTGGAGCACTTTGGAGTTACTCTAGAGTTAACTCTTCTTCAAGAGTAACTCCGTTCAGCATAACTTTAAAAACTCTAGACTGATCTAGAGTAACTCTTGCTCAATAGTAACACTGTTTAGCGTAACTTTAGAAACTTCAAAGTGTTACTTTAGAGAGTAACTCCAAAATGCTCCAAGAGTTATTTTAGAATGTTTCAATTTATTCTTAAACATCTGGAGTTAACTCCAGGATTTCTAGAGTAACTCTAGAGAACTCTAGGCTACCCTAGAGTTATTTTCTGCCAATTAATTGGCATTATATTAATTAATACGATTTGTTTGCATTTACAAATACTGTTTCGTATTTGCCAGATTCGTGGCATCCAATTGTGGATTTACGAGGAATTAATTCGAATACTTGGTATAATTTAGATTAATTCTTGTTCTCCTTAGCAGGATTCTCAATGAAATACTATTCGTTAAAATCTTTATTTTTATCACACACGTGTCGCTCGCTCGCATGGCTCAGGACAAAGTGGCCGATTCCCGGATACGCGGTTTATCGCGTTTTAGTATACACCGTCGCTGCCTTTAAGGTGGTTGGTGCCGTCATTTTGGTGCGGGGTAAGAGGGGAACATTTGAGCCTCGACACAGAATTCAGAAGGTTTTTCAAACCACAATAAAACCAGTTTTTGAGTACGAAAATTCCATTTGCAATAATGTTTCTGCTATGTTACACTTCCTTTTATAAGGCATTTCTACTTTCATACTTTCCATCACGTTATTTCTACACATGAAACGATTTCCCTTTCACTCTTTGCCCAAATTGTCTTCAACTAGTCAGATGAACTGTTTGAAACTTCGCGTGATTGTTCGTAATTGTCTTATTCATCACATGAAACATTTTTTATTTACGTGTAACCATTTCATTATATATTTTAAAGTCGTAAACGGTCATCTTTGGCCGCGTCCCCATAGGAGCTCATGTATAAGAACGTATCTTTCGACATTGATTACTCGAAAACCGTATAGACAAATAAGTTGAAATTTTGAAGAAGAGCGGGGTGACTACTAATTATTATTGTGTATAAATTTCAGTCCTTTCTAACCATTTACATTTTCGTCACCAACCTCCTTAAGGCATGTTCGCAACATATGTTCTGTTACCAAAAAATACACGATTAATAAAATACGCAAACGTGATCATACACAATACAGGGTGCTGGAAAATTCGACGAAACCAAAGTAGCCATCTTGTGGGGCGTGACATCCTAAGAACTATACAGTAGATCTTCCCAAGTAGGATAGGCAGTCGGGACTGGTGTACTATCCTATCGGGAGGTCGGCCGATCTGTTAAGGATTAGCGATTTTCCCAAACTCGATGGCCCTGCGTCACCCGACTTTTATGACTCGGTCCCTCTCGGGACTACATTTATGACCCTGAGACCATAAAAGTCTAGTCCATTGCGGGAGGAAAACATTATTATTAACATTTCTTATTTGGTATTAATCATAATATGTTTAACGTATTGCTGATGTTTTTACGAGTCCAATGATACCAAATTCGACCTAGGTTACGTATTAATTAGTGTTAGTATTAATTGTAGTATGTATGTATGTAGTGGGGCCGAACATTGAACCTATACAGAGTATCTTAACGCAAAGCTTGTCCGGGTTTTACTCTATCATTCTGTATGGAAAAATTGTCATCAAATGCATCCACCGCGTTTATTATTGGTATGTATGCTTCGGTGCAGGTCATAATTAAGGATGGGACTCGATTGTCTAACTGCTCCAGTTTTGGGATCGTCGGAGGGTCCGGCGGATCGGGTGGTTTTAATCCTTAAAGGGTTTCGCCTGAGCGCTAATCCGCGGGTCTCATTCTTTGGCAAGTCTGAATGACGCTACCTGTTACGAAACATTTCACCCCTGTTCTACAAGTGTCGTGGAAGGGGGTTGGCAAAATCTTGCATATAAAGTTGGACGCGTGCCGTTTCAAGGTCAGAAATCCTCGAGCAGTGAGACAGTCAAGACACTAATAACGTAACATCGATACAGTCTGTGCGTACATACATACTCGTACATACATACAACTGTAGTTTCTGTCTGACATGGAGGCTTCTTCCGGACGTCCTGTTTTAACAGTGGAGCAACGGATCGGAATCGTGCAAAGTTTGAATTCGAAGGTGTCGGCGAAGAAGTTGGCAGCGGAGTTCGGTGTGCACGAAAATTCGATATATCGAATTAAGCGCAAAGCAAACGAGTTGCACCAACATGTGGAGACGAAATCTGCACAAGCGAAAAAAATGCGCAAACCATTCCAACATGACCTGGATATACGGCTCTATACTTGGTTCTTGGAAAGAAGAGCACTAGCCGACCCAATAAGTGGACCTTTGATAAAAGAACGCGCACTTAAATTTAACGAGGAACTTGGAGGGCCAAGCAACTTTAAAGCCAGCAATGGGTGGCTGGACAAATTTAAGAAGCGGCATGGGATCCGACAATTAACCTTCCAAGGAGAAAGAATGGATGCGGATAGTGATTCCGCAAAACTCTTCATTGCCGAATTTGCCGAATACCTGACCAGAGAGGGAATCGAACTTTCCAATTTATATAATATGGACGAAACGGGACTGGCTTGGAAATCCCTTCCTACCAAGACACTTGCGCATGCAGGTGAAATTCGAGCGGATGGAGGAAAAGCGAAAAAAGAACGGGTCACCGTAGGTTTGTGTGCAAATGCGAGTGGCACGCACAAATTATCGCCGTTGGTGGTGCACAAGTACGCCAATCCTCGGGCATTAAAAAACTCCACGACCCTCCCGGTGATTTTCAAATCCCAAAAGAATGCCTGGGTGGATAGAGGCATTTTTATTGACTGGCTAACGAATCATTTTGTGCCGGAGGTGAAGAAGCACCAACTAGAAAATGGACGAGTCGGGAAAGTTGTGCTCCTTCTCGACAACTGTTCGTCGCACAAAATACCGCCAAGCATCATTAAAGATGATCAAATTAAATTGGTATTTTTGCCACCGAATACCACATCGGTGATTCAGCCGATAGACCAAGGGATTGTGGCTAAATTGAAGAGAATGTATCGGAAAGCGATGCTTCGACAAGTGCTGGCGATACCTGGTGGGATGAAGGATTTTTATTCCCAGCACAACATCAAGAATGCAATCTATATGATTTCCGGCGCGTGGGATACACTTACATCGCAAAACATAAGTAATGCGTGGAGGGCAGTTTTGAATGGAGTCACGGACACGCCCACATTAATCCTGAGCGAAGAGGAACCACCCTCGCGGGATTCCAGTGACTTACAATCACTCCTCCGACAAATTATTAATTCGCCGAGTGACGAAACCGATGCGATAGAGGAGTGGCTTCAAGCTTGCGCGGAAACGGAAGCCAGCGACGAACATGTCGAAGATTGTAATGATGTGGAAGAAGAAGAGGAAGAGCAAGAAGGAAGTGACCGGATTGCTGAACAACCAAGCGCCAGCCGAATGACTGCCGAAGACACGGCAAATATGT
Source organism: Crossocerus cetratus (assembly GCA_963675795.1). NCBI lineage: Eukaryota > Metazoa > Arthropoda > Insecta > Hymenoptera > Crabronidae > Crossocerus > Crossocerus cetratus. Next base: position 2,344,653 of record CAVMBF010000001.1, read on the forward strand.
TTCGGCTGATGGAAATGTGGGTCAACACCGTTCCAGCAGACCGAATGAATGAAATGCGATTAGCCATAGACAAGATCAAGGAGTGTGAGGAAAATTGTCACAAATGAGCTGTACATATGTACATATAATTATGTAACTGACATCAAATTACTGACACCAATATATATGTATATATATATTATTAATAAATGTTATGTGTTATCCACATAATTAAGAATTATGTATAATAATTTTTTGTGACGTATTTTTATGTATAACGCATATAAGGTACGTAAGTACAGTAGGTTTCTCGCCAGTCTGGTGAACCCCCCGACTGGTGAACCTATCCCGAGGTTCTTCATTATGTACATATGTACTGAGGTACACTATTCACCTTAAACTAATCGAATTGGGTCGTATTTAGTATCATTTTACTCGCAAAAATGTCGTCAATGCATTGAAGAAGTTGTTGTTAATAACAAATTTGAAATAGTAATATTTAAATCTGAAATTCGAAACCAACCTAGCAAACAATAGGGCAATAAAATTCATCGTAAAGTAATTTGGGATGGGCGATTGGAACCTCGGGCGACGACAGGTAGAACGACATCCGACCTGCTTAATGAGTGGTGGGGATAAAACTTGAACCTACTTAGAAACTCCAAACCGATCCTACTTGGGAAGTTCTACTGTAGCACTTTCCAAATTTCCAAGTTATACCCTATCTTGGGAGTCATTTGCCAAATGGCTTAGCCAATCGGTGCGCGAGGCCGCGGAGCGGTCGCTGTGACACGTCGTGGAGCGGTGGGATGGGGCGAGCCGCCGGAACTCTCGCCGCTCGGGCGACGGACTCGGCTCCGCGCGTCGGATGTGTACACGCACACTACGCGCGACTTAGTATTGGACACTGCAGGTCCGCGGTAAGTCGCAAGTGCCTATCCACGGTGCCCTTTTCCACCAATGATCAGCGGGCGCATTTTCTAATGGCGTAACGCTTATCTGACTGGTGTTACACGTACTGTTGACACTTGCCGACTATTATCGCGTTCCTCCCACGTCTTTTTTTAGATTTTCGCCCCGAAAAAATCCGATCCAAAAATGTTTCAAAATTTTTTTGAAAACTTTTGGACCGTTTTGAAAATCGATCTCGATTCAATCCAACTCACCATTAACCACAAATACGATTTGTGCTCACATGCAGATCAATCCTGTTCAATCAATCGAGTTATTATTTTTTTTTAAACTGTCGGTGTCGCGCGAGCAACTGCGCGGCCGGTAGTGACGATGACAGGGCGGGGTGGGCCTTTTATTGGGCTAACTCGGGGTACGGGGGGTGCAGGTAGACAAAACACGGGGAAGTTTCCGAGAAAGCTTCAATCCTGCTGACAATTTAATTTCAGCAAAGTACTGCCACGGGAACCAGAGATATTCCGGATTTCGTTGGATAAATTAGAGCAGGGAGAAATTAATGGTGATCTGTTTGCTAGAGTATTTTTTTAATCAAAGTCTCATCCTTTGCGAACAATACGTCGCTTTCCGTTTGCCGATATGTCAGGCGGTTACCGAGTTACGATTATTTAAAAAGGGTCAGTGTCGCGCGGGCAACTGCGCGCCCGGTGATGATTACTAGGCGGGGGTTCCATTGTGCTAATTCGGAGTACCGGGGGCGCAGGTAGACAAAACTCGGGGCATCTTTCAAGAAGGCTTCAATGCGTCTAGCCATTTAATTTCAGCGAGATACTCTCACGCCAACCGGAGATATTCCCGATTTCGTCGGATAAATTAGTGTCGCGAGAATTTAGCGCCGATTCGATTATTAGAATATTTTTTGTATGAAAACCTAATCCTTTGCCAATAATACGGCGCTTCCCGTTTTCTGATATCTAACGCAGGCTCCGAGTTATGATTTTTTAAAGGAGGGCCGGTGTCGCGCGAGCCACCACGCTGCCGGCACAGCGGTCGTGACCGGTTGCGCAGTTGCACGCGCGGCACCAGCCCTTCTTTAAAAAATCATAATTCGGAACCTGTGTAAGATATCGAGAAACGAGAAGCGGCGTATTGTTCACAAAGGATAATGTTTTCATTAAAAAAATACTCTAGCAATCAGATCGCCATTAATTTCTCGCGAAACTGATTTATCTGACGAAATCGGGAATATCTCCGGTTCGCTTGGCATTATCTTGCTGAAATTAAATTGGTAGATGCATTGAAGCGTTACCGAAAGATTCTCTGAGTTTGGCTTATCTGCGCCCCCTGTACCGCGAGTTAGCCCCTTCGAACCCATGCCGGTCACGATAGCCGCGCCGACTGCGTGGACGCTCGCGCGACACCCGCCCTCCTTTTAAAAAATCATAACTCGGTAAACCCGCGAGATATCGACAAACGAAGAGCGGCGTATTGTTCGCAAAGGATGAGACTTTCATTAAAAAAATAGTCTAGCAATCAAATCGCCACTAATTTCCCCCCACTCTAATTTGTCCGACGAAATCGGGAATATCTCCGGTTCGCGTGAAAGTTTCTTACCGATATTAATTGGCTAGCCGCATTGAAGCATTTGTCAAATATTCCCCGAGTTTGGTCTACCTGCGCCCCCCGCAGCCCGAGTTAGCCCAATGAAAGGCCCGCCCCGAGGTGTCATCGTCACCGGCCACGCAGATGCCCGCGCGACACTGACAGTTTTAAAAAAAATTATAACTCGATGGATTGAGCAGGATTGATTTGCGTGTGATCGCAAATCGCATTTGTGGTCAATGGTGACATCGGTTTTCAAAATGGTCCAAAAGTTTACAACAAAATTTTGAAACATTTTTGGATCGGATTGTTTCAGGGCGAAAATCTGAAAAAAGACGTGGGAGGAACGCGATAATAGTCGGCAAGTGTCAACAGTACGTGTAACACCAATCAGATTAGCGATACGCCATTAAGAAACACGTCCGCTGATCATTGGTGCAAAAGGGCACCGTGGATGGGCACTTGCGACTTACCGCGGACCTGCAGTGTCCAATACTAAGTCGCGCGTAGTGTGCGTGTACACATCCGACGCGCGGAGCCGAGTCCGTCGCCCGAGCGGCGAGAGTTCCGGCGGCTCGCCCCATCCCACCGCTCCGCGACGTGTCACAGCGACCGCTCCGCGGCCTCGCGCACCGATTGGCTAAGCCATTTGGCAAATGACTCCCAAGATAGGGTATAACTTGGAAATTTGGAAAGTGCTATAGTTCTTAGGATGTCACGCCCCACAAGATGGCTACTTTGGTCTCGTCGAATTTTCCAGCACCCTGTATTATATGGTGCTTTTTCATCGTATCATTTCGACTTCGCCTGGCTTCGGCTAATTTTGGCACTTTGTAAATCAGAGACCTTAAGATATGATACTTTTGCGATGCGAAATTGAATGCAATAATTGTGTTCGTTTTTCAATTACGGTGAGTTAGGAGATACAGAAAACGCACAGAGACACTGGTGTGTTGCACGGCTGAGTATGAGCACTGCGAGTTTATAGGCTCCAAATTGAACACTGCGTAATTCGACAAAAGATGCACTGGAACGCGTTCACATCAACTGAGACACAGTGAATTTTTATATGTACTACTGCAACGACGCCGGGTGATCGGCGACTTGGATCGAGCCCCGCTCGACTTCAGTCACTGATGTCGGGCCTTATTTGCAATTTGAAGAAAAATAAGGCCGAAAGGAGAAATGAAACCACCCACACAGCAAAATGATCGCAAAACGAGCTCCGAAAGAAGTCGTTGTCAGAAATTCTGACAGCTCAAATGTGCCGCCTATCTAATAGATATCTGTAAGACCTCCATACAATGATATCAAAAAGAAATCGGGTTTAAGAGATCTAAAAGATTATTTGTTTGAGGTCTGAAAACGATATCGCATTCAAAAATTCTCGGGGTTATGTAAAAATTAAATGATTTGGTTTTTATATTTTGTTTCTTTTTTGATATTTTGTCTTGTCCCACAATAAAACGGGTTAACTGCGAGTCACTGCGAATAAATAAACCACCGAAATTTACACGCCGACACAATTTAGGTTAGCGTACACCGACTTTTCACTCGCTCGCGCAAATGTGGGGGAGATGAAGCTTCGATTCCGTACAGTTGCGCTCGCTGAGTGAACGTTTTGTACAAAACCAAGGATTTTAAATGTTTTCAAAATGATACCTAATATATGCTCACAATTTCAGGACTCCAAATAATAATCACTCCGAAATAAAATGGCTCCCCTCTGACGTCTCTTCATTCGGGATATGACTCTTTGCCCCCTCCACGCACCCTGCTCCAAAATACTGGAACTCATGAAAGAGATGTCTTTTTGAACTCTGCCAATCTCTTTAAAATAGACATCATGAAATAGATATCGAATAGATAACTTCTTTCGGAGCTTTAAAAGATATCATGAAATAGATATCATTTTGATCTCTTTAAAACAGACATCATGAAATAGATATCGAATAGATGACTTTTTGCATAACTCTAAAAGATATCTTGAAATAGATATCGAATAGATGACTTTTTGCATAACTCTAAAAGATATCTTGAAATAGATATCGAATAGATGACTTTTTACACAACTCTATAAGATATCTTGAAATAGATATCGAATAGATGACTTTTTGCACAACTCTATAAGATATCTTGAAAAAGATGACATTAAAATGCCTTTCGGCACTGTGTGCTGTACGGGTCCTAACGGACAGAAGCCGCTGAACTGGCGCTGATGATTTTTTTGGGCGGGAGGTTTTGACTTTACGTCCACGTGACGCGCGCTCATGTCCACAGAAAGTTGGAGCGTACGCGACTCAGAGAAAGGTCAACTTTCATGCTGGCTTTTTAAGCGAACCTAAGGTTGACTTTACATAGCGAATAAATGAATGAAGCTCTATCCCCAGGATATTAATAGTTACAGTTATTTTTGTGCAAAGATACAGGGTGTTCCAAAACTAGGCGTTTCGGAGATGGCCATCTTGTGGGGTGGGCCTTTTTAAGGACTATAGCACTTTCCGAATTTGAAAGCGCCATCGAACTTTGGGAGGTAATTGCGAAAAGGTGTAGCCAATCCGCGCTCGAGCCTGCGAGCGGTCGCTGTGACACGGCGCGAAGCGGTGGGATGGGGCGAGCCGCCGAAGACTCTGGCCGCCTCGCTGGTCGCGTCATCCGCGCACGTCGCACGCTACCGAATCCTACGCGCGAATAAGTATTGCCGCGGAGCAGGCTCGCAAGTCGCTCTAACGCTAGGGGGGCTATCCAAAGTGCCTTTTTGCGGCAAAGATGAGCGGGCGTATTTCGGCGGCACGCCTCGCCGATCTTGGGGGCGACAACCGTACTGCTGGTTGCAGGTAAACCAAACTCGGAGAATCTCTCAAAAAGGCTTCAATGCATCTACCAGTGTAGCATTCTCGCTACACTGATTTATCTGACGAAATCGGGAATATTTCCGGATCGCTTGGCATTATCTTGCTGAAATTAAATTTGTAGATGCATTGAAGCCTTTTCAAACGATTCCACAAGTTTGGTTTACCTGCGCCCCCCCTACCGCGAGTTAACGCCGTCGAACCCACGCCGGTCACGATAGCCGCACTGGCTGCGTGGCCGCTCGCGTGACACCGGCCCTCCTTTAAAAAATCATAACTCGGAATCTGCGTTAGATATCGGCAATCGGGAAGCGACGTATTGTTGGCAAAGGATTAGGTTTTTATTAAAAAAATAGTCTAATAATGAAATCTGCGCTAAATTCTCGCTACACTAATTTATCTGGCGAAATCGGGAATAAATCCGATTCGCTTGGCATTATCTTGCTGAAATGAAATTGGTAGATGCATTGAAGCCTTTTCGAAAGATTCTCCGAGTTTGGTTTACCTGCAACCAGTAGTACGGTTGTCGCCCCCAAGATCGGCGAGGCGTGCCGCCGAAATACGCCCGCTCATCTTTGCCGCAAAAGGGCCCTTTGGATAGCCCCCCTAACGTTAGAGCGACTTGCGAGCCTGCTCCGCGGCAATACTTATTCACCCGTAGGATTCGGTAGCGTGCGACGTGCGCGGATGACCCGATCAGCGAGGCGGCCAGAGTCTTCGGCGGCTCGCCCCATCCCACCGCTTCGCGCCGTGTCACAGCGACCGCTCGCAGGCTCGAGCGCGGATTGGTTACACCTTTTCGCAATTACCTCCCAAAGTTCGATGGCGCTTTCAAATTCGGAAAGTGCTATAGTCCTTAGAAAGGTCCACCCCACAAGATAGCCATCTCCGAAACGCCTAGTTTTGGAACACCCTGTATAGTTACTGGTGTATCTCACTCGATTTATAAATATCTACGCGGAAAACACCCTTATGTATTTTGTGCGACGTCCACCATGAAGGTTTTGCAGGAAAATATGAATTCTGGAGAAAGGACGATTTTTGGAATGTTAAATATTGAATTTTTCGGAATTCTCAGTTAGAAATAGAAATAAAAACGACTTGAAAATAATTTTCTAAATAAACTTTCGAAGCCCACTTAAAGTGCGCTCTAGAAAGTCAATGTGAAGTTAGCTTTCTGCGAACAGTGCTATCTGTGGAAGGTTTTGCCGCGCGTTTTCTCTATTACACACCAATCTGCCGCCAACGATGATATGGCCATTTTTTACGCCAATCTGACGGGGATGCAGATTCCGCTCGATTTCTTCCACCACTTTGCAGACAGTTTCTTGCCGTCAATCTCTATGCTTTCTGACCCACAATTGCAGCTTTTGATGCTCCGATGTTTTCGATGTTTAATGATGTTTAATGATGTTATTTTCACCATCATTTCTTTAACTTTATGTTTTATGTTATTAAACATCAGTTAATTTTTTTGTTCATTTTTCTGTTTCTAACATATAGATGACAGTCAGAAGAGTTTTAAAGGAAATGTGTGGACGAACATTATTTCTATGGCCTTCGCAAAGGAAACAAAAATTCCATGCGCATATGTTTTTAAAAGGTCAAAGATATATACGCAAATAAGCAAATACTATGCGACCATCACGGGCCAGTGTAATTCCCGCGAATGCAATAATAAATTTATTGCATATATGAAGCACAGGCCACAGAACAGCGAAGAAATTGTACTTCATATACGAACAAGGGATACACGCTTGGAGGACCACAGTGTGACTAAAAGACCATTAAACGGAGAACGAAGGAAACGAGTAAAAAAAGAGTTGGCGGTGGAAGGCGCGTCACAGTGGCAGAAAAGGATGGCCCGTGAAAATATGCGCTTTGGTGATGAGGAGCCAATTTACTTGCCATCAGCCACTGTTTTGCGTGAAGCAAAAAGGGAGGCAGCTTACGAACACCTCGGAATTGATAAAGATTGCCACGATCCCATCAGAGCAGTCGAACATTTGTCTGATAAGGCTGAATTTGCCGGAATGGTAAAAGAAGTCGGCTCTTCACCATTCTTCGCCATTTACAATACAGCATCTCAAATCGATAGCTATAAGAAATACTGCAAGACCAAAAGTGGTCCAACAATAATTTGCTTAGATGCTACGGGAAGTTTGGTGCAAAAGATAAAAAGACCAAATCAGACCAAAACGAAGCATATATTTTTATACTCAATCGTCATCAACTTCGAAAATTCGACACTCCCAGTCCACCAAATGCTAACACAGCGCAATGATACCACATTCATATATTTGTGGATAAACGATTGGTTGAAGCAAGGTGTTAAACCGCCAATGGAAGCTGTATGCGATTATTCGCGTGCCCTATTGTTAGCGCTATCTTTAGCGTTTAACTGGCAGCCTATAAAATGGTATGTGAATGATCGATATCTGCAGATAACTGGCAGTAAGCACTTCCGACCAGTACGCACATATATTCGTGTTGATGTGGCACATCTGGTCCATGCAATCACAAGATGGAAGTGCTTCCAGCACGTTGCGCACTACGCAATCAAGGAATTTTTCGTCAGATGCATGTCACTGATGATTGATTCCTCGGACTTAAAAATATTCGAAAAGATATTTCTCCTCACAGTCGCTGTAGCAGGAAATCCGTATATAGACAGCGAAATTAATTTGCCGTATGCCAGAACTATTGCAGAAGCCACAAATATGTTCGAATCATTAATCACGGATAGAAAGCTGGAAATTGAAGAAAAGGACGAATCTGATCACATTCGTCCTGAAACAGATGAGAATATTGAAAAATTCGAAAATTCCCAATACAGTGATGTGCAACGGAACGAAATTGAAACGTACATTGAAAATTTAATATCGACAGCCACAGAAGGCATATCCGAGGGAAAATCCCTGAATGTATTTTATCTGCCAAAATTCCTAGTTTCCCTTGGAAAATTGGCGAAGGAATTTCCCTTGTGGACAGCGGTAGCAATTCCCTACAAGACAAAACGCGCAACCTCCAGTTACGTGGAGAGCTATTTCAACGATCTTAAAACAAGAACATTAAAAAAAGGCATTGCGCGTGGATGCGTTCTTGGTGGAACACCTGCGAGATATAAGCGGAGGAAGTCTGCTTTTTAGTGCAAAATTAGAAAGGTTTGCACCAAAAGAAGTAAAGGATGCGAAACAAGGCACTGCAGTCCTTGAAGAGGTTCCTCAGAAACCAGTAATTTTTTCCGATATAGATATACCTGTTGCCTCCTCGATGATATGTGATGATGATGAATTACCATCGTTTTCCGAAAACCATATTAACAACACGCTATATGATTCAGATCTCACATCCTATGAAAATTGGAGAGGAAAAGCAGAAAAAGTGAATGATTATGAATGCTTAAAACCGAGCGACACTGAAGAGCTCATTATAAGTAATGATGTGTCAATTGAACACTCATATAGTGCTTCGAACAAGTCACCAATTAACGATCAATTGTCCGAAGCAAAAAAGGGGAGCAAATATTTTCAGACAGTGCGGGAAATAAAAGAAATAAACAGGCAAATTACAAAAACTGAGAGGAAACGACAATGTTTATTGCCAAATGGAAGTTTATGTCCCAATGCGACCAACATAAAAGATGAGTCGTATTTATTAAAATCGACATGCGCATTTGATTCGGTTGTACACATTTTAATGTGTGCAGGACTAGATAACGTGACGTACAAAAACACTGTTTTAAGCCAGGCAGAAAATCCCGCACTGAAGTTTACGTACAATTTTCTTAATAACGGCGTCACAAAAGAAATATTAAAAGAACGAGTCGCTGTACTGATAAAATATTTCAAGCCAAAAATTGCCATGCAAACTGAAACCCGAACTTTAAACTATGTGACTAACACATGGGATAGTGCTTCCAACATAATAAAAATGATCATGCAATCTGCGCCAAGTTGCAAAAGATTAAAAACATGCATTTCATGTGGTGATAAAGACGAAGAGTGCATATTATTAGCACCAAACCACAATATTATAGGTAAGAAAGGCTTCGGTTGTTTACAAAGTGCAATGCAGCACAGGGCTCGCATTTACAATATTAATTGTAGTTGCGGCGGAAAGTACTCGCTATTGAGTACTCTGAGCAACCACCTGTTTATCGAGCTGGACATTCGTCCAAGTATAAATATGAAAACAGGCCTAAAGTGCAAATTGAGACAAATGCCAGTAATGTTAAAACTCCCAGCAGATGAGGAGAATTACTACGAGTACAGGTTGGCAGGTATTATAGCATACCATTCGGGTAATTTTACTGCGTATTACTTAAGAGTCGCAGGCAGATGGGAGTTGTTTGATGATCTTAAAACACACTTTCTTTCCTGCCCAGAGACTACCGAAGTAGAGCCGCATGTCGCAATATATATTAAAAATGATTCGCCAATATAAGACTGCGAAGAAGCAAAAAAGACAAAGATTAATAACTAAGAAAAGAAACAATTAAAAAAAGAAGTCCGTGTCTGCTCTGCTCGGGCGACATCATTCACCTTGTCTGCTCTGTTTCGAGCGACACCTTTGCAAAGTATTGGTCCCTGTTTGCTCTGCTTTGGGCGACATCATTCACCTTGTCTTCTCTGTTTCGGGCGACACCTTTGCAAACTATTGGTCCTTGTCTGCTCTGCTCGGGCGACATCATTGACCTTGTCAGCTCTGCTCGAGCGACATCATTGACCTTGTCTGCTCTGTTTCGGGCGACACCTTTGCAAAATATTGGACCCCCCCCTCTCTCTCTCTCTCTCTCTCTCTCTCACGCGCGCGGCATGAATTTCCGGGCCTGCGAAGGCGTAAGTATGTTTTGAATTTTAAATAACTCTTTTTGTACAAGCTCGTTTTTTATTTTAACATTGTTTGTGATATTTTCCATTACAGGTATGGAAAATAATGATTGGCTGGTGAAAGCGGTCGAGCGGTAGAAGGCGAACAACGAGGCCGAGATTCTTCCAAAAATGAAAGCAGCCATTTTACCGGGTTCAGCCTATACATTCGTCCTGCATTTAAGTTTGAACAACGTATCTCACTTTCCGAAGAATCCCCTAGCTTCTCTGCTGCAAGTCACGTCATGTGTCAAGCTTGAACTAGCTGTATTAAACAAGTAACTCTCAATTACCCGCGCAGTGGCTCAGGGGGATAAGTATCCGGCTCGCAATTAGTGGGACCCGGGTTCGATCCAAACACCTGTTATCGCCGATTTTCGTCACATTCGCGCACTATGCGGGGTGTGGGTCGGAATTCACCTTAAAAATTGTAGATCCACCCGGACGTTCCGGGTAGATCTGCAATTGATGTTAATGACTGTCAATTACTATTGTGTATATATTTCAGTCCGATATAACCATTTTCATTTTCATTCTTATAGTTCTGTCTGCTCCATTACGCAGAAATGGAGTGGTCAAAAATTCTAAAAAAAAATGTATACATTTGGGGAACATTGATGAAGCATGTGTCAATTTTTACGCGATTCTTAAGAACCGTTTTCCAGTTACAATTAACAATGTGCGTGATAGACTGGCTTTCCCTATCTATCCCGTGCTACAAAGCGTCAATTTCAACATCGATTATTTCGGAAACGACGTGGTCAAATTCAATACAATTTAGTGTGAACTTGTAAGACCTTATAAAAAGATTATTCTGACAAAGTTTCAAGAAGGAATTCAATCTCGGTAGTAATATACACAATCAATGTGTATGAGATTTCATTCAATTTTATGTCATGCACTTGGTATTAAACATACATCCTATTTCTGTTACAGACTAAGATCACATCTACATTTGTGACGACCAGCAGCAAGGTTCTTTAGTTAGAGAATAGTAGACCAAGTTTCTTACAGTAAGTTTCATTACATATGTTTCATCATTACATGTTTGATTACATCATTAATATAATGAATTTCACTATCGCTCCAAACAGACCCTCCAGTGACAGCACTTATGAAGGCACCCCCACCACTCGGCCGGACATCTACGACTGTAATAAACATTGCAGTTGCCAAAGTATTTTACGTGAGTATAAAAAGGGATAAAATTTCATACTCTGAATTTCTCGGCTTGCTGTACATGCCCACTACTAAACTAATATAGTTACATCCCAGTAAACACCAGACGTAACAAGGCGTTGCTAGAACGTATTAGGTACGTAACGAAGTTACGTTCTCGCGCTTTCACCTATATGGCGTACTATAGGTACACAAAATTGTTTCGCGGATGAAACGAATATTTCTATCACACCAGCGTGACAGCATATGGCCGCGGGGTGCCGCAGGAATAATCGTACGTGCGTCTGCCATTCGCCACATACGTCTAATAGCAGGAGTGCGCCTTATAGTTATTCCTTATAGTTAAACAAAAATACCTTTTCAAACAGGGATAGTGCGTTGAATAATAATTCTATTTATTCCCAATAGCAACTTCAAGAAAGCGGGCCTGATGACCTCCCCTCGGGTCAGCAGTGGATATGTCAATAGAGGAAATTGAAATGGAGGAGCAGAGGCTCAATTCTTCCTTTCTTGAAGCGGCGGAGAGTCAAAATCCCCCAAAATACATTAAAATGTAAATAAAAGCGCCAAGTAGTTTAATGATCCAAAAATGGAATAGATATCACACAAGAAAGCCAAGTTTTCAATCAAAGATACCGCCCGTTAATTAATTAATTAACTTGCATCTCTAACTTTAAAACTTGGAATATGCATACTTAATTACCAATCAAAAAATATTACTAGCATATGACTACCTTGACACAAATTTGCACATGCCAAGTTTTAAAGCTTGAGATGCAAGTGAATTAATTAATTAACGGGCGGTATCTTTGATTGAAAACTTGGCTTTCTTGTGTGATATCTATTCCATTTTTGGATCATTAAACTACTTGGCGCTTTTATTTACATTTTAATGTATTTTGGGGGATTTCACGCCTTTTTGGTTGTTCATATTTTGAAGAAAAATACAATCGCGGACTGTACCACATTCATATAACCGTCATCATTGTTTTGACACATCACCAGTCATGGCATAACCAATGTGTCGGTATAAAACCATGTTATCTGCACAGCGCTCTGCAGCACTTCGCAGTGGTGCCATCTCGCGTGAAACACGTGAGAGTAACATTTTTAGGAATTGTATTAATCCGGACGATGAAACTCTTAATCCGCTTTGCCTTTACCACGAGAAAAATAAAAGAGGAAATTCATATCTCCGGAACGACTGGACCGATCCACATGATTCTTGGCTCATTGGATTCAGAAAAATCAACGATGAAATACAAAATTCTGAAATAAATTCTTGGGGCTCTAACTTTCGCATAAATCGAGGTGAAAGTTTGGTAACTAAGGATAACAGCTAGTGTTCGGGATAATATAGCCTCGGCTGTCGCGCGCCGGAGTGTCATATATATATGGAGAGGGAACTTCTACTTGGCGCGAGACTCTACCGAGTCTCCTGGTGGAGCGCGAGCGCCAGCGGCCAACAACCTATATTTGATGGTACGGCGGAAAACGAGAGGAGAGCGTGGAAAATAACAACAACGAGATTCCGGTTACTGTTGGTATTCAACATGGTACGCATTGAATTATCTAGATAACTCATCTCTATCATTCGTATCTTATACTTTCATTCTAATGTCCAACTTTCTTAGTTGCTTAAACGTGGTAGATCTTTGATTTGTTCGCATTTCAATCTTCTTTTTGACTTTCCTCTCAACCAATACTACACAACTTGGTGTACTCCTTTCTACACATTAACTATTTCATTTTACTAAGGTTTTTTCCAAGTCCACGAATTCTTTAAATTCCCATATTTCTGCAACATGGAATGTAACTATATTTACCCCCCAGCCTTATGGCCTAGCATTATCTTGTAACTCCTTTAATTTGTCTTATTTCTAATCGAAGCTTCATATTTTGTCTTATAATATATATTTAGTATATTGTAATAATTTGTAATTTTACAACGACATGAAGAGTTAACAGGGAACATTGCTCCAAACTCAGAAACAACAGAAATTGAGAAGCTCCTTCCTGTAAACTCACTGGAGGATGCAGAAGTGTTTGATGCTGCAATAGGCAAGGACGAACTTGCACATCAATACGTTTAATCCTTTCTCTGGTTATGTCGAACGCGTGAACTTTAACAGTAATATTAACAGTATTGCGGCCTTAACAGTATTGTTCCTAATATTGTATGACACCACTCGGGTGTCATTCCTATAAATGCGTTTGCGAATCATTATATAATAGCAAACGATCTGAAACTATACGAATAATGTCCTTAGAACAAAATATAAGAATTGCCAGAATCCAAATACAGTAATGTTCCTCATCGTAGGACATTCAGTGAAACCTCTAGGTGCAATTCACGTGCAAAGAAATCTATAGATGAACAATTCTGGAGACCGGAATAATTAATTCTTGGGAAATATTAAGTTAATATTCGATAATTTTACACCATATATTATGCCGGAAAAAAAATTGTAAAACACACAAAAATAATTGTACGCAGCAACAGTCTGCAAAGGATATCTTTCGTACGACTAGTCCAACCAAGGTTTACTGGTGCCCAATTACTGTTGTAGGCATTCACTATAATGAGAAATGCGATTGCTACTATATGTATTCCCTTAACCTGTTTCAACGACTTCCCATGTATAATATACATATAACTAGTCTTAAACAACTTTCGCATTACTCATTTAGTTGATCCCATAGTTAAGACTTTGAAATGTAAGTGTACGAGAGTAGATTTTGCGTAAACCGGCCGTACTAAAGATATCCTCCGCAAAGATCAGTCACCTACAATTTACGTCTTAGGGTTTAACAATTTGTAACGCTCTTATTGTTTATTTACTTTCAAATATTTATGGCTCATATTAGTGTTGGGAAATGTATTAGAAATGAAATAGCTATGCTCACCTAATAAATGGCTTTGTTACTCCACTTTATACGAAAATGAAAGTGTCAAAAATACACTACCCTATTTCCTCTTAAAACTTTTTGCACATGTACATTCGACATACGTTTTTTCCGATATGTGGCATTCAGGCAATTGAAATATATTTTGTATTGTGTATTTTCCGCTCACTTGATTCAATCTAGGGATAAACAGAAACCAATTAATAATACAATAACAGCATGGAATGATTAGTTACAATCAGGAGCCCTGTATTGATATTTACAATCCCAATACTGCTGTAAAGTCCAGACTTTATTTCAGTATAAGGTAGTGTGACGAGGCACGCCCTCGCCTGTTAGGAGAAAAGACCGGAAGGCTTCCCCGCAGCAATTCCGCATATTAAATAAGTACCGCGCCTCCAGGACAAGTCGTCAAAAACTAAGTAACGCAATAAGAAAACTAATGCATGTTTGAATTTCGCGCGAGCCACCACTATCTAGGCAAAGGAGCACGGCACCAACCGAGACCACGGGTGCGTTCGGATATGTACTGGCAGTACTGCCAGTACTCCAATGAGCGTTCGGCTATAGGCCGAAGTAAACTTTGGCAGTACTCGCGTAGATTCATGACGTCACGGATTTTGACGTCACTTCCTACTGCGGTTACTACGGCTGGGGAGGTGGTGTAACGCCAGTAAGATCAGAAAATCCAAAATGGCAGCGTCCACGGAAACATTGCGTCTTTTAGATGCAGAATCTAATAAAGAATATATTATGCAGCTGCCTGTAGAAGATGCTGAGAGAGCAAGAAATGCTACATTTGTGACTTTTTACATTTGTTTATGAACTGTGGATAATTTCTATCAATGTGTATATACATAACCCTCATAAATATTCGGATGCTATTTTTAACTTGGATTAGTACTGCAGTATACTGCAACGCCGTTCGGTTTTACGGCCGTATTCTGCACGGAAAGTATACTTCCCAATAGCCGAACGCTACTCGCAGTATACTTAATGACGTCACATTGCCAGTACTCGCAGTACAAAAACGAACGCACCCCACCTAGCAAAGAACCAGAGGATCGCCGCGGCCGTCGGAAGATACCCCGTCCGCGTCGGAGCTTCCTTGCGGATCCAGCAGCGTCAGAAGGAGCCTCCCCATGGACCAGCCATCCACGGAGTCTCCGAAGAAGACAGCAAAGCGGATCCAGGGCGAGAAGATTCAAGTGGCAAGACGTTGCATAGGGAATCTACCGCCAGAGCGCAGGGGTCCGGGGTCCGGTCCCTGTTGCGGAAGCTCCCCGGGCAGAAAGGGATCCGATTGGACGAGCGGGCATTTAGGCTGCGTTAGGTGTGAGGGGGGAAAAATTGGCCGGCGTGCGTACCGCGTGAATTCGTAACGGCATTCGTTGTGCCGAGCCTACCAAGCGAGCGCCGTACCGTGTCGAGTCCCGAGTTCCGACGTTAGAAAGAAATTAAGGAAGGAAGGAAGGAAGGAAGGAAGGCCGATTAACGTGCCGAGGCGTCGAGGGGACCCTTAATTTAGTAACGGTAGGCAGATTTAAGTATTTATTGAGTTTTCCGAGGGATCAGTGCAAGAGAGGCTGGCAGGGGAATGTCCTGCGCCTCTTTGTTCGACTGATCGCCTCGTGGCCCATCAGGCTAGGCTTCATATCGAGATCTACTCTGTTAGCGTTCCGTAATTAGGGAGGTAAAGGAACTAAGCTATCGTTATTGTGAATTGCGCTTTGACGACGTCCTGGAGGGCCTTCTGCTCGCACAACGAATCACAATTTTCTAGTCTCGCGTTTGCGCTGTTTCAAGTCCCGTAGATGCCGGTAAACGCCGCATCGGCTCGAAAGCCCGTTCCGTAATTTCTCTTCTCGATTATTTCACTTCTAGCCGCCTCATATTTGTACGATTCTACCATTCCGGTGAAATAGACCATTTTGTTCCGCGTCTCGCTCACGGGCGCCGACAACCGCCCGTGTAGCGGACTTACTTTCCGCCACACTATTGGAAACTCTTGATCACTACTGCTTTCGCTAATATACCATCTGTTATTTTATACAACTCTGTTTTGACTTTCTCTGGCGGACCCCGATCTCCGCGCCCTGCACGTCCCGTTCTCTATCTATCAGCTAGTCCCGCATGCATCTCCTTCTCTCAAGCTAATAGTCGCAATATTAAGTTGGTTTCGTTTTCGATTCGACACCCTGGGTGTCTGGCGCCCAAGCATAGTAAGTCATGAGAGAGAGAGAGAAAACCTTGCCTAATTCTTTGTCCCGCTAGCCTCCGTCCTACCGATACCCCTCGGTCCCACCCAGTCGGCCTCCCAGCCGCGCTGAGACGCACATCACCTCATCCCCCTCTCACTCCCAACCTCCGTCCCGCGTATTCCCCGAAAGATAAGAAAAGTTCCTCACCCGGCCTCTCCAAGGCCGGGAATAATTCCTCTCAACCAAATTCCTCGCAACCGAATCCCTTCACCAAACTAGGATCCTTCACCAAACAAAAATTCCTTTTTTATTTTTCTCCTCACAGTAGAATATGAGAAAATCAAAGAAAATAAGTATCTCTGGCCTCGTTGAGAATGAAGAACATACTACAAAATAA
Source organism: Crossocerus cetratus (assembly GCA_963675795.1). Taxonomy (NCBI): domain Eukaryota; kingdom Metazoa; phylum Arthropoda; class Insecta; order Hymenoptera; family Crabronidae; genus Crossocerus; species Crossocerus cetratus. Next base: position 2,361,550 of record CAVMBF010000001.1, read on the forward strand.
AATAATGAATGCGTTTCTAAAACTCAAATATAGTATAATTATTTACCCGAGCTCCACAGCCCAATGCCGATTCATGGAGGATTCATAAAATCCACCCAGTTGTATATTGTCACAGTTGCTTGTTGACATATCACATATTGGACAGTACAACAGTACGTGAATTCCGTTGCAATCGACATATGCAAAACTTATCATTAGAATTACAGAAACACTCTTATTCTGCAAACGACTGTTTGATTAATACAGAATTGTCATTGTCATCGCTCATGTCTGAGGGTCATGAGAAAGATACCAAAAACCTGTAAAGCACAAAAGGAATGTAGAAATTAAAATATAAGTAATTAAAAAAGATAAAGATATCACGGAAGAAAATGAAGTCTTCAGGCAAGGATGTATCCAGTTAGCTCTCATTTGTAACCTTAAAACTTTACGTCTATGTATACTTAATGTACTTAATATTACTCTGTATATTTATAGTGATCAATAATCAATGGCAATCGAGACTTGCTTTTTTCCAAATTTGTGCCGTATTGAAGTATTAACTCAGATCTTAAATATGAAAGTTTGATTGTGATAAGGGTGATACAATTTGACGGATGCTTACCTTTGGATGCTTATATCTCCCTCAATATTAAAGAAATGTGGGTTGGATTGGGCTATTTAATTAGCTTAAGGAACGGGGCTTCAAATGGGACTATTTTCGATTTTGTAGCTCGTCAGGTTCATCCTCGCGAAAGCTTCCAGATTTTGTATACACTTTTATAACCTATTACGCAATAGGACGTTTAGTCTAATAACATCGCTTATGCTAATCCCATGGAATAACAGCTTTTGTGGGTCAAAGTACTCTTAGATAGCAAAAGGATATACCGGAAACCAATATCCTGTATGCCCTAATAACGAAGATAAAAACATTTCAAACTTTTGACAAGCGACCTGTCATAACGATAAGTTTCGCAGTCAATATCTCAGAAACTACTGGACCGATTTTAACAAACGAAGTCTTGATCTTACTCATTCTTCAAGCTTAACAACTATGGGTGCTTTCCATTTAGACAACACAGAGAGACACAGAGAGACACTGTGTCGCTCTGTGCTAGATCAAATGGAACACCGTGTACCCAGTGTGCACGGCCGGGTCTCTCTGTGTCGTACACATTCGAACACAGTGTCTCTCTGCGTCTCTCTGTGTCTAAATGGAAAGCACCCTCAGTATAAGATTACCACTTGACAATCAGGGCACACTAAAACTATTAGATTGCATATGAGGATATAACTTACCAATATAACTCGTAAAGTATTAAGCCGAATCATTCAAAATTGAAATATATTCAAGCTATTAGTTTTGCTTGTAATCTTCAGCCTGTGTACTATAATGTGAAGTATTGTTCGGCTTAATATTACTTTGCAAATTATATTCGGTAAGCTATATCAAAAGTGAAAGGAAGAACAGGAACAGGAACAGCATATTCTTCAACTATTTATTTTTTTAATACGAAATTAAAAATATTGCGGGCATTGTTCCCGCGATTGGATCGACATTCCGCGGCAAGACGCCTTTTGAAAGCGGCGCGGGACTTGCCACCACCTTTGGATCGACCTGTAACGTAATTCAAATATATGATAAATGAAAAAAAATATATTATTTATTTAATAATTAATTTGTGAAAATATACTTACGAGTTCGCTTTTTGGCGTCTGCTGACGGCTGTTCTGCCACCATCTCATGTTGAGGCGGCTGCTGCTGCGGCGGCACGGCATCTGGGACTGAAAATTAATAATATAATGCATGCAAGTATAATAATTGTTAAGTTGTAAATATGAGTTTGACTCGACATCCAGTTTGCGTTTATTTTGATTTCTGTAAGGACGTAAGCGCTACCTAATTTTCGTACATGATCCGTTCCGATCGCGGTTTCCTCCTCCGAGACAAACCAAGATGAACAACATATTCATATCTGGTACATGCAAAACCCATTGTGTAACAATTGATTCCTACCACTACGCATAGCACCATTCAATCCTACGAGCTACAGAGAGACGTTTCAACAATAATAATCGCAATTTTAAATCTCTGTCTGCTTGCGTCAATACGATCTGTCTGCCTGTCTGCTGCGCAACAATTGTATATGCCTCTTGCATAGTTTCAACCTCATATGTATACACTCATCATACCCATAATTTTTTTAAATCCGTCTCTCACTGCCGCGCATACTATGCATTCATTCTTTTCGACCAATATTCTGGCTTTACTTAATAATTTATTTAATTACTAAACTGTTTACTTAAAAATATACTCACTTTCTGCCGGCGGCGACCTCTCACTGCCGTCCTGGCGCTTAAGAGCCTCCAATTCGGCCTTCAGGTTCTCAACTTTCCGCTGGAGTCCTGCAAATTTTTTAAACATATTAATATTGAACAAGATTAATAATTTATATAAATATAATCATTTTAACAGTCTCCCCCCTCTCTCCCCCTATTGTCGCGCGTGCCGGAACATTCTTTGCCTCTCACACATTTGGTTACAAAATGTATTCGTTTTTTTCGATTAATATTCTGGCATCCTTTTCTTCTTTCGTACCCCGGCGTAGACTTAAACTATACCACCTCTGTATGAAATACGAATATGAAATAACATTGAACTCCCAGAATATTGGTCGATAAGAACGAAGACATTGTAACTGATTTTAGTCAAATGTGCGAGAGGGGACTGGGCACGCTCGCATACGCGAAACACAGAGAGAAAGAGAATGGACAGAAGCATCGAAAATTGAACGCGTATGAACGCGGATGTAAAGCTTGAGATTTCATACGTGCGTATAATGAGCGTGCAAACTGAAAGCCATACGAGAAAAATGTAGTAAATGCGCAGAGGAGACACGCTGATAGTGTGTAGGACTGAAGCCGCTGACAGGCAGGGAGAGAGAGATGCGTTACATTGTTGCATTCCGATAGCCATTCTTTTCTGCTAATTGCGTAAGCACAGGCTATAAAACGACAGAGTAGATGAATGCAGAAGCCAAGAGAAGGATGGGGAAGAAGGAAGCAAAGAGAAGGAAAGTGACAAAATTTCAATGACACTTACTGGCGGTTTTATCGACTTCCAGCTCTTTCACATTTCCCGCCAATTCAGCTCCTGGCACATCTGTCCCCATATTGTCTGGCATATCCTAATGCATACAGGAAAGACGTGGAAATGAGAAACGACAGAGCAATGCAAGCATAATACTGGTTTCAATACTTACGTCTTACAAACCGATCCTCCTTTCCCGATTCGTAGCGTAGTACTACTATGCTCCCGCTGCTTCAGCTTGACAAAGCGAGAGCGGTGGTGGGGTTTCTCACTACGTGCGAGAAGGAGAAGTATATAGGGAGAGGTGATGTGTGAACGGAGATGGAGTGCTCGCGTCTGCGCACATCGCTGGCGTTGTCACATGGTCGTGTTTATGCACGTGCGCCTGGAGAAATCTGGTAACAGCAACCGGCGCGGGAGCCGACATGAGTTAAACTAGCGCGGAATGAATGCGTTCGAATTTAAATACAACAACAATCAAGCAATGATTACCAAATCATATGTAATTTTGGGTACTAGTTATGTGAATCAGTACTTGTTTAGCAAATTGTAACACTCTAGGTTGTTCGCTTGTTCAGCTGCGTACTTAATAGTCTCGACCTAATAATTCTTCTGATATATTGATACTTCCTCTAATATAATTAGTAAGATTTTAGTCTATCCAGACTGTCAAGTGCATGGCTCAAGTAGCACACAATCTAAGGGCTTAACACTTTACAAGTTACATTAAAGAAGTTATATTCTCATAGGCAATCTCATTCTAGTGTGCCCAAATACTAAAGGGCTGTAATGATGTTACCAAGTAATGATTAGCAATCATATATAACTGAGAGACTTGTAATCAGTATATGATTAATAAACTTCAAAACCTTAGATTATGCGCTCCTTTTGAGCCATGCAGTTTGACAGTCAGGATAGATTAAAACTTCACGAGTTGCATTAGACAAACTATCATTATATCAGAATAAATATTAGTTCCTAACTATCAAGTAGGTAGCTGAAGAAGCGCACAATCTAAAGTGTGACAATTTGTTAAGTCCTGATTAACCATGATTAGTACCCAAAAATACATGTGATTGGTAATCATTGCTTACTTACATCATTATAGCCCTTTAGCATTGGGACACATCAAAATTAGACTGCCCATGAGGATATAACTTATTGAATGTAACTTGTAAAATGTTAAGTCGAATCATTTAGAATTGGATAATTCTTCTTTATACTAATCTGAATTCCTGTTAATTACTGTGACGGGGCCAGTGCGCCCCTCCCAATGTCCTCCTATACCCAGCGGGGCAAGCCGGGCGAACGCAGCCTTCATTTCCTCTCTCTCCAATCAGCCGCACAGCCACACCGCCGCTCTAAGGAAGGCCCGCGATTAGAGACACTTACTAATGATTTTGCGAACGCCGAGAGGCACCTAGGTACCGGCGGGAGCGCCCGCCAGTCCGGAGCGTCCAGCAAGGCGTGCTAGCGAAGGAGTTCCTGGGGAAATATCCGGCCCTGTAGATGGCCATCTCAGGGAGGACGAAAGGAACGTGGGCCCGGAAGAGCGACGCAGCCCCGGGACCTGCCTAAGGACCACGGCTCAGGGAATCTACCGAAGGGATTTCCGCAGCCTAGTCGCCCTGGGCTACGAGTAGGAACGACCAAGGCCTATGCTCGATCCGTCTCGTAGCATACGATTATCGCGTTCGATTCTAGCGCGCGAAATCGAGCGGGATAATAACCTTCGCTAGGGCAGCCAATAGGGAATAGGGTAGGCAGCGCCGCGTGAGGCGAGCCCGCTACGCACGGCACGCACCAGCGTCACTTAGAGTCCGACCGAGCTGGGGTGCGCTACTGCCGAATTTCGAGCGAGTTCCAAGAGCTGAGCCACTAAGGAGAGAGAGGAAAGTGAAGGAAGCCTCATTATTACCATCGCCTGACGTAAGGCTAGCTCTCCGTTGTACCAGGAAGTCCCGGAGGTGCATTTAGCGAGGAGTTAACGCCGACAGGCGAATAAAGGTACGCCTCACGCAATAACGCTGCCTGCCTTTTAGCTATTTGAATCCCGTACTGCCTTCTTGTGTTCGCGTAGCTTCTTATTATAGTAGGGCCGTAGCCAAGACTTAGTGTCCAGTGCCTTCCTTAGGGCGACTCGTCCAGTCGCCTCTAAGTCCGTCGATATTCGATCGGCGTCCGATCGCCGAGCACGCGGCTCGGCCGCCATTACGGGTGCCCACTTGTTGCCTGCGAGCGTGGCGAACTTCGAACGCCCCGCGCCTTAGATCCTTGTTTCGCGCTCACGCGTTCCCTTAGGCAGTTCTAACATCTACGGGCCTCGTCGGGCCACCGAGCCGACTTGTCGGGCTAAATAAGAACTGCGGAATACCGCCGACGGTCGCGCACCGGCGAACGTCGCCGTATAGATTGTACAGGGGCTTTCGTAGCCCAGGCTTGACCGCGCGCTAGCTCGAGCTGGCTTAGCTTAAGTGTTTTTGTGACATCAATGTACAGTTTGGTTTGTGGCTTCACCACGTTTGCCGGATAGGCTCTCGTTCTATCCCTTGCCCTCGGCCGGCTTCCCCGGTCGGGCGAATAAAGATCACATCTTCTGTTAAACTTCTCGTGTCGCCTCATTGCGAGAACCTTCCCCTGACTCGCTCGTGAGTAACCCTCTCCACTGAGGTTCACCTCAAGCTCGGCGTAGGCCAAATACTACTTAAAAATTAATCTTGCCCTAGTCATTGATCGCCGAGGCGACCGGCTGTCGTGGCTAGTCTCGGAATACCGTGGCAAGAATTGGCGCCCAACGTGGGGCCTGCGCTGAGAGGGTAAAATCGGTTAGCAAGGGTAAAATCAAAGAGAGCGCGAAAGAATATTCCGCAGCACGCCGGCCGTAGCAAGTAGGGCGTCGGAAATTCCTAACCGGCGGGACAAAGCAGCCTACGCGCCGGGCGACGTAAACAAACCGCGCGGTCTGGGGTGCCCGACAGACTTCGAATTCAATTCTCGGAAGTAGGAGCAGCGGTGCTCATTCACCACAATCACGATGCCGCCTAGAACGCGTAAAGATCTTCGCAACCTCTTAAGCGATCTCTCAATTACTGAGATACGCGCGCGTCTAGTACCTTATGAAGGCACCGTGGTTGATGGGACAAAACGCACTATGCTAGACCGACTGGTAAATCACATGAGTACGGCAATGAGTGAAATCGAAGAGATTGAGATTGAGGGAGGCGAAGAAGGAGACGCGGAAAGTGAGACGGGCACAATAGTGGAAGTCCCGCGCGTAGTTACCGAGGAAGTAACGCCTGTCCACGAGGAACCTCGCGAAATAGCACCGTCGGACAGGCCATCCGACGACGATCCTCTCTTTAGCCTACGCGAATTAGAGAACGTAGTAGAAAAGATCTTTGCAACTTTCGGTACACCGACCGATAACATTCGACTTATGACCGAGCAAGTTAAACAAGCAATGATCGGATCGGGTGCTTCTCGCCAGGCAAATTCCATTCCGTCTACCTCCTTAAGTTCGGCGGAATCGTCCTCTCAACCGATGGTGGAGACTTTACCGCGAACGGGACAGAGAATTAGTCCAACCGAGTCACATTTTACGATTCCCTCGGCTTCAGTAGCAGGGCCCTCGCGGTCCTCGCCTGCCTGGAGGGACCTTTCCCCCGCTGCAGTGGCAGGGCCTTCGCGGTCCTCGGTGGCGAGGGGAGATAACGCGCCAGAGATCGGATCTTCGGTGTCCAGAGGAGCGCCTTTTATTCGGGAATTAGACCCCACGACTCAGCCGCCACTATCTCTATCGCAAACTCTAGATTCCTCTAGGCCTTTCAGATGTGATACCATGCCGCGTTCGGCAAACGTTGCCGACACTCATTTCCATTCGCCAAGGTCACCGTACGATCACTACGACGAAATATTACGGGCGACCGCCCGGCAGGCGGGCGAGCAAGCGAGAGCGAGGCCCGCGCGGGAGGGAGAGAGAGGTCCGAGAGGGAGCCTAGGCGCAGCTGAGCAGCGCGCCGCACCCCCTCCCTCAACCGCCACTCGCCCCATGCCTAGTGCACAGGCATCGGCCGATTATACTGGGTGGCCGGGAACTCTTCCACCACACTACAGTACCGCGAAGGAATTCGACTCACGCTTTGAACCACCAACTTACCGGGTGTCCGAACAATACGAGACGCACACTTATCTTCCATCGGCAACATACAATCAATTTACACAAAGCGAACAAAATTACCATCCACATCCACTCCATATACCATCTCAAAACACCGCATATAATTTTGATGCTCGCGAATTAGAATATGGGGAAAACTTACCCCCCATCAGAAGCGAAGTGCAAAAAGCCTTATCAAGCTGGCCACACCGTTTTTGGGGTAGGCCAGGCGAAAACGCGGAAGGCTTTCTAACATCTGTTCGCGCTTTTCAACGTGCGCAAGGCTTAAGTGAGGCCGATCTACTACGCGGAATTTTGCGCCTGGTAGACGGCCCGGCCTTAGAGTGGTATATTGCCACGCGCACTTGCTACCAGACCTGGCAAGAATTCGAACACGCACTATTACAACGTTTTGATCCGAAAGACTACCACACGTTAATTGCTGACGTAGGTCGCCGCAAACAAGAACAAGGCGAACCGTTCATGGTATATTTATCGGATATCTTACGCAAGGCATCACGAATTATACCACCCTTTCCCCCACAATATTTGAAAACCATAGTCTATAATAACATGTTCTGGTTTTTCCAAATGCAAATTCCGATCGATTCATTTAATAGCTTTCGCGACCTGGCAAGCAAGGTACGTTACTTTGAGGTAAAATTACCCTCAGATTGGCAGATTGGCACGACCTTACACAACCAGCCGGCCAATCAATACGACATGCATAATCGTAGGGCATGGTCAGTCAATCCGGATCGACCCTCGAGGCAATATCACCGCGACCTTTCAGATAATCGTTCGCGCCCGCGCTACAGAGACCAACCATACGACTCGTCCTTTTCGTCCTATCGCGGCAATTGCAGTAGCCCACCGCCTCGGCAAACCTCGTACGAAGATAATATGAGACCACGAACAGACAACTCACCGGGGTACAACCGTCGCGAAAATGCGAACAGGGACCGAGTATCGTTTGAAGAACCCGATGCTCGAAGTCGTCGTAGCTACTCACATGATCGGCGCGACACGTATAAATATCGCGATGATACGCTAAACCGTCGTAATTACGCCAACTCCTCATATCAACGCAGGCCGGATAGTCGCGACTCATCACATTCCCGTAATGCTCGCTCAAGAGAAACGGAGTATTCGCCGGATAGGCGAAACTTTTCTCGCGACCGATACTCGTCAACTTCACGTGATGATTACCGCAGAGATCGGGATAGTTCCAGAGATCGCGATCGACATACATCCCGAAGAGATTACTCTCGAGACCGCGATGAATCCCGCGAACGTCAACAGTCACATAGAAACCGAGACACATCACGCGACTCCGGGAGATCGGGGGATAAGAAAGACTCAAGCGGCAAAAACGGGAACAAACTACAAACAACGCGACGATCAAAGCCCAAACGCGGTAAGAAAAAACAAACCGCAAAGGAAGGCGAGAATAAAACGGAAAACTAGCAAGCCCGACGTTAAACGAGGCAATAGCGCCGGACACGAATGTAACAAACGCCTCAGAGGAACTTGATCTGCAAAGCGAGGTAGACCTCACACCTGAAATACAACTCAATTATCCGTTACATCTTTTATATCTATCGGTAACAATAAAATCAACTACCGTTAATGCACTTGTAGACACCGGAGCTAACGATAGCTTCGTCGGTGAAGACCTAGCCCGGCAAATTGGAGTCGATCATTTCAAGCAAATCGACCCCAAATACTACGCGCTAGCAGACGGGACAATAAAGCGAGTAGTAGATTCCGGTGAAATCATGGTGCAGATCAAAAATGAAAAACGTATAATCACCTTTCGAGTCCTGATGAAACTCAACGAATCTATGGTTTTAGGAATAGACGCAATAGCACAATTCGGTATCGTTCCAAACTTTGCTGACAACAATTGGTACTTCGCAGCACACCCGGATATAAAATACGACTTTGATAAATCTGCCAACGAACTCAATAAGATTGCCGGCCTTGCTAGGCTAACGGATCAACAATCAGAACAATTAAACGATTTCCTGTTAGAGACAATAGAAGAAGTAGGACACGGTACGGGCTTAACAAAGTTAATAAGCCATAAAATTGATGTAGGGACTAACGCGCCGGTAAAACAACGACATTACCGAGTGTCACCAAAAATAGAAGAACTCATGCGAGCCGCAGTAGAAGATATGCTAAAAGAAGGGATTATCGAACGATCAGAAAGTCCATGGTCTAGCCCCGTACTAATGGTGCGCAAAGCAAACGGCACTTATAGACTCTGCCTAGATTTTCGTAAAATTAACAGCTTAACGAAGAAAGATGCGTACCCATTACCAATAATGGCCAGCATATTAGACAAACTGCGACAGGCACGTTATATTTCCACGATCGATTTGAGTCAGGCTTACTATCAGATCCCACTAGAACCGAGTAGTAGAGAAATCACAGCTTTCACAGTACCAGGAATGGGCCTATTCCAATTCACGTGTATGCCGTACGGATTAGCCAACGCACCGGCAACTTTCCAAAAATTTATGGACCGATTAATAGGACCCGAAATGGAGCCGCACGTCTTTGCATACTTAGACGATATTATACTAGTCTCTAAAACCTTCGACGAACATCTACTTTGGCTCCAAAGGGTTATAAAGAAAATCGCGCTAGCAGGACTAACCATTAATATGGATAAAAGCGAGTTCTGTAGAACCGAGGTGAAATACCTAGGATTCGTCGTCCACGAAGACGGACTAAAAGTAGACAGCGAAAAGGTTAGGCCAATTTTGGAATACCCGGTGCCGCGTACGAAAAAACAATTGCAACGTTTTCTTGGAATGGCTTCATGGTACAGAAAGTTCATCCCACACTACGCGTCGGGAGCAGAACATCTGCACTCGTTATTACGTAAAAATCAAAAGTGGGAATGGACAGATAAACAGCAAGAAGCTTTCGACTATCTACGACGTATGATCATGACCGCACCGATACTAACATGTCCACATTTTGAACTCCCTTTCGTCCTTCAGACTGATGCGAGTACAGTAGGCCTAGGCGCAGTACTAGCCCAGGAAATAGATAACGTCGAACGCGTAATAGCTTTTGCAAGCAGGACTTTATCAGACGCGGAACGTAACTACTCAGCCACCGAGTTAGAATGTCTGGCAGTCATTTGGGCGGTAAAGAAATTTAGACCGTATCTAGAGGGCTATCGTTTCATTGTAATAACAGATCACAGTAGCCTACGTTGGTTAACTAGTTTAAAAGATCCGTCCTGTCGCCTGACTAGATGGGCATTGCAATTACAGGGCTACGATTATGAGATAATCCATAGGAAAGGCGCCCTACACAAAGTACCGGATGCTTTATCCAGGCTCAATGAAAACGATACCGAATCAGTGCAATTGCAATCAGATTTATTAGGCGAAGTAGATACAGTAAATTCAGTAACATCAGCTTTATCGCAAATGTTTGAAGTCACTAACGAGCAAAACTTACACCAAGTGACAGCAACACCGGACCCATGGTACGAAAAGAAGTATATGAACACCGAGAAAAATCCGTCGGCTAATAGAGATTGGCAAATAATTAGCAATCTGCTTTACCATCGCCGTGCGGCAAGCTATAAACAAGATATCATGGGTACGGATTGGGACGAATGGAAATTAGTACCAACGAATTCCCAAAGACGCGCTATCATGTCCGAGGCCCATGACGATCCACAAGCAGGACACTTAGGGAGAGAGAAAACTTACCATCGACTGGCATTACGATATTATTGGCCGCGCATGTACAACGATGTCGCGAAGTATGTTCGTAAATGTGAAGAATGCCAACTCACTAAGGTAGAACAGTCACCACCCGCCGGATTCATGGGTCATCGTAAGTTAGATCAACCGTGGGCGATAATTGCTGCCGATATTATGGGACCACTCCCTCGTAGCAAAGCAGGTTTCTTTTACATATTAGTCGTACAAGACTTATTCACAAAGTGGATTGAAGTTTGCCCATTAAGAAAGGCAAACGGGAAAAAGATTGGTGAAGCGATGGAAGATATAGTTTTCTCCCGGTGGGGAGTTCCCAAAGTCTTATTGACAGACAATGGAACGGAGTTCGTTAATAATACTCTCAAAACATTGGCGTTAGAGTACGGTATTCGGTTATCCAATACGCCGCCCTACCATCCACAGGCAAACCCCGTTGAACGCGTTAACCGAGTACTTAAGACCATGCTAGTCGCGTACATAGATCAAGACCATCGCGAATGGGATATGTATCTGCCACAGCTACGATTCGCGTATAATACAGCTTGGCATTCGGTGCTCGGTGCATCTCCCGCTTTCCTCAATTTCGGCCGCGAGCCGTTGCCGGCCCGCTGCTTCCGGGAGGGGGAGGGAACGGCCATCGACATCACTGTGGACGCACAGTTGGCCGAACGCGAAAGATGGACCGACAGAATGCTCAAACTGAACGAATTGAGGAAATGGGTGTTGGACAATATAGAAGCCGCATATCTTAAGCAACAAGATTACTATAACGCGCACCGAAGGGAAAGGGAATTCGAAGTCGGGGATTTAGTCTTGAAAAGACGACACGTGTTGTCTTCAGCGGCACTAAACATAGCTGCGAAATTAGCGACGAAATTTCACGGACCGTTTAGAATTTCCGACAAACTATCCGCGACAGTCTATGAGTGCGAAACAATGGAAGGCAAACCCGCGGGTAAAGTTCATGTACAAGATCTAAAACCTTACGTAGGGACAGATTAGCCTGGCAGGCAGTTGTTATATTATAACTGGTATGTTGTGTATGGTGGAGGTTTCCTCCGTGTGTCATCACCTACTCCCCTCTCCCTAACAGTGATAAACAACAAGAGATGGAGTTTGAAGGAGAGGCCAACTCCTCGGACGAGTCCTTCGCCACCGCGGTCGGCGAAGCTATGGGGCCGCTGACACGACCAGTCAGCCCGACCAACTGGCCCTGGAGGAGGGACTCCCCGGAGGCATGGGAGGCCGAGAGAGCCAGGCTGGCCTGCCTGGCAAAGGAGCAGGCCCAACAGCGGGCCTGGGAGGTGGCCGACACCCTGGCCTGGCGGGAATTAAAGGCCAGGATGGCTGCCGGCCAAGCCCGGCCGACGCCCGCCCCCGAAAACGCAGGCCCTTCCGGCGGGCAGGAGAAAGCAGCCGGAGTAAGGCCCGACGGCAGCGGCCCCGCCAGGCCAACCACCCCCGAGGTCAGGGAATTGCGCCGGCACGCCGAAGAGCTGGTGCGTGGGCAGGCATTACCCGGGTTCTTGGCCAGGGATGAGGAGTCCCTTATACTCCTCATGGATACCCCGGTCAACAAACCCGAGGGTTGTTGGCGTTGTGGCCGGCTAGGCCACATCCACACAGCCTGTCGGGCTATCCTAATGGTCGAGCCCGACTACTGCGCCCGGTGCGGCAAACAGGGGACCGCGGAGGAGAAGTGCCCCTTCCGAAGCAGGGTCTGGCACGCCGCCCAGTCGGCCTACGCCGGCAAAAAACGGCGGGAGCAGGAGTCCCTGGAGGAATACCTCCGTATGCGGGACACCTAAGTCCCCTCCCAACACCGCCTAGATAGGCGCGCGGAGAGCGGCCCACTCTGAACCGAAGAGGCCCATAGGAGGGGCAACCAACACCGGCCAGGAGGCCCAGCCCCGCACCCCGCAAGGGGTGCCACCCCAACAGTCAACGAAGTATGCATTACTTTCACCAGCCTCGTGAGGAGGGACCAGCACCGTACCGTTACCCATCCCACTCTAGGCAGAAGTCCGTCCACGCGTGATTCCGTACCTGACCACCGTACCTGTCAACTAGTCCTAGTAGTTAATTTGTTCTAACTTATTGGCCCCTTTTAAGAGGGAGCCCTAGTCAACCCTGCGTTTATCTTGTACTTAGTGCGTCCGTCCGTAGACTTAGAGGTTTGGAAAAAAAAAAAAAAAAAAACTGGTGATCGTCCCTAAGGAAGTGCCACTTAGAGCAGCGGATACAAGAACGGGTGTTTTATAAGGCGGCGTTGCGTGAGGCAGCGGATACGCCCGGCTTCCTTCATGGGGGGGGGAGTTGTGACGGGGCCAGTGCGCCCCTCCCAATGTCCTCCTATACCCAGCGGGGCAAGCCGGGCGAACGCAGCCTTCATTTCCTCTCTCTCCAATCAGCCGCACAGCCACACCGCCGCTCTAAGGAAGGCCCGCGATTAGAGACACTTACTAATGATTTTGCGAACGCCGAGAGGCACCTAGGTACCGGCGGGAGCGCCCGCCAGTCCGGAGCGTCCAGCAAGGCGTGCTAGCGAAGGAGTTCCTGGGGAAATATCCGGCCCTGTAGATGGCCATCTCAGGGAGGACGAAAGGAACGTGGGCCCGGAAGAGCGTCGCAGCCCCGGGACCTGCCTAAGGACCACGGCTCAGGGAATCTACCGAAGGGATTTCCGCAGCCTAGTCGCCCTGGGCTACGAATAGGAACGACCAAGGCCTATGCTCGATCCGTCTCGTAGCATACGATTATCGCGTTCGATTCTAGCGCGCGAAATCGAGCGGGATAATAACCTTCGCTAGGGCAGCCAATAGGGAATAGGGTAGGCAGCGCCGCGTGAGGCGAGCCCGCTACGCACGGCACGCACCAGCGTCACTTAGAGTCCGACCGAGCTGGGGTGCGCTACTGCCGAATTTCGAGCGAGTTCCAAGAGCTGAGCCACTAAGGAGAGAGAGGAAAGTGAAGGAAGCCTCATTATTACCATCGCCTGACGTAAGGCTAGCTCTCCGTTGTACCAGGAAGTCCCGGAGGTGCATTTAGCGAGGAGTTAACGCCGACAGGCGAATAAAGGTACGCCTCACGCAATAACGCTGCCTGCCTTTTAGCTATTTGAATCCCGTACTGCCTTCTTGTGTTCGCGTAGCTTCTTATTATAGTAGGGCCGTAGCCAAGACTTAGTGTCCAGTGCCTTCCTTAGGGCGACTCGTCCAGTCGCCTCTAAGTCCGTCGATATTCGATCGGCGTCCGATCGCCGAGCACGCGGCTCGGCCGCCATTACGGGTGCCCACTTGTTGCCTGCGAGCGTGGCGAACTTCGAACGCCCCGCGCCTTAGATCCTTGTTTCGCGCTCACGCGTTCCCTTAGGCAGTTCTAACATCTACGGGCCTCGTCGGGCCACCGAGCCGACTTGTCGGGCTAAATAAGAACTGCGGAATACCGCCGACGGTCGCGCACCGGCGAACGTCGCCGTATAGATTGTACAGGGGCTTTCGTAGCCCAGGCTTGACCGCGCGCTAGCTCGAGCTGGCTTAGCTTAAGTGTTTTTGTGACATCAATGTACAGTTTGGTTTGTGGCTTCACCACGTTTGCCGGATAGGCTCTCGTTCTATCCCTTGCCCTCGGCCGGCTTCCCCGGTCGGGCGAATAAAGATCACATCTTCTGTTAAACTTCTCGTGTCGCCTCATTGCGAGAACCTTCCCCTGACTCGCTCGTGAGTAACCCTCTCCACTGAGGTTCACCTCAAGCTCGGCGTAGGCCAAATACTACTTAAAAATTAATCTTGCCCTAGTCATTGATCGCCGAGGCGACCGGCTGTCGTGGCTAGTCTCGGAATACCGTGGCATTACTGTTCCACTTAATGCTTTGTAATTTATATTCATTAAATTATTTAAAATTGAAAAGAAGACAAGAAAATTAACACGATATTGTGAAACTATTTTTTATTCAATAAACGGTGAAATTCCAGACATTTCTCCCCCGACCACCTCTTCGGCCACCACGTCGGCCCCCCCGACCTCTTCCCCGGCCCCGTTCATTTTCGGGATTCTTCGCTCCAGAGTATGTTTTCACTTGCGAATCTGCAACGTAATGTTCAATAAAATTTAATGTAATATTCAAATAAAATTATTGAAACAATATTTTTTACCCTATGATTAATTCGTCAAAATATACTTACTTGTATTATTATTTTTGTCCCCTTTGGCCGGCTGCTGCTCCTGCGATGGCTTTGCAGCATCGGCGGATTTCTCTAGCTTTTCCGCCAGCTTTTTTAGCTTCTCTAATTCCGCCTTTAACTCTGCGTTTTCTTTTTAAAGACCTGCAAAATTGTTGAATATTAATATTGAACATTCAGATTGTATCTAAATGTTTTTTCGTATATGCGTCAGCGTGAGACCGTTGCGGACGCGGTTATGAATTACGATTTTTACAACCCGAACGATCCGCGCCTGCCCCTCACATTCCCTCTTTCCCCCACTGACTATCTTACTCTGGCTGCCGTGCGTGTCGGAACATTCCTTGCTTCTTGCACATTTGATTACAATGTATTCGTTCTTTCCGAATTTGTACCCCGTCATAGCTTAAACCATACAACCTTTGCCCGAAATACGAATACGAAATAAGATTAAAATTGCAGAGTATTGGTTGAAAAGAACGAAGACATTGTAACAGATTGTAATAAAATGTGCGCGAGGGGACTGGGCACGCGCGTACGCGGCACATAGGGAGAAAGAGAATGGAAACAAGTTTCAAAAATTGTACGCGTGTGAACACGGATGTAAAACTTTAGACTTTATGCGTGTAATGAGCGTGCGAAGCAAAAGCCATGCGAGGAAAATACTGTAAATGCGGAGGGAAACACGAGGACAGTGTAGGGCTGATGACGCTGACAGCCAGCGAGGCAGAGATGCGACACTTCGTTATTCTTATAACCATTCATAGAGGCAACCATGGTTTTCTGCTAAATGCAAACGTACAGATAGATAGATGGAGATGTACAACGAAATAGAGATAAAGAAGAATGCGAAAGTAAAAACAAGGAAAGTGCCAAAATTGCAGTCACACTTACGGGTGGTTTTGTCTACCTCTAGCCCCTGTTGCCTGTCCGCCAGCTCCTTTTCCATCACTGGATGTTTCTTCTCTGCCATTCTATTACATACAAGAAATTCTATGAAAATCTCAAACGATAGAGGAATGGAAGTATCATATTGGTTTAAATACTGTAACGAAGCGTCAGGCGCTTCGCTATGAATCGCGGCTAGTGGCCCTCAGTGGTCAGCTGGACCCGATGTACAGAGAGTATCCCGGGCTCGGGGTAGGGCAGCAGAGCCAGCAAGGGTTCCCTTAGGCTCCGAACTTAAAGTGGAAACACGAAATTGGCTTCGCGTTCTTTTTGTATGAGAGATAGGATAAGGAAGTATCAGGCCGAACTTGGCGGGCCAACAAGACGAGGAAGGAGGAGAGACGGGCCGCGGTCAGCTGAGACAAGGCGAGAAACCTCCTGACCCCCCACCCTGAGGCAATGGCAGCATGAAGCCGGGAGGGTAGCCCGACAAGCGGCGGGGAGCACGCGGGACCAGGCACACGGGCGGTCACCAGCCCGAGCAGTCGACGCCAATGGATCGACTTGCCCCAATTGCGCCGAAACGAAATTAGGCCAGACTACGCCACCTGTCAACCCACGTGACTCCAGGACCGCCAAAGATTCGCGTATTAGGATAGCGCACCTGCCTGGATCTAGGATCCGCAAAGGGAATGGGGGGAAGGGAAGCGTAAAACCGAGCCTACAAGCGTGCAAGCCGAGTATCGAACGCTCTCTTGCTGCTCCGTCTACTCCGAGTCCGGATCAATTGTGTACCTATTCTCTGAGGGTGGATTGTGATCGTTAGAACTTCGGTAAGCCGACCAAGTGTCTCCACATATTAGGGCCTTCTGCCCCGGATAACCAGCCCTTCCTGGTGCCCCTTCTGGGCACAACGGGTTAGCGTAGAACTAGCGTAATGGATTAGTTTGATTAAGGATTATTCCGCATGTTAACGCGTGGACCGGGAATGCGTCCCGAGAGTAGGGAAATGACTTCGGCATGTAATTGCGTTATTGCTTGAATTCTACAACGTAGATATAATTGCTTGGTGATTTATACTATGCTTTGCGGGATAGACCTTTGATTGTGTATGAAAGTGCGGAGGACCTAGGGTCCGACTAAAATAGGGACAGCGCGTGTAACGAGGCGTTTGGTATTGACTGTGTCATAAAGATTGTTAATAAGAATTGTCTCTGGAGACTGGAATTTGGCCCCTCCGGCCAGTTATCTGATTACAATATATTTTCTCCTTTTTTTTACTGACTTCACTGATATCTTCTGCAATTCTGAATAAATCTATTTTCTTCATTTATCCTTAAATACTGCTTTAATTATTGGGCTCCTTGGTTAACCTTACTGTGCTTCCTTTGGGCGTCCCGCTTGTTATAATTTTGTGAAACAACTGGCTGGACTAAGGACCTCCCGCCGGGCCCAGCTCGCCTGCCAGTCTCGAAAACCCACCTTTCGAACGTATTCACTACCGGCCCTTTTCAGGGCCTGGGTTTCCTTACTGAGCAGGGCGAATTGCCCGACGAAGGTGCCGAGAGTTGCTTACCCAGGAGCCGTATAAGCGCTCGCTCGTCACAAATGGCGCCCGAACAGGGACGCTAAGGTTGCACAGTTTAGGAACGCAGTAAACCGCCATTTTGAGAACTCGCTAAGCGAATGCCGTGGTCCGTACAAACGAGCCGCACAAGGTCTATCCCGCACGAAAAACATTGTTGTGAATGAAATGTGGTGTCGGGACTGAGGATTTGCCATCTGTATTCTTGTATAACATGATATAATATGTGAAACGGAGATACAATTGAGATAATCTCGGGAAAAATAGACTCGGGTAGAAGGATCTTGGATACTCCCGGACGGGTTGGAGGGTTCCGAGCAATCGACCGTGGGTTAAAAAGTACCGTGGGGTTTCGCGAGAGTTAAACTACAAGTAGCGTGACCGCACTGACGTCCGAACGTGAATCCGGGCCGTAGACGAGCGCTAAGAAACGGGTAAATTGAGAATTCACGGGGCCGAGCCCGCAGGGTTGGCAAAGTCCAGTGACGAATAAATCTCGAGTGGGATCCTATTTATTAGTGTAAATCTTGGTCGGGGTAAACTCGGGGGGATGAATAGCTGAGGGAGGACCGGACGATACTTTGAAGCTTCGTATCGTTCAAGTTCCGAAATCAGAAATTTGATAACTTGCTCCGAGAGCCCCACTGACAAACCGGATTTGTAAGACTCGGTTTGGAATTTCGAGCCGAGACGGTTGAGACTCGGCTAGTCAAAAGTAATAACGCTTAGTATAGCGCGGACATAAGAAGAATATCGCGTGATCCCAGACAATAGAGTGCGAACGCGCCGCGTAAACATGCCACTCGACGAATTCGCGTGGATTTACCGGCTGACGGAGGCCGAGGTATATGATGAGCTTCATAAGAGAGAGCTGTCATGCCTGGGATCGCTGGTGGGATTACTTGAGGGATTGATTCGGTTCGAGACGGGGGTGTTAGATCGGACCCAACGGAGCGTCATACCGATGGAACTGTCCGCTCCGCAGGAACCGCGGACACCCGGGTTGTTAGGAAGGGCAGGACTAGGGTTAGGGATTACCCCGGTGATACCGCTCCCCGACACACAAGCTTCGGCTTCGTCGCCACACGCCCGAGGAACTGGCCTAAATGAAACCAGAGCACCCACCACCAGCTCCGATGAGCCGCGAGCTGAGGGGTCAGCAGCGGGAACCCGTCCCCAAGCCACCCGCGCGGAACCTAGGATAATAGACTTCTTTAACCCCATTTCGACGATCCGAGAGGAGAATCGAGGGACGAATCGCGGGACTCTAAATCAGAGCTTTACCGCGCGTAGGGCCGAACGCGGCTATGATACCGTTCGGAAATGGAACTTCACGTTCGGGGGAGCAAGAGGGGAAGACCCAGAACAATTCCTCTACGCGATTCAGATCCGTCGGAGCATGATCGTTCTGTCTGATTCAGAATTATTAAACTGCATCGGATTATTACTAACCGGATTGGCCGCGGAATGGCACCGATATCACTATCGATCATGGTACACGTGGGCGCAATTTGAAGCCGCGTGTAGAGCCCGCTTTGGAACGCCGGAGTTCCGTGAGACCTTAGAGCGAGAAATCGAACGGAGATTTCAAGGCCCCGATGAGCCGTTCGCGCAATATTTATCCGCGTTGGAAGGTCTGTTCTCTCGGCTGGAGCCGCCGTGGTCGGAGAGCCGAATATTGAGTATAGTCCACCGTAATATGAAGGTCGAGACGAGGAAATTAATAGACATGGCCACGATATCAACTCTAGAAAGATTGTGCGCTCGGGCGCTCGGGATAGAAGCAGCCGACAAGACCGAATATCTTCCGCCACCACGTCCGGAGGATACCGCGTTCCCACACCTCGCATACTCTCCACCTCAGAAATCGGCACTGAAACCGAAGAAACTAACGTTTTCCCCGGGAATGGCTGCGATCGAGACGCGTTCAAAGAAGAAACAACCTCCCAGTCCTCCTCCACCTCGATCTCCTAGTCCGGCGACTGAGCCGTCCACCTCCCAGGCTACAACACCGACGCCGGACAGTCCGTTCCGGCCAAAGGAGGGAGAGTGTTGGAACTGTCGACAGACAACGCACGAGACGAACGCATGCCCGGAACCGTTACGGCTTTTCTGCTTTACCTGTGGGGATCCCGGTTACACCCGAAAACGTTGCCCGAAGTGTGCGGGAAACGGCCAATCCTCCCGGTCACAGGGGCAGAACCGGAAGTAAAGGGCAAGAGCCCCGAAATACCAACCTCGGGACCCGAGACACCCACCGACCTGTCTAGCTCCATATCCGAGCCGATACACTTCCCGAATGTCTCCCTTCCTCTAGATAACGCAAACCATCCCGTTTTCTTTTGCGCCGCGACTCCAACATCCACCAACGGGAACTCAGCCAAATTACTATACCTATCGGTTATAATCGGAAGAAATTACGTACGCGCGTTAGTCGATTCCGGCGCATCTTGCAACTTCATCAGCCAAGAACTCGCTCTGGAGCTCCGAGATCACCTACGGGAGACTCCGAAAGAGAAACCGAAATATTTCATAGTCGTGACGGGACTGCTGGATCGAGCCGATCGAGTCGCCACGCTCGAAGTAACAATTAAAGACCGAACGCACCGGATTACCGTGCAAATACTCTCCACTTTAGCTGTCCCGCTCATACTTGGTGTTTCCGCCATCGTCACCTTTGGCATAACCGCTCTATATAAATCGCTAGCGTGGTACTTTGAAGATGAACCCGACATCCGATACGATTTCGAGATCGACTCAGAGCCGAACATCGTTCCTACGTGCTACGGGATCCAAGAACTGAAAGAAGCCGAACAAGGCCAACTCCAGGCCTTTCTGACTAATATCCTCGATCCGTCTCGCTATAAAACCGGCCTCCCGAATTTGATCGAACATAAGATAGACACAGGCGATCATGCTCCCATCAAACAACGTTACTATGACGTATCGCCGAAAGTAAAGGAAGCGATAAACGAAGAGGTTTCGCGTTTGCTCTCCGAAGGTATCATCGAGCCGTCTAGTAGTCCGTGGTCTAGCCCCATAGTAATGGTTAAAAAGCCGACAGGAAAATACCGATTCTGTTTAGATTTTCGAAAAGTCAATGCCGTCTCGAAAAAAGATGCGTACCCGATCCCACACATGACTCGAATTCTGGATAAGCTAAGCTCCGCGAAGTACATCTCTACCTTGGACTTAAGTCAAGCCTACTTCCAAATTCCACTAGAAGCGAAATCGAGGGAAGCTACTGCTTTTACAGTGTCGGGAGGGGGGTTATATCAATTCATAAGGATGCCTTATGGGTTGACCGGTGCCCCGGCCACGTTTCAAAAGCTTCTGGATAGTTTAATCGGACCTGCCATGGAGCCGTACGCGTTCGCATATCTAGACGATATAATTATTGTAACCCGGACCTTTGAGGAGCACCTCGAAGGGTTGAAAGAAGTGCTAGTCCGCATACAGGAAGCCGGGTTAGAACTGAATCGGGATAAGAGTGAATTCTGTTGCTCGGAAGCGCGATACCTGGGTTTTTTAATCAATCGAGAGGGGTTGAAAATCGATCCGGCGAAGATCGAACCCATTCTTAATTTCCCGCCTCCGAAAAACGTTCGTCAGATCAAAAGATTCTTAGGGATGGCGTCGTGGTATCGTCGATTCATTCCCCAACTAGCTACAATTGCGGATCCAATAAATAGGCTATTGCGAAAGGGTGTCCCCTGGGTTTGGGGAACGGAGCAACAGCGGGCATTCGAAGTACTCCGTACAGCGGTCGCAACCGCACCGACAGTATCCTGTCCCGACTTTAGCAAAGAATTCGTCCTGCAAACGGACGCCAGCACCGTAGGCTTGGGCGCCGTCCTCACCCAAGAGATCGACGAGTGCGAAAGAGTCATCGCTTTCGCCAGCCGCACACTCTCCGCGCCCGAACGAAAATACGCGACATCGGAGCAAGAATGCTTGGCCATACTCTGGGCCGTAGAGAAATTCCGGCCATATCTTGAAGGGTACAAATTTACCGTCATCACGGATCATAGCAGCTTGAAGTGGTTGAGGTCGAAACAGAATCCGAAGGGCTGACTCGGGAGATGGGCCCTCGAATTACAGCAATACGATTTCACCGTCATACACCGACCTGGCCGGCTCCACCACGTGCCAGACGCCCTGTCTCGGAGAGACGAGGAGCCCGAGGAAACTAGAGAAACCACGGAAACATCCCTGTGCTGTGCCACCCTGAGAAGCGGCCGGAAAACCGACCCGGAGAGCGCCGACGGCGACACGACCTCGGAAACCGACACCGAAGAAGAGACCGACGCCGAGGAAGGTGTCGTGGAATCCGAGGAGGAAGGAGAAGCCGAGGACACCGAGAAGCTCCCCGAGCCCAGCACATCAGAGCTCAAAACGATCGACCACTCAGATCTGGTAGAAACGGACTTTCACGACGAGCAACGGAAAAGCGTGCTCGAAGAACCACACCGACACCCGGATTGGGCCGTGAGAGGAAATCTAGTATATTTCCGAAGGGAGGATCCGGCGATCCGCGACATACTCGGAAACGACACCGAGGAATGGAAACTAGTACCAAGACTGGCGGAAAAGGCCCAGATCCTGGAGGAAAACCACAGAGATGCGCAGGCCGGACACCAAGGTTTCCACAAAACCTACCTGCGGATACTAGCGAGATACCACTGGCCCAGAATGCACAAGGAGATCGGACAATACGTCAAGAACTGCCCGATCTGCCAGACAAGCAAACCGGAGCAATCCGCGCCGAAAGGCCTCATGTCACAGCGAAAGATCGAGCAACCCTGGACAGTCGTAGCCGCGGATATCATGGGTCCATTTCCACCGAGCCTGCAGAAAAACGTCTACCTCTTGGTTCTACAAGATCTCTTCATGAAATGGATCGAATGTGTGCCGCTAAAGAAGGCGGCCGGCCCGAAGATTGTAAAAGCCTTCGAGGACGTAGTTATCTCGCGCTGGGGAGCGCCGCGTACCATTCTAACCGACAACGGGACCGAATTCATTAACAGCACGATACAGGAGCTCACGGAAAAGTACGGGATAACTCATAGTACCACGCCACCTTACCACCCTCAGGCAAATCCCGTGGAGCGAGTTAATCGAGTTCTAAAGACGATGATGATAGCGTACATCGGTAGCGATCATAGGGAATGGGACGAACACCTTCCGCAGTTCCGATTCGCGTACAATACGTCAGTGCACTCCGCCCTACAAACTTCACCTGCATATCTAAACCTAGGGAGACACCCAAAACCATCGCGTTGCTTAAGAAATACAGTAGATGAGCCGCCTGAGATTGAAGAACCCAACCGAGAGCCATGGTTAGATAGAATGGGAAACCTAGCGATTCTAAGGGAATGGGTCGGCGAAAATCTAGATAAGGCGTATCAGATACAGGCCGATAGGTACAATCTAAGGCACGGCGAACGAATTTTCGCGGAGGGGGATTTGGTATTAAAGAGACTGCGCGTACTATCGTCCGCCGCGCAAGGGAAAGCCGCGAAATTAGCGCCGAAATTCCATGGTCCGTACAAAATAGCAAAAGCTCTGGGAGATTCCGTATACCGTTTAGAAACATTGGATGGCAAGTCCGCGGGAAAGCACCACGTAGAATCCAAAAAAAAACTTAGTCGAAAATGCTGTCGCCGAAATCAAGGAAAGCGTTGGAACGGGCTTACAAACCCGAACCACCTAACGACACGCCGCGCTGGGTACCGGAGTTCGGAGTCCTGCGCCGAATGAGGGAGGCGTTGGAGAGAAAATATACAGGGTGATTCGGGTAAGTGCTATCGGCTTTTTACCATGGAAATTTATCGATTTTTGAAATTGGTAATTGTCTCGGCGTCCGTCTAATGTCACCGGTGTCGCGTGGCTGCTTAGGGTCAACTGGCCGAATCACGCCAAATACCGACAGTCTTCCGATTAACCGGCAAGGGCCGAATGAGTCGGTAATAAAACATTTTTGCAGCACAATGGAACGGAAAGTGTGAGCGATGCGTGGCATAATAAACATAGTAAAGAGCGTGTCATCGGTGCACTCTGGCGAGAAATCATTCTTGTTCTTCCTTTTATTATAACTTTAGAGCTAAATATTGAAAGAGCCAGTAGTTCTCTCCTTACCTCAAGTCAACAGCCAGGCTTTCACCCTTTTTTGGAAGGCGGAGGCAGTACGCCTGCAGCAGCGGCGCGATCAAGGATTGCGGCCGAGTCTTTCAATATTTCGTTTTATAGTTATAACAAAAAGAGAGAAACAAGAATTATTTCTCGCCAGAGTGCAAGAATGATAGGCTTCCCTATATTATTTATTATGCACAAATCTTTATTATATCACGCTAATATCTCGCTGATAATATCAAGCGAATCGGTTCAGCCGTTTGGGGGCTATAATTATTTTCCTCGTAGGCAAGCCCGTTTCGTTGGTAAAACCTTTCTGCACTGCACACTAGCAGGGGGGAGTGCGAGATATTAGCGTGATATTGTTACGCGTCGCAGACGTGGATCGCGTTATAGGCATAAACGAGGCTGTTTATTAGATGGGAAAAGGCGTATATTTAAGAACCGGGAATGCGTGCTCACAGGATGAGATCCAGCATTAGACTGACAGTCGTGTAACATGTTAGATAGTGGAACGACGGGTAGTTAAGGACAATGTTTAGGGCTTCGGACCAGGGATGACAGGTGTTTGATACAACTGGGCGCCAAGGCCGTAACACTACCCCCCTCCGTGAAAAAGACGTTCGTCCGCGAACGTAGATGGTCTTCTTTCAATATGTCTGGTGGATCAGGATTTAGATGGAAGTAGCGGTCTAATCCAGCCAGATATCGTCTCAGCATTTGCTCGAGGTCCAGGGAAAACCGCTTCAAAAACCGTGGACGAGACGAAAACAGGTCAGGGAGAAGATAGGTTGTTGCCCAAGATGTACACATTTGTAAAAGGCTTCAGGTCTGGATCGTAGCATGAAGTTCCACGGACAGGAAGTAATAGGTGATGGAAGGAAAAATATTCTGGGTAGGCATCTCGAACGGGGTCTCCAATTACCTCGAAATATAAAGAATAAAAGGCGAGTAAAAAGTTACAGGAGAATTTCAAAAGAAAGAGAGATTTCTTTAGAGTAAATTTCGTTACATTCAATCAAAACTTTGATAAATTTGGTTACACCGAAGAGACATAACCCGGCCACGCCTAGGCTGTTCTCTTCTTTCTCCATTTTGACCGCTCATCCCCATGGCTAACTTCTCAGAGTTAGACAGCAATGGGTTGACGGATGGAGCAGTAGACCAACACTCCTACGTATCCCACTCCCACCACGTTCTCACACCACGGAGATAACATAGGAGTACACACATACAAAGAACTTTCATTCAATAAGCATTCAAGAAGAAGAAAGATGACGAGTGAAATATTTCGCAAAACGGTTTACATGAACTACCCGAAATTTGCTTTTAGGAGAACGATGTATTCAATAAATAACATCATTAATTCTATTCACACTTTGAGTCTCCCCTTTAATTCCTCAAACGTTCTTAGAAAAGACCGTGACCAAACGAACGTAGATTTTGCTGGACGAAAAATTTCTGTGACATTCCCTATAAATCGTCTAAGACCTGCCAATAGTAGTCTCAAGTTTCTCAATTCCTCTTCAAAGGTCTTGTTATAAACAAAAACGTTGTCTAAATAGTCAGAATAGCTCTTTGACACGTGTCCTCGCGACACTTTTCCCATTAGACCCTTGTCCACACCGAAGAAACAATTCTGTGGATTCTCCACTCGACGATAATCTCCACGTTTTACCTTAGACCGAATTAATTTATCAACTTCTTCCCTTCGACGTAAGGGCAAACGACAAATAGAAGGTTCTCCCGTATTATTCCTATATTGGGAGATGTCTCCCACACCAACCTGTTCTAAATTCGCGTCGAACTCTTTATTAAAATGTTCGTGCTTCACGCTCAAATTACCTATCTCGAAAAGGCAACACTTCTTCCCTACAATCGAGCCCTCTAAGCTCAATCCATCAACGGAATGGAGGTTGAACCCGAAAGATTCACACGCGCGTTCCGGGTAACCATGCAGGGACTCATCAAATCGCAAAAGAGACACAGTAGAACCAGTATCTAATAACATATTCGTCGGACTACGATCCACAGAACCACTCACATATAGTCCCGAAGTATTATCTGACTCACAACCGATTTTACACAAAGCATTAGAAACCGAAGTACCTGCAACAGGAAAAGTAGAAGCCAAATGCAAGCTCGCAACGTTAAACATTTCCACAGAAAATAAAGTAGCTAAATGCGCAACAACAAAATCATGAGCAATAACAGAAAGAATATTCCGGAACACAGAAGAACGTAACGCATCATCAGTACGAGTAACCGTACGAACAAAAGCTTTTTTAATGGGGCTACAACCGTCGGCCTCGCATCCGCCACCCTTAATTCGCACCGTTCGCGTTTCCCGGCCTCTGGGATTGCGAATTGGTATTCGAATTACTATTACGTGCTTGAGCTGATCTACAGTCGCGTTGAAAATGACCGACTTTACCACACTTGAAGCAAGTGACCGGACCACGAGATGAAAAAGAATTTTGAGAAGAATTATTATCACGCGAGTTATTAAACGATGAACTCTGACGCGGAACGAACTCCCGCGATGTTTGAAGATCATCGCGATAAACCGGAACCTCGGAACGATAGAAAGGAGCCGAACGCTCTGAAGGTGGCATACGAGTCGCGCTGAAGTTGCGTTCGATGAAATCGAACTCGACAGCCTTCGCAACGGCCTCACTAAAAGAATTAAGGTTTAAACGATAAAGTTGCTTTTGAAGCTCGAAATCGTGAAGCGCATTAATGAACTGCGACATGGCCAAATTATCTTTAGCTTCAGCCGAAACATTCGGAAAAGCAAAAAGGATGAGATCCCCAATCTCTGCAGCGAGCGACTGAATACTCTGTCCGAATTTCTGTCGACAGTTATAGAATTTCGTTCGACTTGAACTAGTCGATTGGAATTGCCCGAAACGGAATTCTAATGCGGAAAACAACGAATCAAAGTCAATTCGTTGAGCCTCACTGAGCGAGTTGAGAACTGAAATAGCTGGACCGTCCAGCGAATTTAAAAGACCGGAAACTTTCGCGGTATTGTCCAAATTATGAATCTGAACAATCGAAGTAAACTGAACTTTGAAGTCTGACCAAGACGTGCCGTTGAATTTCGGAAAACGAACGTTAGAAACTACAGTAGGGACTGAGGCCGGGAACGGAGCGCACGGGACAGGGACGGGGTATGGAGCGACAGAAGGCACGGAAGAAGTGGAAGGAAAAGAGGAAGCATTAGGTGTTTGAGAGGCGTGTGGGATACTCAAACTTTGCTCGAGAGCCCGAAACCGCGCCTCGTAGCGAGCCTCCAATCCCTGCAATTCGGTCGAAACTTCCGTGCGGAACTGCTGGGTCTGTGCCGAGATGTCGTGGCGAAGAGTATTGATAGCAGCAGTGTTCCGTTCTTCGGACTGCCGCATATCTTGTCGGAGATCGCCGAAAAGACTCCGGATCTCCAGAAGCATGGACGGTTCCGTTGGTGGTAGTGCTGGTTGTAAAGGCTGTTCCTCCTGCCGTGATTGTTCCTGGGAAATCAAGCTGGCCGCTGCTGTGTCACCTCCGGACATTTCCTCAATCGTGTCTATATCCCTTTGTTCAAAAACCTCCGTAGAAGTGGAAGGAATCCCACTTCTGACACCAATGTTACGCGTCGCAGACGTGGATCGCGTTATAGGCATAAACGAGGCTGTTTATTAGATGGGAAAAGGCGTATATTTAAGAACCGGAAATGCGTGCTCACAGGATGAGATCCAGCATTAGACTGACAGTCGTGTAACATGTTAGATAGTGGAACGACGGGTAGTTAAGGACAATGTTCAGGGCTTCGGACCAGGGATGACAGGTGTTTGATACAACTGGGCGCCAAGGCCGTAACAATATAATAAAGATTTGTGCATAATAAATAATATAGGGAAGCCTATCATTCTTGCACTCTGGCGAGAAATAATTCTTGTTTCTCTCTTTTTATTATAACTATAAAACGAAATATTGAAAGACTCGGCCGCAATCCTTGATCGCGCCGCTGCTGCAGGCGTGCTGCCTCCGCCTTCCAAAAAAGGGTGAAAGCCTGGCTGTTGACTTGAGGTAAGGAGAGAACTACTGGCTCTTTCAATATTTAGCTCTAAAGTTATAATAAAAGGAAAAACAAGAATGATTTTTCGCCAGAGTGCACCGATGACACGCTCTTTACTATGTTTATTATGCCACGCATCGCTCACACTTTCCGTTCCATTGTGCTGCAAAAATGTTTTATTACCGACTCATTCGGCCCTTGCCGGTTAATCGGAAGACTGTCGGTATTTGGCGTGATTCGGCCAGTTGACCCTAAGCAGCCACGCGACACCGGTGACATTAGACGGCCGCCGAGACATTTACCAATTTCAAAAATCGATAAATTTCCATGGTAAAAAGCCGATAGCACTTACCCGAATCACCCTGTACAGTGGACCAGCGGCGAGATCGGGTCGTTGCCGTGGAAGGACCAGACGAGCTAGATTCATATCTATTCGCGTACAACACCTATGGAAGACTGGACCTAGTAGATGCTCCGGTGGAGCTCCTCGAGGGGAAGTTGGAGGAAACCGGGCACCACCTGACCCTAACGAGAAAAGAGGGTCTGGTGAGGGTTGAGATGCCGAGGGGGAAAAACTACACCTTCCGGGTCCGGTCCGAAGACTACGAGATCACGGTGCGACCCGGCATCACGCGCATCCCTCGCGCCGTACTCATTGCGGGTTCGCCCGGGCCGGAGTGGGACGATTGGGAGGAGATAGTGGCTGAATCCAAAAATCGGGCGGCCGCGAAGGAGGCCGCCCAGGCCCACGCTTCCCAATAACCACCACCGGCCGTAACAGTGTAACTGGAGGGCAGGGCACTCGGACCCTGTCCTCCTCCGTCGGGTTTTCTGGCTCCCTCCCTATGTAGCCCCGGGTTTTGCCGAATTTGGCCGCTATCCTGTCCACTAACCATTTCGCTTTCAAAGTAACCCCGTGTTTCAACTAACTTTCCGTTTCGAATACTAACCCCTCTACTCTTCTACTATCGTGTGAGCTAGGCGAAACGAGGGAGGCGAGGCATTAGGTAGACCAGCGGGAGACCCTCGGGTATACTAATTTCTTTCCTATCTTTCTAAAGAGTGCTTTTTCTTGGTTTCTATTCCGCGTGCGTTTAGCGCGAGCCCACTCTGTGCGCAACAACTCAAGTAAACTCGAGAATAATTCTCTCACACGACCTACGGGGATGGTCCGCCGAAGGGCCAGCGCCTCGGGGAAGAACACCTAAAGCATAGATTATCCACTTCGGAAGTTCGCGAGCTGGCAGAATCGCGCAGTAATAGTCAAGGCCGCCTTCGAGAAAATCCGAATCGGGGAAACTCGACATAACTCGGAAAGAACGCCGTACCTCCGTTGAAAATAAGAGGCTAGTGTTAAAGTCGGAACATCTAGGCCGTCGGGAAGTACCGAGTACTTGAGCTTTATCGAATAAGTGCCAGGGCCAGGACAGCCCTACCATACGCCTGTAGGCAGCACTCACAGGCCGAAGCAGGTTACACATCGCTGCGCGACTCGGTACTAGGGCACTCGACTGACTCTACTGCGACCAGGGGAAAACTCCGGCGAACGAAACTCCGCGACACGGGTAACGTAATAACCCAACGTGCGAGAGAACATGCAAGGCCAATGATCTGGTAGAAAGACTCGGCGGAATATCACATGTTAAGCTAACCCGTAGAGCCGTAGCTTTAATCGGCTCAGTACCAAGGGTGTATGGAAAATCGGGAAATGGTTATGGTATTCCTAGTAAGAGTAGGCTCCCACGATTGGTTTGCGGAGCCGAACATTGGTGATGGGACTGAGTACGACTGTGAAAAGCCAAAGGGACACCAGGAATGGAAGCTGGTGTTTGGGAGATAGACTCTGGAAGGCTGACCCGAGCAACTCGGTCCAGTTGCCGCTGGGGGGAGGGCCCTCAGTGGTCAGCTGGACCCGATGTACACAGAGTATCCCGGGCTCGGGGTAGGGCAGCAGAGCCAGGAAGGGTTCCCTTAGGCTTCGAACTTAAAGTGGAAACACGAAATTGGCTTCGCGTTCTTTTTGTATGAGAGATAGGATAAGGAAGTATCAGGCCGAACTTGGCGGGCCAACAAGACGAGGAAGGAGGAGAGACGGGCCGCAGTCAGCTGAGACAAGGCGAGAAACCTCCTGACCCCCCACCCTGAGGCAATGGCAGCATGAAGCCGGGAGGGTAGCCCGACAAGCGGCGGGGAGCACGCGGCACCAGGCACACGGGCGGTCACCAGCCCGAGCAGTCGACGCCAATGGATCGACTTGCCCCAATTGCGCCGAAACGAAATTAGGCCAGACTACGCCACCTGTTAACCCACGTGACTCCAGGAACGCCAAAGATTCGCGTATTAGGATAGCGCACCTGCCTGGATCTAGGATCCGCGAAGGGAATGGGGGGAAGGGAAGGGTAAAACCGAGCCTACAAGCGTGCAAGCCGAGTATCGAACGCTCTCTTGCTGCTCCGTCTACTCCGAGTCCGGATCAATTGTGTACCTATTCTCTGAGGGTGGATTATGATCGTTAGAACTTGGGTAAACCGACCAAGTGTCTCCACATATTAGGGCCTTCTGCCCCGGATAACCAGCCCTTCCTGGTGCCCCTTCTGGGCACAACGGGTTAGCGTAGAACTAGCGTAATGGATTAGTTTGATTAAGGATTATTCCGCATGTTAACGCGTGGACCGGGAATGCGTCCCGAGAGTAGGAAAATGACTTCGGCATGTAATTGCGTTATCATTGCTTGAATTCTACAACGTAGATATAATTGCTTGGTGATTTATACTATGCTTTGCGGGATAGACCTTTGATTGTGTATGAAAGTGCGGAGGACCTAGGGTCCGACTAAAATAGGGACAGCGCGTGTAACGAGGCGTTTGGTATTGACTGTGTCATAAAGATTGTTAATAAGAATTGTCTCTATAGACTGAAATTTGGCCCCTCCGGCCCGTTATCTGATTACAATTTATTTTCTCCTTTTTTTTACTGACTTCACTGATATCTTATGCAATTCTGAATAAATCTATTTTCTTCATTTATCCTTAAATACTGCTTTAATTATTGGGCTCCTTGGTGAACCTTACTGTGCTTCCTTTGGGCGTCCCGCTTGTTATAATTTTGTGAAACAACTGGCTGGACCAAGGACCTCCCGTCGGGCCCAGCTCGCCTGCCAGTCTCGAAAACCCACCTTTCGAACGCATTCACTACCGGCCCTTTTCAGGGCCTGGGTCTCCTTACTGAGCAGGGCGAATTGCCCGACGAAGGTGCCGAGAGTTGCTTACCCAGGAGCCGTATAAGCGCTCGCTCGTCACAATACTTACGTCTGATGCTGTCGGGTTGTAGCGTAGTACTGTTTCGCGCTACCTCAGCTTGACAAAGCGGGGGCGGTGGTGGGGTAACTCACTACGTGCGACAAGGAGAAGTATATATGGAAACGTCACGTGTAGACGAAGATGGACTGATCGCGTCTGCGCATATCACTCGCGTTGTCACGTGGTCGTCTTTATACATGTGCGCCCAATAGAGAAAACTGGCGGCATGAACATGGGAACTGGCGTAAGAACCACCATGAAATTGGCGCAGAAAGGATGCGTTCAAATTTAAATATAATTCACAATATTGGGATAATGATTACATTTCATGTATATCTTTACACACTATATACCAAGCAGAGCACATCATTAATAATAATTATGATACATTCAGAATGATCAAATGCCTAAGAAAAAAACCATTTACGCTAAAGAGCTGGAATTCGGGCTATGTACACTTTTTAAGTATATAGCCCAACCGCATTAGCTCAATATTCGAAATTTCGTTAACAAATGCTAATTACCCATAACTAACATGTCCAAAAGTGCAATAATTGGACCCAAAATGCTTATAAGATCCTCTTTTATAGTTTCAAACCATGACATGCTGATAAGATTCTGTTTCGTATAGTATACAAATTATCAAGTGCATAGCCCAACATTCACTCAACCTAAAGATTTGAAATTTCCAGAGCGTATGCTGTCTGCCAATAACCAGCATTTCTCTTAAACCGTGTATAGGTCCAGCGCTGCATAAAAAACATCAGATAGACAATCTGTTTCCTTACTCGCTCCAATTTCAAACACTGAGACTTGTCAAGTGTATGACCGAAGAACTGTATCAACTGAATATTTTAAATTTCTGTAATAAATGCTCATTACAAATATCTAAGATGCCCTTAAATTCAGAATTAATTAGACCAAATGCTTATAAGATTCTATTTCATAGCATCAAATGAAACGCAAACAAGAAATTTTACATTTCCTCAATAGAAGCTGACTGCTAATACCTAGCATGTCCCATAAATTGCAATTTAGACCCAACACCTTATGAGATGTATCAGGTAGACACGTTCTTTTCTCACATGGTCTAATTTCAAACATTTGAAATTTAAAGGCATGCTAACCACTGACAGCATTTGTACTGTTAAATAGCTGAAGTACACAATTGTTAAATGTTATATCTAATGATTGAAAAGTGTCTTAGATTTACTATAGGAGTCTTAGAAGGGTAAAGGGAGAAATAAATGTGCTACTTGTCTATACACATATAAGCACACATATATTCTAATTAGAAAACGATTGGAAAAACAATATATATAAATAAAAAACTATATTAATATTAAAGTAGCATGATTGACTCTAATTATTATAATTAATCCTTATACCTAATCCGCTCTTCGAACCACAGCTTGCAGCTTCTTCACAGCCTTGATCTGCCGAGGAGCCCTTGCTCGCCCATCTTCTGGTCCCGTTGCTGGCCTTCCAGCGCACGGCTTCTATCGCCCTTGGCCGATTCGCGGGTGCGTATACGGGCGCAACGTAGAGGTGCGTGATAAAATGAGATATTTCACAAACAATGTTACAATAAAAGACGAGCATATACAGGATGAATCGCTTGGATTTGAAGAGCATAATTAAAAGCCAAATGACTCACCCTGTACATAATGACTTATTTAAAATATAAAATATAGTTACACCTTCGCAGACCCACCAATTCGTGCCTGTTCCTTAGGGTGTATTATTCCACCGTCTAATTGCACCAGCACCCCTTCTATTGCAGTCTGAAGACGCATGATCTCCCGTACTGTATGTAGAAAAATAAATGAATTATTTTTATAAATATGAACTCTCATTTATTGTTCCTTCATGATCATTGGATAGAGTGAGAGAAAGTCACAGGCACACAATAAGTTAATTCAGATTGTACCAGTATATAATTGTTCAACTTGAGCAGAACTAAAATATACATAGCTGAAATAATAAGCTAGATACACATCACAAAATAAGGTGGAAGGAGTATAAACGATTTCCACACATTGACGTCTAGCAGTTTTAAGTACATTTTCAGCAAATTATGCAAGACTTCAGGAGCTTTCAAGGGAAATAGAATATTTTATTTATAATTCCACTTACAAGATAAATATATTACGCTGACATATGAGATGTTTATGCTCCAAACACTACTCGACTCCGCTATGCTCCAAACTGTTCCATGCGAAGTAGACGGTTAAACCCTTGTTCGTTCAAGCATAGACAGAAGCTGCTATGTATTATATTGCTCCAACCAGTATCGGTCTTTGATTTTTTTACTATGTATACCTGATGCCAACATCTGAAAAAAATCACAGGAGTTGTATCAATACTACGTACGTTCTGAAAAAGTTTAATCATAATTCCATGACTCCTTTAGCTGTCGAATGTCAAATAGCACATTGGATTTGGTTTTAGGGCACTCTTGTCATCACCTTATACAGCGATATTGTTTAACAAAGACAACTGTTACCAAGTCAGGATAAAAAAATCTGTTATTGGTTGTACCCAGCTATGACATTTTATGCATCTACCCACCCCCACTCCTTCGCTCCTTAAAACCAAATAATTTTATAAGTTACACTACAAATACATTCATATATTATGTATAATAACAATCGTACCTCATCACTATGTGACCAGTGTGTTATCGCAGATCTAGGATGCTTTGCAGTAGCCTGTCACCCATCAGGAGCATATCTAATTTTTCAATAGCAAAAGTATAACCCCACACTGTCAACTCCAAAATTTGAAGCTGGGACTGGCAGCAAATACCTATGCACTAAACAAAAGTAGTAATTAGATTCAATAATTTCCAAAATATAATATAAAAAGAATAGGACTTCAACTTAAATGTGTCACACAAACGATACCCGAAATGTAAATGCTTCAGAATAATTTCCATCTTGAATCCTGGGAAACCAGATAACCTATTCTGTGTTCTTAACCTATATATTTTTGGACGAAATCATGAACCGTTAAATATTCTAATAAAACATAGTCTGAATGGTCAAACGATTTCATAATGAGAAAAATGCACGGTAGTTGATTGTTACTAAGAAATAGGAAAATTACGCAGTAGGTGCGGTTTCATGTAAACGCGGCTGAAGTCGATCTATATTTTGCCAGATTTTGAGAAAACTAGGAACTGTCAAACGTTCTAATTAGTCTCGTTGGAACTGTCAAACGATTCTCTATCGATTTATATGCTTTAAAACTTATTTTCTGTACAAAATAAAAAAACGGGTACTAGATTACGTTTTTGTGGAAACGCGGCTGACGTCAGACCTTTCCGGCATCTACTTTTGCAAATTGTGATAAAACTAGGAACTGTCAAACGTTCTAATTAGTCTCGTTGGAACTGTCAAACGATTCTCTATCGATTTATATACTTTAAAACTTATTTTCTTTACAAAATAAAAAAACGGGGGCTAGATACGTTTTCATGTAAACGCGGCTGAAGTCGATCTATATTTTGCCAGATTTTGAGAAAACTAGGAACTGTCAAACGTTCTAATTAGTCTCGTTGGAACTGTCAAACGATTCTCTATCGATTTATATGCTTTAAAACTTATTTTCTTTACAAAATAAAAAACGGGGGCTAGATACGTTTTCATGTAAACGCGGCTGAAGTCGATCTATATTTTGTCAGATTTTGAGAAAACTAGGAACTGTCAAACGTTCTAATTAGTCTCGTTGGAACTGTCAAACGATTCTCTATCGATCTATATGCTTTAAAACTTATTTTCTTTACAAAATAAAAAAACGGGGGCTAGATACGTTTTCATGTAAACGCGGCTGAAGTCGATCTATATTTTGCCAGATTTTGAGAAAACTAGGAACTGTCAAACGTTCTAATTAGTCTCGTTGGAACTGTCAAACGATTCTCTATCGATTTATATGCTTTAAAACTTATTTTCTTTACAAAATA
Organism: Crossocerus cetratus; assembly: GCA_963675795.1. Taxonomy (NCBI): domain Eukaryota; kingdom Metazoa; phylum Arthropoda; class Insecta; order Hymenoptera; family Crabronidae; genus Crossocerus; species Crossocerus cetratus. Next base: position 2,396,640 of record CAVMBF010000001.1, read on the forward strand.
AAAAACGGGGGCTAGATACGTTTTCATGTAAACGCGGCTGAAGTCGATCTATATTTTGTCAGATTTTGAGAAAACTAGGAACTGTCAAACGTTCTAATTAGTCTCGTTGGAACTGTCAAACGATTCTCTATCGATCTATATGCTTTAAAACTTATTTTCTTTCCAAATAAAAAAACGGGGGCTAGATACGTTTTCATGTAAACGCGGCTGAAGTCGATCTATATTTTGCCAGATTTTGAGAAGACTAGGAACTGTCAAACGTTCTAATTAGTCTCGTTGGAACTGTCAAACGATTCTCTATCGATTTATATGCTTTAAAACTTATTTTCTTTACAAAATAAAAAAACGGGGGCTAACTTGACGGTCAATTTTATTTCTTATTTTTCTATAAAACTAATAACTGTCAAACGTTTTTTTGGACTGTCAAAGACTGTCAAACGACTGTCAAACGATTGCAATAATAAAAATTCCAAAATTCGAATTTCCGGGGGCTAACTTTTTAGAGCTATATACTTTTCCTTCTCGCACGTAGTGAGGAACCCCACCACCGCTTTCGCTTTGTCAAGCTGAAGCAGCGGGAGCATAGTAGTAGGCTACGAATCGGGAAAGGAGGATCGGTTTGTGAGACGTAAGTATTGGAACCAGTATTATGCTTGCATTCCTCTGTCGTTTCTGATTTCCACGTCTTTCCTGTATGCATTAGGATATGCCAGGCAATATGGGGACAGATGTGCCAGGAGCTGAATTGAGGGGAAATCTGAAAGAGCTGGAAGTAGATAAAGCCGCCAGTAAGTGTCATTGAAATTTTGTCACTTTCCTTCTCTTTGCTTCCTTCTTCCTCATCCTTCTCTTGGCTTCTGCATTCATCTGCACTGTCGTTTTACAGCCTCTGCTTACGCAATTAGCAGAAAAGAATGGCTATCGGAATGCAACAATGTAACGCATCTCTCTCTCCCTTCCTGTCAGCGGCTTCAGTCCTACACACTATCAGCGTGTGTCCTCTGCGCATTTACTACATTTTTCTCGTATGGCTTTCATTTCGCATGCTCATTATACGCACGTATGAAATCTCAAGCTTTACACCCGCGTTCATACGCGTACAATTTTCGATGCTTCTGTCCATTCTCTTTCTCTCTGTGTTTCGCGTATGCGAGCGGGCCCAGTCCCCTCTCGCACATTTGACTAAAATCAGTTACAATGTCTTCGTTCTTATCGACCAATATTCTGGGAGTTCAATGTTATTTCGTATTCGTATATCGTACAGAGGTGGTATAGTTTAAGTCTACGCCGGGGTACGAAAGAAGAAAAGGATGCCAGAATATTATTCGAAAAAAAACGAATCATCAACGGAATGGAGGTTGAACCCGAAAGATTCACACGCGCGTTCCGGGTAACCATGCAGGGACTCATCAAATCGCAAAAGAGACACAGTAGAACCAGTATCTAATAACATATTCGTCGGACTACGATCCACAGAACCACTCACATATAGTCCCGAAGTATTATCTGACTCACAACCGATTTTACACAAAGCATTAGAAACCGAAGTACCTGCAACAGGAAAAGTAGAAGCCAAATGCAAGCTCGCAACGTTAAACATTTCCACAGAAAATAAAGTAGCTAAATGCGCAACAACAAAATCATGAGCAATAACAGAAAGAATATTCCGGAACACAGAAGAACGTAACGCATCATCAGTACGAGTAACCGTACGAACAAAAGCTTTTTTAATGGGGCTACAACCGTCGGCCTCGCATCCGCCACCCTTAATTCGCACCGTTCGCGTTTCCCGGCCTCTGGGATTGCGAATTGGTATTCGAATTACTATTACGTGCTTGAGCTGATCTACAGTCGCGTTGAAAATGACCGACTTTACCACACTTGAAGCAAGTGACCGGACCACGAGATGAAAAAGAATTTTGAGAAGAATTATTATCACGCGAGTTATTAAACGATGAACTCTGACGCGGAACGAACTCCCGCGATGTTTGAAGATCATCGCGATAAACCGGAACCTCGGAACGATAGAAAGGAGCCGAACGCTCTGAAGGTGGCATACGAGTCGCGCTGAAGTTGCGTTCGATGAAATCGAACTCGACAGCCTTCGCAACGGCCTCACTAAAAGAATTAAGGTTTAAACGATAAAGTTGCTTTTGAAGCTCGAAATCGTGAAGCGCATTAATGAACTGCGACATGGCCAAATTATCTTTAGCTTCAGCCGAAACATTCGGAAAAGCAAAAAGGATGAGATCCCCAATCTCTGCAGCGAGCGACTGAATACTCTGTCCGAATTTCTGTCGACAGTTATAGAATTTCGTTCGACTTGAACTAGTCGATTGGAATTGCCCGAAACGGAATTCTAATGCGGAAAACAACGAATCAAAGTCAATTCGTTGAGCCTCACTGAGCGAGTTGAGAACTGAAATAGCTGGACCGTCCAGCGAATTTAAAAGACCGGAAACTTTCGCGGTATTGTCCAAATTATGAATCTGAACAATCGAAGTAAACTGAACTTTGAAGTCTGACCAAGACGTGCCGTTGAATTTCGGAAAACGAACGTTAGAAACTACAGTAGGGACTGAGGCCGGGAACGGAGCGCACGGGACAGGGACGGGGTATGGAGCGACAGAAGGCACGGAAGAAGTGGAAGGAAAAGAGGAAGCATTAGGTGTTTGAGAGGCGTGTGGGATACTCAAACTTTGCTCGAGAGCCCGAAACCGCGCCTCGTAGCGAGCCTCCAATCCCTGCAATTCGGTCGAAACTTCCGTGCGGAACTGCTGGGTCTGTGCCGAGATGTCGTGGCGAAGAGTATTGATAGCAGCAGTGTTCCGTTCTTCGGACTGCCGCATATCTTGTCGGAGATCGCCGAAAAGACTCCGGATCTCCAGAAGCATGGACGGTTCCGTTGGTGGTAGTGCTGGTTGTAAAGGCTGTTCCTCCTGCCGTGATTGTTCCTGGGAAATCAAGCTGGCCGCTGCTGTGTCACCTCCGGACATTTCCTCAATCGTGTCTATATCCCTTTGTTCAAAAACCTCCGTAGAAGTGGAAGGAATCCCACTTCTGACACCAATGTTACGCGTCGCAGACGTGGATCGCGTTATAGGCATAAACGAGGCTGTTTATTAGATGGGAAAAGGCGTATATTTAAGAACCGGAAATGCGTGCTCACAGGATGAGATCCAGCATTAGACTGACAGTCGTGTAACATGTTAGATAGTGGAACGACGGGTAGTTAAGGACAATGTTCAGGGCTTCGGACCAGGGATGACAGGTGTTTGATACAACTGGGCGCCAAGGCCGTAACAATATAATAAAGATTTGTGCATAATAAATAATATAGGGAAGCCTATCATTCTTGCACTCTGGCGAGAAATAATTCTTGTTTCTCTCTTTTTATTATAACTATAAAACGAAATATTGAAAGACTCGGCCGCAATCCTTGATCGCGCCGCTGCTGCAGGCGTGCTGCCTCCGCCTTCCAAAAAAGGGTGAAAGCCTGGCTGTTGACTTGAGGTAAGGAGAGAACTACTGGCTCTTTCAATATTTAGCTCTAAAGTTATAATAAAAGGAAAAACAAGAATGATTTTTCGCCAGAGTGCACCGATGACACGCTCTTTACTATGTTTATTATGCCACGCATCGCTCACACTTTCCGTTCCATTGTGCTGCAAAAATGTTTTATTACCGACTCATTCGGCCCTTGCCGGTTAATCGGAAGACTGTCGGTATTTGGCGTGATTCGGCCAGTTGACCCTAAGCAGCCACGCGACACCGGTGACATTAGACGGCCGCCGAGACATTTACCAATTTCAAAAATCGATAAATTTCCATGGTAAAAAGCCGATAGCACTTACCCGAATCACCCTGTACAGTGGACCAGCGGCGAGATCGGGTCGTTGCCGTGGAAGGACCAGACGAGCTAGATTCATATCTATTCGCGTACAACACCTATGGAAGACTGGACCTAGTAGATGCTCCGGTGGAGCTCCTCGAGGGGAAGTTGGAGGAAACCGGGCACCACCTGACCCTAACGAGAAAAGAGGGTCTGGTGAGGGTTGAGATGCCGAGGGGGAAAAACTACACCTTCCGGGTCCGGTCCGAAGACTACGAGATCACGGTGCGACCCGGCATCACGCGCATCCCTCGCGCCGTACTCATTGCGGGTTCGCCCGGGCCGGAGTGGGACGATTGGGAGGAGATAGTGGCTGAATCCAAAAATCGGGCGGCCGCGAAGGAGGCCGCCCAGGCCCACGCTTCCCAATAACCACCACCGGCCGTAACAGTGTAACTGGAGGGCAGGGCACTCGGACCCTGTCCTCCTCCGTCGGGTTTTCTGGCTCCCTCCCTATGTAGCCCCGGGTTTTGCCGAATTTGGCCGCTATCCTGTCCACTAACCATTTCGCTTTCAAAGTAACCCCGTGTTTCAACTAACTTTCCGTTTCGAATACTAACCCCTCTACTCTTCTACTATCGTGTGAGCTAGGCGAAACGAGGGAGGCGAGGCATTAGGTAGACCAGCGGGAGACCCTCGGGTATACTAATTTCTTTCCTATCTTTCTAAAGAGTGCTTTTTCTTGGTTTCTATTCCGCGTGCGTTTAGCGCGAGCCCACTCTGTGCGCAACAACTCAAGTAAACTCGAGAATAATTCTCTCACACGACCTACGGGGATGGTCCGCCGAAGGGCCAGCGCCTCGGGGAAGAACACCTAAAGCATAGATTATCCACTTCGGAAGTTCGCGAGCTGGCAGAATCGCGCAGTAATAGTCAAGGCCGCCTTCGAGAAAATCCGAATCGGGGAAACTCGACATAACTCGGAAAGAACGCCGTACCTCCGTTGAAAATAAGAGGCTAGTGTTAAAGTCGGAACATCTAGGCCGTCGGGAAGTACCGAGTACTTGAGCTTTATCGAATAAGTGCCAGGGCCAGGACAGCCCTACCATACGCCTGTAGGCAGCACTCACAGGCCGAAGCAGGTTACACATCGCTGCGCGACTCGGTACTAGGGCACTCGACTGACTCTACTGCGACCAGGGGAAAACTCCGGCGAACGAAACTCCGCGACACGGGTAACGTAATAACCCAACGTGCGAGAGAACATGCAAGGCCAATGATCTGGTAGAAAGACTCGGCGGAATATCACATGTTAAGCTAACCCGTAGAGCCGTAGCTTTAATCGGCTCAGTACCAAGGGTGTATGGAAAATCGGGAAATGGTTATGGTATTCCTAGTAAGAGTAGGCTCCCACGATTGGTTTGCGGAGCCGAACATTGGTGATGGGACTGAGTACGACTGTGAAAAGCCAAAGGGACACCAGGAATGGAAGCTGGTGTTTGGGAGATAGACTCTGGAAGGCTGACCCGAGCAACTCGGTCCAGTTGCCGCTGGGGGGAGGGCCCTCAGTGGTCAGCTGGACCCGATGTACACAGAGTATCCCGGGCTCGGGGTAGGGCAGCAGAGCCAGGAAGGGTTCCCTTAGGCTCCGAACTTAAAGTGGAAACACGAAATTGGCTTCGCGTTCTTTTTGTATGAGAGATAGGATAAGGAAGTATCAGGCCGAACTTGGCGGGCCAACAAGACGAGGAAGGAGGAGAGACGGGCCGCAGTCAGCTGAGACAAGGCGAGAAACCTCCTGACCCCCCACCCTGAGGCAATGGCAGCATGAAGCCGGGAGGGTAGCCCGACAAGCGGCGGGGAGCACGCGGCACCAGGCACACGGGCGGTCACCAGCCCGAGCAGTCGACGCCAATGGATCGACTTGCCCCAATTGCGCCGAAACGAAATTAGGCCAGACTACGCCACCTGTTAACCCACGTGACTCCAGGAACGCCAAAGATTCGCGTATTAGGATAGCGCACCTGCCTGGATCTAGGATCCGCGAAGGGAATGGGGGGAAGGGAAGGGTAAAACCGAGCCTACAAGCGTGCAAGCCGAGTATCGAACGCTCTCTTGCTGCTCCGTCTACTCCGAGTCCGGATCAATTGTGTACCTATTCTCTGAGGGTGGATTATGATCGTTAGAACTTGGGTAAACCGACCAAGTGTCTCCACATATTAGGGCCTTCTGCCCCGGATAACCAGCCCTTCCTGGTGCCCCTTCTGGGCACAACGGGTTAGCGTAGAACTAGCGTAATGGATTAGTTTGATTAAGGATTATTCCGCATGTTAACGCGTGGACCGGGAATGCGTCCCGAGAGTAGGAAAATGACTTCGGCATGTAATTGCGTTATCATTGCTTGAATTCTACAACGTAGATATAATTGCTTGGTGATTTATACTATGCTTTGCGGGATAGACCTTTGATTGTGTATGAAAGTGCGGAGGACCTAGGGTCCGACTAAAATAGGGACAGCGCGTGTAACGAGGCGTTTGGTATTGACTGTGTCATAAAGATTGTTAATAAGAATTGTCTCTATAGACTGAAATTTGGCCCCTCCGGCCCGTTATCTGATTACAATTTATTTTCTCCTTTTTTTTACTGACTTCACTGATATCTTATGCAATTCTGAATAAATCTATTTTCTTCATTTATCCTTAAATACTGCTTTAATTATTGGGCTCCTTGGTGAACCTTACTGTGCTTCCTTTGGGCGTCCCGCTTGTTATAATTTTGTGAAACAACTGGCTGGACCAAGGACCTCCCGTCGGGCCCAGCTCGCCTGCCAGTCTCGAAAACCCACCTTTCGAACGCATTCACTACCGGCCCTTTTCAGGGCCTGGGTCTCCTTACTGAGCAGGGCGAATTGCCCGACGAAGGTGCCGAGAGTTGCTTACCCAGGAGCCGTATAAGCGCTCGCTCGTCACAATACTTACGTCTGATGCTGTCGGGTTGTAGCGTAGTACTGTTTCGCGCTACCTCAGCTTGACAAAGCGGGGGCGGTGGTGGGGTAACTCACTACGTGCGACAAGGAGAAGTATATATGGAAACGTCACGTGTAGACGAAGATGGACTGATCGCGTCTGCGCATATCACTCGCGTTGTCACGTGGTCGTCTTTATACATGTGCGCCCAATAGAGAAAACTGGCGGCATGAACATGGGAACTGGCGTAAGAACCACCATGAAATTGGCGCAGAAAGGATGCGTTCAAATTTAAATATAATTCACAATATTGGGATAATGATTACATTTCATGTATATCTTTACACACTATATACCAAGCAGAGCACATCATTAATAATAATTATGATACATTCAGAATGATCAAATGCCTAAGAAAAAAACCATTTACGCTAAAGAGCTGGAATTCGGGCTATGTACACTTTTTAAGTATATAGCCCAACCGCATTAGCTCAATATTCGAAATTTCGTTAACAAATGCTAATTACCCATAACTAACATGTCCAAAAGTGCAATAATTGGACCCAAAATGCTTATAAGATCCTCTTTTATAGTTTCAAACCATGACATGCTGATAAGATTCTGTTTCGTATAGTATACAAATTATCAAGTGCATAGCCCAACATTCACTCAACCTAAAGATTTGAAATTTCCAGAGCGTATGCTGTCTGCCAATAACCAGCATTTCTCTTAAACCGTGTATAGGTCCAGCGCTGCATAAAAAACATCAGATAGACAATCTGTTTCCTTACTCGCTCCAATTTCAAACACTGAGACTTGTCAAGTGTATGACCGAAGAACTGTATCAACTGAATATTTTAAATTTCTGTAATAAATGCTCATTACAAATATCTAAGATGCCCTTAAATTCAGAATTAATTAGACCAAATGCTTATAAGATTCTATTTCATAGCATCAAATGAAACGCAAACAAGAAATTTTACATTTCCTCAATAGAAGCTGACTGCTAATACCTAGCATGTCCCATAAATTGCAATTTAGACCCAACACCTTATGAGATGTATCAGGTAGACACGTTCTTTTCTCAGATGGTCTAATTTCAAACATTTGAAATTTAAAGGCATGCTAACCACTGACAGCATTTGTACTGTTAAATAGCTGAAGTACACAATTGTTAAATGTTATATCTAATGATTGAAAAGTGTCTTAGATTTACTATAGGAGTCTTAGAAGGGTAAAGGGAGAAATAAATGTGCTACTTGTCTATACACATATAAGCACACATATATTCTAATTAGAAAACGATTGGAAAAACAATATATATAAATAAAAAACTATATTAATATTAAAGTAGCATGATTGACTCTAATTATTATAATTAATCCTTATACCTAATCCGCTCTTCGAACCACAGCTTGCAGCTTCTTCACAGCCTTGATCTGCCGAGGAGCCCTTGCTCGCCCATCTTCTGGTCCCGTTGCTGGCCTTCCAGCGCACGGCTTCTATCGCCCTTGGCCGATTCGCGGGTGCGTATACGGGCGCAACGTAGAGGTGCGTGATAAAATGAGATATTTCACAAACAATGTTACAATAAAAGACGAGCATATACAGGATGAATCGCTTGGATTTGAAGAGCATAATTAAAAGCCAAATGACTCACCCTGTACATAATGACTTATTTAAAATATAAAATATAGTTACACCTTCGCAGACCCACCAATTCGTGCCTGTTCCTTAGGGTGTATTATTCCACCGTCTAATTGCACCAGCACCCCTTCTATTGCAGTCTGAAGACGCATGATCTCCCGTACTGTATGTAGAAAAATAAATGAATTATTTTTATAAATATGAACTCTCATTTATTGTTCCTTCATGATCATTGGATAGAGTGAGAGAAAGTCACAGGCACACAATAAGTTAATTCAGATTGTACCAGTATATAATTGTTCAACTTGAGCAGAACTAAAATATACATAGCTGAAATAATAAGCTAGATACACATCACAAAATAAGGTGGAAGGAGTATAAACGATTTCCACACATTGACGTCTAGCAGTTTTAAGTACATTTTCAGCAAATTATGCAAGACTTCAGGAGCTTTCAAGGGAAATAGAATATTTTATTTATAATTCCACTTACAAGATAAATATATTACGCTGACATATGAGATGTTTATGCTCCAAACACTACTCGACTCCGCTATGCTCCAAACTGTTCCATGCGAAGTAGACGGTTAAACCCTTGTTCGTTCAAGCATAGACAGAAGCTGCTATGTATTATATTGCTCCAACCAGTATCGGTCTTTGATTTTTTTACTATGTATACCTGATGCCAACATCTGAAAAAAATCACAGGAGTTGTATCAATACTACGTACGTTCTGAAAAAGTTTAATCATAATTCCATGACTCCTTTAGCTGTCGAATGTCAAATAGCACATTGGATTTGGTTTTAGGGCACTCTTGTCATCACCTTATACAGCGATATTGTTTAACAAAGACAACTGTTACCAAGTCAGGATAAAAAAATCTGTTATTGGTTGTACCCAGCTATGACATTTTATGCATCTACCCACCCCCACTCCTTCGCTCCTTAAAACCAAATAATTTTATAAGTTACACTACAAATACATTCATATATTATGTATAATAACAATCGTACCTCATCACTATGTGACCAGTGTGTTATCGCAGATCTAGGATGCTTTGCAGTAGCCTGTCACCCATCAGGAGCATATCTAATTTTTCAATAGCAAAAGTATAACCCCACACTGTCAACTCCAAAATTTGAAGCTGGGACTGGCAGCAAATACCTATGCACTAAACAAAAGTAGTAATTAGATTCAATAATTTCCAAAATATAATATAAAAAGAATAGGACTTCAACTTAAATGTGTCACACAAACGATACCCGAAATGTAAATGCTTCAGAATAATTTCCATCTTGAATCCTGGGAAACCAGATAACCTATTCTGTGTTCTTAACCTATATATTTTTGGACGAAATCATGAACCGTTAAATATTCTAATAAAACATAGTCTGAATGGTCAAACGATTTCATAATGAGAAAAATGCACGGTAGTTGATTGTTACTAAGAAATAGGAAAATTACGCAGTAGGTGCGGTTTCATGTAAACGCGGCTGAAGTCGATCTATATTTTGCCAGATTTTGAGAAAACTAGGAACTGTCAAACGTTCTAATTAGTCTCGTTGGAACTGTCAAACGATTCTCTATCGATTTATATGCTTTAAAACTTATTTTCTGTACAAAATAAAAAAACGGGTACTAGATTACGTTTTCGTGGAAACGCGGCTGACGTCAGACCTTTCCGGCATCTACTTTTGCAAATTGTGATAAAACTAGGAACTGTCAAACGTTCTAATTAGTCTCGTTGGAACTGTCAAACGATTCTCTATCGATTTATATACTTTAAAACTTATTTTCTTTACAAAATAAAAAAACGGGGGCTAGATACGTTTTCATGTAAACGCGGCTGAAGTCGATCTATATTTTGCCAGATTTTGAGAAAACTAGGAACTGTCAAACGTTCTAATTAGTCTCGTTGGAACTGTCAAACGATTCTCTATCGATTTATATGCTTTAAAACTTATTTTCTTTACAAAATAAAAAACGGGGGCTAGATACGTTTTCATGTAAACGCGGCTGAAGTCGATCTATATTTTGTCAGATTTTGAGAAAACTAGGAACTGTCAAACGTTCTAATTAGTCTCGTTGGAACTGTCAAACGATTCTCTATCGATCTATATGCTTTAAAACTTATTTTCTTTACAAAATAAAAAAACGGGGGCTAGATACGTTTTCATGTAAACGCGGCTGAAGTCGATCTATATTTTGCCAGATTTTGAGAAAACTAGGAACTGTCGAACGTTCTAATTAGTCTCGTTGGAACTGTCAAACGATTCTCTATCGATCTATATGCTTTAAAACTTATTTTCTTTACAAAATAAAAAACGGGGGCTAGATACGTTTTCATGTAAACGCGGCTGAAGTCGATCTATATTTTGTCAGATTTTGAGAAAACTAGGAACTGTCAAACGTTCTAATTAGTCTCGTTGGAACTGTCAAACGATTCTCTATCGATCTATATGCTTTAAAACTTATTTTCTTTCCAAATAAAAAAACGGGGGCTAGATACGTTTTCATGTAAACGCGGCTGAAGTCGATCTATATTTTGCCAGATTTTGAGAAGACTAGGAACTGTCAAACGTTCTAATTAGTCTCGTTGGAACTGTCAAACGATTCTCTATCGATTTATATGCTTTAAAACTTATTTTCTTTACAAAATAAAAAAACGGGGGCTAACTTGACGGTCAATTTTATTTCTTATTTTTCTATAAAACTAATAACTGTCAAACGTTTTTTTGGACTGTCAAAGACTGTCAAACGACTGTCAAACGATTGCAATAATAAAAATTCCAAAATTCGAATTTCCGGGGGCTAACTTTTTAGAGCTATATACTTTTCCTTCTCGCACGTAGTGAGGAACCCCACCACCGCTTTCGCTTTGTCAAGCTGAAGCAGCGGGAGCATAGTAGTAGGCTACGAATCGGGAAAGGAGGATCGGTTTGTGAGACGTAAGTATTGGAACCAGTATTATGCTTGCATTCCTCTGTCGTTTCTGATTTCCACGTCTTTCCTGTATGCATTAGGATATGCCAGGCAATATGGGGACAGATGTGCCAGGAGCTGAATTGAGGGGAAATCTGAAAGAGCTGGAAGTAGATAAAGCCGCCAGTAAGTGTCATTGAAATTTTGTCACTTTCCTTCTCTTTGCTTCCTTCTTCCTCATCCTTCTCTTGGCTTCTGCATTCATCTGCACTGTCGTTTTACAGCCTCTGCTTACGCAATTAGCAGAAAAGAATGGCTATCGGAATGCAACAATGTAACGCATCTCTCTCTCCCTTCCTGTCAGCGGCTTCAGTCCTACACACTATCAGCGTGTGTCCTCTGCGCATTTACTACATTTTTCTCGTATGGCTTTCATTTCGCATGCTCATTATACGCACGTATGAAATCTCAAGCTTTACACCCGCGTTCATACGCGTACAATTTTCGATGCTTCTGTCCATTCTCTTTCTCTCTGTGTTTCGCGTATGCGAGCGGGCCCAGTCCCCTCTCGCACATTTGACTAAAATCAGTTACAATGTCTTCGTTCTTATCGACCAATATTCTGGGAGTTCAATGTTATTTCGTATTCGTATATCGTACAGAGGTGGTATAGTTTAAGTCTACGCCGGGGTACGAAAGAAGAAAAGGATGCCAGAATATTATTCGAAAAAAAACGAATACATTTTGTAACCAAATGTGTGAGAGGCAAAGAATGTTCCGGCACGCGCGACAATAGGGGGAGAGAGGGGGGAGACTGTTAAAATGATTATATTTATATAAATTATTAATCTTGTTCAATATTAATATATTGAAAAAATTTGCAGGACTCCAGCGGGAAGTTGAGGACCTGAAGGCTGAATTGGAGGCTCTTAAGGGGCTAGACTACCCACGTGACTTTTCGCGAATTGGTCGCTGGCCGTGTTACCTACAAATTTTGACGGTAACATAAGAGCGAGATGGAGCTGCACGCGATGTCTGTCGATTGACTCGACCACAAACGCATTTGTGTTGGGGTGAGTGTATGTATGTGTTCGTCTGGCGACAACTTTGTAGTAAGGCTTGCGATGCTCGCTTGTCGCTTTGCCGATCTCGGACTGGGATACTGCCGACTCCCGAGATTCCGAGACCGGGGCTAAAATTGTAGGCATATATTTATATGTGGGTACATATGTATATGGGAATCGATGTTTCGGTTTCGCTTTGGATACAAAAAGTGAGGTAGACTAGTTGATTTTCACTAGTGTCAAGCCTGTCGTATCCTGGACCGTACTCCAAAATCATGTTCTAAATATCAAATGTATTGTGAATCAAGTACTAATAATGCAAAGCAAAAGAAAAAGCTAAGAGTATCAATAAGCTCACGCTTCACTGGGTGGAATCGAACTCGGTCCTTCCAAATGTGGATCCATTGCTTTACCCATAGCATCACTTGCAAGACTGTTGTCAAATCTCTCCATTTCAATAAAAGATTTGTGATTCTTCTCATCATTATGTTTACTATGATAGGAATTTTATGGGAAATGAAATATGGTATGACAAAAACTTATAGCTTTGGTTTGAGTGACTCTTATGCCATATACAATTGCCTCAAAATACAATAATTTTTTTGATGTAATACTACTTGGTGTGTAGAGAAAAACTAGACCATTAGCCAGAGCTGTTTCGATATTGTCATAATAATTGAGTTTGAGTTTTTAGAGAGAAAGTACACCATGAGAACAGATAGTGTCTTAGGAGAGGTACCTATGTTACTAACTATGTTACTATATTACTAACTCGATTAGAATATCTATGAAAAATCGTCTACAGTTATGGTCAATACACATCGGGGGCTATTTTATCGAAAAAGTATTTGAATAGTCAAATAATTATGTACGTCATAGCAGTCATTCAAATCCAAATTATGTATCCATGCCATAGCAAAAAGGGCTCGAATAATAATTATGTTACATTTTGGATATCAATCTATATAGTGAAAGAGGAAAGTTGACATACTATAAATACTTGTTTGTCCAAAAGCACACAGTATTAGAAGCACAATGGGGAGCCACTATTCTTGTAGTGGAATGGGGAGATTTTACTTCTAGTTATGCAAATAGTGTAATGAGTAAAGCGATAGATTTGCATTTGAAAAGAAGGGGTTCGATTCCGCATAGTACGTAGATTTTTTTGATATCCATTTTGTTGTTTTTTTCTTTTACTTTACATTTGTATAAAGACGATACACGATCAAATTCAATGAATCACTTTACTTTTGGCCCTGATATGAATGAATGAACTTATCAAATTATTTGTAATATATGTAGGTTTGGTAGTAATCAAAGTGAGGCAGTCTACTTCATTTTGCTTATCTGAAATTGAAATGGAAAGACCCCGGTCTAATATGAATGTAACATACGTATGCCTGTACATATATTCATCATTCATTTATCGTATTATAGTGAGCGTAGCTTTAGAGGCTCTTAGGAATAATGCGAGCGGCTCAAAAAGTTACAATGACGAAGCATCGGATAAACGCGTCGAATGATTACTGCACCTATATCCTTATGTTTTGAAACAACACTATTTCCTAGGCAAAATCACAATCCCATAGAACGGCGGCAAGCCCGGTTTATTGAACATTCTTCTTTCCACTTATATATTTCATAGCTAAAGTTCGTGAATCAGAATAGAGGATTCCTCCTCCAAAATCATATGGTTATGAACTGTCCCTGCATCTCGTCAGCATGCCTAACCCCACAACACGCCACGCTGCCAAGTTTTGGTCTGACGTTTGTCGCAAATAGCCCTCTAAATTAGGCGCCATCTCGTTCTCGGCGGCCGACCTAAAGTACTCACAAATATTGACATATGCGATCGAACTATGGCGAAATCCGGCAGAAAACAGGGTTACACGGGGCCACTTCCTACGGCTTCATTTCTTACAGTTTCAAGATAGAATATAGCTTGGCGTGTTCCCTAGTTCATAAGGAAGACCGCTCTGGTGGTTATTTTGGAAGGAAAACACGGGAATGACACAAATATACCTCAGCAAAAAGCCAGAATATTTCGCGACAATATTGAAAAATGTGTAAACTTTAGACGACTAATTTGCTACAAAAATAACACAATACCATGAAACTACTACCAGAGCGGTCTCTATTGGACTTTCCTCTTTCGATTGAAATCTTTCCCGACCCAAAATCATGTCACATAAGCAAGCAGGAAGTGGCCCCGCGAACTCATATTTTGGGCCAAAATCGCTGGTCAAACAGCGACCCTGCATTACCGCGGCAGACCGGAGCCTAGCCCCTTAAGCGCCAGGACGGCAGTGGGAGGTCGCCGCCGGCAGAAAGTGAGTATATTTTTAAGAATAAATTATTAAGTCAAAAGTTTAGTAATTAAATAAATTATTAAGTAAAGCCAGAATATTGGTCGAAAAGAATAAATACATAGTATGCGCGGCAGTGAGAGAGACGGATTTAAAAAAATTATGGGTATGATGAGTGTATACATATGAGGTTGAAACTATGCAAGAGGCATCTACAATTGTTGCGCAGCAGACAGGCAGACAGATCGTATTGACGCAGGCAGACAGAGATTTAAAATTGCGATTATTATTGTTGAAACGTCCCTCTGTAGCTCGTAGGATTGAATGGTGCTATGCGTAGTGGTAGGAATCAATTGTTACACAATGGGTTTTGTATGTATCAGATATGAATATGTTGTTCATCTTGGTTTGTCTCGGAGGAGGAAACCGCGATCGGAACGGATCATGTACGAAAATTAGGTAGCGCTTACGTCCTTACAGAAATCAAAATAAACGCAAACTGGATGTCGAGTCAAACTCATATTTACAACTTAACAATTATTATACTTGCATGCATTATATTATTAATTTTCAGTCCCAGATGCCGTGCCGCCGCAGCAGCAGCCGCCTCAACAGGAGATGGTGGCAGAACAGCCGTCAGCAGACGCCAAAAAGCGAACTCGTAAGTATATTTTCACAAATTAATTATTAAATAAATATCTTTTTTTCATTTATCATATATTTGAATTACATTACAGGTCGATCCAAAGGTGGTGGCAAGTCCCGCGCCGCTTTCAAAAGGCGGCTTGCCGCGGACACAGTATAGACATAACCAGTAGGGTCACTCGGCGTCGGCACCTTTGATCTCGGTGAAGCCGAAATTGGCGGCGCTGCGAGCGCTGCGGAGAGCGATGGCCAATGATTTGCAAAGTATCCGCTAGGCACCACTAGTTCGCAAGTCCGGCGAAGCCGTTCCCCCTCGGCCCCGCTTGCTACTTGCCTGCGAACCGCGGCCACCACCCCCTCGACCCCGCTCGCCGCTTGCCAACGAGCCATGGCCAGAGAACCCCCTCCGCCCCGCTCGCCGCTTGCCAACGAGCCGTGGCCAGAGCACCCCCTCGACCCCGCTCGCCGCTTGCCGTCGAACCGTGGCCAGCACCCCCTCCGCCCCGCTCGCCGCTTGCCCACGAGCCGTGGCCAGAGCACCCCCTCGGCACCGCTCGCCGCTGGCCAACGAACCGTGGCCAGAGCAGCCCCTCGACCCCGCTTGCCGCTTGCCGACGAGCCGTGGCCAGAGCACCCCCTCGGCCCCGCTCGCCGCTTAGATACCTAGATACGAGCCGTGGCCAACTGAAAGAAGATCGTCATGCCCCTGGTGGCTGGCCAGAGAAACGATGGCCATCCTAATCTGATCGTGGCTTCACGAAATCGGCCGAGTGACCCTACTGGTTATGTCTATACTGTGGCCGCGGAACGATTCAATCACGGGAACAATGCCCGCAATATTTTTAATTTCGTATTAAAAAAATAAATAGTTGAAGAATATGCTGTTCCTTTTCCTGTTCTTCCTTTCACTTTTGATATAGCTTACCGAATATAATTTGCAAAGTAATATTAAGCCGAACAATACTTCACATTATAGTACACAGGATGAAGATTACAAACAAAACTAATAGCTTGAATATATTTCAATTTTGAATGATTCGGCTTAATACTTTACGAGTTATATTGGTAAGTTATATCCTCATATGCAATCTAATAGTTTTAGTGAGCCCTGATTGTCAAGTGGTAATCATTATACTGAGGGTGCTTTCCATTTAGGCACAGAGAGACGCAGAGACACACTGTGTTCGAATGTGTACGACACAGAGAGACCCGGCCGTGCACACTGGGTACACGGTGTTCCATTTGATCTAGCACAGAGCGACACAGTGTCTCTCTGTGTCTCTCTGTGTTCTCTAAATGGAAAGCACCCATAGTTATTAAGCTTGAAGAATGAGTAAGATCAAGATTTCGTTTGTTAAAATCGGTCCAGTAGTTTCTGAGATATTGACTGCGAAACTTATCGTTATGACAGGTCGCTTGTCAAAAGTTTGAAATGTTTTTATCTTCGTTATTAGGGCATACAGGATATTGGTTTCCGGTATATCCTTTTGCTATCTAAGAGTACTTTGACCCACAAAAGCTGTTATTCCATGGGATTAGCATAAGCGATGTTATTAGACTAAACGTCCTATTGCGTAATAGGTTATAAAAGTGTATACAAAATCTGGAAGCTTTCGCGAGGATGAACCTGACGAGCTACAAAATCGAAAATAGTCCCATTTGAAGCCCCGTTCCTCAAGCTAATTAAATAGCCCAATCCAACCCACATTTCTTTAATATTGAGGGAGATATAAGCATCCAAAGGTAAGCATCCGTCAAATTGTGTCACCCTTATCACAATCAAACTTTCATATTTAAGATCTGAGTTAATACTTCAATACGGCACAAATTTGGAAAAAAGCAAGTCTCGATTGCCATTGATTATTGATCACTATAAATATACAGAGTAATATTAAGTACATTAAGTATACATAGACGTAAAGTTTTAAGGTTACAAATGAGAGCTAACTGGATACATCCTTGCCTGAAGACTTCATTTTCGTGCGTGATATCTTTATCTTTTTCAATTACTTATATTTTAATTTCCACACTCCTTTTGTGCTTTAGAGGTTTTTGGTATCTTTCTCATGACCCTCAGACATGAGCGATGACAATGACAATTCTGTATTAATCAAACAGTCGTTTGCAGAATAAGAGTGTTTCTGTAATTCTAATGATAAGTTTTGCATATGTCGATTGCAACGGAATTCAAGTACTATTGTACTGTGCAATATGTGATATGTCAACAAGCAACTGTAACAATATACAACTGGGTGGATTTTATAAATCCTCCATGAATCGGCATTGGGCTGTGGAGCTCGGGTAAATAATTATACTATATTTGAGTTTTAGAAACGCATTCATTATTTTATTTTGTAGTATGTTCTTCATTCTCAACGAGGCCAGAGATACTTATTTTCTTTGATTTTCTCATATTCTACCTTATACTGAAATAAAGTCTGGACTTTACAGCAGTACTGGGATTGTAAATATCAATACAGGGCTCCTGATTGTAACTAATCATTCCATGCTGTTATTGTATTATTAATTGGTTTCTGTTTATCCCTAGATTGAATCAAGTGAGCGGAAAATACACAATACAAAATATATTTAAATTGCCTGAATGCCACATATCGGAAAAAACGTATGTCGAATGTACATGTGCAAAAAGTTTTAAGAGGAAATAGGGTAGTGTATTTTTGACACTTTCATTTTCGTATAAAGTGGAGTAACAAAGCCATTTATTAGGTGAGCATAGCTATTTCATTTCTAATACATTTCCCAACACTAATATGAGCCATAAATATTTGAAAGTAAATAAACAATAAGAGCGTTACAAATTGTTAAACCCTAAGACGTAAATTGTAGGTGACTGATCTTTGCGGAGGATATCTTTAGTACGGCCGGTTTACGCAAAATCTACTCTCGTACACTTACATTTCAAAGTCTTAACTATGGGATCAACTAAATGAGTAATGCGAAAGTTGTTTAAGACTAGTTATATGTATATTATACATGGGAAGTCGTTGAAACAGGTTAAGGGAATACATATAGTAGCAATCGCATTTCTCATTATAGTGAATGCCTACAACAGTAATTGGGCACCAGTCAACCTTGGTTGGACTAGTCGAACGAAAGATATCCTTTGCAGACTGTTGCTGCGTACAATTATTTTTGTGTGTTTTACAATTTTTTTTCCGGCATAATATATGGTGTAAAATTATCGAATATTAACTTAATATTTCCTAAGAATTAATTATTCCGCTCTCCAGAATTGTTCATCTATAGGTTTCTTTGCACGTGAATTGCACCCAGAGGTTTCACTGAATGTCCTACGATGAGGAACATTACTGTATTTGGATTCTGGCAATTCTTATATTTTGTTCTAAGGACATTATTCGTATAGTTTCAGATCGTTTGCTATTATATAATGATTCGCAAACGCATTTATAGGAATGACACCCGAGTGGTGTCATACAATATTAGGAACAATACTGTTAAGGCCGCAATACTGTTAATATTACTGTTAAAGTTCACGCGTTCGACATAACCAGAGAAAGGATTAAACGTGTTGATGTGCAAGTTCGTCCTTGCCTATTGCAGCATCAAACACTTCTGCATCCTCCAGTGAGTTTACAGGAAGGAGCTTCTCAATTTCTGTTGTTTCTGAGTTTGGAGCAATGTTCCCTGTTAACTCTTCATGTTGTTGTAAAATTACAAATTATTACAATATACTAAATATATATTATAAGACAAAATATGAAGCTTCGATTAGAAATAAGACAAATTAAAGGAGTTACAAGATAATGCTAGGCCATAAGGCTGGGGGGTAAATATAGTTACATTCCATGTTGCAGAAATATGGGAATTTAAAGAATTCGTGGACTTGGAAAAAACCTTAGTAAAATGAAATAGTTAATGTGTAGAAAGGAGTACACCAAGTTGTGTAGTATTGGTTGAGAGGAAAGTCAAAAAGAAGATTGAAATGCGAACAAATCAAAGATCTACCACGTTTAAGCAACTAAGAAAGTTGGACATTAGAATGAAAGTATAAGATACGAATGATAGAGATGAGTTATCTAGATAATTCAACGCGTACCATGTTGTTATTTTCCACGCCCTCCTCTCGTTTTCCGCCGTACCATCAAATATAGGTTGTTGGGCGCTGGCGCTCGCGCCCCATTTTGACTCTCCGCCGCTTCAAGAAAGGAAGAATTGAGCCTCTGCTCCTCCATTTCAATTTCCTCTATTGACATATCCACTGCTGACCCGAGGGGAGGTCATCAGGCCCGCTTTCTTGAAGTTGCTATTGGGAATAAATAGAATTATTATTCAACGCACTATCCCTGTTTGAAAAGGTATTTTTGTTTAACTATAAGGAATAACTATAAGGCGCACTCCTGCTATTAGACGTATGTGGCGAATGGCAGACGCACGTACGATTATTCCTGCGGCACCCCGCGGCCATATGCTGTCACGCTGGTGTGATAGAAATATTCGTTTCGTCTGCGAAACAATTTTGTGTTTCTATAGTACGCCATATAGGTGAAAGCGCGAGAACGTAACTTTGTTACGTACCTAATACGTTCTAGCAACGCCTTGTTACGTCTGGTGTTTACTGGGATGTAACTATATTAGTTTAGGAGTGGGCATGTACAGCAAGCCGAGAAATTCAGAGTATGAAATTTTATCCCTTTTTATACTGACGTAAAATACTTTGGCAACTGCAATGTTTATTGCAGTCGTAGATGTCCGGCCGAGTGGTGGGGGTGCCTTCATAAGTGCTGTCACTGGAGGGTCTGTTTGGAGCGATAGTAAAATTCATTATATTAATGATGTAATCAAACATGTAATGATGAAACATATGTAATGAAACTTACTGTAAGAAACTTGTTCTACTATTCTCTAACTAAAGAACCTTGCTGCTGGTCGTCACAAATGTAGATGTGATCTTAGTCTGTAACAGAAATAGGATGTATGTTTAATACCAAGTGCATGACATAAAATTGAATGAAATCTCATACACATTGATTGTGTATATTACTACCGCGATTGAATTCCTTCTTGAAACTTTGTCAGAATAATCTTTTTATAAGGTCTTACAAGTTCACACTGAATTGTATTGAATTTGACCACGTCGTTTCCGAAATAATCGATGTTGAAATTGACGCTTTGTAGCACGGGATAGATAGGGAAAACCAGTCTATCACGCACATTGTTAATTGTAACTGGAAAACGGTTCTTAAGAATCGCGTAAAAATTGACACATGCTTCATTAATGTTCCCCAAATGTATACATTTTTTTTTAGAATTTTTGACCACTCCATTTCTGCGTAATGGAGCAGACAGACCTATAAGAATGAAAGTGAAAATGGTTAGATCGGACAGAAATTTATACACAATAGTAATTGGCAGTCATTAACATCAATTGCAGATCTACCCAGAACGTCCGGGTGGATCTACAATTTTTAAGGTGAATTCCGACCCACACACATCCCGCATAGTGCGCGAATGTGACGAAAATCGGCGATAACAGGTGTTTGGATCGGACCCGGGTCCCACTAATTGCGAGCCGGATACTTATCCCCCTGAGCCACTGCGCGTGTAATTGAGAGTTACTTGTTTAATACAGCTAGTTCAAGCTTGACATATGACGTGACTTGCAGCAGAGAAGCTAGGGAATTCTTCGGAAAGTGAGATACGTTGTTCAAACTTAAATGCAGGACGAATGTATAGGCTGAACCCGGTAAAATGGCTGCTTTCATTTTTGGAAGAATCTCGGCCTCGTCGTTCGCCTTCTACCGCTCGACCGCCTTCACCAGCCAATCATTATTTTCCTTACCTGTAATGGAAAATATCACAAACAATGTTAAAATAAAAAACGAGCATGTACAAAATGAGTTATTTAAAATTCAAAACATACTTACGCCTTCGCAGGCCCGGAAATTCATGCCGCGCGCGTGAGAGAGAGAGAGAGAGAGAGAGAGAGAGAGAGAGAGAGGGGGGTCCAATATTTTGCAAAGGTGTCGCCCGAAACAGAGCAGACAAGGTCAATGATGTCGCCCGAGCAGGGCAGACAAGGACCAATACTTTGCAAAGGTGTCGCCCGAAACAGAGCAGACAAGGTGAATGATGTCGCCCAAAGCAGAGCAGACAAGGTCAATGATGTCGCCCGAGCAGAGCAGACACGGACTTCCTTTTTTAATTGTTTCTTTTCTTAGTTATTAATCTTTGTCTTTTTTGCTTCTTCGCAGTCTTATATTGACGAATCACTTTTAATATATATTGCGACATGCGGCTCTAATTCGGTAGTGTCTGGGCAGGAAAGAAAGTGTGTTTTAAGATCATCAAACAACTCCCATCTGCCTGTGACTCTTAAGCAATACGGTATGCTATAATACCCGCCAACCTGCACTCGTAGTAATTCTGCTCATCTGCTGGGAGTTTTAACATTACTGGCATTTGTCTCCATTTGCTCTTTAGGCCTGTTTTCATATTTATACTTGGACGAATATCCAGCTCGATAAACAGGTGGTTGTTCAGAGTACTCAATAGCGACTGCTTTCCGCCGCAACTACAATTAATATTGTAAATGCGAGCCCTGTACTGCATTGCACTTTGTAAACAACCGAAGCCTTTGTTACCTATAATATTGTGGTTTAGTGCTAATAATATGCACTCTTCGTCTTTATCACCACATGAAATGCATTTTTTTAATCTTCTGCAACTTGGCGCAGATTGCATGATCATTTTTATTATGTTGGAAGCACTATCCCATGTGTTAATCACATAGTTTAAAGTTCGGGTTTCAGTTTGCATGGCAATTTCTGGCTTGAAATATTTTATCAGTACAGCGACTCGTTCTTTTAATATTTCTTTTGTGACGCCGTTATTAAGAAAATTGTACGTACACATCAATGCGGGATTTTCTGCCTGGCTTAAAACGGTGTTTTTGTACGTCACGTTATCTAGTCCTGTGTTACGAGCCGAGGTTCAAGTCGGCGAGGTTTCTGAATGTAAAACCTACTTCTGAGCAATCTAGCCTTTTTGGCGATTTTTAATGATTTTACTGTAAGTGAATCAGGAGCCTCGGATTAATATAACGGCCAACCAGCACTGGGGTATGACTAACCGTCAGTGGTGTGGGAACGCTCGTCAGCTCTATAGATTGCACTTTGACTCTAATCCTTGATCGACTAAAGAAATAACTAAATTTGATCAAGGGTAACGCGCTCCAAGCTTCGGATTAATATAACGGCCAACCAGCACTGGGGTATGACTAACCGTCAGTGGTGTGGAAACGCTCGTCAGCTTCGAGGATAACGTGGAGGTTTCTCAATGCCTCTTTCGTGAAGTTAAATAATTGATTGCTCAGATGGCTCGCCTTGGTTATGTCTCGAGCGGCAAAGACTACCAAGTGTTCTATGATGTTCCCTTGGTATGTTTCTTCAGTTAATAGTTAAGAGAGATGTAGATGGGCTGTTTCAAATGAGTTTTAGGAATCTTTGACTTTAGATGTAAAAATAAAGATATATATATTGTTACACATTAAAATCCGCTTTGGTAGAATATCTTTGGTTTTGAGCGCGATGAACTTAATAGTTAAGTTGGCTCGTTTCTCGTCACGAGTTAAACGGGGATGCGGTGAACAATTACTTGCCTAACAGTCGCGGTATATGGCTGAACTGTACGGTTGATTGAAACGGTTTCGAAGGAGTACTAATGCTCTATCTAATCCACGTCCACGCACTATGCTTACTGAGATACAACGGGCAGAGATACGTCTTGCTCGAAGGATTCTACTGAAGTCCGCTTTTCCTCCCGAAAATCAGGGTTTATATACTCCAGAAGTCCCGAAATTCCAGGAAAACGTAGCAAGAGTGGGAACGTGAGTGAGCTAGTTTTGAATGTGTGAGTGTGGAATCCTAGATGCACGCAAGTGCACGCAGCTGTGGGACTGCCTCTCCTATGAAGAAGTCAAGGGTCGGAGCGATAACGCATGAAAGGGACGGTCGAACGGTCGAGTTTAAGACTCGAATATTACGCAAGGGAAGAATTCGAGAGGAACCAAAGCGGAGGTGAATTATAATGGGTGTTTCAAAAAGAAAAGACGTCAGATTCGCGCTGAGGATGTAACACCAACCCACCAAGAATGAACATCGCGCTATTCGCGATGCTTCATCAAAAGAGAATCAGACGAATTTTCTTTTGTACAAGTGATAAGGGTTCGGAGTGAATGTACCTGAGGGTGACAGAATGAGAGCGAGGGGGGGGGGGGGGGGGCTAGTGGGGCGAAGTCTTCAGATGTGGTGCAGGTCGGACGATGCGTTGTCAGGGGTAGTAGATGTAGCCAGGCGAGTCAGTGGTTGTAGTCCGGGTTAGCGGAGGTACGGATCCAGGTTCAGGAGCGATAGTTGAGCGAGTGGGCCAGAAACTTCAATGTTCCGCAGCACAATCCTGGTTGGATGGAAGTAAGCTTCCATCGATTGGTTGTGCTGTTCGACGTATAGAAAGTGTCTTCGGAGACTTTCTCGGCACTCCGCGCACTGGATTACTGGGCGTAGTGCACGGAAGATATATTCTCCGCAGTTGTCGCAGGCGAATGGATCCCGGTGGATGAAGTACCAGAAATGCGACTCGCAGGGGTCGAATCCAGCCGGTTGTTGTAGGTGGGTGTAGCACCCATGGCACAAGGCGCGGTCGTCGTCGTGGATGTAGGCGACCCCGGTCCCACAAGTAGACGTCAAGAAGTAATATTCGAGACGTTGGTTGAGAGACGGCGTGGTGGATCTCGGTATGTGTGAGGATGTCTCGTTTTGGCGTGGAGTCATCTTGGAGATAGTCGGAGACAGAATGACTTGGCGTGGTGTTTGCGGGGCCTTATATGTGGGTTTGGAGTCCGTGTAGGGAGGGATTAGCTTCTTGAAGGAAAACCTCCTTCAAGTCCCTCGAGACATTTTTTTGATGGTGATTAGGTGGAGGTTTCGGAAACCCTCCCCTGGCGTGAAGAGTTTTACGGTGACGTCATCGAGGATGACGATGTCCTGGGTGTTGTAGTGCGGGAGGGAGAAGGGTGGAGGTGGTCGATCCTTCGTTCCAACGGTCCTAGATGCGGTAGAGGTTACCCTCGTCTGGACCGCCTTTCCCAGTAGAAAATGGCCCATCCCGGGGATGAAACGGGAGGCGGAGGCGGAGACTCGCCTTCCGAAGCGGGCTTCGGTCTCCCAGGCCCCTTGCTGCTGGGTCTTGTCGGCTTGGCACGAAAGTGTGCGCGTTCCTTCGCAGGACTTGATCACACTGGATACCCCTTGAAATTCTCATTTTTCGGCAGGACGAAAATACTGAGACTGACCTGGGACAACGCATCGCTCCTACTTATACCCCTGGGACTTGACTTAAACTATAGCAAGACTAGGTTTTAAGGATACGCCCTCAGAAAGAGTAGGTGTTGGTTCCTCCCTTTCTTGGGGTTTAGAGTAGTGAATCGGGATTACTTCGATCGGTGTAGCAGTAGTCCTACGTTTTCGGCGCTTAATAAAAATATATACTATGAGAATTACAATGCTAGTGAAGATAATTACAGAGGTGGTTGAGTAGTAAGAATACATATGAAATGTTTGACGATGGTGCCCTTGCAATATTTTCGCTTGATTTTCGATTTCTTTTAAGGGGATGGAAAAAGTATCTAAATTCCACGAAGTTAGATTAGACCTGGTTATGTTTAATAATTCTAGGGCTTCCTTGTGATGATGGTCGAACTGGGTTTTTACAAAACTGAGGTTTAAGGAAGTAGTGGGTTTATAAGAATGATTAATGACTGAACTAATAGTTTTGGTTGCCGTCAACTGAGTGGAGTCGGTGATAATGGAACAACCACTACCAATCTCAATTAAACCTGTCCCAAATAAGTATTCCATGTCCGTTGCTCGACCACTGCATACAATTCGAATCTTTTCCTTATGTTGAGCAAAGTATAACCAAGTGTTATGTTTGGATAAAGGTTGCCAATAGATCCCGGGCCAAGAAAGTATTTTAATATTGCAACTGCTCCATGAGTGAGATACTGGGTCGAGCAACAATTGGATTACGCAAGTGGGTTGCGCCTCAATTCTTACTAACGGTAAATTGGCTTCTCCTATTAATGAGCCATGTAAATGGTAAGCCTTATCGATATAGTTTTCGGATGGAATAAAATAACTTCTTCTATCTAAAGAGATTCCAACATATTGTGCTTCGAGTACTACGTAAGCGGAGACGGATTTATTTCCAAGAAATTGTGAAGACGGGGCAGGATAGACTTTATAGAGATTAAACCTGGCTCGGTCTAAAAGCGGGAAATTGATTTCGAGGATGATTTTTCCATCCTTGAGTATTAAGTGAAGTGTTGAAATTTTCTCGATGTGTTGAGCCATTAATTCCTGGTTAGATAAAGGGAACTCAAACGGGGTAGTATCTCTGAGGTCCTGAGCGGCCGCCACAAGTTGCTTGGGAGATAGGAAAATAGGGTGAAGCATGCCCTGCTTTGCAAAAAGAATGGCGTCGGTAATAAGAATTAGATCTCTCTCATATTCAGTAAATGCATGACGTAAATGGTAATCCCATTCGCTCATTGCGAATTCAAAGGAATCTCTGGCTTCTTGTTCCTCTTTAGCTTTAAACTGTTTTGAGAATATAATAGAATAGTTAATCGCCTTTTGGATTTGTTCCTCGACTTTAGAGAATTCTTGTTGGGTATTTTTAAATTGAGATCTCATAACAAAAGTTTGGTTTTCTAAAAGTTTGGCCATTTCTTTTTGATCCGCATACAAGCGATCTATTTCTTTACTGTAATAATCTGCATCATCCTCGGTTAGAACGCCGAAGAGGGATTTCTGTATGCTACCAATAATTTTTAATGGTGCATTACGTTTATGTTTAATCTTTGGGATGGAACTGGGTTGAAGGGAAGCTTCAATCATATCTCGATAGCGCAAGGTCGTGTTTAGGCGACTGTACCATTCCTCTGCTCGGTAATACACTTGACAATTTGGGTGAGCTAATTTAGCGTCAACACATAATCTTTGCGCAAGTGTTAACTGATATTCAATATCCGGTTGATGAGAAAGAAATTCGTGTAAGTTGATAGCGGTTACCAATTTCCATTGTAACGAATAAAATTTAATGTCCTGCATCTGTTCGTAGAATACTCCGGTGTTGTGCACGAATTGAGTAATGTTGTATTCGACTGCCTGAGCGGTAGAAATGAGGCAGGCTAGAAAAGCGAATACTCGAACCAAGATAGCCATGGCGGAAACCTATAATAGAAATAGAATGTTTTCAACTTTCCATGTGAGCCATTTTTAGCTTGTCTGCATGCTTAACAAGAATTTTTCCATCAGGTTTCTTTAGTGCTATGTTGTTTCGATCTGTGACGTTAATGATTTCAAACGGGCCGATATAATGAGGATCGAATTTACTGAGTCGCGGTTCTTTGAGTACGTAAGCAAGATCGCCAACTTTGAAAGTGACGGGATTTGCGTGTTTATCATAAATCCGTTTTGAACGATGCTTTGCGGAATTTAAATTATTTGTGGCAGTATCTCTGATGGAATTCAGGCGTTTGACGAGATCGATCATATAAGAATCGTAAGTCTCCAATTCTTCTCCGGTTGGAAATGCGGATGGTAGTCGGGCTGGTTTTCCAAAAACTAGCTCGTATGGGGTGAAATTGGTGGCTTCATGTACAGATGTATTATATGAGAGCATTGCGAATGGTATTAAATTGTCCCAATCTTCGTAACTCTCCATGTAATGTTTGAGATACTCGGTTAAGACTATGTGACTCCTTTCTAGTGCTCCATTGGTTTGCGGGCGATATCCAGAGGTGGTTACTTGTTTTATCTTGAATGTTTCGGCCAGTTGATGTAGTATCTTTCCGATAAAGCTGCTTCCTCTGTCTGTCAAGATGGCTTTCGAGGCTCCATAAATAGCAATAAAATTCCGAGTGAAGGCGTCGGCTATGGTGGTGGCACGGATGTCAGGTATAGGCACCGCCAGGCAATATTTTGTAAGGTTATCTTGCATGGTGAGGATATGTCTATTACCATTAGGAGACTCTGGTAGAGGCCCAACCGTGTCAAGGGAAATCTTTTCAAAGGGTTCAGAAGGGGTATCGGTGATAAGCATTGGCTGACAGGTTTTCAATCTAACTAGTTTTTGTTCTTGGCAACTGGTACATTTACGGATGAAGTTTTGGATTTCTGTTCTCATTTCAGGCCAAAAATAAAAGGGGCGTAAACGTTTGTAAGTTTTGGTAACTCCCTTATGACCTCCTATAAGACTGCTATGAGCTTCTTCTATTAGGGGCTGTCTGATTTCGATTGTTGGTATTGAGGCGCTTGTAGTGCAAATGGTAATGTGAAAGTCAGAGTTGTTGAAAGCTTGGGTTATTGATTCTCCGAATTCTTTATGTGAAATGTGGTCATGACCATCTTTAACGGCAGATATTCTGAAGGTCGTAATTCGTTGTCTTTGTAAAGTATGTTTTAGTTCTCGGAGAGCAGTGCTGATATTTTCTTTGGTTAACTGTTCATAGAAGTGTTGGACTGCGAAGATACTGATTATTCTTTTATCATTGTGGGTGGAAACCTTGACTTGGCCTTTCTGTGGTTTTTCTAGTTTAAGTTGATCAAGATCTAGATATTCCATTTCTTGTAGGATTTGGGTGACTTGAGTATTAGAATTACAATCAGCTGGGATAAAATGTGCGTATTGTCCCTTGCGAGCTAAAAGAGGACTGGTAGAAAAAGTCATCTGGAAGTTATTTCTCCGGGTTCGACTCTCACTATCTGTATCCGTGTCTTTGTCACTCGACATGGCACACTCTTGGAGGTCTAGTAGGGTGTCTGAAATTCTAGTGGGTATGGCGGGTGGGTTTAAGTTATGGGGTGCAGGCTGAACGGGTATGAGGGGTTCAGGTAGTGGAGGCGCCTGGTCAGTGTCATCCGAGGGTAAACAAGCCTGTCGTATGGTAGTATCGGAGTGATTGTAAATTTCCGTGTCTCCGGACTGCTCAGAAGGGGCAAGGGTAGAGTTACCGGATGGTTCAATGAAAGACATTAAATCACTCGGCGCTGCATTGCTTCCATGTGAGGACTCAAGGTTAGCGGGGCGATTTTCGGGTAGAAAATTCTCCGCGCTTGGAAAGAAACTCGGCTTGAAAGGATATCGACGGGGTTGCTTTTCTCCTGAACTGCTCTCATCTGTTTCGCTGTCTGAGTGTCGGACTAACGGTCTTTTTGATCTGTCTCGTTTTAATTGTTTGATGCGACTTCCAATGCCTTCCGGGTCTGCCGGTTTAGGTGCCAAATGAGATTTAAAGACTGGATCGATTAATTCTTTAGGAATTAGGGGTAAACAGGGGACTGGATTTCGAGAGAGAGCGTCGGCATTAACGTTTAGTTTTCCGTCTTTATGGAGTACGCGATAATCGTATTCTAACAGTCGGAGTTTCCATTTTGTCAAACGGGATGTCGGGTCTGCTACCTTATGCAACCAAACTAAAGGCCTGTGATCGGTAACCAGGGTAAAAGTTGTGCCGTAAATGTAAGGTCGAAAGGATTGAACTGCGTAGACCATGCTAAGACATTCCCTTTCAGTGGGAGAATATTTTTGCTCTGCTTTATTTAATGTACGTGAGGCGTATGCTACCGGAAGGTCTTTTCCTATTTCGCCTTGACTGAGAATGGCTCCAACTGCGTATTCTGACGCATCGGTAGTTACGATAAAAGGTTTTGAGAAATCGGGATATTGTAAAATTGGTTGTTCGCACAATTCTTTCCTTAATTGTTCGAAGCTCTTTTGTTGTTCTTCGGACCATTTGAATCTAATTCCTTTTCCTAATAGAGTGACTAAGGGTTTTGTTTTGGATGAGAAATTTTCTATGAATCGACGATAATATCCTGCTAAACCAAGAAATTGGAGGATAGTTTTCTGATTCGTAGGAACTGGGAATTCCTTGACTGCTTGTAACTTTTTAGGATCCGGGAGAACTCCTTCTTCCGAAATAATGTGTCCTAAGTATGTTACTTCTTTACGAAGGAATTGACACTTGCTGGTTTGTAGAGTTAGACCATTTTCTCGGAGTCTTTGCATTAATTTACGGATTTTAATTTCGTGTTCTCTCAGTGAAGATGCAAATACTACTATGTCATCTAAATAAACAAAGAGCTCGGTTCCTTGTAATCCGGTAAGAACTTGGTTCATTAAGCGTTGGAAAGTGGGCGGTGCGTTTTTGAGACCGAAGGGCATGCGGGAAAATTCATAGTGACCAGAGGGAGTGGTGAAGGCGGTCTTGGCGCGGTCCTTAGGGTTCATTTCTATCTGGTGGAAACCATTGGCTAAGTCAAAGATGGAGAAATACTTCGCCCCGCCTAGTTTATCTAAGATTTCTGTTATCTGTGGTAAAGGGAACTTATCGCTAACTGTTTTTTCATTAAGGGCCCTAAAATCAATCACCATACGCCAACGCTTATTACCTTGGGCGTCTGCCTTTTTAGGGACTATCCATAAAGGAGAATTATAGGGGGAATGGGACGGTTGAATAATACCTTGTTCTAGGAGGGCCTTTACCTGTGAGTCGATTTCTGCTTTATGCACGGCCGGATACCTATACTGACGGGTATTTATAGGTATGTCGTCCGTAGTATAAATGGAGTGTTCAAGTCGGGAGCTCTGCCTAAATTGTCGCCAGGTATGTAGAAGCGGTCGGGGAATTCATCAACCAGTTGGAGCACGTGTTGTTTTTCTTCGTAATTAAGATGATCTAGCTCCAGTATTTTCTTGATTGCCTTCCTTAGTTCTACTGGTGAGGTGATTTTGGGTGGCGGGTTTCGTAAATAGGGTTCTTCTTCAGATGAGTAAATGGTATCGTACGGGTAGATTTCTTGTGGAGGCAGATTGATTTCTACCTCTTCGTCATTGGTATTAGTAACCATGATGTGGCAAGTACCATCGTTGTTGGTTACAGCGGCTTCACCGAGAAATACGTCTTGACGAGTTTTGCTACGTGGGAGATAGCCCTCTCTTGTATTGGTATTGACTAGTCGGACAGCGATTTGTTGACGGGTCCGACCGAGAATAATATGACGAGTGGAATTTCCTGTGGGTACTTCCATTTCATTAAGATCCTGGTAGTTAACGAAACGGATCGGTCTAGTTGGCTTGTCTTTGAGCACGAGAGTTTTGTGGTAGTAAGAGATCTCTGCTTCTTCTTAGAGTAAGAAGGGGCTGCCTAGTAACCCGTGGGCAGGCAATTGTAAATTTTTAATTACGTAGAATAAGCAGTTGGTGTCTTCAAGTTGTAGAACGACGGATCCTATGGTGAGAATCGGGACCGAAGCAACTCCAGTTACTTCGATTTCTTCGGGGGAGATCGAGACTTGTTGTAAATTAAGAGAATCGAAGGTGATTAAGTTTATCGATGCTCCGCCATCGATCAGGAATTCTCCGATTCCATTTCGTAGTTCCGGTATCTTGACGCGGATTTTAGGGATCGGTGCTTCGTGGACGATCAGTCGCACATTTTTCACTGGTTGCTGTTGAACCGGACGTGCTTGGGGCGATTTTGGTTGGGAACGTTCACCTGACCGCCTGGTCGGTGAACGTTTTCGAAGTTTAAATGCTTCTCATTAAATTCTAACTTATTATCGTTGCTCGGTTAAGCCAACGAACTACCCGGATGAGCATAGGTGCTATCCACCGGGGCGTGATTTTGTTGTTCCTTAAAGTTAACTTGCTTGCCATCGTAGCCTTTGTGCGCACAAGTGCAGCACTTATGGCCCTCGTGGTTTTCGGCCCTTTCCTGTATGTCTGGCAGCCATGGATGTCGTTCGAGATGAGGGGGAGGGAAATTTACGACGCCCTGGGCCCCAGGCCAGTTCGTCCTCTCGAGTGCGAAGGCGGTAGGTCCTCGGTAACCGCGGGGGTCTTCCGTCCCAGATGTATTCCGAGACCCATTGTTTTGGCGCCATTGAGGACTTGGTGACCGTTGTTGAGTATTACGTGCTCCGTCGTAATAATTATTATGACTATTATTGTCCTGATTGTACCTCTCGTAGGTCTCACTCAGGTTCCGGCTTATATATGTTACTTCTTCAAAAGCATCTTCGAGGCTGTCGAATTTCCTCGGGTCAAGCCTCGATGAATACCTCATCGGTAACCCGCTTACGAATCGTTGGACGATTTGTTTCTCCATGTATTTCTTCATTTCGTCCTTATTTCCATCGTAATCTTCACTGATGGCCGCGCGAGTATTATGGAAGAGATGCCTAGTGCGATCTATGAAACCGCGCACGCTTTCTTCCCGTCCGATTCGTAGATTTAAAACGTCCGCTTGGAAGGACATGAGACTCCTACCCGGCGCGAAGCACTTCTTTAGATATTGCAACAAAGTTTCCACGCTAGTAAACTTCTTGCCGTCCGCGGATTCTCTGGCTGGCCCAGTTAATTTCGTAAGGATCACACTAACATACTTTAAACTCATAGATTCCGGTAGATAGATTAGCCCATCCTCTACGCATTGAACGAAGTTTCTTAGTTCTTGCGACTTTCCACTAAATACAGGTATTCCCTGAGCTAACTGCTGTAGCGTTGAGAATATCTTCATATTATTCATCATTGTGGCTAAGTCAGCATCAGAAGGCCTGGCTTCAGTCATGATGGAAAGGATTCGAACTTTAATATAAGAACTTAAAAGGGAACAACGATATTCACTAGTGAGATACACACTTTGAATGTGAATATCCCACCGCTGTCACCAATTTGTTACGAGCCGAGGTTCAAGTCGGCGAGGTTTCTGAATGTAAAACCTACTTCTGAGCAATCTAGCCTTTTTGGCGATTTTTAATGATTTTACTGTAAGTGAATCAGGAGCCTCGGATTAATATAACGGCCAACCAGCACTGGGGTATGACCAATCGTCAGTGGTGTGGGAACGCTCGTCAGCTCTATAGATTGCACTTTGACTCTAATCCTTGATCGACTAAAGAAATAACTAAATTTGATCAAGGGTAACGCGCTCCAAGCTTCGGATTAATATAACGGCCAACCAGCACTGGGGTATGACTAACCGTCAGTGGTGTGGAAACGCTCGTCAGCTTCGAGGATAACGTGGAGGTTTCTCAATGCCTCTTTCGTGAAGTTAAATAATTGATTGCTCAGATGGCTCGCCTTGGTTATGTCTCGAGCGGCAAAGACTACCAAGTGTTCTATGATGTTCCCTTGGTATGTTTCTTCAGTTAATAGTTAAGAGAGATGTGGATGGGCTGTTTCAAATGAGTTTTAGGAATCTTTGACTTTAGATGTAAAAATAAAGATATATAATTGTTACACATTAAAATCCGCTTTGGTAGAATATCTTTGGTTTTGAGCGCGATGAACTTAATAGTTAAGTTGGCTCGTTTCTCGTCACGAGTTAAACGGGGATGCGGTGAACAATTACTTGCCTAACAGTCGCGGTATATGGCTGAACTGTACGGTTGATTGAAACGGTTTCGAAGGAGTACTAATGCTCTATCTAATCCACGTCCACGCACTATGCTTACTGAGATACAACGGGCAGAGATACGTCTTGCTCGAAGGATTCTACCGAAGTCCGGTTTTCCTCCCGAAAATCAGGGTTTATATACTCCAGAAGTCCCGAAATTCCAGGAAAAAGTAGCAAGAGTGGGAACGTGAGTAAGCTAGTTTTGAATGTGTGAGTGTGGAATCCTAGATGCACGCAAGTGCACGCAGCTGTGGGACTGCCTCCCCTATGAAGAAGTCAAAGGTCGGAGCGATAACGCATGAAAGGGACGGTCGAACGGTCGAGTTTAAGACTCGAATATTACGCAAGGGAAGAATTCGAGAGGAACGAAAGCGGAGGTGAATTATAATGGGTGTTTCAAAAAGAAAAGACGTCAGATTCGAGCTGAGGATGTAACACCTGCGCACATTAAAATTTGTACAACCGAATCAAATGCGCATGTCGATTTTAATAAATACGACTCATCTTTTATGTTGGTCGCATTGGAACATAAACTTCCATTTGGCAATAAACATTGTCGTTTCCTCTTAGTTTTTGTAATTTGCCTGTTTATTTCTTTTATTTCCCGCACTGTCTGAAAATATTTGCTCTCCTTTTTTGCTTCGGACAATTGATCTTTAATTGGTGACTTGTTCGAAGCACTATAAGAGTGTTCAATTGACACATCATTACTTATAATGAGCTCTTCTTCAGTGTCGCTCGGTTTTAAGCATTCATAATCATTCACTTTTTCTGCTTTTCCTCTCCAATTTTCATAGGATGTGAGATCTGAATCATATAGCGTGTTGTTAATATGGTTTTCGGAAAACGATGGTAATTCATCATCATCACACATCATCGAGGAAGCAACAGGTATATCTATATCGGAAGAAATTACTGGTTTCTGAGGAACCTCTTCAAGGACTGCAGTGCCTTGTTTCGCATCCTTTACTTCTTTTGGTGCAAACCTTTCTAATTTTGCACTAAAAAGCAGACTTCCTCCGCTTATATCTCGCAGGTGTTCCACCAAGAACGCATCCACGCGCAATGCCTTTTTTTAATGTTCTTGTTTTAAGATTGTTGAAATAGCTCTCCACGTAACTGGAGGTTGCGCGTTTTGTCTTGTAGGGAATTGCTACCGCTGTCCACAAGGGAAATTCCTTCGCCAATTTTCCAAGGGAAACTAGGAATTTTGGCAGATAAAATACATTCAGGGATTTTCCCTCGGATATACCGTCTGTGGCTCTCGATATTAAATTTTCAATGTACGTTTCAATTTCATTCCGTTGCACATCACTGTATTGTGAATTTTCGAATTTTTCAATATTCTCATCTGTTTCAGGACGAATGTGATCAGATTCGTCCTTTTCTTCAATTTCCAGCTTTCTATCCGTGATTAATGATTCTAACATATTTGTGGCTTCTGCAATAGTTCTGGCATACGGCAAATTAATTTCGCTGTCTATATACGGATTTCCTGCTACAGCGACTGTGAGGAGAAATATCTGTGAGGAGAAATACGAATTAATGTGAAATCGTAGAAGGTGAGTCAAGTTAGAATGTGGATATAGTATAGGAGGCATGTTTGCACTCTGTTTCCATAAATACACTAGCGCATTTATATAATTTATACAATATAATATAATATATGTACAATATCAAAAATAACAATTAGTGTGAAATATACATCAATTGGTCACTAATGTTAATGTCTTCTTCAACAAAGAATATGAAATTCGAGAATGTGTGCACGTACAAAGCGCATAGATGCACATTCGTGAACGACGGTAAAGAATCTCTAAACCATCATGCCCCTCCCTTTGAATACAAACAGGTGTCTTTGCATTAAGATTTACATGTTACAATTAGATTCACCAAGATCGAGGGAACAGAACAAACACCCTTCGATCAATAAATCTATGTGTTGCATGAGAAGTACCCCGAAAACCGGCCTGTCTATTGGTCCCTAAGTCCCCGCCAATCCTAGTGGTCCTCGCTGTGCCCTGAGCTGAGCAGGCGCCAGGGCCGTCGCCCCGCGCCAAATTTTCCTCGCCGAAGTCCGATCATCGTGGATACTTGTTCTTCGGCTGGAACCCAGAAGAGCGCCTGCGGTCGTCCAGTCGTCCAGGAAGATGACCAATCCCTCTCTGGAGTTCCTTCTGATGCTGCTGCTCCTTATGCTCAGCTCTCCAGGCCGGGTCCACGGGATGCGAAGTTGAATCGGTTATTCGAAGGTACCAGGAGCCCTCGCTCCTGACGGGCGCTAATAGGCTCGCGGAAATGCAAGAAGCGTTAGGATTGGCTACTAATTCTTAGCGAGAACCTGGCTGGAGACGTTCCCATACGATAGATGGCTTTTATAGCCCCAATTCTAATTTCGCGAGAGATATTCCTTTACGGGAAGGCGAGGAGTTGTCTCGCCCCGCGAGTTACATTACAGACTCCCCCCGTCCTTCAACAAGGACCGAAGGTCCGCCTAGCGTATCCCCCAAGTACCTCTACTCGCTGCGTCTCCAATTAGGTATTTCTCAATGAAACAAGCACAACAAAACATAAGTGAAAAGGGATGACCTACCGATGTTAATGCAAGCATTAAATAAAAGGTGCGACAATAAACCAAGCTCCAATTAGCAATAGCTGTGACTGCAAGCGTATTCTCAAATTTCGTAATCCTTCCCGCAGACTTTCCTAAGTCTGAGATATTCCTTAATTAATAGATGGCTCGATAATGGGTCCTTCCTTGAATCGCTCCTCCGTTAGTCGTTAATGTGAGGGAGGTGAGGGATAATTAGCTGGCCGTGATATACAAGAAAAAAACAACGTTATCTATTCAGACTTCTTGTGCGTCCTAATCATTCGCTAGAGGCGATAATGATAGCACTAACTGTGCTGGTCGAAATAAACGTTAGTAATGTATGGCGCGAATCGGATGGTTTAATATATGAAGGGTAAACAGCAAGGAATCGTAATAGGTGGACACTCGGAAGGCGCGAGATTAGGCGCGGGATACGACGGTGGAAGAGATGTTCGCCCTTAGAATCTGCATTCGTGTTCGTATGCGTTTTCTTTTTCCTTCCATAGGTCCTGGCAGTTTTTGCAACTTCGCATGGTAACACTGGGTCCTCCGCAGTGGCGACAAAAGATCCGGCGTGCTTCGGGGCATCGTCCGAAGCTATGCCCGCGTCGGCGATAATTCCAGTAGTCCTCTCGTTGCAGCCTAGAGCTACAGAATCTTTGGTTGTTTCTACGCGTGACGGACGTACTCGGGTGGTCGAAACCTGGGGCCGGGGCGTTACGGCCGAGGAACACGTCCACTTGGTTGGCGACCGATCCGTCGTTCCACCGATACGTAAGCTCAGTGGCCCTCACGCACGGGACGGCGAATGTCATAGAGCATAGGCCGATCTTTGGTGAGGCGATAAATGGGTCGTGGATCCACGTCCAGCGGTGCGGGAGGGGCCTCCAGGGCCCCGGCATATAGGATTCTTTCCTCTCCCATCTGAATCACCTGGTCCATCATAACGGCAGGGGTTGGAGCTAGCTCGACCATGTTGACCGTGACGCCGATGGAACGCGTCAGCCGTGGGAAATACGATTCGGGAAGCGGAATCGGAATTAGAACTCAGAAACATAAGGATTCAGATTCTGCACATGCATTTTGCCAACTAATTTACCCTCAAGCGTGGAAAGTTCGACAACAAGCGGCGATAGTTGTTTAGAGAGAAAGAAAGGCCCATGAAACTTAGGTGCTAGTTTAGCAGCGCGATTCTGAGCTGCGTTCGATAATACATGCTGGCTTTTTACTACAAGATCGCCCACTTTGAAGGTGATACCTGGCGGTTCTTGTTGTAATATTTACTCTGCGTTTCGTGCGCTAATTCTAAATTCTCATTAACCCATTCGCGTATCAACTCCATATCGTGCATTCTTTTGCGCCATGCTTTAATTTCGGCGCGACTGGTTGGCTCAGTGTTGGTTTCGATCTAATTGCGACAATTTAAGGGAACTGGGTCCCGTCCGAAATTCAGAAATGCTGGTGAGGTTTGGAGAGAAGAATGATCCGCAGTATTATACGCGAAACGAAAATGCGCTAATGTCAAATCCCGGTGAGTATGACTCTATTGCTCAAACAATAGCCAAACATTCCCGCTCAGTCGTATGATAATTCCGTTCGGCAGGGATCAACGATCGACTCGCAAAGGCGATGACCCGTTCGACGCCCTCTATAGTTGCGTCAAAACCGCACCCAACCCTGTCCCACTCGCATCCGTCTCCAACACGAACGGCAACGCGAAATCGGGACAGGCTATAGTACGGGCCGTCGCAACGGCATCGCGAAGTAGCTCAAACGCTAATTGTTTCTCGCTAGTCCAACTCCACAGTTGCTCCTTCTTCAGGAGTTCCTGTAGTGGATCTGCCACGGTAGAATACTGGGGAATAAAACGGCGATACCAAGAGGTCATTCCTAAGAATGAGCGTAATTTCGTCACGTTAATGGGAGCGGGGTACTCTAAGATCGGAGCTATCTTATCCGGATCTACCTTAAGCCCCTCCCGACATACGCGAAAACCTAAATAACGAGCTTCCGTTTTACTAAACTCACATTTCTCGGGATTAATTGCCAGTCCTGCGTCGCGAATGCGCGTTAATATTTTCTCGATCCATTTTAAGTGTTCCTTGTAATCGGTGTTTACGATAATAATGTCGTCGAGGTAAGCGAACGCGTGTGGTTCCATTTCCGGCCCGATTAATTTGTCCAACAGACGCTGAAAAGTAGCGGGGGCTCCCGTGAGTCCGTAAGGCATTGGTTTGAAATGAAATAAACCGCGACCTGGTACCATAAAAGCGGTAAATTCTTTGCTCTTTGATTCCATCGGTATTTGGAAATATGCTTGGCTCAGATCGATGGTCGAGATATATTTGGCACCGAGTAACTTGTCTAGGATTCCCGTCATAATCGGCAACGGATACGCATCGCGTTTCGATGCGCTGTTAACCTTGCGAAAATCTAAGCAAAAACGATATTTTCGATTCGACTTTTTGACCATCACGATGGGACTTGACCATTCGCTAGAGGACGGCTCGATAATATCCTCCGCTAGCAGACGATCGACTTCTGTATCGATCGCTTCCTGTACCGGAGGTGAGACTCGATAATATCGTTGTTTGATGGGGCGATTATTTCCCACATCAATTTTATGTTCCGTCAACGAAGTCAAACTCTTGGCCTTGGTAGCCGGAGGCAAAACCTCTTGCAAGAAATTCGTGAGTCGAATAGGTTCTTCGGGAAGCAGATCTTCCAACCCGCAGCTACTGATTAGATTTTTCGGCCTTGCCGTTTTCGCGAAAGAATAACTACGCGAAGGTGAATCCAAGAAATGCCAAGTTTCCTCGCGATAATTGACCATGAGTCCAAATTGAGCGATAAGGTCTACTCCAATGATTAGAGGAGCTGCTAGGGTCTCGAGCACAAAACAGTTCACTTGGTGTGCCACGTCTTTAACTTGGAGCGATAAAGTTGCCACAGATTTGGCGGGGCAAGCTTGTCCGGATGCTAATGTGAAAAACGGTGGTGGCTCGAGCTTCTCGACGCTAATCAATGGACCGGATTCCTTAACCACGGTTCCGCTAATAAAACTGTATGTCGCGCCTGAATCCACAAGCGCTAACTCAGATAGTTTTCCGGCGATATTCACTTCCAGATTTAGTAGAGTAGGCTGCGATAATTTTGAGTGCATGGCGAAAATCTGTCCTTGCACGCGGGCCGCTATCTCGGAGAAAGGGATCGTTTTGGTACCGATTTATCGACCCCGTTTCGCGTTTCCCGCTTTCTTTTGAAAACGCGGGCATTTCTTAATAGTGACCGCTGGGTAACCACAGCGATAACAATGTAAGGTCGCGGGAGCCGGACAGGTCTTAGACTGATGCCCTTCCTCGCGACAATTCCAACAAACTCCGCTCGCGGGCAGATCAACCGCGGCTAGATTTCCTACTTCCTCGACTTCGGCAGATGGGTTCGTTTCCGCTTTCGTTTCCACTTGTTTCGCTGCCGGTGAAACCGGCGCTTTTACGGCGGCGATCGCGGCGCATACGGGGTCGGTACGACGGCTGGTTTTCTGACCGGGCGTCGTAGCCGCACCATAAGCGGTATATGGGAGCTGGTAAGCGGACGGTGTTTTTGGCGCGGGCACGCAATTTGCCTCCGCGCGAACCGCGGCCTGTACGAGCTCGAGAGTCGTGGAAATCGAGCTTAATTGAACACCCTGGCGTATCTGCGGGTGCATGTTATGATAAATGTGAGCGATCTGATCGGGTTCGCTTACCACTGGAGTTATTCGTAGGAAGATCCTCTGCATGCAGGTGACAAATTCGCGTACACTCTCGTTTGTTTCCTGATGGCGATAATAGGCAGCTTTCCGGAGCGTGAATTGATCATCCGGATTCGCGAAGTATGACAACATGTGAGCTTCAAAAGCGTCAGCCGTATTCCATTTGTCTCGATTCGCCTCGAACCAATCGGCGGCGTGGCCTTCCAGAAAACTCGGAATACATAGCAAAACCGACCGATCGGGTAATGAATAATCTTGTCGCAATCGTTGTAGTTTATTGACAAATGTTCGAACGTCTTCCTGCGGTGTTCCTTTGAATTTCATTCCCGATCGCCGTAATACGTTGAAGACGTAATCAACTGCGGCACTAGATCGGCTGATCGGACCGGGCTGGAAAATTGTTGAATCATGCCCAAGGTCGGACAGATTCGGTAATGGAAAATAAGGCGACGTCGTTCGCTGGGGCGTTGCTCGAGTCGCATTCAACGGCGGCGGAAAATTTTGACTGGTCCCGGATGAACCCGGGGCGATATTTGGCCCGAAAATCGGTGCTAACGGCGGCGGGTCGAGGGGCGCTACTGGAGGAGGACTACCGTGGAACAAGCCGGACGGAGAGTCCGGTGATGTATAATTCGGGGCTGCGAGAAACTGCGGATTTATGTTGTTCTGACCGGGCGTTCCTTGGCTAGATGGCTCATTAACGTGGAGCCTAAATCCAGGGGATCTGCCACCCGCGGAAGATTCTCGACGCTCTATTTCCCCGCGAATTACTTCGATCGGCAGATTCCTCAGCCGGTCGTGCACCGCGTTAGGCTCAGCCATTATTTACCGTAGGCGTCTCTATTCGCGTGAATGTTTACGTTTCTTGCGCGAGTTCCGACGACGCGGTCGACACCGAGCTTATTGTACTTGAACGCTAATGTGATCGAGTAACGTATTTACACGCGACAACAGACTGTACTCAATAACTCTTTCTTCCAAATCTCACCAACCGACAAGCAACGATAATATTACGAAATCCAATTTCAAATTTCATTTACTCTAAAAATTACTCAAACCTTATCCTCTGGATTCTCGACTTCTGGGCTGTGAACAGAACATACACGAAATATGGTTTCGCGAGAGAGCTGGGCAAATTGGATATACGACAAATGCGCTAATGGTTCGAATTTCAATTTCAAATCGAACCCACCAAATGAGACTTGCTTTCATCCCTTAGGGACACACAACAACGGTATAATACCAGATAAATAATTTCGACAACTTTGAATAAATATGAATAAATAATAACAATCACAATTATTTGTAACAATGGACACAGACTTCAAGTATTTACAATATGGCACTGTCTCACAGGTAATCGCCTGTGCGAGAGTACTGAATTCAATTATTTACAATTTTACTAAACAGTTTAGGTGAAAGTCCAATTGGTTATAATAACCTCAACAATAATTACTGGGTCTCGTTAAAGTAATAGTCGTATATTCGCTCAGTTCAATCGTTCACAGTTCATACGATAGTATACCATAAATGACAATAATCAACAATCCAGTTCAACATAATAAATATCATCAATTGCAGATTTAGTAATTCATGATCAAATTCTCAAATCATCAATATACCGTAGCCGGGGAAAATAGTCCCCAACCAACACTAGCCAACCGTAAATTTCCGCGAAAAGATAACCGACCCGAGGACTACGAATCCTGGGTCTAAAAATAGCCACGCGGGTACTCGAGGCTCGGGGTTTCCGTCCCGTCCTCACCCTTGAAACGTGACCGCTCTGTTTACAATAATGCCTGCCTGCGCGTAACCGTTCTGACTACGCTCGACTCGTCTCAAGGCCCGTACGTTGGGCGCCAATTTGTAAAGGAATTTCTTCCGGCCGCGAAATCTGGTTCGCCGGAAGAAATTCGGGAAAGCAAGGAAAGAAAGACACAAGGCGACAGAAGCAAGAACGGGACACAAACTAAAGACAGTCTCTATTTTACTTTTTGAGGGAGACTCGACTCGAAAGTATTTTCTCTCTTAATTCCCCAATTCCTCTACACTTCGGCCGAGAAGTCCTTCCGATAATGCTGAACTCGTACTTAGCCAAAATCCGAACACAACCGCGAAATTGGGCGCCAGGCACCAAAGTGCCAACAACGTTGATAAACTACTGAAAGTTTTAGTCAACGCGAAAATAGAGTTCAATCGGCAAGAAAATTCCCGGGCGGATTCCCAGGCTAGTCAGGAACGCGAGGAGAGCAGGTGGATTCGGCGAGAGAGCTAGGCAGAACGATTAAATGCGACAATAGTTTCTTTATTCGAATATTCGAATACTTGGACAAAAAAGATTAGAGGCGACGCACGAGGCCGGTGTACTGCGGCTCGTGCGTGGCACGCGTCCGTTAGGTGATGACGCAACAGATATTTGGTCGCAGAAGTCGCAAAG
Organism: Crossocerus cetratus; assembly: GCA_963675795.1. NCBI lineage: Eukaryota > Metazoa > Arthropoda > Insecta > Hymenoptera > Crabronidae > Crossocerus > Crossocerus cetratus. The sequence continues at coordinate 2,438,309 of CAVMBF010000001.1, forward strand.
TTACAATACGCAGGTGGTCGGCACGAGCCTAAATCGCGATAATTAACCGGAAAAGTATTTTGCACGAATATGCCGCGATAGATGAAGTGAAACAAATGGGCTCGACAATAATAACGATAATGATAGTGGCCCGTTGTAGACGGCACATAAGCCTGCAGGAAGGTCACCATTTCATACACAAATCGAAGTAGAGATCGCGAGAAAACCCAAAATTCGCTTGCAGTCAGCGTAAAGAACAGAGATCGCCAGAAGGGCGGAAAGGAAGCGAGCATCGGGCTGAGACTTCTTACAAAAGGGAAGTCTCACGCAAAAGCCCGCCGTTACAAGATTCGCTTGCCGCAAATGTCTGGTTATTAGCCGGGCGCTAATACAACTCTCGAACGGAGACAATCCTGGTACGCTCGTTCGTCCTTCCTTCCTTCTCTACGACGCAAGTTCGGTAGTTTAATGGGCGCTAATTACGATAATTACGGTTACGACTGCTCGCACGCACGCTTCTACAACGAGTGCCGGTCCTAACGCGCTTCGCTAGCCGTTCGCTTACGACCCCTTTGTCCCCGAAAACCGGCCTGTCTATTGGTCCCTAAGTCCCCACCATTCCTAGTGGTCCTCGCTGTGCCCTGAGCTGAGCAGGCGCCAGGGCCGTCGCCCCGCGCCAAATTTTCCTCGCCGAAGTCCGATCATCGTGGATACATGTTCTTCGGCTGGAACCGAGAAGAGCGCCTGCGGTCGTCCAGTCGTCCAAGAAGATGACCAATCCCTCTCTGGAGTTCCTTCTGATGCTGCTACTCCTTATGCTCAGCTCTCCAGGCCGGGTCCACGGGATGCGAAGTTGAATCGGTTGTTCGAAGGTACCAGGAGCCCTCGCTCCTGACGGGCGCTAATAGGCTCGCGGAAATGCAAGAAGCGTTAGGATTGGTTACTAATTCTTAGCGAGAACCTGGCTGGAGACGTTCCCATACGATAGATGGCTCTTATAGCCCCAATTCTAATTTCGCGAGAGATATTCCTTTACGGGAAGGCGAGGAGTTGTCTCGCCCCGCGAGTTACATTACAATATATATGTACACCGCGCACTATGCTCGAGCCCAATTGAACGACCGTTCCGGATCGCTCGATTAGCTGATGGCAACGAGCGCTGCGCAGCCCTACCCCTGTATTCCCTACAGCTTTTCCTATCTAATCCCTCAGTAAAAACTTCAACCAGATCTACATAGAATGGAATGGAATAGAGCGAGGGGAAGAGCAGAGAGGAGGCAGGAGGGAGGTGGGGGAGGGAGGTGGGAGGTGGGAGGTGGGAGGTGGGAGGTGGGAGGTGGGAGGTGGGAGGTGGGATGAGAAAGAGGAGAGTCGAGGGAGCGGCCAAGGGAGAGGAGAGAGAGGAGGGGCGAGAAGAGGAGTGAGGAGAGGAGAGAGGAAAGGGGGGAGGAAATAGGAGAAGAAAGAGAAGAGGAGAGAGAGGGGACAAGGGAGAGGAGAGAGGAAAAATAAACAAAATAAATTGCTTAATTTAGTTTGACTAATGAATGGAGATTGTTTAATTGTATCAATAAATAAATACATTGTTTAATTTATAACAATACAAATTGATCAATTTACAGGTATAAATTATTATTCCACCAAAAATTTTCACGAATAAATGCAAATAAATGAAGAAATTATGAATTGTTTAAATTTGTGACAGAGACGACGGAGACGGAGACGGAGAAGACGTTTCTTAATAAAAACAGCTATTTTTAAGGTCCTATATCTCCACAATGGCTGAACCAATTGTCAATAACAAATATGGAAATTTGTCGCCCTGACATAGCCTTTCAAACAATGTTTGCAAAAATTGCAATTTTTAATTTATTTATGCAGTTTGAACATTGTAAAAACCCGTACTTATTGGTTCTGGGAAAGATACAAGTTCTGTCTTTCTTTGTACTTGGCCCGAGACAAGACCTTGTCTTTTGATATCTAAGAGAACGGGAATGCCCAGAAAATATATACAAACTCATCCAAAGCTATCTGGCTGGGAGGAGTGTTATACTAAGCACTGCCAACGATAGCGTCGAGCGCTCTGTAAACAGAGGATGCCCGCTGGGTTCGATACTAGGTCCAAATTTTTGGAACTTGGTATTCGATAACCTACTGCGGACACTATTCGAGGCTGAATACGAACCGATAGCCTATGCGGACAACCTCGCAGTGACTACTGCTGGATAAAGTAGAAGCGAGATAGAGAGGAAAGCGAATCTTCTGACACAGCTTACCACGGCATGGTGTCGGAAGCATAAGCTTCAACTATGCGAGCAGAAGTCGGAAATGCTCCTGCTAAAGGGCTTTCTGGACGTACAGCGCCCGCCCTCTGTCAAATTGTCAGAGAGAAATCTCAAGATGACAACCACAGCAACCTACCTGGGTCTCCGCATAGGGACTAGGTTCAACTTTACGCCTCACGTCCAGTATATCTGCAACAGAGCTAAAAAGAGTTACGTCTGCATGGCTCACCTTGCAAAGGCTAAATGGGGCTTGAATTACCGTACCCTAGCGACAATATACTCTGGAGTATTTATACCAGTTATCGCCTATGGCGCAGCTGCCTGGGCCGACAATGTTAACAAATGGCACATTAAACGACTGCTACAAGCTCAGAGACTGGCTCTGTTGCGACTTATAAAAGCGTACAGAACAGCCTCGACTGATGCAATTGCAATTATTGCAGGGCAAGCCCCTGTGGACTTAAAGCTGTTAGAAAGGAGGGCTAAGTACCTCCTTAAACATAACTTTTTATGTCAACTTTCGGGAGATAGCTTTGAACCTTGTGCTCTAAGCAAGGATGAGACAGAGTCCCTCATGGGCACAATATGTACAGAGACGATTCGCACCTGGCAAGACCGGTGGACATCGTCTTCAAAAGGGCGCTTGACGCAAGAATTTTTCGAGGACGTTTGTGCCAGGCTCCAAGCAACTTGGATCAAGCCTAACTACTACGTCACTCAGTTCCTATCTGGCCATGGGAATATACGGGGCAAACTTCAATCATTGAAACTGATTGAAGACCCACACTGTAGCTGCGGCGAGACCGAGACAGTGAGACACATAATTTTGGACTGCAAATTAATCGAAGGCTTCCGAGAAGTCCTGGCACGAAATGTACGGAGTTGCAATGTATCCTGGCCCTGCGGGCTCAAGGAACTAGTCAACGAAGACATCTATCGATGCTTCGCAGGATTCTGCAGAAAAGTGCTAGCCTACAGGGAGGGCGAGGCACTCAAAAATCAGACACAATAGCACTCTAAGTGCAAAAACAAACTGTACCTGAATCGCGGGCATGACACGGCATGTAAACAGGTACAGTCTCGTACATCCGAACACCTGATGCACTAGAAATGTGCAAAAGCAAATGCACACCCGCAAGAGACTGAGCTTAGCGCTGGCAACTCTGCCTCCTCGTGGACCCCGCTGTCAACGTCCCATCTTCGAATTACAGATGGGGCGGCTAAACGAGTTGCTCTCCGTAGTGAGCAGTCTGCCTCCCTGAAAACCTGGCAACAGGTAGGGAGGGTTTTTCCGAGCCCGGGGGAAGCCTAACACCTATGCTTCCCTCTCTTGTCAGTAAAAGTAGCTAACTTCCATCTTCTGTAATAGGCGATTAGCCTTGGAACAGAAAGCCGGCCTTGAGCCCCGAGGGCTGATACACAATCATTGTCCCTATCTACTTATTTCAGCAACAGAAATGCAACCGTTACATCTGAATTCGACCAAGTAAGAAAAACTGTTTCAAAAGGATACCCACAAGGGTCAATAATAGGACCTATTGCATGGAACTATGTAATGGACGAATTGCTCTCAGAAAGTGTGGAAAACTGTGAGTACATAGCATATGCCGATGATTTGCTAATTATAATAAAAGGTGATAGTAGAAAAGAAATAGAACGAAACGCTGAGAAAGTAATAAAGGTCGTTAAAAAATGGACAATAAGGCATAAATTAGAAGTGTCGCAAACTAAATCATGCGTGATGTCACTCAAAGGACTTAATAGAACTAATCGAAAACCTGTAGTAAAATATAAAGGAATAAATTTAACATTCGTAAATAAAGTAAAGTATCTCGGAATAATATTAGACGAAAAATTAAATTTTATAGAACACAGCAAGTACATACGAGAAAAAGCTAAAAATATAATGGTAAAAATTATCAGAATAACACGCCCAAAATGGGATTAAAGAATAGAAATAGAAACTTAATGTACGAATGTCTCTTCTGTCCCATACTGACCTATGGTGCAGGAGCGTGGTCATCAGCGACTACAAACACGCACGTGCTAAGGCACATAAACTCTGCGCAGCGTTTTGCTCTATTAGCAATAAGTACCGCATGCAAAACAGTTTCCACACCAACACTTCAAGTTATTACAGGTAAAATGCCCATAGATTTAAAGATAATAATGCGCGGATTAATGTATAAAGTCAAGAAAAATAAAGCAATAAATTGGGAGAACTATCAACATACACCAGTGCACACTACAGATCAAACACAAATCACGAAACACTATAAGGAAGAGGAGCAAAAAATCATGAAACATATGATGGTCAAGTGGCAAGAGCGATGGCAAAATTATTACCGCGGAAGAATAACGAATGAATTTATCCCGAAAGTTGACTATCCACTCACAAACAGATGGTTCTTACCAGGGCTCAAACCGACATTCATTTTGGTAGGGCATGGATCACTGAATATTTACTTACATAAAATTAAAAGAGCGCCTACTCCGAAGTGTAAGTTTTGTATATATCAAGACGAAACAATAAAACACATTTTGTATCATTGTCCTAATTACGAAGAAAAAAGACCAAAATACTTACAAGATATGATACAAGACATTGCAGCAAACAAGGATAGAAGACTAGAAGAAAATATAGACACTGGAGAAAAATACAAGAACTTTATACAATTTGTCAACGAAGCTTACAAAATACGAGACAAGGAATAAAGAATAAAAAAAAATAAAAGAGATAGTAGAAATCAGTCTGCCTCCTCGCGGCAGGGACGGGCAACGACTTGGAAACGAGTCGGCAAAAGACTGCGAATGAAATATTAATGATTAAGAAAAAACACAATTTAAAAAATTTAAAAACGAATAACGAAGCAGAAAGCAAATAAAGAAGACGTAAATACGCGGGGATGAGCCAAAGCTCGAGGGCCGCAAGTTTCAGAGAACTTAATGAAAAAAAAATGTCCCTATCTACTGGTGGATGGGTGCACACCCCGGAGGACGGAGGAGGCCACCAGCGCAACCAAGGGCGCGGTGGCCATTTTCTCGTTAATCGGGAAAAATGGACCTTGGTGAGCTGGCTCCCCGGAAAGGGAGACGCCGTTGGGGTTGGAAAAGGAGACGCCGCAAAATGCGGCTGCCGCTCCCAAGTACAAGCACCACGGCGTCCCTGGAAAGGGAGACGCCGAACGGACTTAGAAAGGGAGACGCTGCCGGCCTAACAGCCGTAGGGACTCCTAAGTATAAGTTCCGTTGCGTCCCTGGAAAAGGGAGACGCCGTCAGGGAGAGAAAGGGAGATGCCGTGGGCCGAATGGCCACCGCTCCTAAGTACAACCCACGCGGCGTCCCTTAGAAAGGGCGATGACGCCATTGCCAAGCCCTCGAACGATAGGTGACCAACCGAGTCCGAAGAGGAAAGCACCCACATGGTTCGTGATGCGCCCATACAGTCCTCACAGCTGGACCGCTAGCCTCTCACGTTCAAGACAGGCTCCACCTCCAAGTGGTATCCGCCGGCAAACCCGGCCTTCTGTGCTAACAGTTGGTCGGGGCTAACGGAGCTATGTCGCAGACTGCAAGCGCGGTTCGCCGCGCTGGTGCGATCTCGAGCGCTCGCCTTGCAGGCGGACGGGCTAGCATCCCCGAGCTGCTAGTCTGTCTGCGGCGTCAACACTGCGTAATCCACTGCAAGGCCGCGAGGCGATGTTGGTCCAATTGAACCTCATCTGGTGCCTCTCATGCGGCCGAAACCATATAGCCTTCCCAGCCTCCATTGAACGCACTAAGGACGGCGAAGTTTTTCCCTCGGGAATCCTCCTCGACCACTCGGCGGGGGCCGGGTAAGGCGGTAGCGTTGTCAGCCTGCCAGAGAGTATTGACGGAGTCCCCGAAAGGGACCGCGCTCTCGGTAGAGGCAGCGCTAACAAATGGCCACTAGAGAATAGGTGGCAAGGCTAACTCAATAGTAGCACTGGCCCGCCGGCGGGAACCCCGCCTGCACAGAGGTATAGATCAGCCATGGGGATTGGCTGTTAACCCCCTGCGCGTTTGCCGTGCTCTGCAACCCGTATCGTCGGAAAAGCGGATCCTGGGATCTGAGGAGGCCCCTCTTTTGGGTTCGGAGGGCCCCTCCAATAAGTACCTTTGGCCACAGCTTCGACTAAACGGGAGGTCAGCCGAGAAAAGTAGCCCTATGGCTGACCAATCGGCTAGGAAACGCTTGTACGAGCGAATTCCAAGTGGGCGAGGAAGCGGGCAGTGGAGTCTCGGGAGACCCAGTCGGCCACTGCAAGCGGACTATAGCCTGTGCGTAAGCCTAACCCGGCAGCCCCTCTCGCGGCATTGCGCCGTTGCACGAGGGCTACTGTCTGGTTCCACATGAGGGTCCAAGGAGGCTGGGCAGCGCTGCAGGACGAATAGAAAAAGCAAATGGATGATGATATAAACACACCATTGTCCCCGGAGGGGACGCATGAGATGGATACGGAAACGTTGCCCTCCGGGGCGACGACCAATCCAGTGCCCTCGAAAGAGGCCAAAGAGAGGACGCCCGTGGATGTGCTTCCTGACAAGGAAGCTGCCACGTTGGAACGCCCTCAGGGGCGCTCCAGGCGCAAAAGTCGAGTGGACGTGCCGCCGGTAGAGGCGACTGCCACTCGGGAGCTCTCGAAATGGAGCTCCAAAGGGAGGAAACGGCCAGCGGAACCAGACGTGGAACCGCAGGCCGAGGTGACGCATCGCGCCACCAAAAAGAAGACGAAGACGAAGGCGAGACAGAGCTGGAGTCTGGGCGTAAGGCCACCGCCTAAGTCTACCTCCAATACGGATACCGGGGAGCTAACGGAGGCAGCCCTCGGAACATCCGCAACCGGGTCGAAGCCGGCAAAGCTGTCGAAAGAGAGGAAAACCTCGATCGTCCAGGGCGAACCCAAGGCAGGCCAACCAGCCAGCCAGGGTGCCCGCCCCAGGATAACGAGGGAAGCCAGCTCTAATGGCCATTCCGCGGCGAGCTCACCGGCGCGCCAGCGTGACCGCAAGGAGCAGGAGGCAATGCGCCTCCAACCCCCGAGCCATTCCGCGGCAAACCCGTCGGCAAGCCAGCGTGACCGCCATGTAGCGGCACCGGCGACGACCAAGAACCAAAAGCGCAAGGCCCGCTTGGCCAGGAAAAAGGCTGCAGTTAAAGCCGAATCCGAGACGGCCACAACCCGTCTGGACGAGGTGATGGCCAAGGCCCAGGCCCATGAGGAGGCCCTGCAAAACCTCTTGCTGAAACCTTCTAGGAAGGTAAGCAAAGTGGTTGCGGGCCATGTCATGAACCAATTTTCCGCACTGACCGGCCTTCTAAGGGTAATGCTCCAACACGGGGCAACCCTGGAAGGACGTCTGACGGCGCTCGAAGCTGCGAGAGTATCGCAGCGCGCCGTTAAGACAACGGTCGAGAAGTCGCTGAACCGAGTTGCCAAGCAATTCGAAGAAACGCCTTCAGCGTGCACCAAGGCTGCGAAGCCTGGTACCAGGCGGCCAAAGGAAGCGCAAGCTCCCAGGCCAGCTACTTATAGCTATGCCCAAGCGCTGAAGACAGCAAGTGCGAAGACCGGGTGTACCACCGACTAAGGAGGTCAGACCACTTCACGTGGTCAAGATCTTCCCGGAGTCGGTTGAAAAGTACCAGAACAGCGAAGCTACCAAGCGAGCTGTTCTGCAACTGATGAAGCCCTCGAGGGAGAAGATAGCCGTCAAGTCGGTTCGGCGCATCCACAGCAATGGGATCGCCATCGAAACCGAGGAGGCAGCTCACCTCGAAGCGTTTACGGCGAGTACGCTACTCCGGGACGCCGGGGAAAGAGAAACCCGACCCTCGGATCTTCCACGTGCCCAGTGAGATCACCCTGGAGAAGTTTGTTTCTTGTATAAAGAAACAAAATCTCCGTAGCCTCTCGAAAAAGGTCAGAGAGGAAATGGCCGCAGCCGTTAAGCTGAGGTTTAAGACCTCGACAAGGGGTCCCGTGGCTGGGACAGAGACGAAGGCAACGCCCAAGTCCGAGTCCGGGTCAAAACTGAAGCCCGTGGTTGGAACCCCAGTAGGCAAGGCAGCCACTAGTACCTCGACCTGGGTGATCGAGGTCCCGCCGGAGATGCGATCCTACATCCGGGGACAGGGCGACCGGGTGTTCGTCGAGTGGGCGTCTTGCCGTGTGCCAGATTTCCACTCCGTCACCCGGTGCTTCAAGTGCCAGAGATTTGGACACCTGTCCAAATTCTGCAATGCCGCAGCCAGTGTGTGCGGTCACTGCGCCGAAACGGGGCATACCACTGCCGACTGCAAGCAGAAGGGGCGGGCTCCGGTCTGCTCGAACTGCAAGCGAGTCGGCAAGCAGCACAACCACGGGCTTATGAGCAGAAGCTGCCCATCGTACAACGAGGCTATCCAGTTGGTGAAGTCACGCACCACCAATGGATAAAGAAGCCCGTTGCTCGCGTCTAAGTAGCAGGTTACGAATATTGCAGTTGAATATGCAGCGTTCAAGAACTGTTACAGACGAACTTCGTGTCGCACTTGAACGACTAGACATTGATATCGTGCTCGTCCAGGAACCGTATAACGTCAAAGGCGTAGTTACGGGCTTGGGAGTCACGACACGCCTTTACACGGGCGGAGGGACGGAGGTGATGACCGCAATCGCGGTCCGGAACCCATCTCTCACAGTCGTGAGTCTCTCGCACCTGAACGACGGGCACATCGTCTGCGTGCACACGAAAGTAGAGAATACGGACCTGTATCTGGTCAGTCAGTACTTTCAATTCTCTGACGAGATAGAGAGCAGCCTGACAAGATTTTATCGGGCCCTACAAGCGAACGGAACGGGTCGAATCGTGCTGGGGGCCGATGCCAACGCCAAGTCTCCCCTATGGGGAGCGGCGGCAGCAGACGCCCGAGGAGAGGCGCTCGAAGAGCTCCTCTCAATGCACGGCCTGTGTGTTCTGAACGAGGCTGGCAGCATGGCAACATTCTCCAGCTCGTGCGGAGAGTCATATATCGACGTTACAGTGGCAACGCTCGATGCAGCCGGACTGGTTCGAAGCTGGGAAGTCAGAGATGACCTTACGTCCAGCGACCACCGTGCTATTGCTTTTGAGCTCACCCTCGAACGCACTGAAGAGGATCAGCCCCGAGAGGGGCGTTTCCCCACAAGGAAGGCCGACTGGCCGGACTTTGAGAGAATCCTCGAGGAGCAACTGCGGGACCTCCCTCCACTGGTCCTTTCCGGACCGGAGAAGACAGAGGCACGCGCGACACAGATTGAGCAATCAATCGTCGCAGCGTGCAACGCCGCGATGCCCCCGAGGAAAAAGCGCGGATGAGCCGTCCCCTGGTGGAGCGATGAGCTCACGAGACGAAAGAAGCGCATCTATAAATTACGGCGCGCCTTTCAGTCCCTAAGAGATGCCGGCCTAAAGGCGGCCAAGCACGACGAGTACCTCGAGGAGAGAAAGTCGTACATGTCCGCTATTAGAAGCGCAAAGTTACGAAGCTGGAACGCTTTCGTAACGAAAGAAGGAAACAAAGAGCCATGGGGCCTTCCCTACCGCATCGCGATGGGTAGGCTCAGAACTGAGGCTGCGATGAGCAACCTCCGTACCACGGACGGTCATACGATGACGTTGGAATCCACGGCTAAGACGCGCCTACACGCGCTAATTCCGGATGACAACTCGGAAAGCGACTCGCCCGAACAGGCACTCCTGCGAGAGGAAGCTGCTGCTCTGCCCTTAGTGGACGACGATTCGCCGTTCACAGGAAGGGAATTTGCAGCGGCAGTCAAGACTCTCAAGAACGGGAAGTGCCCCGGGCTGGATCGCGTAGAGGTTGAAGTAGTTAAGCGATTGCCCCTGTCGGCAAAAATCGCCCTGCTCGACCTTTACAACGCGTGCCTTAAATATGGGGTGTTCCCAACCCGCTGGAAACATGGCTCAACCCGAGCCCTGTTAAAGGCGACAACAAAACCAGTTGCTGACCCTAAATCGTATCGACCGATCTGTCTGTTGTCGATACTGGGCAAAGTCCTCGAGAAGCTAATGCTAAAGAGGCTAGAGCCCGTTTTCCTTCAAGCACCATACGTATCCGATCGCTAATACGGCTTCCGCCGCAGGAGATCGACCGAACACGCTTTGGTTGCGTTCCGCGAGGCGGTGGCTAGTAGGCCGGAGAAGTATGTGCTAGGTCTGGCTTTCGACATATCAGGGGCGTTCGACAACGTTTGGTGGCCGAGTGTGATGAGTAATCTCAGAACGCGCGACTGCCCCAGAAACCTGTATGGCCTTATGACGAGCTACTTCGCGAAACGGGTTGTGTACATCGTGTCCAACCACGGAATAGTGAGCAAGCAAGTCACGAAAGGTTGTCCGCAGGGGTCTATCCTCGGACCCAGTTGCTGGAACCTCGTATTTGACGGGGTTTTAAAGCTCCTGGAAGGAGAGGAGTTCCATTGCGAACCAGTAGCGTACGCCGATGACCTGCTTGTGATAACCTACGGGAAGTCGCGAGCAGAGATCGAGCAAAGAGCGCAGTGGGTGGTAGACGGAGTCTCTGGGTGGTGTTCATCTCAGAAGTTAACTCTATCCGCCACCAAGACCGAGATGATCCTGTTCAAAGGCAGGCTGGACAGGGAAAGACCCCCAGCGGTCCGGGTAGATGGCAGACGGCTACCCCTTCAGGATACCATTCGGTACCTCGGGGTAGACATAGACGCTGGTGTTGGGATAACCACCCTCGTCAAGAGAGTCCGCGCTAAATGCCTGCTAACCTTTAACAAGTTGGCGGGTATTGCAAGAGCAAATTGGGGACTGGGGCATTGCGCCATGAGTACCATGTACAAAGGCGTGTTTCTCCCGGTTGCCACATACGGAGCCGCGGGGTGGGCAGACCTACTAAACGCACATACCAGGCGTAGCCTGGAGAGTGCGCAAAGGCAGGCGCTACTCCGTGTCACTAAGGCCTATATAACGGTCTCCACCGATGCAGTTTGCGTGATTGCAGGTGCGATTCCGATAGACTTGGTGTTACTCGAAAGAGTAGCTATGTTTAATGCTCGTACGCTCAAAAGCATTGAAGTCGGCGATTATCGCCTAAGCCATGACGAAATGGTCGAGAACAAAGTCTCGAAAGGCACGGTGAAAACCAACGTCCGTAGAGCCGTTCGAGACATGTGGCAACTGAGATGGGAGACGTCGGTGAAGGGCCGTACTACGTACGGATTCTTCGAGAGCGTCTCCACAAGACTCGAGGCACGTTGGGTCGAAACTTGTTACTACGTAACTCAGTTCCTCAACGGCCACGGAGATTTCCAGGCCAAGCTATTTCAGTTTGCCCTGGTTAGGGACGACAAGTGCGGCTGCGGCGCGACGGAAACGTCGAGCCACGTGCTGCGCAGTTGTCCCAAGTACCAAACAGCGCGAGAATGCCTGATGCAGGCTGCCGCCGACGAGGGGCTACTATGTCCCCTGACGGATAGGCTGCTCGTGTCCGAACAAATGTTCAAGGCATTTCGAATGTTCGCAGCCGAGGTACTCAAGGCAAAAGAGGACAAGCGAAGGGAAGACCGGGCTGCAAGACGTAGTCCGCCCGACTGAGTACAATTAGTTATACAGCTGACCAAAAACGTACGTGACGCGTTTTACCGCAGGGGGTACTGAGCGAAGAGAGCTTCGGCTCTCTGCCCGGCTACCGGTGGTGGACTACACCGCGGTCCCCAGTCGGCCGACCAGTGTAGTGCTCGGCACATCTTTAACTGGTACCTCGGGAGTGGATCTTGAAAGAGAGCCCCACCCGCAAGGGTGCTGATCCACAACAGGGTTGGACTCGAGGGGGCGTGCGGTTTCGGCCTCTCCATTAGGAGAGGCCCTTGGCACATGAGACCGATAGGAGGCGAGAGAAGCCGGTATAGCCGCAAGGCCAAGGTACGGCGCCGCCTCTTCGAACATCCAGAGGTCGGGAACTCGTCGTAACAACAAATGTCCCTATCTACTGCCCGCAGGGGTGGCTGATGCGTGCAGCCACCGGGGAGTAGCGTCCCTACGGGTTCCCGAGCTCCCTTCACCACGCACAAATACACACATACACACCTGACACAAACATACTCTGGGCAGTTCTGCGGGGTTGACGGGCCGGTTCGCCGCGGGGTCTCGGTTGCGGGCCTGCCAGAGGGTACCGGGCATAAACCGGGTTCTGGCACTCCCGGGCCGTTCGATAGTACAGGGGCCCGGGTCGGTGTAACCGACACGGCCTGGCTGCCCCACCAGCGAACAAAAAATCTCGCGTCATGCTGTAGTGCCGAGTGGCGTCCGGAGGAGTCCCTGCAGCATGGCGCGGGGGGCTACCCTGAGGCTACTGGAGGCTTCTGCTTCCGAAGTGCTTTGCGGGGGGTCGGCCTGGCTTTCTCGCTGAATAATAACCCGGAGTTTACACGCGCGCAAACATGCACTTATTCTTAAAACAAATACACATACACACATACACACACAAAACAAACATACATACTTATACTTACACAAACAAGCAAAACACATTAAATACACATAAAACCAAACAGAGCATAACAAACATGAAAAATGGACTCTAAAAATGAAAATACTTTAAAAGTACCAACTAAGACTACCCCTGGTCAAGAAAACCTAACTCAAAAAATTAATTTAGACAGGTGGGAGGTTGATATCTATCCTCAGGACGTAGACATGGACATGGATGCCCAGGTGATGCCAGCTCCTGGACCAAGCCGAAGGGGATCACTCCCTTCTGTTTATTCTGAGAGCAGCGTTCGAATGTCGACTAAGCGAAGGAGAAAGCTCCCTGAGGTGGATCCCCAGGATGAACAAGAGAGCAGAACCGAAGAAAATGAAACAATAATGTTTTTGAAGAAGACTCGTGCTGATCTTGAAGTGTTTCTATTCAATGATGTGAATAAAATAAGTAAAGCTTCTATAAAATTTATTTTGAATAAATTCAGTGATGTTGAGAGTAAGGCAGTTGAGAACTTAGTAATTACCGAAAAAATGGTCGACAAATTAGTAAAAAGCAGTGAAACAAAGAACATGCCAATGGCGGGGAAAACATATTCTTCAGCGGTCTGTAGTAGACAAGAAAAACGACTAGAAAATGATAATACTGAAACAGTAATAATTAGAGCGAGTGAAACAAATAAATCAGATACGAGTGAGACTATAAAAGACAAAATTATGGTTATACTAGAACCTGTTTAGAATGAAATCAAAATAAAACGAATCAGAAAAATAAGTGATAACGGAGTAGTCATTGAATCGGAAGATCTTTCAAAATGGAATATAATGTCGATACCTAGTCTAGCAGCAAAAGGGCTAAAAATGGAAAAACCAAGAAAATTTGGACCCTCAATAATAGTATTTGATGTTGATAAAAAATTAACAAAAGAGAACATAAAGCAAGACTTGTGGAACAAAAACTTAAAACAATTTCAAGAAATTAAAAAAGAGTATGATAACGGGACAATAATAAAATTTAATACAAGAAGTAAAGATCCTAATGCTGTAAACTGGGTAATAGAAGTTCCTGGCGTAGTATATACAAAATTAATGCAGACAGAAAGAGTATATCTAGATTTTAAATGGCACAAAATTAAAGAATTTCTCAATATAATGAGATGTTATAAATGTCTAGGATATGGCCATACGTCAAAGCATTGTAGAGAAAAAGAGCAGATATGCGAACACTGCTCAAATGAAGGCCATTTAATGAAAGATTGCCCTAAAAAGGGTGAAAAACAAGAATGTATTAATTGCAAAAGATCCAAGAGAAAAGATACAATGCATAGCTACAGAAGTAATACTTGTCCTGAATACATAAAGCAGCTTGAGTTATACAAAGGAAAAATTAAATACTAAAAAAACGGCTATACAAATCCTTCAGATAAACGCGCAACGATCGATAAATGTAGCTAACGAAATTCGAGAACTAGCAGAACGAAAAAATATTGATGTTATAATGGTACAAGAACCGTATTCCTTCAAAGGTAAAGTTAAAGGTTATTCTTCAGTGTCAAATACAGTAATTGCGGCAGAAGGACCAAATCCAATGGCAGCAATAATTATCCGAAACCAAAAAATAGTAGCAACAAAATTACAAACTTTATGTACCCAACACATGGTTTAGGTAAACGTTAGCACGGGCGAGGGCGATCTTAACCTGGTCTCTTTATATTGTCAGTACTCGCACAGCATAGAGGGTTATCTCGACAACCTAGAACAAGAATTAGAAAAAACTAACAACTACGGTACTATCATTTGTATGGACGCCAATGCTAAGTCGACACTGTGGTATAGCGGAATGGCTGACGAAAAAGGTGAAAAACTAGAGGACACCATAATAACAAAACATCTGTACATAATGAATAAACCAAACAACCCTCCAACGTTTTGGAACGTCCACGGTAGTACAAATATAGATGTGTCACTTTGCACACGCAATTTGGCCGGTAACATATATAATTGGGAAGTCAAAGACGACTGGTGCAACAGCGATCACAGCTGTATCTATTTTAAGGTAAAAGACGAAACGAATGTCCCAAGACATGTACTAAAATCCGATCAATATAACATTCGGAGAAATGATTGGACTAAATTCAACCACAAATGTAAAGAAATATTAACTAACGATCTATTAACAAGATTAAAAGAAATGGGAACAGAAGATTGTATTAACAGTTTCAATGAAATAATAACAAGAATAGCAAGAGAAAATATCAAATCGAAGAAAAAATGCACCAGATCGGTTCCGTGGTGGTGTACAGAGTTAACAAACCTGAGGAAAAAACTAAATAAAAGTAAAAAAGAACTAAAACGTATTAAGGAAAACCAAAACATCAACCAGATTGAAATTGCAAAAGAAGACTATAGAGCAAAGAAAAATCGCTTCAATAACATTATCAGCGAAAAGAAATTAGAATCGTGGAAAAAATTTGTAAAGGAAAACTCAAACGAAAATCCTTGGGGATCAAGAGACAAGGTCTTGTCTCGGGCCAAGTACAAAGAAAGACAGACCTTGTATCTTTTCCAGAACCAATTTTTTGGGTTTTTACAATGTTCAAACTGCATAAAGAAATTAAAAATTGAAATTTTTGCAAACATTGTTTGAAAGGCTATGTCAGGGCGATAAATTTCCATATTTGTTATTAACAATTGGTTCAGCCATTGTGAAGATATGGGACCTTAAAAATAGCTGTTTTTATTAAGAAACGTCTTCTCCGTCTCCGTCTCCGTCGTCTCTGTCACAAATTTAAACAATGTATAATTTCTTCATTTATTTGCATTTATTCGTGGAAATTTTTGGTGGAATAATAATTTATACCTGTAAATTGATCAATGTTTATTGTTATAAATTAAACAATGTGTTTATTTATTGATACAATTAAACAATCTCCATTCATTAGTCAAACTAAATTAAGCAATTTATTTTGTTTATTTTTCCTCTCTCCTTTCCCTTGTCCTCTCTCTCTCCTCTTCTCTTTCTTCTCTTCTTTCCTCCCCCCTTTCCTCTCTCCTCGACTCTCCTCCTCCCTCCTCCCTCCTCCCTCCTCTCTGCTCTTGCTCTTCCCCTCGCTCTATTCCATTACATTCTATGTAGATCAGGTTGAAGTTTTTACTGAGGGATTAGATAAGAAGAAAAGCTGTAGGGAATACAGAGCTGCGCAGCGCCCGTTGCCATCAGCTAATCGAACGATCCGCAACGGTCGTTCAATTGGGCTCGAGCATGGTGTGCTGTGTATATATATAAATTCATACATATATACTCAAATTTTAGGTCCCCCTTGGAACTGTTTCTTCAGCCCTCTACTAACCCAGAACTAACCCAGACGAGAATGGACTCTCTCTCACCATACGTATGTAATTTTACATTTAAGGTTTTAAATACATCTGTAGTGTGAAAATTGGGGTATATCTTCGAGAGTTTTAAAAAATATAAACTAAATCTTGGTTTCAAACTTATACCATATAGATGCAAATGCATGATTTGTAGTATATTATAAATTTACTTCAGCAAACGATCGATTGTAATTACAAAGTTATGGTCACGGCTTATGACCCCTTTTTAACAATCACAATTTTCAAAACAACAATTAACAATTTTCCTCAGGGTTTTTCTTAAATTTTGATATTAATCTTCAATTTTTGTGCTCCATATATACTCCCAGTTGTTACATATTTATTTGAATACATATTATATTTATAAAGATGTATATTGCCAACCCACGCGAATATTATGTTTATGCTAACCAATATTTTTATTTTACAGGCAATGATGATATTGCTGAGAGCATGGGGGAATCAGTCAATAATACTGATGGGTACTCACTTCATTCTAACTTTTGTATCAAACCCACGGTGGTTTACAGAGGTATGTATTTATTTATCTGTGAAATTTTCAAGTTCGATGGGTCGATATAATAGTTTAAAAGGTGAACAACAAACATTGCTTTTAGATAAAAGTAGCCAGTAATTGATATAAACCAGAAGTTGAGCATTTGGCCTTTCTGGAACAATATTGTAAACTGTGAATCTACAACACTTTCCTACGTACTCTATCAAAGAGTTGGTGCTATTAATTAAGGAAATTCCTCAACTCCAACACTTGAACTTTGAGGATATGGAGAATATAATAGACTATACATAGCTATAGCTGTATCGGAAATCTAAACTAGTTGACAAGTGAGTAAAGCGCATATATGCTAAAAAAAACGTAAAATGAATTTTAATTGAACATTATAATACATGAACTATGCAGTCTTTCGGAAGAATACATTTACACTAAATGGAGCAAAAGTACCCTTATCGTATTATTTCAAAATTAAGCGTACATAAAACAAATGAGTATAAGAACGCCTAAGAAATATAATATTAGTATTGGCATGGGGTTAATAATTGTTTTCTTTATATTACTGGAGTGATTGTTCCATATTTCCGTTGCATCGAATTTCTTATCTACTTTACTAGTAGTGAAATTACAATTAATCAATCGCCGGGATTTTAAATTGTGCTACAGAGATTCAATGCGATTAAGGCCTGTTGATTGCAGTGCAGTGCTTTGAGACGTTCATGGAATTGGTATTAACAACCTACATTTAATGTTTGTGGTCGTTATGTCCTCTTCAAAATAGTGCAGTGGGACACGTTTGCAAATCTTGCACATCTATTCTCAAATTCTTTATAGTCTGAATGACTCTTTCGTCAACGTTGATACAGTATATCTTGGATTTTTATTTAGTTTGCATATTTTCTTTCCTTACATAGTGTTGGAATAGGTTATGTACGACGTAACTGGCATCGTCTTAATTCAAATTGCAACGTGCGGTGGTCAATGTATCTTGGTCAATTGTTATCTAAAAAAATATAAAAAATTGAGCGTGAACTAGACACAGAAAAGTCACCAGCCTCAATGAAGTTAGCCACCCATTTTTCGATTTTTAATTTTCTTTTTGTTGTTCCAGGTTGTTCTAGGTTTGTTCTAAATTGTAGCAAAATATTCAGTCAAAAAAATAAAAAATGTGGCGGAAAACTAAAAAAAACTACTTTTTGGAGTGGCCCCCCATTTTTGAAAATGCAACTTTTTTTGGCTGTTCTAGATTGTTCTAGTTGTTCCGAATATTGTTCCAAAGTATTAATTACCTAGGACAACATTTGACAAAGTTATAGGCAAAAAACGGTGTGGAACACGGAAATACGCAATCTTGTGTTTACAGCTATAATTGTGAGCTGATAAGTCCCAAACTCTATATCCTAGCTTAATATTCATAGAACAACCTGGTACAAACTTTAGATTCGCTGGAACAATCATAGAAATACCACTTTACTCTTGGAAGCAAAAAATTTGTTTAAGTTTTTGTATTGATAATGTTGTCTCAGCGACTTGCAACTATGGAACAATTTGATTGAGACATAGAACAACCTGGAACAAGCTTTAGATTCGCTGGAACAATCATAGAAATGCCACTTTACTCGTGGTAGCGAAAAATTTGTTTAAGTTTTTTTTATTGATAATGTTGCCTCAGTGACTTGCAATTATGGAACAATTTGATTGAGACATAGAACAACCTGGAACAAGCTTTAGATTCGCTGGAACAATCATAGACATGCCACTTTACTCGTGGTAGTGAAAAATTTGTTTAAGTTTTTTTTATTGATAATGTTGCCTCAGTGACTTGCAACTATGGAACAATTTGATTGAGACATAGAACAACCTGGGACAACCTTTAGATTCGCTGGAACAATCATAGAAATACCACTTTACTCTTGGAAGCAAAAAATTTGTTCAAGTTTTTTTATTGATAATGTTGCCTCACTGACTTGCAACTATGGAACAATTTGATTGAGACATAGAACAACCTGGAACAACCTTTAGATTCGCTGGAACAATCATAAAAATGCCACTTTACTCTTGGTAGCGAAAAATTTGTTTGTTTTTTTATTGATAATGTTACCTCACTGACTTGCAACTATGGAACAATTTGATTGAGACATAGAACAACCTGGAACAACTTTTACTTTCGCTGGAACGAACATAGGAAGGGTATTTTACTTTTGAAATCGAAAATTTGCTTTGGCGGATCCTATTACATTACAATGTATCGAATGACCGAGAGGAGAAGCAGTTCACGGTCGCCGCGCACGTATGGAAAGTCCTACGCGCGATAACCCCACCACACTTCCTTGGTGCAACAGTTTCGTCGTCGGGCTGCGTTAAGCGTTACGCATTTGGTCTTCCGACGTGATCAGGAGCAGTTCGTTTCTTCCTTATTGCTCAGTGTTTCCAGTATTTGGTCTTTGTTCAAGCGGACTGTACATCGTTTATGATTGGTGCTCTTGGTATTTATATCACCTGCGATCAGAGAATCGTTGCGCATTTCAACTATTGGTTTCTTGTGTTCTCGGTTTTCCCGGCCTTTATATTATGTACGATCAAAGAATCGTTGTGCATTTGGTCGTGGTTCGTTAAAGCCCGTTACGTTTTGAGTTTCTGTACACATTCTCGTTTAATTGATTTGTTTGCTTCTCAATTTTTAACCCGCGCAGTGGCTCAGGGGGCTAAGTGTCCGACTCGCAATTAGCGGGACCCGGGTTCGATCCCAACACCTGTCATCGCCGATTTTCGGCACGTTCACGCATTGCGCGGAGGGTGGTTCGGAATCCACCTTAAAAATTGTAGGTCCACCCGGTATGAGAATAAATTTGGTGTTCCCCCCTGCCTTACGGAAGCTCATACCGGGTCGGTATGTGAATACAGGAGGTATTCCATACCCGTCGCAAACCCTGCGGGGAGTCGACGTTAATGAAAACAATCAATACTTCTCAATTATCGACTACCGAAAAGCTGCTTTATTTCGTTCACAGCGTTCCCCTCATTATACCACGTGAGGATATTTCAAATATTTGTTGGTATTTTGTGACTTATTTTTATTTTTTGTTGCTTAGAGTATTGCTTGACATGGCTAAGCACGTCGAAAACATCTTAGATATAATTTCAGCTTTAGATTGTAAAGACATAATTGACCCTTATGGGAAACCCGTTATTCCTTCATCTCCAATTTATGAGCGCATCAGCAAAATTACGAAACAAAATCCCGATAAAACTAAACCCCCAAAATACATTAAAATGTAAATAAAAGCGCCAAGTAGTTTAATGATCCAAAAATGGAATAGATATCACACAAGAAAGCCAAGTTTTCAATCAAGGATACCACAGGTTAATTAATTAATCAACTTGCATCTCTAACTTTAAAACTTGGAATGTGCATACTTAATTACCAATCAAAAAATATTACTAGCATATGACTACCTTGACACAAATTTGCACATGCCAAGTTTTAAAGCTTGAGATGCAAGTTAATTAATTAATTAACCTGTGGTATCCTTGATTGAAAACTTGGCTTTCTTGTGTGATATCTATTCCATTTTTGGATCATTAAACTACTTGGCGCTTTTATTTACATTTTAATGTATTTTGGGGGATTTCACGCCTTTTTGGTTGTTCATATTTTGAAGAAAAATACAATCGGACTGTACCACATTCATATAACCGTCATCATTGTTTTGACACATCACCAGTCATGGCATAACCAATGTGTCGGTATAAAACCATGTTATCTGCACAGCGCTCTGCAGCACTTCGCAGTGGTGCCATCTCGCGTGAAACACGTGAGAGTAACATTTTTAGGAATTGTATTAATCCGGACGATGAAACTCTTAATCCGCTTTGCCTTTACCACGAGAAAAATAAACGAGGAAATTCATATCTCCGGAACGACTGGACCGATCCACATGATTCTTGGCTCATTGGATTCAGAAAAATCAACGATGAAATACAAAATTCTGAAATAAATTCTTGGGGCTCTAACTTTCGCATAAATCGAGGTGAAAGTTTGGTAACTAAGGATAACAGCTAGTGTTCGGGATAATATAGCCTCGGCTGTCGCGCGCCGGAGTGTCATATATATATGGAGAGGGAACTTCTACTTGGCGCGAGACTCTACCGAGTCTCCTGACATGTACACTCTAAGTACATTTATGTAATATTACAAAAGAATAGATATAGTATTTGGAACAAAATCTTAAAACTTTTCAATGTACAATTCAATTCGTCAAATATAGAGTCAGATTATGATACAACATTAAACAATACAAACAGTGACTTAATTTCCTTTAATTTAAAATTATCTAGGAAACTTTGGCTCAAAATAAGACCCGAGGAGGTATTTTATACAGATAACATTGTAAAAGAACGACGGTACAATGTTTTATTACGCAGGGTATGGACGGACGAACTATATGCGCAAATATACACCGAAACCAAACTACCATGTCCGTTGGTTTTCAAACATTCAACAATTTCTGGTACTGGGATTTTTTTGACTGTATCCGGCCAATGTCCGGAATGTAATTGTTGTTTCAAAGGATGCATTATTAATAAACCTTCAAATGAGGATGGCATTACCATGGAATGCACAATAGAAAATTTTGATGACTCTATAATACACAAAAAGAAACGACAATTGAAAGGAGAACGGCGAAATAAAATTTCAAAAGAAATACTGGACAAGAATATTTTACCGTGTACGTGGCGTAGAAATGCGGCGGAAGAAATGATGGATTTTGGGGATAAAGAGCCTCCACATCTACCAAGTGCCAATGTTTTCCGGAAAGCCAAACAAGAGAGGCAAAATAAGGACTTGGGTATTAAAGTTACCGATCCAGTTATTAGTTTAAAAACATGAAATATGGAATTCATGCAGGGCATATACATAGTGTTTCGATGGATCCATTTTATGTCCACTACTGGACACAAGAGCAAATGGCAATTTACCGCCAGTATTCCAATTTTATTTGTGTTGATGCCACCGGTTCAATAGTTAAAAAATGACAACTACCAACATCAGAATTATCCGCTCATATTTATTTATACGAAATAGTAGTGGAAACTCCAACCGCAAAAATGCCGGTATTTCAGATGTTAAGCGCCTTGCAAGATAC
The DNA here is from genome assembly GCA_963675795.1 of Crossocerus cetratus. Classification (NCBI taxonomy): domain Eukaryota; kingdom Metazoa; phylum Arthropoda; class Insecta; order Hymenoptera; family Crabronidae; genus Crossocerus; species Crossocerus cetratus. The sequence goes on from CAVMBF010000001.1 coordinate 2,460,122, forward strand.
TACAACCATTATGCATTGGTTTCATGAAATAATAAAAATTGGATGTTCTCATAAACAGAACTTCCCATACCCAAAACAAGTAGTGTGCGATTTCGACAAGGCATTAATGAACGCTATTGCAGTATCATTTGCACGGTGCCATAACTTAAAAGATTATTTACAGCAATGCTTTTCATACTTAAATAAGTTGCCTCACAGGTTACCACAGTGTTTAATCCGATTAGATATATCGCATTATATCCATATGCTTTCACGATGGACTGAATTCAAAAATGTGCACCCAAGAGTTAAAAACTTTTACCTAATAATCATGGCTTATTTAACAAAAATAACTGATTTCAAAGAACTCCAGAACGTAATAGAATCAATAATAATGTTGTGCAATAGCGAAGGATGTGGATTAATAGATGATACTAAAACAGAAAGTTCGGCTGAGGTGGCATTGAAGTACTTGCTGGGTATAATTAAAGGTAACGCTGACATTAAGAGCTTAGTCGAGAATGTAAATAGTGATAAAAATATTTCTGAACCGGAAGCTTTATTATTTGAGGATAATTATAGTAAAAATATCGAACCAACAACAATAAGTCATTGGATAAATGTTTTGTTCGACAACTGCACTAATGCCGTTATATCTGCCCCTCAAGGTGACTCGGTAAATCCATATTATGCTCCTGCAATAATTTCGAGATTTAAAAAACTTTTACATTATTTTCCCCTTTACACTAATACTATGGTAAATGCATTTAATTTGAAAAAAATACATATAAGTTCGTCAGCCGTAGAATCGGAATTCATCGATTTGAAGCACCGTTTGTTAAGGAGTGAATGTCGCCCGATGCGTGTCGACAAGTTTGTGAGCATACACTTGAAGTCATTTTCAGGGAAAGCAAAATTAGCTGTAGCTGAAAAACAACCTACGCCATGTTCTAATACAGAACAATCGACCTTCGAAGAAGAGATAAATGACGTATCTCATAGCGCCATAGTCGAGCCACAAGAAACGTTCAATGACATGAATAATTCCAGTCCACAAATATTACAATCCTCACCCAGTGAACAGAATTATTTATTGTTGGAACAAAATTGGCGGAACAAAAATACGCCTAAAAAACCGAAACGTACTTATCTCGACATCCGACCAGATTGGAACATCACAGAGTTGAATAAAAAGAATGTTGTTGGTTTGAGTATAATCAAAAACGGAAATGTATGCCCCTCGATTGCTGACAAAAATAAAAAATATATTGTGCAGAATACTTGCGGATTTGATAGTCTTTTTCATATATTAGCTTCAGCAACTATGCACGACTCATTCCGTGAAGTACTCAAATCGAATTCGACGAAACCATTCGAATTTTTGAAACAATATTTAAAATCTGGTTCGACTAATTTAACATACAGAAAACGAGCAGAACTGTTACGCGACATACAGCATTTTATTCCCGAAGATGTACCTGGTGTTGTTTTAATCGATGCAGAATCAACAATATTTTATCTCTGTGAACAGATACTTAAGGAACATTTTAGCTATTATCTCACTAAGAATTGTGTCAACTGTAATAACATTGTTGAGCGAAAAGCACCCATATTACCTATAGATGTTGGCGTTATAAAACAATTAGGACATGGTCACTTACAAAATGCTATAAATGAATATAACACTATATTAAGAAAAACTTGTGGAAAATGTGACGGGCATTTCAATATTAACATAGAATACGGTCCTTTAATACTTATAGAGATAACGGATGGATCCAATTATAAAACAAAATTATGCAATTTTACTGATAAATTAAGCCTAAACACGGCACAGTATGAATTAGCAGGTGTTATCGCTTATGAAGGAGGTACAAGAATTACATCTAAGGGACACTACATTGCATTCGTTAAATGTAATGGTTGGATACTCTTTGATGATTTGCGGAAAAAAACGGTGAATATTTCGAATGACGTTGAGATAAATGCACAAATATGCATTTATGTAAAAACTTAGACTCAAAAATAACATTTTGAAATCTTTTGAAAATTGTGAAGCCCACAATTTGCTATTATTGCTTGTTCCGTTAATAATGACAGTTATTCCACATTGTTCTTTCCGGCATTGATTTTGTGTTTTTACTTACAATCCCCTACGCGACGTTATCTGTCACAAAACGCAAAAAATACACGCCCAATTCACAACTTCCTCCTTTTCAAAGTCGGTTAATAACTGTTTGCCGCCGAAAGTAATGTGATTATTGTAAGTTTCGTCTGGGAAAACTGAGTGGTGTTCTGCATTATTCTATGACCCATATAAAAGATATCTTCCTGAACATCCTCGTCCAAATACTGAAATAGATATCTGTTTAATAGATAAATAAATAATAGATATCAATTGTTAACTAACCTGCGTCTCTAACTTTGAAGCTTAGTGTGTGTCTACATCATTCGATATAATTATACTGGTAAATGTTTTTACTTGCTAAATATGCCCTTTCGGTTTTGTACAACGTAGTTCTTGAAGATATTTTTTATGTGGCCATTAAACTACCTGGCTTTTTCCCCATTTTAATGTTTTTCGGGCTATATTATGTGTTTTTGGTGATTTCAAATGTCCGAAATCAACGACTTTTTAGTTACGAGTTCGTTGGCATTGTCCTATATCTTAGGGCCGCTGATGCAACGTGATTTGTTGAAAAAGGCAAAATAGCCAGCTGTTCGTCTATTACGCATAAAGAACCTTTCGTATGTTTGTTCCGGTGAAATTAGAAATTGTTCCATTATACATACAAAAAATTTACAAGACGAATTGGGAACCTCCTCCTTTTTCGAAGTTGTAAAGTTGGCGAAAGATTCGGTTTTTATGCAATAACAATAATTAATGTTTAACAACTTTCGAAAAATCTCCGTGCCTTCTAAGGACAGTAAAGAGCGATTTCCTGGACGCCTGAGGAATATCAGGGGAGCATGGAGGTTACTCCTGGACGGTCTGAGTTTGGGAGAGAACGGCTCTGAAGCCGGTCGCCTAACATCATAGAGGCGAGTACGGCAGGACCTCCTGGACATCTGCTTCGTCTCGAGTCATTCCGCAATACCCTACAGGAGGGAGAGTTCAGCTAATAAAGCCGGACGCCCGATCGTAGGAGATGGGCGAGTTGGGCTGGACAAAGCCGGACGCCCTTTCACGCAATGTGTCGTTGCTAAGATTGCCGGTTTAGTTCATGAACGTTACTGGGGCAATAGCTAACAAAATGTTTATACCTAAACCTGTACCACTACCTCCCCTCAATAAACCCATTCTTATGTATTTCCTCAGAATCCCGCATCCAAAATCATTTATTCCAAGAATCCCAAAACCCTCCGTTACAAAACTATTATTCGCTTCCAAGAGTAAAGTGCCATTTCTATGATTGTTGCAGCGAATCTAAAGGTTGTTCCAGGTTGTTCTATGTCTCAATCAAATTGTTCCATAGTTGCAAGTCACTGAGGCAACATTATCAATAAAAAAAACTTAAACAAATTTTTCGCTACCACGAGTAAAGTGGTATTTCTATGATTGTTCCAGCGAATCTAAAGTTTGTACCAGATTGTTCTATGTTTCAATCAAATTGTTCCATAGTTGCAAGTCAGTGAGGTAACATTATCAATAAAAAAACAAACAAATTTTTCGCTACCAAGAGTAAAGTGGCATTTTTATGTTTGTTCCAGCGAATCTAAAGGTTGTTCCAGGTTGTTCTATGTCTCAATCAAATTGTTCCATAGTTGCAAGTCAGTGAGGCAACATTATCAATAAAAAAACTTGAACAAATTTTTTGCTTCCAAGAGTAAAGTGGTATTTCTATGATTGTTCCAGCGAATCTAAAGGTTGTCCCAGGTTGTTCTATGTCTCAATCAAATTGTTCCATAGTTGCAAGTCACTGAGGCAACATTATCAATAAAAAAAACTTAAACAAATTTTTCGCTACCACGAGTAAAGTGGCATTTCTATGATTGTTCCAGCGAATCTAAAGGTTGTCCCAGGTTGTTCTATGTCTCAATCAAATTGTTCCATAGTTGCAAGTCACTGAGGCAACATTATCAATAAAAAAAACTTAAACAAATTTTTCGCTACCACGAGTAAAGTGGCATTTCTATGATTGTTCCAGCGAATCTAAAGGTTGTCCCAGGTTGTTCTATGTCTCAATCAAATTGTTCCATAGTTGCAAGTCACTGAGGCAACATTATCAATAAAAAAAACTTAAACAAATTTTTCGCTACCACGAGTAAAGTGGTATTTCTATGATTGTTCCAGCGAATCTAAAGGTTGTCCCAGGTTGTTCTATGTCTCAATCAAATTGTTCCATAGTTGCAAGTCACTGAGGCAACATTATCAATAAAAAAAACTTAAACAAATTTTTCGCTACCACGAGTAAAGTGGCATTTCTATGATTGTTCCAGCGAATCTAAAGCTTGTTCCAGGTTGTTCTATGTGTCAATCAAATTGTTCCATAGTTGCAAGTCGCTGAGACAACATTATCAATAAAAAAACTTAAACAAATTTTTCGCTACCACGAGTAAAGTGGTATTTCTATGATTGTTCCAGCGAATCTGAAGTTTGTACCAGATTGTTCTATGTTTCAATCAAATTGTTCCATAGTTGCAAGTCAGTGAGGTAACATTATCAATAAAAAAACAAACAAATTTTTCGCTACCAAGAGTAAAGTGGCATTTTTATGTTTGTTCCAGCGAATCTAAAGGTTGTTCCAGGTTGTTCTATGTCTCAATCAAATTGTTCCATAGTTGCAAGTCAGTGAGGCAACATTATCAATAAAAAAACTTGAACAAATTTTTTGCTTCCAAGAGTAAAGTGGTATTTCTATGATTGTTCCAGCGAATCTAAAGGTTGTCCCAGGTTGTTCTATGTCTCAATCAAATTGTTCCATAGTTGCAAGTCACTGAGGCAACATTATCAATAAAAAAAACTTAAACAAATTTTTCGCTACCACGAGTAAAGTGGCATTTCTATGATTGTTCCAGCGAATCTAAAGGTTGTCCCAGGTTGTTCTATGTCTCAATCAAATTGTTCCATAGTTGCAAGTCACTGAGGCAACATTATCAATAAAAAAAACTTAAACAAATTTTTCGCTACCACGAGTAAAGTGGCATTTCTATGATTGTTCCAGCGAATCTAAAGCTTGTTCCAGGTTGTTCTATGTGTCAATCAAATTGTTCCATAGTTGCAAGTCGCTGAGACAACATTATCAATAAAAAAACTTAAACAAATTTTTTGCTTCCAAGAGTAAAGTGGTATTTCTATGATTGTTCCAGCGAATCTAAAGTTTGTACCAGGTTGTTCTATGAATATTAAGCTAGGATATAGAGTTTGGGACTTATCAGCTCACAATTATAGCTGTAAACACAAGATTGCGTATTTCCGTGTTCCACACCGTTTTTTGCCTATAACTTTGTCAAATGTTGTCCTAGGTAATTAATACTTTGGAACAATATTCGGAACAACTAGAACAATCTAGAACAGCCAAAAAAAGTTGCATTTTCAAAAAATGGGGGGCCACTCCAAAAAGTAGTTTTTTTGAGTTTTCCGCCACATTTTTTATTTTTTTGACTGAATATTTTGGAACAATTTATAACAAACCTAGAACAACCTGGAACAACAAAAAGAAAATTAAAAATCGAAAAATGGGTGGCTAACTTCATAGAGGCAAGTCACCAATTTCGTAGGAACACTTAGAAATAATGACATTTTCGCGTGTAACTTTGTGAAAAAAAAAATATTCTGGCTCGTTGAGGACTAGTTTTCTGTGTCTAGTTCACGCTCAATTTTTTATATTTTTTTTAGATAACAATTGACCAAGATACATTGACCACCGCATGTTGCAATTTTAATTAAGACGATGCCAGTTACGTCGTACATAACCTAGTTATTTATTTGTATTTTTCAGAGAAAATACTTCAAAGTATGTACAATAACGGACACATGATAGAAACTTAATAACAGGACGTATTAATAGGACAATAAATTAACAAACCTTTACTTATTTCATGACGTGCCTGGCATATATGACCCCTTAAATGCAAAACTTAAATTCGTAATCGCCGGAAAGACATGCAGTACTTATCAGCTTAGCTAATCAATCATACATATGAAACCTTTTTCGAAGAATTGAGTAGAGCACCGATGTGAAAGGCCGTGACTTTGAACATTTATTATAATATAATCTAATAGAATTTTCACACAAACAAGATTTCTACGAATTCAGCGGATTCGGTAGAGCTGAAAATGTACTTGGGAAGTCTATTAAGGCTGAAAGAAAGAAATCATAATCTACGAAGTCAAAATTCATAAATTTTAATAGATTTTATAATCATGGTATTTTGAAGAAATAGTACGTCTGAATATATTGAATGCTGTAGAAGACAAGCGATTTGCGACAATGACAATACTGTTAGAAAAAGAAACAAGTTTTAGATGAATCGATCGGAACTAATTATTTACAGACACTATATAGATATTCAGCGTAACAATTAAGTCAGTAGAAATAAAGTCCACAAATATGGCGGATAAAAAATATTTGATGATGGGTTTCTTTTCAAAATGTGCGATCATGTATGAAGAAGATATTATATTGCCAAAATATATGCTGCTTGCAAATAACGTTTCTAGTAAAATATTATTATATATTTTGTATATATTGTCTTAATTTTACAAAACCGGGTTACTATAGCGAAATTAACAAAAAGGTTTCGAGACAAAAAACTGTGTCCATCTTTAACAATGTATGGCTACATCTTTGCGTTCAGAAATGGCGTTACTTTTGTCAAGCGTTTCTCACATTATCCGGTAATAGTTATTGAAGCAGGTTGAAATACGCAGTTTTAGTTGCCCGTCTTATACTTTTCAAAGTCGTGCATCCTTAAAATTCGACAATTTAGCCACGCGATATGGTTCCTTCGCCCTCCACAAGCGGCTGACCTGTGCTTCGCCGAGATGTATCACACTACGTTATTTTCTAAACGAACCACAACTTCCTATTATATCAGGTCAGAAAAATGGGACTAGTTTATTTCATTTTGCGACGCCGCACGTGCTGTTCATTCACTTCGAATACGAAACCAAAAATTAAATATATATATAATGAACTAAGTAAACCTAAGCAAATTTCAATGCGAGCATATTCTCAAAAAATTGACATTGTAATGAAGGAATTCGCAACTGTTATAGTATTAACACCTTAATTTTCTTGGTAAATCGATTTCGATAGTTTCCGAAAACGCAATAAATATCGACCGTTATTAGAACGAAATATCATCATGTTTTGATTTAAATCTGCATACTGATTTTAACAATTAACACGTTAAGCACCATGCTTGTTACTGGAGAATGACGATGCTTTCCGCAAAATCTGTCACGCTAAATTTTTTCACTGCAGGTATTACGGAATTTGTGGTAGTCTACGCCAAAATTTAATTAATATCGACGCGGTAGTTTTCATGGTGAACTGAAGATGTATGAAAGCAATAATGCGAAAGTGCTTACCTTCTTCGGAGCTGCAGAGAGAATGATTGCGATGCGCACGATGCCCGACCGCGCCAAGATGGTTAAAAAAATGTGACGATCACAGCATAATACAGTAGGGACACTTGTACCACGTGACAGGTTACGGCGCGGATTGCGCACCGCCAAAGTTTCGTGGGCAAACTAACGGTAAAGGTTCGCCCCACATCGCTCAAAAATGCACGCCACCGCAGGGTGTCTTCACAACTGAATCGCCTGTCTAAAGTGAGAGTGAGAAGGAGATAGCTTCCCTCGCAGTCACAGCGTGAGGCGCTGGCTGGCCGGGTAGGAGTAGAGCAGCCGGCGAAGAGAAGCAAGAGTTCACTTCCCCTGATCGCCTACTCAACTCGAGCGTCTGTGGAGGGAAAGAGAAGGAAATATGCTCCTTCGCAGTCACTGCGTGACGCGCTGGCTGGCCGGGTAGGAGTAGAGCAGGCGACGAGGAGAAGCAAGAGTTTACTTCCCCTGATCGCCTACTCAACTCGAGCGTCCGTGGAGAGAAAGAGAAGGAGATATGCTCCCTCGCAGTCACTGCGTGACGCGCTGGCTCGCCGAGTAGGAGTAGAGCAGGCGGCGAGGAGAAGCAAGAGTTCACTTCCCCTGATCGTCTACTCAACTCGAGCGTTTGTGGAGAGAAAGAGAAGGAGATATGCTCCCTCGCAGTCACAACCACATGCGCGTGGAAACGGTGCGGCACGTCATACGAGGAAGAAGGATGGATATATACCATCTTGCTCGTGCTAGTCTTTCGAATACACCAAATTGAAGCTTGAAACCTCCTCTAATTGAAAAAAGGGGTTGCCACCTCTCAAACTGATCGAAGTATCTGGCAAACCTGCTATACATGCGTATGCACTTGTCGCGTTGCGGGAGTTAGTTGCGTAGACTATACTCGTTGTTCCTGCTTTGATTTGCATAGAAAAATCTCTTTATAATAGATAATAGATTTAAACACCTATCCGTAATACATAAATAGATGTTAAATAAACTTTAAAAATGTAAATAGATATGAAACCTAAGTGCTAGACATAAGTAGACTTTACGAAATTGTATAACTATCTTAACTATTTAGTATTGATCATCATCAGAACCTAATAATTACATATAAAATAACCCCACAAAAAGCATTGAAAATGCAAAGACCTGGGCCAAGCACAAATTGGTGTACAGAGTCCATCTGTTAGGATAACGTTTGCGGGACTCTGGATTCAGGCTAGTCGGGAATCAATAGAAAAGATAAGAGGAGTTCTGGTAACAATGGTTTTATTGAAGTACCTTGAGGCGGGTCAGGTACTCGCCGTAAGGAATGTTGCTGGCGGTAATTCTTGGGCCGGTGGCAAAAGGCACCACTCGGTCCTATCACAATTCACAAAGGTACAATGTTCGGCGGCACAGAATATTGGTAATCAGCGGTTCACTTGTGGATCAACACACAATCTTTAAATCTGCTCGCAAGGGACGCGTCCGTTTCCTTGGGCAAAAGTAACAGTTATGGCGGATCAAGGAAGCCGGCCGGAGAAGAAGCGCAAATTCTTCACGCTTCCGCGGGGGAGCGTTCCGATCGCTACGTTCATTGGTGGAATCTATGCGGATCGATAGGCGGATCGATCATCTTGTAGTCGGCTACGGGGCCGAATGCGCATGACTAGATAAGTCTTACAATACTAGATAACATAGCTTAAATCTAGGGGGCCAATAGGGCGATGATTCCTGAACATGGAATCATAACTAGATTTGGTACTAAAATGTGAAATCGTAGAAAGTGAGTCAAGTTAGAATGTGGATATAGTATAGGAGGCATGTTTGCACTCTGTTTCCATAAATACACTAAGCGCATTTATATAATTTATATAACATAATATAATATATGTACAATATCAAAAATAACAATTAGTGTGAAATATACATCAATTGCTCACTAATGTTAAAGTCTTCTTCAACAAAGAATATGAAATTCGAGAATGTGTGCACGTACAAAGCGCATAGATGCACATACGTGAACGACGGTAAAGAATCTCTAAACCATCATGCCCCTCCCTTTGAATACAAACAGGTGTCTTTGCATTAAGATTTACATGTACAATTAGATTCACCAAGATCGAGGGAACAGTGTTTCCCTTCGATCAATAAATCTATGTGTTGCATGAGAAGTACTTGGTGGCCCGCTTTGTTATACTCCAACAACATATGATTGGAAAGACTAAATTTTCTTTCTATGTCATAATATGCATAATACATTTACATAATCTATATAATATATACTGTTACGGCCTTGGCGCCCAGTTGTATCAAACACCTGTCATCCCTGGTCCGAAGCCCTGAACATTGTCCTTAACTACCCGTTGTTCCACTATCTAACATGTTACACGACTGTCAGTCTAATGCTGGATCTCATCCTGTGTGCACGCATTCCCGGTTCTTAAATATACGCCTTTACCGATCTAATAATCAGCCTCGTCTATGCCTATTACGCGATCCACGTCCGTGACGCGTAACAATACATATATAGATAGACAGTCAGTATACAATTTCTAAATTAGTAATGGGGGTCCTTACTCACATCAAAACAATGGATTAAGGGGCTAGACTCCGCATGGTAGGGGCGCTACTTTACCGGCTCAAATGGCCGAAAATATGGGTCCGCGCCGTGAAATCCTACGGGCTTATATGACATGATTTTGGATTGGGAATGGTCTCAATCGATAGATAAAAGATCAGTACAGGCGGCTACGTTGGCGGTTTTCCAAGTTTACGTCGCTTTATATTCATACCAATGTGCTAAAAGTTGTCAAAACCGCGCTGAGGAAGCCTTTTACACGGGGGTTTTTGTAACACAGTAAGAGCATTTTTCAAAAAACCGCCAACGTAGCCGCCTGTACTAATCATTTATCTATCGATTGAGACCATTCCCAATCCAAAATCAAGTTATATAAGCGTGTAGGATTTCACGGCGCGAAGTGGGATTTTTGGCGTACTGAAGCCATGTTGTTGATATGCAGAGCGGTCTAGCTGAGTACTTTAGTTCGGCCAGCGCGATCGAGGTGGCGCGTAAGTGAAAGGACTATTCTGCACTCTATCCTGTCAAAACATAGCTATTTGACAGCAAGCTATCGGGTTAGGTTAGTCACGTGCTGACGGGATGCAGAGACATTCTGCACTGCAGACTCATTCTGATGTATGATTTTTAGCTGCAACACATATAAATGCAAACAAGAATGGTCCGGTTGGTTGTAGTTTTATGGGATTGCATTGTTTCTTGGTGAATAGCAATGTTTCAAACCAAAATAAGCGTAGTAATCTTTCAACTCTTTTACATTTACGCTGCCTTGCCATGGAAATACTTGTATACCATTGTAGCAATTTGAGACCTTCTATACCTAAGAGCCAGCAGAAATATGTTCGCTAGGATACTATAAACTGTAGTTACCAAACACTTGGCAAGTGCAGTCGTTCGCAGCATAATTTGATGTTTGAGAATCTTGGTAATGCATATGTAGGAGGCACAACATGCAGGTCCCCTCAAACATACCTTTGAAAGATGCTGTGTAAGAGTATATACTTTGGCGATGGTTTTTTCTAGAATGGACGCTCTAATCAACATCTTCATTTGCACATTTACTTTTTGGGATATTAGCTGTTCTATAAACTAGATGCAAGTAGAGTTGTTTATATGTTTGGTAGAAAATGCCTTTCAGTAGCTTGATTGTTTGTAATTCAACAGCCTATGTAACGTATTGATGTTATCAATCGTGCTAGTTTCCATTTCACATATCACGTACCAGGGCTGGTAACTGTGTAAGGGGAGAACATATTTGTTGAAGTACTGTTCATAGTACTATCAGAATATTGTTACGCAGAATTCATATTTCAACTCAAAGATATGGTTGAAAACCTGCCATGCCTTTGCAGTTTCTAAGATCCATAAGTCTCAAATTATTGTGCACATGTGTACTGACTAAAGTTGAAATGGCTGTGCTTACCAAGATTTTGATTTTCTTACCATCAGTTTTTTGAAACTCGCAAACAGTGAGTGAAGCGCTCTTTCAAATTTTGAAACAGTCCTACTTATATTTCACTAACAATGGTACCAAAAAATATCATACATCATGTCTGTCATTCATCAGTGAAATGAAGTAGACTGTCTCATTTTGATTTCTAGTAAGCCTATCTTATAAATAATTGGATAAGTTCATTTATATTGCCAAAAGTATAGTAATGCATTGAATCGATCGTATATCGGCTTTATAAAAATGTAAAGAAAAAAAGTGTAAAATACATGAACGAGGCGGAATCGAACTCATTCTATTCAAGTGCAAATCCATCACTTTACCCAAAGCACTACTTGGGCGACTACAGTACAATTTCCCTATTTCAGTAAAAGAATTGTGATTCTTCTACGTGCTTTTAGTGATATTTCGGACAAACAAATATTTATAGCAAGGCAATTTTCCCATTTCATATTATACGGACTGGTGAGATACAGAATGTAATATAGACTCTACAGTCATCGGAGTGAGACAGTCTCATTCTACCGGGTATCCGAGCGAAAGAGTACCGCGCCGCTTGATACATGTGTGTGCGTGCGAAGTATGTGTGTGACTCCGGCTCGAGCCTTGGCCGGAACATCGGGAGTCGGGAGCAGCCCGCAGTTCGAGATCGCAGAAGCGATAAGCGGGTGACGCAATCAAGGGAGTCAAAACAAATGAACCCAAGCTGGCCGCTGGGTCGCGCGATAGACATTGAGTGCAGCTCCATCTCGACCTTTAAAAACTGTCGGTAATACAGTGAGGGGCCAGATCTCGTGACGTCACGCGGGAGTCTAGCCCCTTAAGTACGGTTTCCTACAGATAGAGTTATTCACACCCAAATTAGCAGTATCCATACAAATGGGACCCATAGGTAAATAAGGAAACGATGATGATAAGCTATGGGTTATCGACGGTTGTAATTGGAGGGCCACCAAGTACTTCTCATGCAACACATAGATTTATTGATCGAAGGGAAACACTGTTCCCTCGATCTTGGTGAATCTAATTGTACATGTAAATCTTAATGCAAAGACACCTGTTTGTATTCAAAGGGAGGGGCATGGTGGTTTAGAGATTCTTTACCGTCGTTCACGTATGTGCATCTATGCGCTTTGTACAGGGTGATTCGGGTAAGTGCTATCGGCTTTTTACCATCGAAATTTATCGATTTTTGAAATTGGTAATTGTCTCGGCGGCCGTCTAATGTCACCGGTGTCGCGTGGCTGCTTAGGGCCAACTGGCCGAATCACGCCAAATACCGACAGTCTTCCGATTAACCGGCAAGGGCCGAATGAGTCGGTAATAAAACATTTCTGCAGCACAATGGAACGGAAAGTGTGAGCAATGCGTGGCATAATAAACATAGTAAAGAGCGTGTCATCGGTGCACTCTGGCGAGAAATCATTCTTGTTTTTCCTTTTATTATAACTATAGAGCTAAATATTGAAAGAGCCAGTAGTTCTCTCCTTACCTCAAGTCAACAGCCAGGCTTTCACGCTTTTTTGGAAGGCGGAGGCAACACGCCTGCAGCAGCGGCGCGATCAAGGATTGCGGCCGGGTCTTTCAATATTTCGTTTTATAGTTATAATAAAGAGAGAAACAAGAATTATTTCTCGCCAGAGTGCAAGAATGATAGGCTTCCCTATACTATTTATTATGCACAAACCTTTATTATATCACGCTAATCTCTCGCACTCCCCCCTGCCAGTGTGCAGTGCAGAAATGTTTTACCAGCGAAACGGGCTTGCCTACGAGGAAAATAATTATAGCCCCCAAACGACTGAACCGATTCGCTTGATTCTTGGCTTATCGGATTCAGAAAAATTACAGCTAAAATACAAAATTAAGAAATAAATCCTTAATACCGTAACCTTTTCATAAATCGAGAAAAAATTATGGCATCGATCGAATCCTCTACACTTTGGGATAATAGAGTTTGGGATAATAGACTTTGGGATAATAATCGCGCGCCGTAGGGGACTACTAATTTGCGCGAGACTTTACCGAGTCTCATGATTACCGATTCATTCTGCCCTTGCCGGTTAATCGGAAGACTGTCGGTATTTGGCGTGATTCGGCCAGTTGGCCCTAAGCAGCCACGCGACACCGGTGACATTACGCGGCCGCGGAGACAATTACCAATTACAAAAATCGATAAAATTCGATGGTAAAAAGCTGATAGCACACGTGCACACATTCTCGAATTTCATATTCTTTGTTGAAGAAGACTTTAACATTAGTGAGCAATTGATGTATATTTCACACTAATTGTTATTTTTGATATTGTACATATATTATATTATGTTATATAAATTATATAAATGCGCTTAGTGTATTTATGGAAACAGAGTGCAAACATGCCTCATATACTATATCCACATTCTAACTTGACTCACTTTCTACGATTTCACATTAATCATAGATGGACTCTGTACACCAATTTGTACTTGGCCCAGGTCTTTGCATTTTCAATGCTTTTTGTGGGGATTTCAGTTCCTTCGTATAAACATAATTGTATGTAACCATATACATACATACATGATTCGTTAACTTATATTTACGTGTATGAGAGTACATGTATGTACTCTCTCTCTCTTTTTCACGAAGTGCAATCTATAAGTGTACACATCACGTTAATAAATCAGTAACAAATCAGGAAAATTGCGCCCATCAATCAATTTATTAGGCGAATATGCAGCAAACACTGTCTCCCATTTGAACCGAATGTTCCTTGCCGAATTTATGAAGAATAATATGTATTCCTAAGAGTAAATATCATATCAATTGGAAAGGGATATACAAACATCGTACTAAGCTTCTACAGATTGTGCCTTTTCAATCGAGATCTGCGGAATATGTAACGGTGAAATCATTATGATCAGTACGCGCTATGGATTCTTCGTGCGAAGACGTAAGTACCTTTTCCATTTTGCCGAAATATGTGACAGAATATCTGGCCGCGTAATTTTCCGCATAATGTTTTCTACTGCGCTCACTTTCGGGTTTCTTTCTCGTACCTCTCGCGACGTTTACTGCGCTCAATTTCTATGTTTGCCGTATAACTATCGCGCTTTCTAGTACACTCATTTCGGCGAGTTTTGGTGTACAAATCTCTTTTCATTTTGCGTTCCTCTATATTTTGCGTATATGTTTCGTCTTTTTTTAAAATTTATATCGCTCGAAACCTCATATTTTCGTTTATGAGCGAGGGCATCTTTTTTGTGTCGCTCTAGCCGTATCACATCAGTTTCTCTACTTCGATGTAATCTTTGCCGTGTCGCTACATCACGACGTTTTCTCAAAGTTTCTAAAGAAATGAGCTTTAACGGTGGTTGTGTTTCAATGCATGGTAAATGCTCTATTACTTGCGTGTCATAAATCTTCATTAAATGCGATCTTATTAAATTTTGTTCATACAAAACATTTTCTGGATTATTATCAAATAGCAGTGAAGTTGCAAAAGCGATGGCGAAAACACCGCAATCATTACCGTTCGGTTGATCTTGAACCTTAGGAAATTTAATCGGATTCATTTCCAAATCCATAAAAGGATATAGAGTCTCTAAATAAGTTCGGATGTCTGCATTTACCACTCTTATGTTCGCTGCCCGAATTCCCACATGAGAATCGTAAACAATTATACCTTTACAATCATAAAAAGTACAAACCCAATGACCCCCTCCACAACTGCTATGCAATATTTGAATATGTTTTGTATGGCGTTCAACAGGTTCAATTGTTTCCGGAAAATTAACTTTATACGTTAACTGTGGTTTAAAATCGGAATACTTGTGTATTTAATTATGGAATAAATCTACATGATCTTCTGTTAACCACTCGCCGCGTTCAACAATAGCTCTATTGCGTTAGTTTAAAATAAATTCGCTCATTTTGTATATAATATATTTTAATACAGAGGTATTTTTGAAATAACTCTTATGCTCAGTGTAATCTACGTACCTATTCCTTACGAAGTTCACACTTTACTGATGAGACCTGGTAACCCGGAATGCGGCACACTTTCTTCAGGCAAAATCTTGTTTGGTTGCGGACTACTACTTGGCATGAGACTCTATTGAGTCTCCCGATATGTACATATCCCCCAAAATACATTAAAATGTAAATAAAAGCGCCAAGTAGTTTAATGATCCAAAAATGGAATAGATATCACACAAGAAAGCCAAGTTTTCAATCAAAGATACCACACGTTAATTAATTAATTAACTTGCATCTCTAACTTTAAAACTTGGAATGTGCATACTTAATTACCAATCAAAAAATATTACTAGCATATGACTATCTTGACACAAATTTGCACATGCCAAGTTTTAAAGCTTGAGATGCAAGTTAATTAATTAATTAACGTGTGGTATCTTTGATTGAAAACTTGGCTTTCTTGTGTGATATCTATTCCATTTTTGGATCATTAAACTACTTGGCGCTTTTATTTACATTTTAATGTATTTTGGGGGATTTCACGCCTTTTTGGTTGTTCATATTTTGAAGAAAAATACAATCGGACTGTACCACATTCATATAACCGTCATCATTGTTTTGACACATCACCAGTCATGGCATAACCAATGTGTCGGTATAAAACCATGTTATCTGCACAGCGCTCTGCAGCACTTCGCAGTGGTGCCCTCTCGCGTGAAACACGTGAGAGTAACATTTTTAGGAATTGTATTAATCCGGACGATGAAACTCTTAATCCGCTTTGCCTTTACCACGAGAAAAATAAAAGAGGAAATTCATATCTCCGGAACGACTGGACCGATTTACATGATTCTTGGCTTATTGGATTCAGAAAAATCAACGATGAAATACAAAATTCTGAAATAAATTCTTGGGGCTCTAACTTTCGCATAAATCGAGGTGAAAGTTTGGTAACTAAGGATAACAGCTAGTGTTCGGGATAATATAGCCTCGGCTGTCGCGCGCCGGAGTGTCATATATATATGGAGAGGGAACTTCTACTTGGCGCGAGACTCTACCGAGTCTCCTGAAATATACTTAAACGTATATATATATATATACCATACCATGCTCGAGCTCAATTGAACGACCGTTGCGGATCGCTCGATTGGCTGATGGCAACGAGCGCTGCGCAGCCCCACCCCTGTATTCCCTACAGCTTTTCCTATCTAATCCCTCAGTAAAAACTTGAACCAGATCTACATAGAATGGAATGGAATAGAGCGAGGGGAAGAGCAGGGAGGAGGGAAGTGGGGGGGGAGGTGGGGGGTGGGATGTGCGAGGTGCGAGGTGCGAGGTGGGAGGTGGGAAGAAGGATGAGAAAGAGGAGAGTCGAGGGAGCGGCCAAGGGAGAGGAGAGAGAGAGGAGGGGCGAGAAGAGGAGAGAGGAGAGGAGAGGAACGGGGGGAGGAAAGAGGAGAAGAAAGAGAAGAGGAGAGAGAGAGGGGACAAGGGAGAGGAGAGAGGAAAAATAAACAAAATAAATTGCTTAATTTAGTTTGCCTAATGAATGCAGATTGTTTAATGGCATCAATAAATAAATACATTGTTTAATTTATAACAATAAAAATTGATCAATTTACAGGTATAAATTATTATTCCACCACAAATTTTCACGAATAAATGCAAATAAATGAAGAAATTATAAATTGTTGAAATTTGTGACAGAGACGACGGAGACGGAGAAGACGTTTCTTAATAAAAACAGCTATTTTTAAGGTCCTATATCTCCACAATGGCTGAACCAATTGTTAATAACAAATATGGAAATTTGTCGCCCTGACATAGCCTTTCAAACAATGTTTGCAAAAATATCAATTTTTAATTTATTTATGCAGTTCGAACATTGTAAAAACCCGTACTTATTGGTTCTGGAAAAGATACAAGGTCTGTCTTTCTTTGTACTTGGCCCGAGACAAGACCTTGTCTCTTGATAAACATACATATCGAAAATTTGTCCTGTGAGGAAGGGGAATGGCCTCACGACCACACCCATCCCCATGAACAGACGGACGAGGAAACTCGGGGGCTTGAAACCGCCCCCGAGATGACCATACGCGAACATCTCCTAAGGCCTGAGGAGCTTAAGCCCACCCCCAAGGTGATAAGTGAACACCTCCGAGGGCCTAAGGCCGCCTCCAAGGTGACAATAAACAGTCACTTCCAGGAGCCTATGCCCACCTCCAGGTACTCACGGGCGAACACCCCCGAGTGACTGCCGGCGGGACACCTGAGTAACCGCGAACGAGCATCCCTTTGGATTCGATGGGCCGCGCTACGTACACACCAGATGTTTTATTGCGCCGACTTTTAGAAGCCGGCTCTTTGAACCGACTATTGCCACTGAGTGTAGGTACCATTTTTGAGACATGGGATTTTCGCGTGACAAGGATGGTGATAAATGACTCATAAAAAATACATCTGGGTGCAGGCGTATTGGCGAGTACGGAGTGTTGGCTACGTGCCTTGTAACGTGACTCAAGGATTAGCACTTTTAACTGAGTAATGTTTTAATTACGGGCCAGCATTTATTACTATGCCCGGTGATACGATTGCTGGAAATGTGTTGGCCAGGCCAACACATCGATGAGGCCGCGGAGCTGTCAAATTCGCTGACAATTTCAATTTTATATTCAGAACGTATACTAAGATCGAACATAATACCGGGAATGGATGATCGATTTCATATCCATGAATGACCGGGTTGTCCAGTAACCTAAAGTAGTTTGAGAGACGACAACCCATTTTATTCCTTATGCGTACACATGGGTGCACACGCGTACTGAATGACTACTTTGGAACACACAGTATAATACAGTAGGGACACTTGTACCACGTGACTGGCCAGGGCCGATGTACGCTCCCTCGGTGGAAAAGCGGCATGTCACCTGTAAATCCACCAGGCGCCGACACAGTCGCTGTGAGGGAGCGAGAGGGAGATACGTTCCCTCGCAGTCACACTCAGTCGCGGCCGAGCTGCGGGTAGGGGCTTAGGAGGCCGTAAGGGGAAGTGAAAGACGCTTCCCCTTACGGCCTCCTCAGCGCGAGAGGGAACGCGACGGAGATATATATCGACATGTGGCCACGCGGTATAGAAAAGGAGGCTCGATATCCCCACCGACTCCCGATTCTCCCGAACCAGCCGACCGCTTGCCGAGCCAAGCCAAATCGAGGCTAGCGTCATCTCGTGCCCACAGCGTAAGTTGCCGCTTAAGCCGCCATTTTGGTGGGGACACCGACATCAAAGGTGCCGACAGAGAGTGTCCCTACTGTATTATACTGTGTTGGAACATAATATTGCTTAAAACCAACTTGAAAATGAGCGCACATTGTACGTTAGAATGTAGTCTTTTTAATAAGCATCAAGTTTAGTTGGTATTTTAAAAAAGTAACGCTCTTGCAACGAGTATAGTCTACGCAACTGTTACGGATCCAGATCTCCGAATCGCCCGAATTTAGCCAAATACGACCCAGGCTATCAAACCCTCTTTATCGAAATTCCGCGGGCATTCAAATCAGATAATTCGCGTCGCGCTTCAACCAGCGGATATTTCCGCGGACAATTAGATTTTATAACCTGACGCCTGGCACGCAGATGTGCAGCTGCCAGTAGGAATAGCGTGGACAATTAAAGGATTAGGACGCGACGTCTGACTCCCAGATGACTAATCCCTGTAGAAATTGGAAGAGCTTAAAACCCGCAATTAAATAATAAACGAATTAAAGTAATAAAGGCAATCATCGTACGTGACTTCTTCGAAGACGTCGCTAAGCCTAACAATAGATGTTTCGAAATTAGCAAGCAACCCTTGCAGCTGCGAGTCCGAACCGGCGTACTCGGCAGACAATACAATCATAAAATCTCGCTCGCCTCGCCCGAGCTCGACTAGCGAGGAAGGCCCCGGGATACTCCCGCGCTCAGCTGCCCTTCCTCCTCACCGCAATCTCACGCGCCGATTCCTCGCGCACAAAATAAGGGCCGAGTACCCGAGAACCAATCAGCCGCATCGGCTGGCCGGAAATACGTCACGGAGTAGGGCTCCTGCGAAGGGGCTCCAATCAGAAACTCGCTCGCGCCCACGTGGTCAAGCCACCCTGCGATTGGCCGCCGATCACGTGCCAGGAGTAGGAAGCCACGCGACCGGGCTTCCTGACTTAGAATCTGAGGAGCGACTCTCAGAACTTATTCTGCTGTTTTAACAAACAGAACCTTCTCCGCCGCCTTAACTCACAGAACTTTCTCCGCCGTCTTAGCGACTAGATCTCTTCAAAACTTGTACTTGGACAGTAGTGGCTTTATTTGAAATCTCCTGAATACATTTCATTCATCTTCTTGAACTCCAAACTTCGCTTTGCTTATTATTATATTCCAATTTCCCGCAACTCCGCGAGCAGGGTGCCTCAGCACCCCACGGGCACACTTGCCCACGTTCAGCTCTCTGAAACCGCCGAACACGCAACACAACTAACTCCTGCAAGACGACAAGTGCATACGTATGTATAGCAGGTTGCCAGATACTTCGATCAGTTTGAGAGGTGGCAACCCATTTTTTCGGTTAGAGGAGGTTTCAAGCTTCAATTTGGTGTTTGTTTCATACTTTTATCTCATGAGCATAGTAAGTATCTAAAAAACGACGATTAAACACGGGTTACCAATGGGTTCGATCAAGATTCAGGTAGGCAACCCAATATATTTGAAATGTACTCATTAAACACTACAATTTAACGTTCATTGTATGCTTTCACGTCATGAAAGTTCATGTGAAGTCATGAACTTCACGCACCGGAAGTAGCGAACCCCAGGCTGTCAGATCAGGTCCCGGCAAGGCAACCCCAGCGGATTGGCTTTCGCACACTGAAAACTATCGATGCTGAAAATGTCATGCTATCAGAAATGAGCATAGTAATCTTACGGTCGCCTCTTGGACTAGTAGGGGTAGAGGCCGAAGTTAGCTTCTTCACTGGTGGAGCTAAGGCGAGAGAAAAGGCTATTGCCAATCAAGGTGTGCGTGATATCGATCACAAGCATTATGCGATTGATGAAGCCCGTGCGCAAACGATTCTGTTAGTTTCCCGGTTTTGTTTACATGGCCATTTCTAACAGAATCGTTTGAATCAGCCACAATTATCCAGCCCGGGAGCACGATTTCCATCCCGATGCTATTGATAGCGACCGTCGCTATTTCATTCGTTTTCTCAACGCCCGGCTTTCACTGATACTCAGCAAAATACAGCACCGACTGACTGGGCGTCAACCTGATGATATCTTCCGGATGGCAGATAAATGTCTTGAAAGAATGATTCTATGTGCTTGAAGTAGCGCGGTAGCGCCGCGAGAAGGTGCTCGGCCTGCCACATCGATTTCTTTGAGTACGATTCCTGGCCACAGAACAGAAAAGCCAAAAGTTGCCTTCCGCGCCTTTTCTCCTACATTTTCATCTAATGTCAATTAATATCCATGCATACGTATGTACAAATTGTTTGAACGACGGATGACTCGATCTGCGTGTATGCGACAGGGATGTTTGGGCTTAGATGGTTTTGCAGGATGCAAACTTTTCAGCAATATGATATTATAAACAGAGGCACACATGTATACCGACCAATCCTGATTCTCAATCTTCGTGAACACTGCAGGCCAAGCATTTCGATAATCAAAGTAATCCAATCAATGTTAATTTACGACGCTATCGAGTCATTAATGGGGTAAAAATAAATTCTGTAAAAACCCAATTCTAATCGCGAGAGTGTAACGGAGCACGAGCGGACGTTTTCGTTCGGCAGTACACGTGCTTTGCATGCACCCCTCCCTCGCATATTCTTTTCACCCCGTCGGCTATCGCTCGCCGGACGCCGGCCGCGGAATCTTCCGCGAATGTTCGGGGAAGAAAGCACAATTCTGTAGCATGGTGTAAGAATAGAAACATTGAACGATTCGAGCGATTACCGTTATCGCTATGATTTTACAATAAATACACTTATATCGTGATTCTCGCGGGTATGCTGCCGATTCATTTCGAAGCTGGGCCATTTCAAGTCAAACGGACCACTCTTAATACATTGGAAAAGGGTCAGCCTTCTTCAGCTAGCGCCCGGTACCGCGTTATGGCTATCAATAAATATCTTCACCATTCGACTCCGGATTGCGATACCACTAATATAGGTGATTGTGTAGAAAGGTCCGCTGAATATTTCATGTGTTCTTTAGGGAGATTCTCAATTCGGAATCGCGATGTTCGTAGCAAATTAAGCATCGATTGAAGCACTTTCTGAATTCTCAAATAAACTTTCTGAGAAAGAGAAAAATGTGCTCGAGATGCCTTATTCTTCCCAAAGCCAAAGAATGTGCAAGAAATTCGACATGTGCGAACAAACCGCGAATAAGTCGATACCTCATACTCTTCACATGCATCCTCTGTAAATGCACACTCCGCAGTGCGACCATTGCGATGGAGACCAGGGCCCCTCAGCCACCGTTTTTTTTTTTTTTTTTTTACGTGGGGAAATCCTCATGGACACCCCGCCGCCCTGGTGGGGGCGACGGGGTAGTGCCGGACTCTTACCGGCTAAAACCCCACGGTGGCCATCCTCGGCGCTGACTGGGGCGACACCGGGAACTCTGGTAGAACACTACCGGTGCCGCCCCGCGCCCGCCCCCTATTGGAGGCACGTCTCGTGGTGGGGGAGCGGCCATCCGCTCTCTCGCTTTCACGAGAGAGGGAGGCTTCCCCCACTACTCGCGGGGAGACACGGCTCACCGCACTCCTTCGCTAGCGGCGAAGGAGGCGGGAACCGCGCCCCCGCATTACCCATCCCTCCTGGGCGGGTCGTGCGACCACTACACGCCCGCCCCGCCTCGGGGCCGCTTGCGCAGGCGACAGAGCCACCACTCTGCCGCCTCGCGGCCCCTTGGCAAGCACCCGGCCCGTCAACGGGTCGAGATCCGTCGACGGGACCGGGGCCTCGCTCTACTGCGGGGGGACAAGATCCCCCCGCGCGGGTCGGCGGCGGGGACGGGCCCTCTGCAGACGGAAGGGGTCCGTCCTCTCCCGCCGCCGCTCCGCCTCCTCCTTCTGGGAGAGCACTTCCTCGCAAAAGGCGAGGAAGGCTCTCCACGACCTCTCGCTGCTGAGGATCTGTCGGATGACCGTCGGCAGCGAGAGGTCCCTTCCGATATACCGGACCAGGACACGGCGCTGTTCCCTCCAGGCCCTGCAATACTGGAGGGTATGTTGCGCCGTGTCCGGGTCCCCATCACAATGGTGGCACTGTGCCGTCGCCTCCTTCCCGATGCGACGCAGGTACTCACCGAAGCAGCCGTGCCCGGTAAGCACCTGCGTCGCGCGGTAGGAGAGCTGGCCCCTGCCGCGACTCAACCAAGCCTCGAGGCTCGGGAGAATCGCCCCGACGGCTCTGTGGCGGGAGTTGGCTGGATCTTCCAGCCTTTCCCGCCACATCTCGACAACGAGCCGTCGGGTCTGGCGCTTGAGCTCCTCGACCGACCGTTCCGTGGGTGTTCCGCCCCTGTTGTGGAGGGCGCGAAGACGCAAATAGGTCCTCGCGTCCCCCACCGCCAGGATGTCCAGGGGCGGAAACCTCGCCAGTAGGGTGGCCGACGCCAGGGAGATCGTGCGATATCCTCGCACGACCCTGGCGGCCATCCGACGCTGTACCCTGAATAGCAGGGCACAATTGCGCCGGCTGGCCGCCAGGTCGTCCGCCCAGACTGGTGCCCCGTAGAGCACCATGGAACGGACGACTCCCGCATAAAGGCGTCGGACACCCTCCCACGGTCCCCCGATGTTGGGCAGCAGGCGTCCTAGAGCGCCTGCCGCCTTCTCAACTCGGGGGATAAGCCGGCCGAAGTGCTCGTTAAAGCGCCAGAGGCCGTCCAGGGTGAGTCCGAGATACTTCATCGTATCTCTCACCTGGACGCGGGTCTCTCCTACCGCAATCCACCGCTGGGGAGGCGGCCCCGCATACCGCTGGCGATCGTAAAACCAGATCGCCTCGGTCTTTTGCGGGGCCACCCGAAGGCCCAGTCGGTGGATTCGGGCGACGACACAGGCCACCGCCGTCTCCGCAACGCGGATGGTCCTCCTCCCATCCTCCCCGCTGACTACCACGAGTGTGTCGTCTGCATAGCAGATCACCGTGGAGTCAGCGGGGAGTGCAGCCCGCAGGACGTAATCGTAGCCGAGGTCCCATAGCAGGGGGCCCAATACGGACCCCTGCGGGACCCCGGCGTACGTCTCCCTCTCATACTCCTGCGTCCGGCCCATGAACTTAATGCCCCTGTCGGCGAGGTAGTCCCCGACGACGGCCCGTAACTCAGGGGGCACTCGATGGTACTCGAGCGCCTCCCTGATGACCCACCAGGGCAGGGTGTTAAAGGCATTCACTATATCCAAGGATATAGCGATACACACCCTGCCCCGGCTTGCAGCCGACTCCGTCAGGGACCTTAGGCGCTTGATCGCGTCTATCGTCGATCGTCCCTGACGGAAGCCGAACTGCCCGTCGTCGAGGTCCGGACCTGTCGCCGACAGGTGCCGGACGAGGCGGTTGGCAATAACTCTCTCGAAAAGTTTGCCCGCCTCGTCCAGCAAGCAAATGGGCCGGTACGCGGAGGGAGAGTCCGCGGGCCGCCCATCCTTCCGGATGAGGACCATCCGCGCCCGCTTCCAGGAGCGGGGGAACCTACCGCGCCTCAGACAGCTGTTAAAAAGCTGCCCGAGGCGCGGGACCAGGACGCCCATGGCCATGGCCAAGGCCCTGCCTGGGATGCCGTCCGGGCCCGGCGCCCTGTTCGCGCGGGCCCGGAGACGCCTAATCGCGGCGTCGAGCTCGCCGCCAGTGACCCCCATGGTGGCCTCGTCCCACTCAAAACGGGGACGAGGCCGACCGGGGGTGGGGTCCTCTGCTCCCGCAGGGAACAGAGTAGCCACCACCCGGTCGAGAAACTGGGGGTCAAGCAGCTCCGTTGTTGGGGGCGCCCATGGACGTAATCGTCCCATGACCATTTTGTATGGGCGCCCCCACGGATCCCCGTCCAATGTGGCGACGAGCTCGTCCCAGGCTTTGGCCTTGGCGGCTTTGATGGCCCGCTGCAGGGCGACCGCTGCCTCGCGGTACGCCGCATACAGCTGGGCCACCTCCGCCGCGACCTGACCGCGCCGTCTCCTGGCGCGGGTGTACTGGCGCCTGCGGTGAACGCAGGCGGAGCGCAGGACAGCGATGTCCTGCGACCACCAGTACACCCCGCGGACGCGGGGGGAGGGCCCCTCAGCCACCGTGTTAGCTGCCGAAGACGAGACAAGTTCTGCTTATGAGCACTACGCGGCAGCAGCGTCGAAACTTGAACCAATCGGTGAACCAGAATCAGGCGCTGTGAAAATGGCCAATCCGGAGCAATCAGAAGACGGCGCACAGTGGCCGATTTGGTTCTAAAACGCGCGCATCGGACTTTATGACCGACAAAATTCAAAGGCACGGGAATGAAAATTGAACATTATATCCTTGTTCTGGATAGTATGAAGCACAGAAAATGTTAGTAAATTAATTTTTTGTCTCAAATAGTTTTGAAGTTAACGACAGATTAGTAGAGTATGTTCTTATGTATTCAAATGGGGAACTTTAACTTTTGTATATTGATTCGGGAACCTAATGGAACCTCGTGGTGTATTTTTTTCCTGAAACTAGATTTTTTTTCGCGACTTTTGGCATATGTTTCATCTCCATAAAGTTGCATAAACCTGTGTTATGAATTAATACAATTACAAAATTGTGTTTTAGTGAAGAAAATATCGAAAGAAACGATATATTGATTCGGGAACCTAATGGAACCTCATGGTGTATTTTTTCCCTGAAACTGGATTTTTTTCCGCGTCTTTTGGCATATGTTTCATCTGCTTAAAGTTGCATAAACCTGTGTTATGAATTAATACAATTACAAAATTGTGTTTTAGTGAAGAAAATGTCGAAAGAAACGATATATTGATTCGGGAACCTAATGGAACCTCATGGTGTATTTTTTTCCTGAAACTAGATTTTTTTCCGCGACTTTTGGCATATGTTTCATCTGCATAAAGTTGCATAAACCTGTGTTATGAATTAATACAATTATAAAATTGTGTTTTAGTGAAGAAAATATCGAAAGAAACGATATATTGATTCGGGAACCTCATGGTGTATTTTTTTCCTGAAACTAGATTTTTTTTCCGCGTATTTTGGCATATGTTTCATTTGCACAAAGTTGCATAAACCTGTGGTATGAATTAATACAATTATAAAATTGCGTTTTAGTGAAGAAAATATCGAAAGAAACGAAGCATTTGGCAGAGAGGTAGCATGAGGAGGAGAAGTGGGGGGAGGAGGAGGAAGGACAGGTTGGAAAATGTGGAGAACAGCGAGAATGAAAGTCAAAATAAGGTGTGGACAGTAGAATGGGGTGAAAGATGAAGGATAAACGAAATCGGTGCGACCGAGTAATATAGTACTGATAGAAAGGAGAAAGCGGTAGAAAATAAGGATAGATCTTCCTCGCTTTATCTTATCCTTAAGTTATAAACCATACAAAAGGACGATTTAAGCTTTATAAAACAATTTATGTAAATTGAGAGTATACTTGTACTAATTTTTAGCGCAGAGGCATTTCTTATTTTTTCTTTCCCTCCTTCCAACATCAAGATAAACAAGATAGCATGAATAGATCACAAGAAATTTTGTTCTAAGGGTCCATCCGTAATTAGAAATATTTATATTTTAATCGTCCTTTTGTATGGTTTATATCTTAAGGATAAGATAAAGCGAGGAAGATCTATCCTTATTTTCTACCGCTTTCTCCTTTCTATCAGTACTATATTACTCGGTCGCACCGATTTCGTTTATCCTTTATCTTTCACCCCATTCTACTGTCCACACCTCATTTTGACTTTCATTCTCGCTGTTCTCCACATTTTCCAACCTGCCTTTCCTCCTCCTCCCCCCTTCTCCTCCTCATGCTACCTCTCCGCCAAATGCTTCGTTTCTTTCGATATTTTCTTCACTAAAACGCAATTTTATAATTGTATTAATTCATAACACAGGTTTATGCAACTTTATGCAGATGAAACATATGCCAAAACACGCGGAAAAAAATCTAGTTTCAGGAAAAAAATACACCATGAGGTTCTATTAGGGTCCCGAATCAATATACAAAAGTTAAAGTTCTCCATTTGAATTCATAAGAACATACTATACTAAACTGTCGTTAAATTCAAAACTATATGAGATAAAAAATTAATTTACTAATATTTTGTGTACTCTATACTATCCAGAACAAGGATATCATGTTCAATTTTCATTCTCGTGCCTCTGAATTTTCATAAAATCCGATGCGCGCGTCTTATACCCAAAGCAGCCACTGTGGTACTGTAACAATTTATTAAAAAGCTAATTATGGGCTATTATTAATCCTTATGTCACAAGGATGAAAACAAACCAAAAAAGTTGAGAATCGGTTCAGTGGAACCTGAGGTATTGGCCATGCGCGCATATTAGACCCAAATCGGCCACTGTGCGGCGCGGGATTTGACATGGGTTTCCAGTTGTTCACCGAGCTTCTCGGGAAACACTGTAGCATAGAGTGGCGCACTCTATTCGAAAGAGCGGCGAAAGTAGGAACAACGGCTGTAACATGGTTGTCAAATCGTACAGGATAGACAAGTCTCAGCGTTGCCAAATCTTATTTCGAACGTTTCGAAGTCAGGCAGAGGCTGAAAGACTTTTAACCGCTTTCATGGCTACCTTGCGCGGACCACGCGAACCGGTACGATCGGCGCGATCAACTTTTTTATGAAACACCACTCAACGACATACATATAATATTATGTCAGTTTTGCAAGTCTTTTGCTAATTTTTCATTGCTATTCCATCCACCTATGATAAATAACATGCATCATTATCTCTTTTCATATGTTAATATTAAATGCATCAATGTTAATGCGCGGTCCGATAGAATGAGAGAGAAAATGAAGAGGGTGGACCGTCCGCATGCAACTTATCCATCCCGGAGTATAACACATATAATATATGATAAACAACCAATACAGAATATATCTAAACTATATTACATCTGCACGATGACAACATATAATTATTGTTGTGAGTACAGCAGAGAATTCTTAGATGCTATAGTGTGTATGTACATTAACTATTCGAAAGGATTTCAAAACAATGCAGACTTTAATATCTGCATCGAAATATATATAATTTCGAATGTTCTGTTTCCTGCATCGTGGAGACGGTTGAGAGTTTACTAAGTATTATTACTTTATGACCGACTCGATTCGGGCTGATCCGGGCCACGGGCACAAGCATTTTCGTCTCTCAAATGGTGGAGACGGTGCAGGTAATTTCCCACAAAGTCTGCATTGAAAAGGTAACGCAGGTACTTTAGCTCGACACGACAGGCTATATTAATGGACTGTGACTCTTAACGCTCCTTTGGCTTTAAATCTCTTTCTCTAGTACTAACGATTAGACCAATTTTTTCATCATATTGAAGGACCAGTATATATATGTAATTATAGTATAGAAACTAATAAAGAACCAAACCGCTAAAATACTGCTGCTCACAATGACTCTCACTCTGTTTCGTTTGCGGGAATGCGGGACTCTGGATTCAGGCTAGTCGGGAACCAATAGAAAAGATAAGAGGAGTTCTGATAACAATGTTGAGGTTTATTTGAATTACCTTGAGGCGGCACAAAAACTCGCCGTAAGGAATGTTGCTGGCGGTAATTCTTGGGCCGGTAGCAAAAGGCACCACTCGGTCCTAGCACAGGATTATATCACAGCACAATGGTTGGCGGCACAATAATTCGAATACAGCGGTTCGGTTAACAAAGTTCGAGGTTCAGATCGACACACAATCTAGGCTTTGCTCGCAAGGGACGCGTCCGTTTCCTTCAGCAAAAGTAACAGTTATGGCGGAACAAGGAAGCCGGCCGGAGAAGAAGCGCAAGTTCTTCACGCTTCCGCGGGGGAGCGTCCCGAACGCTACGTTCATTGGTGGAATCTATGCGGATCGATAGGCGGATCGATCATCTTGTAGTCGGCTACGGGGTCGAATGCGCATGACTAGATAAGTCTTACAATACTAGATAACATAGCTTAAATCTAGGGGGCCAATAGGGCGATGATTCCTGAACATTCCGGCCGCCATCAGCAACAGCGTTGATGATTATGTGGTGATCCTTGCGGGTCGATCTCTCATGCGGTGTCAGGCGTAGCAGATTGTGGTCGATCAGGCGGGTCAGTGATGGGTAGAACGGCAAGTTTTGCGATCGGCCTTGTAAGAGTCGTCGTTGCCGTCTTTAGCGTGACTACCCGTGTCAATCCGTCCTTCCCAGGATGCAGCTGAGTGACTCTGGCGAGAGGCCACTTGGCTGGAGGAAAGCGTTCATCTGTAACCAGGACTAAAGAACCGACATGGATTATGTTATGCGGGTGGTGCCACTTGGAGATAGCCTGTAGTTGCTGCAAGTAGCTGGTGGACCAAGTCGACCAGAATCCTTGCAGCATTTGCTGCAGGAGCTGCCATCTTCCAAGTCGCGTGGTCTTGATGTCCAGTAATGAGGGTTCTGGTAGCACATTAAGCGGATGTCCAATGAGGAAGTGTCCGGGTGT
Source organism: Crossocerus cetratus (assembly GCA_963675795.1). Taxonomy (NCBI): domain Eukaryota; kingdom Metazoa; phylum Arthropoda; class Insecta; order Hymenoptera; family Crabronidae; genus Crossocerus; species Crossocerus cetratus. Next base: position 2,489,330 of record CAVMBF010000001.1, read on the forward strand.
AAGTGCAGTCAGATCATCTGGGTCATCAGTCAGTGGTTCAAGCGGTCTCGAGTTTAATACTGCTTCCACTTGTATTAGAAGAGTCGTAAGTTCTTCAAAAGTGAGAGCGGTAGCGTTTAGGCGGGCCAGGTGGTGCTTGACAGATTTGACAGCTGCCTCCCACTTTCCTCCCATATGAGGAGCAGCCGGCGGATTAAATCGCCAAGTGATGCGGTCTGCGGTAAACAGGGCGGCGAGTCTGGCGAAATCTTGAGTTCCTTGGCGGAACATCTGCTTGATGGTGGCGTCAGCTCCCACAAAGTTAGTGCCACAATCACTGGATAGTGTGTGGCAGATACCTCGTCGTCCAGTAAATCGGCGGAATGCGGCGATGAATGCGTCGGTGGAATACTCGCTGACAGCTTCGAGATGTACAGCGGAGGTAGTGAAGCAGACAAATACGCAAAGCCATCCCTTGGCGGTTTTGGCTCCTCTTCCTTTCCACGTGCGTAGTGTGATGGGTCCGGCGTAGTCGAGTCCAGTGTGTGTAAAGGCGGGTGACGGCGTGACTCGATTGCTGGGCAGCTGGCCCATCAGCTGTTGTGCGCGGAGCCCTCGATGGCGTGCACATCTCACGCATCTCAGGATATGTGAGCGGACAGGTTGTCTTCCTCCCAGAATCCAGACCTGCTGTCTCACAGCGGCGAGTGTCACTTGCGTGCCACCGTGAAGTGTGCGGTGGTGTGCGTCGGAGATCATCAATGTTGTCAGCGGGGAATTCCGTGGTAGAATGGCGGGATTCTTATTGCTGGGCTCTAAGTTGGAGTGTGAGAGCCTGCCTCCAACACGAATTATTCCCTTGGTGTCCACAAAGGCGGTCAGTCGGTTGAAGGGATGGCCGCGAGGCCATGGAGACATCGTGGCTAACAGCTTGAGTTCAAGCGGGAAATGTATAGACTGAATAACCTTGATCCAGTACTCGAGAGCCTTGGCGAGATCTGCGGAGTCAATACCGAATCTGAGAGTACAATTCGGCACCTTGGTCAGTACTTGGTGGACTCTGAAACAGATAGCGGTAATGCGGAGCAGGCGTGTCAGGTTGGAATATCTTCCAATGAGATCCCAGTAAGGTTCTGGGGGTGTTCTCACGGAAAACGCCAATCCAGGTCGCTCTTCGAGTTGGTAGGCTGGATCACAGGTGAATTTCTGCGGCGGCCAGGACTGTGCGGGTTTGCGCAACCATGGAGGGCCAGTCCACCAAAGTTGGTGCGTTTTCAGCTGGCTTGGAGAGAGTCCTCTCGAAGCGCAGTCAGCGGGGTTCTCCTTGCCAGGTACGAAACTCCAACGGCCGTGTGGAGTCAGATCTTGAATGGTGGACACTCTATTCCTGACGAAATCCTTCCAGCGGGACGGGTTTGATTGGATCCAAGTGAGAGCTACTGAAGAATCTGTCCAAAGGTAGACTGGATAGCTGGCGGCGTCGAGGGTCTTCTGGCAGTAATGCACAAGCCTTGCGAGCATCAGTGCAGCGGCGAGCTCCAATCGTGGGATGGTGAGCCGTTTAAGCGGTGCTACCTTTGTCTTCGCGCAGACTAGAATGATGCGTGTTCCTGTCTGCGGCGAATGCGTCTTCAGATAAACAGCTGCTGCCATTGCGAGCTGTGAAGCGTCAGAGAAGCCATGGATTTCTGCTGACGTTGTGGCGGTACAGTTGATCCATCTTGGTATAGTCAGTGACGGAATTTCGGCAAGTTCCGTCTTGAAGGCAATCCACTTGAGCCGAATTCGCTCAGTCAAGTGGTCGTCCCAGCCAAGTTTTTCCAACCAAAGCTCCTGCAATAATACCTTGGCGCGAATTATCAGCGGTGCGATTAAGCCAAGAGGATCAAAGATTTGGGCGATCTCCGAAAGTATCATGCGTTTCGTCAGATAACTGGATGAAGTCGGCGGCTTGATCTGAAATTGCAGTGTATCAGTATGCGGCGACCAGTGGAGTCCGAGGAGCTTGGTGCTGTCCTCTGTGTCGTTGAGAGACAGGCTAGGTTTCGCTTCCACGCTAGATTTCTGAAGCAGACTGCGAGTATTGCTACTCCACTTGGCCAGGGGGAATCCGCCCGCCTGGCACAAGCCAGTCAGCTGATCTGCGGTTTCTTGAAGTTCGGCGATGTTGTCGGCACCTCCGAATATATCGTCCACATAACGTCCATATGTGAGCGGGTTGACAGCGAGTGGGAACTTGTGTCCTTCATCTGCCAACAGTTGAAGAAGTACGCGTACTGCGAGGAACGGGGCTGGACGAGTACCGTACGTGACAGTTGTAAGCTGGTACGAGGTTATGTTCTGCTGCTCGTCCACCCAGAGTATGCGCTGTAAATCCCAATCTCGTTGGTCGACCAGGATTTGGCGGAACATCTTCGTGATGTCAGTGGCAAATATGAAGCGGTGTCTGTGGATCCACAGCAGCACGTCCATGATATCAATCTGAAACTTAGCTCCAGTGTGTAAGATATCATTGAGGGACACTCCTGTCGGCGTTGCTCGAGATCCATTGAACACAACTCGCAATTTGGTGGTGGTACTGCTTTCTTTAAGAACTCCATGGTGCGGAAGGTAATAGGTTGGAGTTGTAGTTGGCGTGTCTGGTGCTCTGGTCATGTGCCCAAGTTGCTCATATTCTTGTAAGAAGTTCATGTATAGTTGGCGGTACGTGCCATCCTTGGCAAGACGTCTGAGCAGATGGCGGAGGCAAGCATGGGCAGTATGGAATGAATCTCCAAGTTGTGCGGGGGCGGATCTCAGTGGCAGTCTGACAACGTACCTGCCAGCAGCGGTTCTGGTATGTGTTGCTTGGAAGTGAAGTTCACAAGCACGTTCATCTGCTGTGGATTCTGGTGTGTTAGATGACGTTGGTACTTCTTCTTGTATCCAAAAGCGAGTCAACAATTCTTGAAGGTCCTGTTGTTGTTGGTCAACAGATATTTGGTAAGACTGACTTGCCTGGTTGCGGTGCGAAGAGGTTGGGCCCAGCACTATCCATCCAAATATTGTGCGTTGGGCTACAGGCAGGTCAGCGGACTCCTTTACCACCTCAGGTTGTAGAATTATGCCATAATGGTCAGCACCAAGGAGTATGTCGATAGGGCCTGGTGTCATAAATTGCGGATCAGCCAGTTGTAGATGTTTCAAGTGGCTCCATGAGGCGTTTGGAATATCCGTGGATGGTATTGTGCCTGTCAGTTCCTTCAAGATGTGTGCGGTGACTTGGATAGCTTCATGCGTGTATGCGGATTTCAGTGTTAACTGCACTACGCCTCTGGTGGTTCCAGCACTTGCATTGCCAATGCCTCGGATGGCAACTGAGGCATGGTTTCTTGCCAATTTACACTGGCGTACAGCGGTTTCAGATATGAACGTCAGCTCAGACCCAGGATCCAAGAGCAATCTGACTTGGTGAGTTCTGAGTGGCGTAACTATGGCGGCAAGGCTGGTTGCTAGCAGAACTATAGGACGGATATAGTTAGGTGAGGAATGATTGGCACAATTGTCCTGGGAAACCTCTCCCGATGGCTGAGAAGGCGAGACCCTCAACCCTCCTGGTGCCGAAGCACCATGTGCCAAGGTCGTCTCATCCCAGACACCAGAATTAGTTGTCCTGTTGGACTGTGCGGCGTAGGCAGGTATGGATTTTGACAGGTGTAGGTTATGTTTGTTGGTTGGCGGGTTTGGTACTGCGGATTGGAGGTAAAGCGGTGCAGGAGTGGTCAGCGGTGAGTTAGAGGAGTAAGGAGGTAAGGCGGAGCGTGGAAGCGTGGATCTTCAATGTTTTACAGCGGAGGAAGCGGATTCAGTGGTTATGGGATGCAAGTATGTGTGGTGCCTTGCACCACACACCCTGCAGCCCTGCGTGGACTTGCACCAGTTCAAGCCGTGGTTGCCCAAGCAGTTGGGGTATAGCCTCAGCTGTTGGGCAGTGGTGCGGCGCTGTTCTGGTGTCATCTTGAGGAAGGCGGGACACCTAGCCACGTAGTGGATTTCTCCACATACGTGACAAGGGGGAATCTGCGGTGCAGGGATGGAGGAGCTGGAGACGGCGGTACTGGTGGATGGAGTTGGCGGTGCGGAGGTAGTAGGCGGTTTGGTGGAACCCTGGGACCTTGGCGGAACTGTGGAGGTTAGTGGAGCAGGAGCAGGAGCCACTGCTACCGCAGCCAACACATTGGCCTTGGTGGCCTTGAGTCGGCTGGCGGCAGGGTAGCTCTTCTGCTGGGAGGCGGATTTGGCGGTGGTAGAGGAAGCGGGTGAGGGGTCGGCGGAGGCCAACCTCTCTAAGGTCCTGACCGTAGTGGCCAGGAAGCTCATTAAGTGAGCTAGGGAGGGGCACTCCGTGGTGGAGCCCAGGGAATTCTCCGAAGACTCCCGGAGGCTCTGGTCCATCTTGAGGGTGATCAAGTGGACGATCATTAGGTCCCAGTGTTCCACCGGGTAGGAGAGGGATCGGAGGCAGTTAAGTACGGAGGTTACGGTGGTGGTCAGGGTTTCGATTTGGTCTGCGGATCTGGGGGTTAGCGGTTTGAGGTTATAGAGGCGGTCAAGGTGTGCGGAGACGAGGTGGCGTTTGTTTTCATACCTGGCAGTCAGAGCCTGCCAGGCAGATTGAAACATGTCGGAGGAGACTGGTAAGGCGGAAACTAGTTGTAGTGCGGGGCCGGAGAGGGTGGTTTTCAGGTAGTGCATGCGCTCTATGTCTGAAAGGGAGGTATTGCGGATGACTATTGAGCGGAACATGTCTCTGTACGGAAGCCAGGAGGGGTAGTCCCCGTGGAAGGTAGGGAGCTGAAGTTCGGGGAGTAAGCGGGGAGCGGTACGAGGAGCGGAGGAGGAAGAAGCGGAAGCAGCGGAGGCGGTACCGGCGGCGACGTGGGCCACTTCGAGCTGTCGGAGGAACGTCTTCACCCTGAGGTAAACCTCGAAGGCGTCCGAGTATGCGGATCCGTCGAGGTACTCGAGCGCCTGCACCTTCTCCAGCGCCACCAGCTCCTCGATGGCGTTGTGGGTTTCGCCGAACGTGTCCCACAGCGTCTCGAGGCTCTCCTGATGGCTGAGGATATACGGCAGCGACTTGCGGGAGGTGTCTGCGGACTCCTTCAAGGTCCTCTCGATTTTCTCGAGGAACTTATGGTGGGTGGCTTGGCGGGCCACTCGGCGGAGGAGTTTGGCAGAGGCGGTTTTTGGCGGCTTCGGCGAGGTCGGTCTGGCGGTTTTCGGCGGTGCGGGTATGGCGGAAATGGCGGCGGGTTCCGAGGATGGAACGACCAGTGTGGCGACCTGAAGCCGAAGTGTCTCGACTTCAGACGCCACACATGGTGATGGCGGTGCGGAATCGGCGGGACCTGCGGAGACTGCGGGGAGCTTCAGCTCCTTCGCGGTATCTGAAGGGGGATCTTCCTTCCCCTTCATTGCGCGGCGCTGGGATTTTCGGGTAATCTGGAGAAAACGGAATACGTAAGCCGCGGGAGAGTAAGAAGAAGCGGTGTGTAGCAAGGAAACGTTAGAAGCGGGGATAGATAGGCCACGAGGCACGCGGATAATGGCGGCGAGGAAGTGAAGACAAAGATCTGGGACTAGACTGAATCCGGCTCGAAGGACCAAAAAATGTTTCGTTTGCGGGAATGCGGGACTCTGGATTCAGGCTAGTCGGGAACCAATAGAAAAGATAAGAGGAGTTCTGATAACAATGTTGAGGTTTATTTGAATTACCTTGAGGCGGCACAAAAACTCGCCGTAAGGAATGTTGCTGGCGGTAATTCTTGGGCCGGTGGCAAAAGGCACCACTCGGTCCTAGCACAGGATTATATCACAGCACAATGGTTGGCGGCACAATAATTCGAATACAGCGGTTCGGTTAACAAAGTTCGAGGTTCAGATCGACACACAATCTAGGCTTTGCTCGCAAGGGACGCGTCCGTTTCCTTCAGCAAAAGTAACAGTTATGGCGGAACAAGGAAGCCGGCCGGAGAAGAAGCGCAAGTTCTTCACGCTTCCGCGGGGGAGCGTCCCGAACGCTACGTTCATTGGTGGAATCTATGCGGATCGATAGGCGGATCGATCATCTTGTAGTCGGCTACGGGGTCGAATGCGCATGACTAGATAAGTCTTACAATACTAGATAACATAGCTTAAATCTAGGGGGCCAATAGGGCGATGATTCCTGAACACACTCAAAACCTGTTACCATCACTGTAAAAATCTAAGGCTCCTATACTTACTAGATGAATAAGTTCAAACCCCATAAATTCTAATCCTTATCCATTCTGGCAAATGAAAGACTTCATCATTTAGCTCCTCACCCCATAACTGTCGAAGTAGCAGCGTGGCAAAGTAACTGGCGTGCCACTAAGGCGACCAGAGTTCAGTTCCAGCTTGCGGGGAGTTATTTTTTTCGCTTTATCGTCTTTTGCTACTGTTTCATTTCCACAATACTCACTCATCGACGAATATTATTTGTCATCAACGTCGACTTTTCCCGAACCGGGATCAAAGAGGCAATTTTCTTGCCATCGGCTATCGGGAGCGGCGTACACCGTCGCGGGTGCAGGTAAAAAGGATTAGGCAGCGCCCGCTCCGAAATTGGTGACGCGGAACTCGCTCACCCGGACGGTGCACAATACTCTTTTGTCTTTGAAAGTCGCATAGCACCAGTTGAGGTCTCAAAACAGAAGATGAAGCTCGAGCGGGCAGGTATTCTGGGGATTACATGCGGCACAGCGCGTATCTTTAAATACAATTGGCGATTCATTTGGAGGGTCGCTCCGGCGCACGGCAAGCGCACACTTTTCTCAAGCAGGGATCAAAGAGGCAATTTTCTTGCCATCGGCTATCGGGAGCGGCGTACACCGTCGCGGGTGCAGGTAAAAAGGATTAGACAGCGCCCGCTCCGAAATTGGTGACGCGGAACTCGCTCACCCGGACGGTGCACAATACTCTTTTGTCTTTGAAAGTCGCATAGCACCAGTTGAGGTCTCAAAACAGAAGATGAAGCTCGAGCGGGCAGGTATTCTGGGGATTACATGCGGCACAGCGCGTATCTTTAAATACAATTGGCGATTCATTTGGAGGGTCGCTCCGGCGCACGGCAAGCGCACACTTTTCTCAAGCAGGGATCAAAGAGGCAATTTTCTTGCCATCGGCTATCGGGAGCGGCATACACCGTCGCGGGTGCAGGTAAAAAGGATTAGGCAGCGCCCGCTCCGAAATTGGTGACGCGGAACTCGCTCACCCGGACAGTGAACCAGTACTCGGATATGTACTCTCTCGTCTTTGAAAGTAGACAACAATTTTAGACTTATATATATATATATATATTGTTCTTGAAGATGGGAGAGAGGGGGGGAGCTTGGTATATGACAATGCGTGCTATTCTACGCGAGCCACTTTGTAAATCACATACAGCTATAGAGCTGTTATAAAGCTCTCATTCTTTCAATAACAGTTCATTTTATCCATTCAGAATAGATGCTGCGAAATAAGCTGTAATGATGGGGTATGAAATAACTTATTATGTTAGGAAACAGAAGCTAGGGTCCGTAGTGGCAGAGTGGTTAGAGTACTCGACTCGCAATGTGCGGGTCGTGGGTTCGAGCCCAGCCGTCACCAATGAGAATTTTACTCTTAAATGATAATCACAAGATTGCTACGCTGGCCCTCGGTGGTTCGGAACCACAACTTGGTGTTGGGTAGAATAAGTTAGCGTAAGGCTGGGCGTCCAGGCGCCAAAGCCAGGACGACGGCCCCCGTCCAATTGGTCTCCGAATGGAGGACGGAAGCGGACGTTAAATATAAAAAAAAAAAAAAAAAAAAAGGAAACAGAAGCTGTGGAAGAATTCTGCCAGTCAGAAAAACGTGGCGAATTATAATATTCTCACGAAATAGGTGGCAGGCTCTCAAGGAAAACTCGAAGCAACTCGAGGCTATATTCCATCGCATTCAGAGGCAGGTAAAACAATAAATGGGTAAGCGGTGCCGGCAAGTCGGTACACCTTTCACGCACACGTGCGTTGCTGGCCGAGAGTTGCCAAGGGTTGGTTTTTCCCAAATTGGCGCGCCGCTGACCGCCGTGGGCCAAGGCAGGCCAAGGTGGGCGAAGGTGTAGGAGAGGGGGTTGTTCCAGCCAATCAGAGGTCTTAGTTGCGAAAGGAAATCTTTAAGAAGGGGAAGCGCGCATCTTTTGCGATTCATTATCTTTGAGTGCTCGGCGAACGCACACGGACGCGCGGCTGCTAATTTCGGTGTTGCGGAAATTAGCTTCACGAGTTATTCGCGGAGTAGTGGAAGTGATTCCTAAAGTGGCAGAAGTGCATTCTGTGTGGCCATGTCGAAGAATAAGTGCACCGTGGTTGGCTGCAGTCAGGAAGGCAAGCGAAAATTTTCCTATCCCAATCCCGAGAAAGATGCTGCACGCTTTCTGAAATGGATTTCTTCCGCAGGCAATTTAAATCTGTTGCAGGTTCCACCGGAGAAGATCATCACGCGCTTCATATGCGGGATACATTTTGAGGAAGGATGCTTCTTGGGCAGAGGACTTCGGCTGGACGCGGTACCAACGCTGCATATGCCATCGGGTATGTATTTTTTCTTACGGGAGAACGTGATAGTGGAAAACATGTACAAATAGTTCAAAAGCAGGAAATCTCTTATTAGCAAAGTTGTGATAGAAGCAGTGTGGCTTTATAACAAAAGAATAACGCGGCCAGATGTTCGCCGTTTGTTAGGGGGTAATGCCACTCTAGCGATCAAGAAAACATATGAATTTTGACAATATCTTATGACAACACAGTAAATGCAAAACAAAATCTGTTGGGAGTGTATATGCTATTGTATATGCTTTGGAGAAGATTTAGAGGTTTTTTATTTAATTATATTCATCAAAATGCATGGGCTAGAGCTGGGCAAGTGAAACCTCACATTTCTGCCGCCGGGAAGATTTTTTCTGTTATTTTCGATCTATAACAGTAAAACCAATATTTTTCGATTGTGTTCAGGCTTAACTTGAGAAGTACGTAGGGAAATTACAGACTATTGTTTCTTTGTTCAAATGAGACAATAATACTAATCTTTTCGTTTTTAATCAAAAATTACGTGAGGAAATGCTTATAACAAAAAAGGGTACAATATGCTGTAAAACCCCTATGTACTTCCTTAGATAATGTAATTTTAAAGCTCGAGTACAAATTTCATGCGAATCGGTGAAGTTCTGTTAAAGTTATGTTTCCGGCCAGTTAACATAACATAGAAATGTGAGGTTTCACTTGCCGAGCTCTAGCCCCGGCATTTTGATGAATATAATTGAATCAAAAGCCTTTAAATGTTCTCCAAAGCATATACAATAGAGGCCTCCCATCAGATGTTGTATTGCATTTACTGTGTTGTCATAACAAATTGTCTAAATTCATATATTTTCTTGATCGCTAGAGTGGCATTACCCCTCAACACCAATATTATCTATTTCAGTATATTCATGAATGATCCCTTTTTCAGATCCCATTGATGCATTATTGTATCAATTCTTTCCACAAGTATCTGTGGAAGTTGATGTTGTGATGGCAAATGAGGATCCACAACCGAGTACCAGCCGAAATCAAGCGGAAACTGCACTCAGTCGGAGCCACATTGAGGAACCAGAATCTGGTGCCAGCCACGATGTAACGGGATTTCCGAATTAATTATGGAGGAACTAAAATTATTAGCTCAGGGTTTCAAAGATTCCAAACATGTATATTGCTCGTTGATGTTCGACGAAATTAGCTTAGACAGGTCCCTACAGTTTAATCAATCGGAGGATAGGGTGGACGGATTTGTGGATGACGGTTTTTATCGCACATCAGAAATAGCAAATCATGCATCGGTCTGGATGCTACGCGGTATTTCACCAGACAATCCGTGGAAGAGGCCCATAGCTTTTACGTTTACGAAATCGGATTGTACTTCAGAGACCATTAAATTCATGTTTAATAACATTGTCGAACGCGTATCTGAGACGGGTTTAATTATCACCGCATTTGTTTGCGACCAGGCTGCTTCTAATGTTAAAGCAGTTCGGGAATTAGTTGGGAAACGCGCGGGGAAAACCGACAATTCGAAAACGACAACATAATAGTAGTCAAAGACAACTTTATCGCACCGCTGTTTGATCCTCCGCATTTATTAAAGTCGCTCCGAAACAATTTGTTAGCGAAAGATTTGCATTTTACATTAAAAGACGGGCAAAATCGTGTAGGGAAATGGTCGCACATTAGAGACGCGTATTTTATCGATTGTAGTTACGGGAGTTTAAGATCATTAGAGAAAATCACCGAAAACCACATAAATCCGTCCCATAGAAAGAAAATGCGCGTTTCCAACTGCTCCCAAGTATTCAGCCACACATTTAGTAACACATTAGCTATGATGAGCCGTAGCAGAATGCAGAGTAGTTGCAGGTCTGTAGCCATGCCTCCGGAGGCTTTAGATACCGCGTACTTACTATCATTTTTAAACAATCTATTCGATAGTGTAAATAGCGGACCGGGAAGTTCGAAAGAAAACGCGTTACGCGCATCCATCCCCACTGGTGACGAGCAATGTGCTCAAGAATCAGTGTGGGATGAAGCAATAGAGGCCATTTCAGATATGCGATACGACATAACTTCATCCGGGCAACAGCGGCGGCCAGCTGTTTTAGACAATTGGATTTTTACTTTGAAAAATTTTAAATTTCTTAGGCGCCATCTGCGCACCAAAAATTTTACAAATTTTGAGGCGCGATCGTTCAATCAGGACGCGTTAGAGAATTTTTTCGGGCAGATCCGACAATTCGGTTATAGGAATAATAACCCTGATTGTCGCAATTTTATGGAATATTATAAGATTTTAGTGTGCAATAGCATAATCAGTCCCGTGTCGAAATACGGGAATTGTCAAATCGCGATTAGCTCCGCGGACAATAACTTCATGATACATATGCGAAACTTTTTAACCTATCCAATTTCATACATTAGCGACAGTGTCGACTTAGAAATAGAGTTTCCGGCCGGTTTCAATCAATTCGCGAATATTAACGACGGAATGATAAACGAAATAGATAATTACATCACGGTAAATTTAATAGATTCAATAGATTGTCAGACCTGCCAACAAAACTGTAATGTAACTCGCGGGGCGAGACAACTCCTCGCCTTCCCATAAAGAAATATCTCTCGCGAAATTAGAATTGGGGCTCTAAGAGCCATCTATCGTATGCGGACGTCTCCAGCCAGGTTCTCGCTAAGCATTTGTAGCCAATCCTAACGCTTCTTGTATTTACGCGAGCCTATTAGCGCCCGTCAGGAGCGAGGGCTCCTGGTACCTTCGAACAACCGATTCAACTTCGCATCCCGTGGACCCGGCCTGGAGAGCTGAGCATGAGGAGCAGCAGCATCCGAAGGAACTCCAGCGAGGGATTGGTCATCTTCCTGGACGACTGGACGACCGCAGGCGCTCATGTGGGTTCCAGCCGAAGAACCAAGATCCACGATAATCGGACTTCGGCGAGGAAAAATTTGGCGCAGGGCGACGGCCCTGGCGCCTGCTCAGCTCAGGGCACAGCGAGGACCACTAGGATTGGCGGGGACTTAGGGACCAATAGACAGGCCGGTTTTCGGGGACAAAGGGGTCGTAAGCGAACGGCGAGCGAAGCGCGTTAGGACCGGCACTCGTTGTAGAAGCGTGCGTGCGAGCAGACGTAGCCGAATTATCGCCCTAGCGCCCATTATCGAATTTGCGCCATATTAGAAGGAAGGAAGGACGGACGAGAATACCAGGACTGTCTCCGTCCGAGAGTCACATTAGAGCCCGGCTAGTACTCAATTAATTTCGGTAAGCGAATCATTGTACCGGCGGGCTTTTGCGTGAGACTTCCCTTTTGTAAGAAGTCTCAGCCCGATACTCGCTTCCTTTCCGCCCTTCTGGCGATCTCTGTTCTTCACGCTGACTGCAAGCGCTTTTTGGATCTTCTCGCGATCTCTACTTCGACTTATGCATGAAAAGGTGACCTTCCGGCAGGCTTAGGCGCCTCTACAACGGGCCCCTATAATTATCCTTATCATTGTCGAGCCCATTTGTGTCTCTCCATCTATCGCGGCGTATTCGTGCAACATACTTCTGTAAATTATCGCGATTTAGGCTCGCGCCGACCACCTGCGTATTGTACTTTGTGACTTCTGCGACCGAATATCTGTTGCGTCATCACCTAACGGACGCGTGCCACGCACGAGCCGCAGTACACCGGCCTCGTGCGTCGCCTCTAATCTTTTGTCCAAGTATTCGAACCTTCGAATAAAGAAATCATTGTCGCATTTAACCGTTCTGCCTAGTTCTCTCGCCGAATCCACCTGCTCTCCTCGCGTTCCTGACTAGCCTGGGAATCCGCCCGGGAATTTGCTTGCCGACTGAACTCGATTCACGCGTTAACTAAAACTTTCAGTAGTTTATTAACGTTGTTGGCACTTTGGTGCCTGGCGCCCAATCTCGCGTTTGCGTTCGGATTTTGGTTAAGCTCAAGTTCAGCACTGTCGGAAGGACTTCCCGGCCGAAGTGTAGAGGACGTGGGAAATTAAGAGGGGAAAATACATTCGAGTCGAGTCTCCCTCAAAATTAACGTAGAGACTGACTTTAATTCGCGTCTGTCGCCTTGGGTTTTCGTGCCCTCATCTTCTAGCATTTCCCGAATTTCTTCCGGCGAACCAAATTTCGCGGCCGGAAGAAATTCCTTTACAAAACATTCTGCAGGCTCATCCCGACACAGGCAAATCATTTTTACAAACCGCCGTGGTACAGATCACAAACATATGTTTGAATATCGTACCACGTGCGTGTTGCTATAATAACATAGTAGACGTTACCAAAAATTATATCCTGGGCCACTGCGAGTTCACTTTTTTTTCGTGTGAACACCTGAACGATTTTATTGTAAATATTGTAAACAATTTCGTTCTCATTATAATTAGAAAATATTTCCAAAATGTTAATAATGTACTTAAGGGATTAGTTCCACAACCGAGCGGCGAGGACGAGCTGATGGCAGCGGCCCATCTAGCTTATTCTAAATCTCTGAAGAGAAAAAAATAATTTATATGTATATGTAGCATGTAGATTTATTATTAGTGTGATTTATAGTAAGGTATTTAGAATATCTTTGTATGTATGCACGACTGGGAGAGTATTGTATGATATGAATGCATGTATGTATGTATGTATGTATATATGTATGTATGCGGTATGGTATTTGTATTAGGCTTTAGATCTTATCTCGCGTAGATAGTATTGTTAGTAGGTAGCTTTAATATTAGCGTTATTTATAGTAATGTGCTTAGAATGTCGTTGCACTTATGTGTGTGCGGCTGTGAGAGTGTTTGAGTGTTGAGTGCAGCTCCATCTCGACCTTTAAAAACTGTCGGTAATACAGCGAGGGGCCAGATCTCGTGACGTCACGCGGGAGTCTAGCCCCTTAAAGCACTAAAATGATGTGCGACATGACTGTAAGAAAACGAGAATTTGATACGCCGTAACAAGAGCGCTAGAACCAATGACGATCGCCGTAATGAAATTAGCGAAATGCAAAAGCGAAAGCGAAAGAATATTCACTCAGTACTGAGCCATGGTGAACCATATCCAAACGATAATAAGAAACACGCGAATTGTGGAAGCGTATCAGGCGGGTACGGCCGTCAGAGATATCGCGCGCGATCTTGGTGTGTCCGAGATGATCGTCCGAAGACGTGTCCGGAAGTTCCTGGAGTTGGGGGATGCAGGTCTCGTCGATGGGAGATCGGCAAACGGTGGTGCGCGCCATACCACGCCTGGAGAGGATGCCCAAATTGTTGATAGAATTCGGGAAAATCCCTTTGAGGCTGCTTCTGGCATTCCCGCAGCCTTGGGCTTGCACGTGTGTCCTAACACGGTACGCAAAAGGCTGCGGGTGGCCGACATCCACTGCTGTCGGCCAGCGTGCAAACCGGCCCTGACGCCCAGACATTGCGAGAATCGCCTTGGTTGGGCGCGTCAGGAGTTGGCTCTTCCGCAGGCTCAAAGGGAGCTGGGTCCGTAGTGGCAGAGTGGTTAGAGTACTCGACTCGCAATGTGCGGGTCGTGGGTTCGAGCCCAGCCGTCACCAATGAGAATTTTACTCTTAAATGATAATCACAAGATTGCTACGCTGGCCCTCGGTGGTTCGGAACCACAACTTGGGGCCGCGAGGCGGCAGAGTGGTGGCTCTGTCGCCTGCGCAAGCGGCCCCGAGGCGGGGCGGGCGTGTAGTGGTCGCACGACCCGCCCAGGAGGGATGGGTAATGCGGGGGCGCGGTTCCCGCCTCCTTCGCCGCTAGCGAAGGATTGCGGTGAGCCGTGTCTCCCCGCGAGTAGTGGGGGAAGCCTCCCTCTCTCGTGAAAGCGAGAGAGCGGATGGCCGCTCCCCCACCACGAGACGTGCCTCCAATAGGGGGCGGGCGCGGGGCGGCACCGGTAGTGTTCTACCAGAGTTCCCGGTGTCGCCCCAGTCAGCGCCGAGGATGGCCACCGTGGGGTTTTAGCCGGTAAGAGTCCGGCACTACCCCGTCGCCCCCACCAGGGCGGCGGGGTGTCCATGAGAATTTCCCCACGAAAAAAAAAAAAAAAAAAAAAAGGCTCAAAGGGAGCTAACGTTCTACACGGACGAAAAGGTGTTCTCTTCTGCCGCTGGACGTGCGATCTCAGTTTGGCGACCTCCTCGAAGTCGGTACGAGATCGAATATGTAACCAGCTCAAGCCGCAGTGGTCGCATCACGTGTGGCCTTTGGGGGTGGATTGGAGCTTTTGGGCCCGGAGAACTCGTGGAGGTCCCACCGCACATGAACGCTGCGGATTATACCGCAATCCTGGAGGAAGTGTTCCTTCCCTCAGTGAGGGCGGTATACTCCGCAGCGGACATGCCGGTGATCCGCATGGTTCAGGACAATAGTCCCGTCCACACCTCGAGGGTCACACGGGAGTGGTTTGAGAGGCACCCCGAAATCGAATTAGTGAACTGGCCCGCCTTGTCCCCCGATCTTAACCTCATAGAGAATCTATGGGGGGAGATGGTGCGGACATGGCGGGACGACCAGGGGGGGGGGCCGCGAAATCGGGTGGCCCTGATTAACCACGCGATGCGAGTTTGGGAGGGTTTGCGAGCTCGTCCCGATTATTTCGACCACCTGTATTCCTCAATCGAAACCCGTATCAATCTAGTTATAGAGAGAAACGGGGGACATACCGGGTACTAGGGCACGCCTCAAACAGCATGGCGGTAAGAAACGCTCGGTAAGTTTATCCTATTAATGGAACTAATATAGGTTTAAGCAATTAAAAGAGCATGTATCCTATGGTAATAAATAATTAATTTTTCAGAACTCAACAAGATCGCAATGGCGCACATTTCTGGCGGACCGGAAAGCCTAGTGGGCTTCCGCATTTTTCAACGGTAAGTGTAAAAGTTACTGCCTCGGATAGATCTTGGCTGACATCATTATAAACTGACAATATTATAAATTATTTTTCAGTTCAGTTTATATCTTCAATATAATGTCAGGAGCATGGATCATCATCCACGACGACCCTTGCCTTTAGCAGCTCGTCTGGCCACGTAGGATCGGTATTCTTCAGTAGTAAGTATAAACTGTTGCTTAAGAATGAGTTCAGCTGGTCCTGTTGATCTTATAAGGATAATAAAGACCGGAAATATTTAAAATTATGTTGCAGGTGCTCATAGCCAAGGGATCGCCGATCCGCCCCCGTCTCTTCAACGTCAGGAGCCTGGGTCATCATCCACGACGACCCTTGCCTTTAGCAGCTCGTCTGGCCACGTAGGATCGGTATTCTTCAGTAGTAAGTATAAACTGTTGCTTAAGAATGAGTTCAGCTGGTCCTGTTGATCTTATAAGGATAATAAAGACCGGAAATATTTAAAATTATGTTGCAGGTGCTCATAGCCAAGGGATCGCCGATCCGCCGACATAATAATACGTGTATACTATTACATCCTTCCCATGCATTACTGTTCAGAAGAAAAGTAAAGAAAATATACTTTTCTTCCGAACAGTAATGCATGGGAAGGATGTAATATCATAGCTTTGAATAAGTACGGCTGTAGAATATCTAGCGTTCAAAACGCGCGGTTAGCCAATAGTTTTGCCCATGACCACTACGATCGCTGTGATCGCTGTTCTTCAGTGACTAGGACCTGGCTGAGGGGCCCTGATGGAGACATCGATCGTGCGTAAAGAGTTTGCTCCATTTCTGTGAACGAACAACGAGGTACGGGCAAATTAAAGATGCCTCTCACCGAATGTGACAGTGTCTCTCTTTACCTAGTCGCCGATAGTCATAAAACATCTGGTCGTCAGCTTTCCGGGCCGCATCGCGATCGCGACTTGTGTTCCTCGAACGACACCTCGCAGAAGGGATGTATTCGTTGCGTTAACCATTTTGAATTTATTTCTTCTGCGATCCAAAGTATCAGTGTTTGCAGAAGCGATTAAAGTTATAGAACTGTTAATTGAGCTTCACGCGAGATCCGAGCATGAGGAATTGATTCTGAAAGAACTCATTTCCTACGGATGTATGTGGCAGTGGTAATCCGAAAGCATTAGACTTGCGATGAAAAACATGCGCTAATGCGAGAATGCTATTATCAATTAAGCTGTTAAGATGAATGTTGCTTGGTTTTCACCATCGTATGGTATGTGTATCTTCGGAATTTTTTGAATCTTTGCGATATGCAGTGTTTTTCGGTGGCAGGAGCTCTTCGATTTCAGATCTTTGGAGCCATTAGAACGGTCTCGCATGTGCCCCCTTACCGTTGCCTCGGGGTGGCCGGAAGATAAACTTTCAATCAAACTGTCATACAGATTTCTAAGTATGACAATCAGAAAATTAGCAATATAGCGAGCTGAATCCACTACTCTGCGCGTTTCACGCGTTTTCATGATGTGGATAAGCATGCTTGCCAGTTGCTTCCGCCACGTGGTGAGTATAATTCTTTAACCACTCTCTCGTGAACGTGGGAGTTCTCCACCATAAGATGGTTATTATGGTTATTATTATTATGATTATTATGATTATGATATCACAATTATCACAATCACATCTTTGATATCACATATCACAATTATTATGATATGGAATCCTTGCTTCAACCAATCGTTTATCCACAAATATATGAATGTGGTATCATTGCGCTCTGTTAGCATTTGGTGGACTGAGAATGTCGAATTTTCGAAGTTGATGACGATTGAGTATAAAAATATATGCTTCGTTTTGGTCTGATTTGGTCTTTTTATCTTTTGCACCAAACTTCCCGTAGCATCTAAGCAAATCATTGTTGGACCACTTTTGGTCTTGCAGTATTTCTTATAGCTATCGATTTGAGATGCTGTATTGTAAATGGCGAAGAATGGTGAAGAGCCGACTTCTTTTACCATTCCGGCAAATTCAGCCTTATCAGACAAATGTTCCACTCCTCTGATGGGATCGTGGCAATCTTTATCAATTCCGAGGTGTTCGTAAGCTGCCTCCCTTTTTGCTTCACGCAAAACAGTGGCTGATGGCAAGTAAATTGGCTCCTCATCACCAAAGCGCATATTTTCACGGGCCATCCTTTTCTGCCACTGTGACGCGCCTTCCACCGCCAACTCTTTTTTTACTCGTTTCCTTCGTTCTCCGTTTAATGGTCTTTTAGTCACACTGTGGTCCTCCAAGCGTGTATCCCTTGTTCGTATATGAAGTACAATTTCTTCGCTGTTCTGTGGCCTGTGCTTCATATATGCAATAAATTTATTATTGCATTCGCGGGAATTACACTGGCCCGTGATGGTCGCATAGTATTTGCTTATTTGCGTATATATCTTTGACCTTTTAAAAACATATGCGCATGGAATTTTTGTTTCCTTTGCGAAGGCCATAGAAATAATGTTCGTCCACACATTTCCTTTAAAACTCTTCTGACTGTCATCTATATGTTTGAAACAGAAAAATGAACAAAAAAATTAACTGATGTTTAATAACATAAAACATAAAGTTAAAGAAATGATGGTGAAAATAACTTCATTAAACATCATTAAACATCGAAAACATCGGAGCATCAAAAGCTGCAATTGTGGGTCAGAAAGCATAGAGATTGACGGCAAGAAACTGTCTGCAAAGTGGTGGAAGAAATCGAGCGGAATCTGCATCCCCGTCAGATTGGCGTAAAAAATGGCCATATCATCGTTGGCGGCAGATTGGTGTGTAATAGAGAAAACGCGCGGCAAAACCTTCCACAGATAGCACTGTTCGCAGAAAGCTAACTTCACATTGACTTTCTAGAGCGCACTTTAAGTGGGCTTTGAAAGTTTATTTAGAAAATTATTTTCAAGTCGTTTTTATTTCTATTTCTAGCTGAGAATTCCGAAAAATTCAATATTTAACATTCCAAAAATCGTCCTTTCTCCAGAATTCATATTTTCCTGCAAAACCTTCATGGTAGACGTCGCACAAAATACATAAGGATGTTTTCCGCGTAGATATTTATAAATAGAGTGAGATACACCAGTAACTATATCTTTGCACAAAAATAACTGTAACTATTAATATCCTGGGGATAGAGCTTCATTAATTTATTCGCTATGTAAAGTCAACCTTAGGTTCGCTTAAAAAGCCAGCATGAAAGTTGACCTTTCTCTGAGTCGCGTACGCTCCTACTTTCTGTGGACATGAGCGCGCGTCACGTGGACGTAAAGTCAAAACCTCCCGCCCAAAAAAATCATCAGCGCCAGTTCAGCGGCTTCTGTCCGTTAGGACCCGTACAGCACACAGTGCCGAAAGGCATTTTAATGTCATCTTTTTCAAGATATCTTATAGAGTTGTGCAAAAAGTCATCTATTCGATATCTATTTCAAGGTATCTTATAGAGTTGTGCAAAAAGTCATCTATTCGATATCTATTTCATGATGTCTGTTTTAAAGAGATTGGCAGAGTTCAAAAAGACATCTCATTCATGAGCTCCAGTATTTTGGAGCAGGGTGCGTGGAGGGGGAAAAGAGTCATATCCCGAATGAAGAGACGCCAGAGGGGAGCCATTTTATTTCGGAGTGATTATTATTTGGAGTCCTGAAATTGTGAGCATATATTAGGTATCATTTTGAAAACATTTAAAATCCTTGGTTTTGTACAAAACTTTCACTCAGCGAGCGCAACTGTACGGAATCGAAGCTTCATCTACCCCACATTTGCGCGAGCGAGTGAAAAGTCGGTATACGCTAACCTAAATTGTGTCGGCGTGTAAATTTCGGTGGTTTATTTATTCGCAGTGACTCGCAGTTAACCCGTTTTATTGTGGGACAAGACAAAATATCAAAAAAGAAACAAAATATAAAAACCAAATCATTTAATTTTTACATAACCCCGAGAATTTTTGAATGCGATATCGTTTTCAGACCTCAAACAAATAATCTTTTAGATCTCTTAAACCCGATTTCTTTTTGATATCATTGTATGGAGGTCTTACAGACATCTATTAGATAGGCGGCACATTTGGGCTGTCAGAATTTCTGACAACGACTTCTTTCGGAGCTCGTTTTGCGATCATTTTGCTGTGTGGGTGGTTTCATTTCTCCTTTCGGCCTTATTTTTCTTCAAATTGCAAATAAGGCCCGACATCAGTGACTGAAGTCGAGCGGGGCTCGATCCAAGTCGCCGATCACCCGGCGTCCTTGCAGTAGTACATATAAAAATTCACTGTGTCTCAGTTGATGTGAACGCGTTCCAGTGCATCTTTTGTCGAATTACGCAGTGTTCAATTTGGATCCTATAAACTCGCAGTGCTCATACTCAGCCGTGCAACACACCAGTGTCTCTGTGCGTTTTCTGTATCTCCTAACTCACCGTAATTGAAAAACGAACACAATTATTGCATTCAATTTCGCATCGCAAAAGTATCATATTTTAAGGTCTCTGATTTACAAAGTGCCAAAATTAGCCGCAGCCAGGCGAAGTCGAAGTGATACGATGAAAAAGCACCATATAATATTGTGTATGATCACGTTTGCGTATTTTATTAATCGTGTATTTTTTGGTAACAGAACATATGTTGCGAACATGCCTTAAAGGCAGCGACGGTGTATATTAAAACGTGATAAACCGCGTATCCGGGAATCGGCCACTTTGTCCTGAGCCGTGCGAGCGAGCGACACGTGTGTGATAAAAATAAAGATTTTAACGAATAGTATTTCATTGAGAATCCTGCTAAGGAGAACAAGAATTAATCTAAATTATACCAAGTATTCGAATTAATTCCTCGTAAATCCACAATCGGATGCCACGAATCTCTCAACAGTATTTGTAAATGCAAACAAATCGTATTAATTAATACAATGCCAATTAATTGGCAGAAAATAACTCTAGTGTATATACAGGATGAATCACTTGGATTTGAAGAGCATAATTAAAAGCCAAATGACTCACCCTGCACATAATGACTTATTTAAAATATAAAATATACTTACACCTTCGCAGACCCACCAATTCGTGCCTGTTCCTTAAGGTGTATTATTCCACCGTTTAATTGCACCAGCACCCCTTCTATTGCAGTCTGAAGACGCATGATCTCCCGTACTGTATGTAGAAAAATAAATGAATTATTTTTATAAATATGAACTCTCATTTGAGAACTCTCTCAAATGTCTCAGACATTTATTGTTCCTTCATGATCATTGGATAGAGTGAGAGAAAGTCGCAGGCACACAATAAGTTAATTCACATTGTACCAGTATATAATTGTTCAGCTTGAGCAGAACTAAAATATACATAGCTGAAATAATAAGCTAGATGCACATCACAAAATAAGGTGGAAGGAGTATAAACGATTTCCACACATTGACGTCTAGCAGTTTCAAGTACATTTTCAGCAAATTATGCAAGAATTCAGGAGCTTTCAAGGGAAATAGAATATTTTATTTATAATTCCACTTACAAGATAAATATATTACGCTGACATATGAGATGTTTTTGCTCCAAACACTCTACTGGACTCCGCTATGCTCCAAACTGTTCCATGCGAAGTAGACGGTTGAACCCTTGTTCGTTCAAGCATAGACAGAAGCTGCTATGTATTATATTGCTCCAACCAGTATCGGTCTTTGATTTTTTTACTATGACATACCTGATGCCAACATCTGAAAAAAATCACAGGAGTTGTATCAATACTACGTACGTTCTGAAAAAGTTTAATCATAATTTCATGACTCCTTTAGCTGTCGAATGTCAAATAGCAAATTGGATTTGGTTTTAGGGCACTCTTGACATCACCTTATACAGCGATATTGTTTAACAAAGACAACTGTTACCCAGTCAGGATAAAAAAAAATCTGTTATTGGTTGTACCCAGCTATGACATTTTATGCATCTACCCACCCCCACTCCTTCGCCCCTTAAAACCAAATAATAAGTTACACTACAAATACCTTCATATACAGGGTCCTCCAAAAGTCTCCTATAGGAAGGCGGCCATCTTGGGGGGAGGGACCCCCTGATGACAATACGCCCTTCAAAAATTTAGGGAGCTATCTTAATTTAGGAACTATTAGCGGAAAGAAGTGACCAATCGGTGCGCTGTCGCTGTGACACGGCAGCACGAATCGAGCCGCCGCAGAATCTCGTCGCTCGGGCGACGCACGCGGTCCCGCGCGTCAGACGTGACACGCACACTGCGCGCGGCTAAAAGTTGGTCAGCGCAGGCCCGCACCAACCGGCAAGTGCCTACCCAAGGTGGTGCCCTCCTACGCAACAATCAGCGGGCGTATTTTCAGAAGGTGCCTCGCTAATCTTGGCGATGTTGTACGTACTGCTAACACTTGCCAATTATTATCGCGTTCCTCCCACATCTTTTTCCAGATTTTTGCCACGAAAATATCCGATCCAAGAATGTTTCAACATTTTTTTGACATTTTTTCGCCCATTTTGAAAAACGATCCCGATCGACTTGCGCTCACCGTTCACCACAAATACGCTTTGTTTTAAAGCAGGCTTCAATGCGTCTTGCAATTAATTACAGCCAGATACTGCAACGCGAACCGGAGATCGTCCCGTTTCTGCCTGACAAATTGGAGACGGAGGAATTTAGCGGCGATCTCATTATTGGAATAATTTTTTAATGAAAACCTAAACCTTTGCCAACAATACGTCGCTTCCCGTTTTCCGATATCTAACGGAGGTTCCGAGTTATGATTTTTTAAAGGAGGGCCGGTGTCGCGCGCGCGGCCACGCAGCCGGCGATC
The DNA here is from genome assembly GCA_963675795.1 of Crossocerus cetratus. NCBI lineage: Eukaryota > Metazoa > Arthropoda > Insecta > Hymenoptera > Crabronidae > Crossocerus > Crossocerus cetratus. The sequence goes on from CAVMBF010000001.1 coordinate 2,511,646, forward strand.
GTGACCGGCCTGGGTTCGATGGGGCTAACTCGGGGTACGGGGGGCGCATGTAATCCAAACTCGGGGAATCTTTCGAAAAGGCTTCAATCCATCTACCAATTTAATTTCAGCAAGATAATGCCAAGCGAATCTGATTTATTCCCGATTTCGCCAGATAAACTACTGTAACAAGAATTTAGCGCTGGTTTGATTATTAGAATATTTTTTTTTATGAAAACCTAATCCTTTGCCAACAATACGTCGCTTCCCGATTGCCGATATCTGACGCAGGTTCCGAGTTATGATTTTTTAAATGGAGGGTCGGTGTCGCGCGAGCGACAACGCTGCCCGGCGCGGCGGTCGTGACCGGTCGGGCAGTTGCACGCGCGACACCGGTCCTCTTTTAAAAAATCATAACTCGGAACCTGCGTAAGATATCGACAAACGGGAAGCGACGTATTGTTGGCAAAGGATTAGGTTTTCATAAAAAAAAAATATTCTAATAATCAAACCAGCGCTAAATTCTTGTTACAGTAGTTTATCTGGCGAAATCGGGAATAAATCAGATTCGCTTGGCATTATCTTGCTGAAATTAAATTGGTAGATGGATTGAAGCCTTTTCGAAAGATTCCCCGAGTTTGGTTTACCTGCGCCCCCCGTACCCCCAATTAGCCCCGTCGAACCCAGGCCGGTCACAATCGCCGGCTGCGTGGCCGCACGCGCGACACCGGCCCTCCTTTAAAAAATCATAACTCGGAACCTCCGTTAGATATCGGAAAACGAGAAGCGACGTATTGTTGGCAAAGGTTTAGGTTTTCATAAAAAAAATATTCCAATAATGAGATCGCCGCTAAATTCCTCCGTCTCCAATTCGTCAGGCAGAAACGGGACGATCTCCGGTTCGCGTGGCAGTATTTGGCTGTAATTAATTTGCAAGACGCATTGAAGCCTGCTTTAAAACAAAGCGTATTTGTGGTGAACGGTAAGCGCAAGTCGATCGGGATCGTTTTTCAAAATGGGCGAAAAAATTTCAAAAAAATGTTGAAACATTTTTGGATCGGATATTTTCGTGGCAAAAATCTGGAAAAAGATGTGGGAGGAACACGATAATAATTGGCAAGTGTTAGCAGTACGTACAACATCGCCAAGATTAGCGAGGCGCCTTCTGAAAATACGCCCGCTGATTGTTGCGTAGAAGGGCACCACCTTGGGTAGGCACTTGTCGCTTGGTGCGGGCCTGCGCTGACCAACATTTAGCCGCGCGCAGTGTGCGTGTCACGTCTGACGCGCGGGACCGCGTGCGTCTCCCGAGCGGCGAGATTCTGCGGCGGCTCGATTCGTGCTGCCGTGTCACAGCGACAGCGCACCGATTGGTCACTTCTTTCCGCTAATAGCTCCTAAAGTAAGATAGCTCCCTATATTTTTGAAACGCGTATTGTCATCAGGGGGTCCCTCCCCCCAAGATGGCCGCCTTCGTTTAGGAGACTTTTGGAGGACCCTGTATTATGTATAATAACAATCGTACCTCATCACTATGTGATCACTGTGTTATCACAGATCTAGGATGCTTTGCAGTAGCCTGTCGCCCATCAGGAGCATATCTAATTTTTCAATAGCAAAAGTATAACCCCACACTGTCAACTCCAAAATTTGAAGCTGGGACTGGCAGCAGATACCTATGCACTAAACAAAAATAGTAATTAGATTCAATCATTTCAAAAATATAATATAAAAAGAATACGACTTCAACTTAAATCTGTCACACAAACGATGTCCCGAAATGTAAATGCTCCAGAATAATTTCCATCTTGAATCCTGGGAAACGAGATAACCTATTCTGTGTTCTTAACCTATATATTTTGGGACGAAATCATGAACCGTTAAACATTCTAATAAAACATAGTCTGAATGGTCAAACGATTTCATAATGAGAAAAATGCACGGTAGTTGATTGTTAGTAAGAAATAGGAAAATTACGCAGTAGGTGCGGTTTCATGTAAACGCGGCTGAAGTCGACCTATATTGACACATTTTGAGAAAAATAGGAACTGTCAAACGTTCTAATTAGTCTCGTTGGAACTGTCAAACGATTCCCTATCGATTTATATGCTTTAAAACTTATTTTCTGTACAAAATAAAAAAACGGGGGCTAGATACGTTTTCATGTAAACGCGGCTGAAGTCGATCTATATTTTGCCAGATTTTGAGAAAACTAGGAACTGTCAAACGTTCTAATTAGTCTCGTTGGAACTGTCAAACGATTCTCTATCGATTTATATGCTTTAAAACTTATTTTCTGTACAAAATAAAAAAACGGGGGCTAGATTACGTTTTCGTGGAAACGCGGCTGACGTCAGACCTGTCCCGCATCTATTTTTGCAAATTGTGAGAAAACTAGGAACTGTCAAACGTTCTAATTAGTCTCGTTGGAACTGTCAAACGATTCTCTATCGATTTATATGCTTTAAAACTTATTTTCTTTGCAAAATAAAAAAACTGCGCTCACTTTCGGCTTCCTTCTCGTACCTCTCGCGACGTTTACTGCGCTCAATTTCTATGTTTGCCGTATAACTATCGCGCTTTCTAGTACACTCATTTCGGCGAGTTTTCTTGTACAAATCTCTTTTCTTTTTGCGTTCCTCCTCTATATTTTGCGTATATGTTTCGCATCTTTTTTTAAAATTTATATCGCTCGAAACCTCATATTTTCGATTATGAGCGAGGGCATCTTTTTTCTGTCGCTCTAGCCGTATCAAATCAGTTTCTCTACTTCGATGTAATCTTTGCCGTGTCGCTACATCACGACGTTTTCTCAAAGTTTCTAAAGAAATGAGCTTTAACGGTGGTTGTGTTTCGATGCATGGAAAATGCTCTATTACTTGCATGTCATAAATCTTCATTAAATGCGATCTTATTAAATTTTGTTCATACAAAACATTTTCTGGATTATTATCCAATAGCAGTGAAGTTGCAAAAGCGATGGCGAAAACACCGCAATCATTACCGTTCGGTTGATCTTGAACCTTAGGAAATTTAATCGGATTCTTTTCCAAATCCATAAAAGGATATAGAGTCTCTAAATAAGTTCGGATGTCTGCATTTACCACTCTTATGTTCTCTGCCCGAATTCCCACATGAGAATCGTAAACAATTATACTTTTACAATCATAAAAAGTACAAACCCAATGACCCCCTCCACAACTGCTATGCAATATTTGAATATGTTTTGTATGGCGTTCAACAGGTTCAATTGTTTCCGGAAAATTAACTTTATACGTTAACTGTGGTTTAAAATCGGAATACTTGCGTATTTAATTATGGAATAAATCTACATGATCTTCTGTTAACCACTCGCCGCGTTCAACAATAGCTCTATTGCGTTAGTTTAAAATAAATTCGCTCATTTTGTATATAATATATTTTAATACAGAGGTATTTTTGAAATAACTCTTATGCTCAGTGTAATCTACGTACCTATTCCTTACGAAGTTCACACTTTATTGATGAGACCTGGTAACCCGGAATGCAGCACACTTTCTTCAGGCACAATCTTGTTTGGTTGCGGACTACTACTCCCGATATGTACATAAATATACTTAAACGTATATATATGTACACCGCGCACCGTGCTCGAGCTCAATTGAACGACCGTTGCGGATCGCTCGATTAGCTGATGGCAACGAGCGCTGCGCAGCCCTACCCCTGTATTCCCTACAGCTTTTCCTATCTAATCCCTCAGTAAAAACTTCAACCAGATCTACATAGAATGGAATGGAATAGAGCAAGGGGAAGAGCAGAGGGGAGGGAGGAGGGAGGAGGGAGGAGAAAGAGGAGAGTCGAGGGAGCGGCCAAGGGAGAGTAGAGAGAGGAGGGGTGAGAAGAGGAGAGAGGACAGGAGAGAGGAACGGGGGGAGGGAAGAGGAGAAGAAAGAGAAGAGGTGAGAGGGGGGACGAGGGAGAGGAGAGAGGAAAAATAAACAAAATAAATTGCTTAATTTAGTTTGACTAATGAGTGGAGATTGTTTAATGGTATCAATAAATAAATACATTGTTTAATTTATAAAAATAAAAATTGATCAATTTACAGGTATAAATTATTATTCCACCAAAAATTTTCACGAATAAATGCAAATAAATGAAGAAATTATAAATTGTTTACATTTGTGACAGAGACGACGGAAACGGAGACGGAGACGGAGACGGAGAAGACGTTTCTTAATAAAAACAGCTATTTTTAAGGTCCTATATCTCCACAATGGCTGAACCAATTGTTAATAACAAATATGGAAATTTGTCGCCCTGACATAGCCTTTCAAACAATGTTTGCAACAATTCCAATTTTTAATTTATTTATGCAGTTCGAACATTGTAAAAACCCGTACTTATTGGTTCTGGAAAAGATACAAGGTCTGTCTTTCTTTGTACTTGGCCCGAGACAAGACGTTGTCTCTTGATGCGGAAAATTACGCGGCCAGATATTCTGTCAGATATTTCGGCAAAATGGAAAAGGTACTTACGTCTTCACACGACGAATCCATAGCGCGTACTGATCATAATGATTTCACCGTTACATATTTCGCAGATCTCGATTGAAAAGGCACAATCCGTAGAAGCTTAGTACGATGTTTGTATATCCCTTTCCAGTCGATATGATATTTACTCTTAGGAATACATATTATTCTTCATAAATTCGACAAGGAACATTCGGTTCAAATGGGAGACAGTGTTTGCTGCATATTCGCCTAATAAATTGATTGATGGGCGCAATTTTCCTGATTTGTTACTGATTTATTAACGTGATGTGTACACTTATAGATTGCACTTCGTGAAAAAGAGAGAGAGAGTACATACCTGTACTCTCATACACGTAAATATAAGTTAACGAATCATGTATGTATGTATATGGTTACATACAATTATGTTTATACGAAGGAACTGAAATCCCCACAAAAAGCATTGAAAATGCAAAGACCTGGGCCAAGTACAAATTGGTGTACAGAGTCCATCTATGATTAATGTGAAATCGTAGAAAGTGTGTCAAGTTAGAATGTGGATATAGTATAGGAGGCATGTTTGCACTCTGTTTCCATAAATACACTAAGCGCATTTATATAATTTATATAACATAATATAATATATGTACAATATCAAAAATAACAATTAGTGTGAAATATACATCAATTGCTCACTAATGTTAAAGTCTTCTTCAACAAAGAATATGAAATTCGAGAATGTGTGCACGTACAAAGCGCATAGATGCACATACGTGAACGACGGTAAAGAATCTCTAAACCATCATCCCCTCCCTTTGAATACAAACAGGTGTCTTTGCAATAAGATTTACGTGTACAGGGTGATTCGGATGAGTGCTATCAGCTTTTTACCATCGAATTTTATCGATTTTTGAAATTGGTAATTGTTTCGGCGGTCGTGTAATGTCACTGGTGTCGCGTGGCTGCTTAGAGCCAACTATACTAATAGATTGCGTTCGGCCTTACAACCCGATTGTAGATTTAAAGACGGCGTATGCCCAATATTGCTCATAAGACTTCTTCGGAAGCGAATATTTAATTAAGAACGAATAATAAATAACCTTTTCATCCAAAGAACGAGTAATAAAGACCATTCTTGACACGATATCTGATCTATTCATTATTTATATAATTTCTTATGCTTTACGCTCGGACAATATATAGCACGACAACTACCCTACATGCCCGGCCAGATTGAAAAACTGAAAAAGAGAAAAGCGCGAATCGATGGATTGGGAATGTTGCTATATGCTGGAAGGAGAAGGATATGTGGGATACAGTTAACGCTGTCAACAAAATTGCACAGTTACAATTAAACATATTTATTTTAAAAAAACGCGATAAAATTAACTACAAATAATGTGCTATAACTATGACTATGACTATTTTCTATAGCTATATTAATTCTATATATTCTATGGCTATGACTAGACTATGGCTATTTTCTATAACTATATTAATCCTAATTAGGTAATTATACAGAATGACGGCTCCACCGATTTCAATGATTTTCATATATGTTATGAAGGATGGTTTCCCTCTTCCCTCTAGAGGATGCTGGGAAGCATCCTCCATAACATATATGAAAATCATTGAAATCGGTGGAGCCGTCTTTCTGTATAATTACCCCTAATTATAATTAGCCTATACTTGTTTAAAAATACTCTCAACGTTAAAATAATTATAATTAATGACGCCCCGACCAGCACCCCCCCGACCGCCACCCCCTCGGCGCCCACCCCGTCCACGACCACGGCGTCCGGCACCCCCTCGACCGCCATCGGCTTTCGCCTGTATCTGTTTGCTGGGCTTATGGACACGGAAGCCCATCTCCCGAGCCCGAGCAATGGCATTGTCAATCTGTAATCAAAATATAACATGAATGAGTATGTCAATGTAGTTAAGTTTCTGTAGAGTAGTTCGGCTTCTGCTATAACTGATATCTTCGAAAGAAAGTTTACGAAAGTAGATCTTGACTTCAAAGGTGTGTAATGTTTCTTTAAATTTGTATTTGCATGGATTGCAGTACTGTGCGAAAGGACATCAATGAAAGTCTAAATAGATGTGTGTATTCATTAAATGACTGAAAACAAATATAGTACTTTACTAATAGAAAATTCAAAACACTGCGATATGTGATTGAAATTTCGTGGAGAGGTACATAAACCTATTTGGAAGACGCTGGCAAAAACTCGAAACATTCTACTAAATGGTTTAAAAGTTATAGCGTTGTATATACAAATGAAGATTTGTCGAGTAAAGCCATAAAGAAATACCAAGACAGTTTTCTGCTTTTCACAGTATGTCAACGACGCATTTACTAATCGTTGTCAAAAATTTGGATAACACTCAGAAGCGTAATTACGAGAAATAGAATGAATGAGAATGAGAATGAATGAACATACTACTAACATAGAATAAACGGACTAACTAACGCGCAGTTGTTTTCTAAGACCTGTGCGTAATATTCGCGGAATCTAGCGAATACAAAACCACTAATCCTCATCTAAGAACGGTATAACTTTTAAACCATTTAGTAGAACGTCTTGAGTTTTTGCCAGCGTTTTCTATATAGATTACCCCACAAAAGGCATTGAAAATGCAAAGACCTGGGCCAAGTACAAATTGGTGTACAGAGTCCATCTATGATTAATGTGAAATCGTAGAAGGTGAGTCAAGTTAGAATGTGGATATAGTATGGGAGGCATGTTTGCACTCTGTTTCCATAAATACACTAGCGCATTTATATAATTTATACAATATAATATAATATATGTACAATATCAAAAATAACAATTAGTGTGAAATATACATCAATTGTTCACTAATCTTAATGTCTTCTTCAACAAAGAATATGAAATTCGAGAATTTGTGCACGTACAAAGCGCATAGATGCACATACGTGAACGACGGTAAAGAATCTCTAAACCATCATGCCCCTCCCTTTGAATACAAACAGGTGTCTTTGCATTAAGATTTACATGTTACAATTAGATTCTCCAAGATCGAGGGAACAGTGTTACCCTTCGATCAATAAATCTATGTGTTGCATGAGAAGTACTTGGTGGCCCGCCTTGTTACATTCCAACAACATATGATTGGAAAGACTGAATTTTCTTTCTATGTCATAATATGCTGTAATGTAACTCGCGGGGCGAGACAACTCCTCGCCTTCCCATAAAGAAATATCTCTCGCGAAATTAGAATTGGGGCTCTAAGAGCCATCTATCGTATGCGGACGTCTCCAGCCAGGTTCTCGCTAAGCATTTGTAGCCAATCCTAACGCTTCTTGTATTTACGCGAGCCTATTAGCGCCCGTCAGGAGCGAGGGCTCCTGGTACCTTCGAACAACCGATTCAACTTCGCATCCCGTGGACCCGGCCTGGAGAGCTGAGCATGAGGAGCAGCAGCATCCGAAGGAACTCCAGCGAGGGATTGGTCATCTTCCTGGACGACTGGACGACCGCAGGCGCTCATGTGGGTTCCAGCCGAAGAACCAAGATCCACGATGATCGGACTTCGGCGAGGAAAAATTTGGCGCAGGGCGACGGCCCTGGCGCCTGCTCAGCTCAGGGCACAGCGAGGACCACTAGGATTGGCGGGGACTTAGGGACCAATAGACAGGCCGGTTTTCGGGGACAAAGGGGTCGTAAGCGAACGGCGAGCGAAGCGCGTTAGGACCGGCACTCGTTGTAGAAGCGTGCGTGCGAGCGGACGTAGCCGAATTAACGCCCTAGCGCCCATTAGCGAATTTGCGCCGTATTAGAAGGAAGGAAGGACGGACGAGCGTACCAGGACTGTCTCCGTCCGAGAGTCATATTAGCGCCCGGCTAATAAACAGTTATTTTCGGTAAGCGAATCTTGTACCGGCGGGCTTTTGCGTGAGACTTCCCTTTTGTAAGAAGTCTCAGCCCGATACTCGCTTCCTTTCCGCCCTTCTGGCGATCTCTGTTCTTTACGCTGACTGCAAGCGCTTTTTGGATCTTCTCGCGATCTCTACTTCGACTTATGCATGAAAAGGTGACCTTCCGGCAGGCTTAGGCGCCTCTACAACGGGCCACTATAATTATCGTTATCATTGTCGAGCCCATTTGTGTCTCTCCATCTATCGCGGCATATTCGTGCAATCTATTTTATGTTAATTATCGCGATTTAGGCTCGTGCCGACCACCTGCGTATTGTACTTTGTGACCTCTGCGACCGAATATCTGTTGCGTCATCACCTAACGGACGCGTGCCACGCACGAGCCGCAGTACACCGGCCTCGTGCGTCGCCTCTAATCTTTGGTCCAAGTATTCGAACCTTCGAATAAAGAAATCATTGTCGCATTTAACCGTTCTGCCTAGTTCTCTCGCCGAATCCACCTGCTCTCCTCGCGTTCCTGACTAGCCTGGGAATCCGCCCGGGAATTTTCTTGCCGATTGAACTCGATTCTCGCGTTAACTAAAACTTTCAGTAGTTTATTAACGTTGTTGGCACTTTGGTGCCTGGCGCCCAATTTCGCGTTTGTGTTCGGATTTGGTTGAGCTCAAGTTCAGTATTGTCGGAAGGACTTCCCGGCCGAAGTGTAGAGGACGTGGGAAATTAAGAGGGGAAAATTCAGTCGAGTCGAGTCTCCCTCAAAAGTAACGTAGAGACTGGCTTTAATTCGCGCCTGTCGCCTTGGGTTTTCGTTTTCTCGTTTTCTCTCTTTTTTTGGCTTCTTAGCATTTCCCGAATTTCTTCCGGCGAACCAAATTTCGCGGCCGGAAGAAATACCTTTACAATGCATAATACATTTACATAATCTATATAATATATCAAGAGACAAGGTCTTGTCTCGGGCCAAGTACAAAGAAAGACAGACCTTGTATCTTTTCCAGAACCAATAAGTACGGGTTTTTACAATGTTCAAACTGCATAAACAAATTAAAAATTGAAATTTTTGCAAACATTGTTTGAAAGGCTATGCCAGGGCGATAAATTTCCATATTTGTTATTAACAATTGGTTCGGCCAATGTGAAGATATGGGACCTTAAAAATAGCTGATTTATTAAGAAACGTCTTCTCCGTCTCCGTCGTCTCTGTCACAAATTTAAACAAGTTATAATTTCTTCATTTATTTGCATTTATTCGTGGAAATTTTTGGTGGAATAATAATTTATACCTGTAAATTGATCAATGTTTATTGTTATAAATTAAACAATGTGTTTATTTATTGATACAATTAAACAATCTCCATTCATTAGTCAAACTAAATTAAGCAATTTATTTTGTTTATTTTTCCTCTCTCCTCTCCCTTGTCCTCTCTCTCTCCTCTTCTCTTTCTTCTCCTCTTTCCTCCCCCCTTTCCTCTCTCCTCTCCTCTCTCCTCTTCTCGCCCTTCCCCGCTCTCCTCACCCTTGACCGCTCCCACGACTCTCCTCGACTCTCCTCCTCCCTCCTCTCTCCTCCCTCCTCTCTGCTCTCTGCTCTTCCCCTCGCTCTATTCCATTACATTCTATGTAGATCAGGTTGAAGTTTTTACTGAGGGATTAGATAGGAAAAGCTGTAGGGAATACAGGGGTAGGGCTGCGCAGCGCTCGTTGCCATCAGCTAATCGAGCGATCCGCAACGGTCGTTCAATTGGGCTCGAGCATGGTGTGCTGTGTATATATATATAAATTTATACATATATACTAAAATTTTAGGTCCCCCTTGGAACAGTTTCTTCAGCCCTCTACTAACCCAGAACTAACCCAGACCAGAATGGACTCTCTCTCACCATACGTATGTAATTTTACATTTAAGGCTTTAAATACATCTGTAGTGTAAAAATTGGGGTATATCTTCGAGAGTTTTAAAAAATATAAACTAAATCTTGGTTTCAAACTTATACCATATAGATGCAAATGCATGATTTGCAGTATATTATAAATTTACTTCAGCAAACGATCGTTTGTAATTACAAAGTTATGGTCACGGCTTATGACCCCTTTTTAACAATCACAATTTTCAAAACAACAATTAACAATTTTCCTCGGGGTTTTTCTTAAATTTTGATATTAATCTTCAATTTTTGTGCTCCACATATACTCCCAGTTGTTACATATTTATTTGAATACATATTATATTTATAAAGATGTATATAGCCAACCCACGCTAATATTATGTTTATGCTAACCAATATTTTTATTTTACAGGCAATGATGATATTGCTGAGAGCATGGGGGAATCAGTCAATAATACTGATGGGTACTCACTTCATTCTAACTTTTGTGTCAAACCCACGGTGGTTTACAGAGGTATGTATTTATTTATCTGTGAAATTTTCAAGTTAAATGGGTCGATATAATAGTTTAAAAGGTGAACAACAAACATTGCTTTTAGATAAAAGTAGCCAGTAATCAGGAGACTCGGTAGAGTCTCGCGCCAAGTAGAAGTTCCCTCTCCATATATATATGACACTCCGGCGCGCGACAGCCGAGGCTATATTATCCCGAACACTAGCTGTTATCCTTAGTTACCAAACTTTCACCTCGATTTATGGGAAAGTTAGAGCCCCAAGAATTTATTTCAGAATTTTGTATTTCATCGTTGATTTTTCTGAATCCAATGAGCCAAGAATCATGTGGATCGGTCCAGTCGTTCCGGAGATATGAATTTCCTCTTTTACTTTTCTCGTGGTAAAGGCAAAGCGGATTAAGAGTTTCATCGTCCGGATTAATACAATTCCTAAAAATGTTACTCTCACGTGTTTCACGCGAGATGGCACCACTGCGAAGTGCTGCAGAGCGCTGTGCAGATAACATGGTTTTATACCGACACATTGGTTATGCCATGACTGGTGATGTGTCAAAACAATGATGACGGTTATATGAATGTGGTACAGTCTGATTGTATTTTTCTTCAAAATATGAACAACCAAAAAGGCGTGAAATCCCCCAAAATACATTAAAATGTAAATAAAAGCTCCAAGTAGTTTAATGATCCAAAAATGGAATATATATCACACAAGAAAGCCAAGTTTTCAATCAAAGATACCACACGCTAATTAATTAATTAACTTGCATCTCAAGCTTTAAAACTTGGCATGTGCAAATTTGTATCAAGGTAGTCATATGCTAGTAATATTTTTTGATTGGTAATTAAGTATGCACATGCCAAGTTTTAAAGTTAGAGATGCAAGTTAATTAATTAATTAGCGTGTGGTATCTTTGATTGAAAACTTGGCTTTCTTGTGTGATATCTATTCCATTTTTGGATCATTAAACTACTTGGCGCTTTTCTGACTACTGAGGGACACTAGCCGCGATTCATAGCGAAGCGCCTGACGCTTCGTTACAAACCCTCCCCCCAGCGGCAACTGGACCGAGTTGCTCGGGTCAGCCTTCCAGAGTCTATCTCCGAAATACCAGCTTCCATTCCGGGTGTCCCTTTGGCTTTTCACAGTCGTACTCAGTCCCATCACCAATGTTCGGCTCCGCAAACCCATCGTGGGAGCCTACTCTTACTAGGAATACCATAACCATTTCCCAATTTTCCATATACCCTTGGTACTGAGTCGATTAAAGCTACGGCTCTACGGGTTAGCTTACATGTGAGATTCCGCCGAATCTTTCTACCAGATCATTGGCCTTGCATGTTCTCTCGCACGTCGGGTTATTACGTTACCCGTGTCGCGGAGTTTCGTTCGCCGGAGTTTTCCCCTGGTCGCAGTAGAGTCAGTCGAGTGCCCTATTACCGAGTCGCGCAGCGATGTGTAACCTACTTCGGTTTGTGAGTGCTGCCTACAGGCTTATGGTAGGGCTGTCCTGGCCCTGGCACTTATTCGATAAAGCTCAATTACTCGGTACTTCTCGACGGCCTAGACGTTCCGATTTTAACACTAGCCTCTTATTTTCAACGGAGGTACGGCGTTCTTTCCGAGTTATGTCGAGTTTCCCCGATTCGGATTTTCTCGAAGGCGGCCTTGACTATTACTGCGCGATTCTCCCAGCTCGCGAACTTCCGAAGTGGATAATCTATACTTTAGGTGTTTTTCCCACAGTATAATACAGTAGGGACACTCTCTGTCGGCGCCTTTGATGTCGGTGTCCCCACCAAAATGGCGGCCAAGTGAGCTTAAGCGGCAACTCACGCTGTCGGCACGAGATGACGCTAGCCTCGATTTGGCTTGGCTCGGCAAGCGGCCGCCTCACGCCGGCTGGCTTGGAAGTCGGTGGGGGTACCGAGCCTTCTTTTCTACGCCGCGCGCCTACATGTGTGCGCGGCGTACACGTATTACCGCCACAGATACGCTGTTCGTAACGCTCGGCGGCGAACAGCCGCCGCTCTGGATGCCACTCTACTTTCAGTATTTCAACAATTTTTTTTTTCCTTCAAAAAACAAAGGTCGCCCTTGCAATAGAGAATACTAATTATCAGTTCCCTGATGATCTCTGAAAAAATCCGTGCAAGCCTCATTATCCTCCCTATCACTATCTCTTTCCCCCCGGAAACAATTTATGAGATGCGTGAAGAGCATTCACTAACAAGAGTTGCGGTAGCCCAGCGGTAACATTTTTGAACAGTAATGTCGCGGATCGGAGTTCAGTTCCCGGCAGTGGCGGTACTTTTTTCGCGCCTTTTCATCTGATTTTTTATTTGTATTACATTAGCTCATGATAAATAACACCTATTATCATTCCTTTAACGATCATGCACAAATAGTTTTGCGAGACTGAGCTGGAGGCAAACTGCTTTTGCAAACTGAGAAACATAGTATACAGTAACCGTAATAAATTCTTCCCCGAATTCTTTCGTATCGCGCATAGTTATTATCGCATCGTATTAAACAACTATGTTATCGCCCCGTACCCAGTGATAAGCTACTTTGAAAAGTAGCGTATAAAACGTATCGCAACTCTTGCAGGTAGACGCGAGCATTGGGACGACGAGCGAAATGACGGAGACATATCTCTATCCTTCTTTATTCTTGTAGGCCGCACCGTTTCTACGAGCGACTGCATGTGACTGCGACAAAACGTATCTCCTTCTCGCTCCCCCTACGGCCTCCTCAGCTCCTGACCGAAATCCGCCTGTGACTGCGAGAGAATATATCTCCGTCGCGCTCCCTCTCGCGCTGAGGAGGCCGTAAGGGGAAGTGAAAGTCGCTTCCCCTTACGGCCTCCTAAGCCCCTACCCGCAGCTCGGCCGCGACTGAGTGTGACTGCGAGGGAACGTATCTCCCTCTCGCTCCCTCGCAGCGACTGTGTCGGCGCCTGGTGGATTTACAGGTGACATGCCGCTTTTCCACCGGGGGAGCGCAGATCGACCCTGGCCAGTCACGTGGTACAAGTGTCCCTACTGTATTATACTGTGGTTTTTCCCCGAGGTGTTGGCCCGTCGGCGGACCATCCCCGTAGGTCGTGTGAGAGAATTATTCTCGAGTTGACATGAGTTGTTGCGCACGGAGTGGGCTCGCGCTAAACGCACGCGGAGTAGAAACCAAGAAAAAGCACTCTTTAGAAAGATAGGAAAGAAATTAGTATACCTGAGGGCCTCTCGCTGGTCGGCCTGATGCCTCGCCTCCCTCGTTTCGCCTAGCTCACACGATAGTAGAAGAGTAGAGGGGTTAGTATTTGAAACGGAAAGTTAGTGGAAACACGGGGTTATTTTGAAAACGAAATGGTTAGTGGACAGGATAGCGGCCAAATTCGGCAAAACCCGGGGCTACATAGGGAGGGAGCCAGAAAACCCGACGGAGAAGGACAGGGTCCGAGTGCCCTGCCCTCCTGTTACTCAGTAACGACCGGTGGTGGTTGCTGGGAAGCGTGGGCCTGGGCGGCCTCCTTCGCGGCCACCCGCTTTTTGGTTTCGGCCAGTATCTCTTCCCAGTCGTCCCACTCCGGCCCGGGCGAACCCGCAATGAGAACGGCGCGAGGGATGCGCGTGATGCCGGGTCGCACCGTGATCTCTTCATAGTCTTCGGACCGGACTCGGAAGGTGTAATTTTTCCCTTTAGGCATCTCAACCCTCACCAGCCCCTCTTTCCGTGCTAGGGTCAGGTGGTGCCCGGTTTCTTCTAACTTCCCCTCGAGGAGTTCCACCGGCGCATCCACTAGATCTAGTCTCCCATTTGTGTTGTAGGCGAATAGGTAGGAATCTAGTTTGTCCGGTCCCTCTTCGGCGACGACCCGATCTCGCCGCTGGTCTACGGTATATTTTTTTCTAGCGCCTCCCTCATTCGGCGCAGGGCTCCGCACTCCGGTACCCAGCGCGGCGTGTCGTTTGGTGGTTCGGGTTTGTAAGCCTGTTCCAACGCTTTTCTGGATTTCGGCGCCAGCATTTTCGACTAAGTTTTTTCTTTTGGATTCTACGGGGTCGAACGCGTATGTCTGTGTTACTTATCGTTATTTCGCTACCAGTGGTACGGCTTCAGATGTTTTACGTGGTGCTTTCCCGCGGACTTGCCATCTAGAGTTTCTAATCGGTATACGGAATCTCCCAGAGCTTTGGCTATTTTGTACGGACCATGGAATTTCAGCGCTAATTTCGCGGCTTTCCCTTGCGCGGCGGACGACAGTATGCGTAGTCTTTTTAATACCAAATCCCCCTCCCCGAAAATTCGTTCGCCGTGCCTTAGATTGTACCTATCGGCCTGTGTCTGATACGCCTTATCTAGATTTTCGCCGACCCATTCCCTTATAATCGCTGGGTTTCCCATTCTATCTAACCACTGCTCTCGATCCGGTTCTTCTACCTCAGGCGGCTCATCTAGTGTATTTCTCAAGCAACGCGATGGTTTTGGGTGTCTCCCTAGGTTTAGATATGCAGGTGAAGTTTGTAGCGCGGAGTGCACTGATGTGTTGTACGCGAATCGGAACTGCGGAAGGTGTTCGTCCCATTCCCTTCGCGGATCCTAGATCTCGGCAGGTGCGCTATCCTAATACGCGAATCTTTGGCGGTCCTGGAGTCACGCGGGTTGACAGGTGGCGTAGTCTGGCCTAATTTCGTTTCGGCGCAATTGGGGCAAGTCGATCCATTGGCGTCGACTGCTCGGGCTGGTGACCGCCCGTGTGCCTGGTCCCGCGTGCTCCCCGCCGCTTGCCGGGCTATCCTCCCGGCTTCCAGCTGCCATTGCCTCAGGGTGGGGGGTCAGGAGGTTTCTCGCCTTGTCTCAGCTGACTGCGGCCCGTCTCTCCTCCTACCTTGTCTTGTTGGCCCTCCAAGTTCGGCCTGATTCCTTATCCTATCTCTCATACAAAAGAACGCGAAGCCAATTTCGTGTTTCCACTCTAATTTCGGAGCCTAAGGGAACCCTTCCTGGCTCTGCTGCCCTACCCCGAGCCCGGGATACTCTCTGTACATCGGGTCCAGCTGACTACTGAGGGACACTAGCCGCGATTCATAGCGAAGCGCCCGACGCTTCGTTACAATATATATGGAGAAGGAACTTCTACTTGGCGCGAGACTCTACCGAGTCTCCTGATACATAGCTATAGCTGTATCGGAAATCTAAACTAGTTGACAAGTGAGTAAAGCGCATATATGCTTTAAAAAAACGTAAAATGAATTTTAATTGAACATTATAATACATGAACTATGCGGTCTTTCGGAAGAATACATTTACACTAAATGGAGCAAAAGTACCCTTATCGTATTATTTTAAAATTAAGCGTACATAAAACAAATGAGTATAAGAACGCCTAAGAAATATAATATTAGTATTGGCACGGGGTTAATAATTGTTTTCTTTATATTACTGGAGCGATTGTTCCATATTTCCGTTGCATCGAATTTCTTATCTACTTTACTAGTAGTGAAATTACAATTAATCAATCGCCGGGATTTTAAATTGTGCTACGGAGATTCAATGCGATTAAGGCCTGTTGATTGCAGTGCAGTGCTTTGAGACGTTCATGGAATTGGTATTAACAACCTACATTTAATGTTTGCGGTCGTTATGTCCTCTTCAAAATAGTGCAGTGGGACACGTTTGCAAATCTTGCACATCTATTCTCAAATTCTTTATAGTCTGAATGACTCTTTCGTTAACGTTGGTACAGTATATCTTGGATTTTTATTTAGTTTGCATATTTTCTTTCCTTACATAGTGTTGGAATCTTACTGTCTAAGTTGTTAATTATTTTTTATATGATACAATATGTCTTTCCAAATATTCTACTCCAATTTTCATTAATAAGGTGTTTTGTTTTTAAATTTTATCTTATGCTGTTTATGTTGATGATTTTATAGTTTTTTTTTTAATTTTGCTTCAACAAAGTTATTGCACTGCTCATTATTGTACCAACAAAAATGCATTGCTATCATTTTAGTTACAATATAGCAATTTTGCCCAATTTCGTCCACAGTGTTTAAGAGACACTGTACACCATTCGATTCCAGAATATACACGCCAAAACAATCGGTTGGCGATCGTCACACAGTATACACAGTGGGGACACTCCGTGTCGGCACCTTTGATCTCGATGTTCATGAAAATGGCGGCCGCAAACCGGTTTTTCGCCTACTTTGCCCGCTAGAGTATAGATGGCTGTAGCATCGATTCGTCGTTCGTTTCGCATACTGGGCGGCGCAAAAGTGAGGAGCCCCGACTTATCTACTATTATTTCATTACCGCCCTGTATAGCTGCTGGCCGTCGCTGGAGGAAGCTGGCGGCGGGCTCAGATAGTGGGGAATCGTGACGTACGCTCCGGGCATGTGTGCGTGCCGCTCATCCGTGTGACAAGCGCCAAAGTTACGAGCGCAACGCCGTCATCCGCTGTCGGAAGACCGCGGCCACAGTATACAAATATACATACTGTGGTTTCGGAAGCCCGCAATATAAAGCATTGGATGATTGAATAAAATACAATTGATTGCAAATGCAAATAATTGAATCTAATTTAAGGAACATAGCAATGATATTGGTTTAAAACTTCAGTTCCGATTGGAATTATTCATCTTTTGCGTTGCGGAATTAGCTTTTGAGAATCGCTGCGTATAGTTTAAGAAATACTACACAGGCAAAAAATAAGTTTCGTGGCACGGGGGGATAGCATGGAAATAAGCGGTTGCAAGTAGGGTAATCGAAATGTAACAATACGCATATATACGGATGACAAATTCTCTTTATTGATATATTATATGCATACATATACCTATTTATATATAATCAATATTTGACTCCGTCTGGTCCCTGTGGTGTAAGTATTCTGAAACAGATCCTTACAAGGAATTTCTCGATACTTACCCATTTCTGCGCAATGCGACCAACGTTATTAAAACGCTGCCACTTAATGCACTCCAGAGTCTGTGACTCTGACTTACCCCGTTCTATTGTTGTGCGTGCGACTCACACTTGCGTGTGATCACTTTACACTCGGGGGTGTCGTGCGGCCAACGCTAATATAACGCTGCCACTTAGACATTTCAAAGTCTGCGACTTTGTCATACCTACCTCGATGCTCCAGATGTTGCAAAAGCGTTGATCACTTTTTTAATTCTGCAACTTGAATATTGCCAAGTTTATTCGTTTCGCAATATTCTCATTTTTCTTTGAAGCCGCTCTTTTTGTTCCCTCAGCTTCCGTTGGCTGTTAGCCTGTTTCAACTCGTAGTATATCCGCATTCTGCCGAATAACTTGAGGAGAAACGTGTATGGGAAATCCTCGCAGGGCCGCTCGAAGGGTACTGCGGTGAACTCGTTCATCAAGTTCTCCAACAGTTTTTCTCCGGTCACCAATTGGAAAAATTTAGCCTGGAATTTGTTCTCCAGCCGACATACGAAGGAGAAGAAGGCTTCGTCAGGCATGAGTAGACTTCCAAAGGTACTACTGCTGGTATCATAGGCCTTGAAATGGGCCAACAGCGTAGTTTCGTCCAAACTTTCGTGCGCTTTTGCGTACGCCTCACATGCCTGGCACGAATGCTTTTGCAAGCACCGTCGCGCAAGATATCCGCAGACATACTGAATCCAATTTTGTTCTTCGATGTCGTGGGTCTGATAGTCCGTTGGGACGTCTGTCCTCTCCACCGTGCTCTTAGTCCTAAGCGGAGGAACGTCTTCAAAGACTTGAATCCCTGCGCCGGATTGCAGTAGGCTGAATGCATCATCGGCCTCGCAATTTTCCGATCCCACGTGGAACAGATCCATGCAGACCAATTTTTGGTAGGCCCTCGTGAACTCGATGGGCGTGGGGTTTGGATTGTTTCCCCCTTGTTGCCGAATGCTGCCAAAGAAATTTTCAAGCGCATCCTGATTAAGCCGCCTCGTCAGAATACAGGGTGATCCAAAAGTGGTGATAATGAAGATAGCCATCTTGTGGGGCGTGGCATTCTAAGGGCAATACGCCCTTCAAAATTTTCAAATTCTACCCTAATTTGGGAGGTATTAGCGAAGAGAAGTGACGAATCAGCGCGCTGTCGCTGTGACACGGTCGCACGAATCGAGCCGCCGGATAATCTCGCCGCTCGGGCGACGCGCATTGCACCGCGCGTCGGACGTGCAGCATACTACGCCCGGCTAAGTATTGGACAGCGCAGGCACGCACTAAGTCGTAAGTGCCTATCCAAGGTGCCCCTTGCAGCAACTATCATCGGGCGTATTTCCAGAAGGCGTCTCGCTGATCTTGGCGGTGTCACACGTACCTTGCGGACTATTATCGCGTTCCTCCAACGTCTTTTTTCAGATTTTTGCCCCGAAAATATCCAAAATTCTGCAAAATTTTTTTGAAATTTTTTTGCCCATTTTCCAAAACAATCCCGATCGACTTGAGCTCGCCGTTAGTCAGAGCCGCGCGAGCGATCACGCAGGAGGTGATGATAACCCGGCGGGGGTTCCATTGAGCTAACACGGGGTACGAGGGGCGCAGGTCAACCGAACTCGGGGAATCTTTAAAGCAGACTTCAATGCATCTACCAATTTAATTTCAGCAGGTTACTGCCACGGGAACCGGAGGTATTGCCGATTTCGTCGGATAAATTAGTGTGGCGAAAAATTAATGGTGATTTGAATACTAGCGTATTTTTTTAATGAAAACCGAATCCTTTGCGAACAACACGCCGCTTCCCGTTTTCCGATGTCTCACGCAGATTCCGAGTTATGATTTCTTAAAGGAGGGCCGGTGTCGCGCGTGCAACTGCCCGACCGGTCACGGTCACATAACTCGGAACCTGCGTTAGATATCGGAAAACGGGAAGCGGCGTGTTGTTCGCAAAGGATTCGGTTTTCATTAAAAAAATACGCTAGTATTCAAATCACCATTAATTTTTCGCCACACTAATTTATCCGACGAAATCGGCAATACCTCCGGTTCCCGTGGCAGTAACCTGCTGAAATTAAATTGGTAGATGCATTGAAGTCTGCTTTAAAGATTCCCCGAGTTCGGTTGACCTGCGCCCCTCGTACCCCGTGTTAGCTCAATGGAACCCCCGCCGGGTTATCATCACCGCCTGCGTGATCGCTCGCGCGGCTCTGACTAACGGCGAGCTCAAGTCGATCGGGATTGTTTTGGAAAATGGGCAAAAAAATTTCAAAAAACTTTTGCAGAATTTTGGATATTTTCGGGGCAAAAATCTGAAAAAAGACGTTGGAGGAACGCGATAATAGTCCGCAAGGGTCAACAGTACGTGTGACACCGCCAAGATCAGCGAGACGCCTTCTGGAAATACGCCCGATGATAGTTGCTGCAAGGGGCACCTTGGATAGGCACTTACGACTTAGTGCGTGCCTGCGCTGTCCAATACTTAGCCGGGCGTAGTGTGCTGCACGTCCGACGCGCGGTGCAATGCGCGTCGCCCGAGCGGCGAGATTATCCGGCGGCTCGATTCGTGCGACCGTGTCACAGCGACAGCGCGCTGATTCGTCACTTCTCTTCGCTAATACCTCCCAAATTAGGGTAGAATTTGAAAATTTTGAAGGGCGTATTGCCCTTAGAATGCCACGCCCCACAAGATGGCTATCTTCATTATCACCACTTTTAGATCACCCTGTATACGGGAAACCTTCTTTCTGCAGCATACTCCAGAGGCCCATTAGCGCGTTAATGGAGATTCGCCAGGAGTTGAATACTTTTATATTACTCGTCGTATCCTTGTTTGTTGTGTGATCGCGCACAGTCACGTTTAACAAGTACTTTTTGACGTCCGTCAAAAAAGCACGTTGTTCTTCGGTGCCTTTGTACGCCGATTTGAACGGTACCGGCGACTCCTCTGTGTCGGCATTGAACATATCAAACAGATTATTAAACATTTCAATGAACCTTTGAGTTTCTGTGCCCTCCGAGCTAAGATGACCGGTACTTATAAGCAGACCGATCGCGGCAGCGACAGACGCACTCAATACTTGAGCCGCCAACTTCACCTTCATTTTATCTGGAGCATTCAGATTCAAATGAAGATCAGTCAAGTGCGGAGCCAATTTAAAGGAATGACTCTTATCGAATTCGTACAGTTGTCGAACATAAATGGATGAGGTCACAGTCTTCGTAAGTCCATTGACAAAATATTTGTCAAGAAACTGGTTTCGTCCGGCTTTGCACATATGCGGCGGATCGAACATGAACACCAGTTTCTTTTCATCCACCTCAAATCCCGACGAATTGACGGTGATCCCGAGCTGGCGAGCCAATTGACTATTGGTGCTACCCATATCGCACACCCAAGCTTTTACTTGCAACCCGATGCCGTTCAAGCGCTTCGTCCAATCCACGAGCAATTGCCTCGTAACGGCCACCGAGGTTGTAGTGTGCGAGAATACGTACGCAATTGGTTGTTTCCAGTTGTCGTACATTCCTCTCGCGAGAACAACCAAGCTAGTACGCGCTACATAATGGATATTCGGTGCTTTAACGCCACTTCCGACGTTTCCCGTGTTTGGAAATCCGATCACGCGATCCTCGGTTTATTGTAAAAAAGATGGGCTTTCAAGCCGACCTCATCGAAACAGATTGAACAAACTCTGTCTCGAGGGGCCATGCTCTCCACCTTCAATTTCAACGTTTCAAAGAATCGATCATTAATACCGGGTCTTAATTTAATGTTTTCAGTGAAGCGATTTAATGTCCGCTTCGACGGATAAGCATGTTCAAGTTCGAACAGACGGTAGCAACGGGGGCTCAAATAGTAGCATTTTAACGCATGCTTTTTGAACTCCCGGGTGTACCGTCTGCCCTTCTTTTTGCAGTTTTGCAGCTCTAGCAAATGTTTAAAATGGGCTACCTTGCGCGGAGACAGGTCACCAAAGTAGTCCCGTTCTGCCGGCTTATCGGAACTCCTTCTTTTCGCAAGCTGCCCTTGAAGCCGCTTGACCTTCCTCTTTTCAGCTCTTAGCTGCTTCGTCAGCTTCGCTATCCCCCTCTGCACCATTGGGCATGCCATTGCCATCAGAAGTGGGGTTTGCGATCCTTGTGCGATCGCCCTCGCACCTCCTGTCTGTGGCTGTCGTTCGGGTTCGGGTGCAGCTGAAACGTGCATAAGTCGTTCGAGTAAACAGTTAGTATAACTTACTATTACAATTTTCTACTACGCGATTGATATCTCAGGAAAAATGCCACGTGAAGTCTTATTAGCTGTCTTTTGTGCAGCAGTTGAGGCTACAAAAATATTAATTGAAGAAATAAAAGAGTTCGAGGTAGCATGAAACTGAAAATATTAAGTATGCGTATGAATAATTTGCGGAGGAATGTTCTGGTACGTTTTGGCCAACGAAGATCTAGTTTTGCACAGTTACTTTCAAAGGTATCAGCTATATCATGAATTGGAACAGTTACCATACTCATTCATTCAACATATTTCCCATAAGATAATATTTCAAAAAGATGTAGAAACAAACTTGTTGGAGACACTGTTGCTTCTAATAATTGGTTTGAACCAATTTCCACATGACTTGTCTGCTTGATTGTGCTTCCTGCCATAACTATAATAGCTTCATAGGTAACTGTGCCAAAGTGGATCTGGATTAGACGCAGCCACACCAGAATATCCCTTCCCAGAGTATACTGATATGCATACTGAATCTTCTCCTCCATTGAAGTACTGTATTTGACCCAACCTGGGAATATTCTTTCCCAGAATATGCTGATATGCATGCTCAATACAAAAAAGTATATACTTTGGGAAAGAATACCTTGGTAAGGTTGGGTCAAATACAGTACTTCATTGAAAAAATACTGAGTATGCGTATCAGTATATACTGATACCTTACAGTTTCATTTTCATACTCTCAACTGCTGTTTAAAAGACCACTAATTTGACTTTACATGGCAGTTGTCATTGGACAAGTGATCCGGTGAGTCTAGTATTGACATAAAAATGGCAATAAGTGCATATTAATAATTTGAACCGATGCTCTTACCTGGTGACCGAGACTGCGACCGCGCCACGTGTCTCTGCATCCAGGATGGGCCTGCAACTATTAACATTTTGTTTATAGTTAATAACTTTCCGCGCACAATGAGCGCATATTAATAATTTAAATAGACGCTCTTACCTGGCGACTGCGACCGCGACCGCGATCGCGCCACGGATGCACCTGTAAATGCAATTGATCGATTGTCAGAGTTCTTCATCACACACCAAAATGGCAATTCATGAAGACGCAATTGTCACTTTTTGATGCTTACCTTCAGGCAGCGGCAGCGCTTCTACCACCCGCACAGTTTCGCCTAAATGCAACGTGGGCACTGCATTCTGCGAGAGTCTCCGTTTTACCGGGGTTTTGAAGTACTGATCCTCGAAGTGTCGGCTGAAATGAAAAGTAGCGACCTTTCAGTAGAGTATGCGCAACAGTCCGAGAGAAAATGGTACAAGATGTTCGAATAATGATTTATTCCCAACTTATAATAACACTTAAAGACTGTATGTAAATTTGATGTATCACGCTTTAGTGTCGACAGTGTACTGACACCTGCGTGTCCTCTCATTATATTTGTGAGCGTCCTCTGTGATGCCTAATGACCCGAGGTCCGTCAGAGAGCGCGTGATTTAAGTTACTTATGCTACCAGTGTATGTTAAGGTTTATTTCCTACAGGCTGCATACGCGATAGTACGTATTATACATGGATCGCCCTTCGGCACGTACTTTCTCTAACACACGGTTGACTCCGCAGGCCTCGGCCCATTGTTCGCATCTGCAAATGAAAATCGTCATGCATGGCATGCATTAATTTCTCTTCTCATAATTATTGCATACCCTATGCTGTTTCGCAGTAAATCTTAAAGCTTGGATACATACCTTCGGCTGTCTAGCGGGAAACGAAAAAGGCCGAAGCCTTTGTGTAAAAAGTTCTTGCCGCAACTCGCGACGGCACACACATTCTTGACGTGCTCAGTCATTGCGATAGCTTCCTCAACAAGTATTCACTGTGATTGTTGTACAGTATATATTGAGGCTATTCTATACAATTAACCGGATCGCGCCAAGATATGCACTTGTCAGAAGGATACGGATCCCTGATTGTTCAGTGCTTTTCTGTCGCTTGATGCGTGATGCACAGATGAACTTGTCTGACAATCCGAGTTGCAGCGAGAACTAGAGTGGCTCGTGCCCGCTCGGGTCAGCCACTTCAAACAAAGACCGACGTGTATGCAAACATACATTGGCGCAGATGAGGGTGTGAGTTAAAGGAGAGCGTGCCGCAGTATATACTGCGCTCGTGCCGTACCCCGCTAATAGAACCGGCGGTATTTTAAATGCACAGCATCACTTTCACTGTGCGGTGAAATTGATGCCGCGGAAGTAGTAACTTCTTATACTGATTCTATGCGAGATGAAAACGCTCATGAACAAAATGACTAATCGGGAACAGAACCGATTGACTTCTGCGCGCGGTTCGTAGAGTTCAATTTTTACGCACTGCCGGCGATCCCGTGAATTACTTTAATTTATGTTGAAAGGGCATTTAAAAATAATCGGCAGACCTTATCCTGTAAGCACCTATCGTGGCAGCCCGATCCAGTGCTGTTTTACGGAGATATTATTCATAATCAGAACGCGGTGTCGGGCACTGCGCCCTATCAAGAAAACTCGACTCATAGCGGCGGGTTGCCGGCTCGTATACGGCGCGTATCGCCTATCAGATCAGTGCCTCGTTGAGTGCGACCGGGCTGTCCACTATGAATTGAGCCTGTCCGATTAGGGGTAGGAATCGCTCTATAACTAACAGTAAACTACCCTCGGTACTGGATCGGACTGCCACTGTAGGTGCTTGCAGAGGAAGGTATGCTCACTATTTCAAGTGTCTTTTGAAGTAAGTCCCAACTGAGATACGAGTTGTTTTGTGCAAATTAAGCATTAATATATATTTTACAAATTTACAAATGAACTCTCGAAGATAAAGTTATACATGTTGAAGGAGCCTGAATCTTCAACAAAATACTAAGCGTGAAACGAATTTGATGTGTTCCTGAGACGAAAATTAATGTGGGCGATCAAGTTACCAAAAAGCAAAAGAGAGGGTTGTCGAGAAGCTAGGATCACTCTATGGCAATTTTATAAAGATCTAAAGAATCGCAGTGTGACTAATTTGGAAAGGGAGAAGGAAGATCTTGGAACGAATGGATACATTTAATACATATTTATTAATTATTTAAACTGATTATATACAACTAATAAACTATGAACTATACTAAAACTATTGAAATATTAAAAACTATATACTATAATAACACTATATATACTATAACTAAACTATCGCTAATATTTATAATTATACACTGTATAATTGCAACAGCTAATGCCGCCTCGACCGCCTCGACCGCCACGTCCGCCTCGCCATTTACGGCCGCCTTGGCCGCCTCTCTTGCTTTTACGCCTCCCGCCTCGCTCTCCCTGTCCGCCGCGCTCTCCTTGGCGCTCCTTGTCGCCTGGGCCACCCCCGCGCTGGCCCACCGGTACCACCTGGCCGCCCTTCTGGACCTTTCCGCCCATGTTTTTCCGGCCGTTCAGACGGTACCCCAATTTTTTAATAAGGGCGAAGGCTGCAGTAATCTGTAATAACGCGAGAATATCATTATTAGTTTGAGTGAGTCTCGAGATTCGTCCAGTTTGGGGGCGTTATTCCCGCCAGCGAAAGAAAACTCCCAATGGGATCTAAATATTCAAGCTACGAAAAGTTGATTTGCGATTTTTTTATCCATTTTATCGCAAGTTGAATCAAAAGTGTGCTGCCAGCATTAGAGTAACCGAAGGTACACCTTGTGGAGGTTGCATGGTCCGACTTGTACCTCGCGTGTGATGTGTATGTGTGTTTAATGCATGTTTTGTGAATGCGCGTCCAGAGTTTGTGTAGTGTGTATATTTAGTGTGTGTTTAGTGTCGATGTGCTTAAAAGCTGGTGCTTAAAACCTCGCTTATGTATGGCGGCCTCGGGCGTCCGAGAGAGACGGCGACAGAGGGCAGGCCAACCGACTCGACCGTCGACTGCGAGAGACCGAGGGCAGGCCAGCCAACTTCACCGTCGACCGCGAGAGACCGACGGCAGGCCAGCCAACTTCACCGCCGACGTGACGTCGGCCACGCTAGCGCGGCGGCCGGCGAGACCAGTTCGAATCTTACCAGCCGATCGATCGCCTCGCCGCGCTCGTCGATCATCGACGCCGCCTGTAAACCTAATCGCTAACGGTCTTGACAATAAACGTAATTAGGTGAAACATCTCGCGTCTTTTCTGCCCTACTCGGCCTAACCATCTCACCCGTGCGTCCGTTGGAGTGGCCAGAGACTAACCGTCTCTGCCAACACCTCGCGCGCGCCTCGACCGGAACCCTCGACGTTCCGGCCCGGTATATGCCGCGTCCGAGGCCGAAGCCACAAATGGTGACCCCGACGTGATTTGCAGCACGATACGCGAAGAATCGGCGATCGCTCGACCACCCGTTCTCGACCGCTAGCGTCCGCGAAAACCACGTGCGCGGGACCGGAAGAACGTTAACGTTCGATAATTATCAAGCCGCCATCTTCCCGCAACACCTTCGCCGGTCAACTACCCTCAAAAATGCCGCTAAATAGGACACCGCCGACCGGCGAGCAGGACCCCGCCGGCGAAGACCAACAGCACGAGGACGACCAACCGATCAGCCTTTCCGACGACGGGCTCGCCGCCCCCCGCGGCCCGCGCTACTCCGATCCGGGGTTTCTCGCGCTCGACGCCGCCAGCATGGCCCCCAGGATCCAGCTATCGGATTTCTGGAAAGACGCAGCCGACTCGTGGTTCAAGCAAGCCTCACTCTTTTTCGCCGTCAGCCGAGTGACCTCCGACGCTTCCAAACTCGCGTACCTCGCGACGCGACTCGACAAGGAGGCTTTCTTGCATATTGCTGACCTTGTCGACGACAACAGCCGCGGCGACCGTTACGCCGAAGCAAAAAACCGCTTAATCGCCGCGTACGAAGAGAGCGAGGACGTGAAGCTACGACGAGCGCTGCGCTCAAGTAGCATGGAGGGACAAAAGCCGACGCTAATCCTGCGCTCGATCCGCTCTCTGGTCGGCCCCGCGACTCCGGACCGCATCGTCCGAACCTTACTACTTGAGGCCCTACCGGAGGATACGCGACGACTCCTCCTCATCGCCGAGCCAAATGACTCCGAATCCGTCGCCAAGATAGCCGACCGCCTGCAGGATGAGAGGAGGTGGTCGGCGAACGTGACGGCGACCCGCGAGTCGCACGCCGACGCGTGGCGCGAACCCCCGGAACTCGCCGGGATTACCCTCCGCCCGTCCACCCGCGAGTTCCTGCAGAGAGAAGTCGGAAGACTCGTCGAAAGGACGCTCGCAAGGGAGGGCGGCCCCTCGAATTCGAACGCGCGATACGCCAGGGAAACACCGGCGGCTGCCGGAAGCGGCCTGTGTTTCTACCATGCGACTTTCGGGCAGCGAGCCCGACAGTGCCGAGCACCGTGCACCTGGCCGAGCCGAGAATCTGCACCACCCGCCGCGCCGCAGTACACCGCGTCAACGGTCGAAACGGCGGGAAACCAAAACGGCGACCTGGCGTAAAGGAGGCGACGCCAGGCCCGCCAACGACGACGCAACGTCTCTGCATCACCGACCACGCAACTAAAAGCCGGTTCCTCATCGACACTGGAGCCGACATCTCGATCCTGCCGATACACGACGCACCGGGCGTCTCCGCACCGCTGGGCGCGCTGGCGAACATCCGACTCCAAGCCGCGAACGGAACACCCATCGCCGTCTACGGAGCACGCAGGTTGAGTCTCGACCTAGGGCTCGGCCGACGATACCCGTGGACGTTTGCCGTAGCCGCCGTCCAAGGGCCGATACTCGGAGCCGACTTTCTCCGACACCACCGACTCCTGGTGGACCTCGCGCAGCGGCGGCTCATCGACCCACAAGCCAAAGCGTGCACCGCCGTCGCGGCTACCAGCTCGAGCCAGCCCACCATCACTGTCGTCCGCCGCGACCCGATCGCCGAACGCTGGCTACGCGAATACGCGCAGGTGACACAACCAGCCGCGCCGCGAGGACCGCGACACAGCGTGCAACACCACATTATCACCAAGGGAACACCGACGTCCGAACGTGCGCGCCGACTCACCGGCGACCGGCTCGCCGCCGCGAAAGCCGCGTTCGACGAGATGCTCCGACAAGGAATTTGTTGCCCATCGAACGGCCCCTGGGCTAGCCCGCTACACCTAGTGAAAAAGGCGAACGGGCAGTGGCGTGCGTGTGGTGACTACCGCCGACTAAACAGTGTGACCGTGCCGGACAAATACCCGTTACCGCGACTCGCAGACTTTACGTACAGACTGCGCGGCTCGGTAATCTTCACAACCCTCGACTTACACCGCGCCTACTACCAGGTACCCGTCGCCCCGGAGGACCGACCGAAAACCGCCGTGATCACGCCGTTCGGTCTTTTTGAATTCAAAGTGATGACGTTCGGACTCTGCAACGCCGCGCAGACGTTCCAGCGACTAATGGATTCAATCCTCCGCGATCTCGACTTTTGCCACGTGTACCTGGACGACGTGCTTATAGCATCCGCGAACGCGATCGAGCACGAACAACACGTGAAGACTGTGTTACGACGGCTCGTCGAAAACGGGCTGTCAATCAACGAAGAAAAATGCGTCTTCGCGCAACCACGCGTCCGCTACCTCGGCTACACCGTGGACTCCCACGGAATCGCACCGCTAGCCGAACGCGCGACCGCGATCCGCGAATACCCGCGCCCGCGAACAATCACCGAGCTCCGACGTTTCCTAGGCATGTGGAACTTCTACCGCGAACACATGCCTAACGCGTCACACACACAAGCGCCGCTCGTCGAAATGACGATCAGCAACAAAAAGAACGACAAGACACCACTCGTATGGAGCTCGGCAACCGAACAGGCGTTCCAGGACTGCAAGGACCGCCTCGACAGAGCCGTCACCCTGGCGTACCCGCGAAACGACGCCACGATGGTACTCCGCTGCGACGCCTCAGACGTCGCCGTCGGCGCGGCCCTCGACCAGACCGTCGACGGACAGTCCCAACCGCTGGGATTCTTCTCGCAAAAGCTGGATAAGACCGAGAGGCGGTACAGTACGTACGACCGCGAACTCTTGGCCATATTCCGCGCGATTCGCCACTTTCGGCACCTCCTCGAAGGACGAGAATTGATCGTAGTCACGGATCATAAACCCTTGACCCACGCGCTCAACCAACCGTCCGACAAAGCGAGCCCGCGACAGCAGAATCACCTGCAGTATATCAGCGAGTTCACGACGAGAATCGAGTACACAAAAGGAGCGGACAACGTGGTCCCCGATGCGCTCTCACGCATCGAGGAAATCCAACTCCCGACGATCGTCTCGACACAAGACATCGCCAACGAACAGAAGAACGATGCGGAGCTGCAACACATCCTGGAGTCCCCGAACACGCCGCTGCAACTCCGAAAACTCTGCGTCGACGACTCCGAAACGGCGATCTACTGCGACGTCTCGACGCAAGTAATCCGCCCGTATATCCCGCAGTCGCTCCGACACCAAGTATTTCGCGCGGTGCATAACCTCGCACACCCCAGCGGCCGTACGACCAAGCAGCTGATCGCGCAGCGATTCGTGTGGCCCAGAATGTGTAAAGACATCCGACAACGCGCCCGGGAGTGTTTACAGTGCCAGCGGAATAAAATCCACCGACACACGCGAAACGCGCCGCAAAGCATCGAAGTGCCGAACGAGCGTTTCAAACACATCCACCTGGACATCGTCATCATGCCACAGCTCCGAGGATATCGTTACTGCCTAACGATGATCGACCGCTACACCCGATGGCCCGAAGCCGTGCCGCTCAAAGACGTCACAGCCGAAACAGTAGTCCACGCACTGTTCGAAGGTTGGATAAGCCGTTTCGGAGCGCCGGCAACGATCACCACCGACCGAGGCATGCAATTTGAATCGCGCCTCTTCGACGGCGTCGCCAAAATGCTCGGATGCAACCGCATCCGGACAACGGCCTACCACCCCGCCTCGAACGGGATGATAGAGCGATGGCACCGGTCGTTCAAAACGGCACTAAGATGCGCTGACACCGACGATTGGATCGCCGCCATGCCCACCGCGCTGCTCGGCCTACGCACGAGCATCAAGGAGGACATAGGCGCCAGCGCAGCCGAACTAACCTACGGGACGACACTCCGACTCCCAGGCGAATATTTCATCGACGAACCATCGGCGGTAGAGCATAACCTCTTCCTCCAGAGGCTTCGCCGAAAGATTCGAGACCTGCGGCCAACGCGCGCCTCCAACCATCAACGCCCGCGCCCATTCCGACACCCGCGACTGGACGACTGCACGCACGTTTTCGTCCGCGCCCAAGACATCCGAAAGCCATTGGAAGCGCCCTACCGTGGGCCATACAGGGTGATCCAAAGGCTGACGGAGCAGACGTTCCAAATCCAACTTGACGACGGACCGTCCGTGATCTCGACCGAAAGACTTAAACCCGCCTTCCTCGAAACCCCTCCCGACCCAGCACCCAATCCGTCTGTTTCAGGCACAACATCGGCCGCCATCAACCAGGTTACATTCGCGGACGCGCTCAAGCGGCGTCCGCTCTGGGGGGGCCCCTATGGCGGCCTCGGGCGTCCGAGAGAGACGGCGACAGAGGGCAGGCCAACCGACTCGACCGTCGACTGCGAGAGACCGAGGGCAGGCCAGCCAACTTCACCGTCGACCGCGAGAGACCGACGGCAGGCCAGCCAACTTCACCGCCGACGTGACGTCGGCCACGCTAGCGCGGCGGCCGGCGAGACCAGTTCGAATCTTACCAGCCGATCGATCGCCTCGCCGCGCTCGTCGATCATCGACGCCGCCTGTAAACCTAATCGCTAACGGTCTTGACAATAAACGTAATTAGGTGAAACATCTCGCGTCTTTTCTGCCCTACTCGGCCTAACCATCTCACCCGTGCGTCCGTTGGAGTGGCCAGAGACTAACCGTCTCTGCCAACACCTCGCGCGCGCCTCGACCGGAACCCTCGACGTTCCGGCCCGGTATATGCCGCGTCCGAGGCCGAAGCCACATATGTGCTTAAATGTGCTTAAAACCTCGCTTATTCGAATAACGTTGTCTAACTTTTATACCATTCGAACAAGCTAGCACCAGAAGAACCCATAAAAATAGAATGAGCCAATGACTGAGGTCCGAATAAGGGAGGTTTTGCTATGTCACTTTCAAAGCAGTAAGGCGCTCACTGCTAATTAATAGTTGTGAACTATTTGGTCTGCTCTCCTGGACTAAATGTTTCCCTTGCGATATTTTGCAGAGCCTGAGAATCCTGCATCCCGAATCCAAACTGGTCCCGTCTCACCAGCGAGCACCCCTCCTGAATCCCGGCCCGCCGTCCAGTCTCTCTCCACCTATTGCCGGTCCCGTTTCTGTAGCGAGCGCCACGCCACTCCTGAATCCCAGCCCCTTCCGACTCAACAACAGCGAGCGCCTCTTACTGCTTTGAAAGTAGCACAGCAAAAGCTCTCTTATTCGAACCTCAGTCACTGAGTCACTCTATTTTTATGGGTTCTTCTGGTGGTAGCAGCTTCCATGCCTATCCAGAGTTATCCATTTGAATAAGCGAGGTTCTACTCCAGTTTTTCATTCCGAACCAGCAGCCATAAAATGCTGGTTGTTTTCCCTTAAAAGGACACTATGCTACTTTCAAAGTGTGTCTAATCGTATCACTCTAAGCCTTGTGGCACCCTGATTGCTTGCTAGAAAGAAATTCTTCTTGCGCAGAGCCTCTTTCTTGCAACCATCTTTTGCGTGGTCCCTTCTTGTCCTATTCACAGCGAGCTGCTGATAGTTTCCCTTCAAAAGTCTTGACAAGGCGTATGTCTCCTTTGAATATATCTGGCTGTGAATATTTTCCACGCACACAGTAGCATCCTTTTCATTCTTTCTTCTCATGCAAGTACACCACCAGCCTCCGCAAACATTTCCAGTCAAAAATGGTTTCCAAATGTTTGCTAGAGCCTGAAATCGCAAAGAATCCAACAGCTGTAACTCTCTCGTGCAATAATGTCAACGCGTGATTATGATTGTATGATTGTATTATACCAGCAACCAGATTTTTACAGAACTTGCTGACAATGTTAAGCCCTTGCAGCCCGGGTTCCACTACTGTATCCACCGATAATGTGTAGACTAAATTGTCGACACGGATAAACTGGCAATAAATCACCTCAGTCCTTTAAGAATGCTTTCCTTGCTGACTTTTGTATTTATCCTTCTTCCTCTCAGCTTTCCACAACTATGTCTTTCTTCTATACTGACACCTGTTGATAATTAATCGGATTGTCATTTCGTCAGCCGCTACCGCTTAATTGTTAACCTTGCGATTCAATAAAGACTTTCTCCCCCACGAATTATTCGGCCCCTCTTATCCTTTATCGCATGAAACACGTCCCCATACTTATTTCCGTGCGTTCCAACTCTTTTGCCCACCCAGTATGCACGCCTCTTTCGCTAGCTGTCACTTGGCCATGCCGCCCGGGCTGATCCGACCCACGTGACTGCCCAAAACTATGCAGTCAGCCTAGACCGGCGTACCCAACTTCACGTTTCTGCCCCACCTGACAAACCCGAACTGGACAGGATTCTTTCGGCACGCTGTACTTACATTGATGGTTTCTTGGCAGCGACGGTGACAAGACTGAAGGGCTCGTCCTCACGGTCCCATATTTATAGTGGTCCCTCCACCAGCGAAGAAGCTAGCTTCGGCCTCTACCCCTACCAAAGGGTGTTGGCGTACGATTGCCTGGACGTACTGGTTACCCTGGAAGAACGCTCGGTACATGGTGAATATTGTACTGCAAAAAGATGGCAGACTTTTTCCGTGAAATGATAATTACTTGTATGAACGCACAGATAGCATTCGTTGAAGTATACCAAGCACACTGCACGGCAAGATGGTGTCGAACCTCTTATGGTTATTATGATTCCATATCATAATAAGATGGTGTGACGGGGCGGAATCGCCCCGCCACAAGAACCGCTCGTCGCTCGCACATACACGCGCTCGCTACGCACGTCCGCCGGCTCGAACAGCCGTCACTCCAAGGGACACCTCCTAGATCGAAGCGCGTAGACTAACTCGCCTTCGGGCAACGAGTCCTCGACAGCGAGAACGAGACGAGGTGGCACCAAGGGGCAAGGAGTATGTTCCATTGGCATAAGGAGCGACAGGGCCGATGGAAGCTGCGGAGGGAAAGGTCGAAGTCCAGCGGAGGCGCTCATCCCCTGTGACAGCGAGACGACAAAAGCCACGATGCAGCCTGGGAGAAGGCCGGCTTCGGCGAACGAAGATCGGCAAATGCACCAGCGACTCCTGCCCTACCGACAGCGGTAGAGGCCCAGGCCGAGGGACTTAGGCGCGCTAAGTTACCCGGCAACCCCTTGACACGGCGCGGCGCTGCAGGACTAGCGGGAGGGGCGCGGGGCGCGCGCGGGGCTAGAAATTAGGGAACGCGTAGGAACTCGTCACTCTTGTGGTGACCACTGAACGAGCGGACGTACGTTTCCCGAGCTTCCGAGCGTAAGGACTGAGCGAACGAGCGAACCCAGTGATTGGCGAGAGATCAGGATTCGAGGCCTTCCGGACGATCCCCTGAGGAACCAGGATTCCGAGCGAACCTCGAGTGACGAGGAATAGACGGCGAACGACCGGTAAGCCCCGCGCGTCCCTTTGTTCTTTGTTTCTTTGTACTTCCCGTGCGAGTCTCGGTGCCGGCCGTAGGCTCTCCTTGTTCGAAGCAGCGATAGGCAGCCCGCGGGCCAGCCCGATGTCCCTTGAGGTGACTCTTCTAGTCACCCAGAGTCAACTAGCTTATTTAGATATTAAGGTTTCGGTCGAGGCACGGACGTACGCCGTCATTGTGGCGCAGCCCGCCTGAACGTGCATCACACCCACGTGCGAGGCTTCGGGGCCTCCTTTGTAACCGAACGAACAGCTGGTTTTCGTGCGAATACGTGACCTTTGCCGGAATATCGTAGCTATTAGAATCATCCGCGAGCGCTCTTCATCTCACGTAGAATTAAGGTTTAGATTGTAAGCGGCGGCGGGAACGCCGAGGTGCCGGGCCACTCGTAGGTCCGGCTATTTTGTGATCGGCCGAGCGACGGCCTGCCCAAGCGAGGGCCCGTGAACGTGCATTAACCAACGTGCAATAAACGATCTTGTTACCCAACCGTGTGGGTTGTAGCTTCGCCTCTCCTTCTTCCCGACAGGAACCCCTCTCTCTAGCTAGCCGGGAGGATCCATCTCGAGGAGTACCGGCGGACGAGCCAGCTGCCCTCGATACCAGCTTTCCCTCGCGCGAACGTAGAAATTCGGTTCCGTCCGCGGAACCTGGCGCCCGATTCGCGTTTCAGGAAGTCGAGGACCAGCGACGATAGCCAGGCCGGCTATTATGCAGGCAGGATTTCCGAGCGGCCAAATCACGGACGGCCGAGGAGCTCCAACATTCGGCCGTCATCGTGGCAGGGCGCACTATCGGCCCCATCAAGCGTGGCCGGTGAGGGTCACCTGCCGGTCGGTCGCCCGTCCTTAGCGGCTTAGGTAGAGCCGGGAGGCCCATGGCCCTCAACTCTGCCTCTACCTCCGCTTGGAGGCGTTCCGCCTCCCTCTTCTTGGCTCCGATCGCCCGGAGCGCCTCCTGCCGCCTCTCCCAGGCTGCCCGGTGGGCCTCGGCCTCTTCCAGGGCGCGGCGGGCCACATACACATGCTTCAGGGCTTCCCACCCTTCCGCGATCGCCAACCACTGGGACTCCTCTCCCTCGTGGATTCCCAGCCACTGCTGGTCCCGTGGCAGTAGCATATCTGCTCTCGGTCGTCCGGCTTCTTCTGGCGGTGTCGTCCGCGTAGTCCGCTCTTTGACTGGGTGTTCTAAAGGGAGATAGGCAGGGGAAACATAGGAATGACTGACACGATTCTACCACCACGCACCTGAGTTGACATATTGCTAGGTACTCCCGTCTTACTTGGCCACGTAAGGTTTCAAATCTTGAACGTGGATCACACCTGCTGGCTTACCGTCGATCGTCTCGCATTCGTATACGAGGGCGGATCGGACCTTGGAGATTACGAAAGGGCCGTGGAACCTGGTTGCTAACTTAGCGGCGACATTGTTCGCCGCTGACGAGAGTACGTGTTGACGTTTCAACACTCGGTCGCCCATGCCGAATTTTCTCGCGCGCCGTCCGCGGTTATAATACCTGCTCTGGGACTGGTACGCGGACTCTAGATTTTCGATTACCCAGTGGCGTATCTCTCCCAGTCGCTTCATTCTAGCGGCCCAGGAATCTCTGTCGACCGGTGGCCACTCGTCTTCGCCGCCGGTCGCCCCCTCCCTCCCTAGAAAACAGCGTGGAGGTAGCGGTTCGCGGCCGAGATTTAAGAACGCTGGTGAGGCTTGGAGCGTGGAGTGTTTCGCCGTGTTATACGCGAATTGGAACTTGGCTAGGTGTACGTCCCAATCGCGGTGGTCGTTTTGTATAAATGACACGATCATTGTTTTTAGTACCCGATTGACTCGTTCGACCGGGTTCGCCTGTGGGTGGTACGGCGGTGTCATTGCGCGTTTCACTCCGTACTCTTTTGCGACTGTGCCGAGCGTTTGGTTGACAAATTCGGTGCCGTTGTCGGTCAGCAATACTCTGGGGACTCCCCATCGTGAGAAAACTAGGTTTTCGATCGCTTCGGATATCTTTTTCCCGTTCGATTTTCGTAAGGGCGCTACCTCGATCCACTTCGTGAACAGGTCCTGGATCACTAATATATACATGTATCCGGCCCTACTCCGCGGGAGTGGTCCCATAATATCGGCCGCGATCACCGACCAGGGTTCGTTCACGAAATGTTTGCCCATCTCACCCGCCGGCGCGCCCTGCTCTACTTTCGTAAGTTGGCACGTCTCGCACGCTCGCACATAGGTCGCGACGTCTTTATACATTTTCGGCCAGTAGTATCGTATGGCCAGCCGTTCGTACGTTTTCTCGCGCCCAAGGTGTCCGGCTTCCGGTGTATCGTGTGCTTCCGAGAGGACGTCCTCTTTTTCTCCGTTCCGCGGTACTAGTTTCCACTCGTCCCGGTCGTCTCCTAGGAGGTCTCGCGCGATCGCGTTCGTCCGTCGATAATACAGGCGATTTCCTTCTAACTTCCAGTCTTTTTCCTGCAGTGGCTCTTTCCGTACTCGCGTGATTTTCTTGTCGTACCATGTGTCCGGACGCGACGTTAGGGCTGCGATTCGTTCGGTCGCTTGGGATTCGAACATCCTCGCGAATGCTCGCGTTACTACGCGCCCGCTCTCTGGTTCGTCTTCGTCCGAATCGCTCGCGTACGTGTTCTCAGCTTCCGGTATTCGCGACAGCGCGTCGGGTACCTTATGTAGCGCGCCTTTACGGTGTACGATTTTAAAGTCGAATTCCTGAAGCTGGAGTGCCCATCTCCCTAATCGGCCGGCCGGATCTTTCAAATTCGTGAGCCACTGGAGGCTACTGTGGTCGGAAATTACGGTGAATGTATATCCCTCTAGATAACAGCGGAACTTTTTGATCGCCCATATTACGGCTAGGCATTCCTGCTCGGTCGTTTTATAATTTCGCTCAGCTGATGTCAACGAGCGACTCGCGAACGCGACGACTCTCTCTATCCCGTCGATCGTTTGCGTGAGTACCGCTCCTAGGCCGACCATACTCGCGTCGGTTTCCAGGACGAATGGAATTTCAAAGTGCGGATAGGTTATAACCGGAGTTGTGGCGACCGCTTCGCGCAGGGATTCGAACGCTTGTTGCCGCTCGGTCGTCCACTTCCAGGGCTCGTCCTTTTTCAGGAGCTGATGCAGCGGATCTGCCACGGTCGCGAAATTCGGAACGAATCTTCGGTACCAGGAAGCCATACCAAGGAATCGGCGCAGTTGGTGTATCGTTTTCGGGGCCGGGAACTCTATTATCGGGCGTATCTTCTCGAGGTCAACCTTCAAACCGTCCGCGTGTACCACGAATCCCAAGTACCGAACTTCCGGACGGCAGAACTCGCATTTATCCGGGTTTACAGTGAGACCGGCTTCTCCGATTCTATCTAGCACCGTGTGGAGCCATTTAAGATGCTCATCGAACGTTTCGGTGACGATAATTATATCGTCTAGGTACGCAAAGGCATAGGGTTCCATCTCCGGGCCTATCAGTCGATCGAGTAACTTTTGAAAAGTTGCGGGCGCTCCTGTCAGGCCGTACGGCATTCGCGTAAAATGGAATAATCCGCGTCCCGGTACCGTGAAAGCTGTTATTTCTTTGCTGGCTTCGTCCAGCGGAATTTGGAAATAGGCCTGACTAAGATCGAGTGTCGAAATATATTTGGCCGCGCGTAGTTTATCGAGGATGCTTGTCATAATCGGTAGCGGGTAAGCATCCTTTTTGGAAACCCTATTTACCTCCCTGAAATCGAGGCAGAACCTATATTTCCCGTTCGCTTTGCGTACCATGACGATTGGGCTCGACCATTCGCTGTTCGATCGTTCGATAAATCCGTCCGCGAGAAGTCGGTCTACCTCGGCGTAAATCGCTTCTTGTACTTTCGGGGAAACTTGGTAATAGCGCTGCTTGATCGGTTTATGACCTGCCACGTCGATGCGGTGTTTTATTAATTCCGTTCGCCCCGTCACCTGCTCGAGGAGGCCTACGCGTTTCTCCAAAAATTGGTGTAGTCGTTCGGTTTCCGATTCCGTTAGTAATTTTATTCCGGAACACCTTGGGTACGTGTTCGTTAATCCCGGTAGGAAGTCGAATTTCTGTTCCGGATTCTCACAGAAATACCAATTCTTCGCTCGGTAGTCCGCGATTATGCCGAAGGCTGCGATCGCTGTTATTCCGAGAATTACCTCTCCGGAGAGTGACTCTAACGTACGAAATTCGAGTTCGCGACTCATGCCTCGAATGTTTACTCTTGCCGTCGCGGCGGCCTTCGAGCAGTCGGTCTGGCCATTGCCGAGAACGTAATATTTTGGCTGAGTCGGACGGATGGTCAATCGCGCGGCTAGTTTTCTCACTAGGGTTGGGCTCAGGAAGTTATCGCTTGCTCCCCCGTCTACGAAAGCTGACACGACGTAATCTTCGATTCGCGCGTCCACGTATAATAGCGTGGGTTTTATTCGCGCTCGTACGGGCGGTCGGAGATCTAGCGAGTCGCACGAATCGCTTGAGTCGCTCGCTTCCCGATCCCCATCGCTACCGGCTGCTATCGCCCCGCTTAGCGCCGGCCGTCCTGGTTTCCCGAACAATTGGGACAATTATTCGTCGGCGCTCCCGGCGTATCGCACCGATAACAATGGTTGGCCTCCGGCGCCACGCAGCCGTTACTACGGCGTCCCGTTGCTCCGCAGTTCCAACATCGAACCTGCTGCCAGCCTTCGAACCCGCGTCTTTTCGCGCTCGCGCCGCCGGATCGTCGGCCGTTTCCGCCTCGTTCGGTCGCGGTCGCGTCTTGCCTTTTTCCGCGATCTGGGCGATTGCCCCTTTAGATGCTTTCTGCGGTCTCTCGGATGTTGTCGTGGTTTCGTCCGCGCCTAGCACACCGAAGATGCCTTCCACCTTCTCGGCCTGTCTCCCTAGTTCGTACGGAGTGGTGAACGAGTCGATCGGTATGTAACCACTGAGGCGGGGGTTCATGTGCGTATACAGGAGCTGGAGTATCTGAGATTCGGTCATAGGCGGATCCATATTCCGGCAAGTCGATATTACGTCCGCGTGAAAGGATAGGTATGGCTCGCCCGGACGTTGTTTCCTGTTTACCGCGAATGCGAGGTTCTCGCCTAAGGTCGTACGCGCGAATCTACGGCGAAGGCCTCTTTCGACCGCTTCCCATGAATTTAAGCCCTCCTCCTGCGTGGCGAACCACATGAAGGCATCGCCTCTTAGTAATATCGGCGCGCACGTGAGGAGTTCATCGTCTCGCACCGGGTATATTTTGCGGAAGGCTTTTACTTGCGCTAGGAAAAGGTTTAGATTTCCGACCGTGTCGCCCGCGTATTGTATATTCCACTTCCGGATGGTAGTTTGGAAGTTATTTGTCGGGGTAGGAGTTCGGAAGCAGTATGCGATTATTCGCGTGCCCTATTGTTAGCGCTATCCTTAGCGTTTAACTGGCAGCCTATAAAATGGTATGTGAATGACCGATATCTGCAGGTAACTGGCAGTAAGCACTTCCGACCAGTACGCACATATATTCGTGTTGATGTGGCACACCTGGTCCATGCCATCACAAGATGGAAGTGCTTCCAGTACGTTGCGCACTACGCAATCAAGGAATTTTTCGTCAGATGCATGTCACTGATGATTGATTCCTCGGAATTAAAAATATTCGAAAAGATATTTCTCCTCACAGTCGCTGTAGCAGGAAATGCGTATATAGACAGCGAAATTAATTTGCCGTATGCCAGAACTATTGCAGAAGCCACAAATATGTTGGAATCATTAATCACGGATAGAAAGCTGGAAATTGAAGAAAAGGACGAATCTGATCACATTCGTCCTGAAACAGATGAGAATATTGAAAAATTCGAAAATTCACAATACAGTGATGCGCAACGGAACGAAATTGAAACGTACATTGAAAATTTAATATCGACAGCCACAGAAGGCATATCCGAGGGAAAATCCCTGAATGTATTTTATCTGCCAAAATTCCTAGTTTCCCTTGGAAAATTGGCGAAGGAATTTCCCTTGTGGACAGCGGTAGCAATTCCCTACAAGACAAAACGCGCAACCTCCAGTTACGTGGAGAGCTATTTCAACGATCTTAAAACAAGAACATTAAAAAAAAGGCATTGCGCGTGGATGCGTTCTTGGTGGAACACCTGCGAGATATAAGCGGAGGAAGTCTGCTTTTTAGTGCAAAATTAGAAAGGTTTGCATCAAAAGAAGTAAAGGATGCGAAACAAGGCACTGCAGTCCTTGAAGAGGTTCCTCAGAAACCAGTAATTTTTTCCGATATAGATATACCTGTTGCTTCCTCAATGATGTGTGATGATGATGAATTACCATCGTTTTCCGAAAACCATATTAACAACACGCTATATGATTCAGATCTCACATCCTATGAAAATTGGAGAGGAAAAGCAGAAAAAGTGAATGATTATGAATGCTTAAAACCGAGCGACACTGAAGAAGAGCTCATTACAAGTAATGATGTGTCAATTGAACACTCATATAGTGCTTCGAACAAGTCACCAATTAACGATCAATTGTCCGAAGCAAAAAATGAGAGCAATTATTTTCAGACAGTGCGGGAAATAAAAGAAATAAACAGGCAAATTACAAAAACTAAGAGGAAACGACAATGTTTATTGCCAAATGGAAGTTTACGTCCCAATGCGACCAACATAAAAGATGAGTCGTATTTATTAAAATCGACATGCGCATTTGATTCGGTTGTACAAATTTTAATGTGTGCAGGACTAGATAACGTGACGTACAAAAACACTGTTTTAAGCCAGGCAGAAAATCCCGCACTGAAGTGTACGTACAATTTTCTTAATAACGGCGTCACAAAAGAAATATTAAAAGAACGAGTCGCTGTACTGATAAAATATTTCAAGCCAGAAATTGCCATGCAAACTGAAACCCGAACTTTAAACTATGTGATTAACACATGGGATAGTGCTTCCAACATAATAAAAATGATCATGCAATCTGCGCCAAGTTGCAGAAGATTAAAAAAATGCATTTCATGTGGTGATAAAGACGAAGAGTACATATTATTAGCACCAAACCACAATATTATAGGTAAGAAAGGCTTCGGTTGTTTACAAAGTGCAATGCAGTACAGGGCTCGCATTTACAATATTAATTGTAGTTGCGGCGGAAAGTACTCGCTATTGAGTACTCTGAGCAACCACCTGTTTATCGAGCTGGACATTCGTCCAAGTATAAATATGAAAACAGGCCTAAAGTGCAAATTGAGACAAATGCCAGTAATGTTAAAACTCCCAGCAGATGAGGAGAATTACTACGAGTACAGGTTGGCAGGTATTATAGCATACCATTCGGGTCATTTTACTGCGTATTGCTTAAGAGTCACAGGCCGATGGGAGTTGTTTGATGATCTTAAGACACACTTTCTTTCCTGCCCAGAGACTACCGAAATAGAGCCGCATGTCGCAATATATATTAAAAATGATTCGAGACTGCGAAGAAGTAAAAAAGATAAAGATTAATAACTAAGAAAAGAAACAATTAAAAAAGGAAGTCCGTGTCTGCTCTGCTCGGACGACATCATTCACCTTGTCTGCTCTGTTTCGAGCGACACCTTTGCAAAGTATTGGTCCTTGTTTGCTCTGCTTTGGGCGACATCATTCACCTTGTCTGCTCTGTTTCGGGCGACACCTTTGCAAACTATTGGTCCTTATCTGCTCTACTCGGGCGACATCATTGACCTTGTCTGCTCTGCTCGAGCGACATCATTGACCTTGTCTCCTCTGTTTCGGGCGACACCTTTGCAAAATATTGGACCCCCCCCCTCTCTCTCTCTCTCACGCGCGCGGCATGAATTTCTGGGCCTGCGAAGGCGTAAGTATGTTTTGAATTTTAAATACCTCATTTTGTACATGCTCGTTTTTTATTTTAACATTGTTTGTGATATTTTCCATTACAGGTATGGAAAATAATGATTGGCTGGTGAAGGCCGTCAAGCGGTAGAAGGCGAACAACGAGGCCGAGATTCTTCCAAAAATGAAAGCAGCCATTTCACCGGGTTCAGCCTATACATTCGTCCTGCATTTAAGTTTGAACAACGTATCTCACTTTCCGGAGAATCCCCTAGCTTCTCTGCTGCAAGTCACGTCATGTGTCAAGCTTGAACTAGCTGTATTAAACAAGTAACTCTCAATTACCCGCGCAGTGGCTCAGGGGGATAAGTATCCGGCTCGCAATTAGTGGGACCCGGGTTCGATCCAAACACCTGTTATCGCCGATTTTCGTCACATTCGCGCACTATGCGGGGTGTGGGTCGGAATTCACCTTAAAAATTGTAGATCCACCCGGACGTTCCGGGTAGATCTGCAATTGATGTTAATGACTGCCAATTA
This sequence comes from Crossocerus cetratus, assembly GCA_963675795.1. Classification (NCBI taxonomy): domain Eukaryota; kingdom Metazoa; phylum Arthropoda; class Insecta; order Hymenoptera; family Crabronidae; genus Crossocerus; species Crossocerus cetratus. The sequence goes on from CAVMBF010000001.1 coordinate 2,553,685, forward strand.
CTATTGTGTATAAATTTCAGTCCGATCTAACCATTTTCATTTTCATTCTTATAGTTCTGTCTGCTCCATTACGCAGAAATGGAGTGGTCAAAAATTCTAAAAAAAAATGTACACATTTGGGGAACATTGATGAAGCATGTGTCAATTTTTACGCGATTCTTAAGAACCGTTTTCCAGTTACAATTAACAATGTGCGTGATAGACTGGTTTTCCCTATCTATCCCGTGCTACAAAGCGTCAATTTCAACATCGATTATTTCGGAAACGACGTGGTCAAATTCAATACAATTTAGTGTGAACTTGTAAGACCTTATAAAAAGATTATTCTGACAAAGTTTCAAGAAGGAATTCCATCTCGGTAGTAATATACACAATCAATGTGTATGAGATTTCATTCAATTTTATGTCATGCACTTGGTATTAAACATACATCCTATTTCTGTTACAGACTAAGATCACATCTACATTTGTGACGACCAGCAGCAAGGTTCTTTAGTTAGAGAATAGTAGACCAAGTTTCTTACAGTAAGTTTCATTACATATGTTTCATCATTACATGTTTGATTACATCATTAATATAATGAATTTTACTATCGCCCCAAACAGACCCTCCAGTGACAGCACTTATGAAGGCACCCCCACCACTCGGCCGGACATCTACGACTGCAATAAACATTGCAGTTGCCAAAGTATTTTACGTGAGTATAAAAAGGGATAAAATTTCATACTCTGAATTTCTCGGCTTGCTGTACAGCGTGCCGAAAGAATCCTGTCCAGTTCCGGTTTGTCAGGTGGGGCAGAAACGTGAAGATGGGTACGCCGGTCTAGGCTGACTGCATAGTTTTGGGCAGTCACGTGGGTCGGATCAGCCCGGGCGGCATGGCCAAGTGACAGCTGGCCAAAGAGGCGTGTATACTGGGTGGGCAAAAGAGTTGGAACGCATGGGAATAAGTATTAACCCCCAAAATACATTAAAATGTAAATAAAAGCGCCAAGTAGTTTAATGATCCAAAAATGGAATAGATATCACACAAGAAAGCCAAGTTTTCAATCAAAGATACCACACGTTAATTAATTAATTAACTTGCATCTCTAACTTTAAAACTTGGCATGTGCATACTTAATTACCAGTCAAAAAATATTACTAGCATATGACTACTTTGACACAAATTTGCACATGCCATGTTTTAAAGCTTGAGATGCAAGTTAATTAATTAATTAACGTGTGATATCTTTGATTGAAAACTTGGCTTTCTTGTGTGATATCTATTCCATTTTTGGATCATTAAACTACTTGGCGCTTTTATTTACATATTAATGTATTTTGGGGGATTTCACGCCTTTTTGGTTGTTCATATTTTGAAGAAAAATACAATCGGACTGTACCACATTCATATAACCGTCATCATTGTTTTGACACATCACCAGTCATGGCATAACCAATGTGTCGGTATAAAACCATGTTATCTGCACAGCGCTCTGCAGCACTTCGCAGTGGTGCCATCTCGCGTGAAACACGTGAGAGTAACATTTTTAGGAATTGTATTAATCCGGACGATGAAACTCTTAATCCGCTTTGCCTTTACCACGAGAAAAATAAAAGAGGAAATTCATATCTCCGGAACGACTGGACCGATCCACATGATTCTTGGCTCATTGGATTCAGAAAAATCAACGATGAAATACAAAATTCTGAAATAAATTCTTGGGGCTCTAACTTTCGCATAAATCGAGGTGAAAGTTTGGTAACTAAGGATAACAGCTAGTGTTCGGGATAATATAGCCTCGGCTGTCGCGCGTCGGAGGGTCATATATATATGGAGAGGGAACTTCTACTTGGCGCGAGACTCTACCGAATCTCCTGATAGAGGAGGACGGGCTTCATGGATGCGATAAAGGATAAGGAGGCCAAATAAATCGTGGGAGAGAAAATCTTTATTGAATCGCAAGGTAACAATTAGGCGGCAGCGGCTCAGGAAATGACAATCCCATTTATTATCATGCAGGTGTCAGTATAGAAGAAAGACATAGTTGTGGAAAGCTGACAGGAAGTAGGATAATACAAAAGTCACTAAGCAAAGCATTGTTAAAGGACTGAGGTGATTTATTGTCAGTTTATCTGTGTCGACAATCTAGTCTACACATTATCGGTGGATACAGGAGTGGGATACAGGAGTGGGACCCGGGCCACAAGGGCTTAACATTGTCGACAAGTTCTCTAAAAACTGGTAGCTGGTATAATACAACCATGCATTGACATTATTGCACGAGAGAGTATACAGCTGTAGTGTGCTTTGCGTTTTCAGGCTCTAGCAAACATTTGATGCCTTTTTCGGCTGAAAATGTTTGCAGAGGCTTGTGATATCCTCGCATGAGAAGAAAGAATGTCAAGGATGCTATTGTGTGCATGAAAAAGCTTCATAGCGAGCTATATTTGAAGGAGGACCGCCTCGTCAAGACTATTGGAGGGAAACTATGAGTGGCTCGCTGTAATCGGCCAAGAAGGAACCAAGGAAAAGATAGGCGCAAGAAAGAGGCTCTCCGCAAGGAGAATTTCTTTCAGGCGATCAATCAGGGTGCTACGAGACTTAGGGTGATAGGATTGAACACACTTTGAAAGTAGCACAGTGTCTTTTTAAGGGGAAAACTAACAACCAGCAGTTTAGGGCTGCTGGTTCAGAATGAAAAACTGCAGTAGAACCTCGCTTATTCGAATGACGTCGTGACTTTTCTACCATTCAAACAGCCTATGATAAATGTCTCAATGATTTACTCAGACTCGAATAAGAGAGGTTTTTGCTGTGCTATTTTCAAAGAAGTAAGAGGCGCTCGCTGCTGTTGAGACGGGAGGGGCTGGGAATCAGGAGTGGTGTTCAACTCGCTGCAGAAACGGGTCGGCCAATAGGTGGGGGGGAGACTGGACGGCAGGCCGGGATTCAGGAGTGGTGGAGTATTCGCTGCAGAACGGGACGGCCAATAGGCGGGGGGGATTGGACGGCGTGCCGGGATTCAGGAGAGCTGCTCGCTGGAGGGACGGGACCAGTATGGCTTCGGGATGCAGGATTCTCAGGCTCTGTAAAATATCACAAGGGAAATATGTAGTCCAGGAGAGTATACCTGGTGGTTTACAACTATTAGTTAAAAGACGAGCAGCATTGTTGATGCGAAAAGATATTGTCAAGTATTATGCTGCGTTCCTGGTGTGTCGCAATATCTTTTCAGATCAACAATGCTACTCTCGCCTTAAAATGAATTGCAGCAGCCAATCATTGCCGCACCGCGTTTGACTGCGTCTCTGTAACAGTGAAAATTGTGAGGCAAGTTAAATGTTTGGAAACTTACTGACTCTTCCAGCAGTGCCCGATAGTTGCTGATGATGGCAGCCACGCGCCTCCAAGATGAGCAACAAGCGGCTGTGGCGGCGAAGTTTGCCGCGACTGCGCGGTTAGATCATCCTGTCACTGGAGCAGGAATTCGGCAGACTTTAACTGCAAATACAAGGCGCATTGGGATTCGGGACTCAGGATGCGCGAGAATCTTGCTAGCCAAACTGGGCAGGCACAGACTGCGTTCGAGATGGCCTTTCCACGGATCTGCTGCGCCCGTGGCATCTGAACCCTGCAATGATGTTGGTGTTAAACAAGTTAGTTAAGTCTACCAATTGGAATAACTGTTAAAAGGCAAAGAGCATTGTTGTTATGGAAAGACATTGTGAAATGTTAAGTTTTAACACGGCAATGTCGTCCCAATCGAACAACTTTCTGCAGTCTCTCGTCTCCAAGCTGCTCAATGAGGACGATGCAGCATAGTGTCTCAGCCATCGCCGAATTGAAGCAGCGAGAGTGCTTTCTCGTAAGAACTCCTGGTCGTGGTGGTGTGTGGCCTGTAAGAATGGAACGCACACGCTGTTAATTCACATAATACAGGTAATGATACTTATTCACAAGATAAGCTAAATATCACACTCACCATAGGCTGGCTCCTTCTTTCGTGGAGGAGGAGAGGGCGGTGGAAAAGCAGCTGAGACAAATTGCTCGAGGATTCATTATAAAATGATATTGACAGAAGCTTAATTCACCTGGTGTAAACTGCTTGCCGATTCGAAGGGCGTCGACCGATTCAATACCTGGTGAAAGCCCCGCCCATCTCGATAACGAGATGGTAACGGTGCGTCGCCGAGTCATACAAGCGGGCGAAATCATAAATCATACAAGCGGGCGAAATCATAAATCATACTCTGGTCGATTGTGCGAGAGTGTTTTCTCGTAAGAACTCCAGGCCGTGTCGGTGTGTGGCCTGTAAAAATTGAACGCACACGCTATTAATTCACATAATACAGGTAATTAAACTTATTCACAAAATAAGCAAAATATCACACTCACCATGGGCTGACTCCTTTGGCGGAGGAGGAGAGGGCGGCGGAGGAGAAGCTGAAAGAAATTGTTCGAAGATTCATTATTAAATGATATTGACTCAACAGAAGGGAAGGGGAAGCTTGCTTAGTCGTAGACTAAGTAGAAGCTTAATTACCTGGTGTACTGCTTTCCGATTCGAAGGGGCATCGATCGATTCAATACCTGGTGACAGCCCCGTCCATCTCGATAACGAGATTGTACCGGTTTGTCACCGAGGCATACAACTGGGCGAAATATTCTGGCCGATCCCGCAGCGAATCCCAGGTCCGCACGTCATGCTGGATGATCAGCTGCCGGTTCTTCAATTGTTGTTCGGCGGCGGGCCGCTCCCACGTGCGGACCATCTCGGCCCACACATTCTCAATTAAGTTGAGATCTGGCGACCGCGCCGGCCAGCCCACCAATTGAAGCCCGTACTGCTGATTCATCCACCATGCCTGTACGATACGCGCAGTGTGGACCGGACTGTTGCCTGTACCACTCGCAGCACCGGGAATTCCTCCACGGGATATACCTCGCGCACCGTCGGGACAAAGGTGTCCTCAAGGAGTTCGAGGTATACCCGGGAGTTCATCCGCGGTGGAACCTCTGCGAGTGTTCCAGGACCCCTGGGCCCGATCCACCCCCACATACCGCACGTGATGCGACCACTGCTACCCGGGTCACGGACATACGCGGGATCGCACCGCCTGGAATTTACCGGGCGCCAAACCCGGAGGGCACGGCCAGCGGCCGAGGAGAATGTTTTTTCATCGGTATAAATTACCGGAATATCCCTTTCAGCCTGCTCGCAACCAGCTCCTGACGCGCAAAACGGAGGCGAGCCTCGCGATTTTGCGGCGTCAGCAACGACTTTCGGGCAGCCTGGCCGCAGCGGAAGCCAGACTCCCGCAGCCTGTTGCAGACGGTGCTCGCACACACGTCCAACCCCAGGACTGCGGGTACGCCAGCAGCAGCCTGAAAGGGATTCTCTCTAATAATCCTAATCATTTCCTGATCCACCTCGGCCGTGGTACAGCGTGGACCCGAGTTGTGCGCCCGACCATCAATCAGGCCCTCCTCGCCCATTTGCACGAATCGGTCGATGCGCCTTCGAACCGTCCGCGGATGCACACCTAACTCCGCGGCGATGTCAACCAGGGCGCGACCTGCCCGGTGCATCTCGACAATTCGCGCGTTCCGCGCGGCGAATTGCTCACGGCGATTCATTGCGATAGACTGAAAGCCCACGCCCGGTAACAAAAAATCGAATATCGGCATGCCGATAGTTGACTGTTTTTCTATATAGTTCTCTATAAAGAGTTCGAGAATTTTCTCTGTAATGAGTTCTCGAATGTTCTGCACTTCTCTTACACAGATTTATCGGTAACATTCTCGAACTCTTTATAGAAAACTATATAGAAAAACAATCAACTTTTCGGCATGCCAATATTCGATTTTTTGTCATCAGGCGTGGGCTTATCGCAATGAATCGCCGTGAAATTTCGCCGCGCGTAACGCGCGAATAATTGAAATGCACCCTGCGGGTCGCGCTTTGGTGGATATCGCCGCGGAGTTGGTGCATCCGCGGACGTTCCGTAGGCGCATCAACCGATTCGCACAAATGGGCGAGGAGGGCCTGATTGACGGTCGGTCGCACAACTCGGGTCCACGCTGCACCACGGCCGAGGTGGATCAGGAAATGATTAGAATTATTAGAGAGAATCCCTTTCAGGCTGCTGCTGGCGTACCCGCAGTCCTGGGGTTGGACGTGTGTGCGAGCACCGTCTGCAACAGGCTGTGGGAGGGTAACAGCGGTCGCATCACGCGCGGCATGTGGGGGGTGGATCACGCCGAGGGGTCCTGGAACACTCGCAGCGGTTCCACCGCGGATGAACTCCCGGATATCTCGAACTCCTTCAGGACACCTTCGTCCGGTCGGTGCGCGAGCTGTGGAGGAATTCCCGGTGCTGCGAGTGGTAACGAGACAACAGTCCGGTGCACACGGCGCGTATCGTGCAGAAATGGTGGATGAACCAGTAGCAGAGGCTTCAACTCGTGGGCCGACCGGCGCGGGCGCTCGATCTCAGCTTGGTTGAAAACGCGTGGGCCGGATCGACCAGAGTATGATTTATGATTTCGCCCAGTTGTATGTCTCGGCGACGCACCGTTACCATCTCGTTATCTACGCTGCATCGTCCTCATTGAGCAGCTTGGAGACGAGAGACTGCAGAAAGTTGTTCGATTGGGACGACATTGCCGTGTTAAAACTTAACATTTCACAATGTCTTTCCACAACAACAATGTTATTTGCCTTTTAACAGTTATTTCAATTGGTAGACTTAACTAACTTGTTTAACACCAACATCATTGCAGGGTTCAGATGCCACGGGCGCAGCAGATCTGTGGAAAGACCATCTCGAACGCAGTCTGTGCCTGCCCAGTTTCGCTAGCGAGATCCTCGCGCATCCTGAGTCCTGAATCTCAATCCGCCCTGTATTTGCAGTTAAAGTCTGCCGAATTCCTGCTCCAGTGACAGGATGATCGAACCGCGCAGTCGCGGCAAACTTCGCCGCCACAGCCGCTTGTTGCTCATCTTGGAGGCGCGTGGGTGCCATCATCAGCAACTATCGGGCACTGCTGGAAGAGTCAGATGTAAGTTTCCAAACATTTAACTTGCCTCACAATTTTCACTGTTACAGAGAAGCAGTCAAACGTGGTGCGGCAATGAATGGCTGCTGCAATTCATTTTAAGGCGAGAGTAGCATTGTTGATCTGAAAAGATATTGCGACACACCAGGAACGCAGCATAATACTTGACAATATCTTTTCGCATCAACAATGCTGCTTGTCTTTTAACTAATAGTTGTAAACCACTTGGTATACTCTCCTGGACTAAATGTTTCCCTTGTGATATTTTACAGAGCCTGAGAATCCTGCATCCCGAATCCAAACTGGTCCTGTCTCACCAGCGAGCACCTCTTCTGAATCCCGGCACGCCGTCCACATCTCCCCCCGCCTATTGGCCATCCCGCTTCTGCAGCGAACTCAACACCACTCCTGAATCCCAGCCCCTCCCGACTCAACAGCAGCGAGCGCCTCTTACTGTTTAGAAAGTAGCACAGCAAAACCTCTCTTATTCGAATCTGAGTCACTGAGTCATCCTATATCTATGAGTTCTTTTGGTGGTAGTAGCTTCCATGCCTATCCAGAAAAACCATTGACATATTTATCACAGGCTGTTTGAATGGTAGAAAAGTCACGACGTCATTCGAATAAACGAGGTTCTACTGCAGTTTTTAATTCCGAACCAGCAGCCGTAAACTGCTGGTTGTTAGTTTTCCCCTTAAAAAGACACTGTGCTACTTTCAAAGTGTGTTCAATCCTATCACCCTAAGTCTCGTAGCACCCTGATTGATCGCCTGAAAGAAATTCTCCTTGCGGAGAGCCTCTTTCTTGCGCTTATCTTTTCCTTGGTTCCTTCTTGGCCGATTACAGCGAGCCACTCATAGTTTCCCTCCAATAGTCTTGACGAGGCGGTCCTCCTTCAAATATAGCTCGCTATGAATCTTTTTCATGCACACAATAGCATCCTTGACATTCTTTCTTCTCATGCGAGGATATCACCAGCCTCTGCAAACATTTCCAGCCGAAAAAGGCATCAAATGTTTGCTAGAGCCTGAAAACGCAAAGCACACTACAGCTGTATACTCTCTCGTGCAATAATGTCAATGCATGGTTGTATTATACCAGCTACCAGTTTTTAGAGAACTTGTCGACAATGTTAAGCCCTTGTGGCCCGGGTCCCACTCCTGTATCCCACTCCTGTATCCACCGATAATGTGTAGACTAGATTGTCGACACAGATAAACTGACAATAAATCACCTCAGTCCTTTAACAATGCTTTGCTTAGTGACTTTTGTATTATTCCTACTTCCTGCCAGCTTTCCACAACTATGTCTTTCTTCTATACTGACACCTGCATGATAATAAATGGGATTGTCATTTCCTGAGCCGCTGCCGCCTAATTGTTACCTTGCGATTCAATAAAGATTTTCTCTCCCACGATTTATTTGGCCTCCTTATCCTTTATCGCATCCATGAAGCCCGTCCTCCTCTATTAATACTTATTCCCATGCGTTCCAACTCTTTTGCCCACCCAGTATACACGCCTCTTTGGCCAGCTGTCACTTGGCCATGCCGCCCGGGCTGATTCGACCCACGTGACTGCCCAAAACTATGCAGTCAGCCTAGACCGGCGTACCCAACTTCACGTTTCTGCCCCACCTGACAAACCGGAACTGGACAGGATTCTTTCGGCACGCTGTACATGCCCACTCCTAAACTAATATAGTTACATCCCAGTAAACACCAGACGTAACAAGGCGTTGCTAGAACGTATTAGGTACGTAACAAAGTTACGTTCTCGCGCTTTCACCTATATGGCGTACTATAGGTACAGGGTGATTCGGGTAAGTGCTATCGGCTTTTTACCATGGAAATTTATCGATTTTTGAAATTGGTAATTGTCTCGGCGGCCGTCTAATGTCACCGGTGTCGCGTGGCTGCGCGTATGTGAAGTTGGCAGATCACTTCGCAGAATATCATAAAAAATTCATAGTTCTGGGTTCTACATCAATAGTTCTATAGTTCTTGATAGTTTAAACAAATAGTTCTGGCCGTTTAACCAGAAAAATGGCTTCGGACAAAATGATATTCCAACTTCACGCTGAATATCATTTTGTCCTATGGCGTTTTCTTTGCCAGTAATTGCTCAAAATCAATTAATTTATAGTTCTACGAGAGTTCTAGGAAGAGTTCTACCTTCTGCTAACAAAAAATAACACATTTACCGAATTTAAGAAAAATTCGTATCAGTGCGTAGCATGACGCCATGAGCTGCTGGCTCTATTTCGATAGTTCTGGCGTTCAGGGCATAGTTCTGGAATAGTTCTGGGTATGTACGTGTTACTTCGAAAGAGTTCTAGCGATTTGCATAATTGGATTTTTTTTAAACAATTTTTTTAATCCGGTCGGATGAGCTGCTGGCTCTATTTCGATAGTTCTGACGCTCAGGGCATAGTTCTGGAATAGTTCTGGGTATGTACGTGTTAGTTCGAAAGAGCTCTAGCGATTGACCCAATTGGATTTTTTTAAAACAATTTTTTTACTCCGAAACCGGGAGTTCTAGTGTATAGGGGTGAGCTGCTGGCTCTATTTCGATAGTTCTGGCGTTCAGGGCATAGTTCTGGAATAGTTCTGGGTATGTACGTGTTATTTGGAAAGAGTTCTAGCGATTGGCACAATTGGATTTTTTTTAAACAATTTTTTTAATCCGGTCGGATGAGCTGCTGGCTCTATTTCGATAGTTCTGGCGTTCAGGGCATAGTTCTGGAATAGTTCTGGGTATATACGTGTTAGTTCGAAAGAGTTCTAGCGATTGGCACAATTGGATTTTTTTAAACAATTTTTTTAATCCGATCGGATGAGCTGCTAGCTCTATTTCGATAGTTCTAGCGTTCAGGGCATAGTTCTGGAATAGTTCTGGGTATGTACGTGTTAGTTCGAAAGAGTTCTAGCGATTTGCATAATTTGATTTTTTTTAAACAATTTTTTTAATCCGGTCGGATGAGCTGCTGGCTCTATTTCGATAGTTCTGACGCTCAGGGCATAGTTCTGGAATAGTTCTGGGTATGTACGTGTTAGTTCGAAAGTGCTCTAGCGATTGACCCAATTGGATTTTTTTAAAACAATTTTTTTACTCCGAAACCGGGAGTTCTAGGGTATAGGGGTGAGCTGCTGGCTCTATTTCGATAGTTCTGGCGTTCAGGGCATAGTTCTGGAATAGTTCTGGGTATGTACGTGTTATTTGGAAAGAGTTCTAGCGATTGGCACAATTGGATTTTTTTAAACAATTTTTTTAATCCGGTCGGATGAGCTGCTGGCTCTATTTCGATAGTTCTGGCGTTCAGGGCATAGTTCTGGAATAGTTCTGGGTATATACGTGTTAGTTCGAAAGAGTTCTAGCGATTGGCACAATTGGATTTTTTTTAAACAATTTTTTTAATCCGGTCGGATGGGCTGCTGGCTCCATTTCGATAGTTCTGACGCTCAGGGCATACTTCTCGAATAGTTCTGGGTACGTACGTGTTATTTGGAAAGAGTTCTAGCGATTTAAACGAAAGATAATTTGTTTAAATAATTATTGCAGCCGAATGACCCGTATTCTCGGCCATCTAACGATTAGCCGGCGCTGGCAAAATGTGCTTGGAAAGTATTGCTGCAGCACATTCCAGAAGAGAATGTGAGGAGTGTGTGGCATAATAAATGTTTTATAAATGATAACAGTATGAGAAAGCGTGTTATTGGTTTACTCTGGTGAAAAAAGTATTGTTGTTTTTCTTAATATTGTAACTATAATGTGAAAACATTAGAAGATCCAGTCATTATACCACGCATCTCTTGGACTCTCCCCTGCAACGTATTGCAACCATATTTTACCAGCAGATTCTGCCATTGCCGGTTAATCGATGGGCCGCCGGTATTTGCCGTAAGTTGGCCAATTTTGGCTCTGGCCAGCCTGCCACACCGGTATCAGTACACGGCCGACGAATTATTTGCCGGAGTGCCGGTAACATCGATATTTCAATAACTCTATAAAACGATAAAATTCTATGGTAAAAAGCCGATTCCAATTATCCGCATTACCCTTGCGAAATCCATCAAACTCGAATCTCTCATTCCTAACACCGAGGCGTCGGCGCTGCATGCTATTTCTGGTTACTGTGCAGCAGAGTCGGTAACAGCAAGATGGCCGTGGCGTGTATAACTACGTTTCGTAAAAATGTGGTTATGTTTTGGTTGGACGTGTGCCATAGTGGTTATGCGGCACACTCTGATTTATTTCTGATTGATAGCTTTGCGTGAATAATAAAAATGCTACCCTCCTTGCCATCTTTCCAGCTATCCTTTGATTATTGAGAATTATGAAATGTCACAAGATTGAAATGCGTTCCTGACATTAGTAAATGAGTACTGATTGTAAATAGCTAAAATACTCAAGTGTCGTGAGATATGTATCTCTTAAGCGATGACTACCAATTATTTACAGTCTAAGAGGCTTTAGCTTTAGTAATTAGTCATTGCTCAAGAAGTTTTAGAATTTTACATTTGCCAGCAAGGCACTTGACAGTCAGGACATACCAAATTAGACTGCGCATTGGAGAGATTGCGTGTATACCTTGTATAAAGTAATTTTTGTACAGAGTGTCAAGTCGATTTATTTCTAATTTTATTACCTTCTAGTTGTAGGTAAATTATCTATCCTAATTTGAATCATTGTGCGACTGAATGCTTTATTTTACTTTACTTTACTTTACTTTACTTTACTGAATGCTTTAAGCTGTTTACTAAACGCTTGTATGAACCGAGTTATATGCTCGTACGCAGTCTAATTGTGCTGTATCTTAATAGGGTGCTTTCAATTTAAGACCCAGAGCGACACGGAGAAGAACTGTGTTAGCTGTACTCGGCAGTGTTCAATCAAATGGAACACTGGTGAGTTTTACCTAGTCTTTGACCGGTAGTACATTGTGGTGTTTTTCTTATGGGAATGTACTACCCGTCAAAGTCTAGGTAAAACTCACCAGTGTTCCATTTGACTGAGCACTGCTGGGTGCAGCCGATAGTGTACTTCTCTGTGTTTTAAATGGAAAGCACCCAGAGGTAGGTGCATAGCCCAAGGAACGCTATGCAGGTAGGTACTAATTACCAATAGGGGGCATATTCCTATACAACATACGTGTTTGGCTAAAGCATTCCTTGAGCTATGAACAGGATTTGGAGAACAGGATGCATGAATATTAATGCGGTTTAGCTCACACACACACTCATATATTAAAAAACAGATTAATTGTAAACATTGTAAATCCGGCAATTTATCCCGCCCTTCCCCCTGCCGCCCTTGCCGCCATGGCCTCCTCTGCCTCCTCTATTGCCTCTGCGGCCTTTTCCGCGGCCACCACCATCAGCCCTTGAGGCTTCCCTCTCCTTTTTTGTTTTTCGGACCTTTAGTCCGATCTTTTTAAGGAGGGCTATTGCCTCCTTTATCTGCAATTGTAAACAAATATTTAAGTTTTTTGTTTAAGGTATGTAATCAAACCAATGACTTAATAGAATCTATCGTTTAAACTCTTATTGCTGGCATTTTGCACTCAATCCAAGCAAGTGGCGATGAAGATTTCAAGGAACAATAGGAGAGTTTGAGACGCTGGAATGAATGGAAACATTGGCTGTACAGGGTGATGCGGATAATTGGAATCAGCTTTTTACCATCGAATTTTATCGATTTTTGTAATTGGTGATTGTCTCGGCGGGCGTGTGATGCCACCGATGTCGCGTGACTGTTCAGGGCCAACTGGCCGAATCACGTCAAATACCGACAGTCTTCCGATTAACCGGCAAGGGTAGAATGAGTCGGTAATCATGAAACTCGGTAGAGTCTCGCGCAAAGTAGTAGTCCCCTACGGCGCGCGACAGTCGAGTCTCTATTATCCCGAAGATTCGATCGATGCCAAAATTTGTTCTCGATTTATGAAAAGGTTACGGTATTAAGGATTTATATCTGAATTTAGTATTTTAGCTGTAATTTTTCTGAATCCGATGAGCCAAGAATCAAGCGAATCGGTTCAGCCGTTTGGGGGATATTATTATTTTCCTCGTGGGCAAGCACGTTTCGTTGGTAAAACATTTCTGCACTGCACTCTGGCAGGGGAGGAGTGCGAGAGATTCGCGTGACATAATAAATGTTTTATGCATAATAAATAATATAGGTAATCCTATCATTCTCGCACTATGGCGAGAAATAATTCTTGTTTCTCTCATTGTTATAACTATAAAATGAAATATTGAAAGACTCGCAATCCTTGATCACGCCGCTGCTGCAGGCGTGTTGCCTCCGCCTTCCAAAAAAGGGTGAAAGTCTGGCAGTTGACTTGAGGTAAGGAGAGAATTGCTGGCTCTTTCAATATTTCGCTCTATAGTTATAATAAAAGAAAAAACAAGAATGATTTCTCGCCAGAATGCACCGCTGACATGCTCTTTAGTATGTTTATTATGCCACATATCGCTCACACTTTCCCTGCCAGTGTGCAGTGCAGCAATGTTTTATTACCGACTCATTTTGCCCTTGCCGGTTAATCGGAAGACTGTCGGTATTTGGCTTGATTCGGCCTGTTGGCCCTAAGCAGCCACGCGACACCGGTGACATTAGACGGCCGTCGAGACAATTACCAATTTCAAAAATCGATAAAATTCGATGGTAAAAAGCTGATTCCAAGTATCCGCATCACCCTGTACGCATGAGTACTCTACGGAGGAATTTTTGTCCTGCGGTTGACCCAAACAAGATGTGCTTTTGTGCTTACTTTTGAAGCTATTAGTTGTAGCACGAACCAGCATGATTAGTAAACTCATTCATTTGACATGCAATTCATAGGGAAAGATTTGAAGAAAACTGTACAAGGAAAACTGTTGGACACCCCGTTCGTTTCGTGTAATGACTTTTAGTCCTCTTGTCTATTACCTATCTGCTTGACTCTAATGCATGCTTTATCTAATATCTTCAAAAGTAGCTGCGCCAAAGTAGCTCATTATTGGACCAACCGTGGCAGAAAATTACTTCGTTGAAGACTCATACGAATACCCAACATCTTCTTTTATTGAAGCGTCTCAAACTCTAGTATTGTTCCTTGAAAACTCAATCGTTGCAGCTTGGATTTTGTGCAAAACGTCACCAATCAAAGTTCAAAAGACTGTATCAAGTCTTTTCAAGGTATGAACTGTATCAAACTGAACATTTCAAGGAAAAGTCCAAAGGACTACTGGGAGTAATTAACAAACTGATTCTCACCTTGTCCTCTGGCACCTCATTTGAGGTGGAGGCGGTGGAAGTCGCACCACCATCATGGGTTACCGCCGCAACAGGCTTTGTGGCCTCCACTGTCGGCCTGGGTGCCTCCTTCGAGCATCCTGCACCCTCATCCCCGCTGCACTCCATCGGTTCTGCTGGAGGTGCTGACATTCTTTATGCTTTTTGCTGCAATGAGAACTGTAGTGTAAGCAGGGATATTGGATGGATGGGTGTTTGACTATATTACTATAGAAGACTGAACATACGTCTTTAACTGCAGCGGTCTCGTGCCTGATGTGCTCTGCTCGATGCCTACTGATGCTTTTAAAAATCTGCGATCGGCACCGCTTCCTCGGTTCGGGAATTTCCGCTGGAGAGAAGGGGAAGCGAAGATCCCCGAAGTCATCAATGATGCCGATTCTTCTAGATCCGTCTCGGATCTTCGGGGTTTTCGACGGAATGTGTTACTTACAATGTATCAGTATTCCCTTAGCCACTTCAAACTTTCTATGGCCCTTGGCATATTCGTTGCATCCTCATAACACATCCATTTCAACTAAGATCATGGAAGTACTGTCCCACTTTGCGAAACATTTCATACGATTACGAAATATATCGTTAAATACATTGATTCAGGAATATTCAGTCTGCAATTTGAAGAAATACGTGAAAGTCGAGGCGTTTCCGCGGAAATTCTGAATTACCGAATAGTTTCCAGCCGGACTTGAGGATTGTCCCACTTTACGAAATGACTACCTTTTTTCGACTGTACACAGTACATAGTTTGTAGCCTAGACCACCGATCTGCGTAACTTTGTAGAATTAGACATTTGCAAAGACCGATAGGTGTTTAGATACATACAAGCCGTACTCCTTGCTGCACCAACATGCCAGATATATTTTACCATTCATTCGTTACCATTGGCATCACGCAAATTCCGCGTCTCGAAAGCGGTACATAGGATGTCCTTTTTCCAGTATATGTAGGCGCTTCAAGGACCTAGCTTCTTTAAGTACCTGCAATAAAAAACATCTGGTGTCCGGGCAGCGGGGTCTGCCTGACCCGAAGGGGTGCCCGCTCGCGGTCGCCCAGGGCGCGCGTTCACCCAAGAGTGCGACTAAGAGAGAGATGGATATTGTTAGCATTCCATTAATGGAATAGGTACTGTAGTTTTTACGTTTGCAGAGGTGACAAATTCCATGCATACGAACTACAATTGCAAGTCTAAGGGAGTAGTCCCTTGATGAAAAATGAACAAATGAATGAATGAGTGAATGAATGAACAAATGAGCAAACGAAAAAATGAGTAAATTTGCAAATAAATAAATTAATGAATAAATAAAATGAAATAAAAGAAATCACTTGTGTGTAGAGGCGAGATAAATTAACATTAAAATGTAAATAAAAGCGCCAAGTAGTTTAATGATCCAAAAATGGAATAGATATCACACAAGAAAGCCAAGTTTTCAATCAAAGATACCGCCCGTTAATTAATTAATTAACTTGCATCTCTAACTTTAAAACTTGGAATGTGCATACTTAATTACCAATCAAAAAATATTACTAGCATATGACTACCTTGACACAAATTTGCACATGCCAAATTTTAAAGCTTGAGATGCAAGTTAATTAATTAATTAACGGGCGGTATCTTTGATTGAAAACTTGGCTTTCTTGTGTGATATCTATTCCATTTTTGGATCATTAAACTACTTGGCGCTTTTATTTACATTTTAATGTATTTTGGGGGATTTCACGCCTTTTTGGTTGTTCATATTTTGAAGAAAAATACAACCCCCAAAATACATTAAAATGTAAAGAAAAGCGCCAAGTAGTTTAATGATCCAAAAATGGAATAGATATCACACAAGAAAGCCAAGTTTTCAATCAAAGATACCACACGTTAATTAATTAATTAACCTGCATCTCTAACATTAAAACTTGGAATGTGCATACTTAATTACCAATCAAAAAATATTACTAGCATATGACTACCTTGACACAAATTTGCACATGCCAAGTTTTAAAGCTTGAGATGCAAGTTAATTAATTAATTAACGTGTGGTATCTTTGATTGAAAACTTGGCTTTCTTGTGTGATATCTATTCCATTTTTGGATCATTAAACTACTTGGCGCTTTTCTTTACATTTTAATGTATTTTGGGGGATTTCACGCCTTTTTGGTTGTTCATATTTTGAAGAAAAATACAATCGGACTGTACCACATTCATATAACCGTCATCATTGTTTTGACACATCACCAGTCATGGCATAACCAATGTGTCGGTATAAAACCATGTTATCTGCACAGCGCTCTGCAGCACTTCGCAGTGGTGCCCTCTCGCGTGAAACACGTGAGAGTAACATTTTTAGGAATTGTATTAATCCGGACGATGAAACTCTTAGGGCCCCCGCAGACGAGCATCAGCGGCCGCGTTTCAGCGGCCGTCTTTTTTGAAGCTCAGAATACGCACCACGTATTCTTATGGGGCACCGCACACGAGCATCAAAAAACGCGGTCGCCGAAAAAGACGCCCGCGTGCACGCCGCGTGCACGCCTCGGCGTCAGCCAGCGTCAATGCCTGACGCCGGCCGGCGGCGGCCGATGGTCGATCGATGGCCGTAGGCCTCTAGCTATACAAACCTGGCAATATAACCCTGGCTTCTACTGTACCACACATAGCGGCGTGGCAGAGTGGTCGACCTGCCACGCGAATGTCCCGAGTTCAATCCTGACTTTGGGTATAGCTTTTTTTGTAATTTCTCATAACATATTTTTTTTACAAACAATAATTCTGCAAGTATGACAGAGATCTCGATGTGAAAGGAATGCATGTCTCCATCACAGATGTCCATTCCACGCTAGCCCATCACACTCCATACCCAAGATTTCTCCAAATCGGGTTTCCTTTGAAAAATTCTAGCGCCACAAATAAAAGAGATATTAACAAACGGAAAACGGCATGTTGTTTACAAAGGATAAAATTGTCATAAGATAAATATATTAACGGAGTAAAAGTTATTTAAACATTGAACAATTTAGTTTTAATTATTCATCTGCAAATATCTCTGATAGTATACTTTTTTCTACTCTGAATTTCTGTCAGAAAATGCTGCGGAAACAAGACACCATGTAAATTTCGTGTTGGTTGAACTATTCAGAACGTTCGGAATTACGGAATAACATCGCCGCCATACCATGCCACTTCAAGCATATTTTACCGAGTCAACTTTTCTTTACAATATCACGACGTGTTCGTGATGCGGAAATGTACAAATTTATGATAGCGTAATAAAGAGCGCTATCCGAAACGAAGGAAGGAAAAAAGGGCCGGAGAGAAAGCGGAAAAGAGTAAGCTGGTACGCAGATGCACGATTGCTCGTCCAAACATCCAACAAGTAAATAACGGATTGATTGAAAAACAATGAGTATATAATGAATATCTGCCATTGTTGCTGTCAAGTTACGATACTGTAAAAAAAGTTGGCTAGGTGGAATATGCTTGAAGAGGCATGGTACGGCGGCGATGTTATTGCATAACTCCGAAAGTTCTGAATAGCCCAACCAACACGAAATTTACATGGGGTCTTGTCTCCGCAGCATTTTCGGACAGAAATTCAGAGTAGAAAAAAGTATACTATCAGAGATATTTGCAGATGAATAATTAAATCTAAATTGTTCAATGTTTAAATAACTTTTACTCCGTTAATATATTTATCTTATGACAATTTTATCCTTTGTGAACAACATGCCGTTTTCCGTTTGTTAATACATCTTTTATTTGTGGCGCTAGAATTTTTTAAAGGAAACCCGATTTGGTGAAATCTTGTGTATTGAATCTCTGGCATGGAATGTCTCCATTTTCTGATATTAGGAAATGCAGAAATAAAATTGATATCCTTATTATTTAAATGGTCCATATATATGCTGCGTATTCGCATAAATAAAAATGTTGAGTTTTTTATTCATATGTCGTTTTTGGCATGTGGAGATCTACCGGAATTGCGGAATCGTGATGGTGCAAAGAACAGCTAATGCAGAATTGTGATTTTGTAAAGAATAGATCATTTTGGACATTGCGGAACTTTTCAATAAACTGAAGATAGTGATCGTGCAATCTGTGCCAGCGTCGCGTAGCATGTTATAAAATTGCCATGAGGAAGCCAAGGACTACACTGTAGGATATCCTCGCACTGAAGCCATTTCCTACCCTTGCAGAGGTTATTCCTACAGTACGAAGCACGGTCAGAATGCCTTTCAGAAAGTCGAATTAGAAAATCGGAGTAAAGCGACACCTGAAGGCTCAAACTGTACTTCGAGCTACAGTTTGACTATCGCCTACCCTTCGCCGAGGGTAGCATGGTCAACGGTCAGAACGAAGTCATTTCCTTTGCGACTTCTGCCAGTGTCACCCGTACCTCTTGAACGCGTCCTGTGAGTTGTGAGAATCAGTAAAAATCTACCAGTTCAGAATGACTGACGCTTTGGTACATTTCCAAAGAACGCGATGCATCGCCTTGTTGATGCTGAATCGCATCACGAGAAGGAAGGAAAGGCAACAAAGGCAGTATTGGGTTCATCCGCTCAACAGCCAACGGTTGCTGAAGGGGAAATTTGCCCTAATATTCAACGATTTAATCTCGCACCCCGGGAAATTTGAGGACTACCATCGAATGTCGCTCGCAACATTCAATTACTTGGTGCATGAACTACGGCCGACCGAGAAGCAAGACACGGTAATGCGGAAGTGCATTTCGTTAGAAGAGCGATTGTCGGTGACACTCAGGTAAGATAACTTGCAATTGTTTAATTCCTTTGGTATTTTCGCGTATGATTCTACACATTCGCATCACTCAAAAGTACAAAAGACATACATCCGTTGATAATTTCTCTTTATATGTAATTTCGAATATTTGAAAAGTTGGAGTTAGTATTTTGAAGCTATTTATGATTAATAAATGTAAATACCGAATGGTGCAAGATCGCGTATATGCATTAATGTGAAATGGTTCTGTTTGTAATAATTGCTGTCTAAATTCTGTTATAATCACGAGAACAGGCGATTTGTTACTGTTTATATTCTAAGTTTGCATCATGCTACGTTGAACTCGGATGTTTCGCGGTCTGCGCTGCTTGGAACAAGTGGCTGTGAGATAAGAGACGTACATAGGGAATACGTAAAAAAGCATTTTATTAAATTCTGTAGGAACTCCTGATATGAAAGAATCATTTTTATTTAAAAAACATCAGAAGATGATGTTTACGATCATAAATTATAATAATTGGGGGAATAATATCCCCCACATGACGAGGGCTCAGGCGTTGGCGGTGGGATTGGCCTGGGGATGTAGGGTCCTGCCAGCGCCGCTTCCGGTGTTGGTGCCGACGAGGGTCGGGTCGGCTGGAAGTGTGGCGGTGTTTCCGGAGATACCCATTCCGGGCGTCCTGTTGGCTCCGGCGTGGATGCCATCGGTGGCACTGAGACGGTGCGGTGAAAATCGTCATGGGCTCTCGGCGGTGCCACGGAGCCATACGTGTGCTCAAAATTAATTACTGTCCTGAGCATCTCCATCCGGAGCATCAACTTCTTCCCGTGATCTAGTTTTTTAAAAGACGGCACGAGAGATAGAAGGAAGGCCTCATCATCGTCCATGCCGCTCCGCGACGTTCTCTCCGCTCCGAAGATGAGTCGGTTTCCTTCTCTCAATATTTCGACTATGTCTTCGTCCGAGGTGGCGGTTGTTCGCCTCCTTCGAGGCCCGGCAGAGGAGTTGCTGCTGGTGCTCCCACCGCTCGCGTTGCCTAATGGCCGCGATGCAATGTCCGCGTTCGGTCGGCGTTGCTCCTGGCCCTCTTCTCCAGGCTCCTCACGGTTGCTGGGTCCAGGATCGGCTGGTCTGTTGGCAGCAACAAACCTCACGGCGTTATCGTTGCCACTCATTGAGGGCCCATCCTCCAGGGTCTCATCCAGCGACGACTCGGTGGGCACTTGGGTGTGCGGCAGCAAAAATAAAAGCTGGTCGAAATACATATATTTTCGACGCTTTCTTGCACCACTCCCTGATGGCGCATGCTTTTGTGCGGTGAGCTCCCGCCTGAAGCCGTTCCTCAACGACTTCCACTTTGTCGTTAGTAGGACGTCTGTAATATTTTAAAACAAGTGATTAGTAGAGGCGTGCAATGAGAGCGATGATGATATTAATGCTAGTTTTTTATAAGTTTAGATAGTTTAAGCTAGTTTTTTATAAGTATGTCGTTTTTTTCATCTGTTACAGATATTTGGGATCCGGGAATTCGTTTGTCGATTTGCACTATGAATATCTGATTGGCGAGTCCACCCTTCGACAGATTGTGTCCGAAGTGTGCGGTGCAATCTGGACAATGTTACGAAGGGAGTGGCTACCAGAGCCGACCGAAGAAAAATGGATGGAAACGAGCGAGCAATTTTTCAAGAAGGCAGACTTTCCCAATTGCCTGGGCGCAATCGACGGAAAACATATCCGCATCAAAAATCCACCACGAGCGGGATCGGAGTTTTATAATTATAAGGGATTCTTTTCCATCGTCCTTTTGGCGGTTGTGGATGCTAATTACAGTTTTTCTTTCGTCGATGTTGGACATAGGGAAACGAACTCCGACAGTTCAATTTTTAAGAACTCAGTTCTATCTCGGAGGTTAGCAGATGACAGTTTGCATATTCCAAAAAATCGAAGGCTGCCTTTCGATGAGGGCGAGCCCATGCCATTTTTTTTCATTGGCGACGAAGCGTTCGCCATTTCAACGCGCGTATTGCGACCATATCCGAACTGATATCTAGGCCCCAAAAAACGCATCTTCAATTACCGCTTGTGTCGGGCCCGGAGAATCGTAGAATGCGCCTTTGGGATCCTAGCAAACAAGTGGAGGATATTCCATCGGACATTAGATGTTAACGTTGACTTCGCAATAAATATAACGAAAGCAGCGTGCGTTCTGCACAATATCGTTCGGAAGAAGGACGGCATTCCTTTCCCAGAACCCGAAAATAGACAAGACCTCGGGGGTGCATTTGTGAATGCAGCCCAAGGAGAAAGGGGGACGGCAAGCGGGATAGAGATGCGGGAGTATTTCGCGAGTTACTTTACATCTCCGCAAGGATCCGTATCATGGCAGTACGACCTAATGTAGTTTATAAATAGTCGAATATAATGTAATTAGGATTGGTAAGCAGGATAATGTAATCAGGACCCCTCCCCATGTATATATGACAGTCCAGCGCGCGACAGCCGAGGATACTTATCCCGGAATCTAGGTTTTGATATAAATGCCGAAAATGTATCTTTGTCATGACATTTCAATATTACTGTTTTTAGTTAATAAAAGTGTGATGTGCAAATAATGAGTAATTAAAATGTAATTCCCTAATACCACTTAAAGTTCTACCCCCTAAACAAAACCCTATGAGTTATGCGTTACATAAAGTACATAGTGTGTGATATTGGTGCGGCAAATGGCCCACCTCCAGACGCGTGAATTTACATCACTCGCTTTACTTAGCATACGCGGCATTCACTGGAAGACTCGTGTGATTATCACACTCGCCCTCGGCTCGTGCGACAACTTCCACACTCGGCCTCCTGTGAATGCCGCTACGCTTTCGACTCAAGCGGGAACTTCCCGTACGCGTCTGGAAATTGGCCACTTTCCGCAAATGTATCACAAACTACTATTGCTGTCTAGCCATTCACAATAATTTAATTAATGAATCACTTACCGTTATGGAGTTTGGTTTGCGGATCCATGGTGCTCCAATCAGGTATGACTTGAGCGCACACCTCCTCCCACTTCACTTTTTTAAAATTCCTGTCCAAGTATCGCGGATCGGACAGAGCGTACAGGCACGGGCGCTGCTCCATCAGGCAGATAAACTTATCGTGATCGATATTAAAATCCATTTCAAACAGTACTATTCGGAACAGCAAAATACGAAAGAGAATATACACAGAACGTTGGAGATGCGTACACTTCGAATTTGCATAGTACTCTGAGTAGGTGAGGAAGGAGTTGATCACCCGATACCTGAATTTTCACCCCACCCTCCTTTCCACTGCCCCTTTGGCAGTAGATTGCAGCGCCAAAAATTAAAGAATTGCCAAAGTGTCCGACAACCTCCGGATTCACCCAGCGCGGTGGAAAATCCAGGTATTTCGGGGTTCCGCTGGGGTTACAGCTCCAGGTAATACGGTGCACAGTGGGCTCAAACGCTGAAAACGCGGACATTGAGACTAAATTATATATATTTTATCGTCACAAGAACGTACTTATCGGTGTTCTTTGGGGTTCGAGCCCAGCCGTCACCAATGAGAATTTTACTCTTAAAATGATAATCACAAGATTGCTACGCTGGCCCTCAGTGGTTCGGAACCACAACTTGGTGTTGGGTAGAATAAGTTAACGTAAGGCTGGGCGTCCAGGCGCCAAAGCCAGGACGACGGCCCCCGTCCAATTGGTCTCCGAATGGAGGACGGAAGCGGACGTTAAATAAGAAAAAAAAAAAAAAGTTCTTTGGGAAATTTATCATACAAGGTGTATCATTTTGATTTTTTGCCTTTACAATAACAGGGTCAGCAATGTAATGACGACCAGCGAAATGGCTTTCGCCTAAAGTCGTTTGCTTTTCTGTTTCGTGATGTCTCCTCGGAGCTATTAAACCATTACTAAAGTAATCTCAAAACGTGCCATAAACCGGGTTATTGAAATCAGCTGGTCTGCAGCACCCTGATCAGCCGCACCCGGGATTAGTGACGAGCATGACGCGGACCCCTAAAGTCCCTCTAACCAGGTAGGGAAGCGCGGAAAAGGCGCAGCTACCCTTTTCGACATCGTCAAAAGGTCAACCTCCAGAAAAAAATGCTAACCGATCCTGCAAGTCTCTCGCAAACGGCCTCCCAAGGGTTTTCGGAAACACGGCTTGGGGACCGAGTTATACATTTTTATTGCCGGGCCTGCCCGGTCAATCTGCCGGCGGTGCTCGCCGGGCTTGGCTGGCTCGCGGGTACTGCACCCCGCACTCGGAATACGTACACCCAAAATGGTCATACCTGATCAGTTGCCTACAGTATATGTCTTTTGCCGGTCTCAAGCCCGGATAGCACAGAGAGGAAACGGTGTTTATTGCTTTATGGCTACTTCTAATCCGATAATCTGGATGCGGAAACGTACCACCGTAGACACAGATAGTTTTGTAGCAGGTATACTGTAAGCAACTGATCAGGTATGACCATTTTGGGTGTACGTATTCCGAGTGCGGGGTCCAGTACCCGCGAGCCAGCCAAGCCCGGCGAGCACCGCCGGCAGATTGACCGGGCGGTCCCGGCAATAAAAATTTATAACTCGGTCCCCAAGCCGTGTTTCCGAAAACCCTTGGGAGGCGTTGGCGAGAGACTTGCAGGATCGGTTAGCATTTTTCTCTTCAAAATCGATGCTCGTCCATGGGAATGGCAAGCATTTGTTATAAACTTTAGTCATTAACATTTGTTCCAAGCAAGTATTTCTCACTCGAGTATTTTTTTATTAAACTTTAATCCTTTCTCTTTATTTTGGCGTTTGAATGATATGGCCATCTGTAATATTTACCGAGTTATAAATTATTGAAAAAAATGGATCCAAAACTGAGTGCCTGTAAGTTTGACGCGGAATGACCCTAATACCAAGAAGGTAGAAATACCAGAAATTTTCGATGGAAAAGTAGTCAGGAGTCTCTCTATCGTTCTGTCGTAAGTGCTGTTCTGCTATCCTATACTTACCATGTTGATAAACCATCGTAGTAAATCCCTAACTGCAAGACAATAGGAAATGCCACATGCAAAAGAAATGGTAACTGTCTGATATGTCATATGGGGCATCAATAAAGTGATCTTGCAGTGGGGGTAAGCCGACACATGCAACACAAAAATCAAAAAAAGTTATTTCAGAGACGGGAATTGAACACGGGACATCACCGTGGCAAGCCAATCCCTTCGCCATGTCGCCACATCGAGTAGAGTAGAAGGCAACGCTACATTAACATGGTTGTAGAGTGAGGAACGGTAGCTATACTCATTGACCGAGGATCGTCAGGCGCGCTCTGGGCGCGCGACTGTCCGTGTGCGGTGGACCGGGCTTCAAAAAAGACGGCCGCGGAAAGACGGCGTGTGCACGCCCGTGTTCGGTGACTCGCCTTCAAAAACGACGGCCGCTGAAACGCGGCCGCTGATGCTCGCCTGCGGGGGCCCTTAATCCGCTTTGCCTTTACCACGAGAAAAATAAAAGAGGAAATTCATATCTCCGGAACGACTGGACCGATTCACATGATTCTTGGCTCATTGGATTCAGAAAAATCAACGATGAAATACAAAATTCTGAAATAAATTCTTGGGGCTCCAACTTTCGCATAAATCGAGGTGAAAGTTTGGTAACTAAGGATAACAGCTAGTGTTCGGGATAATATAGCCTCGGCTGTCGCGCGCCGGAGTGTCATACATATATGGAGAGGGAACTTCTACTTGGCGCGAGACTCTACCGAGTCTCCTGATCGGACTGTACCACATTCATATAACCGTCATCATTGTTTTGACACATCACCAGTCATGGCATAACCAATGTGTCGGTATAAAACCATGTTATCTGCACAGCGCTCTGCAGCAATTCGCAGTGGTGCCATCTCGCGTGAAACACGTGAGAGTAACATTTTTAGGAATTGTATTAATCCGGACGATGAAACTCTTAATCCGCTTTGCCTTTACCACGTGAAAAATAAAAGAGGAAATTCATATCTCCGGAACGACTGGACCGATCCACATGATTCTTGGCTCATTGGATTCAGAAAAATCAACGATGAAATACAAAATTCTGAAATAAATTCTTGGGGCTCTAACTTTCGCATAAATCGAGGTGAAAGTTTGGTAACTAAGGATAACAGCTAGTGTTCGGGATAATATAGCCTCGGCTGTCGCGCGCCGGAGTGTCATATATATATGGAGAGGGAACTTCTACTTGACGCGAGACTCTACCGAGTCTCCTGATGTTGTGACCTCTACAGAAGCCAATTATTGACATAGAAAGAGAGAAAGAAAGAAAACTGTGCACAACTTGTGCACTGCATATTGCGACTTTGTAGTATGCGCAGTGCAACTATGTAACGCTGATGCGATGTCGCCTATGATTGTACGCCGCAGGGTCACAAACGCCAATGCGTTGGACACGTGGTCTGCGACTCACGGAATGCACTACACCAACGCTGGCGCGTTGTCGATTAGGCTTTTCTTGTTTTTCCTTCCGTGGCCACGATACGAGTACTGAACCCGTGGGCAACTATGTAGTACCACCTGTACGGTATACCAATACGCAGACAATATGCAAGGGTACATATAATATTGTACGCAATTGGCGCAACGTGCCAATACAGAACTACTGTCAAAGTTCTTGTTGCCTGTAAAAGGAACATTTCTAATGTGCCGACGTATGTTGTGCATATATTATTACATGCGGCACTACTCTGGTTTTGCCAGACGCAACTCATAGCATAGAGAGCATGAGCATATAGAGATGCTCATACGTACTGGACCTGTACTCGCAAGCATTCCGAGTGCTGATTGTTCGTAAAGCAATGAGTTGCTCACCCCTGCTTTACGCATTGCTACTTTAATGTCAGGACGTCATTAATAGCGCCTTGTATGTGCTGAAACCCTTTATGAAGGATGATATCGACGTTGTGACTAATAGTCGTGTAAATTCTTTCATTGCGATAATCAGAATGTTGGTATTTTTTTCTCC
This sequence comes from Crossocerus cetratus, assembly GCA_963675795.1. Lineage (NCBI taxonomy): Eukaryota > Metazoa > Arthropoda > Insecta > Hymenoptera > Crabronidae > Crossocerus > Crossocerus cetratus. Next base: position 2,579,785 of record CAVMBF010000001.1, read on the forward strand.
TACAAACAATGGACTTGTCGTCCGTTCGATGGCATCGCTGCGGAGCGGAGTGTTCTGCTGGTGACGCAAGCCGATCGCGCTAGCAGATCGCATTTGTTTTCGGGTATGCCTTGTGCCTCGGCCGAGGCATTCTCACTTCGCAGCGTGCTGAACTGACGACAGGACCGCTCGTGCCGTGTGCTGTGCGTTCGTGCGTGGATTTCTACGTCAAGACGTCAATAGGTTTGGCTACGCTGTTTTTTTTAATTCCCTATCTGATCTGAATCTGTACCTTAGAGATAGAGGAGGATATTATTTGTCCACTCTTATTTGATATAGTGGTCTAATTAGATTTGCAATCATGTATGACCAGAACAAATTAATGGAGATTCTGAGTAATTCAGAGTACAGATGCATAGACGATAGAGGAAAATGCTTCCCGCCCTCACATCCTATGTACACGACTGTCAGTGAGAGAATGGGACAAATGAGTTCCCACATAAGTCCGAAGCATATATATACAATATTGAACACTGACAGGCACGGTATACACAGGTTGCTAATGAATGCGTTTCAAGTGCAGAATAAGCTAGATAAGTCGGTCGCGGACTCGGTGAAGGAAAGCGTTTCCGAATATTCGCCGGACATAAAAAATGAATGGCGGGATAATAAAAAATTCAAATTAATTATTTCCGACAAAAATTGGGACGAAATAAAGCCGGTTGCAAGGCAATATAGCAATCGTCGGTATTTAAGATTAAAACCCGGCGTATGGACCGACATATTTGCGCAAAAAATTTGGGAACAGACTAAGATTCCGTGTGCGTTCACATTTAAGTATGCAACGGTATTTCCCAGTAGCAACGCGAAACGTTTTGCAAGTTTCTTGGCGATATGCAAGGAATGCGAAGCGCGATTAAAAGGGCAGATGCTCAATAAACCCCACACCGGACAGGACGCGATTTTTGAATGCGCGTTAATAGGATACGACGATGCCATAGTCCATGTTAGGAAAAGGCAATTAAAGGGCTATCTTCGGCAAAAGATAGCTGGGCATCTAGTAGAGGCTAAGAAACACGCCACAATCTGGCGGGCCGAAGAGGCAAACCGAGTAATGCAATTTGGTGATCGAGATCCACCAATTATGTTCTCGTCCGAAGTTTTGCGAAAAGCAAAGCAAGAGGAACTCGACAATCGCTTAGGTACTTCCGATAACGATGTCGTGAAAAATTTAGAGAGGTTTAAACGGGTTACATGGCCCGGGTCGATAAACTGCATAGGTGCCGATCCGTTTTTTGTCTCGTATTGGTCCAAGGAACAAATGGCTCTGTATAAGATGGTTTGTCAGTCTAAAAACTCATATTTTACTATGGACGCTACAGGCAGTATAGCAAAGAAACTGCAAAAGGCTGACGACACAAAATCGGCCCATCTCTTCTTATATCAATGTGTCATTGTTCCGGAGGGCAAACGTGGCATTCCTGTTTTTCAAGCAATATCTGAACAACAAGATGCATGCGTTTTAACATATTTTCTCCTGCAAGTTCAGAGAGCGGGTGCCCCAGCGCCGTCCGTGATAGGTCGAGCGATGTTAGTAGCTCTAGCGAAAACATTTGCAAGATGCCTCGATTTAAATGATTATTTGCAACGGTGCTACGAGATCGCGATTTTAAATAAAGAAGCGATTCTACCACGCTCTTACTTGCGATTAGACGTTAGCCACGTCATAAAAATTATAAGCAATTGGGAGTGCTTACGGCATTTGCGAAGTAAAATACGGCAGTTTTATCTAAGATGCATTGCCCAAGCATATCAAATGCAATCTCTGAAGGAACTGTCGAATCTTTTACAATGCCTGCTTGTAGTTTCTCTAAGCGAAGATACTGGCTTCGCCGATGGCGTTTCTGTGCAATCAGAAATGTGCCTCCAATCGATTAATGACTGCATTAAGGGTGTGCATGTTGATGAAGTTGATTTAGCGGAGACATCTGAGCCGAACGATTTTAATTCCGAGGACACTCCGCTATCATGGCAAAAATGGAGCGATAGCTTATACGAGAAAGCAAACGCTTTAGCCACACAGTCGCAAAGTGGCAGTGTTGTTAACGCATTTTATAATCCTGCGGCTGCAGAGAAAATAAAAAAGATGCTTCAACATTTGCCACTTTGGGCAGGTATAATGCGGCCGTATTTCAAAACTGGCAGTGATGTTTCACCATCCTCCTCAGTGGAATCACTTTTTGCTGAATATAAAAACCGACTGTTCAAAGGATCCATACCAATGCGGGTAGACAAATTTGTAGCGAGTCATCTCGAATACCTTGACGGCAGATTAAAACTTGATTATGCTGCAAACGTTTTGCCCTCACAGGAGAGAAATGAAACATCCGCCAGAAATACTAATACGCTCACAGATGATCCTGATGAGGCGTCTTTAAACGCTTCTATCGAGAAATCAATCTCTACTGCGAGCACTGAACCGATGGGAAATAGTCCCATCGAGAACTGTAGTGTGGAAACTGTTCACAATTTACAGAGTCCTTCGAAGTCAGATTGTTCTGCGTGTTCTAAGTCTGATGTAGATACCACGGAGAACGAGCTGAACTTTGTTGAAAATTGGAGGGGTTTAGCGTGTAAGCAAACCCAGAAAAAAAATACATATTTGGACAAATGTTCTGAATGGGATTCCATTCAATCTGTAGATGCGGTTTTTCCGCCAATGATGAAGAACGGCACTTTATGTGAACCCGTAAAGTTTAAAAAAAAACCATGATGATCAGAAATACATGCGCGTTTGACGCCATTCTGCAGGTAACCGCCCACATGATCGGTATGGATGTCGAGTACAAGCGCGCCGTACAAGAAACGGATGATAATTTCATGCAGTTGGCCGCAAAAGTTGTTTCTCGCGGAAAAATAACGAAAACTGAATATGTTGAAAGGGCAACATTCCTTATGAGCTCATCCTTATTCAAAGAGAGCAAATATACACGCAATTTCCAATCGTTGGATGCCATGTGTAATGCGGCGCATTTAGCCGAATACACATTTGCTGCGGTACCGAGTATTCGTAGGAGTAAAAGGTGCGAACATTGTGATTATCAGAATGAAAGAGTTTACACGACTGTTAGTGTAAACGTCGATATCCTTCTTCGTAAAGGGTTCCAACACATGCAGGATGCTATTAATGATGTCCTAACATTAAAGCAGCAATGCGTAAAGTGTGGCAATTTATGCCACGTAAATGAATGTTATGGGCCTCAAATTATAATCGATACGAGTATCGTGATGGACCATAATTATTTAAAAAGTCTTAGCATAGATGTAAAAAAAAGTAACACTTCTTACCAATTAGAAGATATCCCCAGAAATGTCGCCATAGGTGAAAAGAAGTATGTTCTGAGGGGAATTGTTAATTATATTGCCAGTGCGCGACATTATACCGCACCGGTATTTAACAATCTTTTTTGGTATGAATATGACGATTTAAAGCTACAAAGAGTACTTGTGTCATCTGCCAAGACCAGAGTAATGCCGCATGTAATAATATATGCACAACATACATCGGCACATCAGAAATGTTCCTTTTATAGGCAACAAGAACTTTGACAGTAGTTCTGTATTGGCACGTTGCACCAATTGTGTACAATATAATATGTACCCTTGCATATTGTCTGCGTATTGGTATACCGTACAGGTGGTACTAGTTGCCCACGGGTTCAGTACTCATATCGTCACTACGGAAGGAAAAACATAAAAAGCCTAATCGACAACGCGCCAGCGTTGGTTGTAGTGCATTCCGTGAGTGACGGGGTAACTGTAAGTCGCAGACCACGTGTCCAACGCATTAGCGTTTGAGACCCTGCGCCGCAGCATCATAGGCGATAACGCATCAGCGTTAGTTGCACTGCGCATACCAAAGGTGGAAATATGGAGTGCACACGTTGCTAACTGTTTTCTTCCTTCCTTTCTTTCTTTCTTTCTTTCTTTCTTCCTTTCTTTCTTTCTTTCTATGTCAATAATTGGCTTGTGTATAGGTCACACATTGATTTTTCTCGCCTCTACACACAAGTGATTTCTTTTATTTCATTTTATTTATTCATTCATTTATTTATTTGCAAATTTACTCATTTTTTCGTTTGCTCATTTGTTCATTCATTCACTCATTCATTCATTTGTTCATTTTTCATCAAGGGACTACTCCCTAAGACTTGCAATTGTAGTTCGTATGCATGGAATTTGTCACCTCTGCAAACGTAAAACTACAGTACCTATTCCATTAATGGAATGCTAACAATATCCATCTCTCTCTTAGTCGCACTCTTGGGTGAACGCGCGCCCTGAGTGACTGCGAGCGGGCAAACGCATTAGCGTTTGTGACCCTGCGGCGTACAATCATAGGCGACATCGCATCAGCGTTACATAGTTGCACTGCGCATACTACAAAGTCGCAATATGCAGTGTACAAGTTGTGCACAGTTTTGTTTCTTTCTCTCTTTCTATGTCAATAATTGGCTTCTGTAGAGGTCACAACATTAATTTATCTCGCCTCCACACACAAGTGATTTCTTTTATTTCATTTTATTTATTCATTCATTTATTTATTTGCAAATTTACTAATTTTTTCGTTTGCTCATTTGTTCATTCATTCACTCATTCATTCATTTGTTCATTTTTCATCAAGGGACTACTCCCTTAGACTTGCAATTGTAGTTCGTATGCATGGAATTTGTCACCTCTGCAAAGGTAAAAACTACAGTACCTATTCCATTAATGGAATGCTAACAATATCCATCTCTCTCTTAGTCGCACTCTTGGGTGAACGCGCGCCCTGGGCGACCGCGAGCGGGCACCCCTTCGGGTCAGGCAGACCCCGCTGCCCGGACACCAGATGTTTTTTATTGCAGGTACTTAAAGAAGCTAGGTCCTTGAAGCGCCTACATATACTGGAAAAAGGACATCCTATGTACCGCTTTCGAGACGCGGAATTTGCGTGATGCCAATGGTAACGAATGAATGGTAAAATATATCTGGCATGTTGGTGCAGCAAGGAGTACGGCTTGTATGTATCTAAACACCTATCGGTCTTTGCAAATGTCTAATTATACAAAGTTACGCAGATCGGTGGTCTAGGCTACAAACTATGTACTGTGTACAGTCGAAAAAAGGTAGTCATTTCGTAAAGTGGGACCATCCTCAAGTCCGGCTGGAAACTATTCGGTAATTCAGAATTTCCGCGGAAACGCCTCGACTTTCACGTATTTCTTCAAATTGCAGACTGAATATTCCTGAATCAATGTATTTAACGATATATTTCGTAATCGTATGAAATGTTTCGCAAAGTGGGACAGTACTTCCATGATCTTAGTTGGAATGGATGTGTTATGAGGATGCAACGAATATGCCAAGGGCCATAGAAAGTTTGAAGTGGCTAAGGGAATACTGATACATTGTAAGTAACACATTCCGTCGAAAACCCCGAAGATCCGAGACGGATCTAGAAGAATTGGCATCATTGATGACTTCGGAGATCTCCGCTTCCCCTTCTCTTCAGCGGAAATTCCCGAACCGAGGAAGCGGTGCCGATCGCAGATTTTTAAAAGCATCAGTAGGCATCGAGCAGAGCACATCAGGCACGAGACCGCTGCAGTTAAAGACGTATGTTCAGTCTTCTATAGTAATATAGTCAAACACCCATCCATCCAATATCCCTGCTTACACTACAGTTCTCATTACAGCAAAAAGCATAAAGAATGTCAGCACCTCCAGCAGAACAGATGGAGTGCAGCGGGGATGAGGGTGCAGGATGCTCGAAGGAGGCACCCAGGCCGACAGTGGAGTATTGAGGCCACAAAGCCTGTTGCGGCGGTGACCCATGATGGTGGCGCGACTTCCACCGCCTCCACCTCAAATGAGGTGCCAGAGGACAAGGTGAGAATCAGTTTATTAATTAGTCCCAGTAGTCCTTTGGACTTTTCCTTGAAATGTTCAGTTTGATACAGTTCATACCTTGAAAAGACTTGATACAGTCTTTTGAACTTTGATTGGTGACGTTTTGCACAAAATCCAAGCTGCAACGATTGAGATTTCAAGGAACAATACTAGAGTTTGAGACGCTTCAATAAAAGAAGATGTTGGGTATTCGTATGAGTCTTCAACGGGGTAATTTTCTGCCACGGTTGGTCCAATAATGAGCTACTTTGGCGCAGCTACTTTTGAAGATATTAGATAAAGCATGCATTAGAGTCAAGCAGATAGGTAATAGACAAGAGGACTAAAAGTCATTACACGAAACGAACGGGGTGTCCAACAGTTTTCCTTGTACAGTTTTCTTCAAATCTTTCCCTATGAATTGCATATCAAATGAATGAGTTTACTAATCATGCTGGTTCGTGCTACAACTAATAGCTTCAAAAGTAAGCACAAAAGCACATCTTGTTTGGGTCAACCGCAGGACAAAAATTCCTCCGTAGAGTACTCATGCGTACAGCCAATGTTTCCATTCATTCCAGCGTCTCAAACTCTCCTATCGTTCCTTGAAATCTTCATCGCCACTTGCTTGGATTGAGTGCAAAATGCCACCAATAAGAGTTTAAACGATAGATTCTATTAAGTCATTGATTTGATTACATACCTTAAACAAAAAACTTAAATATTTGTTTACAATTGCAGATAAAGGAGGCAATAGCCCTCCTTAAAAAGATCGGACTAAAGGTCCGAAAAACAAAAAAGGAGAGGGAAGCCTCAACGGCTGATGGTGGTGGTCGCGGAAAAGGCGGCAGAGACAATAGAGGAGGCCGTGGCGGCAAAGGCGGCAGGGGGAAGGGCGGGATAAATTGCCGTTTTTACAATGTTTACAATTAATCTGTTTTTTAATATATGAGTGTGTGTGTGAGCTAAACCGCATTAATATTCATGCATCCTGTTCTCCAAATCCTGTTCATAGCTCAAGGAATGCTTTAGCCAAACACGTATGTTGTGTAGGAATATGCCCCCTATTGGTAATTAGTACCTACCTGCATAGCGTTCCTTGGGCTATGCACCTACCTCTGGGTGCTTTCCATTTAAAACACAGAGAAGTACACTATCGGCTGCACCCAGCAGTGCTCAGTCAAATGGAACACTGGTGAGTTTTACCTAGACTTTGACGGGTAGTACATTCCCATAAGAAAAACACCACAATGTACTACCGGTCAAAGACTAGGTAAAACTCACCAGTGTTCCATTTGATTGAACACTGCCGAGTACAGCTAACACAGTTCTTCTCCGTGTCGCTCTGTGTCTTAAATTGAAAGCACCCTATTAAGATACAGCACAATTAGACTGCGTACGAGCATATAACTCGGTTCATACAAGCGTTTAGTAAACAGCTTAAAGCATTCAGTAAAGTAAAGTAAAGTAAAGTAAAATAAAGCATTCAGTCGCACAATGATTCAAATTAGGATAGATAATTTACCTACAACTAGAAGGTAATAAAATTAGAAATAAATCGACTTGACACTCTGTACAAAAATTACTTTATACAAGGTATACACGCAATCTCTCCAATGCGCAGTCTAATTTGGTATGTCCTGACTGTCAAGTGCCTTGCTGGCAAATGTAAAATTCTAAAACTTCTTGAGCAATGACTAATTACTAAAGCTAAAGCCTCTTAGACTGTAAATAATTGGTAGTCATCGCTTAAGAGATACATATCTCACGACACTTGAGTATTTTAGCTATTTACAATCAGTACTCATTTACTAATGTCAGGAACGCATTTCAATCTTGTGACATTTCATAATTCTCAATAATCAAAGGATAGCTGGAAAGATGGCAAGGAGGGTAGCATTTTTATTATTCACGCAAAGCTATCAATCAGAAATAAATCAGAGTGTGCCGCATAACCACTATGGCACACGTCCAACCAAAACATAACCACATTTTTACGAAACGTAGTTATACACGCCACGGCCATCTTGCTGTTACCGACTCTGCTGCACAGTAACCAGAAATAGCATGCAGCGCCGACGCCTCGGTGTTAGGAATGAGAGATTCGAGTTTGATGGATTTCGCAAGGGTAATGCGGATAATTGGAATCGGCTTTTTACCATAGAATTTTATCGTTTTATAGAGTTATTGAAATATCGATGTTACCGGCACTCCGGCAAATAATTCGTCGGCCGTGTACTGATACCGGTGTGGCAGGCTGGCCAGAGCCAAAATTGGCCAACTTACGGCAAATACCGGCGGCCTATCGATTAACCGGCAATGGCAGAATCTGCTGGTAAAATATGGTTGCAATACGTTGCAGGGGAGAGTCCAAGAGATGCGTGGTATAATGACTGGATCTTCTAATGTTTTCACATTATAGTTACAATATTAAGAAAAACAACAATACTTTTTTCACCAGAGTAAACCAATAACACGCTTTCTCATACTGTTATCATTTATAAAACATTTATTATGCCACACACTCCTCACATTCTCTTCTGGAATGTGCTGCAGCAATGCTTTCCAAGCACATTTTGCCAGCGCCGGCTAATCGTTAGATGGCCGAGAATACGGGTCATTCGGCTGCAATAATTATTTAAACAAATTATCTTTCGTTTAAATCGCTAGAACTCTTTCCAAATAACACGTACGTACCCAGAACTATTCGAGAAGTATGCCCTGAGCGTCAGAACTATCGAAATGGAGCCAGCAGCCCATCCGACCGGATTAAAAAAATTGTTTAAAAAAAATCCAATTGTGCCAATCGCTAGAACTCTTTCGAACTAACACGTATATACCCAGAACTATTCCAGAACTATGCCCTGAACGCCAGAACTATCGAAATAGAGCCAGCAGCTCATCCGACCGGATTAAAAAAATTGTTTAAAAAAAATCCAATTGTGCCAATCGCTAGAACTCTTTCCAAATAACACGTACATACCCAGAACTATTCCAGAACTATGCCCTGAACGCCAGAACTATCGAAATAGAGCCAGCAGCTCACCCCTATACCCTAGAACTCCCGGTTTCGGAGTAAAAAAATTGTTTTAAAAAAATCCAATTGGGTCAATCGCTAGAGCTCTTTCGAACTAACACGTACATACCCAGAACTATTCCAGAACTATGCCCTGAGCGTCAGAACTATCGAAATAGAGCCAGCAGCTCATCCGACCGGATTAAAAAAATTGTTTAAAAAAATCAAATTATGCAAATCGCTAGAACTCTTTCGAACTAACACGTACATACCCAGAACTATTCCAGAACTATGCCCTGAACGCCAGAACTATCGAAATAGAGCCAGCAGCTCATCCGACCGGATTAAAAAAATTGGTTAAAAAAAATCCAATTGTGCCAAACGCTAGAACTGTTTCGAACTAACACGTACATACCCAGAACTATTCCAGAACTATGCCCTGAACGCCAGAACTATCGAAATAGAGCCAGCAGCTCACCCCTATACCCTAGAACACCCGGTTTCGGAGTAAAAAAATTGTTTTAAAAAAATCCAATTGGGTCAATCGCTAGAACTCTTTCGAACTAACACGTACATACCCAGAACTATTCCAGAACTATGCCCTGAGCGTCAGAACTATCGAAATAGAGCCAGCAGCTCATCCGACCGGATTAAAAAAATTGTTTAAAAAATATCCAATTATGCAAATCGCTAGAACTCTTTCGAACTAACACGTGCATACCCAGAACTATTCCTGTTCAAGATTCTTAAACTTAGCGCGCGGAGCGACGTCAGACAGCGCTGCGTCTCATGTTTGACAGGTGGGGTTAGGTGTGACAGCGGTCACTCACCTGGCCCACCCACGAGGCAAATTAGCTCACCGGCAGTTAACGAACCTTTTCATAATACTTTTCTGTAACATGTCACTTCCTGACTAGAACCTTCTGGAACGCTCCAGAACCGGAACTTGCGTGGGTGAAAGGAGTAGGGAAAGGGAAGGTTATAAATAGGAGTATAATTAGGCGCACTTCCTCTTTGCTGCTTGGCAATTGCGTAAGACTAGTGTTTCTGAGTGCTTGCTCAAAGTCCTAATTCTTGCTTCTACCGAGTGCTAGCTCTGTGTGTAACCAACTTTCTGAGTGCTTGCTCTAAACCGCTTCTGATTGCTTATCGCATGTTCGCTCGCAAATAAGTGTACAAAGTTAACATCTCTGCTTGAAGAATATACGGATATATTTGACCTCATCTTCCACGTGTCAATCACAATCCAAGTCTCAATCTCCACCGCTTCCAAATCACACTTATCGTTATCCATCCATTCTTTCCTCAAACATTAAGTGGTCCTTCGAGCCGGATTTAATCCCGAAAACCAGCAGTCCCATATAACCTACAATGGAAGACAAGTTACTGGAACAGCTCAAGTTTCACCGATGGATGGAAAACATCTCCGAATCCGTTGTGAAAGCGGCTAAGGAAAACAGCCTCACCTTAGGCGCAGTTGAAGTCAGGTTGGAGAACCTGGAAAAATACAAGGTTTGCTTTGACGCCGGCCACGCTGAACTGCTCCGGCTCCACCGAGAGAAGCTCAAGGCTACCGAGTACTGGACACTGGATTTCGAAGGAAAGGCTGAAGCCTTATACAGTGAGCAGAAGGCAATCCTGTACGATTACAGGGCTCTCATGAGGAGAGACTCCACCGTCACTCACCTCCGTGAGCGATCTTCTCGCAGCTCCCTGCGTCAACTCCAGTTACCAGAGTTCGATGGGAAGTTTGAGGAGTGGCCTGCCTTTCGTGATCTCTTCCTTTCCATCATCGATCGCGAGGACGACTTGTCCAACCTGCAAAAATTGCAGCACCTAAAGGTTAGTTTGAAGGGAACTGCCTCAGCTCTCATCAGCGACATCCAGACTGTGGAGGCAAACTACGGCCGAGCCTGGAAAATTCTCACCACTCATTTTGAGAATAAGAGAGTACTGGTGGATCTCGCGCTCTCCAAATTGACTGGCCTCAAGAAGCTGACGTCTGAGTCAGCCACGGACCTGCAGGAGATTTAACTTCGGATCACCTCGCTCGTGAATTCCTTGGAAGGAATGGGACGTCCCGTCAACACCACACACGATCTCCTGATCTTTCTGGTGGTTGATCTTTTTGATTATGAGACTCGAAGTCAATGGGAGATGCTCAGTAGTCAATCCACTGAGCCGCCTACTTACGAACAACTATCGGAGTTCATCCAACGCCGGGTGCAAACCATGGTAAAAGTGCAACCTATGAAGTTGGAAGCGGCCTCCAAGGCGCGACAAGGCTCATCAGGGGGAGCTTCGCGGTCTCATACTAAGGTCCTCATGGCTGCAAGGGGCGCGAAAGTGAATGGACGTTGTCCACTGTGCAAACGGGATCACCCACTAATGTTCTGCCCTCAATACAAGGCAAAACCAGCCGCAGAAAAAAGGAAGACGGTGCAATTGCTTAAGCTATGTTTTAACTGCTTAGGAAAACATATGCTGCCCGAGTGCACCTCTGATAGAACGTGCTACCGGTGCCAGGAAAAGCACCACACTTCCATTCATGAGGCCTTCAGCTCCAGCACCGTGCTCACCTCACAATCAGCTTCGGGAACCTCGGTGTGTGGCTCCGATGCACCTCCAACAACCAGCCATCAAGTATCGGCAGCTTCTTCGTCGGTGTTGTTGGCCACAGCCAGAGTGCTCATCGCAGATAGGCATGGCAAGCTTCATTCTGCTCGAGCTTTGGTGGACCAGGGCTCAGAAACGTCAATGGTCTCCGAACGTTTGGCCCAGTTGCTGCATCTGCAACGGAAAAGAACGTCAGTGACGATTCTGGGAGTTGGAGGAGTTGTAGGTGGAGTGGCTCGCGGGAAGGTATCCTTGTCGGTGCAATCTATTCATGGAAGTAAGGCTCAGCAGGTCTGGGCTTTAGTCATGCCCAGGCTCACCGTTTACGCTGCTCGGCTTAACCAAGCCTCACATCAGTGGGGTCACCTTAAGGGACTGACATTGGCAGATCCCGAATATTATTCATCTGACCCAATTGATTTAATTCTAGGAGCCGACATATATGGAGCAATACTGCTCTCTGGGTTGCGGAAGGGACGATAAGGAGAGCCAATTGCGCAAAATACCTTGCTCGGATGGATTCTGTCGGGCAAACTTAGGCAGGAGATTTCCCCATCGGTGTCGTCACTGCAATGTGTCGTGGGAGATTCCTTATCCACCTTGGTGCGAGCCTTCTGGGAACAGGAAGAGCTGACTTCCTCACGCCCTCCTAGAACCAATGCCGAATCCAAATGCGAGGAACATTTCGCTCGAACTCATAGGAGAAATTCAGAGGGCAGGTATGTTGTGCGACTTCCATTCCAAGATACTTTCTCTGATGTATCCAGCTCCAGAGTAAACGCACTTCGAGCTCTCCAATACAATGAGCGCAGATTTTCCCGCAACCCAGAGCTGCAGAAGCAGTATCTCCTCTTTTTGGGTCAGTATGAAGAATTAAATCACATGAGCAGAGCCACAGAAGCCCCCTCAGGGACACGGGTTGCTTACCTTCCTCACCATGGTGTTCTTCGGGAGTCCAGCACCACTACTCGGCTGAGAGTAGTATTTAATGGCTCAGCCCTAACCTCTGAAGGCACTTCTTTAAATCACCAGCTCCTCACTGGACCAAATCTCCTTCCAAGTCCGGCAGACATTCTTCTCAAGTGGAGGATGTTCCGGTTTGTCCTAGTGTCAGACATCGAGAAAATGTATCGACAGATTTTGGTGGACCCGCAGGACAGGGACTGGCAAAGGATACTGTGGCGACCATCTGGGAAGCAGGAAGTAGTAGAGTACCAGCTCAACACAGTCGCTTATGGGCTTGCCTGCGCACCATTTTTAGCCATCCGCACCATTCACCAGTTGGCAGAGGATGAGATGGCCAGCTATCCTGTTGGGGCTCTAGCTCTGAAGGAAAACATGTATGTGGACGACATACTCACCGGAGCGGCTAGTGAGGAGCAATTACTGGTGTTGAAGGACCAGCTCCTCAGAATCTGCATGGCGGGCGGCTTCCCCCTGCAGAAATGGGCGTCAAACTCTGAGGCTCTGCTGAAAACTCTCCCTCGGGCAGCAGAGACACCTGAGCATCACATCTCTTTGGGAGACAAGGACACCGCACACCTCACGTTGGGACTTCACTGGCACCCACGAAGAGACTTCTTCAGCTTCACAGTGAAGGAAGCTCCTGCAACAGCCGTGACCAGAAGGACCATCCTCTCTGAAGCAGCTCAGCTGTTTGATCCTCTTGGATGGCTCACACCTGTCACGGTAAGAGCCAAAATTTACATTCAGAGCACTTGGCTGTTAAAGGTGAACTGGGATGCCGCACTTCCCACGAGCTTGGTGGAAAAGTGGACAGAATTCCGGTCCCAATGGGGTGAGCTAACCTCACTTTCAATCCCACGACCTGTCACTTTGGGCTCGGTGGACGGAGTGGATTTGGTGGGCTTCTGTGATGCCTCGGAGCAAGCGTATGCTGCAGTCTTGTACCTTCGACAGTTCGATGGAACGAGATAACCACTCATCTCGTTATTGGCTGCAAAAAGCAAGGTGGCTCCCTTGCAGCAAGTCTCACTGCCAAGACTTGAGCTCTGCACCGCTGTCCTTCTGGTCCGGCTGACACACCGGATTCAAGAGGTCCTTCGCCTGCAACACGCACCAGTACATTTATGGTCGGATTCCACGGTCACCCTCGCATGGATCAAGGGCCATCCCAACAAGTGGGCTACTTACGTGGCGAATAGAGTTTCCGAAATTCAACGGCTCCTGCCTGATGCCACATGGAGGCACGTTCCTGGAGCTGAAAATCCAGCTGACTGTGCGTCCAGAGGGATTGCACCTTCGGAACTCCCAACGCATCCGCTTTGGTGGCAGGGTCCCGGCTTTCTTCGACAGCAGGAACTGCCTGCTCCCCGTGACGAAGAGCCAGCTGACTTGCCAGAGCAACGGGGAAGGACTGTGCATGCAGTGGCAGTCAAGAGCACCAAAGAAGAAATCCTTTTCATCGACTCTTCTTCCTTCCTGCGGCTTATTCGGGTTACTGCATGGTGTAGGCGGTGGCTTCCCAAGCTGCACCGGGGAAAGGTTTCCCAAGCAGTGAGCAGCTGCCTCTCCGCTCTTGAGCTGGAAGAAGCGGAGACGTGTTGGATCAAGCTCACTCAGCAGGCTGCCTTCCCGGAGGACATTGCGGCGCTAAAAAAGGGAAGGCCACTCAAGACACGGAGTCCACTGCTACCACTTACTCCGTTCCTGGACAAGCAGGGTCTCCTGCGTGTGGGGGGACGGCTGAAGAACGCAATGCTCTCAATGGAGCAGACTCACCCGATCCTTCTCCCATCCTCTTCTCGGTTCACAGAGTTGCTCACTGAGGAATTTCACAAACGGACGCTGTATGGAGGAGTCCAACTCACTTTGGGAACCATCCGTCAGCGATTCTGGGTGCTGCAGGGCCGCAGCTTGGTCAAACGCATTATCCACCGATGCGTAACCTGTGCTCGATGGCGGGCGGCTCCACCAACAGCACTGATGGGAGACCTTCCAGCAGCTCGAGTCAGGCCATCTCGTCCCTTCCAAATCACGGGGGTCGACTATGCTGGCCCGTTCTTGTTGAGGACTGCTCCTGGAAGAGGAATCAAAGCTTATAAGGGCTTTATTGCCGTTTTCATCTGCCTAAGTACCAAGGCAGTCCACCTGGAGGTGGTCTCCGACTACACGTCGGAGGCATTTATCGCAGCATTAAAGCGATTCATTTCCAGGCGAGGCATTTGCTCAGAGCTGCGCAGTGACTAAGGCACAAACTTCGTGGGAGCAGACTCTGAACTGAAGCGTATGTTCGCTGCCTCCAGTTCCTCTGCCAAGGCGGTGGCTGACTACCTGGGCACTCTCCGGATCCAGTGGCGCTTCAACCCCCCAGGAGCTCCTCACTTCGGTGGGCTTTGGGAAGCAGCAGTGACGGCGACCAAGTTTCACTTGCGTCGCGTGCTGGGGGCACATACCTTGACATTTGAGGAAATGTCCACGCTGCTGACTCAGATTGAGGCCTGCCTCAATTCACGGCCCATCTGTGCACTCACGGACGATCCAGATGACCTGCAGGCGCTGACACCAGGACACTTCCTGGTTGGAGGAGCACTGAACGCGCTTCCTGAAGCTTCGCTGCTGGACACGAACGAGAACCGACTGTCCCGATGGCAACTGATCTCACGAATGAGGGATCACTTCTGGGATCGATGGTCGATGGAGTACCTGCGATCGCTCGCCCCACGTTCCAAGTGGCGGTCCAAGGGGGATGCAGTGCTGCCGGGG
Source organism: Crossocerus cetratus (assembly GCA_963675795.1). NCBI lineage: Eukaryota > Metazoa > Arthropoda > Insecta > Hymenoptera > Crabronidae > Crossocerus > Crossocerus cetratus. The sequence continues at coordinate 2,595,053 of CAVMBF010000001.1, forward strand.
ACCATGTGCATCGTCATCCCGGACAACCAGCCTCCCTCATCGTGGTCATTGGCCCGCATAGTCGCCACTCATCCGGGATCAGACGGACACGTGCGCGTCGTGACCGTGGGAACTGCGTCGCGAACTTTCGACCGACCGATCGCGAAGCTCGTGTTACTTCCAATCGATTCCGACGAACCCAAATTAGGAGAATCTTAGTGTGCTGTTCAATTCTTAGTGTACAGGGTGATTCGGGTAAGTGCTATCGGCTTTTTACCATGGAAATTTAGCGATTTTTGAAATTGGTAATTGTCTCGGCGGCCGTCTAATGTCACCGGTGTCGCGTGGCTGCTTAGGGTCAACTGGCCGAATCACGCCAAATACCGAAAGTCTTCCGATTAACCGACAAGGGCCGAATGAGTCGGTAATAAAACATTTTTGCAGCACAATGGAACGGAAAGTATGAGCGATGCGTGGCATAATAAACATAGTAAAGAGCGTGTCACAGGTGCACTCTGGCGAGAAATCATTCTTGTTTTTCCTTTTATTATAAATTTAGAGCTAAATATTGAAAGAGCCAGTAGTTCTCTCCTTACCTCAAGTCAACGGCCAGGCTTTCACCCTTTTTTGGAAGGCGGAGGCAGCACGCCTGCAGCAGCGGCGCGATCAAGGATTGCGGCCGAGTCTTTCAATATTTCGTTTTATAGTTATAATAAAGAGAGAAACAAGAATTATTTCTCGCCAGAGTGCAAGAATGATAGGCTTCCCTATATTATTTATTATGCACAAATCTTTATTATATCACGCTAATATCTCGCTGATAATATCAAGCGAATCGGTTCAGCCGTTTGGGGGCTATAATTATTTTCCTCGTAGGCAAGCCCGTTTCGTTGGTAATGTTGAATTAATATTGAAATGTATATGTGACATTCACACTATATTGTATGGTTTGTGGTTAATGTTTCTCGAAGATAATTTCAGTTAGTGATGTTAGTTTGTTTGTAGTCAACTTGTTCAGTTCATACAGATCATACTTTGTTCATTCCTTCATAGACAGTTAAAGAATAAAGACCAATATATCTTTTACTAATTTATACGTGGATAAAGAATAAACCTTCAACAGGTTATGGGCCCAGAATAAATTAGGGAAGATTAAAGTAAAAGGAAATTAAGGATATAGTTAAAGTTAAAGGAATATAAGGATATTGAGGATAACGGCGAAATGGCAGAGGCAACGAAGGTTACCATGACGAGACTCAACAACGAGAACTATTTTGTATGGAAATACAGAACAGAGTTATTACTCATGAAAGAAAAGCTTTGGAGCGTTTTGAGTGAAGAAAAGCCAGTATTGAATCCAGAAAGAAGCAATGCAACGGAGATTGGAACCTGGCAGATGCGGGATGATCAAGCTCGTGGATGGATCGGATTGTTAGTTGATGATAATCAGTTATGTCACATCAGGAGCGTTTCAACGGCTAAGGAAGCGTGGCAGGCATTGAAAAATCATCACGAGAAGGTCACGTTAAGCAATAAAGTTTCTTTGATTCGACGGATATGTTGCACCAAGATGGATGATAATGGTAATATGGAAGAAAATGTCAGCAATCTAACGGATCTTTTTAGAAAATTGACTGATCTCGGAGAGAAGCTTTCGGAGAGCTGGACAGTCGGTATGATCTTGAGCAGTTTGCCCCGAAGTTATGACACATTGGTTACAGCTCTTGAAACAAGGCCAGAAGTGGATTTGACACTAAGCTTAGTGCAATCAAAGTTAATTAATGAATATCATCGTCGTAAGGAAAACGACGGAGGCAATCGCGGAAATCAGGATTCAGTGTTAAGGACAGAAGAAACCAAGTGCTACTTTTGTAAAAGGAGCAGACACATTAAGAGAGACTGCATAAAGTACAAGAAGTGGAAGTCCGAAAAGGATAAGCAGCAAAAGGGAGAGAAGGCACATAAAGTGGAGGAAGCAGCAGAATTCGTGTTCATGATTTCATCAAGCTGTCACGAAGGTTGGTTAATTGACTCTGGAGCCACCTGTCATATAGCATGTAATAGAAAGTACTTCACTTCAATTGACATGTCATTGGCCAGCACATTGAATGTTGTTAATGGTGCAAAAGTGAATGTTCAGGGGAAGGGAGTATGTAAAATAGAGTTTTTGAACGCAAAAGGTGACAGGTCGTCAGCAACCATAACCGATGTTATGTATGCCCCAAGTATTGAAGGCAAATTATTATCGGTCAAGAGGCTCCTTGATAAAGGTTTTAAAGTGAATTTCATCCCTGGCGCATGTGAAATTGTATACAAGGAGGAACAAATTGCTATTGCGGATGAACGGAATAATTTATTCAAGCTACGTGAGCCATGTTTTGCAAATGCAGTAAAGGAACACAGCGATAGGTGTATTCACTATTGGCATAAAGTTTTCGGCCATCGGGACCCCAAAGCTATCCAGTCTATGCAGTCACAGAATATGGTTAAAGATTTGGTAATCAAGCACTGCGGAATTAAGGAACTGTGTGAAGTATGCACACAAGGAAAGATGACAAGGATGCCATTTCCAAAACATTCAGAAAGCAAGTCTAGTGCAGTACTGGATTTGATACACACGGATGTGTGTGAGCCAGATAGGAAGATTTCTCAAGGAGGTAATCGATATATACTTACTTTCATTGACGATTTCTCCCGCTATACAATCATATACCTTCTAAAGTTTAAATCTGAGGTTGAAAACAAGCTTAAGGATTATGTAGCACTGGTTGAGAACAAATTCGGAAGGAAGCCTAAGGTAATAAGGTCTGATCGAGGAGGAGAATACATTGGAGATAAAGTAAAAAGCATGTTGACGAGCCAAGGAATAGAAATCCAGTACTCCTCAACAAAATGGTATGGCAGAACGAAAAAATCGTAGCTTAATCGAAATGGTACGATGTATGCTACTTGAAGCAAATTTGTCACGGACATTTTGGGCAGAAGCGGTTAATACTGCAAATTATATTTTGAATCGCACACCTGCTCGGGCCCTCGACCGGACTCCGTATGAAATTTGGCACAACGAAAAACCAGGTACGAAACATCTCGCAGTATTTGGCAGTAAATGTTTTGTCCTTATTCCATCCGAAAAACGTAGAAAGTTGGATGATAAGGCAGTGCCAATGTTGTTCGTTGGATATGATTTAAATTCGAAAGTATACAGGTGCTATGATCCGGTGCGAAACAGAATTGTGATAAGTAGAGATGTGCGATTCAGGGGAGGATATAGTCCAAAGGCAATCATTGATCCAAAGCTGGTAACTCCAGCAGGAACTACAACAGGAACTGATATTGAAATAAATCTTGAAGAAAAAGATTTAGATGCAATAAGTACTCTAGAAGATGGAGAGAACTTTTGGCAAGATGACTCAGAAGAGGACAACGAAATATTTGAAGAGGCTGAAAGCGAATATAATTACTATGATGATGGAATGATTACTTCAGACTCTGATACACAGGATCAAGAACAAGTTGTCAGGAATTCAAAATTAGGACTTGCACCAACTGAGGAGGAGTTACTTACTTCTGATGATAGTATTGATAGTAGATCTGGACAGAATCGCATTGAGGAGGAGCTTCTCACTTCAGACGACAGTGTTATTGAGGAAGGTGAGCGTCAGAGGGAGCGTCCGATTAGAGTTTCACAGCGAGTGAACAAAGGTGTACCACCTACGCGATTTACAGCGAAGACAGTAACTAATACTATCTCAGAACCTAAGACTTTGAGTGATGTGATGAAGAGCCCTCAGAAGGGCGAATGGATTAATGCAATGAACAGCGAAATGGATTCATTGCGAAAAAATGGGACTTGGGAGTTATGCAAATTACCAGAAGGAAGAAAACCTGTCGGATGCAAGTGGGTTTTTAAATTAAAAACCAATACAGATGGGAGTATAAAATGCTATAAAGCAAGATTGGTTGCACAAGGGTTTTCACAGAAATATGGGACTGACTATGACCAGGTATTTGCACCAGTTGTAAAACAAACTACATTCCGTATTTTACTGACAATTGCAGCGAAAAATAAGATGACAGTAAGACATTTGGATGCCAAAACAGCATTCCTTAATGGAATCTTAAAGAAGACGATTTATATGAAACAACCACCAGGCTATGAAAAGAACAATGATTCAAATACAGTATGTTTATTGAGAAGAAGCTTATATGGACTAAAGCAAGCAGCAAGATCGTGGAATGAAGTTGTACATGCTGTATTAATACAAATCGGATGTTCTCAAAGAAAATCAGATCCATGTCTTTACATTATGGAAGATCAAGACGAAGGATTGTGCTACGTACTAATCTATGTTGATGATTTGATAATAGCGAGCAAATCTATGAAAATGATTGACAAGGTAAAGAAGGGTCTTTCATTGAAATTCGAGATGCATGATTTGGGAGATATTAAGCATTATCTGGGACTTGAAATAACTAAGAATCAAAATGGATTCTATGAGATTTGTCAACGAAACTATGTTAAACAGGTAGCAGTTACTTTTGGTTTAGGTGATGCAAAAGCTTCTTCTGTACCACTTGATCCAAATTATGAGAAATGTGCAGACAATAGTGAAGTTCTATTAAGTAACACAGAATACCAAAAATTAATCGGGTGTTTACTTTATATTGCGGTGAGCACGCGACCAGATATATCAGCAAGTATATCTATGCTAGCACAAAAAGTTAGCAATCCTACACAGAAAGCTTGGGTAGAATTAAAACGAGTGGTAAAGTATTTGTCAGGTACAGCACAATTAAAACTGACACTAGGGGATTCAAAAACTGATGAATTTATCTACGGATATGCTGATGCAAACTGGGCGGAGAATCGAACGGATAGAAAATCAAATAGCGGGTATATTTTCATGTTGAATGGTGCAGTAATAAGTTGGGCTTGCAGAAAGCAAACATGCGTTGCATTATCAACGACAGAAGCGGAATTTATTGCACTGTCAGTGGCATGTCAAGAAGCCTTCTAGATTAAGAGAATCATAGATGACATGAAGCAGATGACTAAAGGGCCGATTACTATTTTCGAAGATAATCAGAGCTGTCTTAAACTGATAGAAAATGAGAAATTATCAAATAGGACTAAACATACAGATACACGCTTTCATTTTGTAAGGGATTTTATTGTGAAAGGGTATATCAAATGTACATATTGTCCTACGGAGAGAATGTTAGCAGATTTGTTGACGAAACCATTGCCACCAAAAAGGTTAATTACATTACGAGATGGCTGTGGCTTGTGTGAATGAGGAGGAGTGTTGAATTAATATTGAAATGTATATGTGACATTCACACTATATTGTATGGTTTGTGGTTAATATGTTTCTCTAAGATAATTTCAGTTAGTGATGTTAGTTTGTTTGTAGTCAACTTGTTCAGTTCATACAGATCATACTTTGTTCATTCCTTTATAGACAGTTAAAGAATAAAGACCAATATATCTTTTACTAATTTATACGTGGATAAAGAATAAACCTTCAACAGGTAAAACCTTTCTGCACTGCACACTGGCAGGGGGGAGTGCGAGATATTAGCGTGATATAATAAAGATTTGTGCATAATAAATAATATAGGGAAGCCTATCATTCTTGCACTCTGGCGAGAAATAATTCTTGTTTCTCTCTTTATTATAACTATAAAACGAAATATTGAAAGACTCGGCCGCAATCCTTGATCGCGCCGCTGCTGCAGGTGTGCTGCCTCCGCCTTCCAAAAAAGGGTGAAAGCCTGGCTGTTGACTTGGGGTAAGGAGAGAACTACTGGCTCTTTCAATATTTAGCTCTAAAGTTATAATAAAAGGAAAAACAAGAATGATTTCTCGCCAGAGTGCACCGATGACACGCTCTTTACTATGTTTATTATGCCACGCATCGCTCACACTTTCCGTTCCATTGTGCTGCAAAAATGTTTTATTACCGACTCATTCGGCTCTTGCCGGTTAATCGGAAGACTGTCGGTATTTGGCGTGATTCGGCCAGTTGACCCTAAGCAGCCACGGTGTATGTGAAGTTGGCAGATCACTTCGCGGAATATCATACAAAATTGATAGTTCTGGGTTCTACATCAATAGTTCTATAGTTCTTGATAGTTTAAACAAATAGTTCTGGCCGTTTAACCAAAAAAATGGCTTCGGACAAAATGATATTCCAACTTCACGCTGAATATCATTTTGTCCTATGGCGTTTTCTTTGCCAGTAATTGCTCAAAATCAATTAATTTATAGTTCTACGAGAGTTCTAGGAAGAGTTCTACCTTCTGCTAACAAAAAATAACACATTTACCGAATTTAAGAAAAATTCGTATCAGTGCGTAGCATGACGCCATGAGCTGCTGGCTCTATTTCGATAGTTCTGGCGTTCCGGGCATAGTTCTGGAATAGTTCTGGGTATGTACGTGTTAGTTCGAAAGAGTTCTAGCGATTGGCACAATTGGATTTTTTTAAAACAATTATTTTAATCCGGTCGGATGAGCTGCTGGCTCTATTTCAATAGTTCTGGCGTTCAGGGCATAGTTCTGGAATAGTTCTGGGTATGTACGTGTTACTTCGAAAGAGTTCTAGCGATTGACCCAATTGGATTTGTTTAAAACAATTTTTTTACTCCGAAACCGGGAGTTCTAGGGTATAGGGGTGAGCTGCTGGCACTATTTCGATAGTTCTGGCGTTCCGGGCATAGTTCTGGAATAGTTCTGGGTATGTACGTGTTACTTCGAAAGAGTTCTAGCGATTGACCCAATTGGATTTTTTTAAAAAAAATTTTTTACTCCGAAACCGGGAGTTCTAGGGTATAGGGGTGAGCTGCTGGCTCTATTTCGATAGTTCTGGCGTTCCGGGCATAGTTCTGGAATAGTTCTGGGTATGTACGTGTTATTTGGAAAGAGTTCTAGCGATTGGCACAATTGGATTTTTTTAAAACAATTTTTTTACTCCGAAACCGGGAGTTCTAGGGTATAGGGGTGAGCTGCTGGCTCTATTTCGATAGTTCTGGCGTTCAGGGCATAGTTCTGGAATAGTTCTTGGTATTTACGTGTTAGTTCGAAACAGTTCTAGCGATTTGCATAATTGGATTTTTTTAAACAATTTTTTTAATCCGGTCGGATGAGCTGCTGGCTCTAATTCGATAGTTCTGGCGTTCAGGGCATAGTTCTGGAATAGTTCTGGGTATATACGTGTTAGTTCGAAAGAGTTCTAGCGATTGACCCAATTGGATTTTTTTAAAAAAAATTTTTTACTCCGAAACCGGGAGTTCTAGGGTATAGGGGTGAGCTGCTGGCTCTATTTCGATAGTTCTGGCGTTACGGGCATAGTTCTGGAATAGTTCTGGGTACGTACGTGTTATTTGGAAAGAGTTCTAGCGATTGGCAAAATTGGATTTTTTTAAAACAATTTTTTTACTCCGAAACCGGGAGTTCTAGGGTATAGGGGTGAGCTGCTGGCTCTATTTCGATAGTTCTGGCGTTCAGGGCATAATTCTGGAATTGTTTGAGGAAAGAATGGATGGATAACGATAAGTGTGATTTGGAAGCGGTGGAGATTGAGACTTGGATTGTGATTGACACGTGGAAGATGAGGTCAAATATATCCGTATATTCTTCAAGCAGAGATGTTAACTTTGTACACTTATTTGCGAGCGAACATGCGATAAGCAATCAGAAGCTGTTTAGAGCAAGCACTCAGAAAGTTGGTTACACACAGAGCAAGCACTCGGTAGAAGCAAGAATTAGGACTTTGAGCAAGCACTCAGAAACACTAGTCTTACGCAATTGCCAAGCAGCAAAGAGGAAGTGCGCCTAATTACACTCCTATTTATAACCTTCCCTTTCCCTACTCCTTTCACCCACGCAAGTTCCGGTTCTGGAGCGTTCCAGAAGGTTCCAGTCAGGAAGTGACATGTTACAGAAAAGTATTATGAAAAGGTTCGTTAACTGCCTGTGAGCTAATTTGCCTCGTGGGTGGGCCAGGTGAGTTACCGCTGTCACACCTAACCCCACCTGTCAAACATGAGACGCAGCGCTGTCTGACGTCGCTCCGCCCGCTAAGTTTAAGAATCTTGAACATCCCGCCCGCCTCGCCGTGTGGGCGAAATTAGTCACTAGTCGGGCGCACAAGTGAATGACGGCGCGAGTCACGTGATGTGAAAGTGAGCACAATGAATTGGAGTGACGCAGTGAAGTTGGCGCTGGCATTGAATGAAGCATTGATCGAAGATTATGCAGATCAACGAGAAGCGTATCCGGAAAAATTCACGAATGAGTCGAAAGTAAGTACAGGGTGATTCGGGTAAGAGCTATCGGCTTTTTACCATAGTATTTTGAGTTATTGATTTTACCGGTAATTGACTCGCCTGCCCCGTGATGTCACCGGTGTCGCGTGACTGCTCGGGGCCAACTGGCCGAATCGCGCCAGATACCGACAGTCTCCCCATTAACCGGCAAGGGCAGAATGTGCCGGGACAATATTTCTGCAGCACCCTGGATGGGAGAGTGCGAATGATGACATAATAAAATGTTTCACGCATGATAAATACTGTCATTGTTATATTTTGTCATTCGTAATAGTTTTAGTCTTTCTTTTTACTATAAAGCGTAATATTGAAAGAGCCAGCAGTTCTCCAATTAGTTCGGGGATCATCATCATCGGGCTCTTTTGCGACGGGCTGGCATTAGACGCGCTCGTCGTCAATCGCCGTGAAATCACACGCCGCATGCTGCTGCACCTGCACGCCCGTCTGCAGCAGCAATGCGATCAAGCGGTGCGATTCAATTGCGGACTGCTTCGCACTCGGTGTGCGTGCTGCCTTACGCCTATAGAAAATCAATAAGGCTGATGTCTGAAAGTGTCGATCGTCCTCCGCCAATTTCGCGATGGATCGGTATTTGTTTAACCGGCTCATTTCCATCACGAACGCCGCAAGCTACGGTAAGTGATACAGCTTATCATAGGTTAAATTAATATATATTAATTAAGATATTATTATTCTCTCTTCGTAGATATGGACGAAGTGAAACCAACGACCAGCGGCACCAGCGGAGGCGGGCAGGCGGCCACTTGGTGTAAGTTTCCAATCTCGCTCTCTCAACCTCTCTCAGTCCCTCCAAGTCTCTTTCAGTCTCTCCAAGTCTCGCTCAATCTCTCTCTCTCTCTCTCTCTCTCTCTCAATATGCCGCAATTAATCCTATCTTATTCGTGTTTTCCCATATCTTTTGTTGCAGCGGAAAACCAGAATGAGCAACGGCGCCTGGAGCTGCGGCTGCAGCAGCTCAAATTGGAAGCGCAGCCAAAGCCGCAGCCAAAGCCAAAACCGCAGGCGCTGTCGAAAGAGCAACAGATCAAAGATCTTCAGCGGCAGTTGGCGTCCCTTCAAAGGGAAGTCGCTGCCGCTGAAGAAGGCGCAGCGCCGACCGTGCGCAGTAAGTAACCCCCAAAATACATTAAAATGTAAATAAAAGCGCCAAGTAGTTTAATGATCCAAAAATGGAATAGATATCACACAAGAAAGCCAAGTTTTCAATCAAAGATACCACACGTTAATTAATTAATTAACCTGCATCTCTAACTTTAAAACTTGGAATGTGCATACTTAATTACCAATCAAAAAATATTACTAGCATATGACTACCTTGACACAAATTTGCACATGCCAAGTTTTAAAGCTTGAGATGCAAGTTAATTAATTAATTAACGTGTGGTATCTTTGATTGAAAACTTGGCTTTCTTGTGTGATATCTATTCCATTTTTGGATCATTAAACTACTTGGCGCTTTTATTTACATTTTAATGTATTTTGGGGGATTTCACGCCTTTTTGGTTGTTCATATTTTGAAGAAAAATACAATCGGACTGTACCACATTCATATAACCGTCATCATTGTTTTGACACATCACCAGTCATGGCATAACCAATGTGTCGGTATAAAACCATGTTATCTGCACAGCGCTCTGCAGCACTTCGCAGTGGTGCCATCTCGCGTGAAACACGTGAGAGTAACATTTTTAGGAATTGTATTAATCCGGACGATGAAACTCTTAATCCGCTTTGCCTTTACCACGAGAAAAATAAAAGAGGAAATTCATATCTCCGGAACGACGGGACCGATCCACATGATTCTTGGCTCATTGGATTCAGAAAAATCAACGATGAAATACAAAATTCTGAAATAAATTCTTGGGGCTCTAACTTTCGCATAAATCGAGGTGAAAGTTTGGTAACTAAGGATAACAGCTAGTGTTCGGGATAATATAGCCTCGGCTGTCGCGCGCCGGAGTGTCATATATATGTGGAGAGGGAACTTCTACTTGGCGCGAGACTCTACCGAGTCTCCTGATAAATTCACACAGCTTTTATGTTAAGTTTTAACTTTTTCATGTTTCAGATCGCCGGGGAACCAACACGGGGCGGTCCCGCCGGAAGCGTGGTAGGCGCAGCGGGGCGGCGGGGGTGGCGTAAAGTCAAAAACAATTATAATTAATATGTAGGTTTGAATAAAAAACACGATTGAAAATATCTGTTTCTCATTCATTCCTCTCGCTCAGTTTTTCTCAATCTCTCTCCTCTCGCTCAGTTTCTCCCAGTCTCTCTCAATAAATCACATCTCTCCCAATCTCTCCCAATCTCTCTCCTCTCGCTCAGTTTCTCCCAGTCTCTCTCCTCTCACTCAGTTCCTCCCAATCTCTCTCAATTTCTCACATCTCTCTCAGTCTCTCACATGTCTCTCTCCTCTCTCCCAATCTCTCTCAGTCTCTCACATCTCTCCCAATCTCTCTCCTCTCGCTCAGTTTCTCTCAGTCTCTCACATCTCTCCCAATCTCTCTCCTCTCGCTCAGTTTCTCCCAATCTCTCAATTTCTCACATCTCTCTCCGTCTTGTCTTGTCTCTCTCCTCTCTCCCAATCTCTCCCAATCTCTCTCAGTCTCTCACATCTCTCCCAATCTCTCTCCTCTCGCTCAGTTTCTCTCAATCTCTCACATCTCTTTCAGTCTCGCTCAGTTTCTCTCTTAGCTTTTTAATTCAATAAGAACACATATTTAAATCATAAATCATATCATTTTATTAATTTGAGATATTTTCATTATAAATTTGAAATAGATTAATTTATGCCTGTCGCTGAAAGCAGACAGATTCTGTCGCTGAAAGCAGACGGATTCTGTCGCTGAAAGCAGACGGATTCTGTCGCTGAAAGCAGACGGATTCTGTCGCTGAAAGCAGACGGATGTTGTCGTTGAAAGCAGACAGATTCTGTCTCTCTCTCTCTCTCTCTCTCTCTCTCTGTGAGTACCCGCACACCAGTTTTATTGCTCTTACTTTTGAGCTCTGTTCTGCCACTGTTCTGCCCTGTGGGGCCTGTTTCAGGGGTTCAGCCTGTTCTCGATCGGCCTGCGCTCATTCTGGCCTAATAATTATATCGGCACGTCATCTAGCCGACGAGAACTCGCTATCTTTTCTGTAGCTAAATTGACAGAATTTCTAACCCCCATTTTCTGGACGGTTAATTTTCTGTTCGCTGGAGGTATTTTTGAATTCCGTCTCTCTTCTGCCCGCCTTGTGCGCCCTCTCGTCGCCACCCACCTCCACGGTTACCACCTGTAACAGCCTTTGCGGTGCCAACTGAAGATGGATAGGAGCGTGCCTCCTTCCTCACCCGTTAAGTGCTACAAGTGCGGGAAGGACGTGAAAAAGGATTTTCACATCTGCACGCTGTGCAACCGGACGACACAACCGGGGTGCATGCCATCACATATGACGGCATGCAAGAACTCTGCGGCCGTGAGGTCCTCAGCCGGCGTGTCTGGAGCCACGGCCAAGCTGCCTACTGCTGAGTCTGCCTTGACTCCTGCGACGGTGTCTTCCGCCTCCCCTCCGTCTGTGCGGGCGCTCGCGTCGGCTCTACCGCCCTCTGCCGGCTCCGTCACAGGAGCCATCGAGTCCCTCACCGCCAAACTAACCAAGAAGCTGGACGATTTTATGAGCGCCCAGCAACTCCAGCTTAGTACTTTCATGGCGGATCAGAGGGCTCAAATGGGTGATGTGAAGAGCTGTCTCCAACTTCTGACCGCATCGTCCACCCAGCATGCCGAGAAGATCGCGCATCTGACTGAGCGTACCTCCTCTCTTGAGGCTAAAGTGGAGCACTCGGACTCGCAGTTCGCTGCCCTGTCTGCATCGGCTGTGAGTACGCTGGCAGAGGCCAAGAAACTCGTCGAGAGCAGAGCTTCTGAGGAGGAGGCGCTGAAACTGCGTCTCGCCCGCCTGGAACTTGCCGCTCGCTCGAGCGAGTTGTCAATCTCGGGCATCCCGGAGAAGCCTGGCGAGGATCTACGGGCTCTCTTACCTAAACTTGCGCATGCGCTGGGATCGACCCTCTCTCCCACGGACGTGGTCTCGGTCACACGCCTGCATGGGACCCCGGCTGTAAATCGTCCGCGCATGATTCGCGCTAACCTATCCTCCTCCGCTGTGCGCGATGCCCTTCTCGCCGCCAAGCGATCGAAGCGAGATCTTCCAGCGACCGCGATCGACCCCTCGTTCACTGCGGGCCTCATTTATGTCAACAAGTCCCTACCTCAGGCAATCTCGGGCCTGCTAAGGCGCTGCCGCACCCTTGCTCGTGAGCGTGGCTATACCCGAGTGTGGCACCGGGACGGGAGTGTCTTCGTGAAGAAGACTCCGACCGATCCCCCGATACGTGTCGATTCGATCAGCGACGTGGCGTCCAAACTCCAATGAAGAACTGGGTCCCGCGCATTGCCTTCTTTCACCACCTGCTCTCGCCGGCCCCTGCGTATTGGGCACATTAACGCGGAATCCCTCCCGGGACACTACCGTATCGTTGCTGACCATTTCTCCTCAGGGCTCTTTGACCTCATTGCGGTCTCTGAGACCTGGTTGGACGACACCATACCGGACTCGCACTGCGCCCTGCCTGGCTATTCGCTGGTCAGGTCGGACAGCGATGGTAGAAGGGGTGGAGGCGTCTGCGTATTTCTTCGCGACTCTTACTCCTATAAAGTAATCGCGTCTTCTGCCCGCTCTCTGGCTCCTGGTCCTGAATTTCTTTTCGTGGAGGTTGTCATTCCTTCTGCTGGCTCTTTGCTGGTGGGAGTGGTGTACCGCCCCCCGCATGTTCCTCTCTCTAACTTTGAACCGGTGTTCGCCAACATCGTCTCGGACTTCCCGAACAAGGTTGTCCTGGGCGACTGGAACGCGAACATGGGCTCACAGTCTTTCGACGCGATCTACCTTGGAGGTCTTTTCTCCCGCCTCAACCTCTACTCTATCCCCTATTCTCCTACTTTTCACACTTCTTTCTCCTCCACTTGGCTTGACCTTGGGCTTGTGGATGACTCTAGCAGGGTAGCTTCTTTCTCTCAAAGTAAAGAGCCTCACTGCTCTAATCATGACTTAATTTCGCTAGAGTACGTCCTAACTTCTCGGGTTATTCCAACCACTGATCTTCGTCGTAGATATGGTTCCATCAATCGTGACGCGCTACTCGATGACATCTCGCAGCTCAGCTGTGTTCGTCGTGTTTCGAACTCCTGTGAGAGCAGCGTTGATCAGTTGGTGGACGACTTCAATGCGGGACTGCTCCGAGTCCTCGACGAGCATGCCCCGCTTAGACCTCTGCGTTTTCGACGGCCTCCTGCTCCTTGGATTACTCCTGAGATCCGAGACGAGATGCGTTCTCGCGACTCACTCAGGAGATCTTTCCGTCGAACTGCTAACCCGGAAACATGGGCTCTTTACAGGGCCTCTCGTAACCGGGTGCAGTCCCTTCTGGCGCGAGCCAGATCTTCCTTTCTCTATTGCCATTTTTCCACACCTAGACGTCCGAATGATCTTTGGCGCGAGCTTAAGTCGTTCGGCGTCCTTCCTCCTGCTCTTTCTGCTCCTCCGTCTCACCTGTCTCCGGACAGCCTCAATTCTTTCTTTCTCTCGGCTCACGCTTCCTCTCCTTCGGCCGTCCCAGCATGTCTTCTGTTGCCTTACCCTACCTCCGATGATTCGCGATTCTACTTCTCCCCCGTCACGGAGGAGAGTCTTGCTCGCGCTGTGCGCCTTGTTAACTCGTCTATCTCTCCCTCGGATGCTCTAAGTGCAAGATTTCTGCTTCTCTCTTTTCCCGCTATTTTCTACACTGTGCTCCAGATTTTCAACTCTTCTATTACTTTTTCTGTCTTCCCTCGCGCCTGGCGCAAAGCCATAATTACTTCGATCCCCAAACGACCGAACGCAGCTGCTCCTGCCGATTTTCGTCCTATCTCCCTGCTACCTGAACTGTCCAAGATCCTTGAGAGGGTTGTCCTCAATGATATGCAGAGTTTCCTCAGTAGCTCTGGAAAGTTGGACCCCTCGCAACATGGTTTTGTGAAAAACCGATCTTGTCAGACGGCTCTCTTGACACTCCTGGACGACATCCGTCTTGCTGCTGACCAGCGGATGGTCACAATCCTGGTGTGTCTTGATTTTTCCAAGGCCTTTGACACTGTAGACCACTCTCTTCTTCTTTCTAAACTCCACTCCCTAAACTTCTCTCTTCCGGTCTTACAGTGGATCTGGTCCTACCTTTCTGATAGGACACAGGCAGTCAGAATCGGACGGTCTTTTTCCCGCTGGTCCCCGGTCCATTCGGGCGTGCCGCAAGGCTCCGTCCTTGGTCCGTTCCTATTCTCCCTGTACATCCATGACTTGAATTCTTCTATAAAGTTCTCCAAGGTGGTTAAATACGCGGACGACGTACAAATGTATATCTCAGCGCCATACTATGAGTTGGACGACGCGATTACAAGGATCAACCCTGACCTAGCTGGCGTCTCTGGCTGGTCCTCTCTGCACTCTCTCTCTTTAAACGTTTCTAAAACGCAGTGCCTCATGCTCGGTACCGCTCGTGCCCTGGGCCTGCAGTATGTTTCTGGTGCTCCCCTGGTTCAGGTGGGTGGTATGCCCATCCCGTACGCTTCTAAGGTTGTCTCGCTGGGCCTGCACATGTCGCCCTCCCTTGACTGGGGCGATCACACCGGTCACATCTGCAGCAAGGTCTATGGCGTGCTTACGGGTCTCCGTCGTCACAGGGCTGCGTTGCCGCGGAGCCTAAAGACAAAGCTCATATCCTCCCTCGTCCTGCCACTCCTGGACTACTGATGCCTTGCTTTGCTTGGCATCGGTCCCACGTCTGAGCTCCGTCTTCAGCGTGCGCTGAACGCCTGCGTGCGTTTTATTTTTAACGTTCCTCGCGACGCGCATATCACCCCGTAATTCTTGCGTCTGGGGTGGCTGAAGGTTCGGGAGAGAAGGCTCCTATTTCTCGGAGTAAGCGTCTTCCGGGCACTCAACTCTAGGCAGCCATATTATCTGCGGGGCTGGCTCACACGTAACGTTGCAGGCTCGTCTGGGCGGCCCTCTCGCCAGAGGGGCCCCCTCTTTGTGGTGCCAACTCACCGAACCTCCTTTTTCGGGGCCTCGTACTCCGTACTTGGTCCCCAATTTTGGAATGGCCTCCCACCTGCCATTCGGGAGTGCGACAATGAGGCGGCCTTCAAAACTGCGTTGTGGGATTTCCTCTTGGCACAATACGCGTAGTCTCCTCTTCTCTCTCTTTTCTGTACTCTCTGTTTTCTTCTTGCGATGTGCGGGGCTGATTGCCATTGTCCGTCCTTGTTTTTGCGTGCGCTTGCTGCATTATATTAATTTTGTATTTTTATTTTTATTTTTTATTTCTTACATTTGTATTTATTGTTTGAACTATTGTGCATAGCGTTCTGAGAGGGTACTTCGTTGCCCTAGAACGAAATATATATCTATCTATCCTCTCGCTCAGTTTCTCCCAATCTCTCTCAATTTCTCACATCTCTCTCCGTCTTGTCTTGTCTCTCTCCTCTCTCCCAATCTCTCCCAATCTCTCTCAGTCTCTCACATCTCTCCCAATCTCTCTCCTCTCGCTCAGTTTCTCTCAATCTCTCACATCTCTTTCAGTCTCGCTCAGTTTCTCTCTTAGCTTTTTAATTCAATAAGAACACATATTTAAATCATAAATCATATCATTTTATTAATTTGAGATATTTTCATTATAAATTTGAAATAGATTAATTTATGCCTGTCGCTGAAAGCAGACGGATTCTGTCGCTGAAAGCAGACGGATTCTGTCGCTGAAAGCAGACGGATGCTGTTGCTGAAAGCAGACAGATGCTGTCGCTGAAAGCAGACAGATTCCTCTAATTTTCGAAGAGGCCGCCGTCCGCTTCTATGGATCGGGCAACGCGTCTTCGAAAATTAACTCTTACCCTACGCAGCATTTCCGGCGTCACGGTCCGGAATGCTTCGAGGATCAGTTCCAGTAACTGTCCTCGAGTCCTCGGCATCCGACCGCAGACGTAGTCCTTTATGTGGCCCCACAGGAAGAAATCCAAGGGGGTGAGGTCCGGACTTCGTGGCGGCCATTCGATCGGCTCGTGCAGGGAAATAATCCTGTTGCCGAAGGTGGTCCGAAGGATCCTTCGGACCAATGCAGAGGTGTGCGCTGGATGGCCATCCTGCTGAAAAATTATATTAGCGCGCTCGGCGAGCGGCACATCTTCCAGAAGAACTGGTAATGTGTCGCGCAAAAATTCCGAATAGGTGCGCGCATTCACTCTACCCGGAATTATATAAGGACCGATTATTCGCTCACCAAGGATGCCGGCCCAGACCTTTACTGTCACCCAGCCCTGGACATTCGCTGACACTCGGCAGTGTGGATTTTCGACTGCGTAGTGGTGCGAATTGTGCCTGTTGAACAGCCCGGCGGTGTTAAAGCAGGCCTCATCCGTCCATAAAATTCTCCTCAGCAACGGATCCTCTGCAGCATGTAGTGGATGGACCTGAAATACAAACTGCATGTTTAAAAAATTCTGATCTGTTATACAATTGAAAAACTGTTAAATAATTATATGATTGTAATATTTTCTTATTTACCTCGTCCACCATCCACCGGCAGAAGGCTAGTCGCCTCTCATAATCTCCGGGATGCAGCCTCTGGGCTGGATGCCGCTTAAACGGCCGCATCCCGAGATCATGCTTGATGATCCGATGCACCGTCGTTTGACTCAGGTTCAAACGTCTGGCGATGCATCGGGTGCTGATGTGAGGATCATCACGCACCAAATCCAGCACCGCCTGGATAGTGGTGGGATCCCGTTGAAGAAGACGTCTTCTGTTGTCCTCGTTGCCATTCCGCCGGAGGCGTCTCTCCAGCTGGTAAAAACTGGCTGGCGCAGGATGTATCCTATCGGGGTATCGCTCCTGATACACGAGGGCGGTCTGCCGCTGATTTCGATTGCACTCACCGTAAATCAGCAGCATGTCGAGCTGATGTTCTCGCACAATCAGGTTAGCCATGTTCTCCTTTTGATGATGATAGGAGAAAAGACTTTTAGATTCGCTTTTATTCGCGACGAAGTTTACCCCGTAAGACAAGATAATTAATCCGATCTGTTCGCCCTCAGCGGTAGATGAATCTATCTATCTATCTATCTATCACTCAGCGACAGCTTTCTATGTCATACCAGAATTTGCGATAAATAATTCTTTTCTGGTCCACTTTCTTTGCAAATGATCCCACACTTGGTCGGACAGTGAATCGAACCTAAATTACGCGATAGTCGACCGGAAAAGGTTAATTTGTCGCATTATGACATAGAAAGCAATTGTCTGCTTTCAGCGACAGGCATAAATTAATCTATTTCAAATTTATAATGAAAATATCTCAAATTAATAAAATGATATGATTTATGATTTAAATATGTGTCCTTATTGAATTAAAAAGCTAAGAGAGAAACTGAGCGAGACTGAAAGAGATGTGAGAGATTGCGAGAGATTGGGAGAGAGGAGAGAGACATGTGAGAGACTGAGAGAGATGTGAGAAATTGAGAGAGATTGGGAGAAACTGAGCGAGAGGAGAGAGATTGGGAGAGATGTGAGAGACTGAGAGAGATTGGGAGAGATTGGGAGAGAGGAGAGAGACATGTGAGAGAGACAAGACGTATATTTGTCCTAGGGCGTTTTGCCCTCTCAGAACATAATAAAATTGAAGTACAGACGAGTTAAACAGGAAGAACTTAAAAACTACATACAGACTAGAGTACAGTACACAGAAACGGGGGCTCCCAAGACGTCGCCATATAGTAATAGCGCGAATACAGAGGTTCATTAATTATTCATTGTTAAGCGTAGCTGTCAAGTAGGTACTGCCACAGGGCCCTTTTGAACGCTGTCTCGGTGTTGCTTTCGCGGATGGCAAGTGGAAGGGAGTTCCACCATTGAGGCCCACGTATCGAGAACGAAGCATTACCAAAGGTGGTTCGATGAGTTGGAACCCTAAAGAGAGTACCCCTCTGGCGAGAGGGGTATCTGCGCGAGCCCTCCGACCTAAGGAGCAAGAGGCTGCTAAGCACAGGGGGGGCCGTTGCGCGAATGCAGCGGAAAAGGTTCACACCAAGGAAGTAGAGGCGCCTTTCTCTAACCTTTAGCCACCCTAGACGCAGGAAGTATGGCGTAATGTGCTCATCGCGAGGAACGTTAAAAATGTAACGCACGCACGCGTTAAGTGCACGCTGTAGGCGAAGCTCCGAAGTGACTCCGATACCAAGGAGAGCGAGACAGCAGTAATCCAGGTGTGGCAAAACGAGGGAGGATACGAGCTTGATCTTAAGGCTCCGCGGCAACGCAGCGCCATGACGTCGGAGCCCCGCGAGCACACCATAGACCTTAGAACAGATGTGACCGGCGTGGTCACCCCAGTCCAGTGTGGGCGATAGGTGCAGGCCCAGCGAGACGGCTCGAGAGCCATACGGGATGGGTGTACCGTCCAGCCGGACCAGAGGAGCGCCAGACACGAGCTGCAGGCCAAGGGTGCGCGCAGTGCCGAGCATCATGCACTGCGTTTTAGTAACGTTCAAGGAGAGAGAGTGCATAGTGGACCACGCTGAGACGCAAGCAAGATCAGTGTTGAGCCTTGTAATCGCGTCGTCCAGCTCGTTGTAAGGCACGGAAATGTACAATTGAACATCGTCCGCGTATTTAACCACCTTGGAGTGCTTGATAACGGAGTTGAGATCGTGGATGTATAGCGAGAAAAGGAACGGCCCAAGGACGGAGCCTTGCGGCACGCCAGAATGGACCGGGGACCAACGGGAAAGAGACCGTCTGACTCTGACTGCCTGTGCCCTGTTTGTGAGGTAGGACCAGATCCACCGTAGGACCGGAAGAGAAAGATTGAAAGAGTGAAGCTTAGTGAGGAGAAGAGAGTGGTCCACGGTGTCAAAGGCCTTGGAGAAGTCGAGGCACACCAGAATTGTGACCATCCGCTGATCGGCAGCAAGACGGACGTCGTCCAGGAGCGTCAAGAGAGCGGTTTGTGTGGAGCGGTTTTTCACAAAACCATGTTGCGAGGGGTCCAGCTTTCCAGAGCTACTGAGAAAGCCCTGGATGTCATTGAGGACAACCCTCTCGAGGATTTTAGAGAGTTCAGGAAGGAGAGAAATCGGGCGGAAGTCAGCAGGAGCCGAGGCATTCGGTTTTTTGGGGATGGGAGTGATAATGGCTTTACGCCAGGCGTCGGGAAAGATGGAGAAAGCAAGCGAAGAATTGAAGATCTGGAGTACTGTAGGGGCGATAGCAGGGAGGGAGAGTAAGAGAAATCTCCCACTTAGGCCATCCGAGGGTGAGATAGACGAATTAGTAAGGCGCACTGCGCGAGCAAGAGTCTCCTCCGTAACGGGGGAGAAATGGAAACACGAGTCGTCGGAGGTATTGTCAACCAACGACAGACATGCGGGGACGGCAGATGGTGAGGAGGCATGTGCGGAGAGAAAGAAGGTGTTAAGTGTGTCCGGGGATAAGTGGGACGGAAGAGGAGTACGAGGAGAAGGAAGGACACCAAATGACTTCAGCTCGCGCCAAAGGACATTCTGGTGTCTAGGGATCGAGAAGCGGTTGAAGAGAAAGGAGGCTCTGGCTCGTGCCAGAAGGGACTGAACCCGGTTACGAGAGGCCCTGTAAGGAGCCCACGTGTCCGGGTGAGGAGGCCTACGGAAAGATCTCCTGAGTGAGTCCCGAGAGCGCATCTCGGCTCGGAGCTCAGGGGTAATCCAGGGAGCAGGAGGCCGTCTAATGCGCAGAGGTCGTAGCGGAGCGTGCTCGTCGATAACTCGGAGCATTCCCGCGCTGAAGTCACCCACCAACCGATCAACACCACTCTCACAAGAATTCGAAGCAAGACGAACACAGCTAAGCTGCGAGATGTCATGGAGCAGCGCCTCACGGTTGATGGAACCATACCTACGACGGAGATCATTGGTTTGTGTAACCCGTGAAGTTAAAATGTAATCTAGCGAGATAAAATCATGATTGGAGCAATGATGTCCATTGCTCTGAAAGAAGGAAGCTACCCTACTAGGATCGTCCACAAGTCCCAGGTCGAGCCAAGTGGAGGAGGAGGAAGTGTGAAAAGTAGGAGAGTAGGGGACGGAGTAAAGATTAAGCCGGGCAAAGAGCCCACCAAGGTAGTTGGCATCAAAGGACTGAGAGCACATGTCCGCATTCCAATCACCAAGAATAACCTTGTTCGGGTAATCCGAGGCAATGTCAGCGAACACGGGCTTAAAGTCTGAAAGACAAACATGGGGGGGGGGGGGTAAACGACCCCAACCAGGATGGTACTAACAGAGGGAATAACAACCTCTAAGAACAGATATTCCGGCCCCGAGAATTGACAGCTGGAGGAGGACGCGACTACAGAGACCACGAAAGAATTACGAATATATATACAGACGCCTCCACCCGTTCTGCCATCCCTGTCACACCTAAACAGAGAGTAGCCAGATAGGGCGTAGTGAGTATCCGGGATGGAGCACGAGAGCCAGGACTCGGATAACGCAATGACGTCGTGAGTGGCTCCAATAAACGATGCAAGAGCATTATAGTGACAACTAAGGGATTGCACGTTAACATGCCCACATCGAAGGACAGACTGGGCACGAGGGACAAAGTGAGACGACGCAAGGGAACCTTGACTTCACGCGAGCTTGGATTCTACGTCGCAAGCGGAGTCGATTTTATTGGGGGCCGCGGAGTCGGTCTTCTTGACATAAACACTGCCGTCCCGGTGCCAGACCCTGGCAAAGCCGCGAGAGCGAGCCAGCGCACGGCAGCGCTTTAGTAGAGCCACTGTGTCGCTGGGAAGAAACTCGTTAATGTAAACGCGGTTGGGGGGGGAAGGCAGGGTCCACTAAGGAGGCAGGAAGATCACGCTTCAGACGCTTGGCCGAGAGAAGCGAGTTACGCACGGTGGCAGTGGTAAATTTCGCGTGGATCGTGCGGGGACGGTCGACAGTGGGGGTCCCGCGCATGCGCGAGACTGAGACAATGTCCGCGGGACTGAGCACAGTTCCTAGCGCCTGCGCGACCCGCACGATTTGGGACCGGAGGTCCTCCCTAGTGGACTCTGGGATACCAGAGATGAGGAGTTCGCTCGTCATACCTGCAACCTCGAGACGGGCGAGACGTGCCTTGGCGGACGCGAGCTGCGAGGTTAGGGTCGCATGGGAGGCAGTCAACTGCTCTACATCTGCCTGGGAAGCCTTAAGTAAGGTGGAGTGGCTACTGAGCTGAGCGGAACAGGCGCCAGCATTAGCGTCGAGAGCGTTGGTCCGGGTGTCCAGCTGGTTGATAGCTTCGGTGTGTTGCGCCGTGGTGGCCGTGAGCTGCTGTAGACAGGCACGGATTTCCGCACCTAGTGTACGCTGATCTGCCATGAAGGTGTAGAGCTTAGCTGTAAGTTGCTGTACAGCAGTGGTCAGCGGGCCATTGAGGTCGATGGTGTCACAGCCGGATGGTGATCCCTGGGTTGGTGGCAGTGCAGATGGAAGTGGCTGCGACGATGGGAGAGAGGCGACGGCGGTGGCTGCAGAAGGTAGGGTCGAGCAGGCAATGACCGACGGTCTGACTTCCGTAGGGCCAGCTTTGCACGAAATTGCATGGGGCTTAAGGCACCCTGGTTGCAGTTTCCCCTTGCAGAAAGGGCACACGACCGCCTCCTTGGCTATGTCTTTCCGACACTTAGTGCAGGAATTTGGCCGCTCCATGTCAGGTTAGGCTAGGTGACCGGCGATGACAGGTGGGAACCTTGGCGGCAGCAGCAACGAAGAGGGCGCGTGGGTGAGCTCAAGACGTTTGAAATTACCTCAGACTGACAGAAATTAACCGTCCCAGAAAATGGGGGTTAGAAAATCTGTCAAGATCGCCACAGATAAAGATCGCCTGTTCTCGCCGGCAGAAATATGTGCCGTGAGGATTTATAGGCCAAAATGTGCGCAGGCCGATCGAGAACAAGCTAGTCACCTGAAACAGGCCCCGTGGGGCAGAAGATCGGCAGAAAGAGAGTCGAAAGTTGGAGCTAAGAAAGTGCGTGGAGTCTACTCACGAGAGAGAGATAGAGAGACTGGGAGAAACTGAGCGAGAGGAGAGAGATTGGGAGAGATGTGAGAGATTGAGAGAGATTGGGAGAGATTGGGAGAGATGTGATTTATTGAGAGAGACTGGGAGAAACTGAGCGAGAGGAGAGAGATTGAGAAAAACTGAGCGAGAGGAATGAATGAGAAACAGATATTTTCAATCGTGTTTTTTTATTCAAACCTACATATTAATTATAATTGTTTTTGACTTTCCGCCACCCGCGCCGCCCCCGCTGCGCCTACCACGCTTCCGGCGGGACCGCCCCGCGTTGGTTCCCCAGCGATCTGAAACATGAAAAAGTTGTGTTAAAACTTAACATAAAAGCTGTGTGAATTTATTACTTACTGCGGACGGTCGGCGCTGCGCCTTCTTCAGCGGCAGCGACTTCCCTTTGAAGGGACGCCAACTGCCGCTGAAGATCTTTGATCTGTTGCTCTTTCGACAGCGCCTGCGGTTTTGTCTTTGGCTGCGGCTTTGGCTGCGCTTCCAATTTGAGCTGCTGCAGCCGCAGCTCCAGGCGCCGTTGCTCATTCTGGTTTTCCGCTGCAACAAAAGATATGGGAAAACACGATTAAGATAGGATTAATTGCGGCATATTGAGAGAGAGAGAGAGAGAGAGAGAGAGAGAGAGAGAGAGATTGAGCGAGACTTGGAGAGACTGAGAGAGACTTGGAGGGACTGAGAGAGGTTGAGAGAGCGAGATTGGAAACTTACACCAAGTGGCCGCCTGCCCGCCTCCGCTGGTGCCGCTGGTCGTTGGTTTCACTTCGTCCATATCTACGAAGAGAGAATAATAATATCTTAATTAATATATATTAATTTAACCTATCATAACCTGTATCACTTACCGTAGCTTGCGGCGTTCGTGATGGAAATGAGCCGGTTAAACAAATACCGATCCATCGCGAAATTGGCGGAGGACGATCGACACTTTCAGACATCAGCCTTATTGATTTTCTATAGGCGTAAGGCAGCACGCACACCGAGTGCGAAGCAGTCCGCAATTGAATCGCACCGCTTGATCGCATTGCTGCTGCAGACGGGCGTGCAGGTGCAGCAGCATGCGGCGTGTGATTTCACGGCGATTGACGACGAGCGCGTCTAATGCCAGCCCGTCGCAAAAGAGCCCGATGATGATGATCCCCGAACTAATTGGAGAACTGCTGGCTCTTTCAATATTACGCTTTATAGTAAAAAGAAAGACTAAAACTATTACGAATGACAAAATATAACAATGACAGTATTTATCATGCGTGAAACATTTTATGTCATCATTCGCACTCTCCCATCCAGGGTGCTGCAGAAATATTGTCCCGGCACATTCTGCCCTTGCCGGTTAATGGGGAGACTGTCGGTATCTGGCGCGATTCGGCCAGTTGGCCCCGAGCAGTCACACGACACCGGTGACATCACGGGGCAGGCGAGTCAATTACCGGTAAAATCAATAACTCAAAATGCTATGGTAAAAAGCCGATAGCTCTTACCCGAATCACCCTGTACGTAGATTACACTAAGCATAAGAGTTATTTCAAAAATACCTCTGTATTAAAATATATTATATACAAAATGAGCGAATTTATTTTAAACGAACGCAATAGAGCTATTGTTGAACGCGGCGAGTGGTTAACAGAAGATCATGTAGATTTATTCCATAATTTAATACGCAAGTATTCCGATTTTAAACCACAGTTAACGTATAAAGTTAATTTTCCGGAAACAATTGAACCTGTTGAACGCCATACAAAACATATTCAAATATTGCATAGCAGTTGTGGAGGGGGTCATTGGGTTTGTACTTTTTATGATTGTAAAAGTATAATTGTTTACGATTCTCATGTGGGAAGTCGGGCAGAGAACATAAAAGTGGTAAATGCAGAAATCCGAACTTATTTAGAGAGTCTGTATCCTTTTATGGATTTGGAAAAGAATCCGATTAAATTTCCTAAGGTTCAAGATCAACCGAACGGTAATGATTGCGGTGTTTTCGCCATCGCTTTTGCAACTTCACTGCTATTTGATATTAATCCAGAAAATGTTTTGTATGAACAAAATTTAATAAGATCGCATATAATGAAGATTAATAACACGCAAGTAATAGAGCATTTTCCATGCATCGAAACACAACCACCGTTAAAGCTCATTTCTTTAGAAACTTTGAGAAAACGTCGTGATGTAGCGACACGGCAAAGATTACATCGAAGTACAGAAACTGATGTGATACAGCTACAGCGACAGAAAAAAGATGCCCTCGCTCATAAACGAAAATATGAGGTTTCGAGCGATATAAATTTAAAAAAAAGACGCGAAACATATACGCAAAATATAGAGGAGGAACGCAAAAAGAAACGAGATTTGTACAAGAAAACTCGCCGAAATGACTGTACTAGAAAGCGCGATAGTTATACGGCAAACATAGAAATTGAGCGCAGTAAACGTCGCGATAGGTACGAGAAAGAAGCCGAAAGTGAGCGCATTAGAAAACAGGAGGATTATGCGGCAAACATAGAAATTGAGCGCAGTAAACGTCGCGAGAGGTACGAGAAAGAAGCCGAAAGTGAGCGCATTAGAAAACAGGAGGATTATGCAGACAATTCAGAACGGCGAAATTATTCTGCAAACGAAATACGTGAGAGATATCGCCAGCGTATGTTCACGAAACTTCACCCGGAATTGAAAAGAAAATATAATCGAACATACTTTTTGAAATATAAAGAACGTAAACAGTTAATTGAAAACAGAAATATCTTAAAAGCCATTAAAAAGAAATACGGGAATATACGAAACTGTAAAGGGGGTATTAAACTACAAAAATCGAAGGAAATATACATTCGGCGTATATCTCGAAATATTAATGATTCGTGCCATGTTGCCAGTAGATTAAAAGCAGAAAAAATTTTCAAATGGTGTTTTGTCGCGAGGAAATCATATATTGGCAAGGCTATAAAGATTTTATCTGATATCAAACAAAAGGCTGATGCTGCATTATTGCGTATACATGAATGTGTAGCTTTTAATATAAGTGGTGATGATAGAATTCGCGCCCTTTGTGGCATATCAAAGCATACCCCATCATCGGAAGCATATTATGCAGAAACTGCATACCAATATTGCAAAATTGAGAAAACATTAATAATGAATCAAGAGGGTCAAGCTGTCAATGTTTTGCCCTTGTTAGATAAGAGCGGCCCGAAGGCGTGGAAATGTAATGAGTTGTGTAATCTGCCATCAGATGTTGTAAGCCGATACCATTACTTTTTACAAGTTGTGGCTAATTGTACTGTGAAAAATGTGTTGAATGCACGGTTCATTTCACGTTTGCAAGAATGTTCGAAACAACAAATAACCACCAAACAAGGCCATGCGCACGGTTGTTATATAAATCCAAATTCTTGTCAATCGCATATTATAGTACTGCACTTCTTATCACCGCACTTTCCTTTGGTTAGAAACATACGAAGAAAAATATATAAATTAATAGCTTTTTATAAAATGTTATTTCACTTAGACAAAGCTCTAAACAGTGGTAATATAGAAGCATTACAAGAGATTTCAAAATCAATGCAAAGTAAAGCATGTGCTGTGGAAAGCAACGCAAAGAATATGATGTTAGTTGAGGATCAGCTGATATCTATGCATTGTAATGCGTTTACGGCAATGAAAAAACGATCGCTGGATGTCCCTCGAAGAGCGTGCATTTCTTGCGAAAGAATTTGTCTCGACCGAGATCTTAGGAATGTCCACAATCTCAGAAATGTAGTAATCGGAGAGCATTGGACACGTTTAATGGCACATGTAAAACAAAATGGCACGAAGAATCAAGACATCTGCGAATTTTGTCTTAAAAAGTTGCGCGGGGGTTCTCTGCCACCCACGTGCATTTTCAATAATCTTTTTGTTGAGCCAATACCAGATGTTATAGTCACTTTAAATGAGTATGAGAAAATGCTAATACAAAGAGCAAAAGCATTTCAAGTGGTACAAAAAATGGGTGCCGTATCAAATAAGAAATTGCCGCACAGACAAATGATAAAAAAAATGAAAGGGAGAACGTTTCACCTACCCATGCCGCTACAGGAAACTATTGAAAAGATATGTCCTGCAGACGAACCTATCAATTTGAATCATGAGTTACACATAATTGTTCGGGGAATTCCAACAAAGGCCAACAAAGTTTGGGAAAATTTAGTGGATGTGAAGAAAGTGTATAAAGCATTGCAGTGGGTAAGAAGTAATAATACTCATTATTCAAAAATAAAACTCCCAGGAAGATCAGATTTACTACTACATGAATCATTAGAAAACACTGAATATCAAGTTTTTGAGGATGATAAGGATGACAATGACTCTACTGTTAAAATAAGAAATAAGGAACCAATCATGTCACGCAAAGCGTTACTGACACAAATCACGGATATGGAGATTTATAATCAATACACGATATATTCGATGCATCTATCAAATGCTGAAAATTGAAGATGTTCCATTAGATAATCGTTATAAGTATCTAGATGTTATGTGCTTCCCGGATCTTTATCCTTATGGTATTAATAGACAACGCAAAAATAGGAAAATAAAATTACAAGACTCAGCATTTATTAAATCTCGAGTTACTTCAAAGCATAGTTATTTCAGGTTAAATCAGCAATATCTTTTTTATCTTCTTAATGACACTAATATGCGTCAGCTAAAAAGTGGAATATATTATACAATGATGATAGCTAATGCACGTGAACGGTATACTGCTGGCAGATACTTGAACGAGTTAACGGAAGAGCAAATGGAATCAAATTTAAAAACAATATTTTTAAAACTTCGAAACACGGAAGCCTTTTGGAGTAAACCGAGTAATGATTTGAGATGCATGTCTTTACATTACGGGCCAGCTATATGGTTTTTGACACTAAGTCCAAGTGAATGGAGGTGGTCCGATTTAGGTGAATATCTACGTGAAATGAATCCAAACATGTCGAAAAAGTCTATCAGTGAACTGATTGCTATCGATCCTGTTAGTACTTCCAGATTCATGCACAATAAATTCAAAGCAATGATCGATTTCGTATGTTCATCTGACAATCCGATAGGAGAAGTCATACACTATTTTTGGAGATTGGAATACCAGGGTAGAGGTCTTCAACATTTCCACTTTTTATTTTGGATCAAGGACGCTCCGGTACTGGGTTAGTCGTCAGAGGTGGATGTAGCCCAATTTATTCAAAAATATGTTACTTGTAAAATACCTGATAAAAATCAATCACCTGTGTTGTACGAGACAGTAATTGAAGACCAAATCCATAAGCATAATTCGTATTGTATGCGCACCAAAAAAGCAAAGGACAAAGTTTATAATAAATGTCGATTTGGCTTTCCTCGACCAGTGACCGACGAATTTGTATTAAGAGATGTTGCTACATCTATCGCTGGTAGAAGAAATCTACACAGCCGGAGTAGACTTTACGATCTTCCAAGAGCGGAAACGGAGCGGTATATAAATGATTATAATCCAGCAGTTAAACTCGCATGGCCGGGGAATATGGACATACAGTATATAGGTGAAAAATCGCTATTATTGGACAAATATTGCAACAAATATGCATGTAAATCTGAATCCAGTCATGCTGACTTCAACACCACAGTATAGACATAACCAGTAGGGTCACTCGGCGTCGGCACCTTTGATCTCGGTGAAGCCGAAATTGGCGGCGCTGCGAGCGCTGCGGAGAGCGATGGCCAATGATTTGCAAAGTATCCGCTAGGCACCACTAGTTCGCAAGTCCTGCGAAGCCGTTCCCCCTCGGCCCCGCTTGCTACTTGCCTACGAACCGCGGCCACCACCCCCTCGACCCCGCTCGCCGCTTGCCAACGAGCCATGGCCAGAGCACCCCCTCGACCCCGCTCTCCGCTTGCCCACGAGCCGTGGCTAGAGCAGCCCCTCGACCCCGCAAGCCGCTTGCCAACGAGCCGTGGCCAGAGCACCCCCTTGGCCCCGCTCGCCGCTTGCCCACGAAAACCGATGAAAACCGATACCTGGCAACTCACCCACACTGGATTGATGTGGAATTAATTTACTAATAATACAATCCTTAGCCTTAGTGATGGCGCAGATGATAAAGCCAGCGGATTACCGAGAGTTTTTCGAATCCTCGTTAAATTCCGTTTTCGGATAATTTTCTATCCGATCTATCTATCTATCTATCTTTCGGATAATTTCCTTTCTATTCGTCCTTTCTATCTTTATGCCTTTCTATAGTCTTTGTCTCGGCTAGCTTCTTTTGCGATGAGAAATGCAACAGCATATACAACAGGGAGGATATTGTTTTTTTAGTATTGTGGTATACATTACGAGGGGATTTCCCTCCGGCCGTCCGTGAATTAGCCGCTCGGAAATCCTGCCTGCATAATAGCCGGCCGGGCTATCGGCCGCTGGTCCTCGACTCCCTGAAAACGCGAATCGGGCGCCAGGTTCCGCGGACGGAACCGAATTTCTATGTTCGCGCGTGGGGAAAGCTGGTATCGAGGTCAGCTGGCTCGTCCGCCGGTACTCCTCGTGGTGGATCCTCCCGGCTAGCTTAGAGAGGGGTTCCTGTCGGGGAAGAAGGAGAGGCGAATCGACAACCCACACGGTTGGGTAACAATGATCGTTTATTGCACGGTTGTTGATGCAGTTCACGGGCCCTCGCTTGGGCAGGCCGTCGCTCGGCCGATCACAAAATAGCCGGACCTACGAGTGGCCCGGCACCTCGGCGTTCCCGCCGCCGCTTACAATCTAAACCTTAATTCTACGTGAGATGAATTGCGATCGCGGATGATTCTAAGAGCTACGACGCTCCGGCAAAGATTCCGTATTCGCACGATAACCAGCTGTTCGTTCGGTTACAAAGAAAGGCCCCGATGCCTCGCACGTGGGTGTGATTCACGTTCGAACGGTCTTCGCCACAATGGCGGGCGTACGTCCGTTTCTCGGCCGAAACCTTAAGATCTAATTACGCTATTTGACTCTGGGTGACTAGAAGAGTCACCTCAAGGGACACCGGGCTGGCCCGCGGGCTGCCTATCGCTGCTTAGGACAAGGAGAGCCTACGGCCGGCACCGAAACTCGCACGGGAAGCACAATGAACAAAGAACAAAGGGGCGCGCGGGGCTTACCGGTCGTTCGCTGCTTCGCCTGTCTCGTCTCTCTCGGAGATCCTTGCAGCCTCCGGTATTCGGAACTCGTCCGTGAAATTGCTAGCCACAATCCAGTGGTCTCAGTTCGCTCGCTCGTTCGTCAAGATCTGCTATTCGCTCGAGTCGCCTGGATGTCGCACGTCCGCTCGGAATTCGCGTCACCACAAGAGTGGCGAGTTCCTACGCGTTCCCTAATTCCTAGCCCCGCGCGCGCCCCGCGCCCCTCCCGCTAGTCCTTCAGCGCCGCGCCGTGTCAAGGGGGTTGCCGGGTAACTTAGCGCGCCTAAGTCCCTCGGCCTGGGCCTCTACCACTGTCGGTAGGGCAGGAGTCGCTGGTACATTTGCCGATCTTCGTTCGCCGAAGCCGGCCTTCTCCCAGGCTGCATCGCGGCTTTTGTCGTCTCGCTGTCGCAGGGGATGAGCGCCTCCGCTGGACTTCGACCTTTCCCTCCGCAGCTTCCATCGGCTCTGTCGCTCCTTATGCCAACGGAACATACTCCTTGACCCCTTGGTGCCACCTCGTCTCGTTCTAGCTGTCGAGGACTCGTTGCCCGAAGGCGAGTTAGTCTACGCGCTTCGATCTAGGAGGTGCCCCTTGGAGTGACGGCTGTTCGAGCCGGCGGACGTGCGTAGCGAGCGCGTGCACGTGCGAGCGACGAGCGATTCTTGTAGCGGGACGACTCTGCCCCGTCACAACATACCTTTTGCTTTTCTAACAACTTTATATAGTTATGTCGACTAGAGATATAATTCTGATGCAAATCTTTTCTATATCATACGCAATGAATTTAACACGCGCAGGCATCTTTCGAAATTCTGTTATCTAGGATTACGGAACCCAGCAAAATATCTATCTTGCGTGTGTCGCGAATACACAATAATGTGGATACTATACTGCTATAGACGATAACAATTGAAAATGATGCGCTAATTTTCCAGCAAGACTCTAGATGAATGTTCTGTTCCTATACAACTAACATTGGAGTTTAGCTACCATTATCGCCGCACTTGGGCATAGATGACGGATATTTGGGATTCTGGAGGCTGGTTGTTGGTCGATACAACGAAACCAAGAAAGTTTTAAATTAAAGGCTTTTTTTATTTGTTTCTCTTTTCTCTACTCTGCTCCTTCTTTGCCTCCTTCTTCCCCACCGCCCTCATGCCTCGCCTCTCCAGGAAGCCATTAACTTCGTACCAGTACTGTAATTCAAGGTATAAATAAATAAATATATATATATACAAGTGCAACAAGCTGTATGGATATATTCAATAAATTAAGGGGTTACATCTAGCGAGACGCCCAAAAAGTTGCGCAAAATGTGTACCCTTTTTTACTCAAGCTACATACGATATCAATACTGAATTTACTCCTACGAATGAGTATACATTAATTTGCCACTTAACATCAATTTTTCTTATGATGTATAATTGAAGAAAAGAGCTAATATACGCGCTGATTTCAAGTACGGGTTTTATAAAAGCATTTTGCAGTGGACACTGTCCCTATGAAACGACTTATAAAAAAACAGAGGCTTTCGAAACTAATTACATTGGCAACGTGAATAATATTTCCGATATCACAAGGAAAATGTCAGATTAAATTCTTCAGACTAATCTTTTCGAAATGGCAAATAACGATTTTCTCACATTTCATTACTAAATGTAACTCCTTAGCATAACACGTGGCGTACTTACTGGTTCAGTTCTGGTCGTATGCTCGGCCAAAACCTCCCGCTTCACCGCCTTGATAAAGTCGGCCGTAGCTTTCTCTAACTGGAAAAAAGTAACTCAATTAAAAAGTTGCAAAGGACTCTCCCGTCCGATCAATCATTCATTTTCGATACACAGCCAAATATTATTGAATTTTCGACACATCGCATCACCCAGGCACTGACGAACGAATTTTGGAATGGTTTTATACTTATTCCTACAGTAACAACTAGCAACCATTAAGGGGATGTAGTATAGTTACACTGTTAAGTTTCCCTTTGATCGATTGGGATGCAACTAATCCAGTTACTCTATGAAAAGGCAATTCTTCCACGGCGTACGCATACGCGTATCCAAAACTGTAGTTTTAAATGTAACATATATCGAACCGTCTCTATGACATCAAACTGCCACACCACTTGTATAGTCGCCACGTTGATAAAAAAAAAGACCAAGAAATAATTTTCGTTGTACATTTTGAAAAACCATCGAACCACGCCGAATGTAGAAAAGAAGCAGATTGTACCTATTCTCACTTTCAAATGCATGCAAAAGACATCCAAATATTCTCACGAAGTGTAAATTGCACAAGAGTGACTATATAAAAATCTCCCTCCCTGTTTCGGCGGAAATTGTCCCTCCCCCACCGATGTGGCTGTTGGAAAGGCCCTTGAAATTAACAGTTTGATCCAACTTACAGGGGTCTCGAGCATCTTGATCCTCTTGGCCGGTGGCTGGGAGGTGCTGGCCACGGCATCGGCTGATGGGCCGATGGCCCTCTTTACGGCCGCCATGACGGTAGCTCTCAACTGCAAGAATAATTGCATTCCATGTAAAATAGCTATTTCGATACAAATTTTTGCACTGTTTACGAATCAATGGTGCAATGGATATGACACAAGATTTTGAACTTACTGTATCCGATCACGGTTCTCGAAGAGGTTGCGCCGGCACTGTTCCTCGAACCTGCTGCAGTTGCTGGTGTTGCTGCAGGTGCTGTTGTTGTTGTTGTTGCTGTTGTTGCTGTTTTTGCTGTTGTTGCTGTTGCTGCAGTTGCTGCTGCAGCTGCTGCAGCTGCTGTGCCATTTGGTAGTACTGAAACAGGATTGCAATAGAGTTTGAAGCGTTACGAGTTTACAAATTTTACGAATTCCGGCGTTTGAAACATCCAGTTTTATTAAACTTACCGTAGGCAGTATAAGCGGCGGTTGAGCCGGTACCAGAATTTGCATCGGCTGCTGCTGTTGCTGCTGCAGCGGCTGTTGTTGCTGCAGTGGCTGTTGATGCTGCAGTGGCTGCAGTGGCTGCTGCTGCTGTTGCAGCTGTTGCAGCGGTTGTTGCTGCAGCGGCTGTTGTTGCTGCAGTGGTTGCTGCTGCTGTTGCAGCGGTTGTTGCTGCAGCGGCTGTTGCTGCAGCGGCTGTTGCTGCAGCGGTTGTTGCTGCAGCGGCTGTTCTTGCTGCTGTTGCAGCGGTTGTTGTTGCAGTGGCTGCTGCTGCTGCTGCTGCTGCTGCTGCTGCTGCTGTTGCAGCGGTTGTTGCTGCAGCGGCTGCTGCTGCGCCGGCACCACATTTTGCAGTGGCTGCTGTTCTGGATTCATTCTGCACAAAATAGAATTCAGATATGAGTTACACGATACAAGAATATCATACACTAATTCATAAAATTAGCGGGTCCCTTTATTTTGTTTGCATACTATGAATCACAAGTTACAAAAATGAAGACTACCGAATTAATCGTTTAAAGCAAATGTATCCACTCTGTGCTCACACACTAGAATCACAGCCGCATCATAAGATTTCAAAATTGTACCTACCTCTTTCTCAACGTAGTACACGTGCACACTGCGTAACCAAGAAAACACTTCGGCGACCAAATCCGAACTAACCCTCCGATCCTGCGGCCCGGACTTTTATGCCCTTAGGCCCTAAAGAGTCCCCCACCAGGCCGCAAAATGTACAGTCGGGGAAAATTCGTCCCTAAAGCACCAAATCCACGCCGCGAAGTTTTCATTTCGTTTCCTATATCCGTGACGATTTTTGATCACTGTGATTCGTGCCAGGCTTCGGTGAGATAAGCCGGTGAGAATGCCGAAGAACATTGAGAGTCAAGACTTACTTATCGAAAAGTATAGAAAAACTCAAGCGACCAACCGAGAACGCTGCACAACGTTGCCATGATATGCGCAACACGACATATAAGTGCCGTCGCTTGTAATCTTGGAAAAGCATTGTTTTGCTGGTTGAATCTTTCTCTATGTTTCCATGCAACTTTCAGATGCTGAAATGGCAGGAGGATGCCAGATTATCGTATAAGATTACAGCGTTAATGGGACTACAATGCCAACGCACGTGCCAACACGGATTGACACATAAAAGCTTCGTCGCTACACAGCTGTTCTATTAATCTTCCCTTGCGCGGCGATCAATTTCTTTTACGTTTGTGCTCGCTTGACAAGTGCGGACACGAGACAAGGGAGAAAGAACGTTCGGTTGTCGCAATGAGATGTCAGGTGGTAACCGTATGGTATCTTGTAGCGCTGCCGAGCTTGAAATTTTCAAGTAGGCACCAAGAAAATTGAGAGGAATTTAGAAAACGCGGACATAACTAATCTGGCCGGGAAACATGGTTGGGGGTTGGGAGGCGGTGGAACGCCTGGAGAAAGCAACACATGTTCATTTTCATCGCGTTTCTATCCTTTTTCTAGAAATCGTCGAGGTACGTTTGGCGCCATAAACATAAGAATGGCAGGTCTTTTTTTTTTTTTTTTTTATATATATTTAACGTCCGCTTCCGTCCTCCATTCGGAGATCAATTGGACGGGGGCCGTCGTCCTGGCTTTGGCGCCTGGACGCCCAGCCTTACGCTAACTTATTCTACCCAACACCAAGTTGTGGTTCCGAACCACCGAGGGCCAGCGTAGCAATCTTGTGATTATCATTTAAGAGTAAAATTCTGATTGGTGACGGCTGGGCTCGAACCCACGACCCGCACATTGCGAGTCGAGTACTCTAACCACTCTGCCACTATGGACCCAAGAATGGCAGGTCAAGCCGGCGAAGGTGTCCCCATGAAGCCGTTAGATTACTCGGACCGAGGCAGTGACTTTTCACCAGGTCGTTGAGGCCATAGATCAGCCGTACCCAGAAAAAATTGAATTTCTTTGAAATACGGCACTCTTCACGTTCATTTTGAATCGTCCATACACCTCGATGTTCAACAGAAATCCGACATTCGTCATAATACAAGTACAACGCTGCATGACTTTCTCGGGCGTTTTCACGTCTTCGCAGCGACCACACTTGTCAAGCGAGCGCGAGCATGACAGAAATTAACCCGTGCCTGCACGAAGATGTATAAAGCAAAGCGTTATCCGAATTTCGGGCCGAATTCGATGTATGTGATAAACCGCCTGCTTCAAGAGCGTACTCCCCGCTGGTCTTGTTAATCGCCTTACAGTTTTACAATATTATCTCCCTCTGACAGCCTCAGTTGGTCGTGCACCTCGATCTCTGATCATGGTGCATACATAGCAATCAGCACTTGCTGCCGAATACAGTGTTTCGCAGGGCAGCGGTGTTACTTGTAAGCGGCAAATCCTGCGAAAATCGAACATCAAGCAGTTCATTTCAGGCAGCAGAAGAATGAAGCCCATTGTACGTGCATTGGGCCGTAGAATCTCGTTAAATTATGCAGGCGCGAGCCCGCCTGTGACCAACTTGCGATACGTCGCCCGTTGGATTTTCTTTCTGGAAGTGTTTTATGACTTTCAGCTGGCTTCCCAGCCGTCCTTCGCACCACGTTTCGTCCACCCTTGCTTGCACGCCGAAGCAGGGTGTTTTGCCCTGAGCGCCGCACCGCGCCGAGGGCTGCTTGTCGAAATCATCTTGTCTATCACATCTGAATGAATAAGTCCAGTTTCGCAATTTATTGCATGGACAGTAACCGACCAAGTCGCTTGTGGGTATCTAGCAGTATGTACATCGTTCGCCAAGGAAATGTCGTTACTGCATAATATGCAGAAGAACGACTAATCATTGATATGTAAAATACGATTCCGATACTTGACGCGACGATTTCGTCCACATAGAGAAAAGTAGTTGCTGTTTTA
Organism: Crossocerus cetratus; assembly: GCA_963675795.1. NCBI lineage: Eukaryota > Metazoa > Arthropoda > Insecta > Hymenoptera > Crabronidae > Crossocerus > Crossocerus cetratus. The sequence continues at coordinate 2,630,547 of CAVMBF010000001.1, forward strand.
CACACGTTCCATGGTGGAAATCGTTTTCTACAAAACTGCGATGATTGGTCTCCACCCAATCAGAACCATCGCACGATGGCGATCGTACTATCGTTTCCCGCTAGCAAAACACCTAATCATCAACGAAGATTACATTTACAGATGCCCACCTAGCGGTCCCGTTCAAGTACGAGTTCTGTACATAATATAGCATTTACCTTCGCCACCCCCTCGGTCCCAACTTTCCTGGCGAACCCCGTCATAAATATGTCCGATGCCGAATGTTGAGCGGTGCAAGGGTCGAGACTCTCGTGCATTCCGCTAAATACCATCGATATCGAGTGGGCGGCGATCACATTCTGAAATTCTCAGCCAAAATGACACAGTGAAAAGTAGCGTTCTCAACCGACTTGCAATTACCACTTGTGCAATAATGCGAGTATTTCCTGGAAAAATCTGTACTTGACTGAGTCGGGGCAATATTCTCATTATCATAGCACGCGACCGTCTCCGTTTCTCTCCTTGCGCTCGCGAACCTGGCTCTTTGTTCCTGGTGCGAGCACCGTTTCGGCTGTCATATGTCTCGTGGAAAATGTGCGCGGCGATATCCACTTGACCGAGCCACAGAGTGCCTTTGTCGGGTCAGATGCAGATGAATCTGCAGCCGCGACACATCTCGCCTGAGTGAAGCAGTGCCTTAGCGATTCGTGCTGTGCTTTCCAAGGAAGAGTTCTTTCTGTGAAGGTTGTTACGTCTCCTCAAGGTGCACTATGAGCTTTGGTGGTAATGTCTGCGCGGTACTTCATTGTAACCGCACTTATGGATGTCCGGGAAGTGTCAGCTTGTTCCGGTTCCCGAACGATGGGGACAGGTATGTACAAATGCATGTTTATTACCATACTATTGATAGCACATACGCTGGTGTCGTTGAGAAAGCTGTCGTAGCTACTTTAAAAAATGCCAGCAGTCCTGCATTGCCCTTTTGACTTGCACGTGTCACTCGTTTACGCGTTTGCTGTCGACATTCGGCCGCACGCGCCTCTGCCCATTGTGTTCCTTTGTATGCTCGATTGCCCGTGTCTGTACTGCAGGTATTATGTTCAAATTTAAGAACTGTTTGTCTATAGTCCCTCACAATAGATTTCTGTCATGATTGTTGTCTCGATGTAGCTTTTGCGATGGAATGCCCCGCAATCACGTGCCACTAGCGTCGGTTGTTGTAAAATGGCTTGCCGTGCTGCAATGTAGCAATAGTGCAAGTGTCGCCCAACTTGCATACATTGTATCTCCAGTTGCACACTATGCATATGCCAATTGTGATCTGTGCTCGGTAACTTTGGGAAGAATCAGCCTGCTTCAGGCTATTTTTCTTGTACTGATACAGCTAATTTGTAAAATCGTAGAATCTCAATCAATCTTTAATTCGCATCGGGTACCCCGCGACTTACTAAAATCTTGTTGAAAGAAAACTTAAAACGAACATCAGTCCTTCCTCAATAATCAGTTAATGCGCCAACCCGATCCGGATTTAAATTACCGAGATATTTCTTGACAATCATAGCGCAGCGACGGGCCTTACGGCTCGTCGCCGGGGTGACTTCGACCGCACTTGTTGCAGCACCGACCCCATACCTGCTACCCACCGCACCGTATGCGCCGCGTAACCCGGTATAATATGGGCCAATTCACGCTTTCTTTGAAACATTCTAGCGCCATAATAAAAAGAGATATTAAGAATCGGAAAACGACATACTGTCCAAAAAGGACCAAACGTAGGAATAGCTGTAAGGATGAAGAGGACAGAATGCATGTGCGAATGAGTGAGAGCGAGTGTGCGTGAGTATGAGCGGGAAAGAAAGTGTTGCCGGGAGATAAGGCCCCAGCCGAACCCAGCCACGACGCAGCGAATTTCGGGGAAGACAAGGGGATGTATGTGTGTGAGCATGGACGCGGCGGAGAAAGAGCGGATGGAAGAGTGTGCGTAGAAGAAAGGGGTGACTTGGACGATTGCTCGAAGGAGACGGACTGTTTTGACTACGAGCTGTTTTCATCCTTTGTACCCAATTTAAATAAAAAACACAATTACAAATACCGATTTAAGAAATAAGCCACACAAATATTCATGAAATAATTATATTAATGAAGCAAGGGTTGTTTGAATAATAAATAATTTAGAATAATTTCAATAATGTAGAATAACATTTATCAAAGAAACCCCGATTTGGAGGAATCCTCTTCCGACTCCCTTGATTTCGTTTTGGTTGACGGATTGCTCAGGAAGGGGTAGGGGAATAATAATGCCGGTTAATTGATGTTGGAAATGTTCACACCTTATTGGCCTCTACCCGTCGGTCTATCCTATTTTGGAATGGCGCTCACCTCACGGTCTGCGCGCTATCCCTATCCCTATCTTTCTCTCACTCGCACTCTCTCTCTCTCTCTCTCTCTCTCTCTGTCTCTCTCTGGACCCCTGAACCCTAGTTGTCACGGGTTCGGCACGAGGCTCTCGTCCACCCGAGGTATTATCATTTTATAACTCGGATAATTCGGGGAACACCGTGTGGCAGTAAGCAGGTATGAGTGAGTGTCGGTAGTGAAAGATATATTTTAGTTTTGCAGGGCCAGGCAATGGGCAATCGCGTGCAATCGCCTCGAAAAGTACGAAAGCGTGCTTCGCCAAGGCAAAGTATTTCAACGGCTGAACTATCGGGTGTGCAATAGACATTTCACACCCGAAAGCTTTTGCAATGCCGAGGGCAAGAAGAAGCGATTGCGAATAGGCGCGATGCCGACGCTCCATCTGGGTGGACAAAATGCGGTTGTCCGTGAAGACAAGAAAACCCCGACAACCCTCCCCATGAAATACCGGTCGACGAACCTGCTGCTGCTAATGCAGTTATTGCTAATGCTGCGGAGCAACAGCACGTGGACCCGAGGGAGGGGCAAATGGAACCGATGGAATTGGTACCAGGTATGTCTCTATAATTGGAGCATCGTAGTGTTGGTCAGAAAGAAGCTGGAAATTAATATCTTTTGTTGTGATATCAATGTAATTTCGTCCATTTCTTTTTAATGTTAAAATCACTATTTCCTGCACCCAAGTCGAAAAAATATGACCCATATTTCATAACTGGTCATTCGACCAGTAACGGAAGGAATGTGTATGCATAAAATGATCGTATGATTAGTTTTAAAAGCGCAGTCCACTATGCTGACCTTGAAGCATACTTTCCGCAAGCTAGTGAGCTTGTGCAGTGAGACCTAAACTAAAGTAGTATGCATTTTTTACAGTTCCAGGTCCGCTCGACGACGGTCTTCCCGGAGCAAGGGAGGAGTGTCGCCGTTGTGACGAGGTACTTCGCGGACGCGACGAAGATCGCGAGATGTACCTTCGTCAGATGCAAGCCCTCATACGCCACAATCGCGAGTTGGAGGAGCGCAATCGTCAAAATCGACTGAAGGTCAAACGGCTGCAACAGGTGGCCAGACGAAGCGCGGCTGACACGGAGCGATTGAAGAAGTCGAACCGCCGACTTAGGGGCAAGGGCTGGTGCGAGATGAAGTGCGTGTCACCTGCGGTGAAGCAGTTCATACACGAGCAGCTTCGCTTGGCGACGACGCATCCTCAAGGTAGGCGTTTTAGTCTTGCCCATAAGAGGTTGTGACGGGGCAGAGTTGTCCCGCCACAAGAATCGCTCGTCGCTCGCACGTGCACGCGCTCGCTACGCACGTCCGCCGGCTCGAACAGCCGTCACTCCAAGGGGCACCTCCTAGATCGAAGCGCGTAGACTAACTCGCCTTCGGGCAACGAGTCCTCGACAGCTAGAACGAGACGAGGTGGCACCAAGGGGTCAAGGAGTATGTTCCATTGGCATAAGGAGCGACAGGGCCGATGGAAGCTGCGGAGGGAAAGGTCGAAGTCCAGCGGAGGTGCTCATCCCCTGCGACAGCGAGACGACAAAAGCCGCGATGCAGCCTGGGAGAAGGCCGGCTTCGGCGAACGAAGATCGGCAAATGTACCAGCGACTCCTGCCCTACCGACCGCGGTAGAGGCCCAGGCCGAGGGACTTAGGCGCGCTAAGTTACCCGGCAACGCCTTGACACGGCGCGGCGCTGAAGGACTAGCGGGAAGGACCCCGCGGGGCGCGCGCGGGGCTAGGAATTAGGGAACGCGTAGGAACTCGCCACTCTTGTGGTGACGCGACTTTCGAGCGGACGTGCGACACTCAGGCAACCAGTGTGACTGAATTTCCAACCGAACGAGTGAGCGAGCCGAGCCCGACAAAACTCAGACGAGCGATTTCCCGGACGACTTTCCGAGTATCCCGGAGGCGTCGAGAATCTCGGAGAAAGGCGAGAAGCAGCGAACGACCGGTAAGCCCCGCGCGTCCCTTTGTTCTTTGTTCTTTGTACTTCCCGTGCGAGTCTCGGTGCCGGCCGTAGGCTCTCCTTGTTCGAAGCAGCGATAGGCAGCCCGCGGGCCAGCCCGGTGTCCCTTGAGGTGACTCTTCTAGTCACCCAGAGTCAAATAGCGTAATTTGATCTTAAGGTTTCGGCCGAGAAACGGACGTACGCCGCCATTGTGGCGAAGCCCGTTCGAACGTGAATCACACCCACGTGCGAAGCATCGGGGCCTTTCTTTGTAACTGACGAACAGCTGGTTATCGTGCGAATACGGAATCTTTGCCGGAGCGTCGTAGCTCTTAGAATCATCCGCGATCGCAATTCATCTCACGTAGAATTAAGGTTTAGATTGTAAGCGGCGGCGGGAACGCCGAGGTGCCGGACCACTCGTAGGTCCGGCTATTTTGTGATCGGCCGAGCGACGGCCTGCCCAAGCGAGGGCCCGTGAACTGCATCAACAACCGTGCAATAAACGACCTTTGTTACCCAACCGTGTGGGTTGTCGATTCGCCTCTCCTTCTTCCCCGACAGGAACCCCTCTCTAAGCTAGCCGGGAGGATCCACCACGAGGAGTACCGGCGGACGAGCCAGCTGCCCTCGATACCAGCTTTCCCCACGCGCGAACATAGAAATTCGGTTCCGTCCGCGGAACCTGGCTCCCGATTCGCGTTTTCAGGAAGTCGAGGACCAGCGGCCGATAGCCAGGCCAGCTATTATGCAGGCAGGATTTGTGAGCGGCTAATTCACGGACGGCCGAAGGGAATTCCCCTCATAAGGTTTTCTTCGCAACTGTATAACTGTAGTCCGAAGGCCTATCGGTTCGTCGCATCTAAGTTTATTATGCCTAGCAAAGCCACTCTGTCGCGATCAACTAGGCATTTGAACTTTCGTCCGAGTCTCGACGAAGAAAGTTTAGAGCTCCTACGAAAAAGTGTCGAACAGAAGGAACGCTTAGATACATTTTGTACGCTTTCCTTCGACGAAATGGCGCTAAGGCCTCACTTACGGTACAACGTTGCCGCCGATAATGTTTCGGGATTCGAAGAACTGGGCGACGGAATACGGAACAATAAACCCGCGACAATGGCTTTTGTGGCAATGGCTAGGGGCTTATATCGGAACTGGAAACAACCGATAGCCTACGTATTGGCCAACAAAGCGACTCGCGCGTCAACCATTGAACGGCATCTTAAACAATGCATCGAAAAGCTCGACGATATCGGTTTGCACGTGTGCGCGTTGATTTCAGATATGGGCGCAGGGAACAGAAAATATGCGAGAAATCTCGGTATCACCGAGTCGACGCCGTACTTCGAGATGTGCGGTCGTCGAATCGTGTATATGTACGATTGCCCTCACTTACTCAAGGCTTTGTGGAACCAGATGATCACTCGTGCATTTCGTTGTCCAACAACAAAAGCCACGACATCATGGGAACACATGGTGACCACGCAAGTCTTGGACGAACAGAGGCACAATCGCCTAGCCCCGAAATTAACGCCCGCACACATCCATCCTCAAGCACAGGAAAAGATGAAGGTGCGTCTCGCGGCGCAGGCTCTAAGCGCTACTTCCGCGGCTGCCATTGCTCTACAGATTAGCAACGGAGATCTGCCGGCAGCAGCATTCGAAACGTCGAGGGTCATCGAAATGATTGACAAACTCTTCGACCTTTTTAATTCGTCGCGTATACATGCTAAGAAGCCGTTCAATCGGAAATTCCAGGGCACCGAAGAGCAATTAGAATTGCTTACCACGGCTAGAAAATATTTCAAAAGCGTGGAGGTTATCGACAGTACTGGCAATAAGGTGAATAATAAGCTAAATGTGCTGAAATGCTGGACGATTAGCTGTAGCGCCTTGCCTGAACTGTGGAAAATCGTTAAAGCATTCGGATTCACATACTTGCTCACTCGGCGCGCCAACCAAGACGGTCTGGAAAATTATTTTGGCGGGATACGCAATCAAGGGGGTAACTGCCAGAATCCCACGCCCATTCAATTTAAGAGTGCCTATAAAAAAACGTATATAACGGCTGTCTTGCACGCTGAAAGTGCAAACTGCGAGGACGATGGGGCACAATTGCTTGCCGGCGGCGGCGGGTTACCTCCGACTACCGCTTCTCGTCGTACTTTCACGTCAGGACGCGGTAGGAGCGGTACTGCTCGTGCATCGAGTTCCGCAATGGGACAAAGCACGAGTGGTGCTGCTCGAATTTGGACTCCCGGGTCAACAGCAAGTACGCATGGTACTACTCGAGCGTCGAGTTCCGCAATGGGACCAAGCACGGCAGCTGCTGCTCGATCTTTTACTTCCAAGTCAGTACCAAGTACGAGTGGTACTACTCGAGCGTCGAGTTCCCCAATGGGACAAAGCACGAGCGGTGCTGTTCGTGCTGTTACAACAGGCATGAAAATACCCAACGATTACAAAGACCATACAGTCGTGGAGAAAAATGTTCTCCGATATATTTCTGGGTATTTGATGCGAAAGTGTTTGCGCGTGCATTCCTGTACAGCGTGCAAGGCATACGCAAAAGCGCATGAAGAATTACTAGATGACACGGCTCTTTGGACTAATTTCAAGGAGTACGAAGTTACTGGGAATAGTCTGTACAACCCGCACAATAACTTCGTTATTTTCATTTGCAAATTGGATAGAATTTTCCATGCAAATTTTAAGTCCATTGCACATGGGCAGCAAGTTGCGGGCAAACTTGTGCAAGCATTCCTTACCGTACCATTTGAGCCTCCCTGTCCAGATTTTCCTGTAGAATTTCTGCTCGGCTTGTACGCTCGGGTACAGATTTACTATGCGCTGAAATTTATAAACAGTAAATTCAATGCCAGAGATGCTAATGGGCGCAGGAATAGAAACATTATTTGGCGCTATGGGTAAAGCCATTGAGTCACAGTTGTGCAAGCTCGAGTATGTGCAAGTTCCTGCTGAATAGTGACAAGTCTATTGTTATTTGTGGGATTGTGCACACTGCAATGTGTGCAGACGCAAGAGCTTTTTCTCAACGACGGCGAGCAATAGCCCAATTAGAATGATTCTTTTGATTCTCATTCCTTTTTTCGCCCTTCTCCAGCATGCGCATACTACGCATATTTGTGGATTGTTGAAAGCTGGGCGCATCGCATTTCCAGGGTGCTGTTCCCTCTGGTACGTGGTTTATTATCATGCTATGCTTAAATCCCACAGCAACTTCGACGTGTTGACAACGGGGCCGTGCCAAAGCGCAAACTGGCCTAGATTGATTGCGATTGGGATTTCGTGTAAATTCGAGAGAAACTCTATCGCAATCGGTCCCGGCCACCACGCAAGCAGCGGGACGAGGAACAGCGGGATGAGGAACAGATCAGAAAGTTATTACTGCGTACTATAAATGAATGAAATTAATATAGAATATTCTTCGAATCATGAACTAACATACATATATATGTTTTACGCATGAATTAAAATCTGTGGCCAGGCTTTAAAAAATTGCTGAAATTTGTTCTCTAGTTTTGCGCTCCAAGCGTACTACCGCCTTAATGAAAACACACATACTTGTAGGAATTTCATTTTTGTAAATTATAGTATTTTTTAAATTTTTGGGCTGGAAATAGGTTTTTTACATCTTTTGCCAATTAAGAATTTATTTGCATTGGCATGTTTGACCTAAATCGTAATGTTTCATACTTTGTAATTTATAAACAAATTCAATTTCATCCGAACGGGAATTCCGGCCTATATTATTATTTCACAATGACAATAACATATTACAATTTCATGCTAAACGGAGGACATGGTGCTAGAAAGTGATAGATTTCATGTGGGGCGACTTGGATCCTATAACTCGGCTCGGCTCCTTCGGCTCGGCTCCCTCGGCGCCGCTCTACGAGCCATGGCCAGACCAGCCCCTCGACCCCGCTCGCCGCTTGCCTACGAACCGTGGCCAGAGCACCCCCTCGGCCCCGCTCGCCGCTTGCCTACGAGCCGCGGCTAGAGCAGCTCCTCGACCCCGCAAGCCGCTTGCCCACGAGCCGTGGATAGAGCAGCCCCTCGGCCCCGCTCGCCGCTTGACTACGAGCCGTGGCTAGAGCAGCCCCTCGACCCCGCAAGCCGCTTGCCTACGAGCCGTGGCCAACTGAAACAAGATCGTCATGCCCCTGGTGGCTGGCCAGAGAAACGATGGCCATCCTAATCTGATCGTGGCTTCACGAAATCGGCCGAGTGACCCTACTGGTTATGTCTATACTGTGTTCAACACTATTCAGAATAATAAAACGCTATCGGCGAAGCTTTGGAATTTTGGAATGCGTTGTCTGAATAATAGAGAATGTGGGGCACTTGAAGCCGCGGATACCTTGCTGGGTGTACCTTTGTACGGTACAGATAAAGATACATTAGTTAGACGGGTGGACGTCAACGAAATTAGAAGAAGAAAAGTGAAATCATTTCAAGAAATTAAAGCGCTTGACCCACACTCCGAAAACATTTACTGTCCATCAATGATTGATACTTATTATCCAAATAGACCCATGAATTTGGACACAGTAAATTTATATGAATTTGCTAAATGGTATGATATTATAAAATACAAACCGAAATTTGTTAAAAAAGATGAATTCTATGAACTAGGTGGTGGTTCTTATATAAAAAAACGGACTAAACCTTATTTGATTAATCATTATCAATATAACGTCCGGACTAAACCAGAAGCGTACTTTTATGCTTTGTTACTGCTGTTCAAACCATGGAGAGATTTGACGGGCTTGAAGAGTGGATATGATACGTATGCCGAAGCCTTTCATAGTGCCCATTCTGAGCTAACAGAGGCTGTTAAATATCATGATAGATTGCACGAAATTCAAAATGTTGTTGATCTCGCAAAAGAATTGATTGACAAGCGAACACGTGAAATGGAAAATGTAAAAAGCGACCAATCAGTTGCAGGTGAAATGGACTGTCGACCCATCGAAGCGCAAGGTGCTATGAAAGACTTAGATGATTTTGGAGATAAGCTAAATTATACTGTTGATATTTCACAAATGATAGCGCGATTAAACACGGAACAAAAAAGAATATTCGATTCAGTAAAACAAGCAGTTCATGATGATGACAGAATTGTACGATTATTTGTTAGCGGTGAAGGTGGTACAGGAAAAAGCTTTCTGATTAAAACCATTAAATGTTGGATTAAACAATATTGCGGAAAGAATACAGCAATATCCGCTCCAACGGGTATAGCGGCATTCAATATCGATGGCCTAACAATTCATAGACTCTTTCAATTACCAATCGCACATGGCAGTACGGCAAAGTATGTACCACTGTCAGATATGGTTTTAAACACTTTGAGAGTCCCTGAAAAATGTTGCCCTTTTTATAATAGATGAAGTCTATCGCTCATGTCTGAGGGTCATGAGAAAGATACCAAAAACCTGTAAAGCACAAAAGGAATGTAGAAATTAAAATATAAGTAATTGAAAAAGATAAAGATATCACGGAAGAAAATGAAGTCTTCAGGCAAGGATGTATCCAGTTAGCTCTCATTTGTAACCTTAAAACTTTACGTCTATGTATACTTAATGTACTTAATCAGGAGACTCGGTAGAGTCTCGCGCCAAGTAGAAGTTCCCTCTCCATATATATATGACACTCCGGCGCGCGACAGCCGAGGCTATATTATCCCGAACACTAGCTGTTATCCTTAGTTACCAAACTTTCACCTCGATTTATGCGAAAGTTAGAGCCCCAAGAATTTATTTCAGAATTTTGTATTTCATCGTTGATTTTTCTGAATCCAATGAGCCAAGAATCATGTGAATCGGTCCAGTCGTTCCGGAGATATGAATTTCCTCTTTTATTTTTCTCGTGGTAAAGGCAAAACGGGTTAAGAGTTTCATCGTCCGGATTAATACAATTCCTAAAAATGTTACTCTCACGTGTTTCACGCGAGAGGGCACCACTGCGAAGTGCTGCAGAGCGCTGTGCAGATAACATGGTTTTATACCGACACATTGGTTATGCCATGACTGGTGATGTGTCAAAACAATGATGACGGTTATATGAATGTGGTACAGTCCGATTGTATTTTTCTTCAAAATATGAACAACAAAAAAGGCGTGAAATCCCCCAAAATACATTAAAATGTAAATAAAAGCGCCAAGTAGTTTAATGATCCAAAAATGGAATAGATATCACACAAGAAAGCCAAGTTTTCAATCAAAGATACCACACGTTAATTAATTAATTAACTTGCATCTCATGCTTTAAAACTTGGCATGTGCAAATTTGTGTCAAGGTAGTCATATGCTAGTAATATTTTTTGATTGGTAATTAAGTATGCACATTCCAAGTTTTAAAGTTAGAGATGCAGGTTAATTAATTAATTAACGTGTGGTATCTTTGATTGAAAACTTGGCTTTCTTGTGTGATATCTATTCCATTTTTGGATCATTAAACTACTTGGCGCTTTTATTTACATTTTAATGTATTTTGGGGGATATTACTCTGCATATTTATAGTGATCAATAATCAATGGCAATCGAGACTTGCTTTTTTTCAAATTTGTGCCGTATTGAAGTATTAACTCAGATCTTAAATATGAAAGTTTGATTGTGATAAGGGTGATACAATTTGACGGATACTTACCTTTGGATGCTTATATCTCCCTCAATATTAAAGAAATGTGGGTTGGATTGGGCTATTTAATTAGCTTAAGGAACGGGGCTTCAAATGGGACTATTTTCGATTTTGTAGCTCGTCAGGTTCATCGTCGCGAAAGCTTCCAGATTTTGTGTACACTTTTATAACCTATTACGCAATAGGACGTTTAGTCTAATAACATCGCTTATGCTAATCCCATGGAATAACAGCTTTTGTGGGTCAAAGTACTCTTAGATAGCAAAAGGATATACCGGAAACCAATATCCTGTATGCCCTAATAACGAAGATAAAAACATTTCAAACTTTTGGCAAGCGACCTGTCATAACGATAAGTTTCGCAGTCAATATCTCAGAAACTACTGGACCGATTTTAACAAACGAAGTCTTGATCTTACTCATTCTTCAAGCTTAATAACTATGGGTGCTTTCCATTTAGACAACACAGAGAGACACAGAGAGACACTGTGTCGCTCTATGCTAGATCAAATGGAACACCGTGTACCCAGTGTGCACGGCCGGGTCTCTCTGTGTCGTACACATTCGAACACAGTGTCTCTCTGCGTCTCTCTGTGTCTAAATGGAAAGCACCCTCAGTATAATGATTACCACTTGACAATCAGGGCACACTAAAACTATTAGATTGCATATGAGGATATAACTTACCAATATAACTCGTAAAGTATTAAGCCGAATCATTCAAAATTGAAATATATTCAAGCTATTAGTTTTGTTTGTAATCTTCATCCTGTGTACTATAATGTGAAGTATTGTTCGGCTTAATATTACTTTGCAAATTATATTCGGTAAGCTATATCAAAAGTGAAAGGAAGAACAGGAAAAGGAACAGCATATTCTTCAACTATTTATTTTTTTAATACGAAATTAAAAATATTGCGGGCATTGTTCCCGCGATTGGATCGACGTTCCGCGGCAAGCCGCCTTTTGAAAGCGGCGCGGGACTTGCCACCACCTTTGGATCGACCTGTAACGTAATTCAAATATATGATAAATGAAAAAAAATATATTATTTATTTAATAATTAATTTGTGAAAATATACTTACGAGTTCGCTTTTTGGCGTCTGCTGGCGGCTGTTCTGCCACCATCTCATGTTAAGGCGGCTGCTGCTGCGGCGGCACGGCATCTGGGACTGAAAATTAATAATATAATGCATGCAAGTATAATAATTGTTAAGTTGTAAATATGAGTTTGACTCGACATCCAGTTTGCGTTTATTTTGATTTCTGTAAGGACGTAAGCGCTACCTAATTTTCGTACATGATCCGTTCCGATCGCGGTTTCCTCCTCCGAGACAAACCAAGATGAACAACATATTCATATCTGATACATGCAAAACCCATTGTGTAACAATTGATTCCTACCACTACGCATAGCACCATTCAATCCTACGAGCTACAGAGAGACGTTTCAACAATAATAATCGCAATTTTAAATCTCTGTCTGCCTGCGTCAATACGATCTGTCTGCCTGTCTGCTGCGCAACAATTGTATATGCCTCTTGCATAGTTTCAACCTCATATGTATGCACTCATCATTCCCATAATTTTTTTAAATCCGTCTCCCTCACTGCCGCGCATACTATGTATTCATTCTTTTCGACCAATATTCTGGCTTTACTTAATAATTTATTTAATTACTAAACTTTTTACTTAAAAATATACTCACTTTCTGCCGGCGGCGACCTCTCACTGCCGTCCTGGCGCTTAAGAGCCTCCAATTCGGTCTTCAGGTTCTCAACTTCCCGCTGGAGTCCTGCAAATTTTTTAAATATATTAATATTGAACAAGATTAATAATTTATATAAATATAATCATTTTAACAGCCTCCCCCCTCTCTCCCCCTATTGTCGCGCGTGCCGGAACATTCTTTGCCTCTCACACATTTGGTTACAAAATGTATTCGTTTTTTTCGATTAATGTTCTGGCATCCTTTTCTTCTTTCGTACCCCGGCGTAGACTTAAACTATACCACCTCTGTATGAAATACGAATACGAAATAACATTGAACTCCCAGAATATTGGTCGATAAGAACGAAGACATTGTAACTGATTTTAGTCAAATGTGCGAGAGGGGACTGGGCACGCTCGCATACGCGAAACACCGAGAGAAAGAGAATGGACAGAAGCATCGAAAATTGAACGCGTATGAACGCGGATGTAAAGCTTGAGATTTCATACGTGCGTATAATGAGCGTGCAAACTGAAAGCCATACGAGAAAAATGTAGTAAATGCGCAGAGGACACACGCTGATAGTGTGTAGGACTGAAGCCGCTGACAGGCAGGGAGAGAGAGATGCGTTACATTGTTGCATTCCGATAGCCATTCTTTTCTGCTAATTGCGTAAGCACAGGCTGTAAAACGACAGAGCGGATGAATGCAGAAGCCAAGAGAAGGATGGGGAAGAAGGAAGCAAAGAGAAGGAAAGTGACAAAATTTCAATGACACTTACTGGCGGTTTTATCGACTTCCAGCTCTTTCACATTTCCCGCCAATTCAGCTCCTGGCACATCTGTCCCCATATTGTCTGGCATATCCTAATGCATACAGGAAAGACGTGGAAATGAGAAACGACAGAGCAATGCAAGCATAATACTGGTTTCAATACTTACGTCTTACAAACCGATCCTCCTTTCCCGATTCGTAGCGTAGTACTACTATGCTCCCGCTGTTTCAGCTTGACAAAGCGAGAGCGGTGGTGGGGTTTCTCACTACGTGCGAGAAGGAGAAGTATATAGGGAGAGGTGATGTGTGAACGGAGATGGACTGCTCGCGTCTGCGCACATCGCTGGCGTTGTCACATGGTCGTGTTTATGCACGTGCGCCTGGAGAAATCTGGTAACAGCAACCGGCGCGGGAGCCGACATGAGTTAAACTAGCGCGGAATGAATGCGGTCGAATTTAAATACAACAACAATCGAGCAATGATTACCAAATCATATGTAATTTTGGGTACTAGCTATGTGAATCAGTACTTGTTTAGCAAATTGTAACACTCTAGGTTGTGCGCTTGTTCAGCTACGTACTTGATAGTCTCGACCTAATAATTCTTCTGATATATTGATACTTCCTCTAATATAATTAGTAAGATTTTAGTCTATCCAGACTGTCAAGTGCATGGCTCAAGTAGCACACAATCTAAGGGCTTAACACTTTACAAGTTACATTAAAGAAGTTATATTCTCATAGGCAATCTCATTCTAGTGTGCCCAAATACTAAAGGGCTGTAATGATGTTACCAAGCAATGATTAGCAATCATATATAACTTAGAGACTTGTAATCAGTATATGATTAATAAACTTCAAAACCTTAGATTATGCGCTCCTTTTGAGCCATGCAGTTTGACAGTCAGGATAGATTAAAACTTCACGAGTTGCATTAGACAAACTATCATTATATCAGAATAAATATTAGTTCCTAACTATCAAGTAGGTAGCTGAAGAAGCGCACAATCTAAAGTGTTACAATTTGTTAAGTCCTGATTAACCATGATTAGTACCCAAAAATACATGTGATTGGTAATCATTGCTTACTTACATCATTATAGCCCTTTAGCATTGGGACACATCAAAATTAGACTGCCCATGAGGATATAACTTATTGAATGTAACTTGTAAAATGTTAAGTCGAATCATTTAGAATTGGATAGTTCTTCTTTATACTAATCTGAATTCCTGTTAATTACTGTTCCGCTTAATGCTTTGTAATTTATATTCATTAAATTATTTAAAATTGAAAAGAAGACAAGAAAATTAACACGATATTGTGAAACTATTTTTTATTCAATAAACAGTGAAATTCCAGACATTATTTCTCCCCCGACCACCTCTTCGGCCACCACGTCGGCCCCCGCGACCTCTTCCCCGGCCCCGTTCATTTTCGGGATTCTTCGCTCCAGTGTATGTTTTCACTTGCGAATCTGCAACGTAATGTTCAATAAAATTTAATGTAATATTCAAATAAAATTATTGAAAACAATATTTTTTACCCTATGATTAATTCGTCAAAATATACTTACTTGTATTATTATTTTTGTCCCCTTTGGCCGGCTGCTGCTCCTGCGATGGCTTTGCAGCATCGGCGGATTTCTCTAGCTTTTCCGCCAGCTTTTTAGCTTTTCTAATTCCGCCTTTAACTCTGCGTTTTCTTTTTCAAGACCTGCAAAATTGTTGAATATTAATATTGAACATTCAGATTGTATCTAAATGTTTTTTCGTATATGCGTCAGCGTGAGACCGTTGCGGACGCGGTTATGAATTACGATTTTTACAACCCGAACGATCCGCGCCTGCCCCTCACATTCCCTCTTTCCCCCACTGACTAACTTACTCTGGCTGCCGCGCGTGTCGGAACATTCCTTGCTTCTTGCACATTTGATTACAATGTATTCGTTCTTTCCGAATTTGTACCCCGTCATAGCTTAAACCATACAACCTTTGCCCGAAATACGAATACGAAATAAGATTAAAATTGCAGAGTATTGGTTGAAAAGAACGAAGACATTGTAACAGATTGTAATAAAATGTGCGCGAGGGGACTGGGCACGCGCGTACGCGGAACACAGGGAGAAAGAGAATCGAAACAAGTTTCAAAAATTGTGCGCGTGTGAACGCGGATGTAAAACTTTAGACTTTATGCGTGTAATGAGCGTGCGAAGCAAAAGCCATGCGAGGGAAATACTGTAAATGCGGAGGGAAACACGAGGACAGTGTAGGGCTGATGACGCTGACAACCAGCGAGGCAGAGATGCGACACTTCGTTATTCTTATAACCATTCATAGAGGCAACCATGGTTTTCTGCTAAATGCAAACGTACAGATAGATAGATGGAGATGTACAACGAAATAGAGATAAAGAAGAATGCGAAAGTAAAGACAAGGAAAGTGACAAAATTGCAGTCACATTTACGGGTGGTTTTGTCCACCTCTAGCCCCTGTAGCCTGTCCGTCAGCTCCTTTTCCAACACTTGATGCTTCTTCTCTGCCATTCTATTACATACAAGAAATTCTATGAAAATCTCAAACGATAGAGGAATGGAAGTATCATATTGGTTTAAATACTTACGTCTGATGCTGTCGGGTTGTAGCGTAGTACTGTTTCGCGCTGCCTCAGCTTGACAAAGCGGGGGCGGTGGTGGGGTAACTCACTACGTGCGACAAGGAGAAATATATATGGAAACGTCACGTGTAGACGAAGATGGACTGATCGCGTCTGCGCACATCACTCGCGTTGTCACGTGGTCGTGTTCATGAACATGGGAACTGGCGTAAGAACCACCATGAAATTGGCGCAGAAAGGATGCGTTCAAATTTAAATATAATTCACAATATTGGGATAATGATTACATTTCATGTATATCTTTACACACTATATACCAAGCAGAGCACATCATTAATAATAATTATGATACATTCAGAATGATCAAATGCCTAAGAAAAAAACCATTTACGCTAAAGAGCTGGAATTCGGGCTATGTACACTTTTTAAGTATACAGGGTGCTCCAAAAGTTTCCTAAACCAAGGCGGCCGTCTTGGGGGGTGGGACCCCCTGATGACAATACGCCCTTCAAAAATATAGGGAGCTATCTTACTTTAGGAGCTATTAGCGGAGAGGAGTGACCAATCGGTGCGCTGTCGCTGTGACACGGCAGCACGAATCGAGCCGCCGCAGAATCTCGCCGCTCGGGCGACGCGCACGGCCCCGCGCGTCAGACGTTACACGCACACTGCGCCCGGCTAAATGTTGGTCAGCGCAGGCCAGCACCAAGCGGCAAGTGCCTACCCAAGGTGGTGCCCTTCTACGCAACAATCAGCGGGCGTATTTTCAGAAGGTGCCTCGCTAATCTTGGCGATGTTGTACGTACTGCTAACACTTGCCAATTATTATCGCGTTCCTCCCACATCTTTTTCCAGATTTTTGCCACGAAAATATCCGATCCAAAAATCTTTCAACATTTTTTTGACATTTTTTCGCCCATTTTGAAAAACGATCCCGATCGACTTCCGCTCACCGTTCACCACAAATACGCTTTGTTTTAAAGCAGGCTTCAATGCGTCTTGCAAATTAATTACAGCCAGATACTGCCACGCGAACCGGAGATCGTCCCGTTTCTGCCTGACAAATTGGAGACGAAAGAATTTAGCGGCGATCTGATTATTGGAATGTTTTTTTTATGAAAACCTAAACCTTTGCCAACAATACGTCGCTTCCCGTTTTCCGATATCAAACGGAGGTTCCGAGTTATGATTTTTTAAAGGAGAGCCGTTGTCGCGCGCGCAGCCACGCAGCCGGCGATCGTGACCGGCCTCGGTTCGAAGGGGCTAACTCGGGGGACGGGGGGCGCAGGTAAACCAAACTCGGGGAATCTTTCGATAAGGCTTCAATCCATCTACCAATTTAATTTCAGCAAGATAATGCCAAGCGATCCGGAGATACTCCCGATTTCGTCAGATAAATCAGTGTCGCGAGAAATTAATGGCGATCTGATTGATAGAGTATTTTTTTTAATGAAAACCTCATCCTTTGCGAACAATACACCGCTTCCCGTTTGTCGATATCTCACGCAGGTTCCGAGTTATGATTTTTTAAAGGAGGGCCGTTGTCGCGCGCGCGGCCACGCAGCCGGCGATCGTGACCGGCCTCGGTTCGAAGGGGCTAACTCGGGGGCCGGGGGGCGCAGGTAAACCAAACTCGGGGAATCTTTCGAAAAGGCTTCAATCCATCTACCAATTTAATTTCAGCAAGATAATGCCAAGCGAATCGGATTTATTCCCGATTTCGCCAGATAAATTAGTGTAGCGAGAATTTAGCGCTGATTTGATTATTAGAATATTTTTGTTATGAAAGCCTAATCCTTTGCGAACAATACGTCGCTTCCCGACTGCCGATATCTCACGCAGGTTTCGAGTTATGATTTTTTAAAGGAGGGTCGGTGTCGCGCGAGCGACAACGCTGCCGGCGCGGCGGTCGTGACCGGTCGGGCAGTTGCACGCCTTTTTGGAAGGCGGAGGCAGCACGCCTGCAGCAGCGGCGCGATCAAGGATTGCGGCCGAGTCTTTCAATATTTCGTTTTATAGTTATAATAAAGAGAGAAACAAGAATTATTTCTCGCCAGAGTGCAAGAATGATAGGCTTCCCTATATTATTTATTATGCACAAATCTTTATTATATCACGCTAATATCTCGCTGATAATATCAAGCGAATTGGTTCAGCCGTTTGGGGGCTATAATTATTTTCCTCGTAGGCAAGCCCGTTTCGTTGGTAAAACCTTTCTGCACTGCACACTGGCAGGGGGGAGTGCGAGATATTAGCGTGATATAATAAAGATTTGTGCATAATAAATAATATAGGGAAGCCTATCATTCTTGCACTCTGGCGAGAAATAATTCTTGTTTCTCTCTTTATTATAACTTTAAAACGAAATATTGAAAGACTCGGCCGCAATCCTTGATCGCGCCGCTGCTGCAGGCGTGCTGCCTCCGCCTTCCAAAAAAGGGTGAAAGCCTGGCTGTTGACTTGAGGTAAGGAGAGAACTACTGGCTCTTTCAATGTTTAGCTCTAAAGTTATAATAAAAGGAAAAACAAGAATGATTTCTCGCCAGAGTGCACCGATGACACGCTCTTTACTATGGTTATTATGCCACGCATCGCTCACACTTTCCGTTCCATTGTGCTGCAAAAATGTTTTATTACCGACTCAGTCGGCCCTTGCCGGTTAATCGGAAGACTGTCGGTATTTGGCGTGATTCGGCCAGCTGACCCTAAGCAGCCACGCGACACCGGTGACATTAGACGGCCGCCGAGACAATTACCAATTTCAAAAATCGATAAATTTCCATGGTAAAAAGCCGATAGCACTTACCCGAATCACCCTGTACTGCATTGCACTTTGTAAACAACCGAAGCCTTTCTCACCTATAATATTGTGGTTTAGTGCTAATAATATGCACTCTTCGTCTTTATCACCACATGAAATGCATTTTTTTAATCTTCTGCAACTTGGCGCAGAAGAAGTGCCTGGCTTAAAACAGTGTTTTTGTACGTCACGTTATCTAGTCCTGCACACATTAAAATTCGTACAACCGAATCAAATGCGCATGTCGGTTTTAATAAATACGACTCATCTTTTATGTTGGTCGCATTGGGACATAAACTTCTATTTGGCAATAAACATTGTCGTTTCCTCTTAGTTTTTGTAATTTGCCTGTTTATTTCTTTTATTTCCCGCACTGTCTGAAAATATTTGCTCTCCTTTTTTGCTTCGGACAATTGATCGTTAATTGGTGACTTGTTCGAAGCACTATATGAGTGTTCAATTGACACATCATTACTTCAGTGTCGCTCGGTTTTAAGAATTCATAATCATTCACTTTTTCTACTTTTCCTCTCCAATTTTCATAGGATGTGAGATCTGAATCATATAGCGTGTTGTTAATATGGTTTTCGGAAAACGATGGTAATTCATCATCATCACACATCATCGAGGAAGCAACAGGTATATCTATATCGGAAAAAAATACTGGTTTCTGAGGAACCTCTTCAAGGACTGCAGTGCCTTGTTTCGCATTCTTTACTTCTTTTGGTGCAAACCTTTCTAATTTTGCACTAAAAAGCAGACTTCCTCCGCTTATATCTCGCAGGTGTTCCACCAAGAACGCATCCACGCGCAATGCCTTTTTTTTAATGTTCTTGTTTTAAGATCGTTGAAATATCTCTCCACGTAACTGGAGGTTGCGCGTTTTGTCTTGTAGGGAATTGCTACCGCTGTCCACAAGGGAAATTCCTTCGCCAATTTTCCAAGGGAAACTAGGAATTTTGGCAGATAAAATACATTCAGGGATTTTCCCTCGGATATGCCTTCTGTGGCTGTCGATATTAAATTTTCAATGTACGTTTCAATTTCGTTCCGTTGCACATCACTGTATTGTGAATTTTCGAATTTTTCAATATTCTCACCTGTTTCAGGACGAATGTGATCAGATTCGTCCTTTTCTTCAATTTCCAGCTTTCTATCCGTGATTAATGATTCTAACATATTTGTGGCTTCTGCAATAGTTCTGGCATACGGCAAATTAATTTCGCTGCCTATATACGGATTTCCTGCTACAGCGACTGTGAGGAGAAATATCTTTTCGAATATTTTTAAGTCCGAGGATTCAATCATCAGTGACATGCATCTGACGACAAATTCCTTGATTGCGTAGTGCGCAACGTGCTGGAAGCACTTCCATCTTGTGATAGCATGGACCAGATGTGCCACATCAACACGAATATATGTGCGTACTGGTCGGAAGTGCTTACTGCCAGTTACCTGCAGATATCGGTCATTCACATACCATTTTATAGGCTGCCAGTTAAACGCTAAAGATAGCGCTAACAATAGGGCACGCGAATAATCGCATACCGCTTCCATTGGCGGTTTAACACCTTGCTTCAACCAATCGTTTATCCACAAATATATGAACCCACAAAAGGCATTGAAAATGCAAAGACCTGGGCCAAGTACAAATTGGTGTACAGAGTCCATCTATGATTAAAGTGAAATCGTAGAAGGTGAGTCAAGTTAGAATGTGGATATAGTATAGGAGGCATGTTCGCACTCTGTTTCCATAAATACACTAGCGCATTTATATAATTTATACAATATAATATAATATATGTACAATATCAAAAATAACAATTAGTGTGAAATATACATCAATTGCTCACTAATGTTAATGTCTTCTTCAACAAAGAATATGAAATTCGAGAATGTGTGCACGTACAAAGCGCATAGATGCACATTGGAAAGATGCACAGCTGGAAAGCTGGATGCACAGATGCAGATTTACATGTTACAATTAGATTCACCAAGATCGAGGGAACAGTGTTTCCCTTCGATCAATAAATCTATGTGTTGCATGAGAAGTACCCCGAAAAGCGGCCTGTCTATTGGTCCCTAAGTCCCCGCCAATCCTAGTGGTCCTCGCTGTGCCCTGAGCTGAGCAGGCGCCAGGGCCGTCGCCCCGCGCCAAATTTTCCTCGCCGAAGTCCGATCATCGTGGATACTTGTTCTTCGGCTGGAACCCACAAGAGCGCCTGCGGTCGTCCAGTCGTCCAGGAAGATGACCAATCCCTCTCTGGAGTTCCTTCTGATGCTGCTGCTCCTTATGCTCAGCTCTCCAGGCCGGGTCCACGGGATGCGAAGTTGAATCGGTTGTTCGAAGGTACCAGGAGCCCTCGCTCCTGACGGGCGCTAATAGGCTCGCGGAAATACAAGAAGCGTTAGGATTGGCTACTAATTCTTAGCGAGAACCTGGCTGGAGACGTTCCCATACGATAGATGGCTCTTATAGCCCCAATTCTAATTTCGCGAGAGATATTCCTTTACGGGAAGGCGAGGAGTTGTCTCGCCCCGCGAGTTACATTACAGACTCCCCCCTTCCTTCAACAAGGACCGAAGGTCCGCCTAGCGTATCCCCCAAGTACCTCTACTCGCTGCGTCTCCAGTTAGGTATTTCTCAATGAAACAAGCACAACAAAACATAAGTGAAAAGGGATGACCTACCGGTGTTAATGCAAGCATTAAAAAAAAGGTGCGACAATAAACCAAGCTCCAATTAGCAATAGCTGTGACAGCAAGCGTATTCTCAAATTTCGTGATCCTTCCCGCAGACTTTCCTAAGTCTGAGATATTCCTTAATTAATAGATGGCTCGATAATGGGTCCTTCCTTGAATCGCTCCTCCGTTAGTCGTTAATGTGAGGGAGGTGAGGGATAATTAGCTGGCCGTGATATACAAGAAAAAAACAACGTTATCTATTCAGACTTCTTGTCCATCCTAATCATTCGCTAGAGGCGATAATGATAGCACTAACTGTGCTGGTTGAAATAAACGTTAGTAATGTATGGCGCGAATTGGATGGTTTAATATATGAAGGGTAAACAGCAAGGAATCGTAATAGGTGGACACTCGGAAGGCGCGAGATTAGGCGCGGGATACGACGGTGGAAGAGATGTTCGCCCTCAGAATCTGCATTCGTGTTCGTATGCGTTTTCTTTTTCCTTCCATAGGTCCTGGCAGTTTTTGCAACTTCGCATGGTAACACTGGGTCCTCCGCAGTGGCGACAAAAGATCCGACGTGCTTCGGGGCATCGTCCGAAGCTATGCCCGCGTCGGCGATAATTCCAGTAGTCCTCTCGTTGCAGCCTAGGGCTACAGAATCTTTGGTTGTTTCTACGCGTGACGGACGTACTCGGGTGGTCCAAATCTGGGGCCGGGGCGTGACGGCTGAGGAACACGTCCACTTGGTTGGCGACCGATCCGTCGTTCCACCGATACGTAAGCTCAGTGGCCCTCACGCACGGGACGGCGAATGTCATAGAGCATAGGCCGATCTTTGGTGAGGCGATAAATGGGTCGTGGATCCACGTCCAGCGGTGCGGCAGGGGCCTCCAGGGCCCCGGCATATAGGATTCTTTCCTCTCCCATCTGAGTCACCTGGTCCATCATAACGGCAGGGGTTGGAGCTAGCTCGACCATGTTGACCGTGACGCCGATGGAACGCGTCAGCCGTGGGAAATACGATTCGGGAAGCGGAATCGGAATTAGAACTCAGAAACATAAGGATTCAGATTCTGCACATGCATTTTGCCAACTAATTTACCCTCAAGCGTGGAAAGTTCGACAACAAGCGGCGATAGTTGTTTAGAGAGAAAGAAAGGCCCATGAAACTTAGGTACTAGTTTAGCAGCGCGATTCTGAGCTGCGTTCGATAATACATGCTGGCTTTTTACTACAAGATCGCCCACTTTGAAGGTGATACCTGGCGGTTCTTGTTGTAATATTTACTCTGCGTTTCGTGCGCTAATTCTAAATTCTCATTAACCCATTCGCGTATCAACAATTGCGACAATTTAAGGGAACTGGGTCCCGTCCGAAATTCAGAAATGCTGGTGAGGTTTGGAGAGAAGAATGATGCGCAGTATTATACGCGAAACGAAAATGCGCTAATGTCAAATCCCGGTGAGTATGACTCTATTGCTCAAACAATAGCCAAACATTCCCGCTCAGTCGTATGATAATTCCGTTCGGCAGGGATCAACGATCGACTCGCAAAGGCGATGACCCGTTCGACGCCCTCTATAGTTGCGTCAAAACCGCACCCAACCCTGTCCCACTCGCATCCGTCTCCCGCACGAACGGCAACGCGAAATCGGGACAGGCTATAGTACGGGCCGTCGCAACGGCATCGCGAAGTAGCTCAAACGCTAATTGTTTCTCGCTAGTCCAACTCCACAGTTGCTCCTTCTTCAGGAGTTCCTGTAGTGAATCTGCCACGGTAGAATACTGGGGAATAAAACGGCGATACCAAGAGGTCATTCCTAAGAATGAGCGTAATTTCGTCACGTTAATGGGAGCGGGGTACTCTAAGATCGGAGCTATCTTATCCGGATCTACCTTAAGCCCCTCCCGACATACGCGAAAACCTAAATAACGAGCTTCCGTTTTACAAAACTCACATTTCTCGGGATTAATTGCCAGTCCTGTGTCGCGAATGCGCGTTAATATTTTCTCGATCCATTTTAAGTGTTCGTTGAAATCGGTGTTTACGATAATAATGTCGTCGAGGTAAGCGAACGCGTGTGGTTCCATTTCCGGCCCGATTAATTTGTCCAACAGACGTTGAAAAGTAGCGGGGGCTCCCGTGAGTCCGTAAGGCATTCGTTTGAAATTAAATAAACCGCGACCTGGTACCGTAAAAGCGGTAAATTCTTTACTCTTTGATTCCATCGGTATTTGGAAATATGCTTGGCTCAGATCGATGGTCGAGATATATTTGGCACCGAGTAACTTGTCTAGGATTCCCGTCATAATCGGCAACGGATACGCATCGCGTTACGATGCGCTGTTAACCTTGCGAAAATCTAAGCAAAAACGATATTTTCGATTCGACTTTTTGACCATCACGATGGGACTTGACCATTCGCTAGAGGACGGCTCGATAATATCCTCCGCTAGCAGACGATCGCTTCCTGTACCGGAGGTGAGACTCGATAATATCGTTGTTTGATGGGGCGATTATTTCCCACATCAATTTTATGTTCCGTCAACGATGTCAAACTCTTGGCCTTGGTAGCCGGAGGCAAAACCTCTTGCAAGAAATTCGTGAGTCGAATACGTTCGCCGGGAAGCAGATCTTCCAACCCGCAGCTACTGATTAGATTTTTCGGCCTTGCCGTTTTCGCGAAAGAATAACTACGCGAAGGTGAATCCAAGAAATGCCAAGTTTCCTCGCGATAATTGACGATGAGTCCAAATTGAGCGATAAGGTCTACTCCAATGATTAGAGGAGCTGCCAGGGTCTCGAGCACAAAACAGTTCACTTGGTGTGCCACGTCTTTAACTTGGAGCGATAAAGTTGCCACAGATCTGGCGGGGCAAGCTTGTCCGGACGCTAATGTGAAAAACGGTGGTGGCTCGAGTTTCTCGACGCTAATCAATGGACCGGATTCCTTAACCACGGTTCCGCTAATAAAACTGTATGTCGCGCCTGAATCCACAAGCGCTAACTCAGATAGTTTTCCGGCGATATTCACTTCCAGATTTAGTAGAGTAGGCGGCGATAATTTTGAGTGCATGGCGAAAATCTGTCCTTGCACGCGGGCCGCTATCTCGGAGAAAGGGATCGTTTTGGCCCGATTTATCGACCCCGTTTCGCGTTTCCCGCTTTCTTTTGAAAACGCGGGCATTTCTTAATAGTGACCGCTGGGTAACCACAGCGATAACAATGTAAGGTCGCGGGAGCCGGACAGGCCAGCTACTTATAGCTATGCCCAAGCGCTGAAGACAGTAAGTGCGAAGAGACCGGGTGTACCACCGACTAAGGAGGTCAGGCCACTTCACGTGGTCAAGATCTTCCCGGAGTCGGTTGAAAAGTACCAGGACAGCGAAGCTATCAAGCGAGCTGTTCTGCAACTGGCGAAGCCCTCGAGGGAGAAGATAGCCGTCAAGTCGGTTCGGCGCATCCACAGCAATGGGATCGCCATCGAAACCGAGGAGGCAGCTCACCTCGAAGCGTTTACGGCGAGTACGCTACTCCGGGACGCCGGACTAAGCGCTGGAGTACTGGGAAAGAGAAACCCGACCCTCGGGTCTTCCACGTGCCCAGTGAGATCACCCTGGAGAAGTTTGTTTCTTGTATAAAGAAACAAAATCTCCGTAGCCTCTCGAAAAAGGTCAGAGAGGAAATGGCCGCAGCCGTTAAGCTGAGGTTTAAGACCTCGACAAGGGGTCCCGTGGCTGGGACAGAGACGAAGGCAACGCCCAAGTCCGAGTCCGGGTCAAAACTGAAGCCCGAGGTTGGAACCCCAGTAGGCAAGGCAGCCACTAGTACCTCGACCTGGGTGATCGAGGTCCCGCCGGAGATGCGATCCTACATCCGGGGACAGGGCGACCGGGTGTTCGTCGAGTGGGCGTCTTGCCGTGTGCCAGATTTCCACTCCGTCACCCGGTGCTTCAAGTGCCAGAGATTTGGACACCTGTCCAAATTCTGCAATGCCGCAGCCAGTGTGTGCGGTCACTGCGCCGAAACGGGGCATACCACTGCCGACTGCAAGCAGAAGGGGCGGGCTCCGATCTGCTCGAACTGCAAGCGAGTCGGCAAGCAGCACAATCACGGGCTTATGAGCAGAAGCTGCCCATCGTACAACGAGGCAATCCAGTTGGTGAAGTCACGCACCATCAATGGATAAAGAAGCCCGTTGCTCGCGTCTAAGTAGCAGTTTACGAATATTGCAGTTGAATATGCAGCGTTCAAGAACTGTTACAGACGAACTTCGTGTCGCACTTGAATGACTAGACGTTGATATCGTGCTCGTCCAGGAACCGTATAACGTCAAAAAGGCGTAGTTACGGGCTTGGGAGTCACGACACGCCTTTACACGGGCGGAGGGACGGAGGTGATGGCCGCAATCGCGGTCCGGAACCCGTCGCCCACAGTCGTGAGTCTCTCGCACCTGAACGACGGGCACATCGTCTGCGTGCACACGAAAGTAGAGAACACGGACCTGTATCTGGTCAGTCAGTACTTTCAATTCTCTGACGAGATAGAGAGCAGCCTGACAAGACTTTATCGGGCCCTACAAGCGAACGGAACGGGTCGAATCGTGCTGGGGGCCGATGCCAACGCCAAGTCTCCCCTATGGGGAGCGGCGGCAGCAGACGCCCGAGGAGAGGCGCTCGAAGAGCTCCTCTCAATGCACGGCCTGTGTGTTCTGTACGAGGCTGGCAGCATGGCAACATTCTCCAGCTCGTGCGGAGAGTCATACATCGACGTTACAGTGGCAACGCTCGATGCAGCCGGACTGGTTCGAAGCTGGGAAGTCAGAGATGACCTTACGTCCAGCGACCACCGTGCTATTGCTTTTGAACTCACTCTCCAACGCACTGAAGAGGATCAGCCCCGAGAGGGGCGTTTCCCCACAAGGAAGGCCGACTGGCCGGACTTTGAGAGAATCCTCGAGGAGCAACTGCGGGACCTCCCTCCACTGGTCCTTTCCGGACCGGAGAAGACAGAGGCACGCGCGACACAGATTGAGCAATCAATCGTCGCAGCGTGCAACGCCGCGATGCCCCCGAGGAAAAAGCGCGGATGAGCCGTCCCCTGGTGGAGCGATGAGCTCACGAGACGAAAGAAGCGCATCTATAAATTACGGCGCGCCTTTCAGTCCCTAAGAGATGCCGGCCTAAAGGCGGCCAAGCACGACGAGTACCTCGAGGAGAGAAAGTCGTACATGTCCGCTATTAGAAGCGCAAAGTTACGAAGCTGGAACGCTTTCGTAACGAAAGAAGGAAACAAAGAGCCATGGGGCCTTCCCTACCGCATCGCGATGGGTAGGCTCAGAACTGAGGCTGCGATGAGCAACCTCCGTACCACGGACGGTCATACGATGACGTGGGAATCCACGGCTAAGACGCGCCTACACGCGCTAATTCCGGATGACAACTCGGAAAGCGACTCGCCCGAACAGGCACTCCTGCGAGAGGAAGCTGCTGCTCTGCCCTTAGTGGACGACGATTCGCCGTTCACAGGAAGGGAATTTGCAGCGGCAGTCAAGACTCTCAAGAACGGGAAGTGCCCCGGGCTGGATCGCGTAGAGGTTGAAGTAGTTAAGCGATTGCCCCTGTCGGCAAAAATCGCCCTGCTCGACCTTTACAACGCGTGCCTTAAATATGGGGTGTTCCCAACCCGCTGGAAACATGGCTCAACCCGAGCCCTGTTAAAGGCGACAACAAAACCAGTTGCTGACCCTAAATCGTATCGACCGATCTGTCTGTTGTCGATACTGGGCAAAGTCCTCGAGAAGCTAATGCTAAAGAGGCTAGAGCCCGTTTTCCTTCAAGCACCATACGTATCCGATCGCCAATACGGCTTCCGCCGCGGGAGATCGACCGAACACGCTTTGGTTGCGTTCCGCGAGGCGGTGGCTAGTAGGCCGGAGAAGTATGTGCTAGGTCTGGCTTTCGACATATCAGGGGCGTTCGACAACGTTTGGTGGCCGAGTGTGATGAGTAATCTCAGAACTCGCGACTGCCCCAGAAACCTGTATGGCCTTATGACGAGCTACTTCGCGAAACTGGTTGTGTCCATCGGGTCCAACCACGGAATAGTGAGCAAGCAAGTCACGAAAGGTTGTCCGCAGGGGTCTATCCTCGGACCCAGTTGCTGGAACCTCGTATTTGACGGGGTTTTAAAGCTCCTGGAAGGAGAGGAGTTCCATTGCAAACCAGTAGCGTACGCCGATGACCTGCTTGTGATAACCTACGGGAAGTCGCGAGCAGAGATCGAGCAAAGAGCGCAGTGGGTGGTAGACGGAGTCTCTGGGTGGTGTTCATCTCAGAAGTTAACTCTATCCGCCACCAAGACCGAGATGATCCTGTTCAAAGGCAGGCTGGACAGGGAAAGACCCCCAGCGGTCCGGGTAGATGGCAGACGGCTACCCCTGTAGGATACCATTCGGTACCTCGGGGTAGACATAGACGCTGGTGTTGGGATAACCACCCACGTCAAGAGAGTCCGCGCTAAATGCCTGCTAACCTTTAACAAGTTGGCGGGTATTGCAAGAGCAAATTGGGGACTGGGGCATTGCGCCATGAGTACCATGTACAGCGTGCCGAAAGAATCCTGTCCAGTTCCGGTTTGTCAGGTGGGGCAGAAACGTGAAGTTGGGTACGCCGGTCTAGGCTGACTGCATAGTTTTGGGCAGTCACGTGGGTCGGATCAGCCCGGGCGGCATGACCAAGTGACAGCTAGCGAAAGAGGCATGCATACTGGGTGGGCAAAAGAGTTGGAACGCACGGAAATAAGTATGGGGACGTGTTTCATGCGATAAAGGATAAGAGGGGCCGAATAATTCGTGGGGGAGAAAGTCTTTATTGAATCGCAAGGTTAACAATTAGGCGGTAGCGGCTGACGACATGACAATCCGATTAATTATCAACAGGTGTCAGTATAGAAGAAAGACATAGTTGTGGAAAGCTGAGAGGAAGAAGGATAAATACAAAAGTCAGCAAAGAAAGCATTTTTAAAGGACTGAGGTGATTTATTGCCAGTTTATCCGTGTCGAAAATTTAGCCTGCACATTCTCGGTGGATACAGGAGTGGGACCCGGGCTGCAGGGGCTTAACAATGTCGGCAAGTTCTGTAAAAATCTGGTAGCTGGTATAATACAATCATACAATCATAATCACGCATTGACATTATTGCACGAGAGAGTTACAGCTGTAGGTTTCTTTGCGATTTCAGGCTCTAGCAAACATTTGGAAACCATTTTTGACTGGAAATGTTTGCGGAGGCTGGTGGTGTCCTTGCATGAGGAGAAAGAATGAAAAGGATGCTACTGTGTGCGTGGAAAATATTCACAGCCAGATATATTCGAAGAAGACGTAGACCTTGTCAAGACTTTTGAAGGGAAACTATCAGCGGCTCGCTGTGAATAGGACAAGAAGGGACCAAGCAAAAAATGGATGCAAGGTAGAGGCTTTGCACAAGGAGAATTTCTTTCTGGTGAGCAATCAGGGTGCCACAAGACTTAGGGTGATACGATTAGACACACTTTGAAAGTAGCACAGTGTCCTTTTAAGGGGAAAACAACCAGCAATTTATGGCTCCTGGTTCAAAATGAAAAACTGGAGTAGAACCTCGCTTATTCGAATAACGTTGTCTAACTTTTCTACCATTCGAACAAGCTAGCACCAGAAGAACCCATAAAAATAGAATGAGCCAATGACTGAGGTCCGAATAAGGGAGGTTTTGCTATGCCACTTTCAAAGCAGTAAGGCGCTCACTGCTAATTAATAGTTGTGAACTATTTGGTCTGCTCTCCTGGACTAAATATTTCCCTTGCGATATTTTGCAGAGCCTGAGAATCCTGCATCCCGAATCCAAACTGGTCCCGTCTCACCAGCGAGCACCCCTCCTGAATCCCGGCCCGCCGTCCAGTCTCTCTCCACCTATTGCCCGGCCCGGTTTCTGTAGCGAGCGCCACACCACTCCTGAATCCCAGCCCCTTCCGACTCAACAGCAGCGACCGCCTCTTACTGCTTTGAAAGTAGCACAGCAAAAGCTCTCTTATTCGAACCTCAGTCACTGAGTCACTCTATTTTTATGGGTTCTTCTGGTGCTAGTAGCTTCCATGCGTATCCAGAGAAACCATTCACATATTTATCGCAGGCTGTTCGAATGGTAGAAAAGTTAGACAATGCCATTCGAATAAGCGAGGTTCTACTCCAGTTTTTCATTCCGAACCAGCAGCCATAAAATGCTGGTTGTTTTCCCCTTAAAAGGACACTATGCTACTTTCAAAGTGTGTCTAATCGAATCACTCTAAGTCTTGTGGCACCCTGATTGCTTGCTAGAAAGAAATTCTTCTTGCGCAGAGCCTCTTTCTTGCAACCATCTTTTGCGTGGTCCCTTCTTGTCCTATTCACAGCGAGCTGCTGATAGTTTCCCTTCAAAAGTCTTGACAAGGCGTATGTCTCCTTTGAATATATCTGGCTGTGAATATTTTCCACGCACACAGAAGCATCCTTTTCATTCTTTTTTCTCATGCAAGGACACCACCAGCCTCCGCAAACATTTCCAGTCAAAAATGGTTTCCAAATGTTTGCTAGACCCTGAAATCGCAAAGAACCCAACAGCTGTAACTCTCTCGTGCAATAATGTCAACGCGTGATTATGATTGTATGATTGTATTATACCAGCAACCAGATTTTTACAGAACTTGCTGACAATGTTAAGCCCTTGCAGCCCGGGTTCCACTACTGTATCCACCGATAATGTGTAGGCTAAATTGTTGACACGGATAAACTGGCAATAAATCACCTCAGTCCTTTAAGAATGCTTTCCTTGCTGACTTTTGTATTTATCCTTCTCCTTTCAGCTTTCCACAACTATGTCTTTCTTCTATATTGACACCTGTTGATAATTAATCGGATTGTCATTTCGTCAGCCGCTACCGCTTAATTGTTAACCTTGCGATTCAATAAAGACTTTCTCCCCCACGAATTATTCGGCCCCTCTTATCCTTTATCGCATGAAACACGTCCCCATACTTATTTCCGTGCGTTCCAACTCTTTTGCCCACCCAGTATGCACGCCTCTTTCGCTAGCTGTCACTTGGCCATGCCGCCCGGGCTGATCCGACCCACGTGACTGCCCAAAACTATGCAGTCAGCCTAGACCGGCGTACCCAACTTCACGTTTCTGCCCCACCTGACAAACCGGAACTGGACAGGATTCTTTCGGCACGCTGTACAAAGGCGTGTTTTTCCCGGTTGCCACATACGGAGCCGCGGGGTCGGCAGACCTACTAAACGCACATACCAGGCGTAGCCTGGAGAGTGCGCAAAGGCAGGCGCCACTCCGTGTCACTAAGGCCTATATAACGGTCTCCACCGATGCAGTTTGCGTGATTGCAGGTGCGATTCCGATAGACTTGGTGTTACTCGAAAGAGTAGCTATGTTTAATGCTCGTACGCTCAAAAGCATTGAAGTCGGCGACTATCGCCTAAGCCATGACGAAATGGTCGAGAACAAAGTCTCGAAATGCACGGTGAAAACCAACGTCCGTAGAGCCGTTCGAGACATGTGGCAACTGAGATGGGAGACGTCGGTGAAGGGCCGTACTACGTACGGATTCTTCGAGAGCGTCTCCACAAGACTCGAGGCACGTTGGGTCGAAACTTGTTACTACGTAACTCAGTTCCTCAGCGGCCACGGAGATTTCCAGGCCAAGCTATTTCAGTTTGCCCTGGTTAGGGACGACAAGTGCGGCTGCGGCGCGACGGAAACGTCGAGCCACGTGTGCGCAGTTGTCCCAAGTACCAAACAGCGCGAGAATGCCTGATGCAGGCTGCCGCCGACGAGGGGCTACTATGGCCCCTGACGGATAGGCAGCTCGTGTCCGAACAAATGTTCAAGGCATTTCGAATGTTCGCAGCCGAGGTACTCAAGGCTAAAGAGGACAAGCGAAGGGAAGACCGGGCTGCAAGACGTAGTCCGCCCGACTGAGGACAATTAGTTATACAGCTGACCAAAAACGTACGTGACGCGTTTTACCGCAGGGGGTACTGAGCGAAGAGAGCTTCGGTTCTCTGCCCGGCTACCGGTGGTGGACTACACCACGGTCCCCAGTCGGCCGACCAGTGTAGTGCTCGGCACATCTTTAACTGGTACCTCGGGAGTGGATCTTGAAAGAGAGCCCCACCCGCAAGGGTGCTGATCCACAACAGGGTTGGACTCGAGGGGGCGTGCGGTTTCGGCCTCTCCATTAGGAAAGGCCCTTGGCACATGAGAACGATAGAAGACGAGAGAAGCCGGTATAGCCGCAAGGCCAAGGTACGGTGCCGCCTCTTCGAACATGCAGAGGTCGGGAACTCGTCGTAACAACAAATGTCCCTATCTACTGTCCGCAGGGGTGGCTGATGCGTGCAGCAACTGGGGAGTAGCGTCCCTACGGGTTCCCGAGCTCTCTTCACCACGCACAAATACACACATACACACCTGACACAAACATACTCTGGGCAGTTCTGCGGGGTTGACGGGCCGGTTCGCCGCGGGGTCTCGGTTGCGGGCCTGCCAGAGGGTACCGGGCATAAACCGAGTTCTGGCACTCCCGGGCCGTTCGATAGTACAGGGGCCCGGGTCGGTGTAGCCGACACGGTCTGGCTGCCCCACCAGCGAACAAAAAATCTCGCGTCATGCTGTAGTGCCGAGTGGCGTCCGGAGGGGCCCCTGCAGCATGGCGCGGGGGGCTACCCTGAGCCCACTGGAGGCTTCTGCTTCCGAAGTGCTTTGCGGGGGGTCGGCCTGGCTTTCTCGCTGAATAATAACCCGGAGTTTACACGCGCGCAAACATGCACTTATTCTTAAAACAAATACACATACACACATACACACACAAAACAAACATACATACCCAGTAAACCCTGTTATATTGATGTTATATGTCTGTTACAAACTCGAGAAGTTAGCTTAATATAACCTGACGGTTGCATGTAAGCTACATGTAAGTTTCAATTTCCCACTCAAGAATATAACATGTTACCTGACGGTGTTACATTGCTGTTACATTACTGTTACGTGGATTTATACATGTCAGTAATGTTGCAGTAATGTTACATTATGTAACACGAATCTAACGCTATTTCATTGCAGATATATATCGTGTTATATTGCTGCAGCATACTCGCGATAGGTCAATTTAACCTCGATTTCTTGCCCCCATATTTTAATAAGGAAATTAATGATGTTAAAGCAATATTTGGGTAACAACACTTATTTATTGAATTAAAACAAAAACTTAAAACCTATTATAAATATAACATAGCTCCTAATAATAATCGCTTTCTTTGGTATAATAACATAGACAATAAAATTAACAAAATGATATATGACTGATTGAAATAAAATTCTTTGCCGGATCGCTGCGTCGTGTATAACTATACTAAATAATGATATATATAACGATAAAATTAACTATTATAATATAACAAAAAGCTAAACAAAATGAGCAGACTAAGCTATAATATAGTAGTATAATAATAATATAATAATATAATAATATAATAATATAATAATATAATGATATAATAATATAATTCTATTACATATAAAATATAAACTAATTCTATTACCTATATACATATATAACACTTATTAATTATTGTTGCGTTCCCTACGGAACCGCTGTTTGGCGAAAATAAACCAATCGCCGGCAATCCGCTCAAAGGGCTTCTCCGTCCACGTGATGTGGCCGCTCAAAATGGTTTCTGAAACATATCGAAATAAAGATCAAGATTATTATTGAAAATTTATTTTTTACACAAGATTAAGAAATAGTAATAACCTTTTAACGCTATCACATTACATGGTTATGATCTTTAACAAAAGTTAGAACTTGTGCTTAAATTTCAGAATTAAATTGTATACAACAATTCTGCGCTACGCAGATATGAAACCATTTTAATGTTGTTTTACTGCTCTTTCGATGCTACTAATAGATAAAATAAAATCCAAAATTGTGTGGATCTAGCAGTAATAGTTTGAGAGAGAGAGAGAATTCTCTAAAGAAAATCATTTAAGGTTTTTTTTAAAAATCGATCACTTAAAAAACCAGATATGATAGCACTAAACGGTTTTCACATTTCTCAATCTTATGGATAAATCTACCAGAAAAGAATCTTGCATATAAAAACAAGTTTGCTCTTGCACAGCATGATTGAAATTGAGTGAGAATCAATTTATGATACATACGTTTTATGAATTTGATTGCTGTCAAATTATTGACGGGAATGTTATTACGGAGTCCCTTCCAGGAGCAGGATATCGCATATTCATTGGTGAATATCCTGCTCAAGACCCGCCTGGTATATTCCGCCAGGTCGCCGCCACCAATTTTGACAATGAAGGATTTCTGAAACAAAAATATTCAACATGTATGAGTATAATGCGAAATGCGGAATACTCTATATGTTGTAAAAAACATCAAAAAATAATATACTTACGAATTCATCTGCAATTCCCTCATTGAGAAGCATAGTCTCCAGGACATTTAGATTTTCCTGGGACATAATCGGCAGGACTGCCTCTATTCTGGCAGTTGACTGCTGCTGTGAGACCCTCCCTCCCACCGCAGACATCTTGTCTAATTTCTCCCTCATACATCGAAGTTCCACTCCCTGAGTGGCCAATTGCCTTGCCATACCGTCCAATTTGCTTAACACAGCTGGAACAAAATATCAAATAATACCGTCATAAAATATGAAATTAATTATGATGTAATAGATTCCATTGTGTGACAAATTTTGTATTTTGTATTACAAAGAAGGGAAAGTTAATACGACCCACAAGCAAATGATAGTCTATAAGGTGTCAAATGGTATAAGTCATTACATGCAGCAGAAATTATGTTGGAAACTTGATCGAGGCAATTGCAAATAGGCTT
This sequence comes from Crossocerus cetratus, assembly GCA_963675795.1. Classification (NCBI taxonomy): domain Eukaryota; kingdom Metazoa; phylum Arthropoda; class Insecta; order Hymenoptera; family Crabronidae; genus Crossocerus; species Crossocerus cetratus. The sequence goes on from CAVMBF010000001.1 coordinate 2,665,095, forward strand.
GGGAAAATATATAATGTGGTGGTTAGTATCTAGAATGGAACACGTCTAGTTGTGTCCTATCGGTTGGGAAAAGAGTGGTAAACAATATTAAAATTGAAACGGATGATAGGCCCGAACTGTCAAAAAGTAATGTCACTGGAAGTGGAAAGCAATGTTTGTTGCAACAGTAAAAGGGAGAACACTGGCTTCGAACAGTTTACGAAACTCAAAAATATTTAACTAGTAGGGTTGGTTTGGAAATGAGTATTGTTAAGTATCAATTTGTAAATTGTCTCTATAAGGTGTCAAATGGTATAAGTTATTACGCGTAGCAGAAATTATATTGGAAACTTGATCGAGGCAATTGCAAATAGGCTTGGGAAAATATATAATGTGGTGGTTAGTATCTAGAATGGAACACGTCTAGTTGTGTCCTATCGGTTGGGAAAAGAGTGGTAAACAATATTAAAATTGAAACGGATGATAGGCCCGAACTGTCAAAAAGTAATGTCACTGGAAGTGGAAAGCAATGTTTGTTGCAACAGTAAAAGGGAGAACATTGGCTTCGAACAGTTTACGAAACTCAAAAATATTTAACTAGTAGGGTTGGTTTAGAAATGAGTATTGTCAAAATATCAATTTGGAAATCGTGTTACAAATGTAACACATCAATATAGAATGAACAAAATAAGTTCTTTATGTTAGATAGTATTAATAATTAGTATTAATTTTCTTTATGTTAGATAGAGTGTCGTAACCCGACCACCAATAACTGCAAGAGTGCACATTAACAAGTAGACCAACGGGCCTTCCGAAATCAACTGCCTAAGCAGTATTTCGTAACGCCCAGAGTCCAATGCATGACCTCCTTAGAAGAAGAACACGTCAACAAAAATTAACCATATAAAAGGCCAAACACAACAATTCGAGGGCAGTCCCGAGTGGTACGACCTCACCACGGACCCACACCCGGTCCTAATAGACGACCGACGACGACGTTCAATCTGCGTAAGCGTAAGAAACAATTATAAGTATCAAATAAACTACACGTCAACCGCACAACCTTGGATTGGATACTAATCCTTAAGTGAAGAAAGCCCAAAAAACTATAACGTGCTAGACTACAATCGGGTTCACTCCGGTCAACCCAGTCTTCGCACAACATAAATTGGTGGCAGCGGTGGGATTCTTCACATCCAGGGCCACGCGGGATACAACAGAAAAGAAGAACTAAACGGACCCCGCACCCAGGGCTATCCGACAAACCAAACGGACCCCGTAACCAAGGGCTATCCACCAAACCTAACGGACCCCGTAACGAAGGGCTATCCGACAACCCTGTCAATGTCAGACAGTTATCTATACACGCGGACGATCGCTACGAGAGACCAGTTATTCTCACATCCAAGCCCGCGACTAATACAGAGCTACCCTGCTCCCCGGGTCAGACCACGGAAAACCAACCCTACGCTAACGCCTTCACTAGACACGGTAAGGCGCACCTTAAACTTCGACAACCCGATCGAAGAACAGATCGACGATTCCGCAGTGTTCCACTTCGACGATAATATCACCGCCACTCGTGAGTACTCATACAGCGACATAGACGAGAGTCTACTACGACCAGGACCTTCCACTAGGCTGGAAAGACAACTATCCGAGAACTCTGATCTATCATACGAAGAATATCGCTTCGACACCCAACCGAGGCCCGGCCAAGCACTCGAACTCATCACCAACACCCCACAAAACGAGACGATGATCTCCGACGAAACAAATCGAACAACGACAGCCCCGGCAACAGGACGACCCACAGAAGAAGAAATTACCGCGGAAATCGCCAGGCTCCGAGCCGAGTTAGAAGCTTTAACAACGCAGGGCGACTTACGCCACGTCGCTGGACCATCGAGAGTCACGCGGCCCTCATATTTACACACCCGTGCCGACCCTGGGCAGTACATCACATTGCGAGAAGCAATAAAATACATCCCTACCTTCGACGGCAGCTCCCCAACGGCGCTAAAAGGATTCCTCAGCGCATGTAATTATACCTTCGCCAATATCGACCCGAGAGAAGAACTCCGGCTACTCGACGCCATCCAAAGCATGAAATTAATCGGTCGCGCCCTCGTCGAATTCGAACATAAGGAAATTCATAGCTACGCGCATCTAAAAGAGGAGCTCGAAATCGCTTACTTAGGACGAAAGTCCTCCGCATACCTGCAGGTGCAGTTCAATGAGGTCAGCCAGCTCCCAGGAGAAACTGTACGGACATACGCCACCCGCACCGAAACCCTTATGACGGAGCTATGTGAAGCATCGGGGGAACCCCAACATGACGCCCGAGACACTCGCGTCCTCAAGGAAATGTATAAAAAGGCCGCCCTCGTAAATTTCGCCAGAGGACTGAGACAACCTCTGCGCACCATAATCCGCGGGCGTAACTATGGAACGTTCAGCGAAGCAGTGACAGGAGCAATAGAAGAGGAGGCTCTAGAAGGACCAAGCAGTCCACCACCACGTCGCCAGGAACAGCCACGAAACGAAAGTGCGGAGAAGCGAACCAGTTACCGCGCTCCAAACACCCCGACGACCACGTGCAGCAAGTGCGGGAAACAAGGCCACTACTGGCGCGACTGCCGCTCCAGTAGATACAGTGGGCAGTTCCAGCTACCCAGACCGGAACCAAAACCGAATGAGGCACTACAATGCTCAAAATGCGGAAAAAATGGCCACTATTGGCGAGACTGTCGCACGAGTAGATACGCCAACCGATTCGATCCCCCAGGAAACCAATTACGGGTGGCCGCCCACTTAATCAAGGCATTCTGCGACCACTGCCAGCGACAAGGTCACTCATACGATGAGTGCAGGAAGCGAATGAAGCAGCGCCCCACATACAGAGAAACGAATCACAACAGCTCACAGCCAAGGATGGACGCGACACAATTTCCATCTACCAGCCGCGACCACGAGCCAGCGGGAAACGAACAAACGACGCCACCCCGCGAGAATGTTGCGTCGTTCAGATAAATGTCTCGCACAGCCACACGGACGAATTACCCATTACAAACGTGCCACTAGACGAAGCCTACGACCAGGCAGTACCCATGCTGATCGACACGGGAGCCGCGATCAGCCTGGTAAAAATCCGCAACCTACGCGATGAAGTGCCAATGCAACGCAAGGAAATAGAGGTATTAGGCGCCACGGGAAACCCCATAAAAACCCTCGGGGAAATAGAGGGACACATCAAGATAGAGGAGCAACTAATAAAACAACCCCTATACGTAGTAGCCAACCATTTCCCCATAGAATACGAAGGGATACTGGGGATGGACTTCTTCCGGCGACACGGCGTCAAACTCGATTGCGCCGCCGCCGAAATTCAAATTGGGAAAACCACATGGAAAACGAGTATGGCAAAGCCCAGGATACACCTACCACCACGCGCGGAAACACTGGTAGAAGCGACCACTCTCAACCCAGAGGAAGGTATCACGTCAGCAGAAGAAATCCGACCTGGAATCTTTATAGGAAGTTGTTTGGTAAAACCCCAAAACGGACGATGCATAGTCAGTGTACTAAACACTACGGACCACGGCGTAGACATACGCCTTCCACCACTACAACTAGAAGGAATAACTCCAACCCCCAAAGTGCTGCCGATTCATCAGCTGAGCCCCGCGGAACCCATCAGGCGCGAAAGCCGAATCATACAGGTACTAGGACAACTAAGAGATAGCCACCTAAATAAAGAGGAGCGAGACTCGTTAGTGGACATCTGCAGCACATACGCAGATGTATTCCATCTAGAAGGAGAACCGCTAACCCACACCACGACTACCTCCCATGATATCTGCACAAAACCAAACATCGCTCCAATTAACACCAAACCCTACCGACTGCCAGAGAAACATCAAAAGGAGGTCAACGACCAAGTCCAAGAAATGCTGAAGGACGAAATAATAACCACGAGCACCAGCCAGTGGAACGCTCCCCTCTTAGTGGTACCAAAGAAAGCCGACGCAAACGGAAAACAAAAGCTACGCGTAGTAGTAGATTTTCGCAAACTAAATGAGGCAACCATTGGTGACTCCTTCCCACTACCCAATATCACAGACATATTAGACCAGCTAGGAAAGGCCAAATACTTCACCACTTTAGACCTCGCTTCAGGCTACCACCAAGTGCCAATGTCCAAACAGGCGCGGGAAAAAACCGCATTCTCGACACAATACGGACACTACGAATTCAATAGAATGCCTTTCGGGTTAAAAAATGCACCCGCAACGTTTCAGCGACTAATGAACACGATACTAGCAGGACTCCAAGGGATTAAATGCTTCGTATACCTCGACGACATTGTAATCCACGGGGGAAGCTTGAACGAGCACAACTCGCGCCTGTGCGAAGTATTAACCATCCTGCGCAACCACAACCTAAAACTGCAGCCCAACAAGTGTGAATTCCTAAGAAAAGAAGTAAACTACCTCGGTCATGTAATCACCGAAAGTGGGATTATGGCCGACCCAAAGAAAACAAGCGCAGTAAGGGAATTCCCCACACCACGTACTGTCAAAGAGATCCAATCATTCTTGGGACTAGCCGGATACTACAGACGGTTCGTAAAGGACTTCTCAAAAATAGCGAAACCCCTGACAACATTAACCACGAAAGACACCTTGTTTAAATGGACGGATGAACAAGACCACGCGTTCCAAACGCTAAAAAACACACTGACAACGGCACCACTCTTAAGCTACCCGGACTTCGAGAAAGAGTTCGTAGTAACCACAGATGCATCCGATTTCGCTATCGGCGCCATACTATCCCAAGGCGAAATCGGTCAGGATAAACCGATCGCCTACGCAAGCCGTAGCAGGCTTGCGTAGTACACTGAACAAAGCAGAAAGAAACTACAGTACGACCGAAAAGGAACTACTCGCCATAGTATGGGCAACAAAACAGTATAGACCATACCTCTACGGAAATAAGTTCAAAATAGTAACAGACCATAAACCGCTAATCTGGCTATTCAGCGTAAAAGACCCCGGATCGCGGCTAATAAGATGGCGCCTCAAACTCGAAGAATACGATTACGAAATAATACACAAGGCCGGAAAACTAAATACCAACGCAGATGCGCTGAGCAGAACGGTATACCATACACAAGAAATAAAACAACCAACCACGGAGAACCGCGAATACAGCGACGAAGAAAAATCCAGAATAATCCAAGAATACCACGACGCCACTTTAGGAGGACACCAAGGGGTCGAAAGGACCCTTAGCCGAATACGACAAACCCATAATTGGCCAGGAATCACCCAGTATGTAAAAGAATATGTAAGCCGGTGCGAATCATGTCAGAAAAACAAACTCTCTAGGCAGGCAAAAGCCCCACTAGTGATCACCGACACACCTGACACAGCATTTGAAAAATGCGCACTCGACATAGTAGGGCCACTGACCGAAACTGCCAACGGAAACAAATACATACTAACCTTCCAAGACCTACTAACACGATTTAGCAAAGCAATCCCCATACCAAACCAAGAGGCCAAGACAGTAGCAAAAGAACTCGCAACGAAAATAATCTGCGAATACGGAATACCTGACAAGATACTAACAGACCAAGGCACTAACTTCCTCAGCGACGTCTTCAAGAACGTATGCAAACTCCTGAGGATAACCAAAATCCAAAGCACCGCATATCATCCACAATCCAACGGCGCACTCGAACGATCACACCGAACACTAGCCGAATATTTAAGACATTACATAAACGATCAACAAACCGATTGGGACGAATGGATCCCTTACGCCATGTTCACCTACAATACCACACCACACACCGCCACAGGGCTAACACCCTTCGAATTAGTATTCGGACACAAGGCCAATCTACCAACCTCCCTAACACTACCAGCTAAACCACTCTACTCATACGACGATTACGCACAAGAACTACGCGAACGCCTTAGAGCCACACAACAAGTAGCGAAACAAAACACCAAAATAGCAAAAATGCGCGCCAAAGAAAACTACGACCGCGATACAAAAAAGACAGATTTCACGCCAGGCGACAAAATCCTCATCCACGATGAAACCGTCCGCCGTGGACGTAGTAAAAAACTGGACTCCCTATGGATCGGACCCTACCGGATCCTAGAACAAACGTCACCCGTCACGTACGTAATAAGTAAAGGGAAAAAAACAATTAAAGTACATAGGGACCGACTGAAACACTTTATAGACTAAGATAAAAAATTATACCTAGACAAAATACTATATTGTAACCCAGCGAATGCAAGGAAAACTAAACCACACCGAAAAACCCGAAAGCTAGGAAGCTTTCTTCTTCCAAGGGGGGAGGTGTCGTAACCCGACCACCAATAACTGCAAGAGTGCACATTAACAAGTAGACCAACGGGCCTTCCGAAATCAACTGCCTAAGCAGTATTTCGTAACGCCCAGAGTCCAATGCATGACCTCCTTAGAAGAAGAACACGTCAACAAAAATTAACCATATAAAAGGCCAAACACAACAATTCGAGGGCAGTCCCGAGTGGTACGACCTCACCACGGACCCACACCCGGTCCTAATAGACGACCGACGACGACGTTCAATCTGCGTAAGCGTAAGAAACAATTATAAGTATCAAATAAACTACACGTCAACCGCACAACCTTGGATTGGATACTAATCCTTAAGTGAAGAAAGCCCAAAAAACTATAACGTGCTAGACTACAATCGGGTTCACTCCGGTCAACCCAGTCTTCGCACAACATAGAGTATACTTGAAGCATGGGAAACAAATAGTCCAAAGTTGTCAACAGCTTGCCAGAGGAAAACTTGCTAATATAGAAGGCAAAAGTTAAGTTTGAAGGTTCGTAGAAGGTTAGAAGAAGGTAAAGAGACTAAAGAGACTAGGACTAATTTCGTTGCATAGTTATGCGTGCAAAGACACATTTTGAAGCTAGTAGGTAAAGAATTCATAAATATATATGTTTACCATTTAAAGTTTGTTGGAGCTTCGCTTCTGATGCTCCATTCGCTTGTTCCGGAGCGTAGTCGTGGCCTCGTAGGGCTCCGATTGCCACATTTTGTTGAATTCTATAATTCGTTTCGGGCTGCTCCATTGGGTTTAAATTGATGAATTCCCCCCATTCTTGGTGGATCTCGTCCCGTTCCACTTCCACATCCTCTTCCTCCTCCTCCTCGCGGAAGATGATGTTCACGGCTTGCTATTAGGAATAAATATTACTTTCAAAAATGTTTGATTTTATTTTGTTACATTAATTTGTGGCTACTTACATTGTTTTCTACGGAATAGACCGTCCTCAGCGACGGTTCCTCGTTGATATAGTGGGCATACCCACTCGAAGTTCCTTCTCCAGCTTAAATCATCAAAAAATGTATCAATATTATCGCATAATGCGTTAACACTGACATTGTGAACACAAAGATTTATTACCTGTTACACTTGGGACATCAAGTGTCCCGATATTCCCGGCTTGCTGCGATCCGGGCCATACTGGCATTTTCCCGCTAAAATTGCGACTTCCAGCAGGCACTTCATGATCCTCCGACTCGTCGTCCGATGCAGCAGAGGTGCTATACATAGGGTTGGGCTTCCTCTTACGCCGCCCCTTTCCCCTCTTGGAGGGATCTGACGACGTGTCGGTCGAATCGGCCGCATATCGCCTCGCAAGATTTGCGTCACCTACAACATATGCAAATGTCAAATCTTGTACAGTTTCTTTGATATCATGATTTAACGATGGTTAAGATGGGACAGACATAGAAACTATTAATATGTAAAGGTGTCTGAAGCTCTCCGCCTATTGACTTGAAATGCTGGAGAGATTTAAGAACAAATGTAAGAAAAAACAATATTCGGAATTCGAATAAGTCTGAATTTTTAAGTGAGAAGAATAAATGTAATCATATTGGTGGCATTGCTACAAAGACAGCATAGAATGGAAAGAGATAAAGCAAAAGAGACGAGAGCGAAAGACGTAAGCGTTTGTGATAGATTAACACCCCCCCCCCCCCCCGACATTAAAATGTTAAAAAATGCGCCAAGTAGTTTTGTCTACCTCTCTACAGTTTAATCCCACAGCAAAATTTACCAAAAATATAAACGGATATCATTCAAAAGCCAAGCCAATCATCAAAATTAACAAAAAAATTAATCAAATTCCAAAACAATCAAAATTAAATAAAATAAAATAAAGTCTACAAAAATGGCAAACTGGCTGCGTGGAAACGTGATGTAATTAAGACCGAGACAAAACACCCCTCTATCGTCATTCGCATGGCCAGTTTGCCAAGTTTTTGTAGACTTTATTTTATTTTATTTAATTTTGATTGTTTTGGAATTTGATTAATTTTTTTGTTAATTTTGATGATTGGCTTGGCTTTTGAATGATATCCGTTTATATTTTTGGTAAATTTTGCTGTGGGATTAAACTGTAGAGAGGTAGACAAAACTACTTGGCGCATTTTTTAACATTTTAATGTCGGGGGGGGGGTGTTGGGGGGGGGCTGATATCATGCATTTTTGGTCGTTCATTCAAGAATATATTCTCTATTTATTACAGTATGTAACATAGCCATATCCCCAAATGACACATGATTGGTAATCATTGCTTGCTTCTGTCATTTTAGCCCTTTAGCTTAAGGGGTCATATATGCCAGGCACGTCATGAAATAAGTAAAGGTTTGTTAATTTATTGTCCTATTAATACATCCTGTTATTAAGTTTCTATCATGTGTCCGTTATTGTACATACTTTGAAGTATTTTCTCCGAAAAATACAAATAAATAACTAGGTTATGTACGACGTAACTGGCATCGTCTTAATTCAAATTGCAACATGCGGTGGTCAATGTATCTTGGTCAATTGTTATCTAAAAAAAATATAAAAAATTGAGCGTGAACTAGACACAGAAAACTAGTCCTCAACGAGCCAGAATATTTGTTTTCTTTTTTTTCACAAAGTTACACGCGAAAATGTCACCAATTTCGTAGGAACACTTAGAAATAATGACATTTTCGCGTGTAACTTTGTGAAAAAAAAGAAAACAAATATTCTGGCTCGTTGAGGACTAGTTTTCTGTGTCTAGTTCACGCTCAATTTTTTATATTTTTTTTAGATAACAATTGACCAAGATACATTGACCACCGCATGTTGCAATTTGAATTAAGACGATGCCAGTTACGTCGTACATAACCTAGTTATTTATTTGTATTTTTCGGAGAAAATACTTCAAAGTATGTACAATAACGGACACATGATAGAAACTTAATAACAGGATGTATTAATAGGACAATAAATTAACAAACCTTTACTTATTTCATGACGTGCCTGGCATATATGACCCCTTAAGCATTCCTTGAACTGTGAACTTGACAATCATGATGCACGTAAATGAATTAGATGAATAAGACTGTGTATGAGTATGTCGCATGATTAATTGTAAAGATTCTAAAGCGATACACTCAAAACGCAGCCTAATTTATGTAATTTATTTTGGTGTATCTTTACTGTCAAGTTCGCAGCTAAAGGAACGCTTCAGCTAAATCAGCTAAAGTGATGTAAGTAAGCAACTAAAGGTTGTGCGTACCTTGAGTTGCGTACTTGACAGTCTAAAATCCTGACTGTCAAATGTGTAATTCAAGGAGTGCACAATCTTTAATGCTGCAGTTTTCTATAAGCAACTACTGACAATGGCTAGTAGTAACAAAACTATAAGCAAGTATCGATTACCAATAGCCATATCATATGATTGGCCCCAATGACATATGATTGGTAATCACTGCTTGCTTATGTCATTTCAGCTCTTTAGCTCAAGCATTCCTTGAACTGCGAACCTGACAGTCACGATGCACTTAAATGAATTAGATGAATTAGACTGCGTATGAGTGTGTCGCATGATTAATTATAAATCATATGCAGACTAATTTATCTAATTTTTGAATGTACCTTGACTGTCAAGATCGCAGCTCATGGAACGCTTCAGCTAAGGAGCTAAAACAATCATGCACCGTTTGAGGTTATTAGTATCTGTTCATCAAATCGCAACACTTTGAATTCTGCGCTCCCCGAGCTATGCACTTAGTAGTCATCATCAAGGTACACCAAGATTAAGAGTGCGTATGTGAGAATAGCTTATCTTCATACACACTTTAATTTTAGAGTATCTAGACTGTTAAGTGTGTAACTCAAGGAGTCCACAATCGTTAATTAATGCTGAAGTTTCCTATAAGCAAGTACTACACACTTGACAACCAAATACAGCGATTTGTGAGCCACAGACTTCTCACTCTTAGGACTTTTCATAATCATAATTCGCAATAATCACAAGATCACAGAGACAGGGGCAAGTACAGTACAGCATGCACCATTTGAGGATATTAGCACCTGTTCATCAAATCGCAACACTTTGAATTCTGCGCTCCCTGAGCTATGCACTTAGCAGTCATCATCAAGGTACAGCAAGGTTAAGAGTGCGTCTGTGAGAATAGCTTATCTTCATACACACTTTAATGAATTTTAGAGTATCTAGACTGTTACGTGCGTAACTCAAGGAGTCCACAATCGTTAATTAATGCTCAAGTTTTCTATAAGCAAGTGCTGCACACTTGACAACCAAATGCAGCGATTTGTGAGTCACGGACTTCTCACTTTTAGGACTTTTCATAATCATAATTCGCAATAATCACAAGATCACAGAGCGAGGGGCAAGTACAGTACAGTGTTTTATTAATAAATAACGTACAGTACAGTGTTTTATTAATGATTTATCACATAGCATTCACACCTAACCAGCCATCGCGTATGACACATAACCAGCCATGGTGTAAAACATAATAGTCTGCTATGGTATAAAACCATGTTACCTGCGCAGCACTCTGTAGCACTTCGCGGTGGCGCCCGCTCGCGTGAAACACGTGAGAGTAACATTTTTAGGAATTGTATAAAACCGGACGATGAAACTCTTAATCCGCTTTGCCTTTTCCACGAGAAAAATAAAACAGGAAATTCATATCTCCGGAACGGCTGGACCGATCCACATGATTCTTGGCTCATTGGATTCAGAAAAATCAACGATGAAATACAAAATTCTGAAATAAATTCTTGGGGCTCTAACTTTCGCATAAATCGAGGTGAAAGTTTGGTAACTAAGGATAACAGCTAGTGTTCGGGATAATATAGCCTCGGCTGTCGCGCGCCGGAGTGTCATATATATATGGAGAGGGAACTTCTACTTGGCGCGAGACTCTACCGAGTCTCCTGATTTAACTCTTACCGAATCGCTTTTTAACATCCGCACGACACAGGCGCCACACTTTAAAATCGGGTTGCACCCGTTTAACTATTAATGAAGATATATTCTTCATGGGATGGGGCGGCCACCAACACATTTGTTCGCCCGTTCCATTTGTCATGAGCCAGCTGTCTGGCACTTCCGAAACGACATTTTCCTCGACAAAATGCACCACGGCATACATTTTGTATCTGAAAATATACATACAAAGTTAATACGTATAAAGCTTGGAAAGAGTTATTGAAGTGTAAGTATTAACTGCTGAAACGCGACTTACATAGATTAATCAAGTGACAGTCAAATTTCTGCTGACTAGCGCTTTTGTCTCTCCGAACACCGATGCTTCTGACGATCCTCTCACGCCTCTTCTTCACTTCAAACTGATCCTCCACGAAGGAGCTTGAGACCGAAAAGCCCAAGGGCCAAAATAGCTGTCTCTCTCACCCCCCATTTCAGATTCCACCACAGGCGCCCTTCTTCGGCACCCGCGCCAGAGACCCCGTCAAGATGCCGTCCAGGTAAAAGTCACCCCCAATAAACTCTTCTGGAGGCCCAAGTACGCTCCAAACATATACGAACTCCAAATTCGGACTCCAAATTATATGTTGTTTACCAGACGACAGGATATCTCCCGTCGTAATTTGGAAATATGAAAATTGGAGGAGATCTCTGAAATGCGGCAAGGTTTATAATCTGCTGTTCTACAGGCAATTGCACTTTTAATTGGAAGTGATGGGGCTGTCCACGTGGTGGAGTAGTGGAACGATTATTGTTCTGCTGTCTGACACTGGATAGTTTGCACATTTCCGTCGGATGGATCTACATGACACTATTGTATTTGTAAACGTGGCAATGTTTGTTAGCATGAAAATATGCAAATTGCGCGAGTCGTGTGGCACCGAAAACAGTGCCTCCCCATTACTGACTTTGAGGCCCTCTACGCGAATTTCATTTTCAAATTTAATGAATTTCTTCACTAAGAAAACCGAAGAGTCCGATAGAAGGCAACAATTGTTCGGCTCTTTGCAGGATATGCTAAAACCCTCGTACTCTAAACTTGTAATTTCTTTGGTGATTTTCGAAACATGGCTAATTGGGTACAACTTGCGTTTCACTGGTTCGACTGGAAGTGCGTTCTCTTCAGTAATTCTGTTTAACAACTGATGCAGAGGTTTGGGTGAGTTTCTAATTTTATGACGTAGGCATCCTAAATAGTTCTCAAAAGGAAAACAGCTGAATGAATCTAAATTTCCTTTAAAATATTTAACATCATTGGCCAAATGAACTAAATTGTGGATGTTGTGCGACATATACTCTTTCCCATAAAGCTCCTTGAACCAGTGTACGAAATATACGAGCAATGAGTTGGCGTAATCGTTCATTGTGATACATAATTCCGAATCGCATAGAATGCGGATGGCCAAACTAAGAGTGAGAAAGTGCTCATAATATGGTTTCGATAATACTGATTTCAAAATTACCGGTCCGACATATAACAAGAATTGCCGACATTCCGTTGCCTTCCATCGGTCGCCTTCGGTCACATCTCTTAATTTCCTCGAAAATTCTGATGGCGTTGATGCTTGTAACTTCAATAAAAGTTGTGAGAGCACCTCCAGTTTTTCTTTCGACCGACGCAAATTTTTTTGTCCTTTAACCCAGAACTTAACGAGTCTTTTCGTCACCCCCAAGCACACTAGATGCATGTAGTCGAGCAAGACTTGCGAAACCATGCCGATTTCGAGTTCCTCCAATATCGAATTTCCTGTATGGTATTCGGCTTGAATTCGGCGTTTGAATGACTCATCCGTCCGCAAAGTGCAATCAATTTTGGGAAACACAACGCTATCGATGTATTCTCCCTTTTGATTGCATTTGCTGCAACTATAATACCCTGAATGGCCCTTGGTTTGCGTTACAAATGATCGGGCTGGAGTATCGCATACAATCGCCTTGAGGAACACTTGGCATCTCGTGCCATTCACGTCGATGCCACCATTTCCCTGTATGCGTGCCATTTCCTCGACGAATCGGCTTAGATAGACGTTGGCACAGATTGGATTCGAAGATCCATAGTGTACTCCAACTATAAACGGCTTTGTACGTTGATTCTCGATGGAAATGGACATTAGAATAGGCCAAAATTGGCCTGACGAACTCTTCGTCAGTGACACATGCCGTCACAATTTATTTGCACGTCAATAGTCGCGGGACATCCTTCAAAATATTTTGCAATGCATCTTTGCAAACCATCGGCTATCCCAAAATGAGCATAAAAGCCGCCATTGATTTGCTCAATGCAAGTTGCCGTGTTTCTCGGGGTTTGCATTAATGTCCTTGCATCTTGCGGTAATTCAAAGGCCTGGCCGTGATGGCGGAGCACTTTTAATAACGAAGTCATGGCTTTCTGAGTTATTGACTCGTTATGAGCCCATTTCTTCAACTCACTCGCTAAGCTTTCTTCTGGGACTTTGTTGTCTTCATCCAAATCCAACTGTTCCTCGTATTGTTCAATATCGTCACAATAGAAATCTCCATTTTCTTCATCACTATGCTCCTCATTTTCTTCGGTGCAATTCTCCCCATTCTGTCGTTCGCCTTCGTCATCTCTATCGAACTCGTCAACGTGGCCTTGCGACAATGTTATATCAGAGTGTTCGCTAATATGCTCTCTTATCCGCTGGGTTGAAGCGGAAGAGCCTTCCTGGCACGCACCAAGAGCTTGGATTCGCTTGGTTTCCGTCTGAATGATTTGGTTGAGTCGACGTTTGGACAAGTCAGGAATGTCTTTGGCCATTTTCTTATTGTTTGATAGTATCTACAACAAAAGGGATATTACAGTACCAAAACACTCTCCGAGCACAACGTTTGAAGTGCGTACAGTATTCAAAACCTACTTGTGCGTTGAATATAATGTATTGGATGATCCTTTTTTTTTTTTTTTTTTTTTTTTACGTGGGGAAATCCTCATGGACACCCCGCCGCCCTGGTGGGGGCGACGGGGTAGTGCCGGACTCTTACCGGCTAAAACCCCACGGTGGCCATCCTCGGCGCTGACTGGGGCGACACCGGGAACTCTGGTAGAGCACTACCGGTGCCGCCCCGCGCCCGCCCCCTATTGGAGGCACGTCTCGTGGTGGGGGAGCGGCCATCCGCTCTCTCGCTTTCACGAGAGAGGGAGGCTTCCCCCACTACTCGCGGGGAGACACGGCTCACCGCACTCCTTCGCTAGCGGCGAAGGAGGCGGGAACCGCGCCCCCGCATTACCCATCCCTCCTGGGCGGGTCGTGCGACCACTACACGCCCGCCCCGCCTCGGGGCCGCTTGCGCAGGCGACAGAGCCACCACTCTGCCGCCTCGCGGCCCCTTGGCAAGCACCCGGCCCGTCAACGGGTCGAGATCCGTCGACGGGACCGGGGCCCCGCTCTACTGCGGGGGGACAAGATCCCCCCGCGCGGGTCGGCGGCGGGGACGGGCCCTCTGCAGACGGAAGGGGTCCGTCCTCTCCCGCCGCCGCTCCGCCTCCTCCTTCTGGGAGAGCACTTCCTCGCAAAAGGCGAGGAAGGCTCTCCACGACCTCTCGCTGCCGAGGATCTGTCGGATGACCGTCGGCAGCGAGAGGTCCCTTCCGATATACCGGACCAGGACACGGCGCTGTTCCCTCCAGGCCCTGCAATACTGGAGGGTATGTTGCGCCGTGTCCGGGTCCCCATCACAATGGTGGCACTGTGCCGTCGCCTCCTTCCCGATGCGACGCAGGTACTCACCGAAGCAGCCGTGCCCGGTAAGCACCTGCGTCGCGCGGTAGGAGAGCTGCCCCCTGCCGCGACTCAACCAAGCCTCGAGGCTCGGGAGAATCGCCCCGACGGCTCTGTGGCGGGAGTTGGCTGGATCTTCCAGCCTTTCCCGCCACATCTCGACAACGGGCCGTCGGGTCTGGCGCTTGAGCTCCTCGACCGACCGTTCCGTGGGTGTTCCTCCCCTGTTGCGGAGGGCGCGAAGACCCAAATAGGTCCTCGCGTCCCCCACCGCCAGGATGTCCAGGGGCGGAAACCTCGCCAGTAGGGTGGCCGACGCCAGGGAGATCGTGCGATATCCTCGCACGACCCTGGCGGCCATCCGACGCTGTACCCTGAATAGCAGGGCACAATTGCGCCGGCTGGCCGCCAGGTCGTCCGCCCAGACTGGTGCCCCGTAGAGCACCATGGAACGGACGACTCCCGCATAAAGGCGTCGGACACCCTCCCAGGGTCCCCCGATGTTGGGCAGCAGGCGTCCTAGAGCGCCTGCCGCCTTCTCAACTCGGGGGATAAGCCGGCCGAAGTGCTCGTTAAAGCGCCAGAGGCCGTCCAGGGTGAGTCCGAGATACTTCATCGTATCTCTCACCTGGACGCGGGTCTCTCCTACCGCAATCCACTGCTGGGGAGGCGGCCCCGCATACCGTTGGCGATCGTAAAACCAGATCGCCTCGGTCTTTTGCGGGGCCACCCGAAGGCCCAGTCGGTGGATTCGGGCGACGACACAGGCCACCGCCGTCTCCGCAACGCGGATGGTCCTCCTCCCATCCTCCCCGCTGACTACCACGAGTGTGTCGTCTGCATAGCAGATCACCGTGGAGTCAGCGGGGAGTGCAGCCCGCAGGACGTAATCGTAGCCGAGGTCCCATAGCAGGGGGCCCAACACGGACCCCTGCGGGACCCCGGCGTACGTCTCCCTCTCATACTCCTGCGTCCGGCCCATGAACTTAATGCCCCTGTCGGCGAGGTAGTCCCCGACGACGGCCCGTAACTCAGGGGGCACTCGATGGTACTCGAGCGCCTCCCTGATGACCCACCAGGGCAGGGTGTTAAAAGCATTCACTATATCCAAGGATATAGCGATACACACCCTGCCCCGGCTTGCAGCCGACTCCGTCAGGGACCTTAGGCGCTTGATCGCGTCTATCGTCGATCGTCCCTGACGGAAGCCGAACTGCCCGTCGTCGAGGTCCGGACCTGTCGCCGACAGGTGCCGGACGAGGCGGTTGGCAATAACTCTCTCGAAGAGTTTGCCCGCCTCGTCCAGCAAGCAAATGGGCCGGTACGCGGAGGGAGAGTCCGCGGGCCGCCCATCCTTCCGGATGAGGACCATCCGCGCCCGCTTCCAGGAGCGGGGGAACCTACCGCGCCTCAGACAGCTGTTAAAAAGCTGCCCGAGGCGCGGGACCAGGACGCCCATGGCCATGGCCAAGGCCCTGCCTGGGATGCCGTCCGGGCCCGGCGCCCTGTTCGCGCGGGCCCGGAGACGCCTAATCGCGGCGTCGAGCTCGCCGCCAGTGACCCCCATGGTGGCCTCGTCCCACTCAAAACGGGGACGAGGCCGACCGGGGGTGGGGTCCTCTGCTCCCGCAGGGAACAGAGTAGCCACCACCCGGTCGAGAAACTGGGGGTCAAGCAGCTCCGTTGTTGGGGGCGCCCATGGACGTAATCGTCCCATGACGATTTTGTATGGGCGCCCCCACGGATCCCCGTCCAATGTGGCGACGAGCTCGTCCCAGGCTTTGGCCTTGGCGGCTTTGATGGCCCGCTGCAGGGCGACCGCTGCCTCGCGGTACGCCGCATACAGCTGGGCCACCTCCGCCGCGACCTGACCGCGCCGTCTCCTGGCGCGGGTGTACTGGCGCCTGCGGTGAACGCAGGCGGAGCGCAGGACAGCGATGTCCTGCGACCACCAGTACACCCCGCCGACGCGGGGGGGCCGTGCTCGGGGCATTGCGACGTCGCAAATCGACGTCATCGCGCCCCGAAGCGACTCGGCCCCCTCGTCCGGGTCGGGAGACTCGTGCTCGTCCCCCGACCCGTCCTGCCAGGCCACGGCGATCGCTGCCGCCATGAGAGCGTCCCGGTCTAGGCGCCTCAGCGCCCATCGCGGTGGTGGGTTGTCTCCTCCACCACGAGGGTTGCCCGCTGCTGGCGGGCGGCGCGTCGGGGCGACGGGTGTGGCGACCACCTCCATCGTCAGATAGAGGTGGTCGGAGAGCGTCTCCTGCTCTTCCACAACCCGCCACCCGGACACACGGCGCACGGTGGCCGGGGAGCCGAAGGTCAAATCGACGACCGACTCCCCATTCCACCGCACGCACGTGCTAGCCGACCCCCGGTTGATTAACCGGAGGTCGTGCTGCGCCGCTCAGTCCAGCAGCATCCCGCCCCTTGCGTCGTCCCGGGGGTTGCCCCACGCCACAGCGTGGGCGTTGAAGTCCCCCAGGACGAGTACCGGGCGCGGCCGTGTGCGGGAGATGCACCCACCGACCGCACCCAGGTACGCCTCGAACGCATCGAGGCCGCAGTTGGGCGAGATGTAACAACCCACCACCGCGAGGTTCCCCCACTGCACCGCCACGAATCCCCGCCCCTGCTCCAGGGATGAGCAGAGGGGGGAGTCGGGCCAGTGGGTGCGAATGATCGCGACGGAGCCGCACGCATCCCCGACCCAATTAGGGTCGCTGGGAGGTACGGCGTACGGCTCCGCCGCGATCGCCAAACTCACTCGCCACTCGCGCAGGGTGTGGACAAGGAGGTCCTGGGCCCTGCGCGAGTGGTTGAGGTTGGCTTGGAGGAGGCGCTGGGACATTATTACGCCGTGTCCATGGCCTCCTCCAAGCCTCCCCCACTTTGGGCCGCTTCTGGCCCCTTGGCCGCCTTCTCCGCCGGCTCGGCGGGGGCGGCCACTTTCGGTCGTGGTGGCGGTTTCGGCTTGGGTGCCGTCTTCGCCACCACGACCTTCAAGGGCGGTACCACCGGGACGCTGGAGACAACAGCCAGCGCCGGTGGTGCGCCCTTGCCGCCCTTCGCCTTTGGCGGCGGAGCCTTCCCCGATTTCGGGTTTGGCTTCGCCGCCGCAGGCTTCTTGGAGGCCTTTTGCCGCAAGGCGCGGCAGGCCTCGCCGCCGAGTCGGTGCTCGGCCGGGCGGCCGAGGTCGCTGCAAAGCGGGCATTTCAGCCGCCCGGCCTTGCATTGTCCGGCCCTGTGGCCCTCCGCCCCGCAAGCGTAGCAGCGGCGGCTGCGGTCCACGGCGGACTTGCACTGCCGCTGCACGTGCCCCGCCTCTAGGCAGCGGAAGCACTGCAGCGGCCGTGCAGCTAGCGCCTCTACCCTCACGGAGGTCCAGCCGATGGTAAGTCGGCCGACCTCCGTGATCCTCCCGGCCGCGGTAAGTGGGCACCGCAGCCAGAGGGAGCCCAGTTTGGAGGGGGCGGACGACCGGATCTCGCCGGTCGTCACTTCCCCCTCCTTACACCCGCCCGCCTTGGCGATGGCCGAGATGACCTCGCCGACGGTGACGGACTCGATAAGTCCCGTCACCCTCAGCTCGGCCTTTTTCGAGGGGCGGGCGATACGCGCCTCCGACCCCTCGAAAATCCCGGCCATCGCCTCCGCCAACCTATCGGCCTTCTGCGCGCCGTCGGCACCGGGGATCTCGAGAATGAGACCCCCGGTGACGGCGCGCTTGGGCCTCACTGAGGCGATGCCCAGGTCGGCGAGCTTAATCTGCTCGCGCGCCCTGGACATCGCCTCCGCGTAGGTGAGCCTGGACCCCTCCGGGACCGTCAGCGTGACTGCTGCGGTCTTCGGAGGGCGTCCAGGCACCACCTTGGTCCCACCGGCACCTTCGGCCCACTTCGCTGCCTTGGCCGTGGCAGCAGGAGGTGGTGGGGCTTTGCGGCCCTGCCCGCCCTTCTGCTTGCGACCCACCACCGTCGCCCACGTCTCTCCCTGCGTGGGAGGTGCGGGCGGCGGTGGTATCTGTGGGCCACCGGCGGTCGGGGAGTTTTTGGGTGTTTGGGCAGCAGCCTCGACTGCTGCCCCACCCTTCTTTCCCTTCCCCTTCTTCCGCTTCTTCTTCCGGCGGCGGACTGTACCGTCCACCGCCGGAGCCTCCGCGGAAGAAGCGGCGGCTCGGACGGGCTCACACCCACCCGCCCGAGTCGCCGCCTTCACCCCCAATGGAGGCCTCACCGCCCGC
This sequence comes from Crossocerus cetratus, assembly GCA_963675795.1. NCBI lineage: Eukaryota > Metazoa > Arthropoda > Insecta > Hymenoptera > Crabronidae > Crossocerus > Crossocerus cetratus. The sequence goes on from CAVMBF010000001.1 coordinate 2,684,418, forward strand.
CCAGGGAAGAGCTCCTCCCTGAAGCGGGTCAGCTTGGCCTCCACGAGAGCCCCGATCCGCGCCATCACTCTCTCATCAAGAGTGAGGCCGACGGGGCCATCGTTGGGGGCGCAGGGTGTCCTCGCCGTGGCGCCCAAGGGTCCAGCCCCCTGGCAGTCCAGGAGTTCGACCTTCCTCGAGAGGGAGAAAATCTCCCCCTCGAGGTCGGCGATCCTGGCCCTCAGACGCCTATTCTCGGCCCTAATGAGGGCCCCTTCCCCGTCGGAGTTGGCTCTGGCTGTCAACTCCGTCGCCGCCACCGTGGCCTCTTGGGCCGCCTCCCGGAACCTGCGTTTGTAGGTGCCCTTGAGGTTGGACGAGGTGGTCGCCAGATGACGCACCACGTCCATCGCCTCAATTATATGGGCACCTACATCCGCGGACGAGCTGACCCTCAGCCTCCGCGCCAACTCAGCCTCTCGGCTGAGAGCCTGGGCGGCGCTCTCCTCCCCGGTGGGCGGTGGGTCGCCCGGTGTTGCCGACGGCTCAGGCTCTGAGCCGCCGGTGGGCTGCCCCATTTGGGACTCGGTCCCAGCGCGCGCCGAGTCGACCTGGCGTTTCTTCGCCAGTGCCGACCCGGCGCCCTCCCCCGTGGATGGGGGCCCCCTCTTTCGCCGGGAACCTCCCGGCCGCGAGGAGCCCGATGCCATCGAGGCATCGGACCCCTCGCCGCCGGAAGCCTCCGTCGTCGCCGAGCCGCGTCGGGAGAGGACCGTGTCGGGCAGGCGGCTCAACACCACCGAACATCTCGGCACGGCCCTCTCGGTCACCGACACCACGGAGGCGACGGACGTGTCCGAGTCATCGGACTTGCCCGCGCTGTCCTCCGTGGGCCGGATGACCACACGGCCCTTCTTCTTCCTCCTAGCGGAGGGGGTCCCCTTCGCGCACCCTGGCGTCTCCCCATGCTGGGAAGCCGCCTCTCGCTCCTCTCCGGAGCGCTCACTTGTGGCTTTTAATGCCGCGCCGACCAAGTGGCCAACCGACGCGACACTGCGGTTGTCGGATGACGACGCCAGAGGGCCCGCTTGCTCGCCCTCGGACGCCGGTACTGGGGAATCGCACCCCTGCACCGTAAACGTTTTCTCCTTTACCGTACCGTCCATGTTTGGTTTCTTATTCGGGGTTCCTTCCCCTAGCTGGTTTTGGTCCGCGCCGGCTATTTTATTTCGCCGGTACCCGCCAGGCAAGCCTGGTGAGGGCATTCCCCTATCCGCCACCCGGGGACGCGCCGTGTCGGGGTCCAGCAACCCCACCCCCCGAAGGGGCACGGTGTATTGGATGATCCTGCTGGTCGTGGTACTACACTCAATCTGTAGTGGATTGTAGTCCGCGCGGACGATGAGCTTCGTTGTTACCACAAAAATTCGAACTGCAGCAAGTACGCGTACTGGACTTCAACTCTGCTCCGGAATGTCTGTTAGCAGAGAAGATTCAACGAGAAATAGCTGCGGGCCGTTCAGGAGAATCTATTTAAGCCTGCTTGGCGCAGGAATTCCGTTTCCTCCCACCTCTGCTTACTTGCGCAAAACCAATTCAGAATAGGCCGACAGGGCTTTGAGGTCCAGGTAGGCAGGTGCAGCCGCGGCATGACGACTGGAGTGAGAACTGGGCGAGGCGTAATATACTCGGAAGTACAAATTTATTTCCGGCACAACTGCCCCTCAGCTTGAAAATTACGGGCAGAAGTAGATATAAGACACGTTGACATTCGCGAAACCTCAGTCTGGAAGAAATATTAAAAATTGAAGTTTCATTTGGATTGTATGTAGGATTTACAATCGCTGCAGAATGGGTACCTATTGCGGTTTGATTGAACACGCTCCTAATAACTTGGAGGATCCACCGAAATGTCGCTAGGATTGGATGCTGCTTCTTAGGATCTTTTGGCGTTGATTGCCGAGGACGTCGCGGTTTTCTGCCCGCATTGCTGCTATCGCATATCTTTCGTAGTACGTGGATGGATTGTGTACATCGTTTCTGCCGCTGTCATTGTTTCGCATTGCAAGCTTAATTACAGCAGTCGAGAATCTGAAACTTTTTCTCGCGAAAAGGGCCTCCCCTTTCAATAATGCTTTTCCCTGGAAATGCATCTGGCCCGCTCGTGCTGGGGCTCGAAAACCTGGTATTGAAAACAATGGTGAAAGCCGGGAAGGCCCGAGAGTTGTCCGCGTAGCCTCCCCTTCTGAAGAAACCCCTGGTCACTTGGGGCATCATAAAACAGTGCAGGCTCTGCTAGCGATGATTCATCAATATACCTGGTCTAGTCGTAAAAGGCTATTTAAATTTTTTTCCTCAACGTATCTCGCTCCTCCCCGGAAGACTAATCCTGCAGTAGACTGCTGCATTTTATGTGTACAGGGTGCAATTCATTTGACTTTGATTCATCACTAGGCGAGTATACACTGTTTAGTAATATGCAGAAAAGTGAGAGATTATCTAGTAATTTGAATTATACACATTATGTACTAAATCTGGAGCCACGTTTTCGAACGGAAAGCGTGATCGTAGTAGTCGCTAATTGAATGTGGATTACTTACTGCTTTCGGCACAATTAATATACATATAATCACCACGGCCCAACTAGCTGATGGTGAGATCTCGCTTGACTCTTCGCCACATCTGAAATCCAGAGACAACAACAGTAATCCTGGTGAAGCAATGGCAATGGCAGACCCAAAACCCATCATGAAACAAGACCCAACTTCCTTTTAGTAACATCAAAATAGAAAGAAGCATATAATTTGCGACCGAAACATGTTTAATAGATCTTCTGAAATCTAAAGACCATTGGGCTGGAGCTTCATCGAAGCAGCTAATCCATGTCAAACACCATTCTCATAGCTCTTTCATTTTGTTTTGTGTGTAGAGTTAGGTCACTCCTATAGCAAACTATCCTCCCAAAGACTATTCTGATACAAATTGTTCTTGGCTGGAGGGCGAATAAAATAAGGCATTAAGAGCAATGAAACCAAGAATAACCCTGGGTGTAGAGCCAACAATGCAGTCATTCCGAGACTAAATTATATCAAATTATTGAACTAGAAGAAGTCGTGAAAGCGCATGTAATGTAAAGACGCCTTTCACCACAGCATATTAAAATTCCCTCACAAACATTGCACTGACTTAAGGGAATGCAAGATAGATCTTCCAATTATTATATATCTTTTTGGACATTTTGAGTAACTGAATTGGACACTGAACGAAAACTGACATTTGAACTTTTATTGGTGCCCTTTTGCAGAGTAGTTTAAGCCAGAGACATGAACATTTAATGAAGTAATAAAGGATTTTCAGGTTCTTCAATATCCACATATCTTTAGGATGAAAATATAGAATATGCGAAGAATCTTTCTGGTGCGGTTAGTTGAACCAACTTACATGCATCACGTTTACAGAATTTACAGTATTTACTTGCTTACTTGTAATGGATTACTTATTTGCTTGGTTCTACTACCTGCTATAGTTAAGAACACCAAAGGCCGTTGTACAAAAGTAGATCTTGGTTGGACTAATCATCCCTAATAGCCAAACCTGTGCATAACAGATTCCTGCAAAACCTGTGGCCAACGCCTGTTGGCAAAAAGACAGCAGTTTTGCCGCAGGATCTGTTATATTCGTTTCTGCTAGCAAACTGCCAGCAGAAATATAGCAGACCCTGCTACATCAGATTGGCGACAGAAGTCGGACAGAGTCTGCAGAGCCTTCTGGCAGCAGAACGGGGCCAGAAACCGAGCAGAGCCTGCTCAGCAGATTGTTAACAAAATCTGCGCCCTCTGTGCTGCCAGACTCTGCTCAGCAGGCCCTGTCACGAATCTGCAGCCAATCTGCTGCCAGCTCTGCGCAGCAGGCTCTGTCGCCAGAACACAAGCGAAACGCGGACACAGAGGGATATGAATCTGGCGACAGATTCTGCTAAGCCTGTTGCAAATCTGCTGCCAATCTGCTAGCAGATGGCTATGAGGGATAGTACAAAATTCCTGTGCATAATACTCGTACTCACCCAGTATTTTCATTTTAAAGGCATATATTAAAGAATCCGCAACTTGATTCTTATTGTTACTTTTAATTATGATTCTTATAGCTTAAACTACTATGCAACTGAAACTAATAAATTTATAAAACTTCACATGACAGTTTTCCCCAAACAACTGGTCTTTCACAGGGTCAGATCTAGTCCTTCGGAAGCTGTAGGTAAAAGAGAAAGCAACATTTGGAGATCACTGTTGAGAACAAGAACTATATTTGTACATGACTCTCATAGCTTTGCCACAATATTTATCCAGTAAGGCTACTTTACTAGTACCAGCAATCCTCTTAAAAACTATACTGATTTAAACTAAATTTGGAAGAAGAAAATAAAAGGCATTAAAAGGAGTGAGAATAAAACAACTGATATAATGAGCAGGAAGACAATGTTGCTTTAAATTAGGCGTTTCTCTTTCTTTTCTACTGGAGAATAAACTAAAAATACGTGAGAATCGACAAGTTTTTGAGAGAAAGTGCAGCCCCATGCTATTTTCCAGTATTAATTGTTACCTGATTTTATGACCGATTCGAGAAACACGGGCGTCAAGACTCATTTGAAGGACCCTTTGCGGACCCGTGCCGTTATCCAGGACTGACGCCTGCGGTTTATAACGGGCACCGACCTTTTCCTGAGAATGATTATTCTCCTTCCTTATTTTCCTTCGAAAATACATCGGCCGTCCATACCATAAAATAAAACCGTTAATACTCGAAGCAACATAGTAAAAGAGAGGGTAAAGCCCGCGGGAATTGTCACTGAGTAACCTTACCTTCCAGGAAAAATTCTGGTCACATTGGGGTATCATAAAACTGAATGAGTTGTAAACCTCCCAATGCACCTCCCTGACAGATTATGACTTAACGTGTGAACTGTTTCTCCGCCAATTATTTCTTATGTGAATGCAAATCCACAAACGATCTTCTCAAACACCGTACACAATACACACAGCAAAATGTATATTTTCATGTCGTGTTAATGCACAACCGCACATATCTGCGCACATATATCGTCCACTTTTATTATACATACGCTATCACAGAAAATAAAATATCGATGATATCTATATAGGCGCGCACAGATTAACTGTAGCACCCCCTGTTTCGATCGCGTCCCTTTCAGAAGGAATATAACACCGATATATCAGTAGCATGAGTAAACTGTAACATAAGATGTGAGTAACCACGTGATATTACGGCCATATCACTTGGGGGTAACTGTGTAATATACCCTGTGAGTAACATTGTAATATAACTAGAATATTACACAGGACTAACAGTGTAATATACCTCATGAATAACATTGTAACATAACTGGAATGTTACAGAGGCCTAACAGGGGTAATATACCCGGGGAGTAACATTGTAATATAACTAGAATATTACACTGGCCTAACAGTGTAATATACCCTGTGAGTAACATTGTAATATAACTAGAATATTACACAGGCCTAACAGTGTAATATAACTTTGTAAGACTCATGTTATATTGCGGGAACATTTCATTCGTATTACATGTGTTACATAACTTGTTGGTCCAGAGTTATATTGCGACAATATTGGGTGTTTACTGGGTACTTATACTTACACAAACAAGCAAAACACATTAAATACACATAAAACCAAACAAAGCATAACAAACATGAAAAATGGACTCTAAAAATGAAATTACTTTAAAAGTACCAACTAAGACTACCCCTGGTCAAGAAAACCTAACTCAAAAAATTAATTTAGACAGGCGGGAGGTTCATTTCTATCCTCAGGACGTAGACATGGACATGGATGCCCAGGTGATGCCAGCTCCTGGACCAAGCCGAAGGGGATCACTCTCTTCTGTTTGTTCTGAGAGCAGCGTTCGAATGTCGACTAAGCGAAAGAGAAAGCTCCCTGAGGTGGATCCCCAGGATGAACAAGAGAGCAGAACCGAAGAAAATGAAACAATAATGTTTTTGAAGAAGACTCGTGCTGATCTTGAAGTGTTTTTATTCAATGATGTGAATAAAATAAGTAAAGCTTCTATAAAATTTATTTTGAATAAATTCAGTGATGTTGAGAGTAAGGCAGTTGAGAACTTAGTAATTACCGAAAAAATGGTCGACAAATTAGTAAAGAGCAATGAAACAAAGAACATGCCAATGGCGGGGAAAACATATTCTTCAGCGGTCTGTAGTAGACAAGAAAAACGACTAGAAAATGATAATACTGAAACAGTAATAATTAGAGCGAGTGAAACAAATAAATCAGATACGAGTGAGACTATAAAAGACAAAATTATGGATATACTAGAACCTATTTAGAATGAAATCAAAATAAAACGAATCAGAAAAATAAGAGATAACGGAGTAGTCATTGAATTGGAAGATCTTTCAAAATGGAATGTAATGTCGATACCTAGTCTAGCAGCAAAAGGGCTAAAAATGGAAAAACCAAGAAAATTTGGACCCTGAATAATAGTATTTGATGTTGATAAAAAATTAACAAAAGAGAACATAAAGCAAGACTTGTGGAACAAAAACTTAAAACAATTTCAAGAAATTAAAAAAGAGTATGACAACGGGACAATAATAAAATTTAATACAAGAAGTAAAGATCCTAATGCTGTAAACTGGGTAATAGAAGTTCCTGGCGTAGTATATACAAAATTAATGCAGACAGAAAGAGTATATCTAGATTTTAAATGCCACAAAATTAAAGAATTTCTCAATATAATGAGATGTTATAAATGTCTAGGATATGGGCATACGTCAAAGCATTGTAGAGAAAAAGAGCAGATATGCGAACACTGCTCAAATGAAGGCCATTTAATGAAAGATTGCCCTAAAAACGGTGAAAAACAAGAATGTATTAATTGCAAAAGATCCAAGAGAAAAGATATAATGCATAGCTACAGAAGTAATACTTGTCCTGAATACATAAAGCAGCTTGAGTTATACAAAGGAAAAATTAAATACTAAAAAAACGGCTATACAAATCCTTCAGATAAACGCGCAACGATCGGTAAATGTAGCTAACGAAATTCGAGAACTAGCAGAACGAAAAAATATTGATATTATAATGGTACAAGAACCGTATTCCTTCAAAGGTAAAGTTAAAGGATATTCTTCAGTGTCAAATACAGTAATTGCGGCAGAAGGACCAAATCCAATGGCAGCAATAATTATCCGAAACCAAAAAATAGTAGCAACAAAATTACAAACTTTATGTACCCAACACATGGTTTGGGTAAACGTTAGCACGGGCGAGGGCGATTTTAACCTGGTCTCTTTATATTGTCAGTACTCGCACAGCATAGAGAATGTTATCTCGATTATCTCGACAACCTAGAACAAGGATTAGAAAAAACTAACAACTACGGTACTATCATTTGTATGGACGCCAATGCTAAGTCGACACTGTGGTATAGCGGAATGGCTGACGAAAAAGGTGAAAAACTAGAGGACACCATAATAACAAAACATCTGTACATAATGAATAAACCAAACAACCCTCCAACGTTTTGGAACGTCCACGGTAGTACAAATATAGATGTGTCACTTTGCACACGCAATTTGGCCGGTAACATATATAATTGGGAAGTCAAAGACGACTGGTGCAACAGCGATCACAGCTGTATCTATTTTAAGGTAAAAGATGAAACGAATGTCCCAAGACAAGTACTAAAATCCGATCAATATAACATTCGGAGAAATGATTGGACTAAATTCAACCACAAATGTGTCGTAACCCGACCACCAATAACTGCAAGAGTGCACATTAACAAGTAGACCAACGGGCCTTCCGAAATCAACTGCCTAAGCAGTATTTCGTAACGCCCAGAGTCCAATGCATGACCTCCTTAGAAGAAGAACACGTCAACAAAAATTAACCATATAAAAGGCCAAACACAACAATTCGAGGGGCAGTCCCGAGTGGTACGACCTCACCACGGACCCACACCCGGTCCTAATAGACGACCGACGACGACGTTCAATCTGCGTAAGCGTAAGAAACAATTATAAGTATCAAATAAACTACACGTCAACCGCACAACCTTGGATTGGATACTAATCCTTAAGTGAAGAAAGCCCAAAAAACTATAACGTGCTAGACTACAATCGGGTTCACTCCGGTCAACCCAGTCTTCGCACAACAAATGTAAATAAATTTTAACTAACGATCTATTAACAAGATTAAAAGAAATGGGAACAGAAGATTGTATTAACAGTTTCAATGAAATAATAACAAGAATAGCAAGAGAAAATATCAAATCGAAGAAAAAATGCACCAGATCGGTTCCGTGGTGGTGTACAGAGTTAACAAACCTGAGGAAAAATCTAAATAAAAGTAAAAAAGAACTAAAACGTATTAAGAAAAACCAAAACATCAACCAGATTGAAATTGCAAAAGAAGACTATAGAGCAAAGAAAAATCGCTTCAATAAAATTATCAGCGAATCACCTCCCACCTCCCTCCCCCACTTCCCTCCTCTCTGCTCTTCCCCTCGCTCTATTCCATTCCATTCTATGTAGATCTGGTTGAAGTTTTTACTGAGGGATTAGATAGGAAAAGCTGTAGGGAATACAGGGGTGGGGCTGCGCAGCGCTCGTTGCCATCAGCTAATCGAGCGATCCGCAACGGTCGTTCAATTGAGCTCGAGCATGGTGCGCGGTGTACATATATGTGGCGACACGGACTCCGTCTACAAAGCCGAGAAGTTGGCTGAAGTAGAGACGAGTCTCAATCCACCAGAGGGCCTCACGGAGTTTCCGCCATCGACGGGAAGTCGGCCGTGCGGCCTCTGCAGTGGGAGTTCGAGCAGAGATCCCATCGAACGCGCGAACCGACCGGTGTACATTCGAACCGAACTAATAAAAGCAGATAGAGTGAAAATTCGTGTGATTGCTTGGCGGAACCCAAACCTTTTCCCGAACACGCGAGTGAGCCGAGCGTGCTCCTCTATAAAGCTGGGACACTGTCCATCGCTTTAGTGGTGACCCCGACGTGATACGTGAAAAACGAAACGTGTTCGGGTAACCGCCAACCGCCGTTTAAATCGCACCGGCCGGCTCCGAAAAAGGAGATTAACTCTCGCGCGCGAGCAATGCCTATCGGACGATCGCCGCCTCCATCAGGTAGTTCGGAACGATTCGACGAGGAGATCGACGGACCTTCGAGCGAAAGCCAGCGAATACCGCCGGCGGAAAAAGAGATGACCACCCGGTCCGACAACGACGAGCCAGCGGCCGTAACGGCCGTCGAAGCTGTCAGCTCTTGCCGCCTTCCGCAGTTTTGGCACGAAAAACCGGACCTATGGTTTATGCAAGTAGAATCGGTTTTCCACGTCGCCAACATCAAGTCCGACAACTCCCGGTACCACGCAGTGGTGAGGCAGCTCGATCAAGCAACGATCCAGGACGTAGAGGACATCCTGAGGGCACCGCCAGAAAAGGGCAAGTACGACGCTCTGAAAGCCGCGATCTTAGCCCGCTTGGCCGAATCGCCCGATCGTCAGCTCCTAAAGCTTTTCACCCAGCTTGAACTCGGTGATAAAAAACCCTCGCAGTTACTGAGGCACATGCGAACGTTAGCGGCCGGTCGGGTGCCCGACAACGTCCTAAAGGTCAAATGGCTCGACCTCCTGCCTCCTAGTGCACAGAGACTGTTACGGATATTTAAGGTATCCACTCTCGAGGAAATGGCCATCGCTGCCGATGAAATCGTCGACATCTCGCCAACGGTCGCCGGGACCGCCCTCGCGACCAGGGCCCAGCATCCGCCGCACGCCGCAAGCAGATCGCGTTCGCGGGAAAGGAGCCCCGCCAGTCACCCTGGACCTGCTTATGATCGCCTGGTCGAGGAGATGGCAGCTATGCGCGTCGCGATAGCAGAAATTCAAGGGCGCCTCGCGGCCCAGTCGGCTCAACCGCCACCGCAGTGGAACAACAATCGAGGACGTCCGAGGTCGCGTAGTCGCCCTCGTCGTCCGGCATCGACGGAACGAACAGCACAAACAGGTGTCTGTTTTTACCACGAGAGGTTCGGCAATCGCGCGTGGCAATGTCAACCACCGTGTTCGTATCCTGCCGCCCCCGCTCCCGCGTCGGAAAACTAACGACGCCGGCGTCGGTCGGATCCACCGACGTCGGCACCAGGCCGACGGACAGAAGACTGCACGTGTACGACCGAGAGACGCGGACCAAGTTCCTGGTCGACCCCGGTTCCGTCGTCTCACTCCTCCCGCGAAACGTCGTCCGCAAACCTCTACGCGCGCAACGTCTGACTTTGCACGCCGCGAATTCGACGGTGATCGCGACCTACGGGCAGCAGACAATAACATTGAATCTCGGCCTTCGACGCGCGTTCAAGTGGCAGTTCATTATTGCCGACGTCCAGTCGGCCATCCTCGGCGCAGACTTTTTATATCATTACGGGTTGTCAGTGGACCTCAAAGGACGACGGCTAGTCGATTCCCTGACCTCCCTCGCCGCCGCGGGTGACTGCCACGAACCCGCGATTCACTCCGTTTCGACGATCGGTCGACCGCCTATTCCGGAGGGCCAGTACAACGAACGCTACGCTCGCCTGCTCGCGGATTTCGCCGGGCTAGCTACGCCAACCGGGTCCACGGCTATCCTGGAAGGATCTCCAGTAGAGCACAGCATCCACACCATGGGCCCACCGATTTTCGAGCGGCCACGCAGGCTCGCGGGCGAGAGACTGACAGCCGCAAAGGAGGAATTCCACACGCTTCTGGAGCGAGGCATTATTAGGCCGTCCAGCAGCCAATGGGCGAGCCCGCTGCACCTGGTGCGCAAGCCGTCCGGAGGCTGGCGAGCGACCGGCGACTATCGCCGCCTCAACGCCCGCACCGTGCCCGATCGGTATCCGCTGCCGGTCATCGAGGACCTTCTACAGGACTGCCACGGTTGTACGATCTTCTCCACAGTCGACTTGCAGAGAGCGTATTACCAGATTCCAGTCGCACCAGCAGATATTCCCAAGACGGCCGTCACGACGCCGTTCGGCATGTTTGAATTTGTTGGCATGCCCCTCGGACTGCGGAACTCAGCACAAACGTTTCAGCGTTTTATGGACTCGCTGCTACGCAAGCTGCCGTTTGTCCGCTGCTACCTGGACGATCTGCTAATCTTGTCGCACTCTCACGAGGAGCACCTCGAGCATCTCCGGCTCCTATTCGAGACGTTGCAGCAAGCAAGACTGACGATCATCCTCCAGAAGTCAACGTTCGGACAGGCGCAGGTATCGCATCTTGGTTACCTGGTTTCCAAAGACGGGTACCAGCCACCAGCGCGCAAAATCGAGGCCATCGTGAGCTTTCCCAAGCCGGAATCGGCTCCGCAGCTCAGGCGATTTCTGGGGATGCTGAACTATTACCGCCGATGCATCCCGGGCGCAGCGGAAATGCAAGCGCCGCTAAACGACCTCCTGCATGGCCAACCCAAGAAGTGCACGGCTCCGCTTGACTGGACCCCTCGTGCCGAAGAGGCCTTCGAGAAATGCAGGAACAGCATCGAGCAAGCCGTGCAACCAGCTTTCCTCTCGCACGACGCACCGCTCGCGCTGGTTACCGACGCCTCGAGCACTGCACTCGGCGCCGCTTTGGAGCAGAGCGAAGATGGAACGTGGAAACCCATAGGCTTCTTTTCACGCAAGCTCAGCGAGACGGAGAAGCGGTACAGCACCTACGATCGAGAGCTCCTGGCCATCTTCGCAGCGGTCAAGCATTTCCAGAGGATCCTGGAGGGAAGGCCTTTCATAATTCGAACGGACCACAAGCCGCTGATTTACGCGGCAGAGCAGCGCTCCGATAAGGCGTCACCTAGAGTGCAACGACAGCTAGAGTTTTTGCTCCAATTCGACGCCCGCTTCGAGAGCATCAAGGGCGACGACAACGTTGTTGCCGACGCGCTGTCGCGCACCTGCACGGTGTCAATGCCGACAGTGCTTGACACACGGACGATCTACGCGGCACAGCTCGCGGACCAGGAGCTGCCGCATCTTTTGGAGCAGCCAACCCTGAAACTTCGACGGCTCGACATCGAGGACTGCGAGATGTACTGTGACATCTCGACGGGTGTTATCCGTCCGTACATCCCGGCGACCTTACGACGAAGTGCCTTCAACGTGGTCCACGGATCGGCTCATCCCAGCGGCAGGGCGACTGCCCGCCTCCTGGCGCAAAAGTTCTTCTGGCCTGGCCTGAAGAAGGACGCGGCCCGATGGGCGAGGGAGTGCGAGCCGTGCCAGCGCGCCAAAGTGCATCGGCACAATCGCGCGGCACTGGACAGGTTCGACGAGCCTGACGATCGTTTTAACCACGTGCACATCGACCTCATTAAGCTTACGCTGGTGAAGGGATTCGTGTACTGTCTCACTGCTGTTGACAGATTTTCCAGATGGCCCATAGCAGTCCCTCTGCAGAATATCCAGGCGGAGACAGTAGCCAAGGCATTCTGGTCGCATTGGATCAGTCAATTCGGCTCTCCACTCACCATTACGTCCGACCAAGGCACGCAGTTCGAATCGGCGCTCTTCACCGCCTTGGCTCACCTGGTTGGAGCCAAGCGCATTCGAACTGCTCCATACCACCCTCAATCCAACGGGCTGGTGGAGAGGATGCACCGCACGCTGAAGGCAGCCCTCATGTGCCAGCCGCAGACTCCTTGGCCAGATCTACTGCCCTCGGTCCTACTCGGACTGAGAAATACGTTCAAGGAGGACCTCAAGGCTTCACCGGCAGAGATGCTGTTCGGCACGACACTCCGCATCCCGGGCGAGTTCTTCGTCAAGGACAGCGCGCCCGCTGACCCGCAAAGTTTTGTCGGCGGACTACGCAATCTGTTTCAGGCAGTCAGACCCGTGCCAGCGTCCAGGCATTCGCAGCATCAGCCTTTCGTGTTCAAGGACTTGAACACATGCACACACGTCTTCAGGAAGGTCGAGACGATCAGAAAACCGCTGGACCCGCCTTATACTGGCCCGCACGAGGTCGTCAAGAGACTGTCTGACAGATCGTTCGTTATCCGCATTAAAGGGCAAGAACGGACGATCTCGACCGACTCGCTAAAGCCGGCATACTTGGAGCAGGCAGACTTAAGCACGCCGCCGGCGCGTAACGCGCCTGCGCCAGACGAGCCGCAGCCAGGACCGTCCGTACCACCTCCCGCACCTACGCAGCTGAGGGCGCAGACGCCAGCATGGCACCCGCCAACACCCGGCCCCACTCGGCTAGGTCCGTCACCGGCGGCCTCCTTCGCCGCCGCCATGACACCACGAGCGGAGAGAAGGGTCTCGTTCTCCTCGCTTCCCGGCGAGGTCACTGGGGGGGGGGGGGGGAGTGGCTGTGGCGACACGGACTCCGTCTACAAAGCCGAGAAGTTGGCTGAAGTAGAGACGAGTCTCAATCCACCAGAGGGCCTCACGGAGTTTCCGCCATCGACGGGAAGTCGGCCGTGCGGCCTCTGCAGTGGGAGTTCGAGCAGAGATCCCATCGAACGCGCGAACCGACCGGTGTACATTCGAACCGAACTAATAAAAGCAGATAGAGTGAAAATTCGTGTGATTGCTTGGCGGAACCCAAACCTTTTCCCGAACACGCGAGTGAGCCGAGCGTGCTCCTCTATAAAGCTGGGACACTGTCCATCGCTTTATATATATATATTGTTACGCGTCGCGGACGTGGATCGCGTAATAGGCATAAACGAGGCTGTTTATTAGATGGGTAAAGGCGTATATTTAAGAACCGGGAATGCGTGCTCACAGGATGAGATCCAGCATTAGACTGACAGTCGTGTAACATGTTAGATAGTGGAACGACGGGTAGTTAAGGATAATGTTCAGGACTTCGGACCAGGGATGACAGGTGTTTGATACAACTGGGCGCCAAGGCCGTAACACTACCCCCCTCCGTGAAAAAGACGTTCGTCCGCGAACGTAGATGGTCTTCTTTCAATATGTCTGGTGGATCAGGAATTAGATGGAAGTAGCGGTCTAATCCAGCCAGATATCGTCTCAGCATTTGCTCGAGGTCCAGGGAAAACCGCTTCAAAAACCGTGGACGAGACGAAAACAGGTCAGGGAGAAGATAGGTTGTTGGCCAAGATGTACACATTTGTAAAAGGCTTCAGGTCTGGATCGTAGCATGAAGTTCCACGGACAGGAAGTAATAGGTGATGGAAGGAAAAATATTCTGGGTAGGCATCTCGAACGGGGTCTCCAATTACCTCGAAATATAAAGAATTAAAGGCGTGTAAAAAAGTTACAGGAGAATTTCAAAAGAAAGAGAGATTTCGTTAGAGTAAATTTTATTTCATTCAATCAAAACTTTCATAAATTTGGTTACACCGAAGAGACATAACCCGGCCACGCCTAGGCTGTTCTCTTCTTTCTCCATTTTGACCGCTCATCCCCATGGCTAACTTCTCAGAGTTAGACAGCAATGGGTTGACGGATGGAGCAGTAGACCAAAACTCCTACGTATCCCACTCCCACCACGTTCTCACACCACGGAGATAACATAGGAGTACACACACACAAAGAACTTTCATTCAATAAGCATTCAAGAAGAAGAAAGATGACGAGTGAAATATTTCGCTAAACGGTTTACATGAACCACCCGAAATTTGCTTTTAGGAGAACGATGTATTCTATAAATAACATCATTAATTCTATTCACACTTTGAGTCTCCCCTTTAATTCCTCAAACGTTCTTAGAAAAGACCGCGACCAAACCAACGTAGATTTTGCTGGACGAACAATTTCTGTGACATTCCCTATAAATCGTCTAAGACCTGCCAATAGTACTCTCAAGTTTCTCAATTCCTCTTCATAGGTCTTGTTATAAACAAAAATGTTGTCTAAATAGTCAAAATAGCTCTTTGACACGTGTCCTCGCGACACTTTTCCCATTAGACCCTTGTCCACACCGTAGTAACAATTCTGTGGATTCTCCACTCGACGATAATCTCCTAGTTTTACCTTAGACCGAATTAATTTATCAACTTCTTCCCTTCGACGTAAGGGCAAACGACAAATAGAAGGTTCTCCCGTATTATTCCTATATTGGGAGAAGTCTCCCAGACCAACCTGTTCTAAATTCGCGTCGAACTCTTCAGTACAATGATCATGCTTCACGCTCAAATTACCTATCTCGAAAAGACAACACTTCTTCCCCACAATCGAGCCCTCTAAGCTCGATCCATCAACGGAATGGAGGTTGAACCCGGAAGATCCACACGCACGTTCCGGGTAACCATGCAGGGACTCATCAAATCGCAAAAGAGACACAGTAGAACCGGTATCTACTAACATATTCGTCGGACTACGATCCACAGAACCACTCACATATAGTCCCGAAGTATTATCTGACTCACAATCGATTTTACACAAAGCATTAGAAACCGAAGTACCTGCAACAGGAAAAGTAGAAGCCAAATGCAAGCTCGCAACGTCAAACATTTCCACAGAAAATAAAGTAGCTAAATGCGCAACAACAAAATCATGAACAATAACAGAAAGAATATTCCGGAACACAGAAGAACGTAACGCATCATCAGTACGAGTAACCGTACGAACAAAAGCCTTTTTAATGGGGGCTACAACCGTCGGCCTCGAATCCGCCACCCTTAATTCGGACCGATCGCGTTTCCCGGCCTCTGGGATTGCGAATTGGTATTCGAATTACTATTACGCGCTTGACCCGATCTACAGTCGCGTTGAAAATGACCGACTATACCACACTTGAAGCAAGTGACCGGACCACGAGATGAAAAAGAGTTTGGAGAAGAATTATTATCACGCGAGTTATTAAACGATGAAATCTGACGCGGAACGAACTCCTGCGATGTTTGAAGATCATCGCGATAAACCGGAGCCTCGGAACGATAGAAAGGAGCCGAACGCTCTGAAGGTGGCATACGAGTCGCGCTGAAGTTGCGTTCGATGAAATCGAACTCGACAGCCTTCGCAACGGCCTCACTAAAAGAATTAAGGTTTAAACGATAAAGTTGCTTTTGAAGCTCGAAATCGTGAAGCGCATTAATGAACTGCGACATGGCCAAATTATCTTTAGCTTCAGCCGAAACATTCGGAAAAGCAAAAAGGATGAGATCTCCAATCTCTGCAGCGAGCGACTGAATACTCTGTCCGAATTTCTGTCGACAGTTATAGAATTTCGTTCGACTTGAACTAGTCGATTGGAATTGCCCGAAACGGAATTCTAACGCGGAAAACAACGAATCAAAATCAATTCGTTGGGCCTCACTGAGCGAGTTCAGAACTGAAACAGCTGGACCGTCCAGCGAATTTAAAAGACCGGAAACTTTCGCGGTATTGTCCAAATTATGAATTTGTACGATCGAAGTAAACTGGGCTTTAAAGTCTGACCAAGACGTGCCGTTGAATTTCGGAAAACGAACATTAGAAACTACAGTAGGGACTGAGGCCGGGAGCGGGGCGCACGGGACAGAGACGGGGTGCGGAGCGACAGAAGGCACGGAAGAAATGGAAGGAAAAGAGGAAGCATTAGGTGTTTGAGAGGCGTGTGGGATACTCAAACTTTGCTCGAGAGCCCGAAACCGCGCCTCGTAGCGAGCTTCCAATCCCTGCAATTCGGTCGAAACTTCCGTGCGGAACTGCTGGGTCTGTGCCGAGATGTCGTGGCGAAGAGTATTGATAGCAGCAGTGTTCCGTTCTTCGGACTGCCGCATATCTTGTCGGAGATCGCCGAAAAGACTCCGGATCTCCAGAAGCATGGACGGTTCCGTTGGTGGTAGCGCTGGTTGTAGAGGCTGTTCCTCCTGCCGTGATTGTCCCTGGGAAATCAAGCTGGCTGCTGCTGTGTCACCTCCGGACATTTCCCCAATCGTGTCTATATCCCTTTACTCAAAAATCTCCGTAGAAGTGGAAGGAATCCCACTTCTGACACCAATGTTACGCGTCGCGGACGTGGATCGCGTAATAGGCATAAACGAGGCTGTTTATTAGATGGGTAAAGGCGTATATTTAAGAACCGGGAATGCGTGCTCACAGGATGAGATCCAGCATTAGACTGACAGTCGTGTAACATGTTAGATAGTGGAACGACGGGTAGTTAAGGACAATGTTCAGGGCTTCGGACCAGGGATGACAGGTGGTTGATACAACTGGGCGCCAAGGCCGTAACAATATATATATTGTAATGTAACTCGCGGGGCGAGACAACTCCTCGCCTTCCCATAAAGAAATATCTCTCGCGAAATTAGAATTGGGGCTCTAAGAGCCATCTACCGTATGCGGACGTCTCCAGCCAGGTTCTCACTAAGCATTTGTAGCCAATCCTAACGCTTCTTGTATTTACGCGAGCCTATTAGCGCCCGTCAGGAGCGAGGGCTCCTGGTACCTTCGAACAACCGATTCAACTTCGCATCCCGTGGACCCGGCCTGGAGAGCTGAGCATGAGGAGCAGCAGCATCCGAAGGAACTCCAGCGAGGGATTGGTCATCTTCCTGGACGACTGGACGACCGCAGGCGCTCATGTGGGTTCCAGCCGAAGAACCAAGATCCACGATGATCGGACTTCGGCGAGGAAAAATTTGGCGCAGGGCGACGGCCCTGGCGCCTGCTCAGCTCAGGGCACAGCGAGGACCACTAGGATTGGCGGGGACTTAGGGACCAATAGACAGGCCGGTTTTCGGGGACAAAGGGGTCGTAAGCGAACGGCGAGCGAAGCGCGTTAGGACCGGCACTCGTTGTAGAAGCGTGCGTGCGAGCGGACGTAGCCGAATTAACGCCCTAGCGCCCATTAGCGAATTTGCGCCGTATTAGAAGGAAGGAAGGACGGACGAGCGTACCAGGACTGTCTCCGTCCGAGAGTCATATTAGCGCCCGGCTAATAACCAGTTATTTTCGGTAAGCGAATCTTGTACCGGCGGGCTTTTGCGTGAGACTTCCCTTTTGTAAGAAGTCTCAGCCCGATACTCGCTTCCTTTCCGCCCTTCTGGCGATCTCTGTTCTTCACGCTGACTGCAAGCGCTTTTTGGATCTTCTCGCGATCTCTACTTCGACTTATGCATGAAAAGGTGACCTTCCGGCAGGCTTAGGCGCCTCTACAACGGGCCACTATAATTATCGTTATCATTGTCGAGCCCATTTGTGTCTCTCCATCTATCGCGGCATATTCGTGCAATCTATTTTATGTTAATTATCGCGATTTAGGCTCGTGCCGACCACCTGCGTATTGTACTTTGTGACCTCAGCGACCGAATATCTGTTGCGTCATCACCTAACGGACGCGTGCCACGCACGAGCCGCAGTACACCGGCCTCGTGCGTCGCCTCTAATCTTTTGTCCAAGTATTCGAACCTTCGAATAAAGAAATCATTGTCGCATTTAACCGTTCTGCCTAGTTCTCTCGCCGAATCCACCTGCTCTCCTCGCGTTCCTGACTAGCCTGGGAATCCGCCCGGGAATTTTCTTGCCGATTGAACTCGATTCTCGCGTTAACTAAAACTTTCAGTAGTTTATTAACGTTGTTGGCACTTTGGTGCCTGGCGCCCAATTTCGCGTTTGTGTTCGGATTTGGTTGAGCTCAAGTTCAGTATTGTCGGAGGGACTTCCCGGCCGAAGTGTAGAGGACGTGGGAAATTAAGAGGGGAAAATTCAGTCGAGTCGAGTCTCCCTCAAAGTAACGTAGAGACTGGCTTTAATTCGCGCCTGTCGCCTTGGGTTTTCGTTTTCTCGTTTTCTCTCTTTTTTGGCTTCTAGCATTTCCCGAATTTCTTCCGGCGAACCAAATTTCGCGGCCGGAAGAAATTCCTTTACAATATATATATATATATATATGTATACCGCGCACCATGCTCGAGCCCAATTGAACGACCGTTGCGGATCGCTCGATTAGCTGATGGCAACGAGCGCTGCGCAGCCCTACCCCTGTATTCCCTACAGCTTTTCCTATCTAATCCCTCAGTAAAATCAGAGGGAGGAGGGAGGAGGGAGGTGGCAGGTGGCAGGTGGCAGGTGGCAGGTGGGAAGAAGGATGAGAAAGAGGAGAGTCGTGGGAGCGACCAATGGAGAGGAGAGAGAGGAGGGGCGAGAAGAGGAGAGGAGGGAGGAAAAATAAACAAAATAAATTGCTTAATTTAGTTTGACCAACGAATGGAGATTGTTTAATTGTATCAATAAATAAATACATTTTTTAATTTATAACAATAAAATTGATCAATTTACGGGTATAAATTATTATTCCACCAAAAATTTTCACGAATAAATGCAAATAAATGAAGAAATTATAAATTGTTTAAATTTGTGACAGAGACGATGGAGACGGAGATGGAGAGGGAGAGGGAGAGGGAGAGGGATAAGATAAGACGTATATTTATCCTAGGGCGTTTTGCCCTCTCAGAACATTACAATTAGTGTAACAAAGAATAAATTAATACGAGAGAACTTAAAACTAGAAGTGTGAAGAGGTAAGGTGTGAGTAAAACAAAGCAGCTAGGCACCCCGATAGACGCACAAAACAATCGCAAAGGTTTCAGCACAGAGAACGCATAAGAAAATTAGGATGCAGGCCACAAAACCAAAAAAGACGCGGATCTCACGCATATCGCTCAGCCAAGTGTGCACATAACGCATTCTTAAAAGATGCCTCAGAGTCGCACTCCCGAATGACAGCTGGAAGGTCATTCCAGAATTGCGAGCCCCGCACGGAGAAAGAGGCCGCAAAGAAGGAGGTGCGGTGGTTGGGCACACGGAGCAGGGTACCCCTTTGACGAGACGGGTATCCAGCAGAGCCTTCGAGCCTAGGCGTGAGCAGATCACGCAGGGGACCCGGGGAGTCAGAGACGACGGCACGGTAGAGGCAAACACCGAGGAAGAGTAGCCTTCTCTCGCGAACCTTCAACCAGCCGAGGCGGCGGAAGAAGGGTGTAATGTGTACATTGCGCGGTGCATCGAAAATGAAACGCACGCAGGCGTTTAGCGCACGCTGGACTCTGATCTCGTCAGTAGCGGTAATCCCTAAGAAGGCGAGGCAACAATAGTCCAGGTGTGGCAGAATGAGGGAGGATACAAGCTTAAGTCTTAAGCTTCGCGGTAAAGCAGTACGTTGGCGCCGGAGACTCGCAAGCACACCATAGATCCTTTTACAGATGTGTCCAGCGTGGTCGCCCCAATCGAGAGCAGGCGAGATGTGCAGGCCCAGCGAGACAACCTTAGAGGCGTACGGGATGGGCGTACCGCCCATCTGAACCAGGGGAACACCAGAAACAAACTGCAGGCCCAGGGCACGAGCAGAGCCGAGCATCATGCACTGCGTTTTCGAGACGTTAAGAGAGAGGGAGTTCATTGAGGACCAGCCAGAGACGCTGGCGAGGTCGGAATTGAGCCGCGTTATCGCCTCCTCTAACTCATAGTAAGGCGCAGAGATGTACATCTGCACGTCGTCCACGTATTTGACCACCTTGGAGAACTTAATGACAGAGTTTAGGTCATGGATATACAGAGAGAAAAGGAACGGTCCAAGGACGGAACCTTGCGGCACGCCCGAGTGCACCGGGGACCAACGGGAGAGAGACCGTCCGATTCTGACTGCCTGTGCCCTGTTAGAGAGGTAGGACCAGATCCACTGTAAGACCGGAAGAGAGAAGTTGAAAAAGTGGAGTTTAGTAAGCAGAAGTGAGTGGTCAACAGTATCAAAGGCCTTGGAGAAGTCCAGACACACCAGGATTGTGACCATCCGCTGATCAGCAGCGCGACGGACGTCGTCCAGGAGTGTCAAGAGAGCAGTTTGGGTAGAATGGTTTTTCACAAAACCATGTTGCGAGGGGTCCAACTTTCCAGAGCTACTGAGAAAGCCCTGGATGTCATTGAGGACAACCCTCTCAAGGACTTTGGACAGTTCAGGAAGAAGGGAGATAGGGCGAAAATCGGCAGGAGCAGTCGCGTTCGGTTTTTTGGGTATCGGTGTGATTATGGCTTTACGCCAGGCGTCGGGGAAAACAGAGAAGGTGAGCGAAGAATTGAAGATCTGCATTACAGCAGGAAAAATAGCAGGGAGAGAGAGTAAGAGAAATCTCGCACTCAGATCGTCCGAGGGCGAGATAGACGAGTTCGCAAGGCGCACGGCGCGAGCAAGACTCTCCTCCGTAACAGCAGAGAAGTAGAACCGCGAGTCGTCGGAGGTATGGTTAGAC
Organism: Crossocerus cetratus; assembly: GCA_963675795.1. Lineage (NCBI taxonomy): Eukaryota > Metazoa > Arthropoda > Insecta > Hymenoptera > Crabronidae > Crossocerus > Crossocerus cetratus. The sequence goes on from CAVMBF010000001.1 coordinate 2,705,657, forward strand.
AGGGACAGGCATGCGGGGACGGCCGGTGGGGAAGAAGCATGAGCAGAAAGGAAGAATGAGTTAAGGCTGTCCGGCGACAGGTGAGAAGGAGGAGAGGAATGAGAAGACGGAACGACACCGAATGATTTCAGCTCGCGTCAGAAGAGCCTGGACACGGTTTCGAGAGGCCTTGTAAAGGGCCCAAGTAACCGAGTTACCAGACCTGAGGAAGGAGCGCCTGAGCGAGTCCCGAGTACGCATCTCGGCTCTAATCTCAGGGGCGATCCAGGGAGCAGGAGGCCGTCGGATACGCAGAGGCCGAAGCGGGGCATGCTCGTCGAGAACTCCGAGCATTCCCGTATTGAAGTTGTCTACCAACCGATCCACGCTGCTCTCACAAGTGTTCGAAGCAAGTCGAACGCAGCTCAGCTGCGATATGTCATCAAGTAGCGCGTCACGATTGACGGAACCATATCTACGACGAAGATCATTGGTTGGAGTAACCCGAGAAGTTAAGACGTACTCTAGCGAAATAAAATCGTGGTTGGAGCAATGAGGCTCTTTATTTTGGGAGAAAGAGGCTACCCTGCTAGAGTCGTCCACAAGCCCAAGGTCAAGTCGAGTGGAGGAGAAAGAAGTATGAAAAGTAGGTGAATATGGGATAGAGTAGAGACTGAGACGAGAGAAAAGACCTCCAAGGTAGATCGCGTCAGGGGACTGGGAGCCCATGTCCGCGTTCCAATCGCCAAGAACAACCTTGCTCGGGAAGTCCGAGACGATGTCAGCAAACACGGGCTCAAAGTCCGAGAAAGGAACATGCGGGGGGCGGTAAACGACCCCCACTAGGAGCGAGCCGATAGAGGGAATAACCACCTCCAAGAATAAATATTCGGGTCCGCGAGATTGAGTGCGAGGCGAGGACGCGATAACAGAGGCCGTGAGAGTATCGCGAATATAGATGCAGACGCCTCCACCCATTCTGCCATCCCTGTCACACCGAAATAAGGAGTAGCCAGGCAGAGCGCAAGAAGAGTCAGGGGTGGAGGAGGTAAGCCAAGACTCGGATACCCCGATGACGTCAAGAGTTGAACGCAGAAAATACGTCTCGAAGGTGTCGAAATGAGAAAGAAGAGACTGTGCAATGACATGCCCAAGACGCAGGGGGCAGTGAGCGAAAAGAGGGGCGGGGGGCGGCGAGCGGGAGCCTAGCTTTCATGCCAGCTTGGTTAGAATATCGCGCGGCGAGTCGATCCTAACCGGGGAGTCTGTTGCAGTCTTCTTAATGAAGATGCTGCCATCCCGGTGCCAAATTCGCGAATAACCTCGCTCGCGAGCGAGGGTGCGGCATTGTTTAAGTAAGGACGCGATTTCCCGAGATAAAAATTCATTTATATGCACAAGCCGGGACGAGAAAGCAGCGTCAATAGTGGACGCAGGTAGATCGCGCTTCACACGCTTAGCCACAATTATAGAGTCACGCAGCGCAGTGGATGAAAGTTTCGCGTGGATCGTGCGTGGCCGATCCGTGGAGGGGGTCCCACGCAGGCGCGAGACCGAGAAAACGTCAGTGGCGTTGACAGAGATCCCCAGCGCATGCGCCACCCGAGGGACGAGGAGCCGTAGATCCTCGCCAGAGGTCTCGGGGAGACCCGAGATAGTGAGCTCGGCCGATCTCTGCACGAGCTCCATGCGAGCAAACCTTGTCTTGAGGGCATCCAGCTGCGACGCTAGGGTGGACTGATCTTCCACGGCTTTTCGCACTTCCACTCCCGAAGAACTAACAGAGGCGGTGAGGCTGGAAAGCTGAGAGGAGCTAGAGCTCGCTAAAGCCTCAAGAGTGCTGGTCCGACTTTCTAGGTTAGTCAGCTTGTCTGCGTGTTGAGCAGCGGTGGAGGTCGGCATCTCCAAGCATGTCTACCTGGTAGCGCTGGCCCGACATGAAGCTCGAAAGTGTGGCAGTCAAACCCTCGACAGCAGCAGTGAGGGCACCGATCTTTTGATCCGTAGGTGATCCTGTAGGTGACGGCGGCGAGGGCAGCGGCGTTTGTACTGGCGAAGGGACGGCAGGCATAGAGCCAGTCCGTGATGCCACATTGGCGATGACAGTCGGCCTGGAGGTGGACGGGAGACCCTTGCAGGATTCCGCATGAGACTTCAGGCACCCCGGGTGCATAGTAGAGTGACAGCTCGAGCAGCGCTCCGACCCCTTGCGTATGTCCTTGTGGCATTTAGAGCAAGTGACGTCACGCTCCACGGCAGGCATAATGAGGTGAAGGTGGCAGGCCTGGCGAGGGTGGTATCCGTGGGAAAGAGCTCCGGTGTGAGGGCGCAGAGCAGCCGAAGAAATTTAAAATCGACAGAGTAACCGAAATGAACCACAAGGGTTAGGAAATCTGTCAATTGTGGCAACAGAAATATTGGCGAAATTCTCGTCGGCAAATAACGAGCCAAGTATAATTAATAGGCCAAAATAAAGGCAGGCCGATCGAGAATTTGGCACGCACCTGAAACAGGCCCCACAGGGCAGAACAGCGGCAGAAGGAGGTCCAAAAGGAAGAGCACAAAAGTAGCGTGGAGTTTACTCACGAGAGAGAGAGAGAGGGTGAGGGAGAGGGAGAGGGAGACGGAGACGGAGAAGACGTTTCTTAATAAAAACAGCTATTTTTAAAGTCCTATATCTCCACAATGGCTGAACCAATTGTTAATAACAAATATGGAAATTTGTCGCCCTGACATAGCCTTTCAAACAATGTTTGCAAAAATTTCAATTTTTAATTTATTTATGCAGTTTGAACATTGTAAAAACCCGTACTTATTGGTTCTGGAAAAGATACAAGGTCTGTCTTTCTTTGTACTTGGCTCGAGACAAGACCTTGTCTCTTGATTTGTATTTAAGACCTAGTATTAAATTAAATTCTTATGTTTCAATTGATCTAGTAGAAATAATTATTAGTGTAAGATCCAAATTAGCCGAGGAAGCATTTCTGGGTGTTTTCCGTTTTGCCGGCATTGTATTCTCGTTCGTAGGATAAGGAATTGTGACAAAGGTTGCTTAAAGGGAAAAAGGGATTTATTGGTTAGGAGACATGGGATACAGGTTTGGTTACAGGAAGGATTCGACATTTCGTAGGAGTCTTATAACGGACAAGCTAATTTGATCTTAATCGTTTACAACGCGACTTGAAAAGTGAACCTAGCAACGTAATATCAATTTATCGCGAGCAAAGGGGTTATGAGCAAACGGCTTCTATTAGCCGATCTCTCTCTGCACCTACGATCGGGCGTCCGGCCTCTCTGGCCGTACTCTCCCCATCGTAGGGTATCGCGTGAAGCTAAGCGTCGGTCAGGCGTCCGGAGGACCCCCTGTTCTCTCCATCTCGGGAGGCGACCGGCTTTACTAGCCGTTCTCTCCATCCCAAGAGGCGACCAGGCGATAGTCCCCGTACTCTCCTGGTATTCCTCAGGCGTCCGGGGAACCGCTGTACTCTCCTCCTTGGAAGGCGACCGGCTTCTCTAGCTGTTCTCTCCGTTCCAAGGGGCGTCCAGGAATCGTTCCCCGTACTCTCCTGTGCTGGTGGGCGGCCGAAAGCTAGGCTTCGTCCACTCCCCATTCTCTCGGGCGGCCGAAGGTCTTACCTCGTCCTCTCCCGGAAGAATGCAGCTGGAATGAGCGAGCGTGTCCGCGAAGCGGTTCTTATAGCGCGTGGTTGCTAGGTTTATCGAGCCGCCGTGGCCGCTATCAACTCCGCGGTTACTATGCATGTCGCCGCTGGGCGATCGGCGCGGGGCGCGAGGCGCGGAGCGCGTGTCTTCGAGCATTTTCTATGTTTTCGGAGCAGCTGTCTAGGGCCGCTTCCTTACATTAATAAATTAAACTAAATTAAATTATCCCATGCATGTGCCGTAACTGTACCGGAAAACATTGATTGTGTGTAGTACTTCAAAAAAACTTACGAGAACCGCAGGATTAGTCGGAAAGTCGAGTAGATGCTATTTTTTTGCAAATTTTAATAGTTTTCTAATCACTGTGTAATCACTGTTCGTAAGGTATGTTACATATCCGCCACACGAATATATGTGTATGCACATTTAATCCCGCTTGGGCGCGCGCGTGTATATCCATAAGCATACAGGGTGATGCGGATAATTGGAATCAGCTTTTTACCATCGAATTTTATCGATTTTTGAAATTGGTAATTGTCTCGACGGCCGAGACAGTCTTCCGATTAACCGGCAAGGGCAAAATGAGTCGGTAATAAAACATTGCTGCACTGCACACTGGCAGGGAAAGTGTGAGCGATATGTGGCATAATAAACATAGTAAAGAGCGTGTCAGCGGTGCATTCTGGCGAGAAATCATTTTTGTTTTTTCTTTTATTATAACTATAGAGCGAAATATTGAAAGAGCCAGCAATTCTCTCCTTACCTCAAGTCAACTGCCAGGCTTTCACCCTTTTTTGGAAGGCGGAGGCAACACGCCTGCAGCAGCGCCGTGATCAAGGATTGCGGCCGAGTCTTTCAATATTTCGTTTTATAGTTATAACAATGAGAGAATCAAGAATTATTTCTCGCCATAGTGCGATAATGATAGGATCACCTATATTATTTATTATGCATAAAACATTTATTATGTCACGCGAATCTCTCGCACTCCCCCCCTGCCAGAGTGCAGTGCAGAAATGTTTTACCAACGAAACGTGCTTGCCCACGAGGAAAATAATAATATCCCGCAAACGGCTGAACCGATTCGCTTGATTCTTGGCTCATCGGATTCAGAAAAATTACAGCTAAAATACTAAATTCAGATATAAATCCTTAATACCGTAACCTTTTCATAAATCGAGAAGAAATTTTGGCATCGATCGAATCTTCGGGATTATAGAGTCTCGGCTGTCGCGCGCCGTAGGGGACTGCTACTTTGCGCGAGACTCTACCGAGTCTCATGGTTACCGACTCATTCTGCCCTTGCCGGTTAATCGGAAGACTGTCGGTATTTGGCGTGATTCAGCCAGTTGGCCCTGAGCAGTCACGCGACATCGGTGGCATCACACGCCCGCCGAGACAATTAGCAATTTCAAAAATCGATAAAATTCGATGGTAAAAAGCTGATTCCAATTATCCGCATCACCCTGTACATAAGTCTAACAAATTGAACAGCACGAGGAATTCACATCCATAAACTTAAATTAAAAATATGAGCGAAATACATTTTTAAAACGTAATAACGGCCTGTTATGCATAACGGTGGGTAATTATTGCGAACAGGTCCTTCTGCGGAAAATGGGTGGGGTACGTCGATTTAGTCTTAAATAGGTTCCTTGAGTGTTACTAAGTGATAATCAGGTTGCGGAAACAGGTAAAAATTGAGTTTTATATAAATTAATAGTGTTTGAAGTTAGTGCAGTTAACCTCAATCCGAACGTCATTGTGGCGGGCGAAAGGAGTGTGTTCGGCCGAAATGGGTTGGATTTGAGGTTCTGTTGAGCCCGAACTTTAAAGCATCAACTTTCCTGATTTCCCAAGGTATGGGGGGGGGGTGGCCAAGTCGATGCTTTTAAGTTTGGTCTGAATAGAACCTCAAACCAACCCAGTCCGGGGGGGCATGCTAAGTTTGGTCTCAATAAGAACCACAAACCAACCCTAGTCCGGGGGGGGGGGCATGCTCGTTTCCCTCGCCAAACCTAAAAAAACCTGAAACCCTGGAAATACTGAGTCTAATGCCTTCAAAGTCCGGGTTGAATAGAGTCTCAATTCCAAAACGTTCATATGCATTGGGTTCGCTTGGAGAAAAGTAACGTTAAATTAAGCAAAACTGTACCTTTATTTATATAATTGTCCTGCTGCTATGAAGAAGTGGTGGAGACGATCTCTATGATCGGGATAGGCCCTCTTGAACATGAACTCTGCTAGATAGCCAGCATAATGTTCCGTTGTCCTACCGAATCTAGTAAAAAATCAACAATTTGGATAAATGCTAACAGCAATATGCATGCAATGTGAAGCAGGGTCAATTACCTTGGCACCTTGGATCGGACTTCTCTCCACGTCCTCTCTATATTTTGAGTATGTGCCCCAGTATCCGGATCCACAAAATTGAGGGAATGGTTCACCACCAGATGCTGAAACCCCTCATTCCCTAAGCAATTGTAAGCTTTCCAGCAATCACTGATTATAGTAGTGCCCGGCTTAATTTTTGCTTTTATAATTTCCAAAAGTGTTTCGGCACTTCTATTCTCCACGCCAACAACAAATACTTGTTGTCGATTGTCGCGCACCACTCCCCCAAACACCCACTGGCCTTCCACCCATCTTCCTCTATTGTACTTCCGCTTTCCTATCTTCGCCTCATCGATTTCCACAATCACTCCTTCTCCACCAATTTGTTCCACGCTTCTGGCAGTTGCCCATTCAATCAGCACTTCCCTGCAGAAGGAACTCCAGTCTACAACCGAATTGGCACCCATCCCTAACTCCCTCTCAATGTGGTGGATCTCGGCTGAGCCACATCATGACAAAGAGGCAGGTGGTTTTTAAGCTTAAGTGACTACCTTCGAACAAGGTGTCCTTATAAATGCTTTCATGAAAGTCATGCTTCCTCCTTTTTTTATTTATTAGACTGGTTTTCTGACACCGGAAAGCATTTCTGGTTCTGTCCAACACACACTTTCCCCCAAAAATTTCACATTTTCTCTCCAAACGCAACACATTATGGGTTACCAAAAACTCCCACAACTTTTCACTCTCACTACACATCAATGTGCACTCAATATTGGTGTATATGCACCCTTCACAACCATTTTCGTGAGTAAATATTACAGTTTTGCACAATATCTTTCTGTATCAGAAGCATGCAGAACTGAAGCAGTCACATGTACAACAAAGACAGTAAGAAACAAGTGAATAGACTCGAAACGAAATAAAAGAAAATACGGGCTCGACTCGCTTGTTTCTTACTGACATTGTTGTACATGTGACTGCTTCAGTTCTGCATGCTTCTGATACAGAAAGGTATTGTGCAAAACTGTGATATTTACTGACGAAAATGGTTTGTGAAGGGTGCATATACACCAATATTGAGTGCACATTGATGTGTAGTGAGAGTGAAAAGTTGTGGGAGTTTTTGGTGACCCATAATGTGTTGCGTTTGGAGAGAAAATGTGAAATTTGTGGGGGAAAGTGTGTGTTGGACAGAACCAGAAATGCTTTCCGGTGTCAGAAAACCAGTCTAATAAATAAAAAAAGGAGGAAGCATGACTTTCATGAAAGCATTTATAAGGACACCTTTTTCGAAGGTAGTCACTTAAGCTTAAAAACCACCTGCCTCTTTGTCATGATGTGGCTCAGCCGAGATCCACCACATTGAGAGGGAGTTAGGGATGGGTGCCAATTCGGTTGTAGACTGGAGTTCCTTCTGCAGGGAAGTGCTGATTGAATGGGCAACTGCCAGAAGCGTGGAACAAATTGGTGGAGAAGGAGTGATTGTGGAAATCGATGAGGCGAAGATAGGAAAGCGGAAGTACAATAGAGGAAGATGGGTGGAAGGCCAGTGGGTGTTTGGGGGAGTGGTGCGCGACAATCCACAACAAGTATTTGTTGTTGGCGTGGAGAATAGAAGTGCCGAAACACTTTTGGAAATTATAAAAGCAAAAATTAAGCCGGGCACTACTATAATCAGTGATTGCTGGAAAGCTTACAATTGCTTAGGGAATGAGGGGTTTCAGCATCTGGTGGTGAACTATTCCCTCAATTTTGTGGATCCGGATACTGGGGCACATACTCAAAATATAGAGAGGACGTGGAGAGAAGTCCGATCCAAGGTGCCAAGGTAATTGACCCTGCTTCACATTGCATGCATATTGCTGTTAGCATTTATCCAAATTGTTGATTTTTTACTAGATTCGGTAGGACAACGGAACATTATGCTGGCTATCTAGCAGAGTTCATGTTCAAGAGGGCCTATCCCGATCATAGAGATCGTCTCCTCCACTTCTTCATAGCAGCAGGACAATTATATAAATAAAGGTACAGTATTGCTTAATTTAACGTTACTTTTCTCCAAGCGAACCCAATGCATATGAACGTTTTGGAATTGAGACTCTATTCAACCCGGACTTTGAAGGCATTGGACGCAGTATTTCCAGGGTTTCAGGGTTTTTTTAGGTTTGGCGAGCGAAACGAGCATGCCCCCCCCCCCCCGGACTAGGGTTGGTTTGTGGTTCTTATTGAGACCAAACTTAGCATGTCCCCCCCCCCGGACTGGGTTGGTTTGAGGTTCTATTGAGACCAAACTTAAAAGCATCGACTTGGCCACCCCCCCCCCCATACCTTGGGAAATCAGGAAAGTTGATGCTTTAAAGTTCGGGCTCAACAGAACCTCAAATCCAACCCATTTCGGCCGAGCACACTCCTTTCGCCCGCCACAATGACGTTCGGATTGAGGTTAACCGCACTAACTTCAAACACTATTAATTTATATAAAACTCAATTTTTACCTGTTTCCGCCACCTAATTATCACTTACGAACACTCAAGGAACCTATTTAAGCCTACTTAAACCTATTTCTTGCTTTTTCCGCAGAAGGACCTGTTCGCAATAATTACCTAACGGTGGAATAAAGAGCGATGCGTCGATGAGACATAGTGAACTGCGACACAGTTTACGGATCATTTTCACCGCTGCTCAAAATTGTGGATTGCGTGTCTGCCCATATACTCTCCACGACGCCGTCACTTTCTAGAATAAAAGCGCAAATATAATTAAGAACTCTAAACTGAGAAAACAAATTGCGATAACCTATTTATAAGATCTTAACATAATTACTAACCTTCGCAGCGTAGATATACGAAGTACTGCTGCTCATCTGTGTACCGCATAAAGGACTTGAGAAACTCAACGGTAGAGACCCTAAACAACCAACAACAATATCGGGAAATGATTATTAACAAATTTGCTATGAACAGTAGTTGTTAAACACTTGCGATAGTAAGCAACCCCCCCCCCCCCACATTAAAATGTTAAAAAATGCGCCAAGTAGTTTTGTCTATCTCTCTACAGTTTAATCCCACAGCAAAATTTACCAAAAGTATAAACGGATATAGTAGATTAAACAAAGCGGTTTCTGGGACACCAAAAATTTCGCGCGGTGACGTCACCGCGCCTACCCGTCGATGTGCACGAGGGCGAATTGCTGTGTCAGCTACCTTGAAAATTGCTGACGGAAACTAGACACCTGGTCAGCTAACCTTGAGACCCAATCTACCCGTCGATATGCACGAGGGCGAATTGTTGCATCAGCAATCTTTTTAAAAATTTGCTAAAGTGGTGGGGCAGGTTGAGATATAAGCGGAATCGTTGCAACAAACGACCCCAGAATATTCGCGACGATTGAATCGTGTAAGAGTGATAACACAGACCACAATGTCCTACGCTAAGAAAAGGCAGGCCGAGGTGAGGTAAGTAATGAAGCGTACATATGAACAACAAAAAATGTAATACACAATAGCATATGGATTGTATCATAACATACATTTCTCTTTACCCCTCAATACATCACATCAGGCAAAACAACCATGGAAACGGTACCAGCAGCCAACCATAACCACACCGCAGTCAGTGGTGTGGGAGCAACGTATGCTAGGACGGAGATATTCGCTGACGAAGAACTTCACCAAGTATTTGGACATAGGCGTGCGTGCCAGGGGCGACGAGTCATGCTGCGTCGAGATGGCTATCGGAGACACACGCGGCAATGAGATAATCTTCCCAATGCATGTATGGAAGGAGATAATGAATAATAGAGAAAGGGTTATAGGAATTGCTAAAGAAGACGAGATGATCGAAATATTCGACACGTTAAAATTCCATAACGCAACATTAAAGAGTGGTGTGAAGTCGATCAAAATAGCTAGCTCAACGTCATGTATATTCATCAGCATAGAAACATTGAAAAGGTTATTCGATTTCGAGTATGCCATAGACCATATGTATTCATGGCTGCAAGAAAACATCCCTATAATTAGACACAAATTCTTATCGTTTGTTGGAATAGTGAGAGAGACCAATAATGCCAAGTACCGAGAGGCAATAATGAATAGCTCCGCTTTTGAGAAACACTCCCTGGTCGACTGCGAGCTAGCAGCACTCTGCATGAATACAATAGTGCAAGAGGCTATGAACATTATACGAAATAATGATAATGTTAACAAACAATACATATAAATGTAATAAAGTACTTTAAAACAGATAACAACACTGCAAACCCTCTGACAGTATCATAACCCTTGGTGGAAAGAAACGTAAACATGTTTAGAAACCTAAAGGATTATTATTATTATAAGAAAAAAACTCTATACATATGTAAGAATAATGGGTAGTATACAACTATGATGAGAGTGACGGAGACGATAACAGTAGAACAGCAGTGCAGGTGGCGATAACAGTGGGGGGGCGGAGGCAGACGGTGAACTGAAATCGGAGGAAAAAAATTACTCATCAAGCCACGCGCATGACGGTCTCAAACTCACAATACACACCATTACTTAGACTGCAACTCCACGAGGTACCGACATAGTTCCACAAGAGATCCCTCCACAGAGATATCACGCAGCATCCCAACTTCTCGATCAAAGTGTTGAGCCATGCTCGATCCATTCCTCCGCAACATGTAGTAAATCTTTATCAGACTAGCTCGGCACTTCATACATTGCTGGCAGGGGCGCACCGCCTCGTACACGTATGTACCGCAGCGAGCACAATCACTGTTGTTATGACACTTGCAGTACCAGAAATGTGAGTGTGTAAGCTTGAAATCAACCGGGGAGCCCATACACTTATAACACTTCAGACACAATTTTCGCCCATCAGTTTTTTTCTGGTACACAGTACCCTGCACACACCATGATTGTAGGACATAATACTCCACATCCTGTCGGTCTTCCTTAGCAACCAAAAACCTAAACATTTTCTTCACAAATTCGGATGAGTGATACAAGAGTACGTTCTAATAGCCCTATCAAATTATATATTGACTCAGGTACACACTTCTTCTCGATATACACTGACGACTGAACGATTTAACATATAATCTTCAGAGACCCCCTCAATATTCACCTCAGGGTGGGGGTACTCATGTGACAGCAAATTGAATACCTACAGCGAGCTGATGCAAAACACCTCAAATTCAGTCACATCTACAGAAAATGCTATACGATACCTCCAGAGTGCCTACAGTACTCCCACCTCCCAGATTTATATTTCGCCATGCATATGTGCTCTCAAATTCATACACATCTGCAGAAAAATGCTAGTTGGTACCTCCGGACAGTCTACAGCACCCCCACCTCTCAGATTTATATTTCCTTAAATATGTGGGTATTCAGTCAGAAATCTCACTGCTTCGGCACCAGTTCACGTCTCGAGCTACCAGTGATCAGACATACTACCGAGGAACTCCAGCTATCACGATTGAAACTACTACTACACATAGCATCGTAAGTCATCAATCTCATACTATAGCTCGTAAGCGATTCCATGACAAGCCCTGAAATCCTCATAATGGTGCAGAGCAATCAGGTGTCTCGCGCTTTTCACAGAGCGATGGGGCACCAGATAGTTCGAGCCAGTGAAGCGCCGTGCAAACGCGCTGATGGAGGAGCGCTGTGCAAACGCGCTCGCAGGGACTTGACATGTTATTAGCTTACGTTCTAAACACTATCATAGTACATAATATTCGGATGCGCGATCGCGGTTGCATTCATCAACCAACGAACTCGCGCTGTGTAAGCGGCGACGTGGGGAGTGTGGCTGAAACATATCTCATACTATAGCTCGTAAGCGATTGCATGACAAACCCTGAAATCCTCATAATGGTGCAGAGCAATCAGGTGTCTCGCGCTTTTCATAGAGCGATGGGGCACCAGATGGCTCGAGCCAATGAAGCGCCGTGCAAACGCGCTGATGGAGGAGCGCTGTGCAAACGCGCTCGCAGGGATTTGACATGTTATTAGCTTACGTTCGAAACAGTATCATAGTACATAATATTCGGATGCATGATCTCGGTTACATTCTTTAAAATTCTCCTATTGATACGGAAGAATCAAATGTCTCGCGCTTTTCACAGAGCGATGGAGCATCATATAGCACATATTAATGGAGGAGCGTCGTGCGAACGCGCTGACACAGGAGCGTTGTGTGAACGCGCTGACGGAGTATCGTATAAACGCGCTGACGGAGTATCGTATAAACGCGCTCGTAGGAACCCGGCACGCCGAAGTAGACGATCCGGAAAAAGAGTACAAGCCCGCCGTAGCCAACGGGAGGAGCGAAGACAAAAGAGAGAGAGGATCACGGAAATCCTAAGGAATCCCAACCCTCCACCCACGACTCCTATAAGCGACAACACCGATGTGGTGTACCCTCCCGAGGGTAGTAGTATTAACCACGAAGACTGCCGGGAGCAGCCCGAGATCGAGCCTCCACCCACGACTCCAATAAGCGACAACATCGATGTGGTGTACCCTCCCGAGGGTACTATTAACCACGAAGACTGCCAGGAGCAGCCCGAGATCGAGCCTCCACCCACGACTCCTGTAAGCGACAACAACAACGATGTGCCGTACCCTCCCGAGCATAATATTAGCCACGAAGACTGCCAGGAGCAGCCTGAGATCATCACGATAGACGACTCTGATTATGATGACTCAGCACCACCTGAGATAGCAGCCAACCCGCTTCACAACTCATTCACTAGGGATCAGGGGTTATACTACGTACCTGTAGTAGACCCCGTGACTGGGCAACAGTCACTATACATCTCTGATCCGCTAGTGAATGAGTTGCTGGACAGTTGCCGAGAGGGGGTATTTCAATTCGTACCCCCTCCATCTACAGTGATTATACAGGAGTTTAATGGTTAAGTTACATACACCTAGCGTTTAATTGTATCTATATTTTTGTGATAATAAAGCTAATAATTAAGTTAATGGCTCACGATCGAAAAGCGTTGCTGATAAAACGTCTTCGGCTGGGAAGATGTATGTATGTACCAGCACCCATCATAATCAATGATATGAGATCCTGTCAGTTATTAAACCTCAACCACTGATAACAATAGGCGCCGGTACAGAGCACGTACCAGCATGTCAAAAACCATACAAAACATGGACACTACTCCTCTCGAGGGTAGTTCATTTGTCTGAGGTAGAGATCTACCTCAGGAGGGTATTCCACCTCTTCACCATCACCACCGCTGTTAGGAGCTGCATCCGCCTCCTCCTCCTCCAACACCTCCTCCTCGAGCTGTGATGATGATGATGATGATGATTCCTATACATCACCATCGCCATCACCGTTGGAGGATACAGATGCCTCCTCCCAATGCATCTCCTCCTCCTCATCCTCCTCCTCAAACACCTCCTCCACCAGCGGTGATGATGGTGATCCCCTTGGAGCTGCTGACAATCCGTCGTAGAAGCCGAAGCTTCTAGCAACGAATGTCACGCTATCCTCCGCGGGCCTCAATGCTCTCCACCGCTCGAGAGCCCGCCACAACCCCACCGAATAATCGACAGCCCACGAGGGTGGTAGAGGCGACATCCCACGCATAATCCACACTTGGACTGCCGGGTCTCGGTTGAGCTAATCCACAACATGCAGAGCATGGCTGCGGATCCACTCCGGCGATGTGGCGGCGTAGAGATCCTGCGTATGCTGGTCCATGACAAACTAACGAGCTCTTACGATTCTCAGCTCGCCTTTGTACCTTCATCCTAAGGAGGGGGTTTCCACTCATGCAACTTTTTATTCGCTATCCCTACTATGACTCTTGGAGAGTGTGATACATGACGCCTCAAGGCACACTCTCAAATTCTGTCATATCTGCAGAAATGCTATTCACTACTCCTCAAGAGGGGATCTGTAGTACGCCTACATCTTTCAGATTATACTTTCCTTAAATATGAATGTGCTCAACCAGAAAAAATCTCCCTGCTTCTCTTAATACATCTAGTTCACATAATATAATATCCAATGAATTCGATATAATTTTTCAGCTTTTTTTTCTATAGGTGTTAGGGTTTAGAGATTTTGGAACATTCTGAGCTGAACCACATTTATTATATATATAACATTCCTAGTTTTTTTATAGGTGTTAGGGTTTAGAGTTTTTGGAACACTCTGAGCTGAACCACATTTATTATATATAACATTCCTAGACCTCGTTGAGTACCAGTATAGTCTCAGAATGTTTTAACAATACATATACCCGGGTGCGATTGATACATAGACTACTCCTCCCAAAGCTATGTGATTCTACGTACAACATTCGTCAGCGGGCTGTATTCAACAATTCGATCATGTATAATCATACAATATGCCATAGTGTTTTCTGGAACGTTTTCACGACATTCAAACTCTAATCGCACATCAACAGCCGCACTCTTCAGAGACTCGTTTTGACGAGAACAATCCAAAACAACAAATGGTCCATAATGTAGAAAGTTGGTAACATCAAGCAGCGGCTCTCCAGAGCCGTAGTAGGATTCTTGAAATTTTGCATACTTCTCATAGAGCAAAGCATACTTGTTTTTCCCAAAATCAATGTTTAAATCATCGTAGGGGTACGTTTCCGAGTTGAGGTGTAAACGGATGTTGGAAAGAGTACAATGATCGAACAGCGAGACCCTTTTAGTCAAATCATTTTTTCGAGCAGTTTGCAGAGCGAATACGACGTATCGAGGCTTCTCCATCTGCGTTGCAGCCTTTACAGCCCACGTATGCTTAGTTGTCATCTGCAGGAGGGGATATTCATAGAGATCCCACGAACGGAAGCACATATTAATCGCTCTGCCACTCTCCAACACACGTAGCATAGACAATTTTTGTAGCTCTTCTAGAGTGACGTGAGGCATCCGCCACTGTACCTTATGCAGCACAAGACTGTATGTTGCACCGGACGGGCCATGTATAGCATTATCATCCGTGCGAGAACGTATCAGTATAAGCTCATGACGAGCGTTTATCACAACATGCTTATAGTCCTCACAGAAGCCGAAGAGCATGCTCAGCGGCACACAGAAGTTAAAATCAAATGGTGCATGACCTATGTCATCGGAACCTCCCATACACTTCCAACCAGCATTACCCAACACCTTGCTCTTCCCAGCTGAGAGGCTCAAGTAGCTCTTCAAGGTCGATGTTATGCCAGGATTCCTAGCTCGGTCTATTTCAGTACCATCGAGCTCATACCGTATCTCATCGAACAGAAAGGCTATACAGTTATTGTCTAGAGATATTGCGTCTCCCCCTACTGCCCGATTTATATGGGTTAGCTTCCCTTCAACATATAAGAAGCTTCGGCATGGTAGCAGATACAAATCTTGCTGCTGGATAGGTATTCTTATCTCATCACTATTCCCCAAGGATGCATTGACATATGGGTTATATCCATGCAGCTCTACCTTCGTTATCCGATTATCAAAGGCTGGGGTACCGCTGATGTTCAAAATGTTATCCGACATCTTTATCGCTGTGCAACTTTAAATCCCATAGACCGTAAAAACTCGATGTTCGATGCACTTAACTGCACCGCTTTTGTAGTATTATACTCTTCAGCAGCCACTCCACGTGTGTTGAGACTCTTTCTGCTAGCTGGTTGTAACCACGTGTTAACGTTCCAACTGTTGTTGTTGTTGTTGTTGTTGTTATAGACCAGCATGCTATGAGGTAGTCTCAGCCGCGTCGTCGTGTGTGTAAACGTATAGTTATCTCCTCCCCACGAAAATCTATTAACTGACCAGATTGATCGGTTATCCGAATCGTTAAGTCGTGTATTGCTCGAACAACGATTGGGAGGTAAATGACTCGTGGTGGTGACTCCGATATTTTATATCCTGGGATGACTCTGGGTGAGAACTCATATATGACATGCACTGGTCGACCATTGCTATACGAACCGCTAGTAACATTACACTCCACCCTAATCATATTCACACTCATGATGCTTATTGGTGCATCGGACTCGTGCTACACGTTCGGTAAGAGAATACGGTTTGTGGAAAACCCCAACAGCAACCCCACATTATCAGGCTTCATGAAGTTAACTCTGAAGGTGCTGCAAATTTCACTCTTCATAGTGTTATTATTGGCTCGTAGTGTGAACGAGTGATCTTCGTCACTAGCTGTCTTGCGCGGATACCGTCCAAGTATTTCACGTTTCAGAAGTCTAGCGATAGCCTCCAACTCATATGATCCATCAGGAATTATGATCTCTTCATCATGATCGCCAAAGTAGAATTTGTTGTTTCCATTGGCCGAGCTAATGTTTGGTATTGTATGATAAGTTTCAAAGCTCATCAAACCGAGTTCATAACCTCCACCACTCAGATCTATTGGCGGAAAATGAGTAAACGACAGCAAGCTACCTCTGCCTGATACAGTGAATGTTAGTGACATTTTCAAGAGAGATCATCCACTATGTGTGCTCAGTATGAAAGTTTGGTGGGAAGTATATCCACCAGGGATCGCCGGCAGTTTTTTATAATAGGTTCTCGCGGAGAAATTTCACACACAATTGACCACAGTTGCTTTCATCATACTCTTGTAAACGTCTATGGTTGTATCTGATTCTTGTCACATTACCGAAGTAGCGTACAGGGTGATTCGGATAAGTGCTATCAGCTTTTTACCATCGAATTTTATCGATTTTTGTAATTGGTAATTGTCTCAGCGGCCGCGTAATGTCACCGGTGTCGCGTGGCTGCTTAGGGCCAACTGGCCGAATCACGCCAAATACCGACAGTCTTCCGATTAACCGGCAAGGGCAGAATGAGTCGGTAATCATGAGACTCGATAGAGTCTCCCGCAAAGTAGTAGTCCCCTACGGCGCGCGACAGCCGAGACTCTATTATCCCAAAGTGTAGCGGATTCGATCGATGCCATAATTTTTTCTCGATTTATGAAAAGGTTACGGTATTAAGGATTTATTTCTTAATTTTGTATTTTAGCTGTAATTTTTCTGAATCCGATAAGCCAAGAATCAAGCGAATCGGTTCAGCCGTTTGGGGGCTATAATTATTTTCCTCGTAGGCAAGCCCGTTTCGTTGGTAAAACATTTCTGCACTGCACACTGGCAGGGGGGAGTGCGAGCGATTATTAGCGTGATATAATAAAGATTTGTGCATAATAAATAATATAGGGAAGCCTATCATTCTTGCACTCTGGCGAGAAATAATTCTTGTTTCTCTCTTTATTATAACTATAAAACGAAATATTGAAAGACTCGGCCACAATCCTTGATCGCGCCGCTGCTGCAGGCGTGCTGCCTCCGCCTTCCTTCCGTTCCATTGTGCTGCAGAAATGTTTTATTACCGACTCATTCGGCCCTTGCCGGTTAATCGGAAGACTGTCGGTATTTGGCGTGATTCGGCCAGTTGGCCCTCAGCCGCCACGCGACACCGGTGACATTAGACGGCCGCCGAGACAATTACCAATTTCAAAAATCCATAAATTTCGATGGTAAAAAGCCGATAGCACTTACCCGAATCACCCTGTACCAATTCGTTCGGAGGACGAAGGTTCCCAAAACTGTCGAAATATTTTACACTTGCGCCATGCTTAACGTATGCCGTCCAGTGCGTCCCAGGACCTCGATCGCTGTCTAGATTAACTATACCACACTCGCGAGCCTTTGCCTCACCTGGTAAATTATCACGCATGAACACCCCTTGGAAGTGTGGTATGTCTTTGCACCAGTCTTCCAGCTGGTAATTTGAGGTACCCATACTAGTAGTCAAACTCCCCCTCCTGCTTAACGTTTTTTTTTTGGTCTTTACCCCTTCTCCCCGCTTGTACGGTGATAGGTATAAGCCTTGCCCCTCCATCACACGGTTGTTTCGCTGCATTTCCTCAAGCTGTTTCTGAGCAGCTCTCTTAGCAGCGACGGATTTAGCTATAGATGAGGCTCCTGTAGCCAATGCTCCTAGGGCGCCCAAAGCAGGAAACAGTAGCGGTAAAAAGCCTCCACGCTTGGCTATTGACAGTATCCTACACCGTTTTGTCTTCGTTTTCTTTTTACCGTCTTGTCGTTTTTTCTTCCCTCCTACTCCCATTCCTAGTCTACGTTTCGTCTTCATAGCCGTCCAGACAGCTGCGGCTGTTGCTCGTTAACCAAGTGTAGAATCCTTAGCTGCTAGACGTTGCAGTGCGCTTTCACTCAATATCTTGTCAGCTTCGTGGCGACCTTCTATATCCTTCCGCTGAGAATATGCAATGTCGTGTCTTCTACACGCGGCGTCCAAAGGGTTAACTCCCTGCTCTCCACGAGCCAATCGGCGCTCTAAACGCGTACCAGGACCACAAAATTGATACCCAGGCACATGCAGTTCGATTGGTAGGGAATCAATTACTTTATTCAGGAGTCCAGCCATAGAGATGGTTCCTCAAGCATAGCTGCCCTTGAACTAACATATCAGCTAGTTCTCAACCGTATTATATATCCAGTCTTCCGCTAATAGATACCCCAACAAGTCTACTGAACTGCTATACCGATCGGTTGAACTGCTAAACCGATCGGTTGAACTGCTAAACCGATCGGTTGAACTGCTAAACCGATCGGTTGAACTGCTAAACCGATCGGTTGAACTGCTAAACCGATCAGTTGAACTCCTAAACCGATCGGTTGAACTGCTAACTTGAGACTAACAGGTCTACCGAACTGCTGAATCAACCCGTAGAACCGATCGGTTGACTCACCAACCGAGCTAGACAAGTTTGTCAAGCTGCCTACCTGGACTATGCAACGTATATATACTGCTCCTAATCACGTATTGCTGTAGTAGAGTACAAGCATCCTCCCACCATGCGCTTTGTGAAACAGCCTATGAGTATTATAATACCTACAAGTCGTGCTTTTAATGAACCTAATGAGCACCGGAGGCATGGCACACTTCTACCCAATAGTATACGTTGCGTAATATGTGGTCCATCAAACTGTGGAAAGACTAACACTATGGTAGGACTACTCGAGAGTCCAAACGGGCTGCGATTTGAGAATGTGTATGTATACTCAAAATCGCTGAATCAACCTAAATACAGATATTTGGAAGAAGTGCTATCATCTGTGGAGGACTTGGGGTATTTCCCCTTTGCAGAGAACGTTAGTGTGATATCACGAGCCGATGCGTTACCGAACTCGGTATTTATCTTTGATGACGTTGCTTGTGATGATCAGAATGTAATGCGGGAATACTTCGCTATGGGTAGACACTCAAATGTAGACTGCTTTTACTTGAGTCAGAATCTTAGACACGTATATTGTAATCATGTCAATACCGACATGCCGCTCGAAAGGTTCACAGAGTTATGTGTGAAATGCTGGGACAAAAAGTATGGTTTCCTCGTTATAGACAAGGACAGTCCTGTAGATGGTGGTAGGTACCGGTGTGGGTTTAGCGATTTTGGTATCATCAGTCATGAGGATATAACACCATGATTTCAGCGTTGCGATCATACGTTCTAAAGGTGTCGTTGGAACCAGTTGTCGTATTTTAACTGCTACGTATAATGGACGAAGAGAAGAAGAATATGGAGCGTGCTAAACAGGAGGCGGTTGCGAAGGAGATAGCTAAGACTAGTGCCGCTATACGCAAGAAGTATCTCGCGCTGAAGGTGGGGAAGAATGATGCTGACACAGCTTTGGAGACAAACCTGCGCCCGATACTTGAGCCGCTGAAACAGCTGGCTGGTAATAGCAACGTTGTCAAGCAGCAGTCCTTTGATAGTAGTGATGCAATCAAGCGACAGTCGCTATCATTGCAATCATCACCACCTCCACAGGCATCTATACTCGATGATTATGCACCATTAAAACCACATGGTATAAATAAAATGCTTCCGACAGCTGTAGGAGTGAAAAGGTCACGTCCTGACAGTATGACACCGAGACATTCAACTCCATTCAGAAACATTCAAATCAAGAAAGCTCGACTGAGACAATTTGATGAGGCTGTGTGGGATCAAGATGTCGATAGTGTGGAGCATGCTAGTGGTACATCTCCTGAGCCGATGGATTCTACTCCGTCACCGAGCAGTAATTACGCTACTCTCCCAGATAGCTCAATGCGTGAAATTCTGCAGGATAGTTCCGAACAGTCTCTGATCAATGTGATGGGACCTCCGGCTAAACGATATATGCAACTGCTCTACACAGATGTTGCTGACAATGTGTATGGCATCTTCTATGATAATGGTGCAATGCGTATTGGTAATACAACCTTCGACGTGAACGCTGATGACAGTATTGTAGGTGGTACAACAAGATACGTAGGGACTGAGGGTCTCTATGAGCTGATATTCATGAAGATGCCTGATCCGAAGAAGTGTACTGAACGGGATCTCATAGCATACAAGGACGTTCTACTGAAATCCAGTGCACACAAGTGTAAACACTCTCCATCAAAGCAAAAGAAGGGTAATAAGGGGTATAAGTATAAACATATCATAAGAAAGCTATTTCCCACCATTGATGGATCAGCTGTGGGAAGCGGACTTGAGACATATACTCAATACCCGATGGTTGTATCGAATAACGCTATCGATTATGTGCATTGGGACGATCTGAATGAGCTGGTGGATCGTATGAGACTGTTGGTTTCCTCGCAGCGTGCTGGTCATACGGGTCACAGTAATGAATTAACATCCATAATTGAAGAGCTTCGTGAGGTGGGGTTGATTCTAAATTAGATGTTTTACGAGATTGCGGTTCAGTATGGTGGGAGATGCCAATCAACAAGTTTGGAGAGCTGCTGGGAGCGGGTGTGGAAGTTACTCAACAGCCAGTGAATCACATTCGTAATACTGCGTTGTGTCTTGGGGGACAACCTTCAATGCGCGAGATGCAAGGATTGTGCGTGTAGCAGACCCTGAGGCTGCAAGTGATGTTGTAAACTTACGATACATGTATGACCTCCTGAATAAACTTCGCTCTGAAATTGATGACAAATTTCGTCTAATGAAGGGTATGGCCGATACGAGTGAGTCTCACATTAGTAATATTGCGCTGTGTCTGGAGGGGACAACTTTCAATGCGCGAGATACCAGGATTGTGCGTGTAGCAGACCCCGAGACTTCATGTGATGTTGTAAACTTACGATATATGTATGACCTCCTGAGTAAACTTCGCTCTGAAATTGACGAAAAGTTTCGTCTAATGAAGGGTATGACCGATACGAGTGAGTCTCGCATTAGTAATATTGCGCTGTGTCTAGAGGAGACAACTTTCAATGCGCGAGATGCCAGGATTGAGCGTGCAGCAGACCCCGAGACTTCATGTGATGTTGTAAACTTACGATATATGTATAACCACATGAGTAAACTTCGCTCTGAAGTTGGTGAAAGATTTGATCGAATGAAGGAAGTGCTTAATATGCGTGAGTCTCAAACTAAGCGTGATCTGACAGCTTCCCTTCGTGCGTTTGTGTCAGCTGAAGTGCGGAAGGAACTTGCCGGCTGAGGTGTAGCGGTATAAACATGAGCAAAATAAAAACTAAACTGGTTGAGGAGTTGCATGCGCCGGCCAGACGTAACTTTCCACGCAGACGTGTCATCGTTCATGGGATTGACGATCTATGGCAGGCCGACCTCGTAGATGTTCGAGCATTCGCAAAGGATAATCGAGGGCACCAGTATATTCTAACGGTAATAGATGTGTTTAGCAAGTATGCGTGGGCTCTCCCTCTCAAGAGCAAAGGTGCAACCAATGTATCTAAGGTTTTTGCAAGCATATTACGCAGTGATGCGAGAGTACCTAGAAACCTGCAGACGGATATGGGTAAGGAGTTTTATAATACGAGCTTTCAAGGTTGTATGAAAAAACATTCCATTAACCACTACTCCACATTTAGCATCATGAAAGCTTCTGTAGTGGAGCGGTTCAACCGCACACTTAAGAATGCGATGTGGAAGTCCTTCTCGTTGAACGGGTCTTACCGCTGGATTAACACCCTTGCCTCGCTAGTGTCCGACTACAATAGCCGCAAGCATAGAACTATCAAGATGCGTCCCATGGATGTTAATAGTAGCAATGAGAAGCACCTTCTGACAAGTGTGTATAGCAACCTGAAGATACTTGGACCTGCGAAGTTCAGTGTTGGTGATAAGGTGCGTGTCAGCAAGTTCAAAACAGTCTTCGATAAGGGATATACACCGAATTGGTCGACAGAGGTGTTTGAGATTTGTGGAGTTAAGCGGACAAATCCAGCGACATACTCTCTCAAAGATTCTGGGGGCGATCCGGTTGCAGGTGGATTCTACGAGCAAGAGCTACTCAGGACAGCGCATCCAGATGTAAATTTAGTTGAAAAGGTGTTGCGGAGGAGAGGTGATAAGTTGTATGTGAAGTGGTTGGGGTTCAATAATACACATAACTCATGGATTGATAAAAGTGCTGTTGTATAGACTCTAAAAAAAAACATTGAACGATCTTTGTTATCTCTCAATAAACAGCTCCTTAGTCAACTAGTCTCTACAAAGTGTTGTCTCATACCTCCTGAAACATATGGTTAATTCATTCTTCAGTGCTACATATCCTAAAGTGTCCCCAAGGGAGTGTGCATATCGAATTTTGGAGAATATATCGTTTATCATCGTGGGGGCTGAGAGCGAGTTTCTTCTCGCGTATTGTGAAAACGTTATGACGTATGGATCTGATACAGTTTTGTTCTACGGTTTTCTTAACATTATTCCTTAGACACCTAACATAATCATCGAACTGTATGCACTTGGCTGTAACACTTTTCTTAATACCTTTTATCTTCTTTTCGCATCTCTCTTTACCATGTACCCGTATGGCATACATTTTAGATCTCAGCCCAACGAATTCTGTCATGATCAAACCACAATTCTCATCCTTCATTAATCCTGGAACCTTTTTGTTTGCACGCGGTATACCGTAGGGGTTATTATCATCGTAGTCGCTAGTATCGAATTGTGTCAAATCTTGTTTCATGATCTCATAGATATCGTCGCAGCTAATCTCATAGATGAGGCTATCAGTATCTGTATACATAACCTTACAACTTTTACCAAATTTGGGGAGCATGTACTCGTAGTGGAATTTGTATAAACATATTTTGGATATTTCTAGAATACACATTCCAACATATATAGGCTTAGAGATGTTAATGCTAAGCTTCCGCATTTGAACAGCTATGAGATCCTCTGAGAATACTGTACGGCTATGGAAGTTAGGCTTTGCGATCGCTGTCTCTGCACCGTATCGACCGCACCATTGCGTGAACAGTTTCACATCAGCATGGTTACGCACATTCTCCATCGTCTTACCAAACACAGCATTGTTCATTAGTTTATAGAGGTTCTTGCTGAAATCGTTGGTGGATTGTGTTCGTAAGTGTGTATTTAATTGTATATAATCACGCAACCATTGGGACTGTTTAAACTCCAAGATACGGTGCACCTTCAGCAGCTTCAACCCATGTTTCATACACAATTGTAGATGTCGATAGTGTAGTATGTACCGTGTCTTGTTGTTCAGTGTAGCAAGCAGTTTTTTCTGTCTGCTCCCCCTCCGCTGCAGCGGACTGAGCTCGTGGTTTGCGCAGAAGGGGAGATCAGCATGCATATCATGTATATTTTGTGGGTATTCTAGATCGACTTCTAATACGTATCCCACTTGACTGTTCTCCGGAATAGCTTTTATGTCAAAGGTTGCTACTGCATCTTCATCATTCTGCCCGATCCATCGGAAACCTCCATACGGCAGAGGTTGGGACATTGCCCAGCCGTAGAGATTGTTAACATCGAAATACATTAGGTATGTAGAGCTCTTTGCAGGGTCATATGTTGGTAGGTGCTTGTTGTTGGCACTTGCATACCTATGTGAACACTGGCTCAGTCCTCCGCGTATTCCACGCTCCATGAATAGAAGCATATCGATATCTGTTAATAGTTAAAACTCTATGCTTGCTTTAGCATTGCAGCATTGCATCCCATGTGAAACCCGGGAGGGTGAAGTAGTGCGCCGGATCAAACTTATAACTTGCTATACAGTTCTCTCTGAAACTCTCGAACACATCGGTTAGCAACAACGTGTCAATCTTCATGTAGAGGCTACAATATTCTCCCAACGTTCGAACCTTGAAGCGTTTCCACACTTCTTTAGCATGTTGATAATCATTATCGCTAACGTGGCAATCGTTCAGACGGCTGTAGAATGCCTCTTGTGGTGGAAGCTCCGTGTCGTTAAGCTTGCTGTAGGATGTTATGTATTCATAGGGAAAGACACCCTTCCTTGTCAAGAGTTTCAAGTCCGTCTCAGACAGGTGTTTAAATTCCCGTTGCACGGTACGTAGTTGGTTCGGTCCGCTCAGGTATGATGATAGCTTATCGAGACTTGAGCTAAGGAATTTGAATGAGTCAATGAAGCGGAACTTTACGCATTTTTTACTGCGCCAACCCCCCTCGCCAGTGTCTGCCACATGTTTGGTGAAGGATATGTACTTCTCCTTCGTTATTGGTAGAAGGTCAATTTTACCATCAAACGCCTTCGCTAAGGCCATTATGACGAAGTGTGCGTCATAACCTGATAGGTTGTGGAATACAACTGGTACTGTATGTGGTATCCTGTAGCCTAGATTGCAGCTTGCATGAGCTGCGCCGCGGTAGGCGCCTGTGAGGTGACAGTGGTCACGCACTTTCCCGTCCCCCGCATCAGTGAACGGTTTCACACATATGTGACAGTGTTCAGCTCGCTGGTGTTGTAGCACTTCAGCACCTGTTAGAGCGTTCATTGGAACCACTCGGTTGAATATCTTCTTAATCCGTGTGCCTAACATATGCAGTTCTCTGGCGAACCACTCCATGCATCCAGTTTCACTGCTGTAACAGCTGTAGTGGCAGAGCGACTCGTCATATGCGCAGTGGACGTAGTAGCCGATGCTGAATGGACGGTGACGTTGGTATGGCAGTGAACTCCCTTGTTGACGACCTTGCTTCTCGCTCCCAACGGTCTCCAGCCAGCACTCTATGTCAGCATAGATTACGAAAGGCATGCGCTCCTTGTGGCTGTAGTTCTTAAATTTCAACCACCTGTCATGCCCGGTGGGGAGCGTTATAGCACATTCATCCATCCGTGAGCAGTCGATTAGATGCATCGACAGCTTTTCCTGTGTGTTGAAGTAGTGTAGGCACCTAGAATGTAATATTGAGATTTTGTAGTGTATGCTCTTGGAGACAATTGGTTGATATATATTATAGCTTTATGATTATGAACAGAATCGTACTTACCGCTCGCATATATGCTTTGAGCGTCGGCTTTTACTGATTTCCGTGGACAGTAATAGTGATAGGCTTCTGATGCATGCATAATGGTATTTGTGTGAGGTCTTTCTGCTTTCAATCATTAGCAGGTTGGCATGTTGCTGGCGCTTGTTTTTTGTTATGCGGAGTGGTACACATCTGTTCCGCTCCCACCCAAACACGTTCACGGAGATGTTATTGCGTTTTTCAAATGCTGAAATCTGTTTTAACCTCATTGGAACTTCTGCCTCACTGGTATTCAATGTATCTGTATAGTGTGGGTATGATGATGTTCTAGAAACATTTTGTATACTGGAGTTCTCGACGGGGTGAAGGCTTGCGGTGACTGCCCAGAAAAAGCATGTGTCGTCCACACAATTGATATTTATGACGGCTTTCTTCAATTGTATGGCTCTTGGTAGAGGTATGCTCCCTCCTGGACAGATGGGCTGGTACCTGTTTATATTTATCATTAGATGTAGAACCCTCCGCAGAGCCCAACCGCTATCACGTTCTTGAAATTCCGACATTTGTGTTAATATTGGATGTTCCACATCGCGTGTGTACCAGCGACGTAAGTTGCTAGATGGATCAAGCTCGCTGTTCCGCGTATTGAACCCCTTCACGCTGACTGTTCCGTCCAGCACATATTCGGCCTCCATGGTTACATTCACCTTCACATTACGGTGTTGGTTGATCCCCTCAGTTACACGTCTGGTTACCATTCTTCGTGCATCACGAAGGAAGTGTTTGGGATCGATGTGCTGTGAATTGATAACAGCGCTTGTGGAAATCCGATCCATGAATGCTGATTCGATCTCTACAAGAGTGAGGCTGGATGCTCTTTTTTTTTTTTTTTTTTTTACGTGGGGAAATCCTCATGGACACCCCGCCACCCTGGTGGGGGCGACGGGGTAGTGCCGGACTCTTACCGGCTAAAACCCCACGGTGGCCATCCTCGGCGCTGACTGGGGCGACACCGGGAACTCTGGTAGAACACTACCGGTGCCGCCCCGCGCCCGTCCCCTATTGGAGGCACGTCTCGTGGTGGGGGAGCGGCCATCCGCTCTCTCGCTTTCACGAGAGAGGGAGGCTTCCCCCACTACTCGCGGGGAGACACGGCTCACCGCACTCCTTCGCTAGCGGCGAAGGAGGCGGGAACCGCGCCCCCGCATTACCCATCCCGAGGCTGGATGCTCTTGCTGATTGTGTGTCACCATGTAACCCTTTACCAACACGTACAAACCGTTCCTGCACTGCCACTTTCAAGCACTTTATACGCGTTAGAACACATACTATATGACGTTTTGTACCAATTGATAACATGTCTCTATTCTTTTCAGTGTGCTCGGCTATGAGAGCTAAACACTCGTCGCACTGATTCAACCACTCGCGGTATTTGTTCACGTTCCGTAATAATATCGATGAAGCTTTCAGCTTCTTCAACATGTCGCCTGTGATGTCCATGATTACGTGTATGCTTACAAAATCTGAATGAGGTATCGCAGTTCGTTTTATATGCATGCGGGGAGGGTGGGGAGTCTTCAGGGTAAGTGTGCTCGCTACCAATATGTTTCTGCTGTTACGACATTTTGGGTCGCTGTCGGGGACCTTGATTTTCTATCGATACTGCATTTTTAGAGTATGGCAGTAGCTGTTAGGGTCACAGGGACAGTTGCTGATGTAGCAATTTGATGGCTACGTGAGCTCAAGGTTACTGTGTCGTATGCGCTTCGTTGGTAGCCACATGAGATCAGGGTTGTCATGTGTGTGTGTGTGTGTGTATGTGGGTTGTCGACGCAGCAATTTAACATCGTGCATATCGACGGATAGATTGGGTCTCAAGGTTAGCTGACCAGGTGTCTAGTTTCCATCAGCAATAGTCAAGGTTGCTGATGCAACAATTCAACCTCGTGGATATCGACGGGAAAATTTGAGCTTAGGGTCAGTTGACCAGGTGTCTAGTTTCCGTCAGCAATTTTCAAGGTTGCTGATGCAACAATTCGCCCTCGTGCATATCGACGGGTAGATTGGGTCTCAAGGTTAGCTGACCAGGTGTCTAGTTTCCGTCAGCAATTTTCAAGGTTGCTGACACACCAATTCGCCCTCGTGCACATCGACGGGTAGGCGCGGTGACGTCACCGCGCGAAATTTTTGGTGTCCCAGAAACCGCTTTGTTTAATCTACTGGATATCATTCAAAAGCCAAGCCAATCATCAAAATTAACAAAAAAATTAATCAAATTCCAAAACAATCAAAATTAAATAAAATAAAATAAAGTCTACAAAAATGGCAAACTGGCTGCGTGGAAACGTGATGTAATTAAGACCGAGACCAAACACCCCTCTATCGTCATTCGCATGGCCAGTTTGCCAAGTTTTTGTAGACTTTATTTTATTTTATTTAATTTTGATTGTTTTGGAATTTGATTAATTTTTTTGTTAATTTTGATGATTGGCTTGGCTTTTGAATGATATCCGTTTATATTTTTGGTAAATTTTGCTGTGGGATTAAACTGTAGAGAGATAGACAAAACTACTTGGCGCATTTTTTAACATTTTAATGTCCTGGGGGGGGGGGGGTTGCTTACTATCGCAAGTGTTTAACAACTACTGTTCATAGCAAATTTGTTAATAATCATTTCCCGATATTGTTGTTGGTTGTTTAGGGTCTCTACCGTTGAGTTTCTCAAGTCCTTTATGCGGTACACAGATGAGCAGCAGTACTTCGTATATCTACGCTGCGAAGGTTAGTAATTATGTTAAGGTCTTATAAATAGGTTATCGCAATTTGTTTTCTCAGTTTAGAGTTCTTAATTATATTTGCGCTTTTATTCTAGAAAGTGACGGCGTCGTGGAGAGTATATGGGCAGACACGCAATCCACAATTTTGAGCAGCGGTGAAAATGATCCGTAAACTGTGTCGCAGTTCACTATGTCTCATCGACGCATCGCTCTTTATTCCACCGTTAGGTAATTATTGCGAACAGGTCCTTCTGCGGAAAAAGCAA
Organism: Crossocerus cetratus; assembly: GCA_963675795.1. Classification (NCBI taxonomy): domain Eukaryota; kingdom Metazoa; phylum Arthropoda; class Insecta; order Hymenoptera; family Crabronidae; genus Crossocerus; species Crossocerus cetratus. Next base: position 2,733,954 of record CAVMBF010000001.1, read on the forward strand.
GAAATAGGTTTAAGTAGGCTTAAATAGGTTCCTTGAGTGTTCGTAAGTGATAATTAGGTGGCGGAAACAGGTAAAAATTGAGTTTTATATAAATTAATAGTGTTTGAAGTTAGTGCGGTTAACCTCAATCCGAACGTCATTGTGGCGGGCGAAAGGAGTGTGCTCGGCCGAAATGGGTTGGATTTGAGGTTCTGTTGAGCCCGAACTTTAAAGCATCAACTTTCCTGATTTCCCAAGGTATGGGGGGGGGTGGCCAAGTCGATGCTTTTAAGTTTGGTCTCAATAGAACCTCAAACCAACCCAGTCCGGGGGGGGGGGGGGGACATGCTAAGTTTGGTCTCAATAAGAACCACAAACCAACCCTAGTCCGGGGGGGGGGCATGCTCGTTTCGCTCGCCAAACCTAAAAAAACCCTGAAACCCTGGAAATACTGCGTCCAATGCCTTCAAAGTCCGGGTTGAATAGAGTCTCAATTCCAAAACGTTCATATGCATTGGGTTCGCTTGGAGAAAAGTAACATTAAATTAAGCAATACTGTACCTTTATTTATATAATTGTCCTGCTGCTATGAAGAAGTGGAGGAGACGATCTCTATGATCGGGATAGGCCCTCTTGAACATGAACTCTGCTAGATAGCCAGCATAATGTTCCGTTGTCCTACCGAATCTAGTAAAAAATCAACAATTTGGATAAATGCTAACAGCAATATGCATGCAATGTGAAGCAGGGTCAATTACCTTGGCACCTTGGATCGGACTTCTCTCCACGTCCTCTCTATATTTTGAGTATGTGCCCCAGTATCCGGATCCACAAAATTGAGGGAATGGTTCACCACCAGATGCTGAAACCCCTCATTCCCTAAGCAATTGTAAGCTTTCCAGCAATCACTGATTATAGTAGTGCCCGGCTTAATTTTTGCTTTTATAATTTCCAAAAGTGTTTCGGCACTTCTATTCTCCACGCCAACAACAAATACTTGTTGTGGATTGTCGCGCACCACTCCCCCAAACACCCACTGGCCTTCCACCCATCTTCCTCTATTGTACTTCCGCTTTCCTATCTTCGCCTCATCGATTTCCGCAATCACTCCTTCTCCACCAATTTGTTCCACGCTTCTGGCAGTTGCCCATTCAATCAGCACTTCCCTGCAGAAGGAACTCCAGTCTACAACCGAATTGGCACCCATCCCTAACTCCCTCTCAATGTGGTGGATCTCGGCTGAGCCACATCATGACAAAGAGGCAGGTGGTTTTTAAGCTTAAGTGACTACCTTCGAAAAAGGTGTCCTTATAAATGCTTTCATGAAAGTCATGCTTCCTCCTTTTTTTATTTATTAGACTGGTTTTCTGACACCGGAAAGCATTTTTGGTTTTGCATTTTGTAATTTTGATTGTTTTGGAATTTGATTAATTTTTTTGTTAATTTTGATGATTGGCTTGGCTTTTGAATGATATCCGTGTATATTTTTGGCAAATTTTGCTGTGGGATTAAAGTGTAGAGAGGTAGACAAAACTACTTGGCGCATTTTTTAACATTTTAATGTCGGTGGGGGGGGTGTTGGGGGGGGGTCGAAGTATCTGGCAAACCTGCTATACATGCGTATGCACTTGTCGCGTTGCGGGAGTTAGTTGCGTAGACTATACTCGTTGTTCCTGCTTTGATTTGCATAGAAAAATCTCTTTATAATAGATAATAGATTTAAACACCTATCCGTAATACATAAATAGATGTTAAATAAACTTTAAAAATGTAAATAGATATGAAACATAAGTACTAGACATAAGTAGACTTTACGAAATTGTATAACTATCTTAACTATTTAGTATTGATCATCATCAGAACCCAATAATTACATATAAAATAATAAACATACATATCGAAAATTTGTCCTGTGAGGAAGTGGAATGGCCTCACGACCACACCCATCCCCATGAACAGACGGACGAGGAAACTCGGGGGCTTGAAACCGCCCCCGAGATGACCATACGCGAACATCTCCTAAGGCCTAAGGAGCTTAAGCCCACCCCCAAGGTGATAAGTGAACACCTCCGAGGGCCTAAGGCCGCCTCCAAGGTGACAATAAACAGTCACTTCCAGGAGCCTATGCCCACCCCCAGGTACTCACGGGCGAACACCCCCGAGTGACTGCCGGCGGGACACCTGAGTAACCGCGAGCGAGCATCCCTTTGGATTCGATGGGCCGCGCTACGTACACACCAGATGTTTTATTGCGCGGACTTTTAGAAGCCGGCTCTTTGAACCGACTATTGCCACTGAGTGTAGGTACCATTTTTGAGACATGGGATTTTCGCGTGACAAGAATGGTGATAAATGACTCATAAAAAATACATCTGGGTGCAGGCGTATTGGCGAGTACGGAGTGTTGGCTACGTGCCTTGTAACGCGACTGAAGGATTAGCACTTTTAACTGAGTAATGTTTTAATTACGGGCCAGCATTTATTATTATGCCCGGTGATACGATTGCTGGAAATGTGTTGGCCAGGCCAAGACATCGATGAGGCCGCGGAGCTGTCAAATTCGCTGACAATTTCAATTTTATATTCAGAAAGTATACTAAGATCGAACATAATACCGGAAATGGATGATCGATTTCATATCCATGGAATGACCGGGTTGTCCAGTAACCTAAACTAGTTTGAGAGACGACAACCCATTTTATTCCTTATGCGTACACATGGGTGCACACGCGTACTGAATGACTACTTTGGAACATAATATTGCTTAAAACCAACTTGAAAATGAGCGCACATTGTACGTTAAAATGTAGTCTTTTTAATAAGCATCAAGTTTAGTTGGTATTTTAAAAAATTAACGCTCTTGCAACGAGTATAGTCTACGCAACTAACTCCTGCAAGACAACAAGTGCATACGTATGTATAGCAGGTTGCCAGATACTTTGATCAGTTTGAGAGGTGGCAACCCATTTTTTCGGTTAGAGGAGGTTTCAAGCTTCAATTTGGTGTTTGTTTCATACTTTTATCTCATGAGCATAGTAAGTATCTAAAAAACGACGATTAAACACGGGTTGCCAATGGGTTCGATCAAGATTCAGGTAGGCAACCCAATATATTTTAAATGTACTCATTAAACTCTACAATTTAACGTTCATTGTATGCTTTCACGTCATGAAAGTTCATGTGAAGTCATGAACTTCACGCACCGGAAGTAGCGAACCCCAGGCTGTCAGATCAGGTCCCGGCAAGGCAACCCCAGCGGATTGGCTTTCGCACACTGACAACTATCGATGCTGAAAATGTCATGCTATCAGAAATGAGCATAGTAATCTTACGGTCGCCTCTTGGACTAGTAGGGGTAGAGGCCGAAGTTAGCTTCTTCGCTGGTGGAGCTAAGGCGAGGGAAAAGGCTATTGCCAATCAAGGTGTGCGAGATATCGATCACAAGCATTATGCGATTGATGAAGCCTGTGCGCAAACGATTCTGTTAGTTTCCCGGCTTTGTTTGCATGGCTATTTCTAACAGAATCGTTTGAACCGGCTAAACATCAGCCACAATTATCCAGCCCGGGAGCACGATTTCCATCCCGATGCTATTGATAGCGACCGTCGCTATTTCATTCGTTTTCTCAACGCCCGGCTTTCACTGATACTCAGCAAAATACAGCACCGACTGGGCGTCAACCTGATGATATCTTCCTGATGGCAGATAAATGTCTTGAAGGAATGATTCTCTGTGCTTGAAGTATCGCGGTAGCGCCGCGGGAAGGTGCTCGGCCTGCCACATCGATTTCTTTGAGTTCGATTCCTGGCCACAGAACAGAAAAGCCAAAAGTTGCCTTCCGCGCCTTTTCTCCTACATGTTCATCTAATGTCAATTAATATCCATGCATACGTATGTATAAATTGTTTGAACGACGGATGACTCGATCTGCGTGTACGCGACAGGGATGTTTGGGCTTAGATGGTTTTGCAGGATGCAAACTTTTCAGCAATATGATATTATAAACAGAGGCACACATGTATACCGACCAATCCTGATTCTCAATCTTCGTGAAACCTGCAGGCCAAGCATTTCGATAATCAAAGTAATCCAATCAATGTTAATTTACGACGCTATCGAGTCATTAATGGGGTAAAAATAAATTCTGTAAAAACCCAATTCTAATCGCGAGAGTGTAACGGAGCACGAGCGGACGTTTTCGTTCGGCAGTACACGTGCTTTGCATGCACCCCTCCCTCGCATATTCTTTTCACCCCGTCGGCTATCGCTCGTCGGACGCCGGCCGCGGAATCTTCCGCGAATGTTCGGGGAAGAAAGCACAATTCTGTAGCATGGTGTAAGAATAGAAACATTGAACGATTCGAGCGATTACCGTTATCGCTATGATTTTACAATAAATACACTTATATCGTGATTCTCGCGGTTATGCTGCCGATTCATTTCGAAGCTGGGCCATTTCAAGTCAAACGGACCACTCTTAATACATTGGAAAAGGGTCAGCTTTCTTCAGCTAGCGCCCGGTACCGCGTTATGGCTATCAATAAATATCTTCACCATTCGACTCCGGATTGCGATACCACTAATATAGGTGATTGTGTAGAAAGGTCCGCTGAATATTTCATGTGTTCTTTAGAGAGATTCTCAATTCGGAATCGCGATGTTCGTAGCAAATTAAGCATCGATTGAAGCACTTTCTGAATTCTCAAATAAACTTTCTGAGAAAGAGAAAAATGTGCTCGAGATGCCTTATTCTTCCCAAAGCCAAAGAATGTGCAAGAAATTCGACATGTGCGAACAAACCGCGAATAAGTCGATACCTCATACTCTTCACATGCATCCTCTGTAAATGCACACTCCGCAGTGCGACCATTGCGATGGAGACATCGATCGTGCGTAAAGAGTTTGCTCCATTTCTGTGAACGAACAACGAGGTACGGGCAAATTAAAGATGCCTCTCACCGAATGTGACAGTGTCTCTCTTTACCTAGTCGCCGATAGTCATAAAACATCTGGTCGTCAGCTTTCCGGGCCGCATCGCGATCGCGACTTGTGTTCCTCAAACGACACCACGCAGAAGGGATGTATTCGTTGCGTTAAACATTTTGAATTTATTTCTTCTGCGATCCAAAGTATGAGTGTTTGCAGATGCGATTAAAGTTATAGAACTGTTAATTGAGCTTCACGCGAGATCCGGGCATGAGGAATTGATTCTGAAAGAACTCATTTCCTACGGATGTATGTGGCAGTGGTAATCCGAAAGCATTAGACTTGCGATGAAAAACATGCACTAATGCGAGAATGCTATTATCAATTAAGCTGTTAAGATGAATGTTGCTTGGTTTTCACCATCGTATGGTATGTGTATCTTCGGAATTTTTTGAATCTTTGCGATATGCAGTGTTTTTCGGTGGCAGGAGCTCTTCGATTTCAGATCTTTGGAGCCATTAGAACGGTCTCGCATGTGCCCCCTTACCGTTGCCTCGGGGTGGCCGGAAGATAAACTTTCAATCAAACTGTCATACAGCTTTCTAAGTATGACAATCAAAAAATAAGCAATACAGCGAGCTGAGTCCACTACTCTGCGCGTTTCACGCGTTTTCATGATGTGGATAAGCATGCTTGCCAGTTGCTTCCGCCACGTGGTGAGTATAATTCTTTAACCACTCTCTTGTGAACGTGGGAGTTCTCCGATCATTCAGAAGTTCGACACCATCTTGCCGTGCAGTGTGCTTGGTATACTTCAACGAATGCTATCTGTGCGTTCATACAAGTAATTATCATTTCACGGAAAAAGTCTGCCATCTTTTTGCAGTACAATATTCACCATGTACCGAGCGTTCTTCCAGGGTAACCAGTACGTCCAGGCAATCGTACGCCAACACCCTTTGGTAGGGGTAGAGGCCGAAGCTAGCTTCTTCGCTGGTGGAGGGACCACTATAAATATGGGACCGTGAGGACGAGCCCTTCAGTCTTGTCACCGTCGCTGCCAAGAAACCATCAATGTAAGTACATAGGCCCGTGCAAACCTCTCTATTCTGTCGGCTATCCAACGGAAAAACCTAATACTACTTGTATACTTTGATTTCAGATGTCCAATGAAAACCAAGTCATGGAGGCCGAGAAGCCAGCAGGAGATGACTCTCTCATTGCGATGGAGCCGATGGAGGTTGTCATCGTGGGACCGTCCTCCAGCGACACGGGACCGTCTTCGGCCGCCGCCGAAGTCGCGGAACCGACCGAAGAGGAAGTGAGTTTAATATTTTTAATACACTGCTCCACAAAATTAGCGGGTCACTTTATTTTGCCCAAAAATTGCCAATGTTTGCGCTGCTGTAACTTCGTGAAAAAAAGTCGTACAATGATGTGCATATGCGCATTTTAAAGCACCAACGTTCTACTGTAAAAGCCTCAGATTAGAATTATTCCAGCAATAAATTTTTTTGTATATAATCACGAAAGTTTTAGGGTCCTTTCTCTCCTCCGAAATTACGTAACTTCAAAAGACTCTGTGGAGCTTCTAGATTTTTTTTCGGATTTCCATTTACGGGCCCTTGTAGAGCGAAGCTTCCTCTTTACAAAGAGCTACGAAAAGTTGATTTGCGATTTTTGTATCCATTTTAGCGCAAGTTGAATCAAAAGTGTGCTGCCAGCATTAGAGTAACCGAAGGTACACCTCGTGGAGGTTGCATGGTCCGACTTGTACCTCGTGTGTGATGTGTATGTGTGTTTAATGCATGTTTTGTGAATGCGCGTCCAGAGTTTAGGCATGTTCAATCGGATTCAGATCCAGGCTCACTAGTGGATGATCCAGAGTTGCGACGTCTTGTGCTTCCAAAAATCGACGCGTATGTTGTCCGATTAATCCGATTGAACATGTTAGGCCGGAGATTAAGGCGACTGGAGAGGCCGCCATTAACATTACCGGCATTGGCTGCAACTTTGCGGAGGTTGTGGAATGAAATTCCTCAAGAGGAAATACGTCGGTGCATTAAAATGCGCGAAAGATGCCAGGAAGTTGTGTGGCAGCGGGGTGGTAACACCAGCTTTTAAGCACATCGACACTAAACACACACTAAAAATACACACCACACAAACTCTGGACGCGCATTCACAAAACATGCATTAAACACACATACACATCTCACACGAGGTACAAGTCGGACCATGCAACCTCCACGAGGTGTACCTTCGGTTACTCTAATGCTGGCAGCACACTTTTGATTCAACTTGCGATAAAATGGATAAAAAAATCGCAAATAAACTTTTCGTAGCTTGAATATTTAGATCCCATTGGGAGTTTTCTTTCGCTGGCGGGAATAACGCCCCCAAACTGGACGAATCTCGAGACTCACTCAAACTAATAATGATATTCTCGCGTTATTACAGATTGCTGCAGCCTTCGCCCTTATTAAAAAATTGGGGTACCGCCTGAACGGCCGGAAAAACATGGGCGGAAAGGTCAAGAAGGGCGTCCAGGTGGTACCGGTGGGCCAGCGCGGGGGTGGCCCAGGCGACAAGGAGCGCCAAGGAGAGCGCGGCGGACAGGGAGAGCGAGGCGGGAGGCGTAAAAGCAAGAGAGGCGGCCAAGGCGGCCGTAAATGGCGAGGCGGACGAGGCGGTCGAGGCGGTCGAGGCGGCATTAGCTGTTGCAATTATACAGTGTATAATTATAAATATTAGCGATAGTTTAGTTATAGTATATATAGTGTTATTATAGTATATAGTTTTTAATATTTCAATAGTTTTAGTATAGTTCATAGTTTATTAGTTGTATATAATCAGTTTAAATAATTAATAAATATGTATTAAATGTATCCATTCGTTCCAAGATCTTCCTTCTCCCTTTCCAAATTAGTCACACTGCGATTCTTTAGATCTTTATAAAATTGCCATAGAGTGATCCTAGCTTCTCGACAACCCTCTCTTTTGCTTTTTGGTAACTTGATCGCCCACATTAATTTTCGTCTCAGGAACACATCAAATTCGTTTCACGCTTAGTATTTTGTTGAAGATTCAGGCTCCTTCAACATGTATAACTTTATCTTCGAGAGTTCATTTGTAAATTTGTAAAATATATATTAATGCTTAATTTGCACAAAACAACTCGTATCTCAGTTGGGACTTACTTCAAGAGACACTTGAAATAGTGAGCATACCTTCCTCTGCAAGCACCTACAGCGGCAGTCCGATCCAGTACCGAGGGTAGTTTACTGTTAGTTATAGAGCGATTCCTACCCCTAATCGGACAGGCTCAATTCATAGTGGACAGCCCGGTCGCACTCAACGAGGCACCGATCCGATACGCGATACGCGCCGTATACGAGCCGGCAACCCGCCGCTATGAGTCGAGTTTTCTCGATAGGGCGCAGTGCCCGACACCGCGTTCTGATTATGAATAAATATCTCCGTAAAACAGCACTGGATCGGACTGCCACGATAGGTGCTTACAGGATAAGGTCTGCCGATTATTTTTAAATGCCCTTTCAACATAAATTAAAGTAATTCACGGGATCGCCGGCAGTGCGTAAAAATTGAACTCTACGAACCGCGCGAAGAAGTCAATCGGTTCTGTACCCGATTAGTCATTTTGTTCATGAGCGTTTTCATCTGGCATAGGATCAGTATAAGAAGTTACTACTTCCGCGGCATCAATTTCATCGCACAGTGAAAGTGATGCTGCGCATTTAAAATACCGCCGGTTCTATTAGCGGGGTACGGCACGAGCGCAGTATATACTGCGGCACGCTCTCCTTTGACTCACACCCTCATCTGCGCCAATGTATGTTTGCATACACGTCGGTCTTTGTTTGAAGTGGCTGACCCGAGCGGGCACGAGCCACTCTTGTTCTCGCTGCAACTCGGTTTGTGAGACACGTTGATCTGTGCATCACGCCTCAAGCGACAGAAAAGCACTGAACAATCAGGGATCCGTATCCTTCTGACAAGTGCATATCTTGGCGCGATCCGGTTAATTGTATAGAATAGCCTCAATATATACTGTACAACAATCACAGTGAATACTTGTTGAGGAAGCTATCGCAATGACTGAGCACGTCAAGAATGTGTGTGCCGTCGCGAGTTGTGGCAAGAACTTTTTACACAAAGGCTTCAGCCTTTTTCGTTTCCCGCTAGACAGCCGAAGGTATGTATCCAAGCTTTAAGATTTACTGCGAAACAGCATAGGGTATGCAATAATTATTGGAAGAGAAATTAATGCATGCCAAGCATGACGATTTTCATTTGCAGATGCGAACAATGGGCCGAGGCCTGCGGAGTCATCCGTGTGTTAGAGAAAGTACGTGCCGAAGGGCGATCCATGTATAACACGTACTATCGTGTATGCAGCCGGCACTTCGAGGATCAGTACTTCAAAAGCCCGGTAAAACGGAGACTCTCGCAGAATGCAGTGCCCACGTTGCATTTAGGCGAAACTGTGCGGGTGGTAGAAGCGCTGCCGCTGCCTGAAGGTAAGCGTCAAAAAGTGACAATTGCGTCTTCATGAATTGCCATTTTGGTGAGTGATGAAGAACTCTGACAATCGATCAATTGCATTTACAGGTGCATCCGTGGCGCGATCGCGGTCGCGGTCACGGTCTCCAGGTAAGAGCGGCTATTTAAATTATTGATATGCGCTAATTGTGCGCGCCAAATTATTAATTATAAACAAAATGTTAATAGTTGCAGGCCCATCAGGGATGCAGAGACACGTGGCGCGGTCGCAGTCTCGGTCACCAGGTAAGAGCATCATTCAAATTATTAATATGCACTTGTTGCCATTTTTATGTCAATACTAGACTCACCGGATCACTTGTCCAATGACAACTGCCATGTAAACTCAAATTAGTGGTCTTTTAAACAGCAGTTGAGAGTATGAAAATCAGACTGTAAGGTATCAGTATATACTGATACGCATACTCAGTATTTTTTCAATGAAGTACTGTATTTGACCCAACCTTACCAAGGTATTCTTTCCCAAAGTATATACTTTTTTGTATTGAGCATGCATATCAGCATATTCTGGGAAAGAATATTCCCAGGTTGGGTCAAATACAGTACTTCAATGGAGGAGAAGATTCAGTATGCGTATCAGCATACTCTGGGAAGGGATATTCTCGTGCGGCTGCGTCTAATCCAGATCCACTTTGGCACAGTTACCTATGAAGCTATTATAGTTACGGCAGGAAGCACAATCAAGCAGACAAGTCATGTGGAAATTGGTTCAAACCAATTATAAGAAGCAACAGTGTCTCCAACAAGTTTGTTTCTACATCTTTTTGAAATATTATCTTATGGGAAATATGTTGAATGAATGAGTATGGTAACTGTTCGAATTCATGCTATAGCTGATACCTTTGACAGTAACTGTGCAAAACTAGATCTTCGTTGGCCAAAACGTACCAGAACATTCCTCCGCAAATTATTCATACGCATACTTAATATTTTCAGCTTCATGCTACCTCGAACTCTTTTATTTCTTCAATTAATATTTTTGTAGCCTCAACTGCTGCACAAAAGACAGCTAATAAGACTTCACGTGCCATTTTTCTCAGATATCAATCGCGTTGTAGAAAATTGTAATAGTAAGTTATACTAACTGTTTACTCGAACGACTTATGCACGTTTCAGCTGCACCCGAACCCGAACGACAGCCACAGACAGGAGGTGCGAGGGCGATCGAACAAGGATCGTAAACCCCACTTCTGATGGCAACGGCATGCCCGATGGTGCAGAGGAGGATAGCGAAGCTGACGAAGCAGCTAAGAGCTGAAAAGAGGAAGGTCAAGCGGCTTCAAGGGCAGCTTGCGAAAAGAAGGAGTTCCGATAAGCCGGCAGAACGGGACTACTTTGGTGACCTGTCTCCGCGCAAGGTAGCCCATTTTAAACATTTGCTAGAGCTGCAAAGCTGCAAAAAGAAGCGCAGACGGTACACCCGGGAGTTCAAAAAGCATGCGTTAAAATGCTACTATTTGAGCCCCCGTTGCTACCGTCTATTCGAACTTGAAGATGCTTATCCGTCGAAGCGGACATTAAATCGCTTCACTGAAAACATTAAATTAAGACCCGGTATTAATGATCGATTCTTTGAAACGTTGAAATTGAAGGTGGAGAGCATGGCCCCTCGAGACAGAGTTTGTTCAATCTGTTTCGATGAGGTCGGCTTGAAAGCCCATCTTTTTTACAATAATACCGAAGATCGCGTGATCGGATTTCCAAACACGGGAAACTTCGGAAGTGGCGTTAAAGCACCGAATATCCATTATGTCGCGCGTACTAGCTTGGTTGTTCTCGCGAGAGGAATGTACGACAACTGGAAACAACCAATTGCGTACGTATTCTCGCACACTACAACCTCGGTGGCCGTTACGAGGCAATTGCTCGTGGATTGCACGAAGCGCTTGAACGGCATCGGGTTGCAAGTAAAAGCTTGGGTGTGCGATATGGGTAGCACCAATATTCAATTGGCTCGCCAGCTCGGGATCACCGTCAATTCGTCGGGATTCGAGGTGGATGTAAAGAAACTGGTGTTCATGTTCGATCCGCCGCATATGTGCAAAGCCGGACGAAACCAGTTTCTTGACAAATATTTTGTCAATGGACTTACGAAGACTGTGGCCTCATCCATTTATGTTCGACAACTGTACGAATTCGATAAGAGTCATTCCTTTAAATTGGCTCCGCGCTTGACTGATCTTCATTTGAATCTGAATGCTCCAGATAAAATGAAGGTGAAGTTGGCGGCTCAAGTATTGAGTGCGTTTTTCGCTGCCGTGATCGGTCTGCTTATAAGTACCGGTCATCTTAGCTCGGAGGCCACAGAAACTCAAAGGTTCATTGAAATGTTTAATAATCTGTTTGATATGTCCAATGCCGACACAGAGGAGTCGCCGGTACCGTTCAAATCGGCGTACAAAGGCACCGAAGAACAACGTGCTTTTTTGACGGACGTCAAAAAGTACTTGTTAAACGTGACTGTGCGCGATCACACAACAAACAAGGATACGACGAGTAATATAAAAGTATTGGCGAATCTCCATTAACGCGCTAATGGACCTCTGGAGCATGCTGCAGAAAGAAGGTTTCCTGTACATTCTGACGAGGCGGCTTAATCAGGATGCGCTTGAAAATTTCTTTGGCAGCATTCGGCAACAAGGGGGAAACAATCCAAACCCCACGCCCATCGAGTTCACGAGGGCCTACCAAAAATTGGTCTGCATGGATCTGTTCCACGTGGGATCGGAAAATTACGAGGCCGATGATGCATTCAGCCTACTGCAATCCGGCGCAGGGATTCAAGTCTTTGAAGACGTTCCTCCGCTTAGGACTAAGAGCATGGTGGAGAGGACAGACGTCCCAACGGACTATCAGACCCACGACATCGAAGAACAAAATTCGATTCGGTATGTCTGCGGATATCTTGCGCGACGGTGCTTGCAAAAGCATTCGTGCCAGGCATGTGAGGCGTACGCAAAAGCGCACGAAAGTTTGGACGAAACTACGCTGTTGGCCCATTTCAAGGCCTATGATACCAGCAGTAGTACCTTTGGAAGTCTACTCATGCCTGACGAAGCCTTCTTCTCCTTCGTATGTCGGCTGGAGAACAAATTCCAGGCTAAATTTTTCCAATTGGTGACCGGAGAAAAACTGTTGGAGAACTTGATGAACGAGTTCACCGCAGTACCCTTCGAGCGGCCCTGCGAGGATTTCCCATACACGTTTCTCCTCAAGTTATTCGGCAGAATGCGGATATACTACGAGTTGAAACAGGCTAACAGCCAACGGAAGCTGAGGGAACAAAAAGAGCGGCTTCAAAGAAAAATGAGAATGTTGCGAAACGAATAAATTTGGCAATATTCAAGTTGCAGAATTAAAAAAGTCATCAACGCTTTTGCAACATCTGGAGCATCGAAGTAGGTATGACAAAGTCGCAGACTTTGAAATGTCTAAGTGGCAGCGTTATATTAGCGTTGGCCGCACGACACCCCCGAGTGTAAAGTGATCACACGCAAGTGTGAGTCGCACGAACAACAATAGAACGGGGTAAGTCAGAGTCACAGACTCTCGAGTGCATTAAGTGGCAGCGTTTTAATAACGTTGGTCGCATTGCGCAGAAATGGGTAAGTATCGAGAAGTTCCTTGTAAGGATCTGTTTCAGAATACTTACACCACAGGGACCAGACGGGGGCAAATATTGATTATATATAAATATGTATATGTATGCATATAATATATCAATAAAGAGAATTTGTCATCCGTATATATGCGTATTGTTACATTTCGATTACCCTACTTGCAACCGCTTATTTCCATGCTATCCCCCCGTGCCACGAAACTTATTTTTTGCCTGTGTAGTATTTCTTAAACTATACGCAGCGATTCTCAAAAGCTAATTCCGCAACGCAGAAGATGAATAATTCCAATCGGAACTGAAGTTTTAAACCAATATCATTGCTATGTTCCTTAAATTAGATTCAATTATTTGCATTTGCAATCAATTGTATTTTATTCAATCATCCAATGCTTTATATTGCGGGCTTCCGAAACCACAGTATGTATACTTGTATACTGTGGCCGCGGTCTTCCGACAGCGGACGACGGCGGTGCGCCCGTAACTTTGGCGCTTGTCACACGGATGAGCGGCACGCACACATGCCCGGAGCGTACGTCACGATTCCCCGCTATCTGAGCCCGTCGCCAGCTTCCTCCAGTGACGGCCAGCAGCTATACAGGGCGGTAATGAAATAATAGTAGATAAGTCGGGGCTCCTCACTTTTGCGCCGCCCAGTATGCGAAACGAACGACGAATCGATGCTACAGCCATCTATACTCTAGCGGGCAAAGTAGCCGAAAAACCGGTTTGCGGCCGCCATTTTCGTGAACATCGAGATCAAAGGTGCCGACACGGAGTGTCCCCACTGTGTATACTGTGTGACGATCGGCAACCGATTGTTCTGGCGTGTATATTCTGGAATCGAATGGTGTACAGTGTCTCTTAAACACTGTGGACGAAATTGGGCAAAATTGCTATATTGTAACTAAAATGATAGCAATGCATTTTTGTTGGTACAATATTGAGCAGTGCAATAACTTTGTTGAAGCAAAATTAAAAAAAACTATAAAATCATCAACATAAACAGCATAAGATAAAATTTAAAAACAAAACACCTTATTAATGAAAATTGGAGTAGCATATTTGGAAAGACATATTGTATCATATAAAAAATAATTACCAACTTAGACAGTAAGATTCCAACACTATGTAAGGAAAGAAAATATGCAAACTAAATAAAAATCCAAGATATACTGTACCAACGTTAACGAAAGAGTCATTCAGACTATAAAGAATTTGAGAATAGATGTGCAAGATTTGCAAACGTGTCCCACTGCACTATTTTGAAGAGGACATAACGACCGCAAACATTAAATGTAGGTTGTTAATACCAATTCCATGAACGTCTCAAAGCACTGCACTGCAATCAACAGGCCTTAATCGCATTGAATCTCCGTAGCACAATTTAAAATCCCGGCGATTGATTAATTGTAATTTCACTACTAGTAAAGTAGATAAGAAATTCGATGCAACGGAAATATGGAACAATCACTCCAGTAATATAAAGAAAACAATTATTAACCCCGTGCCAATACTAATATTATATTTCTTAGGCGTTCTTATACTCATTTGTTTTATGTACGCTTAATTTTAAAATAATACGATAAGGGTACTTTTGCTTCATTTAGTGTAAATGTATTTTTCCGAAAGACCGCATAGTTCATGTATTATAATGTTCATTAAAATTCATTTTACGTTTTTTTTATAGCATATATGCGCTTTACTCACTTGTCAACTAGTTTAGATTTCCGATACAGCTACAGGGTGTTCCAAAACTAGTCGTTTCGGAGATGGCCATCTTGTGGGGTGGGCCTTTCTAAGGACTATAGCACTTTCCGAATTTGAAAGCGCCATCGAACTTTGGGAGGTATTTGCGAAAAGGTGTAGCCAATCCGCGCTCGAGCCTGAGAGCGGTCGCTGTGACACGGCGCGAAGCAGTGGGATGGGGCGAGCCGCCGAAGACTCTCGCCGCCTCGCTGGCCGCGTCATCCGCGCACGTCGCACGCTACCGAACCCTACGCGCGAATAAGTATTGGCGCGGAGCAGGCTCGCAAGTGGCTCTAGCGCTAGGGGGGCTATCCAAGGTGCCCTTTTGTGGCAAAGATGAGCGGGCGTATTTCGGCGGCACGCCTCGCCGATCTTGGGGGCGACAACCGTACTACTGGTTGCAGGTAAACCAAACTCGGAGAATCTTTCGAAAAGGCTTCGATGCATCTACCAATTTAATTCCAGCAAGATAATGCCAAGCGAATCGGATTTATTCCCGATTTCGCCAGATAAATTAGTGTAGCGAGAATTTAGCGCCGATTTGATTATTAGAATATTTTTTTTATAAAAACCTAATCCTTTGCCAACAATGCGTCGCCTCCCGATTGCCGATATCGAACGCAGGTTCCGAGTTATGATTTTTTAAAGGAGGGTCGGTGTCGCGCGAGCGACAACGCTGCCGGCGCGGCGGTCGTGACCGGTCGGGCAGTTGCACGCGCGACACCGGCCCTCCTTTAAAAAATCATAACTCGGAACCTGCGTAAGATATCGACAAACGGGAAGCGGTGTATTGTTTGCAAAGGATGAGGTTTTCGTTTAAAAAATACTCTAGCAATCAGATCGCCATTAATTTCTCGCGACGCTAATTTATCCGACGAAATCAGGAATATCTCCGGTTCGCGTGAAAGTATCGCGCTGAAATTAAATTGGTAGATGCATTGAAGCCTTTTCAAACGATTCCGCGAGTTTGGTTTACCTGCCCCCCCCCCCTGCCGCGAGTTAACGCCGTCGAACCCACGCCGGTCACGATAGCCGCACCGGCTGCGTGGCCGCTCGCGTGACACCGGCCCTCCTTTAAAAAATCACAACTCGGTAATCCCGCGAGATATCGGCAAACGAGAAGCGACGTATTGTTCCCAACAGATGAGATTTTCATTCAAAAAATATTCTAGCAATCCGATCGCCATTAATTTCTCGCGACCCTAATTTATCCGACGAAATCAGGAATATCTCCGGTTCGCGTGAAAGTATCGCGCTGAAATTAAATTGGTAGATGCATTGAAGCCTTTTCAAACGATTCCACGAGTTTGGTTTACCTGCCCCCCCCCCCTGCCACGAGTTAACGCCGTCGAACCCACGCCGGTCACGATAGCCGCACCGGCTGCGTGGCCGCTCGCGTGACACCGGCCCTCCTTTAAAAAATCATAACTCGGTAATCCCGCGAGATATCGGCAAACGAGAAGCGACGTATTGTTCACAACAGATGAGATTTTCATTCAAAAAATACTCTAGCAATCAGATCGCCATTAATTTCTCGCGACCTGCGTTAGATATCGGCAATCTGGAAGCGACGTATCGTTGGCAAAGGATTAGATTTTTATAAAAAAAATATTCTAATAATCAAATCGGCGCTAAATTCTCGCTACACTAATTTATCTGGCGAAATCGGGAATAAATCCGATTCGCTTGGCATTATCTTGCTGAAATGAAATTGGTAGATGCATCGAAGCCTTTTCGAAAGATTCTCCGAGTTTGGTTTACCTGCAACCAGCAGTACGGTTGTCGCTCCCAATATCGGCGGGGCGTGCCGCCGAAATACGCCCGCTCATCTTTGGCGCAAAAGGGTACCTTGGATAGCCCCTCTAGCGCTAGAGCCACTTGCGAGCCTGCTCCGCGCCAATACTTATTCGCGCGTAGGGTTCGGTAGCGTGCGACGTGCGCGGATGACGCGGCCAGCGAGGCGGCGAGAGTCTTCGGCGGCTCGCCCCATCCCACTGCTTCGCGCCGTGTCACAGCGACCGCTCTCTGGCTCGAGCGCGGATTGGCTACACCTTTTCGCAAATACCCCCCAAAGTTCGATGGCGCTTTCAAATTCGGAAAGTGCTATAGTCCTTAGAAAGGCCCACCCCACAAGATGGCCATCTCCGAAACGCCTAGTTTTGGAACACCCTGTATAGTCTATTATATTCTCCATATCCTCAAAGTTCAAGTGTTGGAGTTGAGGAATTTCCTTAATTAATAGCACCAACTCTTTGATAGAGTACGTAGGAAAGTGTTGTAGATTCACAGTTTACAATATTGTTCCAGAAAGGCCAAATGCTCAACTTCTGGTTTGTATCAATTACTGGCTACTTTTATCTAAAAGCAATGTTTGTTGTTCACCTTTTAAACTATTATATCGACCCATTTAACTTGAAAATTTCACAGATAAATAAATACATACCTCTGTAAACCACCGTGGGTTTGATACAAAAGTTAGAATGAGGTGAGTACCCATCAGTATTATTGACTGATTCCCCCATGCTCTCAGCAATATTATCATTGCCTGTAAAATAAAAATATTGGTTAGCATAAACATAATATTCGCGTGGGTTGGCAATATACATCTTTATAAATATAATATGTATTCAAATAAATATGTAACAACTGGGAGTATATGTGGAGCACAAAAATTGAAGATTAATATTAAAATTTAAGAAAAACCCTGAGGAAAATTGTTAATTGTTGTTTTGAAAATTGTGATTGTTAAAAAGGGGTCATAAGCCGTGACCATAACTTTGTAATTACAATCGATCGTTTGCTGAAGTAAATTTATAATATACTGCAAATCATGCATTTGCATCTATATGCTATAAGTTTGAAACCAAGATTTAGTTTATATTTTTTAAAACTCGAAGATGTACCCCAATTTTTACACTACAGATGTATTTAAAACCTTAAATGTAAAATTACATACGTATGGTGAGAGAGAGTCCATTCTGGTCTGGGTTAGTTCTGGGTTAGTAGAGGGCTGAAGAAACTGTTCCAAGGGGGACCTAAAATTTTAGTATATATGTATGAATTTATATATATACACAGCACACCATGCTCGAGCCCAATTGAACGACCGTTGCGGATCGCTCGATTAGCTGATGGCAACGAGCGCTGCGCGGCCCTACCCCTGTATTCCCTACAGCTTTTCCTATCTAATCCCTCAGTAAAAACTTCAACCTGATCTACATAGAATGTAATGGAATAGAGCGAGGGGAACAGCAGAGAGCCGAGAGGAGGGAGGAGGAGAGTCGAGGAGAGTCGAGGGAGCGGTCAAGGGTGAGGAGAGCGGGGAAGGGCGAGAAGAAAGAGAAGAGGAGAGAGAGAGGACAAGGGAGAGGAGAGAGGAAAAATAAACAAAATAAATTGCTTAATTTAGTTTGACTAATGAATGGAGATTGTTTAATTGTATCAATAAATACATACATTGTTTAATTTATAACAATAAAAATTGATCAATTTACAGGTATAAATTATTATTCCACCAAAAATTTTCACGAATAAATGCAAATAAATGAAGAAATTATAAATTGTTTAAATTTGTGACAGAGACGACGGAGACGGAGAAGACGTTTCTTAATAAAAACAGCTATTTTTAAGGTCCCATATCTTCACAATGGCTGAACCAATTGTTAATAACAAATATGGAAATTTATCGCCCTGACATAGCCTTTCAAACAATGTTTGCAAAAATTTCAATTTTTAATTTCTTTATGCAGTTTGAACATTGTAAAAACCCAAAAAATTGGTTCTGGAAAAGATACAAGGTCTGTCTTTCTTTGTACTTGGCCCGAGACAAGACCTTGTCTCTTGATCCTCAAGGATTTTCGTTTGAGTTTTCCTTTACAAATTTTTTCCACGATTCTAATTTCTTTTCGCTGATAATGTTATTGAAGCGATTTTTCTTTGCTCTATAGTCTTCTTTTGCAATTTCAATCTGGTTGATGTTTTGGTTTTCCTTAATACGTTTTAGTTCTTTTTTACTTTTATTTAGTTTTTTCCTCAGGTTTGTTAACTCTGTACACCACCACAGAACCGATCTGGTGCATTTTTCTTCGATTTGATATTTTCTCTTGCTAATCTTGTTATTATTTCATTGAAACTGTTATTACAATCTTCTGTTCCCATTTCTTTTAATCTTTTTAATAGATCGTTAGTTAATATTTCGTTACATTTGTTGTTGAATTTAGTCCAATCATTTCTCCGAATGTTATATTGATCGGATTTTAGTACTTGTCTTGGGACATTCGTTTCATCTTTTACCTTAAAATAGATACAGCTGTGATCGCTGTTGCACCAGTCGTCTTTGACTTCCCAATTATATATGTTACCGGCCAAATTGCGTGTGCAAAGTGACACATCTATATTTGTACTACCGTGGACGTTCCAAAACGTTGGAGGGTTGTTTGGTTTATTCATTATGTACAGATGTTTTGTTATTATGGTGTCCTCTAGTTTTTCACCTTTTTCGTCAGCCATTCCGCTATACCACAGTGTCGACTTACCATTGGCGTCCATACAAATGATAGTACCGTAGTTGTTAGTTTTTTCTTATCCTTGTTCTAGGTTGTCGAGATAACCTTCTATGCTGTGCGAGTACTGACAATATAAAGAGACCAGGTTAAAATCGCCCTCGCCCGTGCTAACGTTTACCCAAACCATGAGTTGGGTACATAAAGTTTGTAATTTTGTTGCTACTATTTTTTGGTTTCGGATAATTATTGCTGCCATTGGATTTAGTCCTTCTGCCGTAATTACTGTATTTGACACAGAAGAATATCCTTTAACTTTACCTTTGAAGGAATACGGTTTTTGTACCATTATAATCAGGAGACTCGGTAGAGTCTCGCGCCAAGTAGAAGTTCCCTCTCCATATATATATATGACACTCCGGCGCACGACAGCCGAGGCTATATTATCCCGAACTCTAGCTGTTATCCTTAGTTACCAAACTTTCACCTCGATTTATGCGAAAGCTAGAGCCCCAAGAATTTATTTCAGAATTTTGTATTTCATCGTTGATTTTTCTGAATCCAATGAACCAAGAATCATGTGGATCGGTCCAGTCGTTCCGGAGATATGAATTTCCTCTTTTATTTTTCTCGTGGTAAAGGCAAAGCGGATTAAGAGTTTCATCGTCCGGATTAATACAATTCCTAAAAATGTTACTCTCACTTGTTTCACGCGAGATGGCACCACTGCGAAGTGCTGCAGAGCGCTGTGCAGATAACATGGTTTTATACCGACACATTGGTTATGCCATGATTGGTGATGTGTCAAAACAATGATGACGGTTGTATGAATGTGGTACAGTCCGATTGTATTTTTCTTCAAAATATGAACAACCAAAAAGGCGTGAAATCCCCCAAAATACATTAAAATGTAAAGAAAAGCGCCAAGTAGTTTAATGATCCAAAAATGGAATAGATATCACACAAGAAAGCCAAGTTTTCAATCAAAGATACCATACGTTAATTAATTAATTAACTTGCATCTCAAGCTTTAAAACTTGGCATGTGCAAATTTGTGTCAAAGTAGTCATATGCTAGTAATATTTTTTGATTGGTAATTAAGTATGCACATGCCAAGTTTTAAAGTTAGAGATGCAAGTTAATTAATTAATTAACGTATGGTATCTTTGATTAAAAACTTGGCTTTCTTGTGTGATATCTATTCCATTTTTGGATCATTAAACTACTTGGCGCTTTTCTTTACATTTTAATGCATTATCAATATTTTTTCGTTCTGCTAGTTCTCGAATTTCGTTAGCTACATTTATCGATCGTTGCGCGTTTATCTGAAGGATTTGTATAGCCGATTTTTTTAAGTATTTAATTTTTCCTTTGTATAACTCAAGCTGCTTTATGTATTCAGGACAAGTGTTGGTTCTGTAGCTATGCATTGTATCTTTTCTCTTGGATCTTTTGCAATTAATACATTCTTGTTTTTCACCCTTTTTAGGGCAATCTTTCATTAAATGGCCTTCATTTGAGCAGTGTTCGCATATCTGCTCTTTTTCTCTACAATGCTTTGACGTATGCCCATATCCTAGACACTTATAACATCTCATTATATTGAGAAATTCTTTAATTTTGTGACATTTAAAATCTAGATATACTCTTTCTGTCTGCATTAATTTTGTATATGCTACGCCAGGAACGTCTATTACCCAGTTTACAGCATTAGGATCTTTACTTCTTGTATTAAATTTTATTATTGTCCCGTTATCATACTCTTTTTTAATTTCTTGAAATTGTTTTAAGTTTTTGTTCCACAAGTCTTGCTTTATGTTCTCTTTTGTTAATTTTTTATCAACATCAAATACTATTATTGAGGGTCCAAATTTTCTTGGTTTTTCCATTTTTAGCCCTTTTGCTGCTAGACTAGGTATCGACATTATATTCCATTTTGAAAGATCTTCTGATTCAATGACTACTCCGTTATCTTTTATTTTTCTGATTCGTTTTATTTTGATTTCATTCTAAACAGGTTCTAGTATATCCATAATTTTGTCTTTCATAGTCTCACTCGTATCTGATTTATTTGTTTCACTCGCTCTAATTATTATTGTTTCAGTATTATCATTTTCTAGTCGTTTTTCTTGTCTACTACAGACCGCTGAAGAATATGTTCTCCCCGCCATTGGCATATTCTTTGTTTCACTGCTTTTTACTAATTTGTCGACCATTTTTTCGGTAATTACTAAGTTCTCAACTGCCTTACTCTCAACATCACTGAATTTATTCAAAATAAATTTTATAGAAGCTTTACTTATTTTATTCACATCATTGAATAGAAACACTTCAAGATCAGCACGAGTCTTCTTCAAAAACATTATTGTTTCATTTTCTTCGGTTCTGCTCTCTTGTTCATCCTGGGGATCCACCTCAGGGAGCTTTCTCTTTCGCTTAGTCGACATTCGAACGCTGCTCTCAGAACAAACAGAAGAGAGTGATCCCCTTCGGCTTGGTCCAGGAGCTGGCATCACCTGGGCATTCATGTCCATGTCTACGTCCTGAGGATAGATATCAACCTCCCGTCTGTCTCAATTAATTTTTTGAGTTAGGTTTTCTTGATCAGGGGTAGTCTTGGTTGGTACTTTTAAAGCATTTTCATTTTTAGAGTCCATTTTTCATGTTTGTTATGCTTTGTTTGGTTTTATATGTATTTAATGTGTTTTGCTTGTTTGTGTAAGTATAAGTATGTATGTTTGTTTGGTGTGTGTATGTGTATTTGTTTTAAGAATAAGTGCATGTTTGCGCGCGTGTAAATTCCGGGTTATTATTCAGCGAGAAAGCCAGGCCGACCCCCCGCAAAGCACTTCGGAAGCAGAAGCCTCCAGTGGCCTCAGGGTAGCCCCCGGCGCCATGCTGCAGGGACCCCTCCGGACGCTACTCGGCACTACAGCATGACGCGAGATTTTTTGTTCGCTGGTGGGGCAGCCAGGCCGTGTCGGCTACACCGACCCGGGCCCCTGTACTATCGAACGGCCCGGGAGTGCCAGAACCCGGTTTATGCCCGGTACCCTCTGGCAGGCCCGCAACCGAGACCCCGCGGCGAACCGGCCCGTCAACCCCGCAGAACTGCCCAGAGTATGTTTGTGTCAGGTGTGTATGTGTGTATTTGTGCGTGGTGAAGAGAGCTCGGGAACCCGTAGGGACGCTACTCCCGGGTGGCTGCACGCATCAGCCACCCCTGCGGGCAGTAGATAGGGACATTTGTTGTTACGACGAGTTCCCGACCTCTGGATGTTCGAAGAGGCGGCGCCGTACCTTGGCCTTGCGGCTATACCGGCTCCTCTCGTCTCCTATCGTTCTCATGTGCCAAGGGCCTCTCCTAATGGAGAGGCCGAAACCGCGCGCCCCCTCGAGTCCAACCCTGTTGTGGATCAGCACCCTTGCGGGTGGGGCTCTCTTTCAAGATCCACTCCCGAGGTACCAGTTAAAGATGTGCCGAGCACTACACTGGTCGGCCGACTGGGGACCGCGGTGTAGTCAACCACCGGTATCCGGGCAGAGAGCCGAAGCTCTCTTCGCTCAGTACACCCTGCGGTAAAACGCGTCACGTACGTTTTTGGTCAGCTGTAAAACTAATTGTACTCAGTGGGGCGGACTACGTCTTGCAGCCCGGTCTGCCCTTCGCTTGTCCTCTTTAGCCTTGAGTACCTCGGCTGCGAACATTCGAAATGCCTTGAACATTTGTTCGGACACGAGCTGCCTATCCGTCAGGGGCCATAGTAGCCCCTCGTCGGCGGCAGCCTGCATCAGGCATTCTCGCGCTGTTTGGTACTTGGGACAACTGCGCAGCACGTGGCTCGACGTTTCCGTCGCGCCGCAGCCGCACTTGTCGTCCCTAACCAGGGCAAACTGAAATAGCTTGGCCTGGAAATCTCTGTGGCCGCTGAGGAACTGAGTTACGTAGTAACCAGTTTCGACCCAACGTGCCTCGAGTCTTGTGCAGACGCTCTCGAAGAATCCGTACGTAGTACGGCCCTTGACCGACGTCTCCCATCTCAGTTGCCACATGTCTCGAACGGCTCTACGGAACTTGGTTTTCACCGTGCCTTTCGAGACTTTGTTCTCGACCATTTTGTTATGGCTTAGACGATAGTCGCCGACTTCAATGCTTTTGAGCGTACGAGCATTAAACATAGCTACTCTTTCGAGTAACACCAAGTCTATCGGAATCGCACCTGCAATCACGCAAACTGCATCGGTGGAGACCGTTCTATAGGCCTTAGTGACACGGAGTAGCGCCTGCCTATGCGCACTCTCCAGGCTACGCCTGGTATGTGCGTTTAGTAGGTCTGCCCACCCCGCGGCTCCGTATGTGGCAACCGGGAGAAACACGCCTTTGTACATGGTACTCATGGCGCGATGCCCCATTCCCCAATTTGCTCTTGCAATACCCGCCAACTTGTTAAAGGTTAGCAGGCATTTATCGCGGACTCTCTTGACGTGGGTGGTTATCCCAACACCAGCGTCTATGTCTACCCCGAGGTACCGAATGGTATCCTGCAGGGGTAGCCGTCTGCCATCTACCCGGACCGCTGGGGGTCTTTCCCTGTCCAGCCTGCCTTTGAGCAGGATCATCTCGGTCTTGGTGGCGGATAGAGTTAACTTCTGAGATGAACACCACCCAGAGACTCCGTCTACCACCCACTGCGCTCTTTGGTCGATCTCTGCTCGCGACTTCCCGTAGGTTATCACAAGCAGGTCATCGGCGTACGCTACTGGTTCGCAATGGAACTCCTCTCCTTCCAGGAGCTTTAAAACCCCGTCAAATACGAGGTTCCAGCAACTGGGTCCGAGGATAGACCCCTGCGGACAACCTTTCGTGACTTGCTTGCTCACTATTCCGTGGTTGGACACGATGGACACAACCCGTTTCGCGAAGTAGCTCGTCATAAGGCCATACAGGTTCCTGGGGCAGTCGCGCGTTCTGAGATTACTCATCACACTCGGCCACCAGACGTTTTCGAACGCCCCCGATATGTCGAAAGCCAGACCTAGCACATACTTCTCCGGCCTACTAGCCACCGTCTCGCGGAACGCAACCAAAGCGTGTTCGGTCGATCTCCCGCGGCGGAAGCCGTAGTGGCGATCGAATACGTATGGTGCTTGAAGGAAAACGGGCTCTAGCCTCGTTAGCATTAGCTTCTCGAGGACTTTGCCCAGTACCGACAACAGAAAGATCGGTCGATACGATTTAGGGTCAGCAACTGGTTTTGTTGTCGCCTTTAACAGGGCTCGGATTGAGCAATGTTTCCAGCGGGTTGGGAACACTCCATATTTAAGGCACGCGTTGTAAAGGTCGAGCAAGGCGATTTTTGCCGACAGGGGCAATCGCTTAACTACTTCAACCTCTACGCGATCCAGCCCGGGGCACTTCCCGTTCTTGAGAACTTGACTGCCGCTGCAATTTCCCTTCCTGTGAACGGCGAATCGTCGTCCACTAAGGGCAGAGCAGCAGCTTCCTCTCGCAGGAGTGCCTGTTCGGGCGAGTCGCTTTCCGAGTTGTCATCCGGAATTAGCCCGTGTAGGCGCGTCTTAGCCGTGGATTCCCACGTCATCGTATGACCGTCCGTGGTACGGAGGTTGCTCATCGCAGCCGCAGTTCTGAGCCTACTCATCGCGATGCGGTAGTTTCTTTTGTTTCCTACTTTCGTTACGAAAGCGTTCTAGCTTCGTAACTTTGCGCTTCTAATACTGGACGTGTACGACTTTCTCTCCTCGAGGTACTCGTCGTGCTTGGCCGCCTTTAGGTCGGCATCTCTTAGGGACTGAAAGGCGCGCCGTAATTTATAGATGCGCTTCTTTCGTCTCGTGAGCTCATCGCTCCGCCAGGGGACGGCTCTTCCGCGCTTTTTCCTCGGGGGAATCGCGGCGTTGCACGCTGCGACGATTGATTGCTCAATCTGTGTTGCGCGTGCCTCTGTCCCCTCCGGTCCGGAAAGGACCAGTGGAGGGAGGTCCCGCAGTTGCTCCTCGGGGATTCTCTCAAAGTCCGGCCAGTCGGCCTTCCTTGTGGGGAAACGCCCCTCTCGGGGCTGATCCTCTTCGGTGCGTTCGAGGGTGAGCTCAAAAGCAATAGCACGGTGGTCGCTGGACGTAACGTCATCTCTGACTTCCCAGCTTCGAACCAGTCCGGCTGCATCGAGCGTTGCCACTGTAACGTCGATGTATGACTCTCCGCACGAGCTGGAGAATATTGCCATGCTGCCAGCCTCGTTCAGAACAAACAGGCCGTGCATTGAGAGGAGCTCTTCGAGCGCCTCTCCTCGGCGTCTGCTGCCGCCGCTCCCCATAGGGGAGACTTGGCGTTGGCACCGGCCCCCAGCACGATTCGACCCGTTCCGATCGCTTGTAGGGCCCGATCCAGTCTTGTCAGGCTGCTCTCTATCTCGTCAGAGAATTGAAAGTACTGACTGACCAGATACAGGTCCGTGTTCTCTACTTTCGTGTGCACGCAGACGATGTGCCCGTCGTTCAGGTGCGAGAGACTCACGACTGTGAGAGACGGGTTCCGGACCGCGATTGCGGCCATCACCTCCGTCCCTCCGCCCGTGTAAAGGGGTGTCGTGACTCCCAAGCCCGTAACTACGCCTTTGACGTTATACGGTTCCTGGACGAGCACGATATCAACGTCTAGTCGTTCAAGTGCGACACGAAGGTCGTCTGTAACAGTTCTTGAACGCTGCATATTCAACTGCAATATTCGTAACCTGCTACTTAGACGCGAGCAACGGGCTTCTTTATCCATTGATGGTGCGTGACTTCACCAACTGGATTGCCTCGTTGTACGATGGGCAGCTTCTGCTCATAAGCCCGTGATTGTGCTGCTTGCCGACTCGCTTGCAGTTCGAGCAGACCGGAGCCCGCCCCTTCTGCTTGCAGTCGGCAGTGGTATGCCCCGTTTCGGCGCAGTGACCGCACACACTGGCTGCGGCATTGCAGAATTTGGACAGATGTCCAAATCTCTGGCACTTGAAGCACCGGGTGATGGAGTGGAAATCTTGCACACGGCAAGACGCCCACTCGACGAACACCCGGTCGCCCTGTCCCCGGATGCAGGATCGCATCTCCGGCGGGACCTCGATCACCCAGGTCGAGGTACTAGTGGCTGCCTTGCCTTTTTTTTTTTTTTTTTTTTTTTACGTGGGGAAATCCTCATGGACACCCCGCCGCCCTGGTGGGGGCGACGGGGTAGTGCCGGACTCTTACCGGCTAAAACCCCACGGTGGCCATCCTCGGCGCTGACTGGGGCGACACCGGGAATTCTGGTAGAACACTACCGGTGCCGCCCCGCGCCCGCCCCCTATTGGAGGCACGTCTCGTGGTGGGGGAGCGGCCATCCGCTCTCTCGCTTTCACGAGAGAGGGAGGCTTCCCCCACTACTCGCGGGGAGACACGGCTCACCGCACTCCTTCGCTAGCGGCGAAGGAGGCGGGAACCGCGCCCCCGCATTACCCATCCCTCCTGGGCGGGTCGTGCGACCACTACACGCCCGCCCCGGCGTGGAGCGCCCCTGAGGGCGTTCCAACGTGGCAGCTTCCTTGTCAGGAAGCACATCCACGGGCGTCTTCTCTTTGGCCTCTTTCGAGGGCACTGGATTGGTCGTCGCCCCGGAGGACAACGTTTCCGTATCCATCTCATGCGTCCCCTCCGGGGACAATGGTGTGTTTATATCATCATCCATTTGCTTTTTCTATTCGTCCTGCAGCGCTGCCCAGCCTCCTTGGACCCTCATGTGGAACCCGACAGTAGCCCTCGTGCAACGGCGCAATGCCGCGAGAGGGGGTGCCGGGTTAGGCTTACGCACAGGATATAGTCCGCTTGCAGTGGCCGACTGGGTCTCCCCAGACTCCACTGCCCGCTTCCTCGCCCACTTGGAATTCGCTCGTACGAGCGTTTCCTAGCCGATTGGTCAGCCATAGGGCTACTCTTCTCGGCTGACTTCCCGTTTAGTCGAAGCTGTGGCCAAAGGTACGTGTTGGAGGGGCCCTCCGATCCCAGGATCCGCTTTTCCGACGACACGGGTTGCAACGCACGGCAAACGCGCAGGGGGTTAACAGCCAATCCCCATGGCTGGTCTATACCTCTGTGCCGGCGGGGTTCCCGCCGGCGGGCCAGTGCTACTATTGAGGTGGCCTTGCCACCTATTCTCTAGTGGCTATTTATTAGCGCTGCCTCTACCGAGAGCGCGGTCCCTTTCGGGGACTCCGTCAATACTCTCTGGCAGGCTGACAACGCTACCGCCTTACCCGGCCCCCGCCGAGTGGTCGAGGAGGATTCCCGAGGGAAAAACTTCGCCGTCCTTAGTGTGTTCAATGGAGGCTGGGAAGGCTATATGGTTTCGGCCGCATAAGAGGCACCAGATGAGGTTCAATTGGACCAACATCGCCTCGCGGCCCTGCAGTGGATTACGCAGGGTTGAACAAGCGACGCCGCGGACAGACTAGCAGCTCGGGGTTGCTAGCCCGTCCGCCTGCAAGGCGAGCGCTCGAGATCGCACTAGCGCGGCGAACCGCGCTTGCAGTCTGCGACATAGCTCCGTTAGCCCCGACCAACTGTTAGCACAGAAGGCTGGGTTTGCCGGCGGGTACCACTTGGAGGTGGAGCCTGTCTTGAACGTGAGAGGCTAGCGGTCTAGCTGTGAGGACTGTATGGGCGCATCACGAACCATGTGGGTGCATTCCCCTTCCGACTCGGTTGGTCACCTGTCGTTGGAGGGCTTAGTGATGGCGGCGTCGCCCTTTCCAAGGGACGCCGCATGGGTTGTACTTAGGTGCGGTGGCCATTCGGCCCACGGCATCTCCCTTTCTCTCCCTGACGGCGTCGCCCTTTCCCAGGGACGCAACGGAACTTATACTTAGGAGTTCCTGCGGCTGTTAGGCCGACAGCGTCTCCCTTTCTAAGTCCGTTCGGCGTCTCCCTTTCCAGGGACGCCGTGGTGCTTGTACTTGGGAGCGGCAGCCGCATTTCGCGGCGTCTCCCTTTCCGGGGAGCCAGCTCACCAAGCTCCATGTTTCCCGATTAACGAGAAAATGACCACCGCGCCCTTGGTTGCGCTGGTGGCCTCCTCCGTCCTCCGGGGTGTGCACCCACCCCGCCAGTAGATAGGGACATTTTTTTTTTCATTAAGTTCTCTGAAACTTGCGGCCCTCGAGCTTTCGCTCATCTCCGCATATTTACGTCTTCTTTATTTGCTTTCTGCTTCGTTATTCGTTTTTAAATTTTTTAAATTGTGTTTTTTCTTAATCATTAATATTTCATTCGCAGTCTTTTGCCGACTCGTTTCCAAATCGTTGCCACGTCTTTTTTTTCATTAAGTTCTCTGAAACTTGCGGCCCTCGAGCTTTCGCTCATCTCCGCATATTTACGTCTTCTTTATTTGCTTTCTGCTTCGTTATTCGTTTTTAAATTTTTTAAATTGTGTTTTTTCTTAATCATTAATATTTCATTCGCAGTCTTTTGCCGACTCGTTTCCAAATCGTTGCCCGTCCCTGCCGCGAGGAGGCAGACTGATTTCTACTATCTCTTTTATTTTTTTTATTCTTTATTCCTTGTCTCGTATTTCGTAAGCTTCGTTGACAAATTGTATAAAGTTCTTGTATTTTTCTTCAGTGTCTATATTTTCTTCTAGTCTTCTATCCTTGTTTGCTGCAATGTCTTTTATCATATCTTGTAAGTATTTTGGTCTTTTTTCTTCGTAATTAGGACAATGATACAAAATGTGTTTTATTGTTTCGTCTTGATATATACTGTAATGTAACTCGCGGGGCGAGACAACTCCTCGCCTTCCCATAAAGAATTATCTCTCGCGAAATTAGAATTGGGGCTCTAAGAGCCATCTATCGTATGCGGACGTCTCCAACCAGGTTCTCGCTAAGCATTTGTAGCCAATCCTAACGCTTCTTGTATTTACGCGAGCCTATTAGCGCCCGTCAGGAGCGAGGGCTCCTGGTACCTTCGAACAACCGATTCAACTTCGCATCCCGTGGACCCGGCCTGGGGAGCTGAGCATGAGGAGCAACAGCATCCGAAGGAACTCCAGCGAGGGATTGGTCATCTTCCTGGACGACTGGACGACCGCAGGCGCTCATGTGGGTTCCAGCCGAAGAACCCAGATCCACAATGATCGGACTTCGGCGAGGAAAATTTGGCGCAGGGCGACGGCCCTGGCGCCTGCTCAGCTCGGGGCACAGCGAGGACCACTAGGATTGGCGGGGACTTAGGGACCAATAGACAGGCCGGTTTTCGGGGACAAAGGGGTCGTAAGCGAACGGCGAGCGAAGCGCGTTAGGACCGGCACTCGTTGTAGAAGCGTGCGTGCGAGTGGACGTAGCCGAATTATCGCCCTAGCGCCCATTAGCGAATTTGCGCCGCAATTAGAAGGAAGGAAGGACGGACGAGCGTACCAGGACTGTCTCCGTCCGAGAGTCACATTAGCGCCGGGCTAGTATTCATATCTTTTCGGTAAGCGAATCATTGTACCGGTGGGCTTTTGCGTGAGACTTCCCTTTTTGTAGGAAGTCTCAGCCCGATACTCGCTTCCTTTCCGCCCTTCTGGCGATCTTGGTTCTTCACGTTGACTGCAAGCGCATTTTGGATTTTCTCGCGATCTCTACTTCGACTTGTGCATGAAAAGGTGACCTTCCGGCAGGCTTAGGCGCCTCTACAACGGGCCACTATAATTATCGTTATCATTGTCGAGCCCATTTGTTTCACTCCATCTATCGCGGCATACTCGTGCAATCTATTTTATGTTAATTATCGCGATTTAGGCTCGTGCCGACCACCTGCGTATTGTACTTTGTGACCTCTGCGACCGAATATCTGTTGCGTCATCACCTAACGGACGCGTGCCGCGCACGAGCCGCCGTACACCGGCCTCGTGCGTCACCTCTAATCTTTTGTCCAAGTATTCGAACCTTCGAATAAAGAAATCATTGTCGCATTTAACCGTTCTGCCTAGTTCTCTCACCGAATCCACCTGCTCTCCTCGCGTTCCTGACTAGCCTGGGAATCCGCCCGGGAATTCTCTTGCCGATTGAACTCGATTCTCGCGTTAACTAAAACTTTCAGTAGTTTATTAACGTTGTTGGCACTTTGGTGCCTGGCGCCCAATCTTGCGTTTGCGTTCGGATTTTGGTTAAGCTCAAGTTCAGTATTGTCGGAAGGACTTCCCGGCCGAAGTGTAGAGGACGTGGGAAATTAAGAGGGGCAAATACATTCGAGTCGAGTCTCCCTCAAAAGTAACGTAGAGACTGTCTTTAATTCGCGCCTGTCGCCTTGGGTTTCGTTTTCTCTTTTCTTCTTCTTCTCTTTCCCGAATTTCTTCCGGCGAACCAAATTTCGCGGCCGGAAGAAATTCCTTTACAATACAAAACTTACACTTCGGAGCAGGCGCTCTTTTAATTTTATGTAAGTAAATATTCAGTGATCAATGCCCTGTCAAAATGAATGTCGGTTTGAGCCCTGGTAAGAACCATCTGTTTGTGAGTGGATAGTCAACTTTCGGGATAAATTCATTCGTTATTCTTCCACGGTAATCATTTTGCCATCGCTCTTGCCACTTGACCATCATATGTTTCATGATTTTTTGCTGCTCTTCCTTATAGTGTTTCGTGATTTGTGTTTGATCTGTAGTGTATTCGACTGGTGTATGTTGATAGTTCTCCCAATTTATTGCTTTATTTTTCTTGACTTTATACATTAATCCGCGCATTATTATCTTTAAATCTATGGGCATCTTACCTGTAAAAACTTGAAGTGTTGGTGTGGAAATTGTTTTGCATGCGGTACTTATTGCTAATAGAGCAAAACGCTGCGCAGAGTTTATGTGCCTTAGCACGTGCGTGTTTGTAGTCGCTGATGACCACGCTCCTGCACCACAGGTCAGTATGGGACAGAAGCCACATTCGTACATTAAGTTTCTATTTCTATTGTTTAATCCCCATTTTGGGCGTGTTATTCTGATAATTTTTACCATTATATTTTTAGCTTTTTCTCGTATGTACTTGTTGTGTTCTACAAAATTTAATTTTTCGTCTAATATTATTCCGAGATACTTTACTTTATGTACGAATTTTAAATTTATTTCTTTGTATTGTACTACAGGTTTTCGATTAGTTCTATTAAGTCCTTTGAGTGACATCAAGCATGATTTAGTTTGCGACACTTCTAATTTATGCCTTAGTGTCCATTTTTCAACGACCTTTATTACTTTCTCAGCGTTTCGTTCTATTTCTTTTCTACTATCACCTTTTATTATAATTAGCAAATCATCGGCATATGGTATGTACTCACAGTTTTCCACACTTTCTGAGAGCAATTCGTCCATTACATAGTTCCATGCAATAGGTCCTATTATTGCCCCTTGTGGGCATCCTTTTGAAACAGTTTTTCTTACTTGGTCGAATTCGGATGTAACGGTTGCATTTCTGTTGCTGAAATAAGTAGATAGGGACAATGATTGTGTATCAGCCCTCGGGGCCCAAGGCCGGCTTTCCGTTCCAAGGCTAATCGCCTATTACAGAAGATGGAAGTTAGCTACTTTTACTGACAAGAGAGGGAAGTACAGGTGTTAGACTTCCCCCGGGCTCGGAAAAACCCTCCCTACCTGTTGCCAGGTTTCCAGGGAGGCAGACTGCTCACTGCGGAGAGCAACTCGTTTAGCCGCCCCATCTGTAATTCGAAGATGGGACGTTGACAGCGGGGGCCACGAGGAGGCAGAGTTTCCAGCGCTAAGCTCAGTCTCTTGCGGGTGTGCATTTGCTTTTGCACATTTCTAGTGCATCAGGTGTTCGGATGTACGAGACTGTACCTGTTTACATGCCGTGTCATGCCCGCGATTCAGGTACAGTTTGTTTTTGCACTTAGAGTGCTATTGTGTCTGATTTTTGAGTGCCTCGCCCTCCCTGTAGGTTAGCACTTTTCTGCAGAATCCTGCGAAGCATCGATAGATGTCTTCGTTGACTAGTTCCTTGAGCCCGCAGGGCCAGGATACATTGCAACTCCGTACATATCGTGCCAGGACTTCTCGGAAGCCTTCGATTAATTTGCAGTCGAAAATTATGTGTCTCACTGTGTCGGTCTCGCCGCTGCTACAGTGTGGGTCTTCAATCAGTTTCAATGATTGAAGTTTGCCCCGTATATTCCCATGGCCAGATAGGAACTGAGTGACGTAGTAGTTAGGCTTGATCCAAGTTGCTTGGAGCTTGGCACTAACCTCCTCGAAAAATTCTTGCATCAAGCGCCCTTTTGAAGACGATGTCCACCGGTCTTGCCAGGTGCGAATCGTCTCTGTACATATTTGGCCCATGAGGGACTCTGTCTCTTCCTTGCTTAGAGCACAAGGTTCAAAGTGCAGGCTTCCATGCTTGAACTTTAAGTTATGTTTAAGGAGGTACTTAGCCCTCCTTTCTAACAGCTTTAAGTCCACAGGGGCTTGCCCTGCAATAATTGCAATTGCATCAGTCGAGGCTGTTCTGTACGCTTTTGTAAGTCGTAACAGAGCCTGTATCTGAGCTTGTAGCAGTCGTTTAATGTGCCATTTATTAACCTTATCGGCCCAGGCAGCTGCGCCTTAGGTGATAACTGGTATAAGTATATTGTCGCTAGGGTACGGTAATTCAAGCCCCATTTAGCCTTTGCAAGGTGAGCCATGCAGAGGTAACTCTTTTTAGCTCTGTCGCAGATATACTGGACGTGAGGCGTAAAGTTGAACCTAGTCCCTATGCGGAGACCCAGGTAGGTTGCTGTTGTTGTCATCTTGAGATTTCTCTCTGACAATTTGACAGAGGGCGGGTGCTGTACGTCCAGAAAGCCCTTTAGCAGGAGCATTTCCGACTTCTGCTCGCATAGTTGAAGCTTATGCTTCCGACACCATGCCGTGGTAAGCTGTGTCAGAAGATTCGCTTTCCTCTCTATCTCGCTTCTACTTTTTCCAGCGATAGTCACTGCGAGGTCGTCCGCATAGGCTATCGGTTCGTATCCAGCCTCGAATAGTGTCCGCAGTAGGTTATAGAATACCAAGTTCCAAAAATTTTGACCTAGTATCGAACCCTGCGGGCATCCTCTGTTTACAGAGCGCTCAACGCTATCGTTGGCAGTGCTTAGTATAACACTCCTCCCAGCCAGATAGCTTTGGATGAGTTTGTATATATTGTGACGAGCGAGCGCTTATACGGCTCCTGGGTAAGCAACTCTCGGCACCTTCGTCGGGCAATTCGCCCTGCTCAGTAAAGAGACCCAGGCCCTGAAAAGGGCCGGTAGTGAATACGTTCGAAAGGTGGGTTTTCGAGACTGGCAGGCGAGCTGGGCCCGACGGGAGGTCCTTGGTCCAGCCAGTTGTTTCACAAAATTATAACAAGCGGGACGCCCAAAGGAAGCACAGTAAGGTTAACCAAGGAGCCCAATAATCAAAGCAGCATTTAAGGATAAATGAAGAAAATAGATTTATTCAGAATTGCAGAAGATATCAGTGAAGTCAGTAAAAAAAGAGAAAATGAATTGTAATCAGATAACGGGCCGGAGGGGCCGAATTCCAGTCTATAGAGACAATTCTTATTAACAATCTTTATGACACAGTCAATATCTAACGCCTCGTTACACGCGCTGTCCCTATTTTACTCGGACCCTAGGTCCTCCGCACTTTCTTACACAATCAAAGGTCTATCCCGCAAAGCATAGTATAAATCACCAAGCAATTATATCTCCGTTGTAGAATTCAAGCAATGATAACGCAATTACATGCCGAAGTAATTTCCCTACTCTCGGGACGCATTCCCGGTCCACGCGTTAACATGCGGAATAATCCTTAATCAAACTAATCCATTACGCTAGTTCTACGCTAACCCGTTGTGCCCAGAAGGGGCACCAGGAAGGGCTGGTTATCCGGGGCAGAAGGCCCTAATATGTGGAAACACTTGGTCGGCTTACCGAGGTTCTAACGATCACAATCCACCCTCAGAGAAAGGTACACAATTGATCCGGTCTCGGAGTAGACGGAGCAGCAAGAGAGCGTTCGATACTCGGCTTGCACGCTTGTAGGCTCGGTTTTACCCTCCCCTTCCCCCCATCCCCTTCGCGGATCCTAGATCCAGGCAGGTGCGCTATCCTAATACGCGAATCTTTGGCGGTCCTGGAGTCACGTGGGTTGACAGGTGGCGTAGTCTGGCCTAATTTCGTTTCGGCGCAATTGGGGCAAGTCGATCCATTGGCGTCGACTGCTCGGGCTGGTGACCGCCCGTGTGCCTGGTCCCGCGTGCTCCCCGCCGCTTGCCGGGCTACCCTCCCGGCTTCATGCTGCCATTGCCTCAGGGTGGGGGGTCAGGAGGTTTCTCGCCTTGTCTCAGCTGACTGCGGCCCGTCTCTCCTCCCTCCTCGTCTTGTTGGCCCACCAAGTTCGGCCTGATACTTCCTTATCCTATCTCTCATACAAAAAGAACGCGAAGCCAATTTCGTGTTTCCACTCTAAGTTCGGAGCCTAAGGGAACCCTTCCTGGCTCTGCTGCCCTACCCCGAGCCCGGGATTCTCTCTGTACATCGGGTCCAGCTGACCACTGAGGGACACTAGCCGCGATTCATAGCGAAGCGCCTGACGCTTCGTTACAATATTTTCTGGGCATTCCCGTTCTCTTAGATATAAGAGTATACTGGGCCACCAAACATTGTCGAATGCGCATTTTATGTCAAAGAAGAAGGCGAAGACGTACTTCTCCTGGCTTTCTTCAACTTGCTTTCGAAGCTGCATAATCGCATCTTCGGTCGATTTTTGCGGCTTGAATCCAAACTGCCGATTGGAAGAGTTTGGATGCTTGTGCAGAAGGTCTGATAGGCGTGTGGCTATTAGCTTCTCGAGTACTTTGCTAAGTATCGGAAGAAGGCAAATGGGTCGATATGATCGTGGACTGGTTGGATTTTTATCCTGTGATTTTAATAGCACACGTACTACTGCTGTTTTCCACTGTTGTGGAAAGAGTCCTTCGGTAAGACACTGGTTCATGAGATGGACCATGTCTTTGCCGATACTGCCCCAGCTGTGCTTAATTATCTGTGCTTCGATCATATCGTGCCCCGGGGCCTTGTTGTTTTTCAGAGCCTTAATAGCAATCGCAACCTCTTCCTCGGAAAATGGAGGATCCATTTCCCCAGAGACGGGAGATCCGCCCTGAGCTCTTGTATCTTGCTGCCAGCAGGTTTCATTTTCCGTGGAATCCAATGGTATTAGGGTATCCAGGAGTTGAGTTGCTGTTTGACGCCAGGAGGTAGTCTGGCCTCCGTCGAATTTTAGGCTTTCCAGCACTCTTTCTGTCTGCATTATTTGGCTTTGTATTTTATACACTACCCCCCCAGGGGTTTTTGTTGCCTTCGGTGGAGACAAAACTCTCCCAGCTATCTGACTTGGCCTGTCTCACTGCTTTAATGTACAGGGTGATGCGGATAACTGGAATCAGCTTTTTACCATCGAATTTTATCGATTTTTGAAATTGGTCATTGTCTCGACGGCCGTCTAATGTCACCGGTGTCGCGTGGCCGCTTAGGGCCAACAGGCCGAATCAAGCCAAATACCGACAGTCTTCCGATTAACCGGCATGGGCAAAATGAGTCAGTAATAAAACATTGCTGCACTGCACACTAGCAGGGAAGGTGTGAGCGATATGTGGCATAATAAACATAGTAAAGAGCGTGTCAGCGGTGCATTCTGGCGAGAAATCATTCTTGTTTTTTCTTTTATTATAACTATAGAGCGAAATATTGAAAGGAGAGAATTGCTGGAATTCTCTCCTTGCCTCAAGTCAACTGCCAGGCTTTCACCCTTTTTTGGAAGGCGGAGACAACACGCCTGCACCAGCGGCGTGATCAAGGATTGCGGCCGAGTCTTTCGATATTTCGTTTTATAGTTATAACAATGAGAGAAACAAGAATTATTTCTCGCCATAGTGCGAAAATGATAGGATTACCTATATTATTTATTATGCATAAAACATTTATTATGTCACGCGAATCTCTCGCACTCCCCCCCTGCCAGAGTGCAGTGCAGAAATGTTTTACCAACGAAACGTGCTTGCCCACGAGGAAAATAATAATATCCCCCAAACGGCTGAACCGATTCGCTTGATTCTTGGCTCATCGGATTCAGATAAATTACAGCTAAAATACTAAATTCAGATTTAAATTCTTAATACCGTAACCTTTTCATAAATCGAGAAGAAATTTTGGAGAATTTTTGGAAGAAATAATAGAGGCTCGGCTGTCGCGCGCCGTAGGGGACTACTACTTTGCGCGAGACTCTACCGAGTCTCATGATTACCGACTCATTCTGCCTTTGCCGGTTAATCGGAAGACTGTCGGTATTTGGCGTGATTCAGCCAGTTGGCCCTGAGCAGTCACGCGACATCGGTGGCATCACACGCCCGTCGAGACAATTACCAATTACAAAAATCGATAAAATTCGATGGTAAAAAGCTGACAGCACTTATCCGAATCACCCTGTACAGGGTGATGCGGATAATTGGAATCAGCTTTTTACCATCGAATTTTATCGATTTTTGTAATTGGCGTGATTCGGCCAGTTGGCCCTAAGCAGCCACGCGACCCTGTACAGCAGGCCTATCCACGGGTGGGGCCCCTCACGCGCCGTCTTCTCCTTCCGCGCTACCCGACATTGTAACTTCGCGTCGAAGCCGTCACCGGCAGCAGTCGGCTACTCGGCGTTATTGCGGTGTTTTGAATTTGGATCGGAGATGCAGCTTATACCGGGTTGTCGGAGATAGCGCGCAACGAGTATCGGGCCAGCGAGGCTGCGAATGCAGCCGGGCTACCCAGTATAAGTTGCGTGTCTCCGATCAGGCGTAGCGACCGGTATCGCGCTTTGGTTATCACTAAATATATCCGTTACTAGGTCCCGGACCAGGGTGCCAAATAAAGTCTTTATAGAGGGAGGTCCACCGTTTATTTTAAGGTTTTTTTCTAGAAAATGCATTAGAGATTACTCGGTGTCCGGTGCAAATTAAACATTATAATTACTATTTTCCAAGCCCGCAAATTAACTTTACAAAAAAGGACAAAATATATTCAAGAAGCTTAATTCTTTCCAAAGCCAATGAACAAAAAGCAGAATTTACATGTTGTACTCTTAAACCTCCGATAAAAGTTCATTTCGGCGCGACTCTCCGCTTCCGCTTCGCTCGCGCGACGCGGTAAAGGGATGCGTAGGACAAGCGCGTCGTGGTTGTTCATGACAACGGTTCATGAGTGGGGGAGCTCTTATTGCTCGCGAGCCGACCTTGGATAGGCCTGCTGTACAGGGTGATTCGGATAAGTGCTGTCAGCTTTTTACCATCGAATTTTATCGATTTTTGTAATTGGTAATTGTCTCAGCGGCCGCGTAATGTCACCGTTGTCGCGTGGCTGCTTAGGGCCAACTTGCCGAATCACGCCAATTTCAAAAATCGATAAATTTCCATGGTAAAAAGCCGATAGCACTTACCCGAATCACCCTGTACCTGTTTCGCAAAGTGCGATACTTTGCTGCCAGCGCGCTGCGCTTTGGCTCGTTTTTCTCAGTCTGGAAGGAGCGTCTGGCACGTCGTGCCTCTGCTCTTCTCCAGCTGATTTCCTTGTTCCACCAGGGAACTGATCTCTGAAACTGGGATTTCTTAGGTATAGCAGTATTCGAGGCGAGGGTGATAGCACTCTCTATCATGTCACAGGACAATTGGGCATCAGGTGGCCGACTTTCGAGTGATCTCGAAAGCCTATCCATCTCACTGAGAAGTACCATGTCATACTTCTCCCAGTCCGCCCTTTTGGTGTTGTATCTGCTGACACGCATGCGGTCTGTGCTTTGCGGTATATTATGCAAATCAAAAGTGATGAGATTATGGTCGCTTAGTGTGTTGCTGTCGTGTACTTTCCAACTGTCTATCTCGTTGAGGTAGTTGGCACTGGTCAGGGTGATATCTATGTTAGATTTGCCTCGTCCATTGTCAAAGGTGTGAGCCGCAGATGGACGATTCAAGACGAAGAGGTTGTGCTGGGCAATGAATTGCTCCATTACGTCGCATCTGTCGTCAGTCTCACCGCTGCACCAAAGATAGGACCTGGCGTTCGAGTCTATACATAGTATGATCCCCACAAAAAGCATTGAAAATGCAAAGACCTGGGCCAAGTACAGGGTGATTCGGGTAAGTGCTATCGGCTTTTTACCATCGAAATTTATCGATTTTTGAAATTGGTAATTGTCTCGGCGGCCGTCTAATGTCACCGGTGTCGCGTGGCTGCTTAGGGCCAACTGGCCGAATCACGCCAAATACCGACAGTCTTCCGATTAACCGGCAAGGGCCGAATGAGTCGGTAATAAAACATTTCTGCAGCACAATGGAACGGAAAGTGTGAGCGATGCGTGGCATAATAAACATAGTAAAGAGCGTGTCATCGGTGCACTCTGGCGAGAAATCATTCTTGTTTTTCCTTTTATTATAACTGTAGAGCTAAATATTGAAAGAGCCAGTAGTTCTCTCCTTACCTCAAGTCAACAGCCAGGCTTTCACGCTTTTTTGGAAGGCGGAGGCAACACGCCTGCAGCAGCGGCGCGATCAAGGATTGCGGCCGAGTCTTTCAATATTTCGTTTTATAGTTATAATAAAGAGAGAAACAAGAATTATTTCTCGCCAGAGTGCAAGAATGATAGGCTTCCCTATATGATTTATTATGCATAAAACATTTATTATGTCACGCGAATCTCTCGCACTCCCCCCCTGCCAGTGTGCGATTTTTGTAATTCCTCGTAGGCAAGCCCGTTTCGTTGGTAAAACATTTCTGCACTGCACACTGGCAGGGGGGAGTGCGAGATATTAGCGTGATATAATAAAGATTTGTGCATAATAAATAATATAGGGAAGCCTATCATTCTTGCACTCTGGCGAGAAATAATTCTTGTTTCTCTCTTTATTATAACTATAAAACGAAATATTGAAAGACTCGGCCGCAATCCTTGATCGCGCCGCTGCTGCAGGCGTGTTGTCTCCGCCTTCCAAAAAAGGGTGAAAGCCTGGCAGTTGACTTGAGGCAAGGAGAGAATTCCAGCAATTCTCTCCTTTCAATATTTCGCTCTATAGTTATAATAAAAGAAAAAACAAGAATGATTTCTCGCCAGAATGCACCGCTGACACGCTCTTTACTATGTTTATTATGCCACATATCGCTCACACCTTCCCTGCTAGTGTGCAGTGCAGCAATGTTTTATTACCGACTCATTTTGCCCATGCCGGTTAATCGGAAGACTGTCGGTATTTGGCTTGATTCGGCCTGTTGGCCCTAAGCGGCCACGCGACACCGGTGACATTAGACGGCCGTCGAGACAATTACCAATTTCAAAAATCGATAAAATTCGATGGTAAAAAGCTGATTCCAGTTATCCGCATCACCCTGTACATTAAAGCAGTGAGACAGGCCAAGTCAGATAGCTGGGAGAGTTTTGTCTCCACCGAAGGCAACAAAAACCCTTGGGGGGGGGGGGGGGGGTAGTGTATAAAATACAAAGCCAAATAATCCAGACAGAAAGAGTGCTGGAAAGCCTTCCAAAAAAGGGTGAAAACCTGGCTGTTGACTT
Organism: Crossocerus cetratus; assembly: GCA_963675795.1. Classification (NCBI taxonomy): domain Eukaryota; kingdom Metazoa; phylum Arthropoda; class Insecta; order Hymenoptera; family Crabronidae; genus Crossocerus; species Crossocerus cetratus. The sequence goes on from CAVMBF010000001.1 coordinate 2,773,961, forward strand.
GAGGTAAGGAGAGAACTACCGGCTCTTTCAATATTTAGCGCAAAAGTTATAATAAAAGGAAAAACAAGAATGATTTCTCGCCAGAGTGCACCGATGACACGCTCTTTACTCTGTTTATTATGCCACGCATCGCTCACACTTTCCGTTCCATTGTGCTGCAAAAATGTTTTATTACCGACTCATTCGGCCCTTGCCGGTTAATCGGAAGACTGTCGGTATTTGGCGTGATTCGGCCAGTTGACCCTAAGCAGCCACGCGACACCTGTGACATTAGACGGCCGCCGAAACAATTACCAATTTCAAAAATCGATAAATTTCCATGGTAAAAAGCCGATAGCACTTACCCGAATCACCCTGTACAATTTGGTGTACAGAGTCCATCTATGATTAATGTGAAATCGTAGAAGGTGAGTCAAGTTAGAATGTGGATATAGTATAGGAGGCATGTTTGCACTCTGTTTCCATAAATACACTAAGCGCATTTATATAATTTATACAATATAATAAAATATATGTACAATATCAAAAATAACAATTAGTGTGAAATATACATCAATTGCTCACTAATGTTAATGTCTTCTTCAACAAAGAATATGAAATTCGAGAATGTGTGCACGTACAAAGCGCATAGATGCACATACGTGAACGACGGTAAAGAATCTCTAAACCATCATGCCCCTCCCTTTGAATACAAACAGGTGTCTTTGCATTAAGATTTACATGTTACAATTAGATTCACCAAGATCGAGGGAACAGTGTTTCCCCTCGATCAATAAATCTATGTGTTGCATGAGAAGTACTTTGTGGCCCGCTTTGTTACACTCCAACAACATATGATTGGAAAGACTAAATTTTCTTTCTATGTCATAATATGCATAATACATTTACATAATCTATATAATATATCAAGAGACAAGGTCTTGTCTCGGGCCAAGTACAAAGAAAGACAGACCTTGTATCTTTTCCAGAACCAATAAGTACGGGTTTTTACACTGTTCGAACTGCATAAATAAATTAAAAATTGAAATTTTTGCAAACATTGTTTGAAACGCTATGTCAGGGCGACAAATTACCATATTTGTTATTAACAATTGGTTCAGCCATTGTGGAGATATAGGACCTTAAAAATAGCTGTTTTTATTAAGAAACGTCTTCTCCGTCTCCGTCTCCGTCGTCTCTGTCACAAATTTAAACAATTTATAATTTCTTCATTTATTTGCATTTATTCGTGAAAATTTTTGGTGGAATAATAATTTATACCTGTAAATTGATCAATTTTTATTGTTATAAATTAAACAATGTATTTATTTATTGATACCATGAAACAATCTCCATTCATTAGTCAAACTAGATTAAGCAATTTATTTTGTTTATTTTTCCTCTCTCCTCTCCCTTGTCCCCTCTCTCTCCTCTTCTCTTTCTTCTCCTCTTTCCTCCCCCCGTTCCACTCTCCTCTTTCTCATCCCACCTCCCACCTCCCCTCTGCTCTTCCCCTCGCTCTATTCCATTCGATTCTACAGGGTGCTGGAAAATTCGACGAAACCAAAGTAGCCACCTTGTGGGGCGTGACATCCTAAGAACTATAGCACTTTCCAAATTTCCAAGTTATTCCCTACCTTGGGAGTCATTTGCCAAATGGCTTAGCCAATCGGTGCGCGAGGCCGCGGAGCGGTTGCTGTGACACGTCGCGGAGCGGTGGGATGGGGCCAGCCGCCGGAACTCTCGCCGCTCGGGCGACGGACTCGGCTCCGCGCGTCGGATGTGTACACGCACACTACGCGCGACTTAGTATTGGACACTGCAGGTCCGCGGTAAGTCGCAAGTGCCTATCCACGGTGCCCTTTTGCACCAATGCAAAAGCATTTGCGGACGTGTTTCTTAATGGCGTATCGCTAATCTGACTGGTGTTACACGTACTGTTGACACTTGCCGACTATTATCGCGTTCCTCCCACGTCTTTTTTCAGATTTTCGCCCCGAAAAAATCCGATCCAAAAATGTTTCAAAATTTTTTTGAAAACTATTGGACCGTTTTGAAAATCGATCTCGATTCACTCCAACTCACCATTAACCACAAATACGATTTGTGCTCACATGCAGATCAATCCTGTTCAATCAATAGAGTTATCTTTTTTTTACTGTCGGTGTCGCGCGAGCAACTGCGCGGCCGGTAGTGACGATGACAGGGCGGGGTGGGCCTTTTATTGACTAACTCGGGGTACGGGGGGTGCAGGTAGACAAAACGCGGGGAAGTTTCCGAGAAAGCTTCAATCCTGCTGACAATTTAATTTCAGCAAAGTACTGCCACAGGAACCAGAGATATTCCGGATTTCGTTGGATAAATTAGAGCAGGGAGAAATTAATGGTGATCTGTTTGCTAGAGTATTTTTGTAATCAAAGTCTCATCCTTTGCGAACAATACGTCGCTTTCCGTTTGCCGATATCTCAGGCGGTTACCGAGTTACGTTTATTTAAAAAGGGTCAGTGTCGCGCGGGCAACTGCGCGCCCGGTGATGATTACTAGGCGGGGGTTCCATTGTGCTAATTCGGAGTACCGGGGGCGCAGGTAGACAAAACTCGGGGCATCTTTCAAGAAGGCTTCAATGCGTCTAGCCATTTAATTTCAGCGAGATACTCTCACGCCAACCGGAGATATTCCCGATTTCGTCGGATAAATTAGTGTCGCGAGAATTTAGCGCCGATTCGATTATTAGAATATTTTTTTTATGAAAACCTAATCCTTTGCCAACAATACGGCGCTTCCCGTTTTCTGATATCTAACGCAGGCTCCGAGTTATGATTTTTTAAAGGAGGGCCGGTGTCGCGCCAGCCACCACGCTGCCGGCACAGCGGTCGTGACCGGTCGCGCAGTTGCACGCGCGGCACCAGCCCTTCTTTAAAAAATCATAACTCGGAACCTGTGTAAGATATCGAGAAACGAGAAGCGGCGTATTGTTCACAAAGGATAATGTTTTCATTAAAAAAATACTTTAGCAATCAGATCGCCATTAATTTCTCGCGACACTGATTTATCTGACGAAATCGGCAATATCTCCGGTTCGCTTGGCATTATCTTTCTGAAATTAAATTGGGAGATGCATTGAAGCGTTACCGAAAGATTCTCTGAGTTTGGCTTATCTGCGCCCCCTGTACCGCGAGTTAGCCCCTTCGAACCCATGCCGGTCACGATAGCCGCGCCGACTGCGTGGACGCTCGCGCGACACCCGCCCTCCTTTAAAAAATCAGAACTCGGTAAACCCGCGAGATATCGACAAACGAAGAGCGGCGTATTGTTCGCAAAGGATGAGACTTTCATTTAAAAAAATAGTCTAGCAATCAAATCGCCACCAATTTCCCCCCACTCTAATTTGTCCGACGAAATCGGGAATATCTCCGGTTCGCGTGAAAGTTTCTTACCGATATTAATTGGCTAGCCGCATTGAAGCATTTGTCAAATATTCCCCGAGTTTGGTCTACCTGCCCCCCCGTAGCCCGAGTTAGCCCAATGAAAGGCCCGCCCCGACGTGTCATTGTCACCGGCCACGCAGTTGCCCGCGCGACACTGACAGTTTTAAAAAAAATGATAACTCGGTTGATTGAGCAGGATTGATTTCCATGTGATCGCAAATCGTATTTGTGGTCAATGGTGACATCGGTTTTCAAAATGGTCCAAAAGTTTACAACAAAATTTTGAAACATTTTTGGATCGGAGTGTTTCGGGGCGAAAATCTGAAAAAAGACGTGGGAGGAACGCGATAATAGTCGGCAAGTGTCAACAGTACGTGTAACACCGATCAGATTAGCGATACGCCATTAAGAAACACGTCCGCTGATCATTGGTGCAAAAGGGCACCTTGGATAGGCACTTGCGACTTACCGCGGACCTGCAGTGTCCAATACTATGTCGCGCGTAGTGTGCGTGTACACATCCGACGCGCGGAACCGAGTCCGTCGCCCGAGCGGCGAGAGTTCCGGCGGCTCGCTCCATCCCACCGCTCCGCGCCGTGTCAGAGCGACCGCTCCGCGGCCTCGCGCACCGATTGGCTAAGCCATTTGGCAAATGACTCCCAAAGTAGGATAGAACTTGGAAATTTTGAAAGTGCTATAGTTCTTAGGATGTCACGCCCTACAAGATGGCTACTTTGGTTTCGTCGAATTTTGTAGGACCCTGTATGTGGATCTGGTTGAAGTTTTTACTGAGGGATTAGATAGGAAAAGCTGTAGGGAATACAGGGGTAGGGCTGCGCAGCGCTCGTTGCCATCAGCTAATCGAGCGATCCGCAACGGTCGTTCAATTGAGCTCGAGCATGGTGCGCGGTGTACATATATATATACGTTTAAGTATATTTATGTACATATCGGGAGACTCAATAGAGTCTCATGCCAAGTAGTAGTCCGCAACCAAACAAGATTGTGCCTGAAGAAAGTGTGCCGCATTCCGGGTTACCAGGTCTCATCAGTAAAGTGTGAACTTCGTAAGGAATAGGTACGTAGATTACACTGAGCATAAGAGTTATTTCAAAAATACCTCTGTATTAAAATATATTATATACAAAATGAGCGAATTTATTTTAAACTAACGCAATAGAGCTATTGTTGGACGCGGCGAGTGGTTAACAGAAGATCATGTAGATTTATTCCATAATTAAATACGCAAGTATTCCGATTTTAGACCACAGTTAACGTATAAAGTTAATTTTCCGGAAACAATTGAACCTGTTGAACGCCATACAAAACATATTCAAATATTGCATAGCAGTTGTGGAGGGGGTCATTGGGTTTGTACTTTTTATTATTGTAAAGGTATAATTGTTTACGATTCTCATGTGGGAATTCGGGCAGAGAACATAAGAGTGGTAAATGCAGACATCCGAACTTATTTAAAGACTCTATATCCTTTTATAGATTTGGAAAAGAATCCGAATAAATTTCCTAAGGTTCAAGATCAACCGAACGGTAATGATTGCGGTGTTTTCGCCATCGCTTTTGCAACTTCACTACTATTTGATATTAATCCAGAAAACGTTTTGTATGAACAAAATTTAATAAGATCGCATTTAATGAAGATTTATGACATGCAAGTAATAGAGCATTTTCCATGCATCGAAACACAACCACCGTTAAAACTCATTTCTTTAGAAACTTTGAGAAAACGTCGTGATGTAGCGACACGGCAAAGATTACATCGAAGTAGAGAAACTGATGTGATACGGCTAGAGCGACAGAAAAAAGATGCCTTCGCTCATAATCGAAAATATGAGGTTTCGAGCGATATAAATTTTAAAAAAAGATGCGAAACATATACGCAAAATATAGTGGAGGAACGCAAAAAGAAAAGAGATTTGTACAAGAAAACTCACCGAAATGAGTGTACTAGAAAGCGCGATAGTTATACGGCAAACATAGAAATGGAGCGCAGTAAACGTCGCGAGAGGTACGAGAAAGAAGCCGAAAGTGAGCGCATTAGAAAACAGGCGGATTATGCGGCAAACATAGAAATTGAGCTCAGTAAACGTCGCGAAAGGAACGAGAAAGAAACCCGAAAGTGAGCGCAGTAGAAAACATTATGCGGAAAATTACGCGGCCAGATATTCTGTCACATATTTCGGCAAAATGGAAAAGGTACTTACGTCTTCACACGACGAATCCATAGCGCGTACTGATCATAATGATTTCACCGTTACATATTCCGCAGAGTTCTAAAAAGTTAGCCCCCGAAAATTCGAATTTTGGAATTTTTATTATTGCGATCGTTTGACAGTCGTTTGACAGTCTTTTACAGTCCAAAAAAAACGTTTGAGAGTTATTAGTTTTGTAGAAAAATAAGAAATAAAATTGACCGTCAAGTTAGCCCCCGTTTTTTTATTTTGTACAGAAAATAAGTTTTAAAGCATATAAATCGATAGAGAATCGTTTGACAGTTCCAACGAGACTATCAGAACGTTTGACAGTTCCTAGTTTTCTCAAAATCTGGCAAAGTAGATGCGGGACAGGTCTGACGTCAGCCGCGTTTCCACGAAAACGTAATCTAGCCCCCGTTTTTTTATTTTGTACAGAAAATAAGTTTTAAAGCATATAAATCGATAGAGAATCGCTTGACAGTTCCAACGCGACTAATTAGAACGTTTGACAGTTCCTAGTGTTTGCGGAGAATGCGGGACTCTGGCTTCAGGCTAGTCAGGAACAACAAGAGTTAGAGGAGTTCTGATAGACAAAAGGTTTATTTTAAATACCTTGAGGCGGTACAAAACTCGCCGTACGGAATACTGGCGGTAACTCCTTGGGCCGGTGGCAAAATACCCCACTCGGTCCGATCACAATAGTTCACAAAAACCAACAAAGTTCGGCGGCACAATAATTCGAATACAGCGGTACTGATCGACACACAAATCTATAGAAGGTTCAAATTCTCAAAGGACGCGTCCGTTCAGTTGAGAAGAATTCACAGTTATGGCGGAACAAGGAAGCCGGCCGGAGAAGAAGCGCAAGTTCTACACGCTTCCGCGAGGGAGCGTTCCGATCGCTACGTTCATTGGTGAATCTATGCGGATCGATAGGCGGATCGATCATCTTGTAGTCGGCTACGGGGCCAAATGCGCATGACTAGATAAATCTTAGAATACTAGATAACATGGCTTAAATCTAGGGGGCCAATAGGACGATGATTCCTGAACACCTAGTTTTCTCAAAATCTGGCAAAATATAGATCGACTTCAGCCGCGTTTACATGAAAACGTATCTAGCCCCCGTTTTTTTATTTTGTACAGAAAATAAGTTTTAAAGCATATAAATCGATAGAGAATCGTTTGACAGTTCCAACGAGACTAATTAGAACGTTTGACAGTTCCTAGTTTTTTCATAATCTGCAAAAATAGATGCGGGACAGGTCTGACGTCTGCCGCGTTTCCACGAAAACGTATCTAGCCCCCGTATTTTTATTCTGTACAGAAAATAAGTTTTAAAGCATATAAATCAATAGGGAATCGTTTGACAGTTCCAACGAGACTAATTAGAACGTTTGACAGTTCCTATTTTTCTCAAAATGTGTCAAAATAGGTCGACTTCAGCCGCGTTTACATGAAACCGCACCTACTGCGTAATTTTCCTATTTCTTACTAACAATCAACTACCGTGCATTTTTCTCATTATGAAATCGTTTGACCATTCAGACTATGTTTTATTAGAATGTTTAACGGTTCATGATTTCGTCCAAACATATATAGGTTAAGAACACAGAATAGGTTATCTGGTTTCCCAGGATTCAAGATGGAAATTATTCTGGAGCATTTACATTTCGGGACATCGTTTGTGTGACAGATTTAAGTTGAAGTCGTATTCTTTTTATATTATATTTTTGAAATGATTGAATCTAATTACTATTTTTGTTTAGTGCATAGGTATCTGCTGCCAGTCCCAGCTTCGAATTTTGGAGTTGACAGTGTGGGGTTATACTTTTGCTATTGAAAAATTAGATATGCTCCTGATGGGCGACAGGCTACTGCAAAGCATCCTAGATCTGTGATAACACAGTGATCACATAGTGATGAGGTACGATTGTTATTATACATAATATATGAATGTTATGAGGGGATTTCCCTTCGGCCGTCCGTGAATTAGCCGCTCGGAAATCCTGCCTGCATAATAGCCGGCCTGGCTATCGGCCGCTGGTCCTCGACTTCCTGAAAACGCGAATCGGGCGCCAGGTTCCGCGGACGGAACCGAATTTCTATATTCGCGCGTGGGGAAAGCTGGTATCGAGGGCAGTTGGCTCGTCCGCCGGTACTCCTCGTGGTGGATCCTCCCGGCTAGCTTAGAGAGGGGTTCCTGTCGGGAAGAAGGAGAGGCGAATCGACAACCCACACGGTGATTATTGCAATGTCAAGGGCCCTCGCTTGGGCAGGCCGTCGCTCGGCCGATCACAAAATAGCCGGACCTACGAGTGGCCCGGCACCTCGGCGTTCCCGCCGCCGCTTACAATCTAAACCTTAATTCTACGTGAGATGAATGGCGATCGCGGATGATTCTAAGAGCTACGACGCTCCGGCAAAGATTACGTATTCGCACGATAACCAGCTGTTCGTTCGGTTACAAAGAAAGGCCCGATGCCTCACACGTGGGTGTGATTCACGTTCGAACGGGCTTCGCCACAATGGCGGGCGTACGTCCGTTTCTCGGCCGAAACCTTACGATCTAATTATTCTATTTGACTCTGGGTGACTGGAAGAGTCACCTCAAGGGACACCGGGCTGGCCCGCGGGCTGCCTATCGCTGCTTCGGACAAGGAGAGCCTACGGCCGGTACCGAGACTCGCACGGGAAGTACAAAGAACACAGAACAAAGGGACGCGCGGGGCTTACCGGTCGCTCGTTGCTTCTCTCTTCTCGCCTTCCTCTGCGATCCTGGAAGTCTCCGGGATTCGGAACACGTCCGGGAAGTCGCTAGTCGGAATATCGTCGCCTCAGGTCGCTCGCTCGTTCGTTCGGATTTGCTAACTGATTTGGTCGCCTGGATGTCGCACGTCCGCTCTGGATTCACGTCACCACAAGAGTGGCGAGTTCCTACGCGTTCCCTAATTCCTAGCCCCGCGCGCGCCCCGCGCCCCTCCCGCTAGTCCTTCAGCGCCGCGCCGTGTCAAGGGGTTGCCGGGTAACTTAGTGCGCCTAAGTCCCTCGGCCTGGGCCTCTACCGCTGTCGGTAGGGCAGGAGTCGCTGGTACATTTGCCGATCTTCGTTCGCCGAAGCCGGCCTTCTCCCAGGCTGCATCGCGGCTTTTGTCGTCTCGCTGTCGCAGGGGATGAGCGCCTCCGCTGGACTTCGACCTTTCCCTCCGCAGCTTCCATCGGCCCTGTCGCTCCTTATGCCAACGGAACATACTCCTTGCCCCTTGGTGCCACCTCGTCTCGTTCTAGCTGTCGAGGACTCGTTGCCCGAAGGCGAGTTAGTCTACGCGCTTCGATCTAGGAGGTGCCCCTTGGAGTGACGGCTGTTCGAGCCGGCGGACGTGCGTAGCGAGCGCGTGTACGTGCGAGCGACGAGCGATTCTTGTGGCGGGGCGATTCTGCCCCGTCACAATGTATTTGTAGTGTAACTTATTATTTGGTTTTAAGGGGCGAAGGAGTGGGGGTGGGTAGATGCATAAAATGTCATAGCTGGGTACAACCAATAACAGATTTTTTTATCCTGACTGGGTAACAGTTGTCTTTGTTAAACAATATCGCTGTATAAGGTGATGTCAAGAGTGCCCTAAAACCAAATCCAATGTGCTATTTGACATTCGACAGCTAAAGGAGTCATGGAATTATGATTAAACTTTTTCAGAACGTACGCAGTATTGATACAACTCCCGTGATTTTTTTCAGATGTTGGCATCAGATCTGTCATAGTAAAAAAAATCAAAGACCGATACTGGTTGGAGCAATATAATACATAGCAGCTTCTGTCTATGCTTGAACGAACAAGGGTTCAACCGTCTATTTTGCATGGAACAGTTTGGAGCATAGCGGAGTCCAGTAGAGTGTTTGGAGTATAAACATCTCATATGTCAGCGTAATATATTTATCTTGTAAGTGGAATTATAAATAAAATATTCTATTTCCCTTGAAAGCTCCTGAATTCTTGCATAATTTGCTGAAAATGTACTTGAAACTGCTAGACGTCAATGTGTGGAAATCGTTTATACTCCTTCCACCTTATTTTGTGATGTGCATCTAGCTTATTATTTCAGCTATGTATATTTTAGTTCTGCTCAAGCTGAACAATTATATACTGGTACAATCTGAATTAAGTTATTGTGTGCCTGTGACTTTCTCTCACTCTATCCAATGATCATGAAGGAACAATAAATGAGAGTTCATATTTATAAAAATAATTCATTTATTTTTCTACATACAGTACGGGAGATCATGCGTCTCCAGACTGCAATAGAAGGGGTGCTGGTGCAATTAGACGGTGGAATAATACACCTTAAGGAACAGGCACGAATTGGTGGGTCTGCGAAGGTGTAAGTATATTTTATATTTTAAATAAGTCATTATGTACAGGGTGAGTCATTTGGCTTTTAATTATGCTCTTCAAATCCAAGCGATTCATCCTGTATATGCTCGTTTTTTATTGTAACATTGTTTGTGAAATATCTCATTTTATCACGCACCCGTACGTTGCGCCCGTATACGCACCCGCGAATCGGCCAAGGGCGATAGAAGCCGTGCGCTGGAAGGCCAGCAACGGGACCAGGAGATGGGCGAGCGAGGGCTCCTCGGCAGATCAAGGCTGTGAAGAAGCTGCAAGCTGTGGTTCGAAGAGCGGATTAGGTATAAGGATTAATTATAATAATTAGAGTCAATCGTGCTACTTTAGTATTAATATAGTTTTTTATATATATATAGTTTTTCCAATTGTTTTCTAATTAGAATATATGTGTGCTTATATGTGTATAGACAAGTAGCACATTTATTTCTCCCTTTACCCTTCTAAGACTCCTATAATAAATCTAAGACAATTTTCAATCATTAGGTATAACATTTAATAATTGTGTACTTCAGCTATTTAACAGTACAAATGCTATCAGTGGTTAGCATGCCTTTAAATTTCAAATGATTGAAATTAGACCATGTGAGAAAAGAACGTGTCTACCTGATACATCTCATAAGGTGTTGGGTCTAAATTGCAATTTATTGGACATGCTAGGTATTAGCAGTCAGCTTCTATTGAGGAAATGCCAAATTTCTTGTTTGCGTTACATTTGATGCTATGAAATAGAATCTTATAAACATTTGGTCTAATTAATTCTGAATTTAAGGGCATCTTAGATATTTGTAATGAGCATTTATTACAGAAATTTAAAATATTCAGTTGATACAGTTCTTCGGTCATACACTTGACAAGTCTCATTGTTTGAAATTGGAACGAGTAAGGAAACAGATTGTCTATCTGATGTTTTTTATGCAGCGCTGGACCTATACACGGTTTAAGAGAAATGCTGGTTATTGGCAGACAGCATACGCTCTGGAAATTTCAAATCTTTAGCTTGAGTGAATGTTGGACTATGCACTTGATAATTTGTACACTATACGAAACAGGATCTTATCAGCATTGAATATAATTGATTGCAATTTATGCGGTTCTGGGACTATGCACTTGTCATGGTTTGAAACTATAAAAGAGGATCTTATAAGCATTTTGGGTCCAATTATTGCACTTTTGGACATGTTAGTTCTGGGTAATTAGCATTTGTTAACGAAATTTCGAATATTGAGCTAATGCGGTTGGGCTATATACTTAAAAAGTGTACATAGCCCGAATTCCAGCTCTTTAGCGTAAATGGTTTTTTTCTTAGGCATTTGATCATTCTGAATGTATCATAATTATTATTAATGATGTGCTCTGCTTGGTATATAGTGTGTAAAGATATACATGAAATGTAATCATTATCCCAATATTGTGAATTATATTTAAATTTGAACGCATCCTTTCTGCGCCAATTTCATGGTGGTTCTTACGCCAGTTCCCATGTTCATGTCGCCAGTTTTCTCTATTGGGCGCACATGTATAAACACGACCACGTGACAACGCGAGTGATATGCGCAGACGCGATCAGTCCATCTTCGTCTACACGTGACGTGTCCATATATACTTCTCCTTGTCGCACGTAGTGAGTTACCCCACCACCGCCCCCACTTTGTCAAGCTGAGGCAGCGCGAAACAGTACTACGCTACAACCCGACAGCATCAGACGTAAGTATTTAAACCAATATGATACTTCCATTCCTCTATCGTTTGAGATTTTCATAGAATTTCTTGTATGTAATTTATTGATCGAAGGGAAACACTGTTCCCTCGATCTTGGTGAATCGAATTGTAACATGTAAATCTTAATGCAAAGACACCTGTTTGTATTCAAAGGGAGGGGCATGATGGTTTAGAGATTCTTTACCGTCGTTCACGTATGTGCATCTATGCGCTTTGTACGTGCACACATTCTCGAATTTCATATTCTTTGTTGAAGAAGACATTAACATTAGTGAGCAATTGATGTATATTTCACACTAATTGTTATTTTTGATATTGTACATATATTATATTATATTGTATAAATTATATAAATGCGCTTATTGTATTTATGGAAACAGAGTGCAAACATGCCTCCTATACTATATCCACATTCTAACTTGACTCACCTTCTACGATTTTACATTAATCATAGATGGACTCTGTACACCAATTTGTACTTGGCCCAGGTCTTTGCATTTTCAATGCCTTTTGTGGGGATTTCAGTTCCTTCGTATGTTACGAGCCGAGGTTCTAGTCGGCGAGGTTTCTAAATGTAAAACCTACTTCTGAGCAATCTAGCCTTTTTGGCGATGTTAATGATTTTACTGTAAGTGAGTCAGGAGCCTCGGATTAATATAACGGCCAACCAGCACTGGGGTATGACTAACCGTCAGTGGTGTGGGAACGCTCGTCAGCTCTATAGATTGCACTTTGACTCTAATCCTTGATCGACTAAAGAAATAACTAAATTTGATCAAGGGTAACGCGCTCCAAGCTTCGGATTAATATAACGGCCAACCAGCACTGGGGTATGACTAACCGTCAGTGGTGTGGAAACGCTCGTCAGCTTCGAGGATAACGTGGAGGTTTCTCAATGCCTCTTTCGTGAAGTTAAATAATTACTTGCTCAGATGGCTCGCCTTGGTTATGTCTCGAGCGGCAAAGACTACCAAGTGTTCGATGATGTTCCCTTGGTATGCTTCTTCAGTTAATAGTTAAGAGAAATGTGGATTGGCTGTTTAAAATGAGTTTTAGGAATCTTTGACTTTAGATATAAAAATAAAGATATATATATATATATTGTTACACTTTAAAATCCGCTTTGGTACAATATCTTTGGTTTTGAGCGCGATGAACTTAATAGTTAAAGTTGGCTCGTTTCACGTCACGAGTTAAACGGGGATGCGGTGAACATTTACTTGCCTAACAGTCGCGGTATATGGCTGAACTGTACGGTTGATTGAAACGGTTTCGAAGGAGTACTAATGCTCTATCTAATCCACGTCCACGCACTATGCTTACTGAGATACAACGGGCAGAGATACGTTTTGCTCGAAGGATTCTACTGAAGTCCGCTTTTCCTCCAGAAAATCAGGGTTTATATACTCCAGAAGTCCCGAAATTCCAGGAAAAAGTAGCAAGAGTGGGAACGTGAGTGAGCTAGTTTTGAATGTGTGAGTGTGAAATCCTAGATGCACGCAAGTGCACGCAGCTGCGGGACTGCCGCCCCTAAGAAGAAGTCAAGGGTCGGAGCGATAACATGTGAAAGGGACGGTCGAACGGTCGAGTTTAAGACTCGAATATTACGCAAGGAGAAAGCTATGAGATAATGAAAACGGTGTGTTTTTGGAAAAGAAAAGTCGTCAGATTCGCGCTGAGGATGTAACACGTATAAACATAATTGTATGTAACCATATACATACATACATGATTCGTTAACTTATATTTACGTGTATGAGAGTACATGTATGTACTCTCTCTCTCTTTTTCACGAAGTGCAATCTATAAGTGTACACGCCACGTTAATAAATTAGTAACAAATCAGGAAAATTGCGCCCATCAATCCATTTATTAGGCGAATATGCAGCAAACACTGTCTCCCATTTGAACCGAATGTTCCTTGTCGAATTTATGAAGAATAATATGTATTCCTAAGAGTAAATATCATATCGACTGGAAAGGGATATACAAACATCGTACTAAGCTTCTACGGATTGTGCTTTTTCAATCGAGATCTGCGGAATATGTAACGGTGAAATCATTATGATCAGTACGCGCTATGGATTCGTCGTGTGAAGATGTAAGTACCTTTTCCATTTTGCCGAAATATGTGACAGAATATCTGGCCGCGTAATTTTCCGCATAATGTTTTGTACTGCGCTGACTTTCGGCTTCTTTCTCGTACCTCTCGCGACGTTTACTGAGCTCAATTTCTATGTTTGCCGCATAATCCTCCTGTTTTCTAATGCGCTCACTTTCGGCTTCTTTCTCGTACCTCTCGCGACGTTTACTGCGCTCAATTTCTATGTTTGCCGTATAACTATCGCGCTTTCTAGTACACTCACTTCGGCGAGTTTTCTTGTACAAATCTCTTTTCTTTTTGCGTTCCTCCTCTATATTTTGCGTATATGTTTCGCATCTTTTTTTTAAATTTATATCGCTCCAAACCTCATATTTTCGATTATGAGCGAGGGCATCTTTTTTCTGTCGCTCTAGCCGTATCACATCAGTTTCTCTACTTCGATGTAATCTTTGCCGCGTCGCTACATCACGACGTTTTCTCAAAGTTTCTAAAGAAATGAGCTTTAACGGTGGTTGTGTTTCGATGCATGGAAAATGCTCTATTACTTGCATGTCATAAATCTTCATTAAATGCGATCTTATTAAATTTTGTTCATACAAAACATTTTCTGGATTAATATGAAATAGCAGTGAAGTTGCAAAAGCGATGGCGAAAACACCGCAATCATTACCGTTCGGTTGATCTTGAACCTTAGGAAATTTAATCGGATTCCTTTCCAAATCCATAAAAGGATATAGTCTCTCTAAATAAGTTCGGATTTCTGCATTTACCGCTCTTATGTTCTCTGCCCGAATTCCCACATGAGAATCGTAAACAATTATACTTTTACAATCATAAAAAGTACAAACCCAATGACCCCCTCCACAACTGCTATGCAATATTTGAATATGTTTTGTATGGCGTTCAACAGGTTCAATTGTTTCCGGAAAATTAACTTTATACGTTAACTGTGGTTTAAAATCGGAATACTTGCGTATTAAATTATGGAATAAATCTACATGATCTTCTGTTAACCACTCGCCGCGTTCAACAATAGCTCTATTGCGTTTGTTTAAAATAAATTCGCTCATTTTGTATATAATATATTTTAATACAGAGGTATTTTTGAAATAACTCTTATGCTCAGTGTAATCTACGTACCTATTCCTTACGAATTTCACACTTTACTGATGAGACCTGGTAATCGGGAATGCGGCACACTTTCTTCAGGCAAAATCTTGTTTGGGTGCGGACTACTACTTGGCATGAGACTCTATTGAGTCTCCCGATATGTACATAAATATACTTAAACGTATATATATTATAAGGAATTTCTTCCGGCCGCGAAATCTGGTTCGCCGGAAGAAATTCGGGAAAGAAAAGAAAAGAAGAAAGAGAGTAAATTTCCGCGAAAAGATAACCGACCCGAGGACTACGAATCCTGGGTCTAAAAATAGCCATGCGGGTACACGAGGCTCGGGGTTTCCGTCCCGTCCTCACCCTTGAAACGTGACCGCTCTGTTTACGATAATGCCTGCCTGCGCGTAACCGTTCTGATTACGCTCGACTCGTCTCAAGGCCCGTACGTTGGGCGCCAATTTGTAAACGAATTTCTTCCGGCCGCGAAATCTGGTTCGCCGGAAGAAATTCGGAAAAGAAAAGAAAAGAAAGACACAAGGCGACAGAAGCAAGAACGCGACACAAACTAAAGACAGTCTCTATTTCACTTTTTGAGGGAGACTCGACTCGAAAGTATTTTCTCTCTTAATTCCCCAATTCCTCTACACTTCGGCCGGGAAGTCCTTCCGATAATGCTGAACTCGTACTTAGCCAAAATCCGAACACAACCGCGAAATTGGGCGCCAGGCACCAAAGTGCCAACAACGTTGATAAACTACTGAAAGTTTTAGTCAACGCGAAAATAGAGTTCAATCGGTAAGAAAATTCCCAGGCGGATTCCCAGGCTAGTCAGGAACGCGAGGAGAGCATGTGGATTCGGCGAGAGAGCTAGGCAGAACGATTAAATGCGACAATAGTTTCTTTATTCGAATATTCGAATACTTGGACAAAAAAGATTAGAGGCGACGCACGAGGCCGGTGTACTGCGGCTCGTGCGTGGCACGCGTCCGTTAGGTGATGACGCAACAGATATTTGGTCGCAGAAGTCGCAAAGTTACAATACGCAGGTGGTCGGCACGAGCCTAAATCGCGATAATTAACCGGAAAAGTATTTTGTATAATAACAAATAAATTTGTAATAATAACGATAATGATAGTGGCCCGTTGTAGACGGCACATAAGCCTGCAGGAAGGTCTCCCTTTTCATACACAAATCGAAGTAGAGATCGCGAGAAAACCCAAAATTCGCTTGCGGTCAGCGTAAAGAACAGAGATCGCCAGAAGGGCGGAAAGGAAGCGAGTATCGGGCTGAGACTTCTTACAAAAGGGAAGTCTCACGCAAAAACCCGCCGGTACAAGATTCGCTTACCGAAAATGTCTGGTTATTAGCCGGGCGCTAATACAACTCTCGAACGGAGACAATCCTGGTACGCTCGTTCGTCCTTCCTTCCTTCTCTACGGCGCAAGTTCGGTAGTCTAATGGGCGCTAATTACGATAATTACGGTTACGACTGCTCGCACGCACGCTTCTACAACGAGTGCCGGTCCTAACGCGCTTCGCTAGCCGTTCGCTTACGACCCCTTTGTCCCCGAAAACCGGCCTGTCTATTGGTCCCTAAGTCCCCGCCATTTCTAGTGGTCCTCGCTGTGCCCTGAGCTGAGCAGGCGCCAGGGCCGTCGCCCCGCGCCAAATTTTCCTCGCCGAAGTCCGATCATCGTGGATACTTGTTCTTCGGCTGGAACCCACAAGAGCGCCTGCGGTCGTCCAGTCGTCCAGGAAGATGACCAATCCCTCTCTGGAGTTCCTTCTGATGCTGCTGCTCCTTATGCTCAGCTCTCCAGGCCGGGTCCACGGGATGCGAAGTTGAATCAGTTGTTCGAAGGTACCAGGAGCCCTCGCTCCTGACGGGCCTAATTTTTTTTTTTAACGCAGTGGAAATTCCTGACGAACACCCCGACCCTCTGGGGGGAGGGATCGGGGTAGTGTGGGGTTCGCACCCACTAAAACCACTGCGATGGCCAACCCGGACGATGAAGGGGAACCTGGGATCTCCGGAGGAACTCGACCAGGAGCCCCATCGTCATTTGCCTCTAGAGCAGAGGCCCATTCCCTGGGGCCATTGCTGACCCCTGAACCTCGGAAATGTTGTGGCAGTGCCAGGGACCACACCCGACACTGTCACCCGTCCCGGAGCCGTGTGACCGGGTACCAGGCCCCCACCTGAATACCCCGACTCCTAGAGACGCGACTGCAGCTAGGCCGCAATCAAGGTCGCGAGGGGTAGAGGGGGCAGGCACATGGGGATGCCTACCGTAGCCTCTTCCTCCTAGCCGCCCTCCGAACTGCCTTCCTGGCCCTGCGGGCCGGCAGCTCTCTCTCTCTCTCTCTCGACCGCTCGGCGACCTCTTTGCGGGTGAGGACATCCTCGCAAAAGGTCGCAACGGCAGTCCACTTCTCTCGGTCCACGATCATAGCCCCGACTAACGTCCGCAAGCTAGGATCGGGACCGAGGGCCAGCACGAGGGCCCGTCTCTCTTCGTCGAAAGTCGGGCACACTTCGAGAGTGTGCTCCGGCGTGTCGACTGCTCCCCGCTCACACATGAAACAGGCCGGGTTTTCTTCGGCTCCTATCTCACAGAGTTAGTCACCGAAGACCCCGTGTCCCGTTAGGACTTGTGTGAGCCTGTACGACAGCCCCTTGTGCTGGCATTTCAGCCAGGGCACAAGACGGGGGAGCAGAAGACTGACGACCCTCTTGCTTCCCTTGCCACCCTCCTGGAGATCGTGATGCCACTCCGGGATGGCCGACGATTGGGCCGCGTCCCTGGCAGTTGCGGTGTCCTTGTCGGACAAGGGCATACCGCTTGCCCGGGCCGAGCGCACCTGTCGAAACAGGGCCGCCTCGACGCCTGCCCGCAGGTGGAAGAGAAGCAGGCCTGCCAACAGCAGGGCAGCGTCGCCCGACCCATCGCGGTAGGCTCGAGCAACTCGCAGCGCGATGCCTCTTTGCGCTCGGTGCAGCGCGAGGCGGATGCGCTTGTTGCCCGCAGCCTCCACGGCCCACACTGGGGCCCCGTACAGGAGCATGCTCTGCAGCACACCCGCGTACAGTCGTCTCACTCCCGTCTCGGGTCCGCCGAGATTGGGGAGGAGGGACCCCAGAAGCCTTGCCACTTTCTCCACCTTAGGAACCAAGGCGGAGAAGTGGCCCTCGAAGCGCCATCGCCCATCTAGGTGAAGTCCTAGATGCTTGACGGTCTTCCCTGCTCGGACGTGCGCGTCCGCGACTCTCACCCATGTGATGGGCGGAGACCGCGGCAAGGGGAGACCATGAAACCACATGGCCTCCGTCTTGTATCCGGCGACCGAGAGACCGAGGTCTCCAATCGCACGGACAACGCACTCGACGCCGAGCTCGGCTAGGCGGGTCGTTCGCTCCCAGCACCTACCGGCCGCCATGACCAGCGTATCGTCCGCGTAACAGACGACGCTGACGCCAGGCGGTAGGGTCGTTCGCAGGATGGCGTCATACCCGACGTTCCACAGGAGTGGACCCAGCACGGATCCCTGCGGAACGCCGCGCGTGAGGACGCGCCTCTGCATTTCTCCGGCCCGAACCGGATACTCAACGGACCTGCCTTGCAGGTAGTCGTGAACGACATCCGTGAGGTATCCGGGCACGGCTAGATGGTCTAGCCCGGCCATGATCGCAGCCGCGGGAAGCGAGTTGAACGCGTTGGTGATGTCAGTAGTACAAATGCTATCAGTGGTTAGCATGCCTTTAAATTTCAAATGATTGAAATTAGACCATGTGAGACAAGAACGTGTCTACCTGATACATCTCATAAGGTGTTGGGTCTAAATTGCAATTTATTGGACATGCTAGGTATTAGCAGTCAGCTTCTATTGAGGAAATGCCAAATTTCTTGTTTGCGTTACATTTGATGCTATGAAATAGAATCTTATAAACATTTGGTCTAATTAATTCTGAATTTAAGGGCATCTTAGATATTTGTAATGAGCATTTATTACAGAAATTTAAAATATTCAGTTGATACAGTTCTTCGGTCATACACTTGACAAGTCTCATTGTTTGAAATTGGAGCGAGTAAGGAAACAGATTGTCTATCTGATGTTTTTTATGCAGCGCTGGACCTATACACGGTTTAAGAGAAATGCTGGTTATTGGCAGACAGCATACGCTCTGGAAATTTCAAATCTTTAGCTTGAGTGAATGTTGGACTATGCACTTGATAATTTGTACACTATACGAAACAGGATCTTATCAGCATTGAATATAATTGATTGCAATTTATGCGGTTTTGGGACTATGCACTTGTCATGGTTTGAAACTATAAAAGAGGATCTTATAAGCATTTTGGGTCCAATTATTGCACTTTTGGACATGTTAGTTCTGGGTAATTAGCATTTGTTAACGAAATTTCGAATATTGAGCTAATGCGGTTGGGCTATATACTTAAAAAGTGTACATAGCCCGAATTCCAGCTCTTTAGCGTAAATGGTTTTTTTCTTAGGCATTTGATCATTCTGAATGTATCATAATTATTATTAATGATGTGCACTGCTTGGTATATAGTGTGTAAAGATATACATGAAATGTAATCATTATCCCAATATTGTGAATTATATTTAAATTTGAACGCATCCTTTCTGCGCCAATTTCATGGTGGTTCTTACGCCAGTTCCCATGTTCATGTCGCCAGTTTTCCCTATTGGGCGCACATGTATAAACACGACCACGTGACAACGCGAGTGATATGCGCAGAAGCGATCAGTCCATCTTCGTCTACACGTGACGTTTCCATATATACTTCTCCTTGTCGCACGTAGTGAGTTACCCCACCACCGCCCCCACTTTGTCAAGCTGAGGCAGCGCGAAACAGTACTACGCTACAACCCGACAGCATCAGACGTAAGTATTTAAACCAATATGATACTTCCATTCCTCTATCGTTTGAGATTTTCATAGAATTTCTTGTATGTAATTTATTGATCGAAGGGAAACACTGTTCCCTCGATCTTGGTGAATCTAATTGTAACATGTAAATCTTAATGCAAAGACACCTGTTTGTATTCAAAGGGAGGGGCATGATGGTTTAGAGATTCTTTACCGTCGTTCGCGTATGTGCACCTATGCGCTTTGTACGTGCACACATTCTCGAATTTCATATTCTTTGTTGAAGAAGACATTAACATTAGTGAGCAATTGATGTATATTTCACACTAATTGTTATTTTTGATATTGTACATATATTACATTATATTGTATAAATTATATAAATACGCTTATTGTATTTATGGAAACAGAGTGCAAACATGCCTCCTATACTATATCCACATTCTAACTTGACTCACCTTCTACGATTTTACATTAATCATAGATGGACTCTGTACACCAATTTGTACTTGGCCCAGGTCTTTGCATTTTCAATGCCTTTTGTGGGGATTTCAGTTCCTTCGTATGTTACGAGCCGAGGTTCTAGTCGGCGAGGTTTCTAAATGTAAAACCTACTTCTGAGCAATCTAGCCTTTTTGGCGATGTTAATGATTTTACTGTAAGTGAGTCAGGAGCCTCGGATTAATATAACGGCCAACCAGCACTGGGGTATGACTAACCGTCAGTGGTGTGGGAACGCTCGTCAGCTCTATAGATTGCACTTTGACTCTAATCCTTGATCGACTAAAGAAATAACTAAATTTGATCAAGGGTAACGCGCTCCAAGCTTCGGATTAATATAACGGCCAACCAGCACTGGGGTATGACTAACCGTCAGTGGTGTGGAAACGCTCGTCAGCTTCGAGGATAACGTGGAGGTTTCTCAATGCCTCTTTCGTGAAGTTAAATAATTACTTGCTCAGATGGCTCGCCTTGGTTATGTCTCGAGCGGCAAAGACTACCAAGTGTTCGATGATGTTCCCTTGGTATGCTTCTTCAGTTAATAGTTAAGAGAAATGTGGATTGGCTGTTTAAAATGAGTTTTAGGAATCTTTGACTTTAGATATAAAAATAAAGATATATATATATATATTGTTACACTTTAAAATCCGCTTTGGTACAATATCTTTGGTTTTGAGCGCGATGAACTTAATAGTTAAAGTTGGCTCGTTTCACGTCACGAGTTAAACGGGGATGCGGTGAACAATTACTTGCCTAACAGTCGCGGTATATGGCTGAACTGTACGGTTGATTGAAACGGTTTCGAAGGAGTACTAATGCTCTATCTAATCCACGTCCACGCACTATGCTTACTGAGATACAACGGGCAGAGATACGTTTTGCTCGAAGGATTCTACTGAAGTCCGCTTTTTCTCCAGAAAATCAGGGTTTATATACTCCAGAAGTCCCGAAATTCCAGGAAAAAGTAGCAAGAGTGGGAACGTGAGTGAGCTAGTTTTGAATGTGTGAGTGTGAAATCCTAGATGCACGCAAGTGCACGCAGCTGTGGGACTGCCGCCCCTAAGAAGAAGTCAAGGGTCGGAGCGATAACATGTGAAAGGGACGGTCGAACGGTCGAGTTTAAGACTCGAATATTACGCAAGGAGAAAGCTATGAGATAATGAAAACGGTGTGTTTTTGGAAAAGAAAAGTCGTCAGATTCGCGCTGAGGATGTAACACGTATAAACATAATTGTATGTAACCATATACATACATACATGATTCGTTAACTTATATTTTTACGTGTATGAGAGTACATGTATGTACTCTCTCTCTCTTTTTCACGAAGTGCAATCTATAAGTGTACACGCCACGTTAATAAATTAGTAACAAATCAGGAAAATTGCGCCCATCAATCAATTTATTAGGCGAATATGCAGCAAACACTGTCTCCCATTTGAACCGAATGTTCCTTGTCGAATTTATGAAGAATAATATGTATTCCTAAGAGTAAATATCATATCGACTGGAAAGGGATATACAAACATCGTACTAAGCTTCTACGGATTGTGCTTTTTCAATCGAGATCTGCGGAATATGTAACGGTGAAATCATTATGATCAGTACGCGCTATGGATTCGTCGTGTGAAGATGTAAGTACCTTTTCCATTTTGCCGAAATATGTGACAGAATATCTGGCCGCGTAATTTTCCGCATAATGTTTTGTACTGCGCTGACTTTCGGCTTCTTTCTCGTACCTCTCGCGACGTTTACTGAGCTCAATTTCTATGTTTGCCGCATAATCCTCCTGTTTTCTAATGCGCTCACTTTCGGCTTCTTTCTCGTACCTCTCGCGACGTTTACTGCGCTCAATTTCTATGTTTGCCGTATAACTATCGCGCTTTCTAGTACACTCACTTCGGCGAGTTTTCTTGTACAAATCTCTTTTCTTTTTGCGTTCCTCCTCTATATTTTGCGTATATGTTTCGCATCTTTTTTTTAAATTTATATCGCTCCAAACCTCATATTTTCGATTATGAGCGAGGGCATCTTTTTTCTGTCGCTCTAGCCGTATCACATCAGTTTCTCTACTTCGATGTAATCTTTGCCGCGTCGCTACATCACGACGTTTTCTCAAAGCTTCTAAAGAAATGAGCTTTAACGGTGGTTGTGTTTCGATGCATGGAAAATGCTCTAAAACACGATATTTAATTCAAACGTTAAAAAAAACTCCATGTATTCTTAAAAATGAACCATCAAGGATGCACATCACCCCAAAAAGACATTCATCTGCATATCGAGTGACAATATTACAAAAACAAAGTCACAGCTAGCCACGCCAAAAAGTATTTCGCATTTAAAAGAAATGCTACACAAACATTATCCGCCTTACTTCCCAAAACACGGCATTCAAATGTTAAAAAAAGCTCCAAGTGTTCTTGAAAATTAACCATCAAGAAAGCATCATATTCCCTCAAAAAGACATTCATCTGCATAACGAACGACAATATTACAAAAACAAGGATATATCTAGCACGAAAAAGTATTCTGTGTTTAAATGAAATCCAACACAAAAATTGACCCCCCTATCTTCCAGAACACGACGTTCAAATGTTAAAACAAGAAAACAAGTATTCTTGAAAATGAACTTGCAAGAAACCATGATGTCAACCAAAAAAGACATTTTTCTGCATCGAGCGACAATATTACAAATATAAAGATACATCTAACACCAAAACGTATTCCGCATTTAAAATAAATCATCCTACACATAAATTATCCTCCCTATCCCCCAAAACACGGCATTAAAATTAAAATGTAAAAAAAGAGGCACCAAATATTCTTAAAAATAATAATTATATGTAGAAAGTATACATTTCAAAAAGACATTCATCTCCACCGAGTGACAATATTACAAAAACAAAGATACATTTAAACCAAAAAGGTATTCGGTATTTAAAAGAAATCCTACATCCTATACAAAAATTACACTTCAAAACACGTACTTGCAATCTGAAAGAAGCACTGAGGAGTTTTCACAATGTTATATACTGTAATGAATAAAGAATATTCTTGAATTGAATGAACGACCAAAAAGGCACGATATCACCCCTCCCCCCCGCCCTACTTCCCTGTCGCCCAAAAATGACATTCAAATGTTAAAAATTAATATGAACAGTATAGAAAGTATACATTTCAAAAAGACATTCGTCTCCATTGAGCGACAATATTACAAAAATTACAAAAACAAAGATACATTTAATACCAAAAAGGTATTCGGTATTTAAAAGAAATTCTACATCCTATACAAAAATTACACATCAAAACATGTAATTGCAACCTGAAAGAAGCACTGAGGAGTTTTCACAATGTTACATACTGTAATAAATAGAGAATATATTCTTGAATGAACGACCAAAAATGCATGATATCAGCCCCCCCCCCCCCCAACACCCCCCCCCCCCCGACATTAAAATGTTAAAAAATGCGCCAAGTAGTTTTGTCTACCTCTCTACAGTTTAATCCCACAGCAAAATTTACCAAAAATATAAACGGATATCATTCAAAAGCCAAGCCAATCATCAAAATTAACAAAAAAATTAATCAAATTCCAAAACAATCAAAATTAAATAAAATAAAATAAAGTCTACAAAAATGGCAAACTGGCTGCGTGGAAACGTGATGTAATTAAGACCGAGAAAAAACACCCCTCTATCGTCATTCGCATGGCCAGTTTGCCAAGTTTTTGTAGACTTTATTTTATTTTATTTAATTTTGATTGTTTTGTAATTTGATTAATTTTTTTGTTAATTTTGATGATTAGCTTGGCTTTTGAATGATATCCGTTTATATTTTTGGTAAATTTTGCTGTGGGATTAAACTGTAGAGAGGTAGACAAAACTACTTGGCGCATTTTTTAACATTTTAATGTCGGGGGGGGGTGTTGGGGGGGGCTGATATCATGCATTTTTGGTCGTTCATTCAAGAATATATTCTCTATTTATTACAGTATGTAACATTGTGAAAACTCCTCAGTGCTTCTTTCAGGTTGCAATTACATGTTTTGAAGTGTAATTTTTGTATAGGATGTAGAATTTCTTTTAAATACCGAATACCTTTTTGGTATTAAATGTATCTTTGTTTTTGTAATTTTTGTAATATTGTCGCTCGATGGAGACGAATGTCTTTTTGAAATGTATACTTTCTATACGGTTCATATTAATTTTTAACATTTGAATGTCATTTTTGGGCGACAGGGAAGTAGGGCGGGGGGAGGGGTGATATCGTGCCTTTTTGGTCGTTCATTCAATTCAAGAATATTCTTTATTCATTACAGTATATAACATTGTGAAAACTCCTCAGTGCTTCTTTCAGATTGCAAGTACGTGTTTTGAAGTGTAATTTTTGTATAGGATGTAGGATTTCTTTTAAATACCGAATACCTTTTTGGTTTAAATGTATCTTTGTTTTTGTAATATTGTCACTCGGTGGAGATGAATGTCTTTTTGAAATGTATACTTTCTACATATAATTATTATTTTTAAGAATATTTGGTGCCTCTTTTTTTACATTTTAATTTTAATGCCGTGTTTTGGGGGATAGGGAGGATAATTTATGTGTAGGATGATTTATTTTAAATGCGGAATACGTTTTGGTGTTAGATGTATCTTTATATTTGTAATATTGTCGCTCGATGCAGAAAAATGTCTTTTTTGGTTGACATCATGGTTTCTTGCAAGTTCATTTTCAAGAATACTTGTTTTCTTGTTTTAACATTTGAACGTCGTGTTCTGGAAGATAGGGGGGTCAATTTTTGTGTTGGATTTCATTTAAACACAGAATACTTTTTCGTGCTAGATATATCCTTGTTTTTGTAATATTGTCGTTCGTTATGCAGATGAATGTCTTTTTGAGGGAATATGATGCTTTCTTGATGGTTAATTTTCAAGAACACTTGGAGCTTTTTTTAACATTTGAATGCCGTGTTTTGGGAAGTAAGGCGGACAATGTTTGTGTAGCATTTCTTTTAAATGCGAAATACTTTTTGGCGTGGCTAGCTGTGACTTTGTTTTTGTAATATTGTCACTCGATATGCAGATGAATGTCTTTTTGGGGTGATGTGCATCCTTGATGGTTCATTTTTAAGAATACATGGAGTTTTTTTTTAACGTTTGAATTAAATATCGTGTTTTGGAAGGTAGAATGGGGTATAATTTTTGTCTAGGATTTCTTTTAAATGCAGAATATTAGTTGTGTTTTTGTAATGTTATCGCCCGATGCAGACGCGGTCATTTTCCTTGCAAAGGAGTCGCTTGGTGCAGACGAGGTCATTTTCCTTGCAAAGGAGTCGCTTGGTGCAGACGGGGTCATTTTCTTTGCAAAGGAGTCGCTTGGTGCAGACGGTATCGTCTTCTTTGCAAAGGAGTCGCTAAATGCAGACGGGGCACTCTTCCTGGCAAAGGAGTCGCTAAATGCAGACGAGACTCTCTTCTTTGCAAAGGTGTCACGCGATGCTCACACGGCACTCTTCTTCGCAAAGGATGTAGCTAAATGCAAACAATGCCGGTACGCTTTGAATGAAGCAAATGTACCGCTAAATTCAGTCGATGCTAGTACATTTTTAATCCAGTTCTTTAAAAAATTGTCGCTTAGTGGAGACAAGCACTGAATTGTTGACTAGATGCGAACAAGAAACATTTCCTTATAAAATTATCGCCATGTGCGAACAAAGGCTGGCTGTTCTTAAATTTGATGCTGAGTCCGTACATAGGCTATTTGTCTACTTTTTTATTACGTTAAATTTCACATCACATCATCTTTTCCCATGTTCTTCAAAAAAGAACATATAGGCATCTTTTGCACCTCTCGGCCATTGAATTTTTTGCGTAATCTTTTCATCATCAATGCTGATGAATGCATTTTTTTATCTCTTACAAAACATGTATAATGCCCAGCGTGGTTATTATTTTGATCATTTTGTTGATGATAAAATATAGCGCTTATCGCTCTATATGTTTTTTGGGCGATAAGTATTTTCGACGTATGTGCACCTGTGATACTATATTTTGGAATCTTAAGTATTTGGTGTTGCCTTTTTTGAAAGGGTAGTAATTGAATGAGTATTACACTTCCAGCCATCGTGACCTCAGTTTTAAATATCATCTCGTTACTTCCACAATGGGTGCATCGAGAACCATCCAATTCGTGCCAATCGGAATTCATCTTAACTATTTCTTGTAAACCTTTACTTTTTCCTTCTAGTACACATAATGGTAGTGTCCAAATTACATTTTTCTCAGTACTGACACTCGTTTGATGGCATACTTTGCAGCGCATTTTATGTGTCAACTCGTGTTCCACGATTTGTCTAATACTGTCGTGACTATTTATAATACTGAGCAAAAATTCGGCTGCATCTTGTGGAAGGCTTTCAATAAAAGTTCCACCTAAATACTGCCTAACCCCAAGACAATTAAGGAGTGCCACTCCTTGACTTATGTAGACTTGAGCCAAAGCTTTCAGCGCATCATTGTTTTGGAGATTGAGCATTTTTTCACGAATAATCTGGCAATGAAGCATACATTGCATGCTTACGTTCGCGTATGCGGATACATGGTCCGAATTAGAAAATGCATAAAATCATGGAGTGCACAATCTTTAACGCTGCAGTTTTCTATAAGCAAGTACTGACAATAATACCCAAAACTATAAGCAAGTGTTGATTACCCATATAGCCATATCCCCAAATGACATATGATTGGTAATCATTGCTTGCTTCTGTCATTTTAGCCCTTTAGCTTAAGCATTCCTTGAACTGTGAACTTGACAATCATGATGCACGTAAATGAATTAGATGAATAAGACTGCGTATATGTCGCATGATTAATTGTAAAGATTCTAAAGCGATACACTCAAAACGCAGCTTAATTTATGTAATTTATTTTGGTGTATCTTTACTGTCAAGTTCGCAGCTAAAGGAACGCTTCAGCTAAATCAGCTAAAGTGATGTAAGTAACAACTAAAGGTTGTGCGTACCTTGAGTTGCGTACTTGACAGTCTGAAATCCTGACTGTCAAATGTGTAATTCAAGGAGTGCACAATCTTTAATGCTGCAGTTTTCTATAAGCAACTACTGACAATGGCTAGTAGTAACAAAACTATAAGCAAGTATCGATTACCAATAGCCATATCATATGATTGGCCCCAATGACATATGATTGGTAATCACTGCTTGCTTATGTCATTTCAGCTCTTTAGCTCAAGCATTCCTTGAACTGCGAACCTGACAGTCACGATGCACTTAAATGAATTAGATGAATTAGACTGCGTATGAGTGTGTCGCATGATTAATTATAAATCATATGCAGACTAATTTATCTAATTTTTGAATGTACCTTGACTGTCAAGATCGCAGCTCATGGAACGCTTCAGCTAAGGAGCTAAAACGATCATGCACCGTTTGAGGTTATTAGTATCTGTTCATCAAATCGCAACACTTTGAATTTTGCGCTCCCCGAGCTATGCACTTAGTAGTCATCATCAAGGTACACCAAGATTAAGAGTGCGTATGTGAGAATAGCTTATCTTCATACACACTTTAATTTTAGAGTATCTAGACTGTTACGTGCGTAACTCAAGGAGTCCACAATCGTTAATTAATGCTCAAGTTTTCTATAAGCAAGTGCTGCACACTTGACAACCAAATGCAGCGATTTGTGAGTCACGGACTTCTCACTTTTAGGACTTTTCATAATCATAATTCGCAATAATCACAAGATCACAGAGCGAGGGGCAAGTACAGTACAGTGTTTTATTAATAAATAACGTACAGTACAGTGTTTTATTAATGATTTATCACATAGCATTCACACCTAACCAGCCATCGCGTATGACACATAACCAGCCATGGTGTAAAACATAATAGTCTGCTATGGTATAAAACCATGTTACCTGCGCAGCACTCTGTAGCACTTCGCGGTGGCGCCCGCTCGCGTGAAACACGAGAGAGTAACATTTTTAGGAATTGTATTAAACCGGACGATGAAACTCTTAATCCGCTTTGCCTTTTCCACGAGAAAAATAAAACAGGAAATTCATATCTCCGGAACGGCTGGACCGATCCACATGATTCTTGGCTCATTGGATTCAGAAAAATCAACAATGAAATACAAAATTCTGAAATAAATTCTTGGGGCTCTAACTTTCGCATAAATCGAGGTGAAAGTTTGGTAACTAAGGATAACAGCTAGTGTTCGGGATAATATAGCCTCGGCTGTCGCGCGCCGGAGTGTCATATATATATGGAGAGGGAACTTCTACTTGGCGCGAGACTCTACCGAGTCTCCTGATTACTTGCATGTCATAAATCTTCATTAAATGCGATCTTATTAAATTTTGTTCATACAAAACATTTTCTGGATTAATATGAAATAGCAGTGAAGTTGCAAAAGCGATGGCGAAAACACCGCAATCATTACCGTTCGGTTGATCTTGAACCTTAGGAAATTTAATCGGATTCTTTTCCAAATCCATAAAAGGTGCCACGGTATTCCGAGGCTAGCCACGACAGCCGGTCGCCTCGGCGATCAATGGCTAGGGCAAGATTAATTTTTAAGTAGTATTTGGCCTACGCCGAGCTTGAGATGAACCTCAGTGGAGAGGGTTACTCACGAGCGAGTCAGGGGAAGGTTCTCGCAATGAGGCGACACGAGAAGTTTAACAGAAAATGTGATCTTTATTCGCCCGACCGGGGAAGCCGGCCGAGGGCAAGGGATAGAACGAGAGCCTATCCGGCAAACGTGGTGAAGCCACAAACCAAAATGTACATTGATGTCACAGAAACACTTAAGCTAAGCCAGCTCGAGCTAGCGCGCGGTCAAGCCTGGGCTACGAAAGCCCCTGTACAATCTATACGGCGACGTTCGCCGGTGCGCGACCGTCGGCGGTATTCCGCGGTTCTTATTTAGCCCGACAAGTCGGCTCGGTGGCCCGACGAGGCCCGTAGATGTTAGAATTGCCTAAGGAAACGCGTGAGCGCGAAACAAGGATCTAAGGCGCGGGGCGTTCGAAGTTCGCCACGCTCGCAGGCAACAAGTGGGCACCCGTAATGGCGGCCGAGCCGCGTGCTCGGCGATCGAACGCCGATCGAATATCGACGGACTTAGAGGCGACTGGACGAGTCGCCCTAAGGAAGGCACTGGACACTAAATCTTGGCTACGGCCCTACTATAATAAGAAGCTACGCGAACACAAGAAGGCAGTACGGGATTCAAATAGCTAAAAGCCAGGCAGCGTTATTGCGTGAGGCGTACCTTTATTCGCCTGTCGGCGTTAACTCCTCGCTAAATGCACCTCCGGGACTTCCTGGTACAACGGAGAGCTAGCCTTACGTCAGGCGATGGTAATAATGAGGCTTCCTTCACTTTCCTCTCTCTCCTTTGTTGCTCAGCACTTGGAACTCGCTCGAAATTCGGCAGTAGCGCACCCCAGCTCGGTCGGACTCTATGTGACGCTGGTGCGTGCCGTGCGTAGCGGGCTCGCCTCACTCGGCGCTGCCTACCCTATTCCCTATTGGCTGCCCTAGCGAAGGTTATTATCCCGCTCGATTTCGCGCGCTAGAATCGAACGCGATAATCGTATGCTACGAGACGGATCGAGCATAGGCCTTGGTCGTTCCTACTCGTAGCCCAGGGCGACTAGGCTGCGGAAATCCCTTCGGTAGATTCCCTGAGCCGTTGTCCTTAGGCAGGTCCCGGGGCTGCGTCGCTCTTCCGGGCCCACGTTCCTTTCGTCCTCCCTGAGATGGCCATCTACAGGGCCGGATATTTCCCCAGGAACTCCTTCGCTTAGCACGCCTTGCTGGACGCTCCGGACTGGCGGGCGCTCCCGCCGGTACCTAGGTGCCTCTCGGCGTTCGCAAAATCATTAGTAAGTGTCTCTAATCGCGGGCCTTCCTTAGAGCGGCGGTATGGCTGTGCGGCTGACTGGAGAGAGAGGAAATGAAGGCTGCGTTCGCCCGGCTTGCCCCGCTGGGTATAGGAGGACATTGGGAGGGGCGCACTGGCCCCGTCACAACTCCCCCCCCCCCATGAAGGAAGCCGGGCGTATCCGCTGCCTCACGCAACGCCGCCTTATAAAACACCCGTTCTTGTATCCGCTGCTCTAAGTGGCCCTTCCTTAGGGACGATCACCAGTTTTTTTCCCAAACCTCTAAGTCTACGGACGGACGCACTAAGTACAAGATGAACGCAGGGTTGACTAGGGCTCCCTCTCAAAAAGGGCCAATAAGTTAGAACAAATTAACTACTAGGACTAGTTGACAGGTACGGTGGTCAGGTACAGAATCACGCGTGGACGGACTTCTTCCTAGAGTGGGATGGGTAACGGTACGGTGCTGGTCCCTCCTCACGAGGCTGGTGAAAGTAATGCATACTTCGTTGACTGTTGGGTGGCACCCCTTGCGGGGTGCGGGGCTGGGCCTCCTGGCCGGTGTTGGTTGCCCCTCCTATGGGCCTCTTTGGTTCAGCGCCGGCCGCTCTCCGCGCGCCTGCCTAGGCGGTGTTGAGAGGGGACTTAGGTGTCCCGCATACGGAGGTATTCCTCCCGGTCCTCCTGCTCACGCCGTTTTTTGCCGGCGTAGGCCGACCGGGCGGCGTGCCAGACCCTGCTTCGGAAGGGGCACTTCTCCTCCGTGGTCCCCTGTTTGCCGCACCGGGCGCAGTAGTCGGGCTCGACCATTAGGTAAGCCCGACAGGCTGTGTTGATGTGGCCTAGCCGGCCACAACGCCAACAACCCTCGGGTTTGTTGACCGGGGTATCCATGAGGAGTATAAGGGACTCCTCATCCCTGGCCAAGAACCCGGGTAATGCCTGCCCACTCACCAGCTCTTCGGCGTGCCGGCGCAATTCCCTGACCTCGGGGGTGGTTGGCCTGGCGGGGCCGCTGCCGTCGGGCCTTACTCCGGCTGCCTTCTCCTGCCCGCCGGAAGGGCCTGCGTTTTCGGGGGCGGGCGTCGGCCGGGCTTGGCCGGCAGCCATCCTGGCCTTTAATTCCCGCCAGGCCAGGGTGTCGGCCACCTCCCAGGCCCGCTGTTGGGCCTGCTCCTTCGCCAGGCAGGCCAGCCTGGCTCTCTCGGCCTCCCATACCTCCGGGGAGTCCCTCCTCCAGGGCCAGTTGGTCGGGCTGGCTGGTCGTGTCAGCGGCCCCATCGGTTCGCCGAACGCGGTGGCGAAGGACTCGTCCGAGGAGTTTGCCTCTCCTTCAAACTCCATCTCTTGTTGTTTATCACTGTTAGGGAGAGGGGAGTAGGTGATGACACACAGAGGAAACCTCCACCATACACAACATACAAGTTATAATATAACAACTGCCTGCCAGGCTAATCTGTCCCTACGTAAGGTTTTAGATCTTGTACATGAACTTTACCCGCGGGTTTGCCTTCCATTGTTTCGCACTCATAGACTGTCGCGGATAGTTTGTCGGAAATTCTAAACGGTCCGTGAAATTTCGTCGCTAATTTCGCAGCTATGTTTAGTGCCGCTGAAGACAACACGTGTCGTCTTTTCAGGACTAAATCCCCGACTTCGAATTCCCTTTCCCTTCGGTGCGCGTTATAGTAATCTTGTTGCTTAAGATATGCGGCTTCTATATTGTCCAACACCCATTTCCTCAATTCGTTCAGTTTGAGCATTCTGTCGGTCCATCTTTCGCGTTCGGCCAACTGTGCGTCCACAGTGATGTCGATGGCCGTTCCCTCCCCCTCCCGGAAGCAGCGGGCCGGCAACGGCTCGCGGCCGAAATTGAGGAAAGCGGGAGATGTACCGAGCACCGAATGCCAAGCTGTATTATACGCGAATCGTAGCTGTGGCAGATACATATCCCATTCGCGATGGTCTTGATCTATGTACGCGACTAGCATGGTCTTAAGTACTCGGTTAACGCGTTCAACGGGGTTTGCCTGTGGATGGTAGCAAGTGCGCGTGGCAATATACCACTCTAAGGCCGGGCCATCTACCAGGCGCAAAATTCCGCGTAGTAGATCGGCCTCACTTAAGCCTTGCGCACGTTGAAAAGCGCGAACAGATGTTAGAAAGCCTTCCGCGTTTTCGCCTGGCCTACCCCAAAAACGGTGTGGCCAGCTTGATAAGGCTTTTTGCACTTCGGTTCTGATGGGGGGTAAGTTTTCCCCATATTCTAATTCGCGAGCATCAAAATTATATGCGGTGTTTTGAGATGGTATATGGAGTGGATGTGGATGGTAATTTTGTTCGCTTTGTGTAAATTGATTGTATGTTGCCGATGGAAGATAAGTGTGCGTGTCGTATTGTTCGGACACCCGGTAAGTTGGTGGTTCCAAGCGTGAGTCGAATCCCTTCGCGGTACTGTAGTGTGGTGGAAGAGTTCCCGGCCACCCAGTATAATCGGCCGATGCCTGTGCACTAGGCATGGGGCGAGTGGCGGTGGAGGGAGGGGGTGCGGCGCGCTGCTCAGCTGCGCCTAGGCTCCCTCTCGGACCTCTCTCTCCCTCCCGCGCGGGCCTCGCTCTCGCTTGCTCGCCCGCCTGCCGGGCGGTCGCCCGTAATATTTCGTCGTACTGATCGCACGGTGACCTTTGCGAATGGAAATGAGTGTCGGCAACGTTTGCCGAGCGCGGCATGGTATCACATCTGAAAGGCCTAGAGGAATCTAGAATTTGCGATAGAGATAGTGGCGGCTGAGTCGTGTGGTCTAATTCCCGAATAAAAGGCGCTCCTCTGGACACCGAAGATCCGATCTCTGGCGCGTTATCTCCCCTCGCCACCGAGGACCGCGAAGGCCCTGCCACTGCAGCGGGGAAAATGTCCCTCCAGGCAGGCGAGGACCGCGAGGGCCCTGCTACTGAAGCCGAGGGAATCGTAAAATGTGACTCGGTTGGACTAATTCTCTGTCCCGTTCGCGGTAAAGTCTCTACCATCGGTTAGGAGGACGATTCTGCCGAACTTAAGGAGGTAGACGGAATGGAAATTGCCTGGCGAGAAGCACCCGATCCGATCATTGCTTGTTTAACTTGCTCGGTCCTAAGTCGAATGTTATCCGTTGGTGTACCGAAAGTTGCAAAGATCTTTTCTACTACGCTCTCTAATTCGCGTAAGCTAAAGAGAGGATCGTCGTCGGATGGCCGGTCCGACGGTGCTATTTCGCGAGGTTCCTCGTGGACAGGCGTTACTTCCTCTGTAACTACGCGCGGGACTTCCACTATTGTGCCCGTCTCATTTTCCGCGTCTCCTTCTTCGCCTCCCTCAATCTCAATCTCTTCGATTTCACTCATTGCCGTACTCATGTGATTTACCAGTCGGTCTAGCATAGTGCGTTTTGTCCCATCAACCACGGTGCCTTCATAAGGTACTAGACGCGCGCGTATCTCAGTAATTGAGAGATCGCTTAAGAGGTTGCGAAGATCTTTACGCGTTCTAGGCGGCATCGTGATTGTGGTGAATGAGCACCGCTGCTCCTACTTCCGAGAATTGAATTCGAAGTCTGTGGGGCACCCCAGACCGCGCGGTTTGTTTACGTCGCCCGGCGCGTAGGCTGCTTTGTCCCGCCGGTTAGGAATTTCCGACGCCCTACCTGCTACGGCCGGCGTGCTGCGGAATATTCTTTCGCGCTCTCTATGATTTTACCCTTGCTAACCCCTGACTCTCTCAGCGCAGGCCCCACGTTGGGCGCCAATTCTTGCCACGGTATTCCGAGGCTAGCCACGACAGCCGGTCGCCTCGGCGATCAATGGCTAGGGCAAGATTAATTTTTAAGTAGTATTTGGCCTACGCCGAGCTTGAGATGAACCTCAGTGGAGAGGGTTACTCACGAGCGAGTCAGGGGAAGGTTCTGGCAATGAGGCGACACGAGAAGTTTAACAGAAAATGTGATCTTTATTCGCCCGACCGGGGAAGCCGGCCGAGGGCAAGGGATAGAACGAGAGCCTATCCGGCAAACGTGGTGAAGCCACAAACCAAAATGTACATTGATGTCACAGAAACACTTAAGCTAAGCCAGCTCGAGCTAGCGCGCGGTCAAGCCTGGGCTACGAAAGCCCCTGTACAATCTATACGGCGACGTTCGCCGGTGCGCGACCGTCGGCGGTATTCCGCGGTTCTTATTTAGCCCGACAAGTCGGCTCGGTGGCCCGACGAGGCCCGTAGATGTTAGAATTGCCTAAGGAAACGCGTGAGCGCGAAACAAGGATCTAAGGCGCGGGGCGTTCGAAGTTCGCCACGCTCGCAGGCAACAAGTGGGCACCCGTAATGGCGGCCGAGCCGCGTGCTCGGCGATCGAACGCCGATCGAATATCGACGGACTTAGAGGCGACTGGACGAGTCGCCCTAAGGAAGGCACTGGACACTAAATCTTGGCTACGGCCCTACTATAATAAGAAGCTACGCGAACACAAGAAGGCAGTACGGGATTCAAATAGCTAAAAGGCAGGCAGCGTTATTGCGTGAGGCGTACCTTTATTCGCCTGTCGGCGTTAACTCCTCGCTAAATGCACCTCCGGGACTTCCTGGTACAACGGAGAGCTAGCCTTACGTCAGGCAATGGTAATAATGAGGCTTCCTTCACTTTCCTCTCTCTCCTTTGTTGCTCAGCACTTGGAACTCGCTCGAAATTCGGCAGTAGCGCACCCCAGCTCGGTCGGACTCTAAGTGACGCTGGTGCGTGCCGTGCGTAGCGGGCTCGCCTCACGCGGCGCTGCCTACCCTATTCCCTATTAGCTGCCCTAGCGAAGGTTATTATCCCGCTCGATTTCGCGCGCTAGAATCGAACGCGATAATCGTATGCTACGAGACGGATCGAGCATAGGCCTTGGTCGTTCCTACTCGTAGCCCAGGGCGACTAGGCTGCGGAAATCCCTTCGGTAGATTCCCTGAGCCGTTGTCCTTAGGCAGGTCCCGGGGCTGCGTCGCTCTTCCGGGCCCACGTTCCTTTCGTCCTCCCTGAGATGGCCATCTACAGGGCCGGATATTTCCCCAGGAACTCCTTCGCTTAGCACGCCTTGCTGGACGCTCCGGACTGGCGGGCGCTCCCGCCGGTACCTAGGTGCCTCTCGGCGTTCGCAAAATCATTAGTAAGTGTCTCTAATCGCGGGCCTTCCTTAGAGCGGCGGTGTGGCTGTGCGGCTGACTGGAGAGAGAGGAAATGAAGGCTGCGTTCGCCCGGCTTGCCCCGCTGGGTATAGGAGGACATTGGGAGGGGCGCACTGGCCCCGTCACAAAGGATATAGTCTCTCTAAATAAGTTCGGATTTCTGCATTTACCGCTCTTATGTTCTCTGCCCGAATTCCCACATGAGAATCGTAAACAATTATACTTTTACAATCATAAAAAGTACAAACCCAATGACCCCCTCCACAACTGCTATGCAATATTTGAATATGTTTTGTATGGCGTTCAACAGGTTCAATTGTTTCCGGAAAATTAACTTTATACGTTAACTGTGGTTTAAAATCGGAATACTTGCGTATTAAATTATGGAATAAATCTACATGATCTTCTGTTAACCACTCGCCGCGTTCAACAATAGCTCTATTTCGTTAGTTTAAAATAAATTCGCTCATTTTGTATATAATATATTTTAATACAGAGGTATTTTTGAAATAACTCTTATGCTCAGTGTAATCTACGTACCTATTCCTTACGAATTTCACACTTTACTGATGAGACCTGGTAATCGGGAATGCGGCACACTTTCTTCAGGCAAAATCTTGTTTGGGTACGGACTACTACTTGGCATGAGACTCTATTGAGTCTCCCGATATGTACATAAATATACTTAAACGTATATATATTATAAGGAATTTCTTCCGGCCGCGAAATCTGGTTCGCCGGAAGAAATTCGGGAAAGAAAAGAAAAGAAGAAAGAGAGTAAATTTCCGCGAAAAGATAACCGACCCGAGGACTACGAATCCTGGGTCTAAAAATAGCCACGCGGGTACACGAGGCTCGGGGTTTCCGTCCCGTCCTCACCCTTGAAACGTGACCGCTCTGTTTGCGATAATGCCTGCCTGCGCGTAACCGTTCTGACTACGCTCGACTCGTCTCAAGGCCCGTACGTTGGGCGCCAATTTGTAAAGGAATTTCTTCCGGCCGCGAAATCTGGTTCGCCGGAAGAAATTCGGAAAAGAAAAGAAAAGAAAGACACAAGGCGACAGAAGCAAGAGCGCGACACAAACTAAAGACAGTCTCTATTTCACTTTTTGAGGGAGACTCGACTCGAAAGTATTTTCTCTCTTAATTCCCCAATTCCTCTACACTTCGGCCGGGAAGTCCTTCCGATAATGCTGAACTCGTACTTAGCCAAAATCCGAACACAACCGCGAAATTGGGCGCCAGGCACCAAAGTGCCAACAACGTTGATAAACTACTGAAAGTTTTAGTCAACGCGAAAATAGAGTTCAATCGGTAAGAAAATTCCCAGGCGGATTCCCAGGCTAGTCAGGAACGCGAGGAGAGCATGTGGATTCGGCGAGAGAGCTAGGCAGAACGATTAAATGCGACAATAGTTTCTTTATTCGAATATTCGAATACTTGGACAAAAAAGATTAGAGGCGACGCACGAGGCCGGTGTACTGCGGCTCGTGCGTGGCACGCGTCCGTTAGGTGATGACGCAACAGATATTTGGTCGCAGAAGTCGCAAAGTTACAATACGCAGGTGGTCGGCACGAGCCTAAATCGCGATAATTAACCGGAAAAGTATTTTGTATAATAACAAATAAATTTGTAATAATAACGATAATGATAGTGGCCCGTTGTAGACGGCACATAAGCCTGCAGGAAGGTCTCCCTTTTCATACACAAATCGAAGTAGAGATCGCGAGAAAACCCAAAATTCGCTTGCAGTCAGCGTAAAGAACAGAGATCGCCAGAAGGGCGGAAAGGAAGCGAGTATCGGGCTGAGACTTCTTACAAAAGGGAAGTCTCACGCAAAAACCCGCCGGTACAAGATTCGCTTACCGAAAATGTCTGGTTATTAGCCGGGCGCTAATACAACTCTCGAACGGAGACAATCCTGGTACGCTCGTTCGTCCTTCCTTCCTTGTCTACGGTGCAAGTTCGGTAGTCCAATGGGCGCTAATTACGATAATTACGGTTACGACTGCTCGCACGCACGCTTCTACAACGAGTGCCGGTCCTAACGCGCTTCGCTAGCCGTTCGCTTACGACCCCTTTGTCCCCGAAAACCGGCTTGTCTATTGGTCCCTAAGTCCCCGCCATTCCTAGTGGTCCTCGCTGTGCCATCAGCTGATCTTCGTGGATACTTGTTCTTCGGCTGGAACCCACAAAAGCGCCTGCGGTCGTCCAGTCGTCCAGGAAGATGACCAATCCCTCTCTGGAGTTCCTTCTGATGCTGCTGCTCCTTATGCTCAGCTCTCCAGGCCGGGTCCACGGGATGCGAAGTTGAATCAATTGTTCGAAGGTACCAGGAGCCCTCGCTCCTGACGGGCCTAACTTTTTTTTTTTAACGCAGTGGAAATTCCTGACGAACACCCCGACCCTCTGGGGGGAGGGATCGGGGTAGTGTGGGGTTCGCAGCCACTAAAACCACTGCGATGGCCAACCCGGACGATGAAGGGGAACCTGGGATCTCCGGAGGAACTCGACCAGGAGCCCCATCGTCATTTGCCTCTAGAGCAGAGGCCCATTTCCTGGGGCCATTGCTGACCCCTGAACCTCGGAAATGTTGTGGCAGTGCCAGGGACCACACCCGACACTGTCACCCGTCCCGGACCCGTGTGACCGGGTACCAGGCCCCCACCTGAATACCCCGACTCCTAGAGACGCGACTGCAGCTAGGCCGCAATCAAGGTCGCGAGGGGGAGAGGGGGCAGGCACATGGGGATGCCTACCGTAGCCTCTTCCTCCTAGCCGCCCTCCGAACTGCCTTCCTGGCCCTGCGGGCCGGCAGCTCTCTCTCTCTCTCGACCGCTCGGCGACCTCTTTGCGGGTGAGGACATCCTCGCAAAAGGTCGCAACGGCAGTCCACTTCTCTCGGTCCACGATCATAGCCCCGACTAACGTCCGCAAGCTAAGATCGGGACCGAGGGCCAGCACGAGGGCCCGTCTCTCTTCGTCGAAGGTCGGGCACAAACAGGCCGGGTTTTCTTCGGCTCCTATCTCACAGAGTTAGTCACCGAAGACCCCGTGTCCCGTTAGGACTTGTGTGAGCCTGTACGACAGCCCCTTGTGCTGGCATTTCAGCGAGGGCACAAGACGGGGGAGCAGAAGACTGACGACCCTCTTGCTTCCCTTGCCACCTTCCTGGAGCTCGTGACGCCACTCCAGGATGGCCGACTATTCGGCCGCGTCCCTGGCAGTTGCGGTGTCCTTGTCGGACAAGGGCATACCGCTTGCCCGGGCCGAGCGCACCTGTCGAAACAGGGCGGCCTCGACGCCTGCCCGCAGGTGGAAGGGAAGCAGGCCTGCCAACAGCACGGCAGCGTCGCCCGACACATCGCGGTAGGCTCGAGCAACTCGCAGCGCGATGCCTCTTTGCGCTCGGTGCAGCGCGAGGCGGATGCGCTTGTTGCCCGCAGCCTCCACGGCCCACACTGGGGCCCCGTACAGGAGCATGCTCTGCAGCACACCCGCGTACAGTCGTCTCACTCCCGTCTCGGGTCCGCCGAGATTGGGGAGGAGGGACCCCAGAAGCCTTGCCACTTTCTCCACCTTAGGAACCAAGGCGGAGAAGTGGCCCTCGAAGCGCCATCGCCCATCTAGGTGAAGTCCTAGATGCTTGACGGTCTTCCCTGTTCGGACGTGCGCGTCCGCGACTCTCACCCATGTGATGGGCGGAGACCGCGGCAAGGGGAGACCATGAAACCACATGGCCTCCGTCTTGTATCCGGCGACCGAGAGACCGAGGTCTCCAATCGCACGGACAACGCA
Organism: Crossocerus cetratus; assembly: GCA_963675795.1. Lineage (NCBI taxonomy): Eukaryota > Metazoa > Arthropoda > Insecta > Hymenoptera > Crabronidae > Crossocerus > Crossocerus cetratus. Next base: position 2,813,229 of record CAVMBF010000001.1, read on the forward strand.
CTCGACGCCGAGCTCGGCTAGGCGGGTCGTGCGCTCCCAGCACCTACCGGCCGCCATGACCAGCGTATCGTCCGCGTAGCAGACGACGCTGACGCCAGGCGGTAGGGTCGTTCGCAGGATGGCGTCATACCCGACGTTCCACAGGAGTGGACCCAGCACGGATCCCTGCGGAACGCCGCGCGTGAGGACGCGCCTCTGCATTTCTCCGGCCCGAACCGGATACTCAACGGACCTGCCTTGCAGGTAGTCGTGAACGACATCCGTGAGGTATCCGGGCACGGCTAGATGGTCTAGCCCGGCCATGATCGCAGCCGCGGGAAGCGAGTTGAACGCGTTGGTGATGTCAAGTGACACCGCCAACACCACGCCCCCGCGGGCTACAACGGCCTCCGTCATCGCGCGGACGCTTAGAACGGCGTCCACGGTCGACGTGCCTCTGCGGAAGCCGTACTGGCAGTCCGCCAGACCCGGCCCCGAGCTGGATAGGTGGTCCGAGATGCGGGAAGCAACTATCCGCTCGAAGAGCTTTCCTGTCTCATCCAGCAGGCAGATCGGCCTGTAGGCCGAGGACTGACCTGCTGGCTTTCCGGGTTTTGGGATGAGGACAAGGTGCCCGGTTTTCCATACGTTCGGGAAGCGTCCCTGACAAAGGCAGGTGTCGAAGAGACCCCTGATCCTCCGTCCCGTCTCGCCGGGGGTCGATACCAAGACCTTGGCATGAACCCCGTCCGGCTGCCCTCCACTCTTCGTCCGATATCACCGGAACCTGTCGCTCGTGCTGGCGTTCATGGTCCCGCCTTGGAGGAGGGGCGAGCTCACCTGCAGGGAAGAGGTCGTCCAGAACTCGAGAGACAGTCTCGGGTTCCAGCTGCTCTGTGACAGCTGGACCGCGGGGCCGTAATCTGCCTAACACAATCCTGTAAGGACGACCCCAGGGGTCGCCGTCCAGGGTGCCGAGCAGGTCGGTCCAGGCCGACCTCTTTGCGTCTCTGATGGCCTTTTGCAGGGAGGAAACGCATTCCCTGTACTCGGCGTACAACCTGCCCTCCGCCTCGACGTTGCGGACACGTCTCCGTCTGGAGCGCGTGTACGCCCGCCGGCGGGCGGAGCAGGCTCCGCGCAAGGCCGCCAGCTCGTCGGACCACCAGTACGCCGCACGACGTGGCGGGGCGTTCCCCACGCGTCTCATGGCGACATCACACGCCTGGGTGAGGTCCCCTCTGAGGCGTACCGCCTCGGCGTCCACGTCCTCCGACGGGGGTTGCCCTATCGTATTCCAATGGAGAGCCAAACACGCCGCCTCCAGCAGATCTCGGTTGAGATGCTGCAGGGACCATCAGATTTTCTTCGATGGGGCGGGAGGGACGGGGTTTTGCGCCCGATCTCCGCGCCCATCTCGAAGGCCGAGCGCGATGTACCGATGGTCGCAGAGGGTTTCGACCCTACCGACCACCGCCCATGCCGCGACCAAGCGCACCGCTGCCGCGTTGGCCCAGGAGAAGTCCACAATAGACCCCCTATTGCGTCGAACGCAAGTGTGCTCCGATCCTCGATTGAGGATACGGAGGTCCAGGCACGCGGCCCACTCCAGGGTGGTCTCCCCCCTCGCATCCGTCGCCGGGCTGCCCCATGCGCTGGACTTCGCGTTGAAGTCCCCCATGATCAACGTTGGGGCGCGATGCGCGCCTACGAGACATTGCCGCACCCCGTCCAGAAGCCTGGCGTAGCAGTCGAGCGACAGACGCGGTGGGGCGTAAACTCCTATCACTAGGAGCCCGCCCCACGTGGCGGCCACGAAGCCCCGCCCGCACTCCACAAGACGTAGAGAGTAGGGGAACCCCGTGTCAGGCCTAAAGATAGCCACAGTGCCCCCGGCGTCCCCCACCCAGTCCGGGCGATTGGGAACCCTGTAGGGCTCGGCCACAACCGCTAAACCGCTCCTCCGCTCTAGCAGGGTCTGCAGGAGTAGTTCCTGCGCCGCAAACGAATGATTGACATTCGCCTGCAGGATCTCGAGCGGGGGCCTAGCTGCCATCGGCGGCACACACCAACATGGCCTCCTCCCGGCCATCGCCGCACTGGGCGGGTTCTTCCGCTGGTGTAGCGGACGCCGGCGGTTTCGGGGCAGCAGTCTCCTCAGAAACTGGCTTGGCTGTGCCCTTCTTCCGCGCATCAGCGTGCTTCTTAGGGGGGCAGCAGGCCTTTCTGCCCACCCTATGATTGCTGGGTCTCCCCAGGTCAGCACACAGGGGGCACTTTACAGGTGAGGTGCACTCCCTGGCGGCGTGTCCGGCTACGCCGCAATTGTAGCACACACTACTGCGGTCGTGGGTGCCCGTGCATCTGACCCTCACATGCCCAAGCGCTAGGCACTTAAAGCACTGTAAAGGCCGAGATGGCAAAACCTGCACACGGGCTGAAACCCAGCCAACTCTCAGCCTGCCGGCAGTAGACAGCTTCCGGGCCGCGTCCACCGGACACCGCACCCACACACTACCCATGCCGCCAGGCGGGCGACGGACAGGACCAGTCTTAATGTCCCCCTCGGAGCAGCCGGTGCTGGTCACAACAGCGCCGACCACGTCCTTGGTGGACACCGACTCGTGGCCCAACTTTTTTTTTTTTCTACGCAGTGGAAATTCCTGACGAACACCTCAGCCCTCTGGGGGGAGAAACCGGGGTAGTGTAGGGTTCGCTCCCACTAAAAACACTGCGGTGGCCTTCCTCGGGGTGAGATGAGGAGCCCTGGGATCTCCAGAGGAACACTACCAGGACTCCTCCACCCCATGCCCGTGAAATCGGACACTTCCCGGGGGCAGAGAAGCTTCCCCCTAAGCAAAACAACGTCCAGTGGGACCGTGGCGGTACCAGGGGCCACACCCGGTACCGCCACCCACCTCTAGGCCGAAGTAGATCCCGGGCCCCCACCCGTGAGATCTACTTCGCTTGGCCGCTCGGTCTAGTGACCGCGGCGACCCCTCCCTCTCCTCGCCCTCCTTAACGCTTTCCTGGCGATTCGAGCCGGGAGCGTCCTTTCTCTCTCGCGTTCCGCGACCTTCTTTCTGGTGAGGACTTCCTCACAGAAGGAGGCCACGGCCGCCCATGCAACAGGGGACCCGACCATAGCTCCGACAAGCGCCGGGAAACTAAGGTCCGGGCCCACCACACGAACCAGTCGGCTCCTCTCCGCGGCAAAGATTGTGCAGACAGCCACAGTGTGCTCCGGCGTGTCTTCTACACCCGCCTCACACATAAAATAGTCCGGGGACTGTTCAGTGCCGATCTCACACAGGTACCTCCCGAACACGCCGTGTCCGGTCAGCACCTGCGTGAGACGGTAAGACTGCCCGCCATGCTGGCATTTTAGCCAGGCCTCAAGCGTGGGGAGCAGTAACTGGGCCACTCGCCCGCATCTCGGCGCACCGCTCTCGAGCCGGTCGCGCCACTGAGCCACCGCTTCGTCCACCGCCTGCGAGCGCAGGACGACGACGTCACCGAGGAAAAGGGGTTGCCCTTGATCCCGGGCACCTCTCACACGTCGAAACACCTCCGCCTCCACGTGTACGCGAAGGTGGAAGGGGAGAAGGCGTGCGAGAAGCAATGCTGCCTCTTCCGAAACATCCCGGAAGGCGCGGGCAATCCTCAGGGCCATACCGCGCTGTACACGTTCCAGGGTGCGTCGTATGGCCTTGCTCGCCTGAGCCTGTTCAGCCCAGACTGGAGCACCATACGTAATCATACTCCTGAGGACGCCCGCGTATAGCTGTCGCACTCCCGAACCGGGACCGCCAAGATTCGGGAGGAGGGAGCAGAGGGCTGCGCCCACTCCTTGGACCCTGGGAGCCAGCTCGGTGAAATGGTCCACGAACCTCCACCGGCTGTCTGGGGTCAGGCCCAGATAGCGGAACTTCGTCCCTACGCGTATGTGCGCGTCTGCCACCGTTAGCCAGGGGGACGGAGGTGTGCGTGTCAAGGGGAGGCCATGAAACCACATGGCCTCCGTCTTGTGCCCGGCGACCGTGAGGCCGAGGCCTCGAATCGCGCTGACCACACACTCCGTCCCGAGCTCTGCCAAGCGCAGAGTTCTCTCCCAACTCCGGCCGGCCGCCAGCACAAGTGTATCGTCAGCGTAGCAGACTACACTGACACTTGGCGGCAGAGCGGCGCGGAGGACGGCGTCATACCCGACGTTCCACAGGAGCGGGCCCAACACCGACCCCTGCGGAACGCCGAGCGATAGAGCCCGACGACCGAGCTCGCCGGTTCTCGTCGGGAACTCCACGGACCTACCCCGGAGGTAGTCGGCCACGATCGCCTGCAGGTACGCAAGGACGCCGAAGTATGCCAAGGACACCGCCAATACCACACCCCCGCGGGAGACCACCGACTCTGTCTGGGTGCGAACGCTGTTAACCGCGTCGACCGTGGACAGACCGCACCGGAATCCGAACTGGGAGGCACTGGGTTGCCGCCCTTCAGCACTGAGCATGTGCTCGATGATGCGGGATGCCACCACCCTCTCAAAAAGCTTGCCCACTTCATCCAGCAGGCATATCGGGCGATATGCCGCAGGACTCGCGGCCTGTTTACCAGGCTTCGGGATGAGCACGAGCTGGGCCTCCTTCCAAACTACCGGAAAGCGCCCAAGGCGCAGACAGGCGTGGAAGAGGCCACGGGCCCTTCCGCCCAGCTCCCCCAAACACAACGCCAGCGCCTTCGATGGGATCCCATCGGGCCCGGGCGCGGTGTTCTTAGACCGCATACGTTCGACAGCTGCCTTCCACTCCCCGTACCCAATCTCCGGAACGAGAACCTCTGCCGGCCCGAATTCGGGTGGCATCGGTGACTCGCCGGGTGGGAAGAGGTGGGTCAGCACGTCGTCCACCTGTGCAGGCTCAAGCTTCGTGGTAACAGCCACGCCACGGTGACGTAGCTTGCCTAGCACAGTGCGATAGGGCCGACCCCAAGGGTCGCTGTCGAGAGTGTCGACCAGCGCCCTCCACGACTCTCGCTTGGCGTCCCGGATAGCCCGGTGCAGTAAGTCGGTCAAGGCCCTGTACTCTGCATATAGGCTATCCTCAAGGTCGAGGTCACGGACACGCCTTCTGCGCGAACGCGTGAACATACGACGCTTGGAACAGCAGTCCCTGCGCATACCGGACAGTTCTCCTCACCACCAATACACGGCCTGCTGTTTAGGGACGGCACCGACTCACTTCATAGAGGCGTCGCAGATGCGCGTCAAGTTCTGACGCAGGCGCAACGCCTCAGCATCTGCGTCGCCATGTGGCAACACTGGCCGCCTGCAGCAGATCGGTGCTGAGGCTCTTCAGAGACCACCGAGGGCGTCCCTGAGTCGTTCCCACGTTCAATCCAGAGGCTCCACCGCGCTGACCGATGCCGTAAGCGAACACAATGTACTTGTCATCGCTCAGGGTCTCTACGGACCCTAGCACCGCCGAGCCGGACACCATGCGTTCGGCAGCGGCGTTTGCCCAGGACAGATCGACGATCGATCCCCCGCCGCGCCTCACGCAGGTGAGTTCTAAACCCCTGTTAAGGATCCTAAGATCCAGAGCCGCCGCCCAGTCCACCGTCTCAACCCCTCTGACGTCAGTGACGCGGCTACCCCATAGGGGAGCCTTGGCGTTAAAATCGCCGAGCAGAATGATGGGACGTGGCTGTACCTGCTCAAGGAAGCTCCGGATTTCATCCAGGAGCCCCAAGTAGCAGCGCAGGGGGAGGCTGGGCGGGGCGTAGACGCCAACCAGCGTACATGCGCCCCACTCCACAACCACATAACCCTGCCCGCGTGCAAGCATCCGGAAACCAAATGCCTGACCCGAGCGAGAGCACGTAATGGCAACCGTACCCCCAACATCTCCGACCCAATCGGGGCGATCGGGCACCCGGTATGGCTCCGCAAGCACGGCCAAGTCAGCTCCCCGCTCCACAAGAGTCTGCATGAGCAGCTCCTGGGCAGCGAAGGAGTGATTGACGTTGGCCTGGATGAGCTTCCTCTGGCGTCTATTCGCCATTGGAGGGCCCTACATCCATGTCCTCCTCCGGGCCATTTGCCGTCGGCGGTGGTGCCGTCGGAATAGTAGCCGCATCATCTGCTGCTGGCGTGTCGGCAGACTCCTTGCCGCTCTTCTTCGTCGCCCTGGGTGGGGCGGTGCAGGCTCTGCCACCCAAACGGTGAGCGGAGGGCTTGCCAACCTCTTCGCATAGCGGGCACTTGGGAGGCGCCTTACAATTCCGGGCAGTGTGCCCCGCTACACCGCAATTGCAGCAGTCTTGACTGCGGTCTTCATGGGTGCACTTGACGCGGACATGACCACGGGCAAGGCACCTGAAACATTGGAGGGGCCTAGCCGGCAGAGGATGCACTCTGGCCGTGGCCCACCCCACGCGAAGCTTCCCTTCGGAGGCCAGCTTCCGAGCGACGGCGGTGGGGCACCTCACCCAAATGCTGCCGACTCCGGTGGAGGTTGTTCGGACAGGGCCAGTCCGGATGTCAGCCACCCTGCAGCCCGCGGCCTTCGCTATGACGGCGATCACTTCGGCCGGTGTAACCGAGTCGTCGAGGCCCGTGATTCGCAGGTCGCTGCTCTTCACGGGTCTCGCAACTTTAAGGCCTTTTTTTTTTTTTTTTTTTTACGTGGGGAAATCCTCATGGACACCCCGCCGCCCTGGTGGGGGCGACGGGGTAGTGCCGGACTCTTACCGGCTAAAACCCCACGGTGGCCATCCTCGGCGCTGACTGGGGCGACACCGGGAACTCTGGTAGAACACTACCGGTGCCGCCCCGCGCCCGCCCCCTATTGGAGGCACGTCTCGTGGTGGGGGAGCGGCCATCCGCTCTCTCGCTTTCACGAGAGAGGGAGGCTTCCCCCACTACTCGCGGGGAGACACGGCTCACCGCACTCCTTCGCTAGCGGCGAAGGAGGCGGGAACCGCGCCCCCGCATTACCCATCCCTCCTGGGCGGGTCGTGCGACCACTACACGCCCGCCCCGCCTCGGGGCCGCTTGCGCAGGCGACAGAGCCACCACTCTGCCGCCTCGCGGCCCCCCAAGTTGTGGTTCCGAACCACCGAGGGCCAGCGTAGCAATCTTGTGATTATCATTTAAGAATAAAATTCTCATTGGTGACGGCTGGGCTCGAACCCACGACCCGCACATTGCGAGTCGAGTACTCTAACCACTCTGCCACTACGGACCCGTTCGCAACTTTAAGGCCTGCTACGTCACCAAGCGCTTCGGCCATGCGACCGGCGAGCTTACTCGCCTTCTCGTCCCGGCCAGGTCCTGGGATCTCCAGGACTAAACCACCCGCGAGTGTGCGCCTGATCTTGAGGTCAGTAATGCCGCACTCATCTAGGTCGACCCTCTCGCGCGCTTTGATTATAGCCTCGGCGTACGAAATGGTGGCACCCGGCTCCACCGTCAAGGTGACCGCGGCATGCCGTGGCACCTTGGGGGGCTTCGCCTTTCGGGCCTTGCTAGGTCCTGCTGGAGCCGCCCGCTTCTGATTCGAAATTGTGGGGATCCTGTGCAATCCTGTGGACGCCTGTACATTCTTCGCCTTTTTTCCCTTCCTCCTGGTCACCTCGGCCCACGACTCCTGCTGGGCAGGAGGGGGGAGGTGACTGCAACTGATGACGTTGCTGCAGGTGGTACCACAGGTGGTACCACAGGAGGAGAAGGTTTCTTGTCCCCGGTCTTACCTTTGCTCGGCCCGGTCCTTTCCTTGGAGGAAAGGCGGGTGGGCAAACCCTTCCCCTTTGCTTTCGCAGAGGGGCAGCAGGTTGGGGCGGTGGCGGTATGGCTTTCGCCGTAACAGCCGTAAGTTCCTTACGGAACACGGCAAGCTGCGCCTGGACCATTTCCCGCATGCGGTTGAGGAGGCCGTCCTCTTCCCGTGCAGATCGTCCGGCTTCCTTGCCACTGCGCAAGGATCTCCTCGTGTCGGAGTTCGCCTCTGTTGCAACCGCAGCAGGAGCTAGCGCCTGGTGCGGGCAACCCTTGCCCTTATGGGACTCGAGCTCCGTTCGCATGGAGCGAACTTCGGCCTCGAGCTCCCATACTTTATTCCGGAGCTGCGCGTTGGCCTCCTCCAGGCTGGCGGCATTTCCAGTAGCAGTTGTCCGCTTCGACAACTCACTGGTCGCCACTTTAACCTTGAGAGCAGCCAGCCGCAGCTCTTTAACATAATTCCCCTTTAGGTTGCTTGAAGTAGAGGCCACTTTCTCGACCGTCTTCATACAACCTAAAATAACCGCCCCAAGATTCGCGGTCGGTTGCTCCCGGAATTCGTCAGCGACCGTCTCCACTGACGGGTAATTTTTGTTATTCCGCGGCAGCGGAGGAGGGTCGATCGAGGGGTCCGTGACGCTGAGCTCTGCTCGGAGCTCAGCCTCCGCACGCAGGGCCTCTACGTGTTTTTGCCTGGCCGTAGCTAGTCCCACATAGTCGTGGGTGGTGGGCGGCCGGCCCCTCTTCCTCTTCAGGTTCGGGTTTGCACCCACCGAGCCTTCAGAGTGCCAAGATTTGACCGTCTCGTCCGAGGACGGGTCGCTCTCGGACTCACTCTCCGACGAGATGCGGAGCTCCGCCATCAATGCCGCTGCCTTTGCCTGTCGGGTGCACCTCCTGGAGGTGGACGGCGCTGGCGTCCCAAGTCCAGATGCCTGGATCTGAGATCCATGCCGGACGGACAACACTGGACACTGTGTTGTCCGTCCGTGGTTTGCTTTTTTGTTTTTTGTTTTTGCTCATCTTGTTCTTACGGTTCGGTTCGGCCGAGGCCTCCCAGAACATTCAATACACGGTCGGAAAGGGTAGTCACCCCAGGCAGAGCCGCCATGCCAGGGGTCGCCAGGTTCCCGGGGGTTGGTCGCTAGCGGTCGGTGTACCCACCAACCACGTCACGAGGCAAGCTCGAGACGCGCCCCGTCGCCGCGTACCGCAACTTGAGGCTAGGGATTTTTTATAGAGGTTTACTCCTCGCGGCCCGGCCGGCTAAGGTAAGGCCCCCGGTCTCCTCATCCGCCTCTTCCAACGCTTCGCCACAGCGCGGTATGAGGCGGAATCAGAGATTCCGGTTTTAGAGGATGGGTGGCGCACGCCATCCCCAGGGTGCCGATTCCCCCGGCCGAAGGACAGAGGGTACCCCCGGCCCCCTCACTTTCGGTGGAGGGGTCACCTTACCGTATGCTGTCCGCGGCAGGCCCCTTTCGGGGTCCTGCTACCCACCCGACTATGTCGGTAGGGCATCCCCCTATCCGCAACCCGGGGACGCGCCGTGTTGGGAGTCGGAAAACTCCCATCCCCTCACAGGGTCCGGGGGGATCGCGGAAGCGATCCTTACCCAGTTCCCGCGAGGGGCACGGAACCTAACCTAACCTAACCTAACCTAACCTTTTTTTGTGGGGAAAATTCATCGTGGATCCCCCGCCCACCTGAGGAGTGGGCGGGGGTATGTCGGACTCCTACCGACTAAAAACCCCACAGTGACCATCATTGAAACCCTCCAAGGCTGGGAGCCGGGAACGCCTAAGGCATACTTCCCCAGTCCCCGACGTCGTCCCGTGCGGCTGCGTCCTCTTCTACTGGGCGCGTGCGACCGCTCTCGTTCCCTCTCGGCTACCTCCTTCTTTGTGAGGACCTCCTCAGAGTAGGATTCCACCACCTTCCATTTGTTCTGGTCCCCGATCATGGCCTGGGTGACCCTGTCTAGTGTTAGGTCCTGCCCGATGACACTCCGTAGTTCCTCCCTCTCCTCTCCCCATGCTGTGCATGTTTGGAGGGTGTGGTCGGCATCGTCCACTGTCGCTCCGCAGTGGTGGCACGCTGGGGACGCCTCTTTACTGATGCGCGCCAAGTAACTCCCGAAGCAGCCGTGGCCACTGAGGAGTTGGTATGTTTTATAGGGCATCCCATTCTTCTTGGCGGCTGCTGCCCAGGGGATGGCAATAGGTCCGACTGCAACGGCACCTCTACTCCCTTTGTTGCACGTCGGATCCTGCAGCCACGTCCTCCACCTTTCGAGTAAGGCCTCTCTCATCCTTGTTTTGAGGCCTGTGACTTCCTCCTTCTTTCTGGCCTCCTCCTCGAGGCTGTTCCTGATACGACGCTTCTCGTTGTATACTGTCGCAGCCGCCTCCGCCTCCATCGACCAGGGTGGGCACCCGGACAGGGCGCTTGCCGTCGCGCACGAAATGGTTTTATAACCGCGTATCGTGCGGAGCGCCATCTTCCTGAAAAGGCTGTCTATAGCCTGCCTAATCTTGGCCGTGGGCATTCCATCGGCGGCCCAGACCGGGGCTCCGTAGAACATGATGGACTTTGTCACCTGCATGTACAGCAGGCGCGCCCCTCTTCCGGGACCCCTCGTTTTAGGGGTAAGGCGACTAAGTGCGCCCGCCATCCTGAGGGCCTTTGGTGCGAGTGCCTCGAAGTGGGCCTCGAATGCCCAATGACCGTCCAGGAGGAGCCCCAAATACTTCATTTGAGCTCCTATCTTGACTTCCCCTCTTTGCCCGATCTTGATATTGGTCCTCCAAGGGCGGGCGGTGGTACCACCACCCTTCCTGGTGAACCACAGGACCTGGGTCTTGTGAGCGGCGACCCTGAGTTCGAGCCCCTCGATTGCCGCTACGACCTTCGCCGTGGCGTCTTCCGCGGCGCGTAGCACCGATCTCCATACCATCCCGCGCGCAACGATGATGGTATCGTCCGCATAGCAGACGACCCCCACGTCCGCCGGGAGGGGGACCTCCAGCACCACGTTGTACGCGATGTTCCACAGGAGCGGTCCAAGTACCGACCCCTGTGGGACACCGCGCGTGACCTCCTTCCGTTGGATTGCCCCTGACCCATCCTTGAATTCGATCCGCCTATTCGACAGATAGGTTCGGATGACTCGCTGCAGGTAGATGGGGATCTCGTGGGTGGCCAGCGCACGCTGGATGTCTTCCCAGGGAATGGAATTGAAAGCGTTGGTGATGTCCAGAGACACCGCCAGCGCCACTCCTTCCTTGTCGGTGGCTTCGCGGGTGAAGTTCCTCAACCACTGCACCGCGTCCATCGTTGATCTCCCTGCCCTGAATCCGAATTGTCGGGCATTGAGATTCGGGCCCGTTCTCTCGAGGTGTTGAGTGATTCGTTCATGAATCACCCTCTCCAGGAGTTTCGCCGCTTCGTCCAATAAGCAAATTGGGCGATATGACGAGGGGGTGTTCGCGGGTTTCCCGTCCTTCCGAAGCAGCACCAACGAGGACCTCTTCCAGTCTTCGGGGTACCTTCCGCTCTTCAGGCACTGGTCAAAGAGCCTTTGGAGCTTCGGCGTTAGTGCCGCTAGGCATACACTCCATACTCCTCCCGGGATCCCGTCGGGGCCGGGGGCTTTGTTGGCCTTGAAGCCCTTTGCCGCCGCGCGCCTTATTTCCCCCGGTGACGTCTCCAGGTCGGGGGACCAGTCGGGTGAAGTGCCCACATGATTCGGCGGGGTAGCCACTATCCCTGAGTCCCTGCCAGCAGGGAAGAGAGTAGAGATTACCTCTTCGACAAAGCCGAGTTCCAGCATCTCGGTGATCGGAGGTGTCCAAGGTCTCAGTTTCCCTGTGACACACTTATAAGGTCTGCCCCACGGGTCTGCCTCCACCTGGTCCAACAGAGCGTCGAAGGACCTGCACCTTTCGACCTTGATGGCCCTTTGGAGCTCCTTCCGTGCCTCTTGGTACGCGGCGTACGAGTCGTCGACTCGCGCATCGGTTGCAGCACCAGTTCGCCTCTTGCGGCGGGTACGAGTGGACTGCCTGCGTGCTTTGATGCAGGCGCGACGCAACTCTCCCAGCTTCGCCGTCCACCAATAGACCTCCTTGCGAGAGGGGGTTGGTTTCCCCTTGGCCCGCTGCATCGCGGTGTCACAGATACCGGCCATCACGGCCCGGATCTCCTCGGCCAGCTCCTCAACGTCCCGCTCGTCGTCATCCAGAGCTGGTGTCGGTGTCGTCCCCGCTGCTACTGTAGACCAGGCTACCGCCTCGCTTGCCGCTTCCAGCAGGTCCCTGTCGAGGGTCCGGTACTTCCACCTGCTGGGCGGTCGTTTTAGCTCGGGGGGGATGTTGCCCCTTGTTCCTCGGCCTGCGAGTGGCGGCCTCTCCAGGTGCATGAGGATGTACCTATGGTCGGAGAGGGTTTCCAGATCCATCGCGACCTTCCAGTCCTTGATCCTTCCCGCAATTGGTCTAGTGGCCCAGGTCAAGTCGATGATCGACCCTCCATTTCGTCGAACACAGGTGTGATCGTTGCCCCTGTTGCAGCAGGTCAGGTCCAACGACCTTGCCCATCGCTCTAGGGCTTTCCCCCTCTTGTCCGTCCTGACGGCTCCCCAGGCCGCGGACTTGGCGTTGAAGTCGCCAAGCACCAGACGGGGTTGCGCTAGGTAGCCGCGCACGCCTCTTCCCAATCTGTCGAGATAGACTCGAAACTCCGCCGAGCTGCAGTTCGGGGAGACGAAGCAGCCAAAAACGACTGTCTTCCCCCATCTGACAGCGACGAAGCCATCACCGGCCAGCAGCTTGTCCATCAGTTCTCGATTCGCAGGCTCCCTGGTAGCACTCCCGCGCCTGATTACCGCTACGTCCCCTCGGTTGTCTCCGGTCCAAAAGGGGTGGTCCAGCACCCTGTAGGGTTCCGCTGCCACCGCCAGTGAGACCTCCTGCTCTGCCATCTGCTGCATGAGCAGATCTTGTGCCGCTCTGCACCTATTGAGGTTCGTCTGGAGGACGTGAAGCATTACTCGGCCACCTCCATCGCCTCCTCCGGGCGTTTCTCCTTGCCGCTAGCGCCGACGACGGCTGCCACTGCTGACCGATCGCTCGGCCCCTTCTCCTTCGCGGTGTTCGCAGGACGCGGGTTGGCGGCGGGAGGTTTGCCACATTTAGCGGGCCGCCTGGACGCGCATGCCACGCTTCCCAGACGGTGGTCTGCTTTTCGCCCCTTCTCCGCGCATACGACGCAGCTGGGTGGCCTCTCACAGCCAGTCGCGCGATGTCCCGCCTCGCCGCACCTGTAACAGGTGTTCGCCCTATCCTTGTTGGGGCATGCGATGCGGACGTGTCCCCATTCGAGGCACTTGAAGCATTGGAGCGGCCGGCGCTCCAGGATCTCCACGCTCGCGACCACCCAGCCGACCTTCAGCTTCCCAGCCGCTACCGCCCTCGCGGCGGAAACTGGGCACCTGACCCATAGGGTCCCTAGGCCGCTGGGGCTCCTTTTGATTTCCCCGGTCTTGACGTCCCCTCCGGTGCAGCCCGTGAGAGTCACGATAGCCTCGGAGACCTCCTCCGCGGTGACCGAGTCGTCCTGTCCTCCGATACGGAGTTCCGCCGATTTACTCGGAATGGCGATCTTTACGCCCGAGCCTGCCATGGTGTTTACCAATTGCTCGCGAAGCGACTTGGCTTTCGCCGCGGAATCCTCCCCCGGGATCTCTAGAATCAGGGCCCCGGTTATCGCCCTCTTCGGCTTGATTTCCGCGATCTTCAGGGCTTGGAGATCGATCCTTTGCTTGGCCCTCCGCATCACGTCTGCGTACGAGACGCTTCCGTCCGCCGGCACCGTGATGGTTATCGCCGCGGACCTGGGTGGGCGCGGAAGTCGGGGTTTAGCTTTCCCGTTCGCGTTGGCCTTCTTCTTTGGCATCCCTCCTTTTTGCGAGGGGACGACCTTCTTCGCCTTTCCCGCGGGGCCTTAACCTCGTTCTCCTCCCGCGCTCTTTCCCGGGCGGTTACCTGGTTGGTTCGGAGCTTGGTGCGCCGGGGTCTTCGGTGGGTCTTCACCCTCCTTCTTCTTTGATGGCTTCCTCTCCACATAGGTCCACTCCCCCGTGAAGGTGGAGGTGGACGGAGTGGGGTCGGCCGGGGCTGTCGTAGGTGTTGGTGCACCTTGCACGCTGGTGCCACTGCCCTTGGCATGACAATTTTGCTCCGCAGTCCGGGGAAGATTTGGTGCGGTCGCCTTTTTCGTTGTTGTCCGAGTCCTGTCCGAGAGTTGGGGGCATAGGGCCGCCAACTTGCTGTCGATAAGTCGGCCAACTCTCTCGACCAGGGCGTTCTCCCAGGCCTCCCGTTCCTTTCGGCCCTCCTGCTGCTGCGGCCTCGGCGTGGGTGGTGGTGCCGGCACCGGTTGCTGCTGGCACCTTGTCCCCTCTCTCTTGAGGCACTCGACCTGCCTCTCCAGATCGAGCAACCTCGCCTGCAGGCGCTGGTTCTCGATTCGCAGGGCAGAGTTGGCCGGCTCTCTCCTGGCCGCTCTGGCCACGATCTCCTTTATGGCGGTTTGCGTGAACTCCGCCGCGGCTCGGAGCCTCCTCACGTATGGGCCGCTGAGGTTGTTGGCACAGGACGCCATGCCCTTCACCTCGTCCATAAGGTCCTCCACGTGGGCCCCCACTTCCTCCACGGAACTCTTCCTTATCTCCCTCGCCGTGGTCACCGTGTCAGCGAGCTTCTTGCCGGGCTTCTTCCTCATCATCGACTTCCGGCGCTTCTCTTCCTCGTCGGACGAGGACGAGGCCTGCCTGTCGTCGGGGGTGGGACTGGGTGCCACCGCTGGCCCATCCTTCTTCGTCCTCTTCTTGGGCTTAGAGGTCGGCACAGTGCTCGCCGTCGACGGGCCGGGAGGCGTGACCGTCTCCTCTCCCGAGGAGGCTTCCACCTCGGTCTCCATCAGGCCATCACTGACCACCTCTAAGCTGCTTTCCTCCGACATCTCGCCGATGTTATGAGGTCTTTGGGGGATTCCCCCCATCAGCCCTCCCACATCCATCCAACCTTTGTCCTCGGGGCTTGCCTTGTCGTCAACGTTGTTTTGCACTCTTGTGGCATTAACGGAAGTGCCGGCCAAGTGGCCAACCGACACCCCGCTGCAGTTGTCGGATAACGACGAGGTTGGGCCTGCTTTCCCACCCTTCCTCGCCGGTACTGCGGAGTCGCACCGCTGCACCGTAGTACTCCTCCATAGTTGATTTGTATTTAGGGGTTTCTTCCCCGACCCCCCACTAAGGCAGAGGGGACTCCTCGGGGAACCGCCCCGAACGGTGTGGACGTGTGTGTGCCCCCCTGGATTGTACTGCCCCGAGAGGCAGGGTGTCCAGAGGGGAGTGTCAGTGTATAAGTGTGAGTGTACAGGGTGATGCGGATAATTGGAATCAGCTTTTTACCATCGAATTTTATCGATTTTTGAAATACCGACAGTCTTCCGATTAACCGGCAAGGGCAAAATGAGTCGGTAATAAAACATTGCTGCACTGCACACTGGCAGGGAAAGTGTGAGCGATATGTGGCATAATAAACATACTAAAGAGCGTGTCAGCGGTGC
The DNA here is from genome assembly GCA_963675795.1 of Crossocerus cetratus. Taxonomy (NCBI): domain Eukaryota; kingdom Metazoa; phylum Arthropoda; class Insecta; order Hymenoptera; family Crabronidae; genus Crossocerus; species Crossocerus cetratus. The sequence goes on from CAVMBF010000001.1 coordinate 2,828,617, forward strand.
ATTCTGGCGAGAAATCATTCTTGTTTTTTCTTTTATTATAACTATAGAGCGAAATATTGAAAGGAGAGAATTGCTGGAATTCTCTCCTTGCCTCAAGTCAACTGCCAGGCTTTCACCCTTTTTTAGAAGGCGGAGGCAACACGCCTGCAGCAGCCGCGTGATCAAGGATTGCGGCCGAGTCTTTCAATATTTCGTTTTATAGTTATAACAATGAGAGAAACAAGAATTATTTCTCGCCATAGTGCGAGAATGATAGGATTACCTATATTATTTATTATGCATAAAACATTTATTATGTCACGCGAATCTCTCGAACTCCCCCCCTGCCAGAGTGCAGTGCAGAAATGTTTTACCAACGAAACGTGCTTGCCCACGAGGAAAATAATAATATCCCCCAAACGGCTGAACCGATTCGCTTGATTCTTGGCTCATCGGATTCAGAAAAATTACAGCTAAAATACTAAATTCAGATATAAATCCTTAATACCGTAACCTTTTCATAAATCGAAAAGAAATTTTGGCATCGATCGAATCTTCGGGATAATGGACACTCGACTGTCGCGCGCCGTAGGGGACTACTACTTTGCGCGAGACTCTACCGAGTTTCATGATTACCGACTCATTCTACCCTTGCCGGTTAATCGGAAGACTGTCGGTATTTGGCGTGATTCGGCCAGTTGGCCCTGAACAGTCACGCGACATCGGTGGCATCACACGCCCGCCGAGACAATTACCAATTACAAAAATCGATAAAATTCGATGGTAAAAAGCTGATTCCAATTATCCGCATCACCCTGTATGTGTGGTCTCCCCCTTTTGTAGGGTAGGGGAGAAACAACCCTGCCACTTTGTTAGAGGTTGGCCTCCTCGTGGCCCGACCCTAAGGCCAGGCCCCCGGTCCCTTCGTCTGCCTCTTCCGCACGCCGCGCCTTGCGCGCGGTAGGAAGCGAGCAAGGGGTTTCCGGTATTAGGGAGCAGTGGCGCCACTGCCCCCAGGGTGCCGATCCCCCGCCCCGAAGGGCAAAGGGTACCCCCGGCCCCCTCTCTTTCGGTGGAGGGGTCACCTTACCGATGCTGTCCACGGCAGGCCCCTTTCGGGGTCCTGCTACCCACCCGACTATGTCGGTGGGGCATCCCCCTATCCGCAACCCGGGGACGCGCCGTGTCGGGAGTCGGCAAACTCCCATCCCCTCACAGGGCCCGGGGGATCGCGGAAGCGATCCTTACCCAGTTCCCGCGAGGGTCACGGAACCTAACCTAACCTTTTTTTTTCCGCAGTGAAATCCCTGACGGATACCCAGTCTCCCTGGGGGGAGAGGCGGGTTTATGTGGGGCTTGCACCCACTAAAACACTGCGGTGGCCATCTTCTGTTAGACGGAGGAGGAGATCCGGGGTCTCCAGAGGCACTTCACCGGGACTCCTCCGCCTATGCCTCGTTAGAGGCTCATGCCCAAATGAAACACTTATGTGTTTCCTATTGATATGTGTATGGTAGTGTCGGGGACCACACCCGACATCACCATTCGCCTCGGAGCCATTTGCTGTGATCTTCAGGCCCCCACCTGAAAACACTGGCTTCTTCCCATACAACTAGCATACGTGCCTAGTCGCCCTCCTAAAGAGACGGGGATGCGTCGAGCGCTTATTGGGCCCGAAGTTCCCTCCTTCTCTGTGCCCTTACTCTGCGAGCTGCCCTTCTGGCGCGCCGGGCGGGTATCTCCCTTTCCCTCTCTCTTTCCGCGGCTTCTTTCCGTGTGAGTACGTCCTCACAGAAGGATGCCACAGCGTTCCATTTGCCGCGATCTGCGACCATGGCCTTCACGAGTGTCCGCATCCTCAGATCGGGACCCACTACCTCTATGAGGGTTTGTCTCTCTTCGGCAAATGCCGAGCACGTCTCCACCGTATGTTCGGGCGTGTCGACGTCTTCTTCCTCGCACATGAAACAGGTCGGAGATTCCTCCGCACCTATCTCACGTAGGTACTGCCCGAACACAAACCTAACCTAACCTAACCAAACCTTTTTTTTTTAAGCAGGGAAAAATGCCTGAACGCATACCCCGTCCTCATGTGGGTAAGAGGGGGGGTTATGTGGGGCTCGCACCCACTAAAAAACCCTGCTATGGTCTTCCTGTACCCTGAGTTGCGGGGATCCGGGATCAATGAATATGCAACCGGAAACCCGCAGGGGTTGCTAATAAAGCTCGTCCTTTCTCCCTTTTTTGAAACAAGGGAGAAGAGTTTGGTACTCTGATTTTTTCCGCTGCGGCGGACCGGGGTGAGTCTCGAAAGGGCCTAGGTACCCCACCCAAGGGCCAGGGACTCCGCGGTTACACGGGGAGGGAAACCACTGTTCTGGGGGAAGAGGAAGAACCGAGGGCAATGACGGCTATTGCCGATTTTGCCTTCGGTTTCTCGCCCTTATCTGCCTACGCCGTGCCAGCATCCTGGCGTGCCTCCTAGGGTCCGTCATCTCCCGCTCCCTCTCGGCGGCCTCTTTGGCAGTCAAAACGTCTTCGCAGAACTGCCGTACTGCTTCCCATCCGTCTTCCCCCGCCATCATCAAGGTGACGATGGATTGGAGGGTGACTATGACCCCACCGTTGCAGGCACTAAGCGTCTCCCGCTCTTGCGCGAAACGGGGGCATTCCTCGACGGTGTGGGATGGGGAGTCTTCCTCCGCTCCACACATCAGGCAGGAGCTATTGTCCTCGGCGCCAATCGCCTGCAGGTACGTTCCGAAGGAGCCGTGTCCTGTCAGGACACGCGTCATACGGTGGGTCAGATTCCCGTAACTTCGGTGGAACCAGGCCCTGAAGAATGGGAAGATGAGGCGGATCGCCACCTGTCGGGAGAGGGTTAGCCTCTCCGACACCTCGGTCTCCCATTTGGCAAGGGCCGAATTCAGGCACGCACCCCTGATGTCGGGCCTATCATGCCCGGAGAGAGGGGGACCGCGAGACTTGATCTCCTGCACTTGGGCGTAAGTGTTGGCTTCCGCCTCTGCCTGGAGGTCGAGCGGGATCTGCCCGGCCAGCACCAAGGCAGAGGCGCAGGGCAGATCGCTGTAGCCTCTGATGAGCCTGATGGCAATTTTTCTCTGGGCTCGCCGGAGAAGGATCTTCCTCTGCTTAGCCCCGCTTGGGTTTAGGGCCCAGAGGGGGGCGCCGTACATCGCGATGCTTCTGAGGATGCCCGCATAGAGGCGACGCACCCTCGTGCATGGTCCGCCCAGGTTAGGAAGGAGAGCGCCCAGCATTCGAGCTGCTTTCTCCAATTTTGGAGAAAGTCGTTCCGTGTGGTGGGCAAATCGCCATCTGCTGTCGATGTGGAGGCCGAGGTATTTGAACACCTCTGCCACCCTTATGTGCGAGCCTTGGACCCAGATGTGAAGTTCCGGGGGGGCTCTTCTCAGCGGGAGGCCGTGGAGCCAGATCGCTTCCGTTTTGTCGGGGGAGATGTTAAGCCCCAGCTCCCCGATTCGTGCAGCCACGCAGGCCGCTCCGACCTCAGCTACTCTGAGGGTGCGTTTCCACTCTCTGCCGGAGGCCAGAATCAGTGTGTCGTCCGCGTAGCAGACGACCGCTACGCAGTCGGGGATGTCCGCGTTCAGGGTTGGATTAAAGCCGAGGTTCCATAAGAGCGGGCCCAGGACCGAGCCCTGGGGGACACCGCGGTTTACGGGCCTCGAGATCCACTCGCCGTTTTCGTCCGGGAACAGGACCGTTCGATCCTCGAGGTACCCGCGAATGGTTTGCTGGAGGTAGCTCGGAAGGCCGTGGCGTATTAACGCCGCCATGATGGTGTCCCAGGGGAGGGAATTAAAGGCGTTGGAGATGTCCAACGAGGTCGCCAGGACAATTCCTCCCTTCTCGATCACCGAGTCGCAGAGGGACCTTACGACGCTGATCGCATCAACCGTAGAGGTCGCGCGACGGAAGCCGAGCTGGGCCGACGACAGGTTAGGGCCCTTATCCTCCAGATGCTTGTTGATCCGAGCAGCGACCACTCGCTCGAAAAGCTTCCCCAATTCGCTTAAAAGGCAAATGGGGCGACATGACGAGGGAGAGCCCGGCTGCTTCCCTGGCTTGGGAATGAGGACTAGGGTAGCTCGTTTCCACTGGCGGGGTACCCTTCCTTGCCTGAGACAGGTGGTGAATAGGCGGGCAATCCTTTGGTGAAAGAAGTGGGCCGCTCTGCACCAAACTTTTCCTGGAATCCCGTCAGGACCGGGGGCCCCAGACTTGGTGCCCAACTTCTTGAAGGCCTCTCTCAGTTCCTCGCAGGACACCCTGTGTTCCTCCATCCACGAGAAAGCGGGTACGTCCCACGGGGGGAGGCTCTCCCCCGTAGGAAGCAGGGTCTCGATGGTCTCGTCCCTTGTTTCGGGGCCCATGGTCGCCGTAAGGGGCGGACCCTTCGGGCGAAGTTTTCCCATAGCCCTGAGGTAGCCGAGTCCCCAGGGGTCTCGATCGAGATCAGCCTCTAAGGCTTTGTGGGCGTCAGCCTTGGCCTTACCGATGGCACATCGAAGGGCGACCACCTTGTCGCGATAGATCTGATACAGGGCGCCTTCCCCCGCCCAGTCTCGGTTGGCGCGCCTTCTCGCTCGGCCGAATAGGCGCCGCGCGCGGTAACAGGCGGCTCGAAGGGCCTTGACCTCTTCGCACCACCAGTAGACCGCCCGGCGTGGTCGGCCTGCCTTGGTCCTTGGCATGGCCGAGTCACACGCCTCCGTGATGGACTGCCTGAACCATTCAGCCTCCGCGTCGACGTCGATCTCCTCCTCGGGGAGGTCGGGCGGAGAGGGCCACGAGATAACCTCCAAGGCCGCATCGAGGAGGTCAGTGTCCAGTCTCCTGAGGACCCAGCCAAGTCTGGGAGGGGGGCCGCTAGAGGACGAGCCATCTGGCGGGCTGCCGAGCGTCATCATAATATATAGGTGGTCACTGAGCGATTCAACTCGATGGAGAACACGCCAGTTCCCGATGTCATTCGAACTGAGGCCCTTGGTCCACGTAAGGTCAACGATGGACTTGCCCTGCCATCGGACGCAGGTCGGGGCAGAGCCCTGGTTGGCGAGCCTTAGGCCGAGGTTGTTAGCCGATTGTAGGACGAGGTTCCCTCGGTGGTTAGCCCTGCTGTCTCCCCAGGTCGGGTCACGGGCGTTGAAGTCGCCCCCAATCACCCATAAGCGTGCGTCTTGTCTGGCCAGTACCGTACCGATACAGGATAGGAGGTGCGAGAACCTCCTGCTATCCCAGCTAGGGGGGGCGTATAGGGAGATGAGACCATGTTGACCCCACCTTGCCGCCACGTAGCCATCTCCCTTCGAGATGAGGGAGATCGATGGGATGTCCGTCCGGGGAGCGCGATGTATCGCCGCTAACCCTAGGGTGTCACCCAGCCAGTGAGGATGGTCGGGAACCCAGTGGGGCTCGGAGATCAGAGCCATCGCAATGGACCGTTCGGCCATGGTCTGCAGGAGCAAGTCCTGCGCAAGTGTCGAGCGGTTCAGATTGATCTGAAGGATGGTTTTGGGGGCTCGGTGGCCCATCATTGTAGGGTGACCTCCATGGCCTCCTCCCGGCCAGTAGGCTCCTGCTGAGCTGGACGTGATGGTAGGAGGCTGATGGCTTGTGCTTTTGGCGCCAGCTGACCACCCTTCTTCGTCGGATTTTTAGCTTCAGGGAGGCTCTTCGCGGGACCCGCAAAGGGGGGTTTGCTCTCATTCGTCGAGGTTCCCGACTTTCCTCCTCTTCGTAGGGGTGGAGAGTTGCAGAGCTTTGAGCCCACCCTGTGGTTGTCTGGAGCCCCACGCTCCCGGCAAATCACACAGTGTGGATTGGCTTCGCACTCCTTGGCCTTGTGCGTCGGGTCCCCGCAGTTGAAGCAGAGATTACTCCGGTCAACCTCCGCTTTGCAGAGCTGCTTGACGTGGCCCTTTTCCAGGCACCGGAAGCACTGGATGGGGCCGCCCCCAACAACCTTTACCCGTGCGGAGGACAAGCCGACCCTGAGTTTTCCCTGGGAGGCCAGCTTTTTGGTCGCTGCAGCCGGACAGCGGACCCAGATCGAGCCCAGGCTTCGGGGGGAGGACCGAATCTCGCCGACCTTACTGGCGGCAGGGCTGCACTCGCCGGTCTTAGCTACCGCGTTTGTCACGTCGCTGAGAGTGACCGAATCGTCGAGGCCGTGGAGCCTCAGGTCAGCACATTTGACTGGGCGGGCGACGGAGACACCCGATCCTTCGCCGAGGAGGCGGCGGAGCTGTTCCCCAAACGTGTTTGCCTTCTCCGCGTGGTTCTCCCCACGGACCTCCAGCACTATCCCGCCGTTTATGGCCCGGCGGGGGTGGAGATCGAGCGAGTCGATCAGTTCTTGGTCGATCCCTTGTTTCACCATGGACAGGGCCTTTCCCAGGGAGAGGTCCGATCCCGGTGTCACGGTGAGTGTGACCGCCGAGTGCCTTGGAACTCTTATCCTGGGAGGCTTCGCAGCTCCGCCATGTTTTTTGCCCTGGCCCGCCTTTCTGGCAGTCGGGTTGGGACGGCTTCCTTGGGTGGGACGAGAGGGACCCGGGGCGTCCCGCACCTCTTTCTTCTTCTTCCTTCCCAGTACCTGGGACCAGGGGAGCTCACTCTGAGGGGGCGGATGTCCCGTGGAAGGCGTGGGGGCCACAGAGACCGTACCATCACCTTCCAGGAGGGGGAGCCCAGGTTTAACGGTCACCGAAGAGATGATCCTCGGCTTCGGCCTCGACTTCTTCTCCCGGACCTGCCCCTTGCTAACCGGGGCGGAAGAAGGAGGGGTATGACCCGTAGGGTTGGGGGTGCTGATGGTACGGAACTCCTCCCTGAGGCCTTGTTCGAATTTCCCTAGGCGGGATTCGAGCAAGTCCGAAACCGCTGCAGAAGCCGAACGTGGTCCTCGTCGTTGCGCTTAGCCTGGGCGGCAGCAGCTTCTCTGTCCTTGGCGCCCCGAGTGTTCGGGCCCGAGGTTGTCTGGGACACAACCATTGGGGCCGAGTCCCCCGCTGTGATCGGAGGGTCCGGGGGAGTCGGACGGCCCAGCGAACGCTCGGCAAATTTACGGGCCTCCATTTCCCCTTTCAGGAACTGGACTTCGCCCTGGAGCTGGGATATATCAGCTCGCAGCGCCAGGTTCTCCGCCTCTAGGGAGGCTTGCAGACCTGCTGTTTTAGTCCGCTTGATCAGCTCCATGGTGGCTGCTCTTGCGCCCAGAGCGTCTATGCGGAGCTTCCTGATGAAGTCGCCCTTTATGTTGTTAGAGGCAACTGCGATCCTCTCTATGTCCCTCGAGTACTGCACCACGGTACGTGCGATTTCGACTGAGGGGAGTTCCCGAAACCGCTCCCCGAGGTCCGCCAGGGACGGCATTGTACCGTAGGAGCCTCTGGGCCTCTCAGGTGAGGCTTCAATCTCCGGAATTTCCAAGGGATTCGCAATTTTACTCTTCTTCCTACCCTCCTTCTTGCTGGGGAGAGTTGCCTGGTCGTCCGACTCTTCGTAGGGGAGGGAGGAACCGTGCCGCGGTGACCGGTGCAGTTGGGTGGTCTCTAAGACCTTCCCACAAACCACCGGCATCGTGGAGGGAGTTGCTGGTCTTCGACACGGCGCGTCCCCAGGTGGCGGATAGGGGGCCCCTCCGGTTCCAACTGGAGGGTTGCGACTCGCGTAAGCATTCGCCGCGGACCAAAACCAGCGCACACTCACACTTACACACACCTTACACACACTCTCCCGCGGTGTGCCGCCTCTTCGAGGTGGTCCACCGCGGGGGAGCACACACACACAGAAACACATCCTACATTACACTTCAACACACACACGAGAGATGGTCTCGCTCGGGGCCGTTCTTCCCGTTCGGGGGGATGGTCGGTCGTTCTGTCGCGGTGGTACCACGGGAGGGTACAGTTGATAAACCGGGGATGGCACACCCGGGCCGCTCCCTAGTACAGGTGCCCGAACCCCATCTAACCAATGGGGAGGCTGCACTATCAGGGGCGAATAATCTCGGGGCGGGTTGTAGTGCCGGTTGGTGACCGGATGGGACCCTGCAGCCCGTCCCGGGGGGCTCTTCCGAGGCCACCCGTGGATGCCTTAAAAAGCTTAAAAAGCTTAGCCGCCGCGACGGCGCGGCCGGCCCCTCCTCGTTCTGGGGGGTTCGGATTTTCCGGGCGATGACCGTCTCTCAACACAACACAACTACGCACACACACACATACAGGGTGATGCGGATAATTGGAATCAGCTTTTTACCATCGAATTTTATCGATTTTTGAAATTGGTAATTGTCTTGACGGCCGTCTAATGTCACCGGTGGCGCGTGACTGCTCAGGGCCAACTGGCCGAATCACGCCAAGTACCGACAGTCTTCCGATTAACCGGCAAGGGCAGAATGAGTCGGTAATCATGAGACTCGGTAAAGTCTCGCGCAAAGTAGTAGTCCCCTACGGCGCGCGACATCCGAGACTCTATAATCCCGAAGATTCGATCGATGTCAACATTTCTTACGGTATTAGGGATTTATATCTGAATTTAGTATTTTAGCTGCAATTTTTCTGAATCCGATGAGCCAAGAATCAAGCGAATTGGTTCAGCCGTTTGGGGGATATTATTATTTTCCTCGTGGGCAAGCACGTTTCATTGGTAAAACATTTCTGCACTGCACTCTGGCAGGGGGGGAGTGCGCGAGATTCGCGTGACATAATAAATGTTTTATGCATAATAAATAATATAGGTAATCCTATCATTCTCGCACTATATGGCGAGAAATAATTCTTGTTTCTCTCATTATTATAACTATAAAACGATATATTGAAAGACTCGGCCGCAATCCTTGATCACGCCGCTGCTGCAGGCGTGTTGCCTCCGCCTTCCAAAAAAGGGTGAAAGCCTGGCAGTTGACTTGAGGTAAGGAGAGAATTGCTGGCTCTGTCAATATTTCGCTCTATAGTTATAATAAAAGAAAAAACAAGAATGATTTCTTGCCAGAATGCACCGCTGACACGCTCTTTACTATGTTTATTATGCCACATATCGCTCAAACTTTCCCTGCCAGTGTGCAGTGCAGCAATGTTTTATTACCGACTCATTTTGCCCTTGCCGGTTAATCAGAAGACTGTCGGTATTTAGCGTGATTCGGCCTGTTGGCCCTAAGCAGCCACGCGACACCGGTGACATTAGACGGCCGTCGAGACAATTACCAATTTCAAAAATCGATAAAATTCGATGGTAAAAAGCTGATTCCAATTATCCGCATCACCCTGTACACATACACACACTACATCACACTTACATATAGACGTGGAGGGAAAAAAAATAAAAATGGAGACGACAACGAAAAAGAATATTGAAACGTGCCAAAAAGACGACGTGGAGATTCCCAGCTCCAAGGGGGGAGAAGTGGAGGGTGACAGCAGCGCTGCCCATTCCAGCAACGGAATGAGGCCGCCTGCGACCCCCTCCGCTAGGAGGAAGAAGAAGGGCCGTGTGGTCATCCGGCCCACGGAGGACAGCGCGGGCAAGTCCGATGACTCGGACACGTCCGTCGCCTCCGTGGTGTCGGTGACCGAGAGGGCCGTGCCGAGATGTTCGGTGGTGTTGAGCCGCCTGCCCGACACGGTCCTCTCCCGACGCGGCTCGGCGACGACGGAGGCTTCTGGCGGCGAGGGGTCCGATGCCTCGATGGCATCGGGCTCCTCGCGGCCGGGCGGTTCCCGGCGAAAGAGGGGGCCCCCATCCACGGCGGAGGGCGCCGGGTCGGCACTGGCGAAGAAACGCCAGGTCGACTCGGCGCGCGCTGGGACCGAGTCCCAAATGGGGCAGCCCACCGGCGGCTCAGAGCCTGAGCCGTCGGCAACACCGGGCGACCCACCACCCACCGGGGAGGAGAGCGCCGCCCAGGCTCTCAGCCGAGAGGCTGAGTTGGCGCGGAGGCTGAGGGTCAGCTCGTCCGCGGATGTAGGTGCCCATATAATTGAGGCGATGGACGTGGTGCGTCATCTGGCGACCACCTCGTCCAACCTCAAGGGCACCTACAAACGCAGGTTCCGGGAGGCGGCCCAAGAGGCCACGGTGGCGGCGACGGAGTTGGCAGCCAGAGCCAACTCCGACGGGGAAGGGGCCCTCATTAGGGCCGAGAATAGGCGTCTGAGGGCCAGGATCGCCGACCTCGAGGGGGAGATTTTCTCCCTCTCGAGGAAGGTCGAACTCCTGGACTGCCAGGGGGCTGGACCCTCGGGCGCCACGGCGAGGACACCCTGCGCCCCCAACGATGGCCCCGTCGGCCTCACTCTTGATGAGAGAGTGATGGCGCGGATCGGGGCTCTCGTGGAGGCCAAGCTGACCCGCTTCAGGGAGGAGCTCTTCCCTGGGCGGGCGGTGAGGCCTCCATTGGGGGTGAAGGCGGCGACTCGGGCGGGTGGGTGTGAGCCCGTCCGAGCCGCCGCTTCTTCCGCGGAGGCTCCGGCGGTGGACGGTACAGTCCGCCGCCGGAAGAAGAAGCGGAAGAAGGGGAAGGGAAAGAAGGGTGGGGCAGCAGTCGAGGCTGCTGCCCAAACACCCAAAAACTCCCCGACCGCCGGTGGCCCACAGATACCACCGCCGCCCGCACCTCCCACGCAGGGAGAGACGTGGGCGACGGTGGTGGGTCGCAAGCAGAAGGGCGGGCAGGGCCGCAAAGCCCCACCACCTCCTGCTGCCACGGCCAAGGCAGCGAAGTGGGCCGAAGGTGCCGGTGGGACCAAGGTGGTGCCTGGACGCCCTCCGAAGACCGCAGCAGTCACGCTGACGGTCCCGGAGGGGTCCAGGCTCACCTACGCGGAGGCGATGTCCAGGGCGCGCGAGCAGATTAAGCTCGCCGACCTGGGCATCGCCTCAGTGAGGCCCAAGCGCGCCGTCACCGGGGGTCTCATTCTCGAGATCCCCGGTGCCGACGGCGCGCAGAAGGCCGATAGGTTGGCGGAGGCGATGGCCGGGATTTTCGAGGGGTCGGAGGCGCGTATCGCCCGCCCCTCGAAAAAGACCGAGCTGAGGGTGACGGGACTTATCGAGTCCGTCACCGTCGGCGAGGTCATCTCGGCCATCGCCAAGGCGGGCGGGTGTAAGGAGGGGGAAGTGACGACCGGTGAGATCCGGTCGTCCGCCCCCTCCAAACTGGGCTCCCTCTGGCTGCGGTGCCCACTTACCGCGGCCGGGAGGATCACGGAGGTCGGCCGACTTACCATCGGCTGGACCTCCGTGAGGGTAGAGGCGCTAGCTGCACGGCCGCTGCAGTGCTTCCGCTGCCTAGAGGCGGGGCACGTGCAGCGGCAGTGCAAGTCCGCCGTGGACCGCAGCTGCCGCTGCTACGCTTGCGGGGCGGAGGGCCACAAGGCCGGACAATGCAAGGCCGGGCGGCTGAAATGCCCGCTTTGCAGCGACCTCGGCCGCCCGGCCGAGCACCGACTCGGCGGCGAGGCCTGCCGCGCCTTGCGGCAAAAGGCCTCCAAGAAGCCTGCGGCGGCGAAGCCAAACCCGAAATCGGGGAAGGCTCCGCCGCCAAAGGCGAAGGGCGGCAAGGGCGGACCACCGGCGCTGGCTGTTGTCTCCAGCGTCCCGGTGGTACCGCCCTTGAAGGTCGTGGTGGCGAAGACGGCACCCAAGCCGAAACCGCCACCACGACCGAAAGCGGCCGCCCCCGCCGAGCCGGCGGAGAAGGCGGCCAAGGGGCCAGAAGCGGCCCAAAGTGGGGGAGGCTTGGAGGAGGCCATGGACACGGCGTAATAATGTCCCAGCGCCTCCTCCAAGCCAACCTCAACCACTCGCGCAGGGCCCAGGACCTCCTTGTCCACACCCTGCGCGAGTGGCGAGTGAGTTTGGCGATCGCGGCGGAGCCGTACGCCGTACCTCCCAGCGACCCTAATTGGGTCGGGGATGCGTGCGGCTCCGTCGCGATCATTCGCACCCACTGGCCCGACTCCCCCTCTGCTCATCCCTGGAGCAGGGGCGGGGATTCGTGGCGGTGCAGTGGGGGAACCTCGCGGTGGTGGGTTGTTACATCTCGCCCAACTGCGGCCTCGATGCGTTCGAGGCGTACCTGGGTGCGGTCGGTGGGTGCATCTCCCGCACACGGCCGCGCCCGGTACTCGTCCTGGGGGACTTCAACGCCCACGCTGTGGCGTGGGGCAACCCCCGGGACGACGCAAGGGGCGGGATGCTGCTGGACTGGGCGGCGCAGCACGACCTCCGGTTAATCAACCGGGGGTCGGCTAGCACGTGCGTGCGGTGGAATGGGGAGTCGGTCGTCGATTTGACCTTCGGCTCCCCGGCCACCGTGCGCCGTGTGTCCGGGTGGCGGGTTGTGGAAGAGCAGGAGACGCTCTCTGACCACCTCTATCTGACGATGGAGGTGGTCGCCACACCCGTCGCCCCGACGCGCCGCCCGCCAGCAGCGGGCAACCCTCGTGGTGGAGGAGACAACCCACCACCGCGATGGGCGCTGAGGCGCCTAGACCGGGACGCTCTCATGGCGGCAGCGATCGCCGTGGCCTGGCAGGACGGGTCGGGGGACGAGCACGAGTCTCCCGACCCGGACGAGGGGGCCGAGTCGCTTCGGGGCGCGATGACGTCGATTTGCGACGTCGCAATGCCCCGAGCACGGCCCCCCCGCGTCGGCGGGGTGTACTGGTGGTCGCAGGACATCGCTGTCCTGCGCTCCGCCTGCGTTCACCGCAGGCGCCAGCACACCCGCGCCAGGAGACGGCGCGGTCAGGTCGCGGCGGAGGTGGCCCAGCTGTATGCGGCGTACCGCGAGGCAGCGGTCGCCCTGCAGCGGGCCATCAAAGCCGCCAAGGCCAAAGCCTGGGACGAGCTCGTCGCCACATTGGACGGGGATCCGTGGGGGCGCCCATACAAAATCGTCATGGGACGATTACGTCCATGGGCGCCCCCAACAACGGAGCTGCTTGACCCCCAGTTTCTCGACCGGGTGGTGGCTACTCTGTTTCCTGCGGGAGCAGAGGACCCCACCCCCGGTCGGCCTCGTCCCCGTTTTGAGTGGGACGAGGCCACCATGGGGGTCACTGGCGGCGAGCTCGACGCCGCGATTAGACGTCTCCGGGCCCGCGCGAACAGGGCGCCGGGCCCGGACGGCATCCCAGGCAGGGCCTTGGCCATGGCCATGGGCGTCCTGTTCCCGCGCCTCGGGCAGCTTTTTAACAGCTGTCTGTGGCGCGGTAGGTTCCCCCGCTCCTGGAAGCGGGCGCGGATGGTCCTCATCCGGAAGGATGGGCGGCCCGCGGACTCTCCCTCCGCGTACCGGCCCATTTGCTTGCTGGACGAGGCGGGCAAACTCTTCGAGAGAGTTATTGCCAACCGCCTCGTCCGGCACCTGTCGGCGACAGGTCCGGACCTCGACGACGGGCAGTTCGGCTTCCGTCAGGGACGATCGACGATAGACGCGATCAAGCGCCTAAGGTCCCTGACGGAGTCGGCTGCAAGCCGGGGCAGGGTGTGTATCGCTATATCCTTGGATATAGTGAATGCTTTTAACACCCTGCCCTGGTGGGTCATCAGGGAGGCGCTCGAGTACCATCGAGTGCCCCCTGAGTTACGGGCCGTCGTCGGGGACTACCTCGCCGACAGGGGCATTAAGTTCATGGGCCGGACGCAGGAGTATGAGAGGGAGACGTACGCCGGGGTCCCGCAGGGGTCCGTGTTGGGCCCCCTGCTATGGGACCTCGGCTACGATTACGTCATGCGGGCTGCACTCCCCGCTGACTCCACGGTGATCTGCTATGCAGACGACACACTCGTGGTAGTCAGCGGGGAGGATGGGAGGAGGACCATCCGCGTTGCGGAGACGGCGGTGGCCTGTGTCGTCGCCCGAATCCACCGACTGGGCCTTCGGGTGGCCCCGCAAAAGACCGAGGCGATCTGGTTTTACGATCGCCAACGGTATGCGGGGCCGCCTCCCCAGCGGTGGATTGCGGTAGGAGAGACCCGCGTCCAGGTGAGAGATACGATGAAGTATCTCGGACTCACCCTGGACGGCCTCTGGCGCTTTAACGAGCACTTCGGCCGGCTTATCCCCCGAGTTGAGAAGGCGGCAGGCGCTCTAGGACGCCTGCTGCCCAACATCGGGGGACCGTGGGAGGGTGTCCGACGCCTTTATGCGGGAGTCGTCCGTTCCATGGTGCTCTACGGGGCACCAGTCTGGGCGGACGACCTGGCGGCCAGCCGGCGCAATTGTGCCCTGCTATTCAGGGTACAGCGTCGGATGGTCGCCAGGGTCGTGCGAGGATATCGCACGATCTCCCTGGCGTCGGCCACCCTACTGGCGAGGTTTCCGCCCCTGGACATCCTGGCGGTGGGGGACGCGAGGACCTATTTGGGTCTTCGCGCCCTCCGCAACAGGGGCGGAACACCCACGGAACGGTCGGTCAAGGAGCTCAAGCGCCAGACCCGACGGCTCGTTGTCGAGATGTGGCGGGAAAGGCTGGAAGATCCAGCCAACTCCCGCCACAGAGCCGTCGGGGCGATTCTCCCGAGCCTCGAGGCTTGGTTGAGTCGCGGCAGGGGGCAGCTCTCCTTCCGCGCGACGCAAGTGCTTACCGGGCACGGCTGCTTCGGTGAGTACCTGCGTCGCATCGGGAAGGAGGCGACGGCACAGTGCCACCATTGTGATGGGGACCCGGACACGGCGCAACATACCCTCCAGTATTGCAGGGCCTGGAGGGAACAGCGCCGTGTCCTGGTCCGGTATATCGGAAGGGACCTCTCGCTGCCGACGGTCATCCGACAGATCCTCGGCAGCGAGAGGTCGTGGAGAGCCTTCCTCGCCTTTTGCGAGGAAGTGCTCTCCCAGAAGGAGGAGGCGGAGCGGCGGCGGGAGAGGACGGACCCCTTCCGTCTGCAGAGGGCCCGTCCCCGCCGCCGACCCGCGCGGGGGGATCTTGTCCCCCCGCAGTAGAGCGAAGCCCCGGTCCCGTCGACGGATCTCGACCCGTTGACGGGCCGGGTGCTTGCCAAGGGGCCGCGAGGCGGCAGAGTAGTGGCTCTGTCGCCTGCGCAAGCGGCCCCGAGGCGGGGCGGGTGTGTAGTGGTCGCACGACCCGCTCAGGAGGGATGGGTAATGCGGGGGCGCGGTTCCCGCCTCCTTCGCCGCTAGCGAAGGAGTGCGGTGAGCCGTGTCTCCCCGCGAGTAGTGGGGGAAGCCTCCCTCTCTCGTGAAAGCGAGAGAGCGGATGGCCGCTCCCCCACCACGAGACGTGCCTCCAATAGGGGGCGGGCGCGGGGCGGCACCGGTAGTGTTCTACCAGAGTTCCCGGTGTCGCCCCAGTCAGCGCCGAGGATGGCCACCGTGGGGTTTTAGCCGGTAAGAGTCCGGCACTACCCCGTCGCCCCCACCAGGGCGGCGGGGTGTCCATGAGGATTTCCCCACGTAAAAAAAAAAAAAAAAAAAGGGGAGGGAGGAATCGGGTGGTAAATCAGAGTCCTCATCCACCTGAATCCTTCTCCTATTCTTCCTCTTTCTCGATGATCGAGCTACAGGCTCGTCGTCTTGGTCCATTTCCTCGTCAGCAGAGGCGTACTTGGAGGCGGAATTGACGCTTCGCCTATCGTCGGATATGTCCGGGGTCGCTGGAATCTCAGGGGAGAGAAGCCGCGATGGGCCCGGGAGAGGAAGGGGGGTGCTGACGTTGCAGGCAGTCCCTGCTCCCGCCTTCCCCGCACCGGGGAGGGCGCTGATTGAGAGCGCGGGGAGGGAGGAGGATTACATGTTGCTGATCGCAACAGCTGCCTACCCCTACCCCCAGACGTCCTAGTTGCCGTTTTGCTACAATTTGTTTTTCCTTTAAAGGCGTGTTCAGAGTCCTTAGGTATAGCCACGTCGTCACCACAGTTATCCGGTTTTCCCCCATCCCTCGTGTTAGGCACGCTTGTGGCATTTAACGAGACGCCGGCCAAGTGGCCAACCGACGAAACGCTGCAGTTTTCGGATGACGACGAGGTTGGGCCTGCTTTCGCACCCTTCCCCGCCGGTACTGCGGATTCGCACCGCTGCACCCTAACCTTGAGCTCCTTTTTTACTTCGTCCATGGTTGATTTGTTTTCGGGGTTTCTTCCCCTATCCCCCTTGTGGCGGGGGAAATCCCCGGGGAACCGCCCCGGACGGTGTGTGCGTGTGAGTGTGCCCCTCTGGAATGTACTGCCCCGCGAGGCAGGGTGCCCAGAGGGGAGTGTCAGTGTATAAGGATGTGTGTATGTGTAGTCTCCCCCTTTTGTAGGGTAGGGGAGAAACAACCCTGCCACTTTGATAGAGGTTTGCCTCCTCGCGGCCCGACCCTAAGGCCTGGCCCCCGGTCTCCTCGTCCGCCTCTTCCGACGCTTCGCCACAGCGCGGTAGGAAGCGGAATCGGAGATTCCGGTGTTGGGGGATGGGTGGCGCACGCCATCCCCAGGGTGCCGATTCCCCCGCCCCGAAGGACAGAGGGTACCCCCAGCCCCCTCGCTTTCGGTGGAGGGGTCACCTTACCGATGCTGTCCACGGCAGGCCCCTTTCGGGGTCCTGCTACCCACCCGACTATGTCGGTAGGGCATCCCCCTATCCGCAACCCGGGGACGCGCCGTGTCGGGAGTCGGCAAACTCCCATCCCCTCACAGGGCCCAGGCGGGGGCAAGCCCCGAGTTCCCTAACCCGGTCCTCGCGAAGGGCACGGAACCTTTTTTTTTTTTTTTTTTATACGCAGGGGAAACTCCTAACGAGTATCCCGACTCTCTGGGGGGGAGTCGGGGTTATGTGGGGTTCGCACCCACTAAAACCCCTGCGGTGGCCTTCTATTCGCTCTGAGGACCCCGGGATCTCAAAAGAACGCTACCGTTGTCCTCAGTGCGTTTGCCTCTGCTAGGAGACGCATTCCCGGGCGTGAAATGTCACGCCCATACACTGGGAAGGAGTGTGATGGTGTCGGGGGCCACGCCCGATACCATCACCCATCAAGGAGTCAAAATGTTGGGTTTCCGGGCCCCCACCCGGAGAACCCTGGCTCCCTGGTCCTGGCTGGGAAAGCCTGACCAGAGCTCAGAGAGTAGGAGTGATACGAGTAGGCGGCATGACGCTATTGGTCACGCCGACCCCTCGCCTCTCTCCTCTTCGCCCTCCGGACCGCATTCCTCGCCTGTCTGGCTGGAATATCTCTCTCGCGGTTTCTTTCTGCCACCTCTTTGCGCGTGAGCACTTCCTCACAGAAGGCCTCGACGGCTTTCCACTTTACCGGATTTCTCGTCATGCCCTCAACTAGGGTCCGGAGACTGAGATCCGGGCCGACGACCGCCTCTAAGGCCTGTCGCTCCACCGCGAATGCTGGGCACTTTGCCACAGTGTGCGCCGGCGAGTCGGTGACGCCCTCGTCGCACATGAAGCACACTGGAGAATCCTCGGCCCCGATCCCGTGCAGATACTGCGCGAAGACTCCATGACCAGTAAGGACCTGGGTAAGTCTGAAGGACAAGACCCCATGGTCCCTGGCCCTCCACTCTTCAAGGACTGGTAGGAGCGTCCTGACGGTTTGGTGCTTTCGCCAGATCTTTCTCTCTGAGAGGTGGCGCTCCCACTCCTCCCATGCAAGGTCCAGATGTCCATTACGAATGGACACCTTTTCCTGCCAGGATGGGGGGTTACCAGTCTCTTTCAACTGGCAGACCTGGTCGTAAGACCTGGCCTCCGCCTCCGCCTGAAGATCGAGAGGGAGTAATCCTGCTAGGGCCATCGCAGATACGTACGAAATGTCCGAATACCCCCGGACAACCCGCACGGCGATTCCCCTCTGGATACGCCGGAGGAGAAGCTTCCGCCTTGTCCTTCCACAGGGGTTCGAAGCCCATATAGGGGCCCCGTAAAGGGCCATGCTCCTGAGGATGCCAGCATATAGTCGGCGAGTCCTCACACCCGGACTCCCAAGGTTGGGGAGGAGGGAGCAGAGCATGTTCCCTGTTCTCGCCAGCTTCGGGACCAACCCTTCAATGTGGCGATTGAATCTCCACCTACCGTCCAGGATCAGGCCGAGGTACTTCATGCTGTCCGCGACACGGATGTATGTTCCCTCGACCCAAAGCATGGTCTCCGGGGGTTGCTCTGAGAGAGCGAGTCCATGGAACCAGATCGCCTTGGTTTTGGCAGCCGAGACTTCCAGCGCTAGATCGCCAATGGCCTGGGCTATGCACGCAACGCCCAACTCAGCCAGGCGCAGGGTCCTATCCCATCTCCTCCCAGATGCGAGGATCAGAGTGTCATCTGCATAACAAATGACCTCGACCCCGTCCGGGAGAGCCGTCCTCAGGATCGAGTCGAACCCGAGGTTCCACAACAAGGGTCCTAACACGGACCCCTGTGGGACCCCACGGTCCACTCGCCGTGAGATCGTCCTACCCTGATGGTCGGGGTATTGGATGCTCCTGCACTGCAGGTAGCTTCGGACGATGGCCTGAAGGTACGGGGGAATTCTGTGCCGCTGGATTGCGGACATGATCACCTCCCAGGGTAAGGAGTTGAAAGCATTCGCGATGTCCAAGGACACTGCGAGCACCACTCCCCCCTGTTCAGTAACAGAGTCCGCCAAATCCTTCACTCGTCTCATGGCATCCACGGTCGATAGGCCGCAGCGGAAGCCAAATTGCGCCGGGGAGAGGTTGGGGCCCTCGCCGTCCAAGTGCTCCTTGATGCGTGCTGCCACCACTCGTTCAAAGAGCTTGCCTATCTCGTTCAGGAGGCATATGGGCCTACATGATGAGGGGGACATCGGAGTTGACCCCTGCTTAGGGATCAGGACCAGGAAAGCGCGTCTCCAGTCCTCAGGCACTCGACCAGCACGAAGGCACGCATTGAAGAACCGGATTAATCGGTCAGACAGGTATCCAGCAGCCTTGGCTAAGATCCTGCCGGTTATTCCATCCGGGCCAGGCGCCCCAGATCTTGCCCTCATCTTCCCGACGGCCCTCTTAATCTCCTCCACAGTGACCCCGTTTTCCTCTGACCAAAGTGGTGCAGAGGTGGAGGTCCAAGGGGGAAGTTCCCCGCCTTTCGGAAACAAATTGCCGATCATGTCCTCTCGTGCCTTGGGGTCCAGGGAGGACGTAAGGGGGGGTCCTTTCGGGCGAAGCTTTCCCAGGGCGAGGCGGTAACCAAGCCCCCAAGGGTTATCATCTAAGGCCGCTTCCAGCTCCTTACGGGCACCGGATTTGGCCTCACCGATTGCCCTCTGGAGCAAACGAACTGCATCCCTGTACGTCTGATACAAGTGGGACTCTCGGGACGGGTCACGACAGGCTTTCCTTCTCGCACGGAGGAAGGATCGTCTCTCCCGAGAACATGCATCTCTTAGGGCAGCTATCTCTTGCGACCACCAGTAGACGGCCTTGCGTGGTGGTCTCCCCTTAACTCGGGGCATGGCCGTGTCACAGGCATCCGAAATCGCCTCACGGAACCATCTGGCCTCGTGCTCAATCTCGGTGCCTGTCTCATCAGGCAGATTGGGAGAGGGCCAGGCAATGACACCAAGAGCGGCCTCCAGGAGGTCCTCATTGACCTTACGGGCCACCCATCCCTTCCTAGGGAAAGGTCGGGTGTGATTTCCCACAGAATTGGCCGCGGAGGATGAAGCGACCGTCATGGTTATGTACTTGTGGTCGCTCAGGGTTTCAACCTGAGCTTGCACTTTCCAGTCCATAATTCCGCGGGCCAATCTACCGTTCGCCCAGGTTAGGTCGACAATAGAACCGCCGTTCCTGCGGACACACGTGAGGGCTTTACCTTGATTGATTAACCTCAAATCGAGGTTACAGGCCCAATCCAGAAGGATTCCCCCTCTCGGGTTGGACCCTCTGTCACCCCACGCAGCATCACGTGCGTTAAAGTCCCCCGCAATTATGGTTTGCCTCCGGCCAATCCTTCGCATTGCGGCGCCAACGGAGTCTAGTAACACATTGAAGGTAGCAATGTCCCAGCTAGGTGGGGCATACACGGAGATGAGGCTCAGAGGCCCCCAATCCGCCACCACAAACCCTCTCCCCCTCTCCCTAAGAGAGACCTGGGGTGATCCAGAGTGAGCTGGGCAGATGATTGCCGCACTCCCTGTGGTGTCGCCGATCCAGGCAGGATTGTCCGGAAGGCGATATAGCTCCGAGACGAAAGCTATCCCGATGGACCACTCGGCTAGTGTCTGCGCAAGGATGTCCTGCGCTCTCGCCGAGTGATTTACATTCGCCTGGAGGATCTTAACAGGAGCCCGCAGGCTCATCATGATCCGGCAACATCCATGGCCTCCTCCAGACCCGTTCGATCACCCTGTCCGTGGCGAGAGGTCGACGGGGCCAAAGACGCGAGTATCTTGGGCCCAGAGAATTCCCCAGGCGCCGGGCTCCTGTCAGCCTCTTTGGCTGGGGGAATGACCCGCGCCGGGGAGGCCCCGGTCGGTTTCCTCTTGGGAGGGGTGCATTGGCTGGACCCGACCCGATGATTGCTCGGAACACCAAGCTCCTTGCAAATCGGGCACTGGGGACTGACCCTACACTGCCTAACCTTGTGCTCGGAGCTGCCACAGTTGTAGCAGCAGCCAGTTCGGTCGGTATCGCACCGGCATGCCTGCCGCACGTGGCCTCTCGCGAGACACCGGAAGCACTGCAAGGGGCGACGCACCAGAGCCTTAACCCCAACAATGCTCCAGGCACCGATTCGGACTTTGCCCAGAGTGGCTATCTTCCTCGCTGCCGCCGCAGGGCAGCGCACCCAGAGCGTTCCCATGGAACCTTTAGGGCATTGTATTTCTCCAGTGCGCACGTCGGCGACGTCGCAGCCCCCAGTGGAGGCCACGGTTTCGGCGACCTCTTTGGACGTGATGGAGTCGTCCAGTCCGTAGAAGCGCAGGTCGGCGCACTTCGTGGGTTTAGCGACCCTCACTTTCTCGTTGCCTGTAAAGGCTTCGCGCAGGCGTGTCGCGAGGGCGTCAGCCTTTTCAGCGCTGCCGGCACCTGGAACCTCCAGGATTACTCCACCGTTCATGGCGCGTCGGGTCCGGAGGTCCTCGATTCCTAAATCGGAGAGTTTGATGCGCTGCCTGGCCTGGGAGATGATTTCTCCGTAACCGATATCTGAGCCAGGAGCGATCGTCAGGGTGACCGCCGCGTGCCTGGGAACCCGGATTGCGCGGGGATCCGTATGTGAGCCCGGGCTTGCCTTCTTCCTCCCCTCAGCCTTCTGGGCCGGTTGGGATTAGGGGGTCCCGCCATCCCTCCCTTGAGAGGAGGGGGCAGACTTACGTGTGGCGACTACACCCTTCTTCTTCGCCTTCCTACCCACTACCATGCTCCATGGCGCCTCTTTGGAGGAGGACGGGAGGCCAGCAGTGAGGGAAGCAGAGGTGGAGGTAGAAGCCTCTTCCGTGATCATCGCAACGGGCTTGTGAAGCCTCACAGATGGTACCATCCTGGGCTTGGCATTGCCCCTGTTCTCGGCTTTCGCTGTCGCGCAAGCGGGGAGGGCAGCCGCGGGCGGCTGCAATCTTTGGAGGATTTCCTTCCGGAAAGCCTCAAGTTGCCACTGTACAAGCTTTGTTATCGACGTGACTAGGGAGTCATCCTTGCTGGAGCTTTCGTTTGACTGGCGCGTGACCCTCCTTGGAGGGTCAGCGGCCCCGGCCTTCCCTTGGGCTCCAGATAATGGGTCGCCAGGGTCTGCTGGGAGTGAAACGGCACCCACTCGCGTCGCACACTGGGCTTTAAGCAGTTCAACCGTCCGTTTCAGGGCCCCAATCTCTGTCTCAAGAGAGATGACTTGAGAGCGTAGCGTCATGTTTGTCTCCTCCAATACCGCATTGGCTCCCAGAGCAGTCGTTCGTTTCGCCATTTCTGTGGCGGCTGCCCGCACTGAAAGCGCAGCATATCGAAGATTCCTCACGTAGGTCCCCTTTAGATTTGTAGAGGTGTCCGAAATCCTCTGTACTTCCCTAATTTGGAGATAATGGAGACCCCTATATTGGGAGTAGGCTTGTCCCTGAATTCGGCGGCAAATTCCGCCGCAGTCGGTAGGGACCGGTAACACTTGCCCCTTTCGGGGGAACTGTCCGACCCGCTCTCAGTGCGGTTTTCTTTTTCTCTCCCCTTCCTTTTTTGTTTCGCGTGCTGAGAGCGCAGCGACCCGTCCGCGTCATGTACGGAAACCACCCGGGCAGGTTCACTGCCATTATTGGCCTTTTTGGGCCTTGCGCCACCTTGAGGGGAGTCGGAATTGCCCGGTCGGCTTCTCTTTTTGGCCATGGTCGTGGTGAAAGAGGACCTCGACGAATCGGAAGACCAGACCTCCTCGTCACTTATCACAATCTTGGCCCCACGGGTCTTACTAGGACCCGTCTTCTCTTGCGGAACAGCAAATGCTTTGTCCGCGCTCTCCACGCAACTCGTAGCCGCAACCGTAGCTGGGGCCGTCGAAGGAGCAGAAGCAGCAGCAGCATTTGCATTGGGCAGTGCTGATGCATCACTAATTGGGTCCTTACATCCTCCCTTATCCTTCTTATCGTAATTCGCACATGGGACAGAGAGAGATACACCAGCCAAGCGGTCCACTGATGCACTCCTACGGTTACTGGATGACGATACGCTCGGGCCCGCTTGCCCACCCTTACGTACCGGTACTGAGGACTCGCACCTCTGCACCGTAATCGAAAATTCTTTTGTTCTCCCTACCATATTTGATTTTTGTTTAGGGGTTTCTTCCCCGACCCTCTCTAAGGCAGAGGGGACTCCTCGGGGAACCGCCCCGAACGGTGTGTATGTGTGTGTGCCCCTCTGGAATGTACTGCCCCGAGAGGCAGGGTGCCCAGAGGGGAGTGTCAGTGTATAAGGATGTGTGTATGTGTAGTCTCCCGCTTTTGTAGGGTAGGGGAGAAACAACCCTGCCACTTTGTTAGAGGTTGGCCCCCTCGCGGCCCGACCCTAAGGCCTGGCCCCCGGTCTCCTCGTCCGCCTCTTCCGACGCTTCGCCACAGCGCGGTAGGAAGCGGAATCGGAGATTCCGGTGTTAGGGGATGGGTGGCGCACGCCATCCCCAGGGTGCCAGTCCCTCCGCCCCGAAGGGCAGAGGGTACCCCCGGCCCCCTCACTTTCGGTGGAGGGGTCACCTTGCCGATGCTGTCCGCGGCAGGCCCCTTTCGGGGTCCTGCTACCCACCCGACTATGTCGGTAGGGCATCCCCCTATCCGCAACCCGGGGACGCGCCCTGTCGGGAGTCGGCAAACTCCCATCCCCTCACAGGGCCCGGGGGGATCGCGGAAGCGATCCTTACCCAGTTCCCGCGAGGGGCACGGAAGGGCACGGAACCTAACCTAACCTAACCTAACCTGACCTGACCTAACCTAACCTGACCTAACCTAACCTAACCAGATCTACATAGAATGGAATGGAATAGAGCGAGGGGGAGAGCAGAGAGGAGGGAGGAGAGAGGTGGGAGGTGGGAGGTGGGAGATCGGATGAGAAAGAGGAGAGTCGAGGGAGCGGCCAAGGGAGAGGAGAGAGAGGAGGGGCGAGAAGAGGAGGGAGGAAAGGGGGGAGGAAAGAGGAGAAGAAAGAGAAGAGGAGAGAGAGGGGACAAGGGAGAGGAGAGAGGAAAAATAAACAAAATAAATTGCTTAATTTAGTTTGACTAATGAATAGAGATTGTTTAATTCTATCAATAAATAAATACATTGTTTAATTTATACCAATAAAAATTGATCGATTTACAGGTATAAAATATTATTCCACCAAAAATTTTCACGAATAAATGCAAATAAATGAAGAAATTATAAATTGTTTAAATTTGTGACGGAGACGGAGACGGAGAAGACGTTTCTTAATAAAAACAGCTATTTTTTAGGTCCTATATCTCTACAATGGCTGAACCAATTGTTAATAACAAATATGGAAATTTGTCGCCCTGACATAGCCTTTCAAACAATGTTTGCAAAAATTGCAATTTTTAATTTATTTATGCAGTTTGAACATTGTAAAAACCCGTACTTATTGGTTCTGGAAAAGATACAAGGTCTATCTTTCCTTGTACTTGGCCCGAGACAAGACCTTGTCTCTTGATATCTAAGAGAACGGGAATGCCCAGAAAATATATACAAACTCATCCAAAGCTATCTGGCTGGAAGGAGTGTTATACTAAGCACTGCCAACGATAGCGTTGAACGCTCTGTAAACAGAGGATGCCCGCAGGATTCGATACTAGGTCCAAATTTTTGGAACTTGGTATTTGATAACCTACTGCGGACACTATTCGAGGCTGGATACGAACCGATAGCCTATGCGGACAACCTCGCAGTGACTACTGCTGGAAAAAGTAGGAGCGAGATAGAGAGGAAAGCGAATCTTCTGACACAGCTTACCACGGCATGGTGTCGGAAGCATAAGCTTCAACTATGCGAGCAGAAGTCGGAAATGCTCCTGCTAAAGGGCTTTCTGGACATACAGCGCCCGCCCTCTGTCAAATTGTCAGAGAGAAATCTCAAGATGACAACCACAGCAACCTACCTGGGTCTCCGCATAGGGACTAGGTTCAACTTTACGCCTTACGTCCAGTATATCTGCAACAGAGCTAAAAAGAGTTACCTCTGCATGGCTCACCTTGCAAAGGCTAAATGGGACTTGAATTACCATACCCTAGCGACAATATACTCTGGAGTATTTATACCAGTTATCACCTATGGCGCAGCTGCCTAGGTCGACAAGGTTAATAAATGGCACATTAAACGACTGCTACAAGCTCAGAGACTGGCTCTGTTACGACTTACAAAAGCGTACAGAACAGCCTCGACTGATGCAATTGCAATTATTGCAGGACAAGCCCCTGTGGACTTAAAGCTGTTAGAAAGGAGGGCTAAGTACCTCCTTAAACATAATTTTTTATGTCAACTTTCGGGAGATAGCTTTGAACCTTGTGCTCTAAGCAAGGAAGAGACAGAGTCCCTCATGGGCACAATATGTACAGAGACGATTCGCACCTGGAAAGACCGGTGGACATCGTCTTCAAAAGGGCGCTTGACGCAAGAATTTTTCGAGGACGTTAGTGCCAGGCTCCAAGCAACTTGGATCAAGCCTAACTACTACGTCACTCAGTTCCTATCTGGCCATGGGAATATACGGGGCAAACTTCAATCATTGAAACTGATTGAAGACCCACACTGTAGCTGCGGCGAGACCGACACAGTGAGACACATAATTTTCGACTGCAAATTATTCGAAGGCTTCCGAGAAGTCCTGGCACGAAATGTACGAGTGCTTTGTGAGGGAAATTCCTGGGGAAGAAGTCCCCGAGGCTTGGCCGCTCACAAGGGTCTCCTAGTCGTCCCGAGCCTCGTCTCCGTCGTCGCCCTGAAAGTCGCGAAGCGGGCGCCAGGCCCGAAAGGGCCGAATTTATGTGCTCCGCGTACGGGGACGGCTGTCCCGAAGGAGACGATCGGCTCGTCCGCCTGGCCTCCTGGCTGGTGTCCTCCCGGCTAGCAGCAGGGAGCGGGCGTGGAGTTCCTACTGGTGGGGAAACGGGTCTTTGAATGCGAAACGCGGGATCTAGTTATTCGTTGTTTATTTAGATTACCCTACAGTCGAGCCTACGGGCGGTTCGACGCCTCGGCTTTCCCGTAGCCGCCTACAATCTACATTAACCTAGATGGATGATACGCGCGCGGTGGATGACTTAGTTTACGCTCTTATGATCTAGCGCCTCGAACTAGTCCGGTCGACAGGCGGTCGGTCGTTCCGACGTCGGGTACCCCGCTCGCCGCGTGGCACACGTCCGAACAAAGACAATGGTAGGCGTCGCCGGTGGATGCGTCGCTCCTGGCTGCCCGAGGCCTTACAGTTAACTTAAACTACGCTGACTCCTGGCGACTAGATGAGTCGCCTCAAGGGAACCCAGGATAGCGGAAGGCTATCCCCAAAAACCTTCGAACTAGGCGAAATCGCGATCGGCACCGAGACACCACGGGAAAAGGATCGGCGTACACAAAGGGGTGCGCAGGGCTTACCGGGGTCTAGTTGATCGGTCGCAAGTCTCCTCGCCTCGTTCGGCCTTCTCGTCACCGGGCTCGTCCGGGTGTAGGTCGACGCTGTTACGTCTGCGCGGCTTCCCGTCCTCGGCTCGTCGCTCGTCCTAGCTCAATTCGCTCGCTCAAGTCAATATGGATGGTAGAGATTCGTAATCGTACGCTCGCACGTGTACAGTCGCTACAAGAGTGACGAGCCGGCACGCGTTCCCTAATCGCTTGCACCGCGCGCCGCGCACCCTTCCTTGTCCTGTCGGTCTTTTCGGTGCCGCGCTATCCCGAGGGTGGATCGGGTGCCTTAGCGCGCCTAGGACACCCGACCTTGGGCCTTGACCCGCGCCGGCAAGGCAGGGACCGCTGTACGTCGCCGGGCCTCCTCCTATGCTCGGCAACTCCCAGGCTGTGCTTCGGCCCGCTCGCCCGCTCGTACTTGGAAGCGTCTCCTCCACGGGCGCCAGCCTCACGCTCCACAGCTCTCGTCGGCTTTGGGTGCTCCTTCGCTCCGAAAAGACATGTCCCTATTCCCCTCGAGGTCGCCTCAACTAATAGATTCCCTGTTGAGGACTCGGTGCCCGAAGGCAAGTTAGTATACGCAAAATTGGCCCAGGGGTTCCACTTGGAGCAACGGCTGTTCGGATAGCGAGCGTGCGGGCTGAGCTGCGCCTGGGCGCGAGCGACGAGTGGGATGGCTAGTGACGGGGCAGACGGCCCCGTTACAGCTTATATATAGCTTTAGCTAATGAGTGCTTTGCATGGCTTTTGCTTTAACATTCTAACTATCATTGCTTGCGCCTTTTCAAAAGTCTATAACAAGAAACTGACGTCAATCTTTGTACACATCAAGATTTATTTGTGACAATATATTCTGCAAGAATATCCCAATCCACTTGACTATATTCAGTTACAAGATAGATCATCCTATCGGTCCAATTCAAACTAGCTCCTTATCTTGCTCCATCGCCAAAACAAGGGCATAGTTCTGGAATAGTTCTGGGTATATACGTGTTAGTTCGAAAGAGTTCTAGCGATTTGCATAATTGGATTTTTTTAAACAATTTTTTTACTCCGAAACCGGGAGTTCTAGGGTATAGGGGTGAGCTGCTAGCTCTATTTCGATAGTTCTGACGCTCAGGGCATAGTTCTCGAATAGTTCTGGGTATGTACGTGTTAGTTCGAAAGAGTTCTAGTGATTGGCACAATTGGATTTTTTTTAAAACAATTTTTTTACTCCGAAACCGGGAGCTCTAGGGTATAGGGGTGAGCTGCTGGCACTATTTCGATAGTTCTGGCGTTCCGGGCATAGTTCTGGAATAGTTCTGGGTATGTACGTGTTAGTTCGAAAGAGTTCTAGCGATTGGCACAATTGGATTTTTTTAAACAATTTTTTTAATCCGGTCGGATGAGCTGCTGGCTCTATTTCGATAGTTCTGGCGTTCAGGGCATAGTTCTGGAATAGTTCTTGGTATGTACGTGTTAGTTCGAAAGAGTTCTAGCGATTTGCATAATTGGATTTTTTTAAACAATTTTTTTAATCCGGTCGGATGAGCTGCTGGCTCTATTTCGATAGTTCTGACGCTCAGGGCATAGTTCTCGAATAGTTCTGGGTA
This sequence comes from Crossocerus cetratus, assembly GCA_963675795.1. Lineage (NCBI taxonomy): Eukaryota > Metazoa > Arthropoda > Insecta > Hymenoptera > Crabronidae > Crossocerus > Crossocerus cetratus. Next base: position 2,856,305 of record CAVMBF010000001.1, read on the forward strand.
TATACGTGTTAGTTCGAAAGGGTTCCAGCGATTGGCACAATTGGATTTTTTTAAACAATTTTTTTAATCCGGTCGGATGAGCTGCTGGCTCTATTTCGATAGTTCTGGCGTTCAGGGCATAGTTCTGGAATAGTTCTGGGTATATACGTGTTAGTTCGAAAGAGTTCTAGCGATTTGCATAATTCGTTTTTTTTTAAACAATTTTTTTAATCCGGTCGGATGAGCTGCTGGCTCTATTTCGATAGTTCTGACGCTCAGGGCTGTTTGAGATAAAAAAGTAGGTACAAATTTCGCGCACTAGTGACAGGTGTCTCACCTGTCACTTAATCAGTCATGGGTGACAGCTGACACCCAATTAGCAGCGAGCCCGCCCACAGAGTCTTAACCCTTTCCTGGAAATAAGTTACTTCCGTTCTAGAATGGTCTAGAATGTTCTAGAATAGGAAGTGACGTTCTGTGATTTCAGGAGAGGGATAGTTTATAAATAGGGGGTGCGTGGGGTCGTTAATCCTGTTGCGCAACAATCACCGAGGTGAACAGTCAACGTCTAATTACCGAGCTAACGAGTGCTTATACAGTTTTGTCTTTTGAGTGCGAAGTCTATCTAGTCTAACCAAGTGTGCTTTAGCTAATGAGTGCTTTGCATGGCTTTTCCTTTAACATTCTAACTATCATTGCTTGCGCCTTTTCAAAAGTCTATAACAAGAAACTGACGTCAATCTTTGTACATATCAAGATTTATTTGAGACAATATATTCTGCAAGAATATCCCAATCCACTTGACTACATTCAGTTACAAGATAGATCATCCTATCGATCCAATTTAAACTAGCTCCTTATCTTGCTCCATTGCCAAAACAACTGCATAGTTCTGGAATAGTTCTGGGTATATACGTGTTAGTTCGAAAGAGTTCTAGCGATTTGCATAATTGGATTTTTTTAAACAATTTTTTTACTCCGAAACCGGGAGTTCTAGTGTATAGGGGTGAGCTGCTAGCTCTATTTCGATAGTTCTGACGCTCAGGGCATAGTTCTCGAATAGTTCTGGGTATGTACGTGTTAGTTCGAAAGAGTTCTAGTGATTTGCATAATTGGATTTTTTTAAACAATTTTTTTAATCCGGTCGGATGAGCTGCTGGCTCTATTTCGATAGTTGTGACGCTCAGGGCATAGTTCTCGAATAGTTCTGGGTATGTACGTGTTATTTGGAAAGAGTTCTAGCGATTTGAACGAAAGATAATTTGTTTAAATAATTATTGCAGCCGAATGACCCGTATTCTCGGCCATCTAACGATTAGCCGGCGCTGGCAAAATGTGCTTGGAAAGTATTGCTGCAGCACATTCCAGAAGAGAATGTGAGGAGTGTGTGGCATAATAAATGTTTTAAAAATGATAACAGTATGAGGAAGCGTGTTATTGGTTTACTCTGGTGAAAAAAGTATTGTTGTTTTTCTTAATATTGTAACTATACAGTGAAAATATTAGGAGATCCAGTCATTATACCACGCATCTCTTGCACTCTGCCCTGCAATGTATTGCAACCATATTTTACCAGCAGATTCTGCCATTGCCGGTTAATCGATAGGCCGCCGGTATTTGCCGTAAGTTGGCCAATTGTGGCTCTGGCAAGCCTGCCACACCGGTATCAGTACACGGCCGACGATTTATTTGCCGGAGTGCCGGTAACATCGATATTTCAATAACTCTATAAAACGACAAAATTCTATGGTAAAAAGCCGATTCCAATTATCCGCATTACCCTTGCGAAATCCATCAAACTCGAATCTCTCATTCCTAACACCGAGGCGTCGGCGCTGCATGCTATTTCTGGTTACTGTGCAGCAGAGTCGGTAACAGCAAGATGGCCGTGGCGTGTATGACTACGTTTCGTAAAAATGTGGTTATGTTTTGGTTGGACGTGTGCCATAGTGGTTATGCGGCACACTCTGATTTATTTCTGATTCATAGCTGTGCGTGAATAATAAAAATGCTACCCTCCTTGCCATCTTTCCAGCTATCCTTTGATTATTGAGAATTATGAAATGTCACAAGTTTGAAATGCGTTCCTGACATTAGTAAATGAGTACTGATTGTAAATAGCTAAAATACTCAAGTGTCGTGAGATATGTATCTCTTAGGCGATGACTACAAATTATTTACAGTCTAAGAGGCTTTAGCTTTAGTAATTAGTCATTGCTCAAGAAGTTTTAGAATTTTACATTTGCCAGCAAGGCACTTGACAGTCAGGACATACCAAATTAGACTGCGCATTGGAGAGATTGCGTGTATACCTTGTATAAAGTAATTTTTGTACAGAGTGTCAAGTCGATTTATTTCTAATTTTATTACCTTCTAGTTGTAGGTAAATTATCTATCCTAATTTGAATCATTGTCCGACTGAATGCTTTATTTTACTTTACTTTACTTTACTTTACTTTACTGAATGCTTTAAGCTGTTTACTAAACGCTTGTATGAACCGAGTTATATGCTCGTACGCAGTCTAATTGTGCTGTATCTTAATAGGGTGCTTTCAATTTAAGACACAGAGCGACACAGAGAAGAACTGTGTTAGCTGTACTCAGCAGTGTTCAATCAAATGGAACACTGGTGAGTTTTACCTAGTCTTTGACCGGTAGTACATTGTGGTGTTTTTCTTATGGGAATGTACTACCCGTCAAAGTCTAGGTAAAACTCACCAGTGTTCCATTTGACTGAGCACTGCTGGGTACAGCTGACAGTGTACTTCTCTGTGTTTTAAATGGAAAGCACCCAGAGGTAGGTGCATTGCCCAAGGAACGCTATGCAGGTAGGTACTAATTACCAATAGGGGGCATATTCCTATACAACATACGTGTTTGGCTAAAATATTCCTTGAGCTATGAACAGGATTTGGAGAACAGGATGCATGAATATTAATGCGGTTTAGCTATAGCTATAACGGCAATTTATCCCGCCCTTCCCCCTGCCGCCCTTGCCGCCACGGCCTCCTCTGCCTCCTCTGTTGCCTCTGCCACCTTTTCCGCGGCCACCACCACCAGCCGTTGAGGCTTCCCTCTCCTTTTTAGTCTTTCGGACTTTTAGTCCGATCTTTTTAAGGAGGGCTATTGCCTCCTTTATCTGCAATTGTAAACAAATATTTAAGTTTTCTGTTTAAGGTATGTAATCAAACCAATGACTTAATAGAATCTATCGTTTAAACTCTTATTGGTGGCATTTTGCACTCAATCCAAGCAAGTGGCGATGAAGATTTCAAGGAACAATAGGAGAGTTTGAGACGCTGGAATGAAAGGAAACATTGGCTATACGCATGAGTACTCTACGGAGGAATTTTGTCCTGCGGTTGACCCAAACAAGTTGTGCTTTTGCCCTTACTTTTGAAGCTATTAGTTGTAGCACGAACCAGCATGATTAGCAGTCATTCATTTGACATGCAATTCATAGGGAAAGATTTGAAGAAAACTGTACAAGGAAAACTTTTGGGCACCCCGTTCGTTTCTTGTAATGACTTTTTGTCCTCCTGCCCATTACCTATCTGCTTGACTCTAGTGCATGCTATATCTAATATCTTCAAAAGTAGCTGGGCGAACGTAGCTCATCGTTGGACCAACCGTGGCAGAAAATTACCCTGTTGAACATTGATACGCATATCCAATACGTGCATCCATTCAACTATCTGCAACTCCCTTGTTGTCTGTTGAAATTGAGACTATGAAAGCTTAAAAATGGTTGTGCAAAAGGACATCAATAAAAGGTTCCTAAAACTGATTGTATCAAGTCGCTTAAACTCTTAACGGTGACATTTTGCACTCAATCCAAGCAAGTGGCGATGAAGATTTCAAGGAACAATAGGAGAGTTTGAGACGCTGGAATGAAAGGAAACATTGGCTATACGCATGAGTACTTTACGGAGGAATTTTGTCCTGCGGTTGACCCAAACAAGATGTGCTTTTGCCCTTACTTTTGAAGCTATTAGTTGTAGCACGAACCAGCATGATTAGCAGTCATTCATTTGACATGCAATTCATAGGGAAAGATTTGAAGAAAACTGTACAAGGAAAACTTTTGGGCACCCCGTTCGTTTCGTGTAATGACTTTTTGTCCTCCTGCCCATTACCTATCTGCTTGACTCTAATGCATGCTTTATCTAATATCTTCAAAAGTAGCTGCGCCAAAGTAGCTCATTATTGGACCAACCGTGGCAGAAAATTACCCCGTTGAAGACTCATACGAATACCCAACATCTTCTTTTATTGAAGCGTCTCAAACTCCAGTATTGTTCCTTGAAATCTCAATCGTTGCAGCTTGGATTTTGTGCAAAACGTCACCAATCAAAGTTCAAAAGAGTGTATCAAGTCTTTTCAAGGTATGAACTGTATCAAACTGAACATTTCAAGGAAAAGTCCAAAGGACTACTAGGACTAATTAACAAACTGATTCTCACCTTGTCCTCTGGCACCTCATTTGAGGTGGAGGCGGTGGAAGTCGCGCCACCATCGTTGTTGACCGCCGCAACAGGCTTTGTGACCTCCACTGTCGGCCTGGGTGCCTCCTTCGAACATCCTGCACCCTCATCCCCGCTGCACTCCATCCGTTCTGCTGGAGGCGCTGACATTCTTTATGCTTTTTGCTGTAATGGGAACTGTAGTGTAAGCAGGGATATTGGATGGATGGGTGTTTGACTATATTACTATAGAAGACTGAACATACGTCTTTAACTGCAGCGGTCTCGTGCCTGATGTGCTCTGCTCGATGGCTACTGATGCTTTTAAAAATCTGCGATCGGCACCGCTTCCTCGGTTCGGGAATTTCCGCTGGAGAGAAGGGGAAGCGGAGATCCCCGAAGTCATCAATGATGCCGATTCTTCTAGATCCGTCTGGGATCTTCGGGGTTTTCGACGGAATGTATTACTTACAATGTATCAGTATTCCCTTAGCCACTGCAAACTTTCTATGGCCCTTGGCATATTCGTTGCATCCTCATAACACATCCATTTCAACTAATATCATGGAAGTACTGTCCCACTTTGCGAAACATTTCATACGATTACGAAATATATCGTTAAATACATTGATTCAGGAATATTCTGTCCGCAATTTGAAGAAATACATGAAAGTCGAGGCGTTTCCGCGGAAATTCTGAATTACCGAATAGTTTCCAGCCGGACTTGAGGATGGTCCCACTTTACGAAATGACTACCTTTTTTCCACTGTACATAGTACATAGTTTGTACCGTAGACCACCGATCTGCGTAAGTTTGTAGAATTAGACATTTGCAAAGACCGATAGGTGTTTAGATACATACAAGCCGTACTCCTTGCTGCACCAACATGCCAGATATATTTTACCATTCATTCGTTACCATTGACATCACGCAAATTCCGCGTTTCGAATGCGGTACATAGGATGTACTTTTTCCAGTATATAAAGGTGCTTCAAGGACCTAGCTTCTTTAAGTTCCTGCATTAAAAAACATCTGGTGTCCGGGCAGCGGGGTCTGCCTGACCCGAAGGGGTGCCCGCTCGCGGTCTAAGAGAGAGATGGATATTGTTAGCATTCCATTAATGGAATAGGTACTGTAGTTTTACGTTTGCAGAGGTGACAAATTCCATGCATACGAACTGCAATTGCAAGTCTAAGGGAGTAGTCCCTTGATGAAAAATGAACAAATGAATGAATGAGTGAATGAATGAACATATGAGCAAACGAAAAAATGAGTAAATTTGCAAATAAATAAATGAATGAATTGTGACGGGGCAGAGTTGTCCCGCCACAAGAATCGCTCGTCGCTCGCACGTACACGCGCTCGCTACGCACGTCCGCCGGCTCGAATAGCCGTCACTCCAAGGGGCACCTCCTAGATCGAAGCGCGTAGACTAACTCGCCTTCGGGCAACGAGTCCTCGACAGCGAGAACGAGACGAGGTGGCACCAAGGGGTCAAGGAGTATGTTCCATTGGCATAAGGAGCGACAGGGCCGATGGAAGCTGCGGAGGGGAAAGGTCGAAGTCACAAGACTCGTCACTCTTGTGGTGACGCGACTCTCGAGCGGACGTGCGACCTTCATTCAACCAGTGTGGCTGAATTACCAATCGAACGAGCGAGCGAGCCGAGCCCGACCAGACTCAGACGAGCGATTTCCCGGACGACTTTCCGAGTATCCCGGAGGCGTTGAGAATCTCAGAGAAAGGCGAGAAGCAGCGAACGACCGGTAAGCCCCGCGCGTCCCTTTGTTCTTTGTTCTTTGTACTTCCCGTGCGAGTCTCGGTGCCGGCCGTAGGCTCTCCTTGTCCGAAGCAGCGATAGACAGCCCGCGGGCCAGCCCGGTGTCCCTTGAGGTGACTCTTCTAGTCACCCAGAGTCAAATAGCGTAATTAGATCTTAAGGTTTCGGCCGAGAAGCGGACGTACGCCCGCCATTGTGGCTAAGCCCGTTCGAACGTGAATCACACCCACGTGCGAGGCATCGGGGCCTTTCTGTGTAACTGACGAACAGCTGGTTAACGTGCGAATTCGTGATCTTTGCCGGAGCGTCGTAGCTCGTAGAATCATCCGCGTACGCTCATCATCTCACGTAGAATTAAGGTTTAGATTGTAAACGGCGGCGGGAACGCCGAGGTGCCGGGCCACTCGTAGGTCCGGCTATTTTGTGATCGGCCGAGCGACGGCCTGCCCAAGCGAGGGCCCTTGAACTTGCAATAACACCCGTGCAATAAACGCTCTTTGTTGCCCAACCGTGTGGGTTGTAGATTCGCCTCTCCTTCTTCCCCGACAGGAACCCCTCTCTAGCTAACCGGGAGGATCCACCACGAGGAGTACCGGCGGACGAGCCAGCTGCCCTCGATACCAGCTTCTCCACGCGCGAACATAGAAATTCGGTTCCGTCCGCGGAACCTGGCGCCCGATTCGCGTTTTCAGGAAGTCGAGGACCAGCGGCCGATAGCCAGGTCGGCTATTATGCAGGCAGGATTTCCGAGCGGCCAATTCACGGACGGCCGAAGGGAATTCCCCTCATAGAATAAATAAAATGAAATAAAAGAAATCACTTGTGTGTAGAGGCGAGATAAATTAATGTTGTGACCTCTACAGAAGCCAATTATTGACATAGAAAGAGAGAAAGAAAGAAAACTGTGCACAACTTGTGCACTGCATATTGCGACTTTGTAGTATGCGCAGTGCAACTATGTAACGCTGATGCGATGTCGCCTATGATTGTACGCCGCAGGGTCACAAACGCTAATGCGTTGGACACGTGGTCTGCGACTTGCAGTTACCCCGTCACTCACGGAATGCACTACACCAACGCTGGCGCGTTGTCGATTAGGCTTTTCTTGTTTTTCCTTCCGTGGCCACGATACGAGTACTGAACCAGTGGGCAACTATGTAGTACCACCTGTACGGTATACCAATACGCAGACAATATGCAAGGGTACATATAATATTGTACGCAATTGGCGCAACGTGCCAATACAGAACTACTGTCAAAGTTCTTGTTGCCTGTAAAAGGAACATTTCTAATGTGCCGACGTATGTTGTGCATATATTATTACATGCGGCACTACTCTGGTTTTGCCAGACGCAACTCATAGCATAGAGAGCATGAGCATATAAAGATGCTCATACGTACTAGACCTGTACTCGCAAGCATTCCGAGTGCTGATTGTTCGTAAAGCAATGAGTTGCTCACCCCTGCTTTACGCATTGCTACTTCAATGTCAGGACGTCATTAATAGCGCCTTGTATGTGCTGAAACCCTTTATGAAGGATGATATCGACGTTGTGACTAATAGTCGTGTAAATTCTTTAATTGCCATAATCAGAATGTTGGTATTTTTTTCTCCTACAAACAATGGACTTGTCGTCCGTTCAATGGCATCGCTGCGGAGCGGAGTGTTCTGCTGGTGACGCAAGCCGATCGCGCTAGCAGATCGCATTTGTTTTCGGGTATGCCTTGTGCCTCGGCCGAGGCATTCTCACTTCGCAGCGTGCTGAACTGGCGACAGGACCGCTCGTGCCGTGTGCTGTGCGTTCGTGCGTGGATATCTACGTCAAGACGTCAATAGGTTTGGCTACGCTGTTTTTTTTAATTCCCCATCTGATCTGAATCTGTACCTTAGAGATAGAGGAGGATATTATTTGTCCACTCTTACTCGACATAGTGGTTTAATTAGATTTGCAATCATGTATGACCAGAACAAATTAATGGAGATTCTGAGTAATTCAGAGTACAGATGCATAGACGATAGAGGAAAATGCTTCCAGCCCTCACATCCTATGTACACGACTGTCAGTGAGAGAATAGGACAAATGAGTTCCCACATAAGTCCGAAGCATATGTATTGTGACGAGCGAGCGCTTATACGGCTCCTGGGTAAGCGACTCTCGGCACCTTCGTCGGGCAATTCGCCCTGCTCAGTAAGGAGACCCAGGCCCTGAAAAGGGCCGGTAGTGAATACGTTCGAAAGATGGGTTTTCGAGACTGGCAGGCGAGCTGGGCCCGACGGGAGGTCCTTGGTCCAGCCAGTTGTTTCACAAAATTTTAACAGGCGGGACGCCCAAAGGAAGCACAGTAAGGTTTAACAAGGAGCCCAATAATTAAAGCAATATTTAAGGATAAATAAAGAAAATAGATTTATTCAAAGTTGCAGAAGATATAAGTGAAGTCAGTTAAGTAGGGAGAAAATAAATTGTAATCAGATCACGGGCCGGAAGGGCCAATTCCAGTCTATAGAGACAATTCCAGTTAACAATCTTTATGACACAGTCAATGCGAAACGCCTCGTTACACGCGCTGTCCCTATTCTAGTCGGACCCTAGGTCCTCCGCACTTCCATACACAATCAAAGGTCTATCCCGCAAAAGCATAGCATATATCACAATGCAATTACATGCCGAAGCTCACAGTTAATTCCATACTCTCGGGACGCATTCCCGGCCCACGCGTTAACATTCGGAATAATCCTTAATCAAACTAAATCATTACGCCATTTCTACGCCAACCCGTTGTGCCCAGAAGGGACACCAGGAAAGGGTGGCTATCCGGGCAGAAGGCCCTAATATGTGGAGACACGTGGTCGGCTTACCGAAGTTCAAACGATCACAATCCACCCACAGAGACTAGGTTCCCAATTGATCCGGACTCGGAGTAGACGGAGCAGCAAGAGAGCGTTCGATACTCGGTTTGCACGCTTGTAGGCTCGGTTTTACCCTTCCCTTCCCCCCATTCCCTTCGCGGATCCTAGATCCAGGCAGGTGCGCTATCCTAATACGCGAATCTTTGGCGGTCCTGGAGTCACGTGGGTTGACAGGTGGCGTAGTCTGGCCTAATTTCGTTTCGGCGCAATTGGGGCAAGTCGATCCATTGGCGTCGACTGCTCGGACTGGTGACTGCCCGTGTGCCTGGTCCCGCGTGCTCCCCGCCGCTTGCCGGGCTATCCTCCCGGCTTCATGCTGCCATTGCCTCAGGGTGGGGGGTCAGGGGGTTTCTCGCCTTGTCTCAGCTGACTGCAGCCCGTCTCTCCTGCTTCCTCGTCTTGTCGGCCCACCAAGTTCGGCCTGATATTTCCTTATCCTATCTCGCATACAAAAAGAACGCGAAGCCAATTTCGTGTTTCCACTTTAAGTTCGGAGCCTAAGGGAACCCTTCCTGGCTCTGCTGCCCTACCCCGAGCCCGGGATACTCTCTGTACATCGGGTCCAGCTGACCACTGAGGGCCACTAGCCGCGATTCATAGCGAAGCGCCTGACGCTTCGTTACAATATACAATCCCCCAAAATACATTAAAATGTAAATAAAAGCGCCAAGTAGTTTAATGATCCAAAAATGGAATAGATATCACACAACAAAGCCAAGTTTTCAATCAAAGATACCACACCTTAATTAATTAATTAACTTGCATCTCTAACTTTAAAACTTGGAATGTGCATACTTAATTACCAATCAAAAAATATTACTAGCATATGACTACCTTGACACAAATTTGCACATGCCAAGTTTTAAAGCTTGAGATGCAAGTTAATTAATTAATTAACGTGTGGTATCTTTGATTGAAAACTTGGCTTTCTTGTGTGATATCTATTCCATTTTTGGATCATTAAACTACTTGGCGCTTTTATTTACATTTTAATGTATTGCAAAGGAATTTCTTCCGGCCGCGAAATTTGGTTCGCCGGAAGAAATTCGGGAATGAGAGAAGAAAAGAGAGAGAACGAAACCCAAGGCGACAGACGCGAATTAAAGCCAGTCTCTACGTTACTTTTGAGGGAGACTCGACTCGAATGTATTTTCCCCTCTTAATTTCCCACGTCCTCTACACTTCGGCCGGGAAGTCCTTCCGACAATACTGAACTTGAGCTTAACCAAAATCCGAACGCAAACGCGAGATTGGGCGCCAGGCACCAAAGTGCCAACAACGTTAATAAACTACTGAAAGTTTTAGTTAACGCGAGAATCGAGTTCAATCGGCAAGAGAATTCCCGGGCGGATTCCCAGGCTAGTCAGGAACGCGAGGAGAGCAGGTGGATTCGGCGAGAGAACTAGGCAGAACGGTTAAATGCGACAATGATTTCTTTATTCGAAGGTTCGAATACTTGGACAAAAGATTCGAGGCGACGCACGAGGCCGGTGTACTGCGGCTCGTGCGCGGCACGCGTCCGTTAGGTGATGACGCAACAGATATTCGGTCGCAGAGGTCACAAAGTACAATACGCAGGTGGTCGGCAGGAGCCTAAATCGCGATAATTAACATAAAATAGATTGCACGAGTATGCCGCGATAGATGGAGTGAAACAAATGGGCTCGACAATGATAACGATAATTATAGTGGCCCGTTGTAGAGGCGCCTAAGCCTGCCGGAAGGTCACCTTTTCATGCACAAGTCGAAGTAGAGATCGCGAGAAAATCCAAAATGCGCTTGCAGTCAACGTGAAGAACAAAGATCGCCGGAAGGGCGGAAAGGAAGCGAGTATCGGGCTGAGACTTCGTACAAGAGGGAAGTCTCACGCAAAAGCCCGCCGGTACAATGATTCGCTTACCGAAAAGATATGAATACTAGCCGGGCGCTAATATGACTCTCGGACGGAGACAGTCCTGGTACGCTCGTCCGTCCTTTCTTCCTTCTAATACGGCGCAAATTCGCTAATGGGCGCTAGGGCGATAATTCGGATACGTCCGCTCGCACGCACGCTTCTACAACGAATGCCGGTCCTAACGCGCTTCGCTCGCCGTTCGCTTACGACCCCTTTGTCCCCGAAAACCGGCCTGTCTATTGGTCCCTAAGTCCCCGCCAATCCTAGTGGTCATCGCTGTGCCCTGAGCTGAGCAGGCGCCAGGGCCGTCGCCCTGCGTCAAATTTTCCTCGCCGAAGTCCGATCATTGTGGATCTTGGTTCTTCGGCTGGAACCCACATGAGCGCCTGCGGTCGTCCAGTCGTCCAGGAAGATGACCAATCCCTCGCTGGAGTTCCTTCGGATGCTGCTGCTCCTGATGCTCAGCTCTCCAGGCCAGGTCCACGGGATGCGAAGTTGAATCGGTTGTTCGAAGGTACCAGGAGCCCTCGCTCCTGACGGGCGCTAATAGGCTCGCGTAAATACAAGAAGCGTTAGGATTGGCTACAAATGCTTAGCGAGAACCTGGCTGGAGTCGTCCGCATACGATAGATGGCTCTTAGAGCTCCAATTCTAATTTCGCGAGAGATATTTCTTTATGGGAAGGCGAGGAGTTGTCTCGCCCCGCGAGTTACATTACAGTATTTTGGGGGATTTCACGCCTTTTTGGTTGTTCATATTTTGAAGAAAAATACAATCGGACTGTACCACATTCATATAACCGTCATCATTGTTTTGACACATCACCAGTCATGGCATAACCAATGTGTCGGTATAAAACCATGTTATCTGCACAGCGTTCTGCAGCACTTCGCAGTGGTGCCATCTCGCGTGAAACACGTGAGAGTAACATTTTTAGGAATTGTATTAATCCGGACGATGAAACTCTTAATCCGCTTTGCCTTTACCACGAGAAAAATAAAAGAGGAAATTCATATCTCCGGAACGACTGGACCGATCCACATGATTCTTGGCTCATTGGATTCAGAAAAATCAACGATGAAATACAAAATTCTGAAATAAATTTTTGGGGCTCTAACTTTCGCATAAATCGAGGTGAAAGTTTGGTAACTAACGATAACAGCTAGTGTTCGGGATAATATAGCCTCGGCTGTCGCGCGCCGGAGTGTCATATATATATGGAGAGGGAACTTCTACTTGGCGCGAGACTCTACCGAGTCTCCTGATATTGAACACTGACAGGCACGGTATACATAGGTTGCTAATGAATGCGTTTCAAGTGCAGAATAAGCTAGATAAGTCGATCGCGGACTCGGTGAACGAAAGCGTTTCCGAATATTCGCCGGATATAAAAACTGAATGGCGGGATAATAAAAAATTCAAATTAATTATTTCCGACAAAAATTGGGACGAAATAAAGCCGGTTGCAAGGCAATATAGTAATCGTCAGTATTTAAGATTAAAACCCGGCGTATGGACCGACATATTTGCGCAAAAAATTTGGGAACAGACTAAGATTCCGTGTGCGTTCACATTTAAGTATGCAACGGTATTTCCCAGTAGCAACGCGAAATGTTTTGCAAGTTTCTTGGCGATATGCAAGGAATGCGAAGCGCGATTAAAAGGGCAGATGCTCAATAAACCCCACACCGGACAGGACGCGATTTTTGAATGCGCGTTAATAGGATACGACGATGCCATAGTCCATGTTAGGAAAAGGCAATTAAAGGGCTATCTTCGGCAAAAGATAGCTGGGCATCTAGTAGAGGCTAAGAAACACGCCACAATCTGGCGGGCCGAAGAGGCAAACCGGGTAATGCAATTTGGTGATCGAGATCCACCAATTATGTTCTCGTCCGAAGTTTTGCGAAAAGCAAAGCAAGAGGAACTCGACAATCGCTTAGGTACTTCCGATAACGATGTCGTGAAAAATTTAGAGAGGTTTAAACGGGTTACATGGCCCGGGTCGATAAACTGCATAGGTGCCGATCCGTTTTTTGTCTCGTATTGGTCCAAGGAACAACTGGCTCTGTATAAGATGGTTTCTCAGTCTAAAAACTCATATTTTACTATGGACGCTACAGGCAGTATAGCAAAGAAACTGCAAAAGGCTGACGACACAAAATCGGCCCATCTCTTCTTATATCAATGTGTCATTGTTCCGGAGGGCAAACGTGGCATTCCTGTTTTTCAAGCAATATCTGAACAACAAGATGCATGCGTTTTAACATATTTCCTCCTGCAAGTTCAGAGAGCGGGTGCCCCAGCGCCGTCCGTGATAGTTACTGATTTCGGTCGAGCGATGTTAGTAGCTCTAGCGAAAACATTTGCAAGATGCCTCGATTTAAATGATTATTTGCAACGGTGCTACGAGATCGCGATTTTAAATTAAGAAGCGATTCTACCACGCTCTTACTTGCGATTAGACGTTAGCCACGTCATAAAAATTATAAGCAATTGGGAGTGCTTACGGCATTTGCGAAGTAAAATACGGCAGTTTTATCTAAGATGTATTGCCCAAGCATATCAAATGCAATCTCTGAAGGAACTGTCGAATCTTTTACAATGCCTGCTTGTAGTTTCTCTAAGCGAAGATACTGGCTTCACCGATGGCGTTTCTGTGCAATCAGAAATGTGCCTCCAATCGATTAATGACTGCATTAAGGGTGTGCATGTTGATGAAGTTGATTTAGCGGAGACATCTGAGCCGAACGATTTTAATTCCGAGGACACTCCGCTATCATGGCAAAAATGGAGCGATAGCTTATACGAGAAAGCAAACGCTTTAGCCACACAGTCGCAAAGTGGCAGTGTTGTTAACGCATTTTATAATCCTGCGGCTGCAGAGAAAATAAAAAAGATGCTTCAACATTTGCCACTTTGGACAGGTATAATGCGGCCGTATTTCAAAACTGGCAGTGATGTTTCATCATCCTCCTCAGTGGAATCACTTTTTGCTGAATATAAAAACCGACTGTTCAAAGGATCCATACCAATGCGGGTAGACAAATTTGTAGCGAGTCATCTCGAATACCTTGACGGTAAATTAAAACTTGATTATGCTGCAAACGTTTTGCCCTCACAGGAGAGAAATGAAACATCCGCCAGAAATACTAATACGCTCACAGATGATCCTGATGAGGCGTCTTTAAACGCTTCTATCGAGAAATCAATCTCTACTGCGAGCACTGAACCGATGGGAAATAGTCCCATCGAGAACTGTAGTGTGGAAACTGTTCACAATTTACAGAGTCCTTCGAAGTCAGATTGTTCTGCGTGTTCTAAGTCTGATGTAGATACCACGGAGAACGAGCTGAACTTTGTTGAAAATTGGAGGGGTTTAGCGTGCAAGCAAACCCAGAAAAAAATACATATTTGGACAAATGTCCTGAATGGGATTCCATTCAATCTGTAGATGCGGTTTTTCCGCCAATGATGAAGAATGGCACTTTATGTGAACCCGTAAAGTTTCAAAAAAAACCATGATGAACAGAAATACATGCGCGTTTGACGCCATTCTGCAGGTAACCGCCCACATGATCGGTACGGATGTCGAGTACAAGCGCGCCATACAAGAAACGGATGATAATTTCATGCAGTTGGCCGCAAAAGTTGTTTCTCGCGGAAAAATAACGAAAACTGAATATGTTGAAAGGGCAACATTCCTTATGAGCTCATCCTTATTCAAAGAGAGCAAATATACACGCAATTTCCAATCGTTGGATGCCATGTATAATGCGGCCCATTTAGCCGAATACACATTTGCTGCGGTACCGAGTATTCGTAGGAGTAAAAGGTGCGAACATTGTGATTATCAGAATGAAAGAGTTTACACGACTGTTAGTGTAAACGTCGATATCTTTCTTCGTAAAGGGTTCCAAAATATGCAGGATGCTATTAATGATGTCCTAACATTAAAGCAGCAATGCGTAAAGTGTGGCAATTTATGCCACGTAAATGAATGTTATGGGCCTCAAATTATAATCGATACGAGTATCGTGACGGACCATAATTATTTAAAAAGTCTTATCATAGATGTAAAAAAAGTAACACTTCTTACCAATTAGAAGATATCCCCAGAAATGTCCCCATAGGTGAAAAGAAGTATGTTCTGAGGGGAATTGTTAATTATATTGCCAGTGCGCGACATTATACCGCACTGGTATTTAACAATCTTTCTTGGTATGAATATGACGATTTAAAGCTACAAAGAGTACTTGTGTCATCTGCCAAGCCCAGAGTAATGCCGCATGTAATAATATATGCACAACGTACATCGGCACATTAGAAATGTTCCTTTTATAGGCAACAAGAACTTTGACAGTAGTTCTGTATTGGCACGTTGCACCAATTGTGTACAATATAATATGTACCCTTGCATATTGTCTGCGTATTGGTATACCGTACAGGTGGTACTAGTTGCCCATGGGTTCAGTACTCATATCGTCACTACGGAAGGAAAAACATAAAAAGCCTAATCGACAACGCGCCAGCGTTGGTTGTAGTGCATTCCGTGAGTGGCGGGGTAACTGCAAGTCGCAGGCCACGTGTCCAACGCATTAGCGTTTGAGACCCTGCGCCGCAGAATCATAGGCGATAACGCATCAGCGTTAGTTGCACTGCGCATACCAAAGGTGGAAATATGGAGTGCACACGTTGCAAACTGTTTTCTTCCTTTCTTTCTTTCTTTCTTTCATTCTTTCTTTCTTTCTTTCTTTCTTTCTTTCTTTCTTTCTTCCTTTCTTTCTTTCTATGTCAATAATTGGCTTGTGTATAGGTCACACATTGATTTATCTCGCCTCTACACACAAGTGATTTCTTTTATTTCATTTTATTTATTCATTCAATTTATTTATTTGCAAATTTACTCATTTTTTCGTTTGCTCATTTGTTCATTTCTTCATTCATTCACTCATTCATTCATTTGTTCATTTTTCATCAAGGGACTACTCCCTTAGACTTGCAATTGCAGTTCGTATGCATGGAATTTGTCACCTCTGCAAACGTAAAACTACAGTACCTATTCCATTAATGGAATGCTAACAATATCCATCTCTCTCTTAGTCGCACTCTTGGGTGAACTCGCGCCCTGAGCGACCGCGAGCGGGCACCCCTTCGGGTCAGGCAGACCCCGCTGCCCGGACACCAGATGTTTTTTATTGCAGGAACGTAAAGAAGCTAGGTCCTTGAAGCGCCTACATATACTGGAAAAAGGACATCCTATGTACCGCTTTCGAGACGCGGAATTTGCGTGATGCCAATGGTAACGAATGAATGGTAAAATATATCTGGCATGTTGGTGCAGCAAGGAGTACGGCTTGTATGTATCTAAACACCTATCGGTCTTTGCAAATGTTTAATTCTACAAAGTTACGCAGATCGGTGGTCTACGGTACAAACTATGTACTGTGTACAGTCGAAAAACGGTAGTCATTTCGTAAAGTGGGACCATCCTCAAGTCCGGCTGGAAACTATTCGGTAATTCAGAATTTCCGCGGAAACGCCTCGACTTTCATGTATTTCTTCAAATTGCAAACTGAATATTCCTGAATCAATGTATTTAACGATATATTTCGTAATCGTATGAAATGTTTCGCAACGTGGGACAGTACTTCCATGATATTAGTTGAAATGGATGTGTTATGAGGATGCAACGAATATGCCAAGGGCCATATAAAGTTTGAAGTGGCTAAGGGAATACTGATACATTGTAAGTAACACATTCCGTCGAAAACCCCGAAGATCCCAGACGGATCTAGAAGAATCGGCATCATTGATGACTTCGGGGACCTCCGCTTCCCCTTCTCTCCAGCGGAAATTCCCGAACCGAGGAAGCGGTGCCGATCGCAGATTTTGAAAAGCATCAGTAGGCATCGAGCAGAGCACATCAGACACGAGATCGCTGCAGTTAAAGACGTATGTTCAGTCTTCTATAGTAATATAGTCAAACACCCATCCATCCAATATCCCTGCTTACACTACAGTTCCCATTACAGCAAAAAGCATAAAGAATGTCAGCGCCTCCAGCAGAACGGATGGAGTGCAGTGGGGATGAGGGTGCAGGATGTTTGAAGGAGGCACGCAGGCCGACAGTGGAGGCCACAAAGCCTGTTGCGGCGGTCAACAACGATGGTGGCGCGACTTCCACCGCCTCCACCTCAAATGAGGTGCCAGAGGACAAGGTGAGAATCAGTCTGTTAATTAGTCCCAGTAGTTCTTTGGACTTTTCCTTGAAATGTTCAGTTTGATACAGTTCATACCTTGAAAAGACTTGATACAGTCTTTTGAACTTTGATTGGTGACGTTTTGCACAAAATACAAGCTGCAACGATTGAGATTTCAAGGAACAATACTAGAGTTTGAGACGCTTCAATAAAAGAAGATGTTGGGTATTCGTATGAGTCTTCAACGGGGTAATTTTCTGCCACGGTTGGTCCAATAATGAGCT
Source organism: Crossocerus cetratus (assembly GCA_963675795.1). NCBI lineage: Eukaryota > Metazoa > Arthropoda > Insecta > Hymenoptera > Crabronidae > Crossocerus > Crossocerus cetratus. Next base: position 2,873,817 of record CAVMBF010000001.1, read on the forward strand.
ACTTTGGCGCAGCTACTTTTGAAGATATTAGATAAAGCATGCATTAGAGTCAAGCAGATAGGTAATAGACAAGAGGACTAAAAGTCATTACGCGAAACGAACGGGGTGTCCAACAGTTTTCCTTGTACAGTTTTCTTCAAATCTTTCCCTATGAATTGCATGTCAAATGAATGAGTTTACTAATCATGCTGGTTCGTGCTACAACTAATAGCTTCAAAAGTAAGCACAAAAGCACATCTTGTTTGGGTCAACCGCAGGACAAAAATTCCTCCGTAGAGTACTCATGCGTACAGCCAATGTTTCCATTCATTCCAGCGTCTCAAACTCTCCTATCGTTCCCTGAAATCTTCATCGCCACTTGCTTGGATTGAGTGCAAAATGTCACCGTTAAGAGTTTAAGCGACTTGATACAATCAGTTTTAGGAACCTTTTATTGATGTCCTTTTGCGCAACCATTTTTAAGCTTTGATAGTCTCAATTTCAACAGACAACAAGAGAGTTGCAGATAGTTGAATGGATGCACGTATTGGATATGCGTATCAATGTTCAACAGGGTAATTTTCTGCCACGGTTGGTCCAACGATGAGCTACGTTCGCCCAGCTACTTTTGAAGATATTAGATATAGCATGCACTAGAGTCAAGCAGATAGGTAATGGGCAGGAGGACAAAAAGTCATTACAAGGAACGAACGGGGTGCCCAAAAGTTTTCCTTGTACAGTTTTCTTCAAATCTTTCCCTATGAATTGCATGTCAAATGAATGACTGCTAATCATGCTGGTTCGTGCTACAACTAATAGCTTCAAAAGTAAGGGCAAAAGCACATCTTGTTTGGGTCAACCATAGGACAAAATTCCTCCGTAGAGTACTCATGCGTATAGCCAATGTTTCCTTTCATTCCAGCGTCTCAAACTCTCCTATTGTTCCTTGAAATCTTCATCGCCACTTGCTTGGATTGAGTGCTAAATGCCACCAATAAGAGTTTAAACGATAGATTCTATTAAGTCATTGGTTTGATTACATACCTTAAACAGAAAACTTAAATATTTGTTTACAATTGCAGATAAAGGAGGCAATAGCCCTCCTTAAAAAGATCGAACTAAAGGTCCGAAAGACTAAAAACGAGAGGGAAGCCTCAACGGCTGGTGGTGGTGGCCGCGGAAAAGGCGGCAGGGGCAACAGAGGAGGCAGCGGCGGCAAAGGAGGCAGAGGAGGCCGTGGGGGCAAGGGCGGCAGGGGGAAGGGCGTTCCTTGGGCTATGCACCTACCTCTGGGTGCTTTCCATTTAAAACACAGAGAAGTACGCTATCGGCTGCACCCAGCAGTGCTCAGTCAAATGGAACACTGGTGAGTTTTACCTAGACTTTGACGGGTAGTACATTCCCATAAGAAAAACACCACAATGTACTACCGGTCAAAGACTAGGTAAAACTCACCAGTGTTCCATTTGATTGAACACTGCCGAGTACAGCTAACACAGTTCTTCTCCGTGTCGCTCTGTGTCTTAAATTGAAAGCACCCTATTAAGATACAGCACAATTAGACTGCGTACGAGCATATAACTCGGTTCATACAAGCGTTTAGTAAACAGCTTAAAGCATTCAGTAAAGTAAAGTAAAGTAAAGTAAAATAAAGCATTCAGTCGCACAATGATTCAAATTAGGATAGATAATTTACCTACAACTAGAAGGTAATAAAATTAGAAATAAATCGACTTGACACTCTGTACAAAAATTACTTTATACAAGGTATACACGCAATCTCTCCAATGCGCAGTCTAATTTGGTATGTCCTGACTGTCAAGTGCCTTGCTGGCAAATGTAAAATTCTAAAACTTCTTGAGCAATGACTAATTACTAAAGCTAAAGCCTCTTAGACTGTAAATAATTGGTAGTCATCGCTTAAGAGATACATATCTCACGACACTTGAGTATTTTAGCTATTTACAATCAGTACTCATTTACTAATGTCAGGAACGCATTTCAATCTTGTGACATTTCATAATTCTCAATAATCAAAGGATAGCTGGAAAGATGGCAAGGAGGGTAGCATTTTTATTATTCACGCAAAGCTATGAATCAGAAATAAATCAGAGTGTGCCGCATAACCACTATGGCACACGTCCAACCAAAACATAACCACATTTTTACGAAACGTAGTCATACACGCCACGGCCATCTTGCTGTTACCGACTCTGCTGCACAGTAGAGGTCTCGAGGTTTAACTCGACCCGACTATAAGTTACTAGGGCGTGTACTACCAGCTACGAAAACATCAGCCTCGCTGATGTTTTCATGAAAGATGCTACTTTGCTCAGGACCAGATGTAGGCAGACAAAGTGCCCTGTCCCATACTATTCAACATATTATAGAATGTAGAGAAAAAATATGACTGTATTTTAATTAAAGAATAGGAAGGATTATGATTGTTATGAACTCAAATAGGCACCAGATGTAGGCGGAAAAAGTCCCCTGTCCCATAATATTCTACATATTATAGAATGTAGAGAAAAAAATATGTCTGTATTTTAATTAAAGAGTAAAGAGGGATTATGATTGTTATGAACTAAAATAATATAATACAATTGTTCCATATTAGTTTAAAAATACCATATATTCGATAATTCCATTGTGCCTTTCAGTAACAACTGTAATATCTGTGCAAAAAAGATACACAAAGCTGTCGCAACTTCAAGATCCTCCTCCGAGCAATTTCTACTAGCGAGGGCTGGTACAGTCAGTGCAAGGTGTTCGTCTGGAGTATTGACACTCTGTTCTTTGTTAGTTCCAGCCTTTTTGTGTTTATTACTTTCCTGGAGCCGAATTGTCTCTAGCTAGGCCAAAGGAAATCGAGGATAGCAGACGCAGTAGCTTATTATTAGTCAGTTGGCTACTATGCTTAATCACTCATCACTTCCGCATGGACACGGGGCTCAAATGATTCTGTTGGTTTCTCCGCTTTGTTTACTTGGCCATTCCGAACAGAACCGTTTCAGCACACTGGACATCAACCGATCAAATGATGAGTTCTCGAAGCTTGTACTCCCTCACTTGGGTTTGTTTGAGAAATTGGAATTCGAGTTAGTTTCAGCCACGGACTTGCCCTTCTTTGAAACACATGTGGCAGACTCATATCCCAGAACGATGTTCCAGAAATCTGGGATCGCCCTTGCTCGGTTTAGATATAGATTTATTTTTCGCAGCAGACTCATCCTTGCCACTGTATTCCTTATCTTCCTTTCACTCCTTACCCTGCAAATCCAATGTATGCCTAAATTCCTGATGTATCTCTGAACTCACTTTTATTAGGGTTTCTCAATATGCTAAATAAAGCATTTTTTCCTTGATGGACATGATTGAGATAATGTTCCTGCATCATGTCATGATTTCACGTTTCCCATTTTCTCCTAAGGTTTTGGGCTTCCTGGGCCGAATTCGGCGGAAATAAGGATATTTGTGATTCCTCAATATCGATTAGAATCTGTAATATTTTGTTATTGCTTAAAATATACTATGGTTGTCGAGAAAAACGGGCTAGAAAAAACGCCCCGTCCTGTGGACACATACCTATTCCGTGATGCTACTTTGACTGCCAGATGCGACACACAAGTATTTCACCAGTATCCTGCAAAATCAACAAAATACAATAAAATGAGGCCCTTTCTGTAAGACTATTCCAGAAGGTAAGAGTCAATCCATGAGTGATGTTCTCGGTGACAATTGATCCTCGAAACGACCGGACAGAAATGTTTCGTCCTCATAACAGTTTTACGATAAATTCGTCATTTTCGTATATCACTAATATTTCTATTTCATTGAAATTAGAATTTAATGGATGCACTAGGGTCTGCTCTAGTGTGATACCAATCTAGGAGTGCAACTTTGATTCCTGTCTGAACGTGAAGCCCGCAGAACGATCTGAAACTGCCTTTTTGAAACAAAGGAATATTGAGACAGTTATCAGTAGCAATAGATTCGCTCTCCGGGCTGGATGCGGATCTATCGTTGCCCAACTTTAAAAACTATAACGTGCAATGTAACTGATTCCCTGAGACACCAAATACACCACGAACACCTAAATGAGATCGAGTTGGCCGCAAAATTATTAGGGATCGACAGTACAACGAATTGTGAGGGTAGGCCGGCCTACTGGGTTACGCGACGACCCAAAGTTTTGCAGTGTTGATTATTTTAAGAAGATAAGAAGGAAGAAACCGCGTGCATCTACGAAGACCGAGCTAAACGACGAGGAGCAAGCCTATTTCAGGCAAATTGTGTATCAATTTCACGAAGAGGAAGGACGTGTTCCGACGGTATCACATCTGACGGAAAGGTTCGAAGAGGAACCGGGTGTAGAATTAAGTTCCTGGAGTGCAGGCAAAATTTTGAAGAACCTTGGATTTCGTTGGAAGAAGACGCAATACAATCGCAAGGTCCTCATCGAAAAGGAATGCATCAGACAGAAGAGGGTGGAATATTTAACGGCAATTCAAGAATATAGAAATCAAGGAAGACCGATCGTCTACCTGGACGAGACATACATTCATTCGTCTCATTCTGCAGCCAAGGGATGGACGGACGATACAGCCCATGGGTGCACGAAACCAGCGAGTAAGGGTCAGCGACTTATCATCATCCACGCTGGAGGAAGCATGGGCTTTATAGAAAACGGCCTGTTTATGTGGCAAAGTAATAGAGCGACTGGCGATTATCATCATGAAATGAATGCCGACAACTTTATGAGGTGGGCAAGTGAACATTTACTGCCAAACTTGCCGGATAAGTCTGTGATAGTGATGGACAATGCATCGTACCATAGTACGCAGAGAAGGAAGGCGCCCACACGCAGCTCTACCAAAGCTGCCATGCTGCAATGGCTTCAAGAGGAAGGCATCGAGTGTGTGCCCACAATGTTGAAGGTCCAGTTGTGGGAGCAAGTGGTGAAGCCCAGCATTGGGCCAAAGATCCTCTTGTTCGACGAACTCATGAAGGAGCATGGACATAGTGTTCTTCGCCTACCACCCTACCATCCGGACTTAAACCCCATCGAAAAGATATGGGGCGTAGTCAAGAATCGGGTGGGAAGCAGAAACGTCACATTCCAAATGAATGATGTGGTCAGGCTGTGCCATGAAGAATTCGCCAAAGTGGATGTCCGAATCTGGCAAGACGTCTGCGAAAATGTAGAGCTGTTGGAGTATCTCTACTTTCAGAACGAGTTTCGCATAGATGAGATCCTTGATCAGTAAGTGATTTCCTTTTGTGATACACTGTTTGAAACAGCACTCACCGGTAAATTTATTATTTATAATGATATTTTCATTTCAGGTGTGCTGACAGTGAAGACGAAGAGCCTCTATCTGCTTCCTCTACCAGTGGAGAGGAAGATGAGATGGAGGTCTCCGAGTAATCGGATACAGTAGTCTCCTTCTTCGTTGACCTGGCTCAACGAAGATAGGACGACATCCTGCATATGAAATTAGTCGTGAACACTGATCAAGGATCTGGAAATGCACAGGATTAATTCATATGAATTGTAAGTAAATCTCTGTGCAAGAGAATAATTTATCATGATACTTGAATCTGATTTAAAAGACAAACAAATCCATGCTTTCAGAATTCCACCTATGCAAAACTCGTTCTGAGGGATATTCCAACACCTCTACATTTTCGCAGACGTCTTGCCAGACTTGAACATCCAATTTGGCAAATTCTTCATGGCACAGACCACATCATTCATCTGAAATGCGAGGTTTCTGCTTCCCACTCGATTCTTGACTACGCCCCATATATTCTCCATGGGGTTTAAGTCCGGATGATAGGGTGGAAGGCGAAGAACACTATGTCCATGCTCCTTCATGAGTTCGTCGAACAAGAGGCCTTTTGGTTTAATGCTGGGCTTCACCACTTGCTCCCACAACTGGAACTTCAACATTGTGGGTACACACTCGAAGCCTCTTCCTCTAGAAGCCATTGCGGCATGGCAGCTTTAGCTGCGTGTGCGCGCCTTCCTTCTCTGTGTACTATGGTACGATGCGTTGTCCATCACTATCACAGACTTATCCGGCAAGTTTGGCACACAATTTGCCTGAAATAGGCTTGCTCCTCGTCGTTTAGCTCGGTCTTCGTAGATGCACGCGGTTTCTTCCTTCTTATCTTCTTAAAATAGTCAACACTGCAAAACTTTTGGTCGTCGCGTAACCCAGTAGGCCGGCCTACCCTCACAATTCGTTGAACTGTCGATCTGCTGATCTCTAATAATTTTGCGGCCAACTCGATGTCATTTAGGTGTTCGTGGTGTATTTGGTGTCTCCGGGAGTCAGTTACAAAGCAGCCCACTGTACATATGTAAATATAAATGTAAATATGTAAATATAAATGTATATATATGTCGGAGCGGGTGACGGAGACGAACCCGGTTGGCTTCCGCGGTTCATGTCGGATGGGCAAGAAAAGGGGTAGCGCGAGTATGCGAGACGGAATAACTTTTATTCACACGAAATTCACACTAAATCGTGAACGGCAGCGAGACCATGGGACCGCCTCGAGGGACTTCTGGAGACTGACTCGTCGATGCTCCGTCTTCTACCTGGGCATCCTTATCAGTGCCCACCGTTGATCCTTTTTTTTCAGGCCTACCTCAAGTACGGTCCATGGGCACGCTCGACGATCCGCAAATCTGGGTCGCCCCGTTCATTGGAAATCATAAAATTAATAATAACACCCTGGGCAGGGTCTTCAGGGCAGGCGTCGTCACGGCGATCCTGACTATCACGCGTCCTCGTGTGCATGAAGACTTTACATATCATCTGTAAACAAACATTTCACACGCACTGAAATGCGTTCCCGTTCGGCTATTCTGACAAAATAGCCACAAAGTAGTAGCAGAGCAACAGATCGTTAGGTTCCCATGTTTCAACGTATCTCTTTTACCAACACAAAATTGTTATAACTCAAACCGTATTCTATCACCAACACACTGCTAAATCTCAGTGATCATATGGCTCCATACTCGATCTTTCGAGTCCTCAGTTTTGCCGTGATCCTATGTTCAACCCTGTGAACCGATAGTCATCCATGTTTACCCATGTAAACTGACTCTCATTAAGCCTCTTGAGGCATCTTTGTGCACCTATTGCTTGTCACCACACCGCGCCATCTCCGACCAGCTAGACTGGGTTAGGAATACCGATTTTCGGCTAGTGATCAAGACAACTAGGTCATGCACCATAGTCCAAACTATGGAATCTCGGCATAACATAATTACTCAGTCAATCTTTGGTCGTCACTGGTTGATCCTGACTGTTCTTCATTGTCACTAAAATCTAATGTAACGTCGAATTCAGTGGGAACGTAACAATCTGGCATCGCGCGCAATCGGTCGTGTGCATACTTATAAGTCCTGTTACAATCTAGGGCTTTTAAACGGTATCTATCACCAGCCAACAATTCAATAATTTTAAATGGTCCACGAAATTTTGGATCCAATTTTGTTTGATTTCTCTCATGATTTTCTATGAGAACAAAATCTCCAACCGAAAATTTCGAAACTTTAGCCTTGGTCTTGTCAAATCGTTCTTTATCTTTTACAGCACTATCCGCAATAGATGTAGCCGCTTGTTCTCTCATTTCAACAATGTTAATTTCATCTGCATCTTGGTTACCCAGAGCAAGTAACGACAGGGGTCGGGCAACTCTACCAACTAATAGTTCAAGGGGGCTTGCTTTCACCGGTGTGAAGTTAGCACCACATCTTCAAAAATCCTTAATTTTTTCAACAGTTCTAGTAGCACCCCATCGAGTTCTATAGTTCCTTACCCGTTTTAGAAAGAGTTCTGCGTTTTGAGTGGGAAAAACAGCCATATGAAAATGTGGGGTGCTAACTTCTCATTTTCATTATATAAATCCCTTAATTTCTCCATTATAGAATCGATATCGGCAAATCTGTATAGTGGGGTCAAGAGAACTCTTTGGGGTGCCATAAGAACTGTCGAAACATTTTAGGAATTTGAAAAAAAAAATTTAAATTTTTGTTAAAAAAATCCAAAAAAATTTTTGTCAACAGTTCCAGTGGCACCCCGAAGAGTTCTATCAGAAACCCTAATGGTAAAAGTGCGTATCTTGCACAGAACTCGGAGTAGGTGGAGTACTTGAGGCAAGGGACTTAGTTTTTGGCCAGGGTCTGAATCCTGGATATATCAGATTTAATTTTCCCCAATTTTTCCAACAGTTCTAGTGGCACCCCGAAGAGTGCTATCAGAAACCCTAATGGTAAAAGTGCGTATCTTGCACAGAACTCGGTGTACGCGAAGTTCTTCAGCAAGAAACTTGAGTTTCTCATTTTCGTTATATAAATCCCTTAATTCCTCCCATTATAGAATCGGTATCGGCAAATCTGTATAGTGGGGTCAAGAGAACTCTTTGGGGTGCCATAAGAACTGTCAAAACATTTTAGGAATTTGAAAAAAAAAATTTAATTTAAAAAAAAATCCAAAAAAATTTTTGTCAACAGTTCCAGTGGCACCCCGAAGAGTTCTATCAGAAACCCTATTGTACGTTCCTTGAGCTATGCGTCTGGTAGTCAAGATACACCCATGTTACACTGCGTATGGGCATATCGCTTGGTCAATCATAAATCATGGACGTAACACTTTACGAGTTGAAATCTATACTCTCATACGCAGTCCAAGTTTGGTTCCTCTTGACAGCGAAGAAATGCTCCATCTAAAGTGCTAAACTGAAATAACCAGTAAGGAATGAGTACCAATCGTATATGAGTCAGGGATGCACTAGGTACTGCTAATCAGTACTTGCTTGGCAAATTTGAGCATTTTAGATGGAGCATTCCTTGAGCTACGAAGTGGAAAGTCATAATGCATCAAGATTAGACTGCGGATGAGCAAATCACTTGGCTAATATGATCCAAGAGCATTAAGTCGAACAATGGCTCAGATGAAGAAAAAAAATTTCCAAAACCTAGAATGTAGTAGAATTGTATATCTTGTATATGCAGTCTAATCTTAGTGTATCCTGACTATGATGGAGGGGAGCTGGAAACAGGAGCAGGTGAAAAAAGTGTAATATACTGCAGTTTTAAAAGGCAAATGATTATATATTCTCGCTAAAATTTATCATGGTTTAATTGTATACGTTGTAGTTAAAGTGGCGGCAATTGACGCCTTTGGGGGCGCCTTGGCCACCTCCCCGCCCGCCTCACCAACCTCCGCCCCCTCCGCGCTTCCCGATCTTCCCGCCGGGATTCTTGCGGGCCTTCTTGACTCGCATCCCTGTATTTTTAATGAGGGCAATCGTCTCTAGCAGCTGTAAAAATAAAGCAAGATTCAAGTGTTAGATACCGGTACTTGAACTGTGGACTCGAATATTATTCCCACGCGGGTTTTTTCATGGCAAATCATTTGCTATGCTAGTCATTTCAGCAGAATCCTTTGTAAACTGAATTATAGACAATCGCGTCGCTAGAGTTAAACGTTTTCCCGATATGCGAATCGGTATGCGGATGACCGAGTAGGTCAATAGATTGAAGACACGAAAATTCAAATTACCAACTCCCCTCCCGAACCTGGCGTGTTAGCATAGGAAACTATTTAATATGGAATGACGCGTGCGTTGGTGTATAACCCGAGTCTGAAGGACTATTGTGAGGAACTTAGAATATGACACTTACTTTTGGATCTTTAATTTCTGGCTCTCCTGCCATGGCCGTACTAGAGGTTGCGGCCCCCTCACTAGCCGCTGCAACCACCGCAGTTTCCGCGGTCTTCTCTTTGTCGCCGCTGGACGCTGCCACGGCTGCTCCTTTCGTGCCTCCTCTAGCTCCATGTTTTCATTAGGATTTGGCAACATGTTCTATAAAATCCCACAAGTGTCCAAAAGTGAGGATGCATCATTGTACACACTAGGAAATGTATATGTTTAGTTGGTCCTGTGTGACCACATACCTTTTGCTTTATGCTGGGCTGTTCTATGTCTCGTTCTCGTCTCTGCCTCGGTTAGTGTCTCGGCTCGTAATGGTTTCTTTTGTAATCGGTAAAAATACCGACGTCGCCAGTCAACCCCTCGCTTCGGTAATTGCCGCTGGAAAGTGGGGGGCGAAGATCCCAGAAAGCGTCAGCAACCCGACTCGTCCACGGAATAAATTACGCACAATGTATCGTCATTCTCTGTGACTCTTTCCATGGACCGTGACATTTTCGTGATATTCTAATACTTGCATCCACATAACAGTCGCAATGACATTAGCTACATACATCTTCGATATGCGAAGGTAGTGCTGGCCAATTCAAAAAGACGTGAATGTATGCGTACACTGCGAAAGAAGGTGCCTGGTTCGGGTATACCTGCGGGGGGCAACTAGGCGCTTCTTTCCAGCAGCGCACTGTACCCCAGGCGCAATCGATTCTGTTAGTTTCTCCGCTCTGTTTACATGGGCATTTGTAACAGAATCGTTTGAGCAGGCTGTACATCAGGCCAAGCAGGCACAGCGCACCCCTCTCCCTCCGGGAAAACCCCGGACACAAGGCACGATGTCATAATTCTCCCGAGTTTGACCATACTAACTGAAATGACCTGATGAAGTGCTGTCTTACTGCTGAATATTTTCTTTTCCGAATCCCGAGTCTACGATCAGGAGACTCGGCAGAGTACAGGGTGATGCACTTGCCTTTTAATCATCCACCTCACACACGAGTTCTAATTCTTCCCATCATTGGAACAATTTGATATTAGAAATAAATTTCCGTGCATGGGCATTCCTTGATATTCAAATTATTGAACATCCTATAAGTAGTAGCATACTGTACAGCGCGCGACAGCCGAGACTATATTATCCGGAACTACCGCGATTTCGGACTGATGCTAAACTTTCACGTTGATTTATGAAAAAGTTACAGCACCGGGGATTTATTTATGCATTTGGTATTTTCACTTTTATCTTTTGCGCCCCAATGAGCCAAGAATCAAGCGAATCGGTTCAGTCGTTTGACAGATCATTCTTTACGCGACGGCTATGCATTTCATAAAGTAAACGCGAGGGTGGAGAAACCTTCCCTCGCTTATCATTGCGCCTCTCTCTCTTTTCGTACTCATCTCACTGAGAAACTGCGAGACCGCGTATCTCCTTCCCTTTCGCGCAGCAGAGTCCCAGGCTGCACAGACCACCAGTCAAAGTTTACTATGGCAGCCCCTGACCGTCTGTCTTTGTCATGCTCCCACTTGGCCAACTGACACAAGCCGGCACATCTCACTTCTTTCCTCATGCAGCCGACTCATTTGTTGAATGAAATGAATGATTGTACAATAAGTATAATACGTACCTCTTACCCCTCCGGCTTTTCTAAATTCCGGAAAAGAAAAAATCTAGATTATGGAACATTGTGCGCGTCCGCTGCATATCAGGAGACTCGGTAGAGTCTCACGCCAAGTAGTAGTCCCCCCCTCCCCCCATACGGCGCGCGACAGCCGAGGCTATATTATCCCGAAGCATCGCGGATTTCGACCTTGATTTGTGAAGCAGGTACAGCTCGGAGGATTTATTTATGAATTTTGTATTTCATAATTGATTTTTCTGAATCCAATGAGCCAAGAATCGTGTGGATCGGTCCAGTCAATCCGGAGATATGAATTTCCTCGGTTATTTTTCTGCCGGCAAAAGGCTCCGCCTTTTAAGATTAAGGTTTGACAAGTTCAGTATATATATGTCATGTGTCGGTTTAATGCTGCCGCCGCGGCGCGGCGCTGCGGAGGCGACCTCTATGAAGTCAGCACCCCATTTTTCGATTTTTAATATTTTGTTGGTTGTTCCGGGTTGTTCTATGTTTGTTCTACATTGTTCCAAAATATCAAGTCAAAAATCCAAAAAACATAGGAGAAAAGTGAAAAAAAAACTGTTTTTTAGAGCAGCACCCCATTTTTTGAAAAGTCGACTTTTTTGGTTGCTCTGGATTGTTCTAGTTGTTCTGAACATTGTTCCAAAGAATTAATCTCCTCGGACAAGATTTACAAAAGTTATAGCGAAAAAAGGGTTTGGAGTTGCGAAATACACAATTTCACGTTCGCAGCTATAATTATCATCTGTTCTGCTTTAAATCATATATCTTACCTCAACGCGAATGGAACAATCGGGAACAACTTTTAAATTCACGGAAACAAGCATAGAAAAAATAGTTTGCTCTTGGCGAAAAATAGTTTTTTTAAAAACCGAAATACTTGGCCGGCCCAGTTCTTGAAAAATCGAGTTTCAAGTCAACACACAAATGCATTTGTGAAGAACCGGGCGGGCCAAGTATTTCGGTTTTTTTGATAATTATAATTTTTGTGGGGCAAGATCTTTTTTGGCTTAGTGTTTGAATAAATTGCTATTGTTGGTATTATATGCAGGGCAACAAATACTAATGCGTTGTCACACAGCTCTGCGAGTTGGTGTTACTCTGTCACTCGCGGAATGCAGTACCATACAACAAACGCTAGCACGTTGTCAATTGTGGTTACTTTTGTTCCGTGGTGACAATAAAAGTAACGAAGCCGTGGACAACTAGTGTCACTTTACGGCATACCAATATAGCGGCAATATGCAAAGGTACATATGCTACGTACATGGCTATGCGATGTTATCGACAACACATGTACTGATCATATAAAATGATGAAAGTTCTTTCGAGCCGTTGATCTAGATCGTCGACTTTTGAAACTTTTCATCGTCCTGATAACGTCTGTCTCACTTTGCGACGTACATTAACACGTGAGGGAAAACCTCAGTTTCGGGACCCACCCGCTTACATTTTGCCTGCAGGTCATCATAATTGGTGAACGTATTTGCACCTGCATACACGTATGCATCATAATGACCCATGCTGTCAATATTTGCAGTACCAGTATAGGATACTATCCCTGCCAAACCATATGTCCGGTTTTTGATATGGATAATTTTTGTTATTTTGCCTAATATATATCTCGGCCTATTTATCTGCAGGACCTCCGTCGTATAGCGGGGGTCAGTCAAAACGCTTGTATCGAGCACTATGTGTCGACCGTATCCCCTTTCGCATCTGACTTCCTTGCGACACTGTTTGCACGTCTGGCAAGTCTGGAGCCCTTCATTTATTGCGTTTTGCACATCCGTAAGTGCACTATGGATGAGAATATCCACGTTAACGCTGAGAAGTGGATTGGAATGTGGTTCCGTAGAATGGGAGCAATTGCTGCATATCTTTGTTGTCACACTGCTGGGTAAATCCCGTAACAAATACTCCACTAGGTGGGCAGCATTGCAATTCGCGTTTAATGTGACCATCGTTCGTGTCACCTTTAGGCGTGCCACTAAGGGCAACTTGTAAAGTAGCTCAGCCCTTGTTTTGTAGTGGCTTTCCAAAATTTTTCCGTCGGCTATTAGTGCCTGTGCAAGTTTTATAACTGCATTTTGGCAATGTTTATTGCTTTCTTTGTAGGCACTGTTAGCCCCAATTCCGTTCGCAATCACCTGAACCAGAGAGTCGAACGCGCAGGTATTTCTTACGAGTACATCTGCACCCTCTATTACGACACTCTTGCGAAAAGTACCATTTTTCAATAGGGGTATGTTGATCGTGTTGGTGTTTTCCACGAAATCCCATTCGGGACAATCCGTTAAATACGTCGTCCGCTGGGTTTTCCTTTTCTTATTCGAAGCGCTTTGAAGGCCTCTCCAGTTTTCGAATTCGGTTAACTTGTCGCGAGAGGTATCCATTTGATCCTCCTCGGATTCAATTTCGACCGCGTCTACTGACACTTCTTTGGTGTTTTCTAATTCGCTCAAATTATCGCGAGAAGTACCATTTTGATCGATCTCGCATTCAACGTCGATCGCGTCTGCAGATGGTTCGTTATTCGCATGCACGTCCTGCCCATCGCTATTGTCTTCCAGCAAGGTGGGGCATGCAACTTTAATCCTTCCGTCCAGGTATTGAATATGATTGAATAGAAATTTATCAACGCGCATGGGCAACTGTCCATGAAATACCCTGGACTTGAGCGCTGAGAATTCAGCTTCGACGCATGATGAAGTTGCCGTCTCACGGCTGCTATCGAAATACTCGCGCATTACTCCCGTCCAAAGAGGGATGAAAGGCAATAAAGCCTTTAATTTCACAGCGGCAGAAACGCTGAAGAAAGGGTTTGCACCGTTACCGTTCTTGGATAACGATGCGCGCTCAGTTGCACGGTCAAACATTTCGTTGACCCATCTAACCCAACCGCACTTGAGCTTCTTTCCGGTCGTCGCGTCGCAAGTTTCCCCTTCCGCAATCTTTTCGTCGGGATCGACTTCAATTTCGTCAGTTCCCTTTATTACGTTGTTTATATATTGTAAACAGGTTTCCGAATCAACTGGACTGCCTTTCTTGGACAGTCCAATGTCTTCGCTTAAGGAAACGACTAAAATTGCTTCCGCGAGCATCTCGATATCCCGGAGATTAGATGCTTTTAACAAGTGCGCGAAACATCTTAAAAAGAATTGCCTTACTTTTTTCGATTGTCCTTTCAGGCAGTCCCATCTAGCAACTAATGCCATCATATGGCTTACGTCTAGGCGAACAAAAGCCTGCAACTTCACGTCCGTTTTTCCCTCAATGAGCAGGCAGTACGTTTTTTGCAAATAATCCGCCAGGTCGATGCAATTGGCAAACGCGCGAGCCACAGCTATTAAAATAGCTCTACTAAAGTCGCTGACTACGGTTCTAGGGGCTTTTACTCCCGACTTTAAAATTTCAAAGAAAAAGTGAGTAATTGTCGATGCATCCTGTTGAGAGGAGACCATCTGAAATACGGGGATGCTGCCTGCTGCCGTGACCGACATACACTGGTATAGAAATATATGCGGAGATTTGTCCCCGGATGGAAGTTTCAACTTCTTTGCAATGCCGCCGGTTGCATCGACAGTTAAAAAGTGGTCTTTGTCCATTTTTCGCGCCTGCTTGTATAAAATTCGTTGCTCCGGCGACCAATAATGGCAATAAAAGGGCTCATTCACGTTATGAATGGTCGTCGGGAATCTCTGATATTTAGTTACCTTCAAATTGTAGGCGGGATCACGACTATCTATTTCCAATCGCCTATCCACCTCTTCGCCTTTTGCTTTACGCAAAACCGCGGTATTATACAGCATTGGTGGTATCGAGTCACCAAAATTCATGAGCCTATTTCCCTCCTCAGTACGCCAAACACTGGCCGCTTTTTTCCTATCGACCATTTCTCCGGCAACTTTCTGCCGAAGGCTTCCCTTCAATTGCCGTTTCTTTGAATGAACTGCACCCGACGTTGTGCCTTTCATACAACAGGAGAAAATTACGTCCTCCCCTTCACGCGGTTTGTGGCACGCCCCCTTCAATATAGCATCGCAATCCTTGCACCGAGCAAGAAATTGCGCATAATGCCGAGCCTCATTGCTCGAAGCTATTTTCCCGTTTTTAAAGCTAAACGCGCATAGCGATCGGGTTTGTTCCCAAATTTTCCGAGCAACGACATCAGTCCAGCCAGGTTGAAAAGCTAAATAATGTCTCCCGATGTAGGTGACGCGTTTCGGCATGATTCGTGCCCAATGTTCATGCGAAATTACTAATTTGAACCTTTTTTTGTATGCCTCTTTCTTGTTATCGCACATAGAACTTTCGAATGAACTATTCGTAACATTGAACGAGGCATTCACAGTTACATTAGTTTGAAATGCTTGTAGTATAAGGTCTTTCAGGCCTCTTCGATTTTGGTTCACCGTAGTATGAATGTGCTTCGCACTCATCGAAGATCCCTTGGCCTGCATTTCTGCCAATATCTTAGCAAATACTGGATTTGAAGGGGATAAAACCTTTCCATTTTCGTCTATAGTTTTAAACTCTGTCTGCTGCAGTATGACTGACAAAACGCTTACGTCGTACATGCTCGGAATGGGTTGTTAAGACTCTACGAATACTATAAATAAGCCAGGCGCTGGACTTACTATACTTCACCAAGCTTTGCCCAATTCGGAACAGAAAGGCGAACCACTCACTGGCAAAATGCACCACACTTCCTGATTCTAAGCAGAACGATCAAACACGCACTAGCGAGACAATAGCAAACTTGTTATTTGCAAACACACCGACGTTTCGCCGACTGAGAATATCTAAAGTCAGAGAGACTGCGCTGTGTAGCGAAACATGCCACGAAACGGGCCTGCACTGCCCGCAGAAAACTGCGGCTATGCAGCTATTGACAAAGGCAACGATACACAGCCGATAGATACTTGACTTGTTTGGTGGACCAAGACTGTGTTGGTGGGGCGGTGACGTAACCGCTACGCAGCAAGGGCCTCTGGTTCGCTTTTGTATACAATTAGGAAAAGCTCTGACTTTGGTTCGCAAAGCACATAGGCTTTATCCGCGCTAGGAAATGAACCCTGTGACTGATACCATGTGCAACCACGTACAGTTATAATAACAGGATGCGTGTACCGCTTGAAATATAAGAATTAACTGTTATTCATATTTTGTAGCCGTAGCTGAAAAGGAACATCAGGTCAACGTGTGTTTTCTTTATTAAACCTGGTGGCGGACTGACTGCCGCGCAACAGTTTGTAGGAGCCCTGACTTCGCGGGGGGAGGAGTACAGTTTCGGCGGTCGTAAAACGCGTCGCGACCGAGGGAGTCGCTATGGCGACCGATTCTTGAGGCCACCGCACACGAGCGTCAGCGACCGCGGATCGGCGACCGTCTTCTTTTGTCGACACGGCGCGGCGAGTAATGCCGAGTGACGGCGGGCCTCGCAGCCAAAGAAAGACGGTCGCCGATCCACGGTCGCTGACGCTTGTTTGCGGGGGCCCTTAGAATCGATTCGTTAGGCGCGTCTATAGCCGTTTTGCATCAAGCAGCGAAACTGTAGCCTACAATTCATAGGTATAATAAGTGAAAAAACATGTATATCTTTTGTATGGATGTCATGCCCATGGACAAAGATCCAGTGGCAATCTATTAGTCAATAAAGTGCTTTGACAATCAAAAAAAGAAGGCCCGCAAGAATCCCGGCGGGAAGATCGAGAAGCGCGGAGGGGTCGGAGGTTGGAGAGGCGGGCGGGGAGGCGGCCAAGGCGCCCCCAAAGGCGTCAATTGCCGCCACTTTAACTACAACGTATACAATTAAACCATGATAAATTTTAACGAGAATATATAATCATTTGCCTTTTAAAACTGCAGTATATTACACTTTTTTCACCTGCTCCTGTTTCCAGCTCCCCTCCATCATAGTCAGAATACACTAAGATTAGACTGCATATACAAGATATACAATTCTACTACATTCTAGGTTTTGGAAATTTTCTTTCTTCATCTGAGCCATTGTTCGACTTAATGCTCTTGGATCATATTAGCCAAGTGATTTGCTCATCCGCAGTCTAATCTTGATGCATCATGACTTTCCACTTCGTAGCTCAAGGAATGCTCCATCTAAAATGCTCAAATTTGCCAAGCAAGTACTGATTAGCAGTACCTAGTGCATCCCTGACTCATATACGATTGGTACTCATTCCTTACTGGTTATTTCAGTTTAGCACTTTAGATGGAGCATTTCTTCGCTGTCAAGAGGAACCAAACTTGGACTGCGTATGAGAGTATAGATTTCAACTCGTAAAGTGTTACGTCCATGATTTATGATTGACCAAGCGATATGCCCATACGCAGTGTAACATGGGTGTATCTTGACTACCAGACGCATAGCTCAAGGAACGTACAATAGGGTTTCTGATAGAACTCTTCGGGGTGCCACTGGAACTGTTGACAAAAATTTTTTTGGATTTTTTTTTAAATTAAAATTTTTTTTTTTCAAATTCCTAAAATGTTTTGACAGTTCTTATGGCACCCCAAAGAGTTCTCTTGACCCCACTATACAGATTTGCCGATACCGATTCTATAATGGGAGGAATTAAGGGATTTATATAACGAAAATGAGAAACTCAAGTTTCTTGCTGAAGAACTTCGCGTACACCGAGTTCTGTGCAAGATACGCACTTTTACCATTAGGGTTTCTGATAGCACTCTTCGGGGTGCCACTAGAACTGTTGGAAAAATTGGGGAAAATTAAATCTGATATATCCAGGATTCAGACCCTGGCCAAAAACTAAGTCCCTTGCCTCAAGTACTCCACCTACTCCGAGTTCTGTGCAAGATACGCACTTTTACCATTAGGGTTTCTGATAGAACTCTTCGGGGTGCCACTGGAACTGTTGACAAAAATTTTTTTGGATTTTTTTAACAAAAATTTAAATTTTTTTTTCAAATTCCTAAAATGTTTCGACAGTTCTTATGGCACCCCAAAGAGTTCTCTTGACCCCACTATACAGATTTGCCGATATCGATTCTATAATGGAGAAATTAAGGGATTTATATAATGAAAATGAGAAGTTAGCACCCCACATTTTCATATGGCTGTTTTTCCCACTCAAAACGCAGAACTCTTTCTAAAACGGGTAAGGAACTATAGAACTCGACGGGGTGCTACTAGAACTGTTGAAAAAATTAAGGATTTTTGAAGATGTGGTGCTAACTTCACACCGGTCTTGCTTTCGTAACGCGATTTACCGTACAGTTAAAGGCAAGCTGTACGTCATCAATAGCATCTTGCCACGTCTTATCTTTACCTGTTTCAACGGCCGTAAGCATATTCTTGAGTGTACTCATAACTCGCTCGACTTGACCGTTAGCACGACATGTGCCGGTCGCAATTAAGTGAAGTTGAATATTATTCGTATCACAAAAATCACGAAAATTCTTGTTCGCGAAACATCTACCTTGATCAGCTATCACTCTAGAAGGAGCACCAAACAAACTCACCCCGTATTTTAAAGCCTTAATTGCACTCGGAGCATCAATGTGCGAAGTATGACGAAGGAGTACGTATTTGGTAAACGCATCGATAAGAACTATAATGTATTCTTTTGTACTACTCTTGCCGGTGAGTTTACCTGTGACGTCAATATGAACTGTATGCCACGGTATAATAGTTTTAGGTATTGGGTGAAGTTCAACCTGAGTTTTCCCTGATTTTGATTTTGACAGTTTGCAAGTAATACAGTTCTCAACAAATTTTCGTACGTATTTTCTCATATTTGGAAACCAATAGAATTCAAATGCCTTTTCTAGGGTTTTCTCCCAACCTAAGTGTATGATCGACTCATGAATATGGTTTATTACCGACCAACGAAAAGCCCTTGGTACCATTGGTATACATCGCGTTCTACCGTTCCGTTGTATCTTACGATGTAGAACTTCAGAAATAATTTGATATGAGTTTGAGAGGTCGCTATCTAGATCGTTGTCATTCAACTTTGAAATAATTTGTGTAATTTCGGGATCTTGTTGCTGCTCGGCATGTAACCAATTTTTCGAAATCTCAAGTAAATTAACATGTTTCTGTTCGATTTTATATTCACAATCTTCACGCGGCAGCGGGTTTCTGGAAAGAAAATCCACATGGCACATTCGCTTACCACTTCTATAAACGATATCAAAGTCAAACGCTTGCAAGAAAGCCCACCATCTATGGACCCGAGGTGTGAGATCAATTTTGTTTCGCGAAGCTTGAAGAGAATTGCAATCGGTTACTACAGTGAATTGTCTTCCTTGTAAAAAGTGACGAAAATGTTTTATCGAGTTGACAACTGCTAGAGTTTCGAGTTCATAAGAATGATAACGCGATTCAGTATTTGTTGTCCTTTTACTGAAATAGGCGACTACGTGGGACTTGCCATTCTTCTTTTGCATGAGCATTGCACCATATCCCTCTGAACTAGCATCGGTATGCAATTCAATTGGATAACTAGGATCAAATATCATTAGAACGGGTTCATTAGTTAAGTAAGTAATAATTTTCTGCCGTATTTCTTCGTGTCTTGGTTTCCATTCAATTTTACCCTTTCCTGACGTAAGTCTATACAGTGGTGCTGAGATTTGAGAAAATTTAGGAATAAATTGACGAAATACGACGCTAGACCTATGAATTGTCGGACTTGTGTGACAGTTTGCGGTGAGGGCAGTTGTGTCAGAGCTATAATCTTACGAAAATTTGGTCGGATTTCCCCACAAGTTATCTCAAACCCTAAATATTCGACCCGAGTTTTCAAAAAGGAACATTTTTTCAGATTTAAGGAGATTCCTGCCTTTTTCAAGGTGTCGAGAACTACTTCAAGCCTTTCCAATCCTTCGTTAATAGTTTGCGAAATGATCATCAGATCATCGAGATAACACACCACAAACGTATTCGCGAGGTCGTCAAGAGCCTTGTACATAGCACGTTGGAAAACAGCCGGAGCATTACGTAAGCCAAAAGGCATTGTCAAATATTCGTACTGACCATCGGGTGTCACAAATGCGGTGCGTTCAATCGAATCTTTATCAACAGGTATCTGATGAAATCCTGATGCAGCGTCTAACATTGTGAAATAGCATGCGCCCTTAAGACGCTGAATTTGGTCACTTATAAGAGGCAATGGAAATCTATCTGGCACAGTATTACGGTTTAATTCTCTAAAATCGACACATAATCTATCAGTACCGTCCCTTTTCTTTACTAGTAGTATAGGGCTTGCAAAGGGCGATGTGCTTGGCCTAATGACATTTGCCTCTAGAAGTTCATTAATTTTGTCTCGACAAATTTGTCTCTCGGCAGGGCTTAAGCGATACGGTCTCCTTTGAACCGTACGATTAGGATCAACGAGATGTATTTTCATTTCACCGACCGTAGCGCGACCACTTGGTGTGCCCTCGACAAACGATTCATTGTATTTCTTCAAGATATTCAGAAGTTTCATTCGGTCCTCGTCAGTTACATCCGTGTTTATACTATCAAAGCTGCAAATCTGTTTACCAATCTCACATAAATTAGTTATTCGCGATTTCTTGATAATTAGGTGTTCACTAGAAATTTCTACCGAGAACCCTTTAGCAATTAAGTCTCTACCAATCATAATATCGTAATTAATCGCGTCATCGGGAACAACATGAAAAAGTAATTCGACCATATTGTTCTCAATGCAAATTTTTGTCAATATTTGAATGCTACTGTGTAGGTCTGCCTTTCCTATGCCCAGTAAGGTTACCAATGTCCCCAATCGTTTTCCAGAAAATCTGTTTCCAATATTTTCTTTTATCAGAGAACATTCGGCCCCAGAATCGATATAAAAATGGAACAACTGACCATTTTGTGTTAGTTGAGCTGCCACTGGCTTAATGCTACAGACGTCGACTCGGCGGTGTTCCATCGTAGAAGATCCTCCACTCGTGCTCGGTTTCGTGCATTGCGGTGCGATGTGTCCGGGTTGTCCACATTTGAAGCAGGTCACCGGCCTCTTCTTTGGTTCCTCTTTAGCTACTTGATTGTTCTTGTAGCTTGCAAATTTAGTACCTTGCAGTTTCTGTTTTCGTCTATTACACTCGATAGACTTATGTCCATTATGTCCACATGAATAACAAACTATTGTCTTCTTAACTCTCTTTGCATCAGGAACTGACGGAACGTCATTATTTGGACGCTTCCTATAAGTAGAAGCCATCAGCTCTTGCTGCATCGTCGCTCGAGATTTAAAATCGGTAGTAAATGCAGCACGTTGTAGTCTGGGATCAATCTCCACGCAACGAGCCAGAACAGTGGACACGGCGATTTCTTCAATAGATGAGTCTCGCCAACGGGACATTAAAGATGTCAATGTTCTGTCCGCGAAAGCCGCCAAGGACTCTCCTTCACCTGGGCGACTACTATTAATACGCACCAAAGCTGCCGCTGGAGTTTCGATCGCGTCGTATCTTGTCAGAAATATTTTTTTTAAATTGCGTCCAGTCCATCCCAGAATAACTAATTTGGGAAAACCACGATGACGCTGAACCTTTCAACGCCGTGCTCAAAGCAACTATCAGACTGCTTCCCTGTAGGGGTCGTTCTCCCACACACAAATCTACAGTATCACACCAGGCTCTCGCGTCTAATTCGCCGTTATCCGGATTATACTCGGGAAATCGTACTTTTTCTGGACTCACGGCTGGTCTGTGACTCAATGCTCGGATCAACTCCATTATTTGGTTATTCTGCCTCTCGAACAGTGTTTGAAAATTGGTCTCCATACTGGCAGGTTTTTCACTCGTAACGTTCAATTCGTCTTGCACTCGCGGCGCGAATCCCACTTCTGATGTCGGAGCGGGTGGCCGAGACGAACCCGGTTGGCTTCCGCGGTTCATGTCAGATGGGCAAGAAAAGGGGTAGCGCGAGTATGCGAGACGGAATAACTTTTATTCACACGAAATTCACACTAAATCGTGAACGGCAGCGAGACCATGGGACCACCTCGAGGGACTTCTGGAGACTGACTCGTCGATGCTCCGTCTTGGGCGTCCTTATCAGTGCCCACCGTTGATCCTTTTTTTCAGGCCTACCTCAAGTACGGTCCATGGGCACGCTCGACGATCCGCAAAGCTGGGTCGCCCCGTTCATTGGAAATCATAAAATTAATAAGAACACCCTGGGCAGGGTCTTCAGGGCAGGCGTCGTCATATATATAAATATAAATGTATATATATGTAAATATGAATGTATCTTTGTAAATATGAATGTATATATGTAAATATATAGATGGAAAATTATAAATTAGAAAAGGTACTTTACCAATTTCTCAAAGATGCGACAGATTCTCTAGCGACTGAATATTTTGGAATGAAGAGCCAAAGTGTCCAGTGTTCTCCTCCAGATTCTGATCACACGTTACACCCTGAAGAACCTCTAGTTTCACTCAGTGTAGATAGCTCCAAGCAGCTTCTCAATAACTGCTGTGGGGATCTATGATTAGAAATAGATTAAATGGAGTACTTTTGTTTTCTCTTGCAAACCTCTTCAGTGTATAAATTGTGTTCACCTCCAGCGTCTTTCCTAGCATACACTTCCACGCTTGATGTATGGATGTATCCGTTCGTCCAGAACATTATTTCATCGCGTGTGCATAAGATTCATATGGATCTACAAATTCGTATATTATTATCTATGCATAAATAATTCTATAATTGCATACTTACAACATAGAAGTACATACTCCAATTAATATAAAGATGATTTCTTCTTTAATTCCTGTATTTGCTCCAAAATTTGATGAGCCAAAGTGTCCATAATGTTCTCCTCCAGAATCTGATCACGTGTTATACCCTGAAGAACCTCTAGTTTCACTCAGTGCAGATAGCTCTAAGCAGTTTCTAGATAACTGTTGTGACGAGGCACGCCCTCGCCTGTTAGGAGAAAAGACCGGAAGGCTTCCCCGCAGCAATTCCGCATATTAAATAAGTACCGCGCCTCCAGGACAAGTCGTCAAAAACTAAGTAACGCAATAAGAAAACTAATGCATGTTTGAATTTCGCGCGAGCCACCACTATCTAGGCAAAGGAGCACGGCACCAACCGAGACCACCTAGCAAAGAACCAGAGGATCGCCGCGGCCGTCGGAAGATACCCCGTCCGCGTCGGAGCTTCCTTGCGGATCCAGCAGCGTCAGAAGGAGCCTCCCCATGGACCAGCCATCCACGGAGTCTCCGAAGAAGACAGCAAAGCGGATCCAGGGCGAGAAGATTCAAGTGGCAAGACGTTGCATAGGGAATCTACCGCCAGAGCGCAGGGGTCCGGCCCTGTTGCGGAAGCTCCCCGGGCAGAAAGGGATCCGATTGGACGAGCGGGCATTTAGGCTGCGTTAGGTGTGAGGGGGGAAAAATTGGCCGGCGTGCGTACCGCGTGAATTCGTAACGGCATTCGTTGTGCCGAGCCTACCAAGCGAGCGCCGTACCGTATCGAGTCCCGAGTTCCGACGTTAGAGAGAAATTAAGGAAGGAAGGAAGGAAGGAAGGAAGGCCGATTAACGTGCCGAGGCGTCGAGGGGACCCTTAATTTAGTGACGGTAGGCAGATTTAAGTATTTATTGAGTTTTCCGAGGGATCAGTGCAAGAGAGGCTGGCAGGGGAATGTCCTGCGCCTCTTTGTTCGATTGATCGCCTCGTGGCCCATCAGGCTAGGCTTCATATCGAGATCTACTCTGTTAGCGTTCCGTAATTAGGGAAGTAAAGGAACTAAGCTATCGTTATTGTGAATTGCGCTTTGACGACGTCCTGGAGGGTCTTCTGCTCGCACAACGAATCACATTTTTCTAGTCTCGCGTTTGCGCTGTTTCAAGTCCCGTAGATGCCGGTAAACGCCGCATCGGCTCGAAAGCCCGTTCCGTAATTTCTCTTCTCGATTATTTCACTTCTAGCCGCCTCATATTTGTACGATTCTACCATTCCGGTGAAATAGACCATTTTGTTCCGCGTCTCGCTCACGGGCGCCGACAACCGCCCGTGTAGCGGACTTACTTTCCGCCACACTATTGGAAACTCTTGATCACTACTGCTTTCGCTAATATACCATCTGTTATTTTATACAACTCTGTTTTGACTTTCTCTGGCGGACCCCGATCTCCGCGCCCTGCACGTCCCGTTCTCTATCTATCAGCTAGTCCCGCATGCATCTCCTTCTCTCAAGCTAATAGTCGCAATATTAAGTTGGTTTCGTTTTCGATTCGACACCCTGGGTGTCTGGCGCCCAAGCATAGTAAGTCATGAGAGAGAGAGAGAAAACCTTGCCTAATTCTTTGTCCCGCTAGCCTCCGTCCTACCAATACCCCTCGGTCCCTCCCAGTCGGCCACCCAGCCGCGCTGAGACGCACATCACCTCATCCCCCTCTCACTCCCAACCTCCGTCCCGCGTATTCCCCGAAAGATAAGAAACGTTCCTCACCCGGCCTCTCCAAGGCCGGGAATAATTCCTCTCAACCAAATTCCTCGCAACCGAATCCCTTCACCAAACTAGGATCCTTCACCAAACAAAAATTCTCTTTTAATTTTCTCCCCTCCAACCCTTAGTCACTAAACCAAAAAAAATACTCCTCACACTGTGGAGATCTATGATTAGAAATACAACCATTAAATGGAGTACTTTGGTTTTCTCTTGTAAACCTCTAGTTTCACTCAATGTAGATAGCTCCAAGCAGCTTCTCAATAACTGCTGTGGAGATCTATGATTAGAAATAGAACTATTAAATGGAGTACTTTGGTTTTCTCTTGCAAACCTCTTCAGTGTATAAATTGTGTTTACCTCCAGCGTCTTTCCTAGCATACACTTCCACGCTTGATGTATGGATGTATCCGTTCGTCCAGAACATTATTTCACCGCGTGTGTATAAGATTCATATGGATCTGCAGATTCGTATATTATTATTTATGCATGAATAATTCTATAATTGCATACTTACAACATAGAAGTACAGACTCCAAGTAATATAAAGATGATTTCTTCTTTCATTCCTGTATTTGCTCCAAAATTTGGAGCCCTACGAGGTTTATCTCGTGCTCTTGGTTACGTCTGCACCTGTCAAAACTATCCGAGGGCCCCGGAGATCCTTATTCGCCCCTGTTGAGAATCTGGTTCTAGAGGGCGGCAGTTTATATCTCGGAGGCACTCCCGCCTTGAGCCCCCGACCTGCCCCTCGCCCATCCCTAGTAACTTCTAGTCGGGTCCAGTTAAACCTCGAGACCTCTAACCAGAAATAGCATGCAGCGCCGACGCCTCGGTGTTAGGAATGAGAGATTCGAGTTTGATGGATTTCGCAAGGGTAATGCGGATAATTGGAATCGGCTTTTTACCATAGAATTTTATCGTTTTATAGAGTTATTGAAATATCGATGTTACCGGCACTCCGGCAAATAATTCGTAGGCCGTGTACTGATACCGGTGTGGCAGGCTGGCCAGAGCCAAAATTGGCCAACTTACGGCAAATACCGGCGGCCTATCGATTAACCGGCAATGGCAGAATCTGCTGGTAAAATATGGTTGCAATACATTGCAGGGGAGAGTCCAAGAGATGCGTGGTATAATGACTGGATCTCCTAATATTTTCACTTTATAGTTACAATATTAAGAAAAACAACAATACTTTTTTTACCAGAGTAAACCAATAACACGCTTCCTCATACTGTTATCATTTATAAAACATTTATTATGCCACACACTCCTCACATTCTCTTCTGGAATGTGCTGCAGCAATACTTTCCAAGCACATTTTGCCAGCGCCGGCTAATCAAACAAATTATCTTTTGTTTAAATCGCTAGAACTCTTTCCAAATAACACGTACATACCCAGAACTATTCGAGAACTATGCCCTGAGCGTCAGAACTATCGAAATAGAGCCAGCAGCTCATCCGACCGGATTAAAAAAATTGTTTAAAAAAATCCAATTATGCAAATCGCTAGAACTCTTTCGCACTAACATGTACATACCCAGAACTATTCGAGAACTATGCCCTGAGCGTCAGAACTATCGAAATAGAGCCAGCAGCTCATCCGACCGCATTAAAAAAATTGTTTAAAAAATATCCAATTATGCAAATCGCTAGAACTCTTTCGAACTAACACGTACATACCCAGAACTATTCCAGAACTATGCCCTGAACGCCAGAACTATCGAAATAGAGCCAGCAGCTCGTCCGACCGGATTAAAAAAATTGTTTAAAAAAATCCAATTGTGCCAATCGCTAGAACTCTTTCCAAATAACACGTACATACCCAGAACTATTCGAGGACTATGCCCTGAGCGTCAGAACTATCGAAATAGAGCCAGCAGCTCACTCCTATACCCTAGAACTCCTGGTTTCGGAGTAAAAAAATTGTTTAAAAAAAATCCAATTGTGCCAATCGCTAGAACTCTTTCGAACTAACACGTACATACCCAGAACTATTCCAGAACTATGCCCTGAACGCCAGAACTATCGAAATGGAGCTAGCAGCTCATGGCGTCATGCTACGCACTGATACGAATTTTTCTTAAATTCGGTAAATGTGTTATTTTTTGTTAGCAGAAGGTAGAACTCTTCCTAGAACTCTCGCAGAACTATAAATCAGGAGACTCGGTAGAGTCTCGCACCAAGTAGAAGTTCCCTCTCCATATATACCCTAGCGGAAATATTTCGACAACTTTCAACGCGGAAAACTACAACTTTCTATGCGAAAAATCTACAACTAAGTACTAGATTTGGGACACAATTGTAGATACTTGTAGTCATATTTCCGAAAAATTTTAACGCGGAAAACTACAACATTCTATGCGAAAAATCTACAAGTAAGTACGAGATTGGGGACACAATTGTAGATACTTGTAGTCATTTTTTCCTAAATTTCAATGCGGAAATCTACAACATTCTATGCCAAAAATTTACAATAGTATACGAAATTGGGGACAGAATTGAATAGATTCTTGTACTTTTTTGTATTCATGTGTAGACAGTTGTAATCTCACATTGTAACAAATATTTACGTCAAAATATGTCCAAATACAAATGTAATGAAAAATGGAATTGCAAAACATTGATTCATTTTATTTATCACACAAATGAAGTAGAAAAAACAATAAATTAAACAATAACTCAAACAATAAATCTTTGGTATTACTATGCTTTAAGGTAAAATTCGGTCAGGATTAATTATACTATGACGATGACTCGTTACCGTCCAACCTCTCTTCATTCTGCTTGCCCTAAAAACACATTTTTTTATTATTAGGTATATTTTTGTAAACAAAATTTCGAACATAACGATAAAGGACGCATCATATCCGATATGTTCCTTTTGTCACTAATTGATATACACTACCTTTTTCAGGCCCTCTTTTCTTCGAGCCGCCGTTATGGCTCCATTAAATAATTTATTAATTTTGGTATTCGACGTCTCTTGTTTAATTAAGTCTGGCGTATACCCGCTTTTCTTCAGCCACTCTTGAAACATATGGATAATGAATCCCTTTCTTTCTGGCGTCAGCTCCCTTTCTCGAACATTTTTAGATTTTTTTACACATCGTGCAGCTAATGTACTCGCACCCCACAATGCGTACGATGCATTCGTTATGAATTTGGAGCGCTCTGTCTCGCGCATCAATTGCTCATAAATTAATTTCGGAATAGTTATCCCGTCACGCTCATAGTTCATAGTTCGTGGGTTTGGATTGATATCTGTAACAATCATTGTAATATATGGGCACATTCGAGTAACAAATCAAAATATTAAAATTACATGATCACTATAACTATATAACTCTTTTTACCGTTATCTATTCTCAGCGTTTGCCGAATTGCGACAATCATTTTATTCTGGTTCTCAAATTTTTGACCCAAACTGTTGCAAGTATCTTGAATTTGTTGCAGCATCTTATATATTTCTTCTAGTCGCTCGTTGATTGTCTATAATTATATATATATATGTACACCGCGCACCATGCTCGAGCCCAATTGAACGACCGTTGTGGATCGCTCGATGAGCTGATGGCAACGAGCGCTGCGCAGCCCTACCCCTGTATTCCCTACAGCTTTTCCTATCTAATCCCTCAGTAAAAACTTCAACCAGATCTACATATGTAGAATGGAATGGAATAGAGCGTGGGGAAGAACAGAGAGGAGGGAGGAGGGAGGTGGAAGGTGGGAGGTGGGAGGAGAAAGAGGAGAGTCGAGGGAGCGGCCAAGGGAGAGGAGAGAGAGGAGGGGCGAGAAGAGGAGAGGGGGGAGGAAAGAGGAGAGAGAGGGGACAAGGGAGAGGAGAGAGGAAAAATAAACAAAATAAATTGCTTTATTTAGTTTGACTAATGAATGGAGATTGTTTAATTGTATCAATAAATACATACATTGTTTAATTTATAACAATAAAAATTGATCAATTTACAGGTATAATTTATTATTCCACCAAAAATTTTCACGAATAAATGCAAATAAATGAAGAAATTATAAATTGTTTAAATTTGTGACAGAGACGACGGAGACGGAGACGGAGACGGAGAAGACGTTTCTTAATAAAAACAGCTATTTTTAAGGTCCTATATCTCCACAATGGCTGAACCAATTGTTAATAACAAATATGGAAATTTGTCGCCCTGACATAGCCTTTCAAACAATGTTTGCAAAAATTGCAATTTTTAATTTATTTATGCAGTTTGAACATTGTAAAAACCCGTACTTATTGGTTCTGGAAAAGATACAAGGTCTGTTTTTCTTTGTACTTGGCCCGAGACAAGACCTTGTCTCTTGATATCTAAGAGAACGGGAATGCCCAGAAAACATATACAAACTCATCCAAAGCTATCTGGCTGGGAGGAGTGTTATATTAAGCACTGCCAACAATAGCGTTGAGCGCTCCGTAAACAGAGGATGCCCGCAGGGTTCGATACTAGGTCAAAATTTTTGGAACTTGGTATTCGATAACCTACTGCGGACACTATTCGAGGCTGGATACGAACCGATAGCCTATGCGGACGACCTCGCAGTGACTATCGCTGGAAAAAATAGAAGCGAGATAGAGAGGAAAGCGAATCTTCTGACACAGCTTACCACGGCATGGTGTCGGAAGCATAAGCTTAACTATGCGAGCAGAAGTCGGAAATGCTCCTACTAAAGGGCTTTCTGGACGTACAGCGCCCGCCCTCTGTCAAATTGTCAGAGAGAAATCTCAAGATGACAACCACAGCAACCTACCTGGGTCTCCGCATAGGGACTAGGTTCAACTTTACGCCTCACGTCCAGTATATCTGCGACAGAGCTAAAAAGAGGTACCTCTGCATGGCTCACCTTGCAAAGGCTAAATGGGGCTTGAATTACCGTACCCTAGCGACAACATACTCTGGAGTATTTATACCAGTCATCACCTATGGCGCAGCTGCCTGGGCCGACAAGGTTAATAAAGGGCACATTAAACGACTGCTACGAGGCTCAGGGACAGGCTCTGTTACGACTTACAAAAGCGTACAGAACAGCCTCGACTGATGCAATATCAATTATTGCAGGGCAAGCCCCTATGGACTTAAAGCTGTTAGAAAGGAGGGCTAAGTACCTCCTTAAACATAACTTAAAGTTTAAGCATGGAAGCCTGCATTTTGAACCTTGTGCTCTAAGCAAGGAAGAGACAGAGTCCCTCATGGGCACAATATGTACAGAGACGATTCGCACTAGGCAAAACCGGTGGACATCGTCTTCAAAAGGGCGCTTGACGCAAGAATATTTCGAGGACGTTAGTGCCAGGCCCCAAGCAACTTGGATCAAGCCTAACTACTACGTCACTCAGTTCCTATCTGGCCATGGGAATATACGGGGTAAACTTCACTCATTGAAACTGATTGAAGACCCACACTGTAGCTGCGGCGAGACCGACACAGTGAGACACATAATTTTCGACTGCAAATTAATCGAAGGCTTCCGAGAAGTCCTGGCACGAAATGTACGGAGTTGCAATGTATCCTGGCCCTGCGGGCTCAAGGAACTAGTCAACGAAGACATCTATCGATGCTTCGCAGAATTCTGCAGAAAAGTGCTAGCCTACAGGGAGGGCGAGGCACTCAAAAATCAGACACAATAGCACTCTAAGTGCAAAAACAAACTGTACCTGAATCGCGGGCATGACACGGCATGTAAACAGGTACAGTCTCGTGCATCCGAACACCTGATGCACTAGAAATGTGCAAAAGCAAATGCACACCCGCAAGAGACTGAGCTTAGCGCAGGCAACTCTGCCACTTCGTGGTCCCCGCTGTCAACGTCCCATCTTCGAATTACAGATGGGACGGCTAAACGAGTTGCTCTCCGTAGTGAGCAGTCTGCCTCCCTGGAAACCTGGCAACAGGTAGGGAGGGTTTTTCCGAGCCCGGGGGAAGCCTAACACCTATGCTTCCCTCCCTTGTCAGTAAAAGTAGCAAACTTCCATCTTCTGTAATAGGCGATTAGCCTTGGAACAGAAAGCCGGCCTTGGGCCCCGAGGGCTGATACACAATCATTGTCCCTATCTACTGGCGGGGTGGGTGCACACCCCGGAGGACGGAGGAGGCCACCAGCGCAACCAAGGGCGCGGTGGCCATTTTCTCGTTAATTGGGAAAAATGGACCTTGGAGAGCTGGCTCCCCGGAAAGGGAGACGCCGTTGCGGCTGGAAAAGGAGACGCCGCGAAATGCAGCTGCCGCTCCCAAGTACAAGCACCACGGCGTCCCTGGAAAGGGAGACGCCGCCAGGGAGAGAAAGGGAGATGCCGTGGGCTGAATGGCCACCGCTCCTAAGTACCACCCACGCGGCGTCCCATGGAAAGGGCGATGCCGCCATCGCCAAGCCCTCGAACGACAGGTGACCAACCGAGTCCGAAGGGGAAAACACCCACATGGTTCGTGATGCGCTCACACAGTCCTCACAGCTGGACCGCTAGCCTCTCACGTTCAAGACAGGCTCCACCTCCAAGTGGTACCCGCCGGCAAACCCGGCCTTCTGTGCTAACAGTTGGTCGGGGCTAACGGAGCTATGTCGCAGACTGCAAGCACGGTTCGCCGCGCTAGTGGGATCTCGAGCGCTCGCCTTGCAGGCGGACGGGCTAGCAGCCCCGAGCTGCTAGTCTGTTCGTGGCGTCGCTTGTTCAACCCTGCGTAATCCACTGCAAGGCCGCGAGGCGATGTTGGTCCAATTGAACCTCATCTGGTGCCTCTCATGCGGCCGAAACAATATAGCCTTCCCAGCCTCCATTGAACGCACTAAGGACGGCGAAGTTTTTCCCTCGGGAATCCTCCTCGACCACTCGGCGGGGGCCGGGTAAGGCGGTAGCGTTGTCAGTCTGCCAGAGAGTATTGACGGAGTCCCCGAAAGGGACCGCGCTCTCGGTAGAAGCAGCGCTAACAAATGGCCACTAGAGAATAGGTGGCAAGGCCACCTCAATAGTAGCACTGGCCCGCCGGCGGGAACCCCGCCGGCGCAGAGGTATAGACCAGCCATGGGGATTGGCTGTTAACCCCCTGCGCGTTTGCCGTGCGCTGCAACCCGTGTCGTCGGAAAAGCGGATCCTGGGATCTGAGGAGGCCCCTCCTTTGGGTTCGGAGGGCCCCTCCAACACGTACCTTTGGCCACAGCTTCGACTAAACGGGAGGTCAGCCGAGAAAAGTATCCTGTTTGAGGACAGAATGGATGGATAGCGAAAAGTGTGGTTTGGAAGCGGTGGAGATTGAGACTTGGATTGTGATTTACTCGTGGAAGATGAGGTCAAAAATATATGTATATTCTTCAAGTAGAGATGTGAACTTGGTACACTTATTTGCGGACAAACATGCGATAAGCAAAGCGGAAGCAGATTAGAGCAAGCACTCAGAATGGTTTGGTTTCACACAGAGCAAGCACTCAGTAGAAGCGAGAATTAGACTTTGAGCAAGCACTCAGATACACTATTCTTGCGCAATTGCCAAGCAGCAAAGGAGGAAGTGCGCCTAATTACTCTCCTATTTATAACCTTCCCATCCCTACTCCTTTCACCCACGCAAGTTCCGGTTCTGGAGCGTTCCAGAAAGTTCTAGTCAGGAAGTGACATGTTATAGAAAAAGTCTTATGAAAATGCTCATTAACTGCCGGTGAACTAATTTGCCTCGTGGGTGGGCCAGGTGAGTGACCGCTGTCACACCTAACCCCACCTGTCAAATATGAGACGCAGCGCTGTCTGACGTCGCTCCGCGCGCTAAGTTCAAGCATCTTGAACATATCCCTATGGCTGACCAATCGGCTAGGAAACGCTCGTACGAGCGAATTCCAAGTGGGCGAGGAAGCGGGCAGTGGAGTCTGGGGAGACCCAGTCGGCCACTACAAGCGGACTATATCCTGTGCGTAAGCCTAACCCGGCACCCCCTCTCGCGGCATTGCGCCGTTGCACGAGGGCTACTGTCGGGTTCCACATGAGGGTCCAAGGAGGCTGGGCAGCGCTGCAGGACGAATAGAAAAAGCAAATGGATGATAACATAAATACGCCATTGTCCCCGAAAGGGACGAACGAGATGGATACGGAAACGTTGCCCTCCGGGGCGAAGACCAATCCAGTGCCCTCGAAAGAGGCCAAAGAACAGACGCCCGTGGATGTGCTTCCTGACAAGGAAGCTGCCACGTTGGAACGCCCCCAGGGGCGTTCCAGGCGCAAAAGTCGAGTGGACGTGCCGCCGGTAGAGGCGACTGCCACTGGGGAGCTCTCAAAAGGGAGCTCCAAAGGGATGAAAGGGCCAGCGGAACCAGACGTGGAACCGCAGGCCGAGGTGGCGCATCGCGCCACCAAAAAGAAGCCAAGGCGAGACGCAGCCGGAGTCTGGGCGAGAGTCCCGGAAGGGACTCCCCGGACATAAGGCCTCCGCCGAAGTCTACCTCCAATGCGGATACCGGGGAGCTGACGGAGGCAGCCCTCGGAACATCAGCAACCGGGTCGAAGCCGGCAAAGCTCTCGAAAGAGAGCAAAACCTCGATCGTCCAGAGGGCTGGAAGACTGGGAGGTGATAATCATGTGCGAGACATGGCTGGATGAGAAGAGCTGGAATCGGGTGAGGGTTAGACTGCCAAAAGGTTACAGGTGGGAGGCACAGTGGGCCAGTAGGAAGAATAGAAAAGGGAGAGCTATAGGAGGTATGGTGACAGGGGTCAGGAAAGACATTGAGGTAGGAGAGGGGGGGGGGGGTAAGGAAAGAGAAGGAGGGTGTGATGGCTGTCAGATGTAAGTTGGAGACGCAATGGTGGGAAGTGATAGGAGTGTATGTGAATGGGGACATGGGGAGGAAGTTGGAAGAGATAGGGGAATGGATGGAGGAAAGAGAGGAAGGGGTTAGGGTGTTGATTGGGGGGGATTTTAATGCAAGGACAGGAATGGAGGGGGGAGGGTGGGTAGGTACGGGGGAGGAAGGGGGTAAGTATGGGATAGGGAGGAATTCGAAGGACAGGAAGGGAAACAAGGAGGGTAAGGTGCTGTGTAGATATATAGAGGAGAAAGGATGGTCTATACTAAATGGGAATATAGAGGGAGGTTGGGAAGGGGAATGGACATACGTAGGAGCGAGGGGAGAGTCTGTGATTGACCTGGTGCTGGGGAATGATAGAACAAGGGAGAAGGTGGAGAAGTTGGAGGTGGGGGACAGGATAGACTCGGATCACCAGCCGATAACGGTCTGGGTGGAAGGGAGTAATTTGGATAGAAAGGGAAAGGAAGGAAAGGAAGTAAGAAAGAACAGAGGAGATTGGAGCGAAAGAGGAAGGAAAGAATTTAGGGAAAAATTTGGTAGATGGGAAGAAAGGGAGGAAACGGTAGAGGAAGAGTGGGATAAGCTAAGTAGGAAAATTTGGGCATCGATGGAGCAGAGAGATGGAAGGGGGGAAAGGGGGAGGAAGAGGGGCTGGTGGGATGAGGAGTGTAAGAAGGAGAAGGAAGGGGTAAGGGAAGAAATGAGAAGGTGGAGAAAGACAGGAGGGGGAGGTGAGGAGTACAGGAGGAAAAAACAGAGATATAAAAAGGTGTGCGAACGGAAGAAGAGAAAGGAAGTGGAAAGATGGATGGGAGAAGTGGAGACAGCGAGGACGGAAGGGCAGGTATGGAGGATTGTAAATAGGGAAAGGGGAAGAAGGAAGCCAGTGAATGAGGGAATAAGGACGGAGGAGTGGGGTGAATATTTCAGAGCATTGTTAGGAGGGGTAGAGAGTAGAGTGGTAAGGGGCAGGAAGGGAGAAGGGCATGGAGAGGGAGAGGCGGAATTAACGGAAGAAGAGGTGAGGGCGGTAATAAGGAAGATGAAGGAAGGGAAGGCAATGGGGAGCGACGGGATTCCAAATGAGGTATGGAAGTATGGGGGGGAAGTGGAAAAGGGGCTATATAGGGTGTGCAGGAAAGTGTGGAGAGGGGAGGGATGGCCGGAAACGTGGAAGGAGGGGTTGGTAGTGCCGGTGGTGAAAAGGGGATCGGGGGAAAAGGTGGAGGACTACAGGGGGGTGACGTTGACGCAGACGGGGTATAAGGTGTACGCGGGGGTGTTGGCGGAGAGGTTGAGAAAGGAGGTAGAAGGCAAGAACATCCTGCCACCGAGTCAGACGGGGTTCAGGAAAGGAATGGGGACACTTGACAACATATAGGTCCTGAACTATCTGATTAACAGACAGGTGATGAGGAAAGAGAGAAAAATGGTGATCTTGTTCGTGGACCTGAAGGCGGCGTTTGACTCGGTGAACAGGGATGTGTTAATAAAAACGATGAGGGAGAGAGGGGTCAGGGAAGGGTTGTGTAACAGGTGTGAAGAGGTGATTAGGGAGACGACGGGAAGGGTACGGGCAGGGGAGGAAGTGGGGTAAGACAGGGGTGTCCATTAAGTCCGTGTCTTTTTACGCTGCTCTTAGCAGACATAGAAGAAGATCTAGAAAAGGGGAGATGGGGAGGGGTAAAGGTGGGAGGCGAGAAAGTATACGCTCTGGCTTATGCGGACGATCTGGCTTTGCTGGCGGAGGATCAGGAGGGAATGAAGGGGATGATGGCAAGATTGGAGAAGTACATGGAGAGGAAAGGGCTAGAAGTGAACATAGAGAAAACAAAGGTGATGAGATGCAGGAGAGGGGGTGGAGGGCAGAAAAAAGTGGATTGGAGGTGGAAGGGGAAGAAGATAGAGGAGGTGAAAAAGTACAAATATTTAGGGTACATAGTGAGGAGGGATGGGGGGCAGGAGGATCAGGTTAGGGATAGGATTAGGAAGGGGGTAGCGGTAATGGGAAGGGTATGGGGAATAGGGAAGAGGAGGTTTGGGAAGGATTGGGAGAGGAGGTTATGGCTGTTTGAAAAATTGGTGTGGCCGGTGCTGAGTTATGGGGTGGAGATTTGGGGGTGGAAGGAGAGAGAAGGTGTGGAGAGGGCTCAGGAAAGGTTTATGAAGTGGGTTTTGGGATTGGAGAGGTGCACGCCGGGATACATGGTGCGGGAGGAGGTGCAGAAGGAAAAAATGGCAGGAAGGGCGGGTATGAGGGCATGGGGGTTCGAGAGAAAGTTGGTGGAGGGGAAAGGAGGGGAACTAGCGAGGAGGTGCTGACAGGAAATTAGGGAAAGAGCAAGGAGAGGGAAGGCGTTGAAAGGGTGGGAGGAAGAAAGGAAGGTGTTTTATGAAAGGAAAGGGTGGGAGATAGAGCAGGTAGAAAGAATAAGAGAGAAAGGGGAGGGGCTGAACGGGGATGAAATGATAAAGCGGGAAAAGGATGAGCAGGAAAGGGAAAGGTGGGTGAAAATAGGGGAGTCAAAATACAATGAGTGGTACGGGAGGGTGAAGGGTAAAGGAGTGCCGGGGTATTTGAAGAAGGGGTGGGGGGAGAGTAGGTGGAAAAGGGTGATGAAGTACAGGCTGGGAAACGGGATGAGGGGAGGTAGATACTGGGAGGACGAGAGGGAAAGGGAGTGTAGGATTTGTGGAAGGAAGGAAGAAACGTGGGAGCATGTATGGGAGGAGTGCGTGGGATGGGGAAAGGAAAAGGGCTGGAGGGAGATGGCGGATGAGGTGCTAGGAGATGGGGGAGAGGGAGAGGGGTGGACGAGGAGGCTAGAATGTATGAGGGGAGAAGAAGAATGGAAGGACTTGGAAAGAAACGAATGGATGGAAAGAGACGGAGCGGAAATGGAAGTCCAAGGGCGTGTGTGTGAGAGGAATGGAGGGATGAGTGTGCGAGAAGGTGAGGAGAGTATGGATGGATGTGTGGAGTGGAGCGGAAGGGGAGAGGACGAGCGTGGCGCGCGAGAGACGAGAGAGTGGCGAGAGGAGAGACGAGAGAGTGGCGAGAGGAGAGCGAGTGGCATGAGGCGAGCGGGTGGCGAGAGGCGAGCGGGCGGCGAGAGGCGAGCGAGTGGCGGAAGGCGAACGGGTTGCGAGAGGCGAGCGAGTGGCGAGAGGCGAGCGAATGGCGAGAAGCGAGCGAATGGCAAGAGGAAAGCGAGGAGAGAGATGGAGGGAGGTAGTGATTAAGATAGGGTTAAGATAGGCTAAGGTAGGAGTAAGGATTGTATAGAATTATAACCCTAAGGGGAATAATAAAACTAATTATTATTACTATGAGATTGTCGCCGTTTAATAATTTGTCACACGTTTCTTCTATATATTTTAGAAATGTCATATTCGAGGAATTTGGGGAATGATAAACCATCAATAAACTACCTTTGTACTGTGTAGTATTTATAAATATTATAATACTCCAGTAATTTCCATCAACTTTTGTCACGGTTTGTAATCTATACTTTACTGATTTTCTGATATACAATACCACACCTCCCGTTCGTCTACTATCTGTATCACATCTTATTAAATCAAATCCATTTATTCTAATTTCGTCATCTGTAATACCCGAGTTTATTCTAGCCTCTGTGCACGCGAGGATATCCGTACATTTATTGTCTTTTAGATACTCTTCTATCTCGTCAACTTTATTATATAAGCTTTGGATATTTAAACATGTCACCAGTTTACATAACGTTGCGTCCTGCTTTAATTGCTATTCCTTACTGTTAATCTTTTTTATTACTTCCAGGTAGCATGTGCAATTCCTGTCTGTCGCGGCATGGTCAACATTCATGGATAATAAATTAAGTTTAGCTTTTTTGTTAGTGCAATTTATACATTTTCTGGGCAGTGTAACATTTGGGCATTCCTTGCTGTCGTGACTTTCGGCGCAGTTTTTACAAACTTTGTCTTTTTTACACATTTTATGGGTATGACCAAATCCCCAGCAATTATAACATCGTTTGATGTTCGCTAGTTCATATACGTCATACCCTTTCCATTTCAAGTAGAGTTTACCTTCGTCAGTAAGATGTTTACGGTTTGTACTGCTCAGTTCTATTATCAGAGTTCCTTTGTTTATGATATTTTCGTTATTCCTGTAACTAATTTTTTTAATTATTCTTAAATTTGTATCATTTTTTAAGTAAGGATTCTGCTCTCTAATATCACCTAACAGATCTTCGTCATTTTTGGATATTTGTTCTGGCTCAATCCTCACTACCTTAACTCTGCTTTTAATATTTATTGGTTCAATTATTTCTATATCATTTCCTAATTTTTTCTGTATCTCGGTTTTTAATTTGTTACTATTGTCGTTTGATTTGGAACATCTGATAATAACTGTACCCGATTTGTTAGTCGCTATGTTTTTTACGCCCATATTTAATTTAGATAAATCAATATTCGTTGTAATTTCTTTTTCGATATCCATGTTATTCTCTTTGTTCTTAGGTTTGAGAATGACCTGCGTACTATTTGAACCAACCGCCTTTGCATATGACTTGTTACAATTTGCACATTTCCCTGTCTTATTTTCGACTACGTTTTCGGCTACTCTGTCCCTACTCTGCGCTTTTAATTCCCTAATTTCGTCTAATAGAAACTGCATTTTCTCTTCGAACATAGCTTCTAAGGACTTCCTCAACATTTGTAGTTGTATACCAAAATCTATATCCTGTCCTACGCTTTCTTCCTTTACGTCAATTTTTCTTTTCTTTGCAATACGTACTTTGTCCCCTTCCTTTACAGAAATTGTACGTCTCATTTCATTGCTAGTTCCTTCGTCATTTTCCGTGCTCAACCTATCTGTCGCATGTGAATCCGCGTGTGCAGATCCTGGGGGAGGCAGCAACGGAGGCAGCGGCGACGACAGAGTCGAGGGCAGCGGCGAGGTAGCAAAAGAGGAGGAACTATGGCCAGCTGTTATGTTGGAGGCGATGACAGGCACCCGGCTGGAATCGGCTCCCTTGCAGGCATCCGCATGGAGGGGAAGGCACCCTGGGTGCGCTTTCCCCTTGCAACTAGGACAGCGGACAACCTCCCTCTTAATGTCTTTACGACATTTGATGCACTCTGACACACGTTCCATGATGGATTAGGAAGGCAGAGTCGATGTTTAATGTTCTGTCCGCTGTTAAGTTTCGTCCACGTCCAACTTCAGTCCGTCTTATGTCACTCAGTTGTGTGTTGTCAGTTTTCGTCAGTCCTTTCCAATGCTTGTATTCTCGTGTTTAGGTTACTCATTTATATGCTTGTAGAATAAATATAAATTTATTCACCTCACATACGAGTACCCACGAGAGTATGACTGAAACATACTTGTGCTCGCACGAGCAGTATGAGTGTCCGTGTAATATGACAGGTGTATAAGGTTAGGAGGTTAGGACTAGGCAAGTATGTGAAATATGACTCTCCTCACTCTTTTATTCTCGTGATTGATATTTAGTACGCAACTACGTCTAATCTATGACCACTACAGACGAAAATAATACGCTGAGTGGACAAGATGAATGTGATACGTGCGGATTTATTTGGAGCGTTCTAAGATGCAGCTGGTACTTACGAGCGAGAGGAGAGAGACTGGGCGAAACTGAGCGAGAGGAGAGAGATTGAGAAAAACTGAGCGAGAGGAATGAATGAGAAACAGATATTTTCAATCGTGTTTTTTATTCAAACCTACATATTGTTACGGCCTTGGCGCCCAGTTGTATCAAACACCTGTCATCCCTGGTCCGAAGCCCTGAACATTGTCCTTGACTACCCGTCGTTCCACTATCTAACATGTTACACGACTGTCAGTCTAATGCTGGATCTTATCCTGTGTGCACGCATTCCCGGTTCTTAAATATACGCCTTTACCCATCTAATAATCAGCCTCGTCCATGCCTATTACGCGATCCACGTCCGCGACGCGTAACATTGGTGTCAGAAGTGGGATTCCTTCCACTTCTACGGCGATTTTCGAACAAAGGGATATAGACACGATTGGGGAAATGTCCGGAGGTGACACAGCAGGAGCCAGCTTGATTTCCCAGGGACAATCACGGCAGGAGGAACAGCCTCTACAACCAGCGCTACCACCAGAGGAACCGTCCATGCTTCTGGAGATCCGGAGTCTTTTCAGCGATCTCCGACAAGATATGCGGCAGTTCGAAGAACGGAACACTGCTGCTATCAATACTCTTCGCCACGACATCTCGGCACAGACCCAGCAGTTCCGCACGGAAGTTTCGACCGAATTGCAGGGATTGGAGGCTCGCTACGAGGCGCGGTTTCGGGCTCTCGAGCAAAGTTTGAGTATCCCACACGCCTCTCAAACTTATTATCCTGTGTGCACGCATTCCCGGTTCTTAAATATACGCCTTTACCCATCTAATAATCAGCCTCGTCCATGCCTATTACGCGATCCACGTCCGCGACGCGTAACAATATTAATTATAATTGTTTTTGACTTTCCGCCACCCCCGCCGCCCCCGCTGCGCCTACCACGCTTTCGGCGGGACCGCCCCGCGTTGGTTCCCCGGCGATCTGAAACATGAAAAAGTTGTGTTAAAACTTAACATAAAAGCTGTGTGAATTTATTACTTAGTGCGGACGGTCGGCGCTGCGCCTTCTTCAGCGGCAGCGACTTCCCTTTGAAGGGACGCCAACTGCCGCTGAAGATCTTTGATCTGTTGCTCTTTCGACAGCGCCTGCGGTTTTGGCTTTGGCTGCGGCTTTGGCTGCGCTTCCAATTTGAGCTGCTGCAGCCGCAGCTCCAGGCGCCGTTGCTCATTCTGGTTTTCCGCTGCAACAAAAGATATAGGAAAACACGATTAAGATAGGATTAATTACGGCATATTGAGAGGGAGACAAGACGTGTATTTTGTCCTAGGGCGTTTTGCCCTCTCAGAACATTAATTAGTGTTACAAAAGATGCATTAATATAAAAGAACTTAAAACTAAAAGAGTTATAGGTGAATAGTGAGTAAAGCAACCTCAGCAGCTAGGCACCCCCACAGTCGCACAAACTAATTACAAAGCAGTCGCAAAGTCAACAGTTCACAGAGCATAGAACGAAGTACATAAATGGAAGCAAAAAGCGTTAAAATAAAATATCAAGTATAGAATATAAAAGTAAGACATTAGGACGCAGGTCCACGAACTAAGAAGGAATTCACGCATATCCCTCAGCCAGGTGTGCACATAGGGCTCTCTTAAAAGACACCTCAGAGTCGCACTCCCGAATGACAGTTGGAAGGCCATTCCAGAATTGCGAGCCGCGCACGGAGAAAGAGGCCGCGAAGAAGGAGGTGCGATGTTTAGGGACCCGGAGCAGGGTACCCCTTTGGCGAGATGGGTAACCAGCAGAGCCTTCGAGTCTAGGCGTGAGCAGAACGCGGAGGGGACTCGGAGAGTCACAGACGACGGCGCGGTAGAGGCAGACACCCAGGAAAAGTAGTCTTCTCTCGCGAACCTTCAACCAGCCAAGGCGGCGGAAGAAGGGCGTAATATGTACATCGCGCGGTGCATCAAAAATGAAACGCACGCAGGCGTTTAGCGCACGCTGGACTCTGATCTCGTCAGTGGTGGTAATCCCTAGCAAGGCAAGACAGCAATAGTCCAGGTGTGGCAGAATGAGGGAGGATACGAGCTTAACCCTTAAGCTCCGCGGTAACGCAGTGCGTTGGCGCCGGAGACTCGCAAGCACACCATAGATCTTACTACAGATGCGTCCAGCGTGATCGCCCCAGTCAAGAGCAGGCGAGATGTGCAAGCCCAGCGAGACGACCTTAGAGGCGTACGGGATGGGCGTACCGCCCATCTGAACCAGGGGAGCACCGGAAACAAACTGCAGGCCCAGGGCGCGAGCAGAGCCGAGCATCATGCACTGCGTTTTCGAGACGTTCAAAGAGAGAGAGTGCATTTGGGACCAGCCAGAGACGCCAGCGAGGTCAGAGTTGATCCTTGTAATCGCGTCGTCCAACTCATAGTATGGCGCTGAGATATACATTTGTACGTCGTCCGCGTATTTAACCACCTTGGAGAACTTTATAGAAGAGTTCAAATCATGGATGTACAGAGAGAATAGGAAAGGACCAAGGACGGAGCCTTGCGGCACGCCCGAAAGGACCGGGGACCAACGGGAAAGAGACCGTCCGATTCTGACTGCCTGTGTCCTATCAGAAAAGTAGGACCAGATCCACTGTAAGACCGGGAGAGAGAAGTTTAGAGAGTGGAGTTTAGAGAGAAGAAGAGAGTGGTCTACAGTGTCAAAGGCCTTGGAAAAATCAAGACACACCAGGATTGTGACCATCCGCTGGTCAGCAGCAAGACGGACGTCGTCCAGGAGTGTCAAGAGAGCCGTCTGACAAGATCGGTTTTTCACAAAACCATGTTGCGAGGGGTCTAACTTTCCAGAGCTACTGAGGAAACTCTGCATATCATTGAGGACAACCCTCTCAAGGATCTTAGACAGCTCAGGAAGAAGAGAGATAGGGCGGAAATCGGCAGGAGCAGAAGCATTCGGTTTCTTGGGGATCGGAGAGATGATGGCTTTTCGCCAGGCAGCGGGGAAAGTAGAGAAAGCAAGAGAGGAGTTGAAGACCTGCAGAATGGCAGGGAATAACACAGGAAGAGAGAGTAAAAGAAATCTCGCACTCAGATCGTCCGAGGGCGAGATGGATGAGTTAGTAAGGCGCACAGCGCGAGCAAGAATTTCCTCCGTAACGGGGGAAAAATAGAAGCGCGAATCGTCGGAGACACAGTTAGACAGCGATAGACATGCGGGGGCGGCCGGTGGGGAGGAAGAGTGCGCAGAGAGGAAGAACGAGTTAAGATCGTCCGGAGACAAGTGAGAGGGAAGAGGAGAGTGAGAGGGAGGGAGGACACCGAATGACTTCAGCTCGCGCCAAACATCATTCGGGTGCCTAGGAGTAGAGAAGCGGGCGAAGAGAAAGGAGGATCTGGCTCGCGCCAGAAGGGACTGCACCCGGTTACGAGAGGCCCTGTAAAGAGCCCAAGTTTCCGGGTTAGCAGTTCGTCGGAAAGACCTCCTGAGTGAGTCGCGAGAACGCATCGCGGCTCGGATCTCAGGAGTAATCCAAGGAGCAGGAGGCCGTCGAATACGCAGAGGTCTAAGCGGGGCATGCTCGTCGAGGACTCGGAGCAGTCCCGCATTGAAGTCGTCCACCAACTGATCCACGCTGCTCTCACAGGAGTTCGAAACAAGACGAACACAGCTAAGCTGCGAGATGTCATCGAGTAGCGCGTCACGATTGATGGAACCATATCTACGACGAAGATCAGTGGTAGGAATAACCCGAGAAGTTAGGACGTACTCTAGCGAAATTAAGTCGTGATTAGAGCAGTGAGGCTCTTTACTTTGAGAAAAAGAAGCTACCCTGCTAGAGTCATCCACAAGCCCAAGGTCAAGCCAAGTGGAGGAGAAAGAAGTGTGAAAAGTAGGAGAATAGGGGATAGAGTAGAGGTTGAGACGGGAGAAAAGTCCTCCAAGGTAGTTCGCGTCAGGGGACTGAGAGCTCATGTCCGCGTTCCAGTCGCCAAGAACGACCTTGTTTGGGAAGTCCGAGATGATGTCGGCGAACACGGGCTCAAAGTCAGAAAGAGGAGCGTGTGGGGGACGGTAGACGACCCCCACAAGAATACAATTGACAGAGGGAATGATCACCTCAAGAAATAAAAACTCGGAACCAGAAAATAGAGAGCGAGAGGAGGACGCGACTACAGTGATCGAGAAAGAATCACGAATATACAGGCAGACGCCTCCGCCCATTCTACCATACCTATCGCACCTATATAGAGAGTAGCCGGGCAAAACGCAGCTGGTACCAGGGCTGGTGTGAGATAGCCAGGTCTCGGATACCGCGATCACGTCAAAAGTAGAGGGCAAGAAAAACGAAGCAAAGGTGTCGAAATGCGCGGCGAGAGACTGCGCGTTCACATGCGCAAGACGGAGTAAGGGAGCGGCGGGGGGACGATTAAGCGGCGACGCAGGGGACCCCTGGCTTCACGCAAGTTTGGCTGCTATGTCCCTGTCAGAATCAATTCTGATGGGGGCAGATGAGTCAGTCTTCTTGACGAAGACGCTCCCGTCCCTATGCCAGACGCGAACATAATTGCGCTCACGGGCGAGCGAGCGACATTGCTTGAGGAGCGAGGATATATCGCGCGGCAGGAACTCGTTCACATAGAGAGAGCCAGAGGTGAACGACGGGTCGACGGCAGACGCGGGGAGATCCCGCTTCGCACGCTTAGCGGCTAGGAGCGTGTTGCATCCGTTTTGAGGCATCCTGGGTGCATTTTAGCCTTGCAGTAGGGGCAGCGGGCCGACTCCTTGGCAATGTCTTTGTGACATTTCGCGCAAGGGAGTTCCCGCTCCATAGTAGAGTTGGGTGCACTGTGACAGGTGGCAGCCGTGGGATGATAGCGAAGAGGGCGCACAGTGCGTGCCGCCGAATTCAAAATTATCCCAGGGACAGAAAATTAACTGCCCAAAAATGGCAGGTTAGAAATTCTGTCTAATGTGGCACAGAGAGAGTAGGCGAAATCTCGTCGGCTATAAGGAGAGCCGAAAAGTCTTATAGGCCCAAATGTAGGCAAGCTGACCGAGATAACGCCGAAATACCTGTAACAGGCCCCACAGGACAGAATACAGCAGAAAGATGGTCTCTAAGTAGGAGCGAAGTAAAGCGTGGGCGGCTACTT
Organism: Crossocerus cetratus; assembly: GCA_963675795.1. NCBI lineage: Eukaryota > Metazoa > Arthropoda > Insecta > Hymenoptera > Crabronidae > Crossocerus > Crossocerus cetratus. Next base: position 2,918,194 of record CAVMBF010000001.1, read on the forward strand.
ACAGAGAGAGAGAGAGAGAGAGAGAGAGAGAGAGAGACTGAACGAGACTGAGAGAGATTGAGCGAGACTTGGAGAGACTGAGAGAGATTTGGAGGGACTGAGAGAGGTTGAGAGAGCGAGATTGGAAACTTACACGGAGTGGCTGCCTGCCCGCCTCCGCTGGTGCCGCTGGTCGTTGGTTTAATTTCGTCAATATCTACGAAGAGAGAATAATAATATCTTAATTAATATATATTAATTTAACCTATGATAACCTGTATCACTTACCGTAGCTTGCGGCGTTCGTGATGGAAATGAGCCGGTTAAACAAATACCGATCCATCGCGAAATTGTCGGAGGACGATCGACACTTTCAGACATCAGCCTTATTGATTTTCTATAGGCGTAAGGCAGCACGCACACCGAGTGCGAAGCAGTCCGCAATTGAATCGCACCGCTTGATCGCATTGCTGCTGAAGACGGGCGTGCAAGTGCAGCAGCATGCGGCGTGTGATTTCACGGCGATTGACGACGAGCGCGTCTAATGCCAGCCCGTCGCAAAAGTGCAAAGGCCCGATGATGATGATCCCCGAACTAATTGGAGAACTGCTGGCTCTTTCAATATTACGCTTTATAGTAAAAAGAAAGACTAAAACTATTACGAATGACAGAATATAACAATGACAGTATTTATCATGCGTGAAACATTTTATTATGTCATCATTCGCACTCTCCCTTCCAGTGTGCTGCAGAAATATTGTCCCGGCACATTCTGCCCTTGCCGGTTAATGGGGAGACTGTCGGTATCTGGCGCGATTCGGCCAGTTGGCCCCGAGCAGTCACGCGACACCGGTGACATCACGGGGCAGGCGAGTCCATTACCGGTAAAATCAATAACTCAAAATACGACGGTAAAAAGCCGATAGCTCTTACCCGAATCACCCTGTACGGAGCCGCGGGGTGGGCAGACCTGCTAAACGCACATACCAGGCGTAGCTTGGAGAGTGCGCAAAGGCAGGCACTACTCCGTGTCACTAAGGCCTACAGAACGGTCTCCACCGATGCAGTCTGCGTGATTGCTGGTGCGATTCCGATAGCCCTGGTGTTGCTCGAAAGAGTAGCTATGTTTAATGCTCGTACGCTCAAAAGCATTGAAGTCGGCGATTATCGCCTAAGCCATGACGAAATGGTCGAGAACAAAGTCTCGAAAGGCACGGTGAAAACCAACGTCCGTAGAGCCGTTCGAGACATGTGGCAACTGAGATGGGAGACGTCGGTGAAGGGCCGTACTACGTACGGATTCTTCGAGAGCGTCTCCACAAGACTCGAGGCACGTTGGGTCGAAACTGGTTACTACGTTACTCAGTTCCTCAGCGGCCACGGAGATTTCCAGGCCAAGCTATTTCAGTTTGCCATGGTTAGGGACGACAAGTGCGGCTGCGGCGCGACGGAAACGTCGAGCCACGTGCTGCGCAGTTATCCCAAGTACCAAACAACGCGAGAATGCCTGATGTAGGCTGCCGCCGACGAGGGGCTATTATGGCCCCTGACGGATAGGCAGCTCGTGTCCGAACAAATGTTCAAGGCATTTCGAATGTTCGCAGTCGAGGTACTCAAGGCTAAAGAGGACAAGCGAAGGGAAGACCGGGCTGCAAGACGTAGTCCGCCCGACTGAGTATAAATAGTTAAACAGCTGACCAAAAACGTACGTGACGCGTTTTACCGCAGGGGGTACTGAGCGAAGAGAGCTTCGGCTCTCTGCCCGGCTACCGGTGGTTGACTACACCGCGGTCCCCAGTCGGCCGACCAGTGTAGTGCTCGGCACATCCTTAAGGGGCTAGACTCAGGTATAGTAGTGGCGCTGTTTTATCGGCACAAATTGGCCAAATCATGCTTCGGGGATCCCGCGTTTACTCCCTTATATGGAATGATTTTGGTTTGGAAAAGGTCTCAATCGAAAGATGAAAGATGCGTACAGCGCGGCTGATGCGTGGTTTTGCAAGATTAGGACGCTGCTCAATTATATTAATGTGCGAAGTGTTGTGAAATCAGCGGTGGGTGTACAACTTTTAGCATATTATTATACCAAAAAGCATCGGAATCTTACAAAATCCCGCATCAGCCGCGCTGTACGCATCTTTCATCTTTCGATTGAGACCTTTTCCGACCCAAAATCATTTCATATAAGGGAGTAAAAGCGGGATCCCCGAGGCATGATTTTTGAGGTTCTGTGGCCATGTTGTTGATATGCAGAGCGGTCTATCTGAGTACTTTAGTTCAGCCAGCGCGGTCGAGGTGGCGCCTAAGTGGAAGGGCTATCCACGTCGAGCACTACAAATTGCACGCTGTCTGACAGCAATTTCTGGGGTTAGACATCTACGCGATACAGCAGCGAAACTTTTTTCAAATATGCTTTTAGAAGGACGTCTATTCTTGCTAGTATATAATCATTTGTACTTGGATCGAGATCATAATGTTATGAAATTCTTTTGTTTTTCAATAATATTGATATTTCAATATAGGGCCTGTGCTACACATTTTCGGAGTACTTGTTTTTTTGTGTACAGGGTGATTCGGATAAGTGCTATCAGCTTTTTACCATCGAAATTTATCGATTTTTGAAATTGGTAATTGTCTCGGCGGCCGTCTAATGTCACCGGTGTCGCGTGGCTGCTTAGGGCCAACTGGCCGAATCACGCCAAATACCGACAGTCTTCCGATTAACCGGCAAGGGCCGAATGAGTCGGTAATAAAACATTTCTGCAGCACAATGGAACGGAAAGTGTGAGCGATGCGTGGCATAATAAACATAGTAAAGAGCGTGTCATCGGTGCACTCTGGCGAGAAATCATTCTTGTTTTTCCTTTTATTATAACTATAGAGCTAAATATTGAAAGAGCCAGTAGTTCTCCCCTTACCTCAAGTCAACAGCCAGGCTTTCACCCTTTTTTGGAAGGCGGAGGCAGCACGCCTGCAGCAGCGGCGCGATCAAGGATTGCGGCCGAGTCTTTCAATATTTCGTTTTATAGTTATAATAAAGAGAGAAACAAGAATTATTTCTCGCCAGAGTGCAAGAATGATAGGCTTCCCTATATTATTTATTATGCACAAATCTTTATTACATCACGCTAATCTCTCGCACTCCCCCCTGCCAGTGTGCAGTGCAGAAAGGTTTTACCAACGAAACGGGCTTGCCTACGAGGAAAATAATTATAGCCCCCAAACGGCTGAACCGATTCGCTTGATTCTTGGCTCATCGGATTCAGAAAAATTACAGCTAAAATACAAAATTCAGAAATAAATCCTTAATACCGTAACCTTTTCATAAATCGAGAAGAAATTTTGGCATCGATCGAATCCGCTACATTTCGGGATAATAGAGTCTCGACTACTACTTTGCGCGAGACTTTACCGAGTCTCATGATTACCGACTCATTCGGCCCTTACCGGTTAATCGGAAGACTGCCGGTATTTGGCGTGATTCGGCCAGTTGGCAGTAAGCAGCCACGCGACACCGGTGACATTACGCGGCCGCCGAGACAATTACCAATTACAAAAATCGATAAAATTCGATGGTAAAAAGCTGGTAGCACTTATCCGAATCACCCTGTACATATGTAGTTTCGTAAAATGTGAGGAACTTATAATCCTTGTTGACAATATCAGAATAGTTTGCTCGCTTTGAGCAATACTTGTCTGTCTGGGTCATACCTGTCTCTATGGTACTGTACAAATAACTGCCTGATGACTTCATGGAACCTAGTCGAGAGCGAGCAAACTATTTCTATTACCAACATTGATACAACAGACATTGGCAGACTATATAAACTAAATATGACAACTAAATATCCTGCATCTACGTAGAAACAAATTTATATTTTCAGGAAAAAGGGCGAAACGAAAAGGGGCAGGAGAAAGCCAATATACTCAACTCCTCAATCCATTATAAAAAATATATTAAAAAACACACTCACACATTACAAAATACACACACACACACATATATATATATACACACATATATACACAGAACCATAAGGAGCATGGGAGAGTTTATTGAAAATTGTTCTTTGATTTTTGTTACAGGTCAAAATTCATTAGCATGGCAACGGCACTAATTTTATATGAAGGAGGCTGCACAAAAATCAAGGGAATTGCTGCTGCAAATCAGGACGAGAATCAACTTCAAGAACCATAAATATAAATTATGTTTGTAAATATATTATGTACATTTTCCATAATAAACATAATACATAATATGTGGGAATTCTGTCGCCCTCATAATAATATTCATATTCTTCCCGTATAAATAAAGTTTATGGGAGAGAAAATGAGGTTACTCTGAGTATACTTGTTCTTTGATGTCTAACTCGTATTAGTCTCGGATGTAATTTGAGAAAGGTTTCATAATAAAAGATAGGGTTTGTTGGAAACCGGTGAGTGATATATGGCATTAGGAACAAAGATAGATATACTAGAACTCTTGTATATCTTTCTTCTGATATATGTTTCGTTTTTCCTAATGCCATATATCACTCACCGGTTTCCAACAAACCCTATCTTTTATTATGAAACCTGTTTGTTTATCCACATTTTACTTTGTCTAAATTTATCAGTAAACTTTATCATCATTGTCCACTTTTAGCCTATTTCAAATTACATCCGAGACAAATACGAGTTAGACGTCAAAGGACAAGCATACCCAGAGTAACCTCATTCACTTCCATAAACATTTTTTCCGGTGTCAATTTCAGGATAGACAACGCCAGCGGCTCCACCTCGCGTTCTTTTTGATAGTCAATGTTCGTAGATAACACGATCGCGATCCCGAAAAACCTCCGGTTACCGTCGGTAATCGATAGTCAGCCGAATCGTGAAAAGTCACGTGGGTAGCGTAGCCCCTTAAGGGCCCCCGCACACGAGCATCAGCGGCCGCGTTTCAGCGGGCGTCGGTTTTGAAGGCGAGTCACCGCACACGGGCGTGCACCCGCCGTCTTTCCGCGGTCGTCTTTTTTGAAGCCCGGTGCACCGCACACGGGCAGTCGCGCGGCCGCGCGCGCCCAGAGCGCGTCTGACGATCGTCGGTCAATGAGTATAGCTACCGTTCCTCACTCTACAACCATGTTAAGGGGCTAGGCTTCGGGCTTCCGCGATAATGTAGAGTCGCTGTTTGACCGGCAAATTTGGGCCGAAATAGGGATTCGGCTGCCGTACTTTTCTCCCGTATACGAAACGGTTTACGGTCGGGAATAGTCTCAATCGAAAGAGAAAGGTTCAATCTAGCGCGCTGTGGTCTTAATTTCATAGGAATATGTTGTTTTCTAGTCATTCTGACGCCCTGAACATTCCCAAAATCTTAACATTTTTAGCGTGTCTTTCGATTGATTGTATGACATTGTAACTGTTTTCTTGGCGAAACGAAGACCACAGCGCGCATCCGCATGCATTCAAGAACTTGGAAACTATGGCTTGCCATCATATTATAAGAAATATAGACAAAAAGTCTGAATTTCTGCGAGCATCGCTTCTGGCTCGATTTCGCCATATTGTCGATACACAGGTCAATATTCGTGAGTACTTTAGCTCGGCCGCTGAGAACGAGATGGCGCCCTACCGAGAGGGCTATTCGCGTGAAATCAAAGCTTGACAGCGTGTTATGGGGTTAGGCATGTACTGCCTGACAGGATGCAGGGAAACTTCATAACAATATGATTTTGGAGAAATCCTCTATTCGACTCACGGATTTTAGCTATGAAATATATAAACAGAAGAAAAAATGTTCAATAACCCAGGCTTGTCGTGGTTCTATGGGATTGTGTTTTTACCTAGTAAATAGTAGTGTTTCAAAGGAAAGATACGTGCAGTTATCGTTCGACGCGTGCAGTTATCGTTCAACGCGTGCATCAGATGCATCGCCATTGTAACAATTTGAGCCTTTCCCATTATCCCTAAGAGCCTGCATAGCTTTCCTCTTTATAATACTCTAAAAAAATGAGGAATACTGTATGGACAGGCATTGTATGTAGTACATACATGTATATCGGACCGGTAGCTTTCGATTTCGGTTCGGATAAGCAGAATGAAGGGGGCTCTCTCACTTTCATTACTACCAAACTTATATTATAAATAGTTTGATAAGTTCGTTCATTCTTATATTTTCAAAAGTATAGTAGTTCATTGAATTTGATCACATATCGACTTTATACAAATGTAAAATAAAAGAAAAAACAGGAGTTTGAATGTCAAAAAAATCTACGTACTACGCGGAATTGAACCCGTTCTTTTCAAATGCAAATCCATCGCTTTACTCATTGCACTATTTTCATAACTAACTGTACCATTTCCCCATTCCACTACAAGAATTGTCGTTCGCCTTTGTGTTTCTAATAATGTTTCGGACAAACAAGTATTTATGCAACGCATGGTGCGAAAGTTCACTTTTCGAGGCATGGGTATTGTGCGGAAAGCATCTGATTTCAGCACTCTGATCTATATGTATTCACTGTGTTACTGCCCAAGTGCAGAAAGTAGCATTTTATTTCATTATATCGATCGCTTTACCGTACTAGTGCGGGAATGAGAAACAGAAGATAAGGGTATGTTACATATTCTGCCAAATTCATAGACTTTTGTCAATCTGTCGACCTAACCAGTCGATTCTCTCAAAGTAAACTTTCGCAGCATGCGTTACATAAAGTAGTGTGTGATACTGGTGCGGCAAGTGGCCAACCTCGACTCGCGTGAATTTACATCATTCGCCTTAGCATACGCGGCATTCACAGGAGGACTAGTACGATTATCGCAGTCGCCTTCGGCTCGTGCGACAACTTCCACACTCGTCTTCCTGTGAATGCCGCTACGCCTCAGCTCAAGCTGCAAATTCACGCATCTGGAAACTGGCCATTTCCCGCACATGTATCACAAACTACTATTTCCATGAAATACACCTCGATGTGTATTGACCAAAACTGTAGGCGATTTGCCATAGATGTTCCATTCTTTTCATACGAATTTAGTTAGTAATGTAGGAAGGCACCTTTACTATGGCACCATCTGTTCTCATTGTATATTTTCTCTCTGAATTCGAAACTACAAGCTCAATTTTTATGAACATATCGAAGCAGCTATGGCAAATCGTTTAGTTTTTTCCCTGCACATCGAGTAGTATTTCATCAAATAAATTCTATAAGTTCTTGTCAGATCATATTTCATTTCCCAGCAAATTCATGTGCCTATGTCATAGTAACCAATATTCTGAGAAGAATCACAATTCTTTTAGTAAAATGAAGAAGTTTGACGTTAGTCTTGCAAGTTTGCTAGTGGTGCTATGAGTAAAGCGATGGATTTGCATTTGAGAGGACCGAGTTTGGTTCCACCCAGTTTGCTGATAATTTTGTATACTCTTTGCTTTTTCTTTTGCATTATATTGTTAGTACATGGTTCAACATAAATTTAGCACATGATTTTAGAGTGCCATTCAGGATACGATAGGTTTGCCACTAGTGAAAGTCAGATAGTCTAGCTCACTTTGTTTATCCAAAGCGAAAAAGGAGCAGCGACTCCCATTATACATATATGTTTGTGCATATATATATGCCTACACTCAAGCCCCGGTCGCGGAACCTCGTGAATTAGGAGGATCCCATTCCGAGAGCGGAAAAGCGACAAGCGAGCATCGCCACGGTGGCAACAAAGTGTCGCCAGACGCACGGATACATATATTCATTCCAAGCCATATGCGTTTGTGGATCGAGTCCATCGACAGACATCGCGTGCAGCTCCATCTCGCTCTTACGTTACCGTCAAAATCTGTAGGTAACACGGCCAGCGACCAACTCGCGAAAAGTCACGTGGGTAGCCTAGCCCCTTAATGTACCCAGTAAACACCCAATATTGTCGCAATATAACTCTGGACCAACAAGTTGTGTAACACATGTAATACGAATGTAATGTTCCCGCAATATAACATGAGTCTTACAAAGTTATATTACACTGTTAGGCCTGTGTAATATTCTAGTTATATTACAATGTTACTCGTGGGGTATGTTACACAGTTACCCCCAAGTGATATGGCCGTAATATCATGGGGTTACTCACATGCTATGTTACATTCTACTCATGCTACTCATATGGATGTTATATTCCTTCTGAAAGGGACGCGATCGAAACAGGGGGTGCTACAGTTAATCTGTGCGCGCCTATAGATATCATCGATATTTTATTTTCTGTGACACCGTATGTATAATAAAAGTGGACGATATATGTGCGCAGATATGTGCGGTTGTGTATCAACACGGCATGAAAATATACATTTTGCTGTGTGTATTGTGTACGGTGTTTGAGAAGATCGTTTGTGGATTTGCATTCACATAAGAAATAATTGGCGGAGAAACAGTTCACACGTGAAGTCATAATCTGTCAGGGAGATGCATGGTGCATTTGCATGGATTCAGCACAACTCATCCAGTTTTATGATACCCCAATGTGACCAGAATTTTTCCTGGAAGGTGAGGTTACTCAGTGGCAATTCCCGGGCTAACCTAACCTAATCATGATCTTTATTTCGAAATATTTCAGAAACCATGTTGAGCGGCGATGCGACGGAGTGGACGGAGAACGCCTTTGGACGTATTGCCAGCGAATGGTTCATTTTTGCTAAACAGCGGTTCCGTAGGGAACGACAGAATAATTAATAAGTGTATAGAATTAGTATAAAAAATAAATACCATTAGTTGATATTTCATTTTACTTATTATATTATTATATATTATTATAATATGCTAGTTATTTTTATTATTATGTAAATCATTAGTTAGTATAGTTATACTCGACGCAGCGATTCCGTCGAGAACGCCAATAGTTAAATATATCCCCCAAAATACATTAAAATGTAAATAAAAGCGCCAAGTAGTTTAATGATCCAAAAATAGAATAGATATCACACAAGAAAGCCAAGTTTTCAATCAAAGATACCACACGTTAATTAATTAATTAACTTGCATCTCTAACTTTAAAACTTGGAATGTGCATACTTAATTACCAATCAAAAAATATTACTAGCATATGACTACCTTGACACAAATTTGCACATGCCAAGTTTTAAAGCTTGAGATGCAAGTTAATTAATTAATTAACGTGTGGTATCTTTGATTGAAAACTTGGCTTTCTTGTGTGATATCTATTCCATTTTTGGATCATTAAACTACTTGGCGCTTTTATTTACATTTTAATGTATTTTGGGGGATTTCATGCCTTTTTGGTTGTTCGTATTTTGAAGAAAAATACAATCGGACTGTACCACATTCATATAACCGTCATCATTGTTTTGACACATCACCAGTCATGGCATAACCAATGTGTCGGTATAAAACCATGTTATCTGCACAGCGCTCTGCAGCACTTCGCAGTGGTGCCATCTCGCGTGAAACACGTGAGAGTAACATTTTTAGGAATTGTATTAATCCGGACGATGAAACTCTTAATCCGCTTTACCTTTACCACGAGAAAAATAAAAGAGGAAATTCATATCTCCGGAACGACTGGACCGATCCACATGATTCTTGGCTCATTAGATTCAGAAAAATCAACGATGAAATACAAAATTCTGAAATAAATTCTTGGGGCTCTAACTTTCGCATAAATCGAGGTGAAAGTTTGGTAACTAAGGATAACAGCTAGTGTTCGGGATAATATAGCCTCGGCTGTCGCGCGCCGGAGTGTCATATATATATGGAGAGGGAACTTCTACTTGGCGCGAGACTCTACCGAGTCTCCTGATACAATAGAATAAATAAGTTTTAATTTTATTTTAATCAGTCAGTTTTCTCTGTTATCGTTTTATTATATATTATATAAAAAAAACCGATAATTATTAGGAGATATGTTATGTTTATAGTGGTTTAAAGTTCTTGATTTAATTTAATAAAAAAGTGTTTACCCAAATTATTGTCAACACCATTCAATTTTCCTTAAAATATGGGGGGGGGGGGGGGGGGCAAGAAATCGAGGTTTAATTGATCTATCGCGAGTATGCTGCAACAATATAACAAGATATATATCTGCAATGAAATGGCGTTAGATTAGTGTTACATAATGTAACATTACTGCAACATTACTGACATGTATAAATCCACGTAACAGTAATGTAACAGCAATGTAACACCGTTAGATAACATGTTATATTCTTGAGTGGGAAATTGAAGCTTACATGTAGCTTACATGCAACCGTCAGGTTATATTAAGCTAACTTCTCGAGTTTGTAACAGACATATAACATCAATATAACAGGGTTTACTGGGATGTAACATTGCTGCAACATTAGTGACATGTATAAATCCACGTTACAGTAATGTAACAGCAATGTAACACCGTTAGATAACATGTTATATTCTTGACTGGGAAATTGAAGCTTACATGTAGCTTACATGCAAACGTCAGGTTATATTAAGCTAACTTCTCGAGTTTGTAACAGACATATAACATCAATATAACAGGGTTTACTGGGTAGCGTTGCCTTCTACTCTACTCGATGTGGCGACATGGCGAAGGGATTGGCTTGCCACGGCTATGTCCCGTGTTCAATTCCCGTCTCTCAAGTAACTTTTTTTGATGTTTGTGTTGCATGTGTCGGCTTACCCCCACTGCAAGATCACTTTATTGATGCCCCATATGACATATCAGACAGTTACCATTTCTTTTGCATGTGGCATTTCCTATTGTCTTGCAGTTAGGGATTTACTACGATGGTTTATCAACATGGTAAGTATAGGATAGCAGAACAGCACTTACGACAGAACGATAGAGAGACTCCTGACTACTTTTCCATCAAAAATTTCTGGTATTTCTACCTTCTTGGTATTAGGGTCATTCCGCGTCAAACTTACAGGCACTCAGTTTTGGATCCATTTTTTTCAATAATTTATAACTCGGTAAATATTACAGATGGCCATATCATTCAAACGCCAAAATAAAGAGAAAGAATTAAAGTTTAATAAAAAAATACTCGAGTGAGAAATACTTGCTTGGAACAAATGTTAATGACTAAAGTTTATAACAAATGCTTGCCATTCCCATGGACGAGCATCGATTTTGATGAGAAAAATACGAATCGACCCTGCAAGTCTCTCGCAAACGGCCTCCCAAGGGTTTTCGGAAACACGGCTTGGGGACCGAGTTATAAATTTTTATTGCGGGCCCGCCCGGTCAATCTGCCGGCGGTGCTCGCCGGGCTTGGCTGGCTCGCGGGTACTGGACCCCGCACTCGGAATACGTAAACCCAAAATGGTCATACCTGATCAGTTGCTTACAGTATACCTGCTACAAAACTATCTGTGTCTACGGTGGTACGTTTCCGCATCCAGATTATCGGATTAGAAGTTGCCATAAAGCAATAAACACCGTTTCCTCTCTGTGCTATCCGGGCCTGAGACTGGCAAAAGGCCACCTTAAAAACGCGTTTTGCAGGACCCAACCGCAATTAAATTATTCCGAAATAGTCATCTATAAATGAACTTACGCGCGAATTTAATCACTTCATCCTGTTTATTCTCTAAATTTGAATACCCCTTGTGAGGGGAATTCCTTGGGAAGAAGTCCCCGAGGCTTGGCCGCTGACAAGGGTCTCCTAGTCGTCCCGAGCCTCGTCTCCGTCGTCGCCCTGAAAGTCACGAAGCGGGCGCCAGGCCCGAGAGGGCCGAATTTATGTGCTCCGCGTACGGGGACGGCTGTCCCGAAGGAGACGATCGGCTCGTCCGCCTGGCCTCCTGGCTGGTGTCCTCCCGGCTAGCAGCAGGGAGCGGGCGTGGAGTTCCTACTGGTGGGGAAGCGGGTCTTTGAATGCGAAACGCGGATCTAGTTATTCGTTGTTTCTTGAGATTACCCGACGATCGAACCTACGGGCGGCTCGATACCTCGGCTTCCCCGTAGCCGCCTACAATCTACGTTAACCTAGATGGATGATACGCGCGCGGTGGATGACTTAGTCTACGCTCTTAGGATCTAGCGCCTCGAACTAGTCCGGTCGACAGGCGGTCGGTCGTTCCGACGTCGGGTACCCCGCTCGCCGCGTGGCACACGTCCGAACAAAGACAATGGTAGGCGTCGCCGGTGGACGCGTCGCTCCTGGCTGCGCGAGGCCTTACAGTTAACTTAAACTACGCTGACTCCTGGCGACTAGATGAGTCGCCCCAAGGGGAACCCTGGATAGCGGAAGGCTATCCCCCAAAACCTTCGAACTAGACGGGATCGCGATCGGCACCGAGACACCACAGGGAAAGGATCGGCGTACACAAAGGGGTGCGCAGGGCTTACCGGGATCTAGCGGATCGGTCGCAAGCCTCCTCGCCTCGTTCGGCCTCCTCGTCACCAGGCCCGTCCGGGTGTAGGTCGACGTCGTACGTCTGCGCGGATTTCCTTCCTCGGCTCGTCGCACGTCCTGGCTTTATTCGCTCGCTCACTTTACTATCGCTGGTAGGGTTCGTAATCGTACGCTCGCACGTATACAGTCGCTACAAGAGTGACGAGCCGGCACGCGTTCCCTAATCGCTTGCCCCGCGCGCCGCGCACCCTTCCTTGTCCTGTCGGTCTTTTCAGTGCCGCGCTATCTCGAGGGTGGATCGGGTGTCTTAGCGCGCCTAAGACACCCGATCTTGGGCCTTGACCCGCGCCAGTGAGGCACGGACCGTTGTATGTCGCCAGGCCTCCTCTTATGCTCGGCAACTCCCAGGCTGTGCTTCGGCTCGCTGGCCGGCTCGTACTTGGAAGCGTCTCCTCCACGGGCGCCAGCCTCACGCCCCACAGCTCTCGTCGGCTTTGGGTGCTCCTTCGCTCCGACAAGACATGTCCCTATTCCCCTCGAGGTCGCCTCAACTAATAGATTCCCTGTTGAGGACTCGGTGCCCGAAGGCAAGTTAGTATACGCAAAATTGGCCTAGGGGTTCCACTTGGAGCAACGGCTGTTCGGATAGCGAGTGTGCGGGCTGAGCTGCGCCTGGGCGCGAGCGACGAGTGGGACGGCTAGTGACGGGGCAGACGGCCCCATTACACCCTTTATTAAGAGAGTTTAATAGTATGATCGCGTGGTGTTTGTAGTGTTATATTCCTCATTAATACAAAAATTAAATGAAATTGTCTCAAAATTGGATTTAGCCCAGTCAATCTTGACTGGGACTTACGGCAACTTCTAATCCGATAATCTGTATGCGGAAACGTACCACCGTAGGCACAGACAGTTTTGTAGCAGGTATACTGTAAGCAACTGATCAGGTATGACCATTTTGGGTGTACGCATTCCGAGTGCGGGGTCCAGTACCCGCGAGCCAGCCAAGCGCGGCGAGCACCGCCGGCAGATTGACCGGGCGGGCCCGGCAATAAAAATTTATAACTCGGTCCCCAAGCCGTGTTTCCGAAAACCCTTGCGAGGGCATTTGCGAGAGACTTGCAGGATCTGTTAGCATTTTTTTCTGGAGGTTGACCTTTTGACGATGTCGGAAAGGGTAGCTGCGCCTTTTCCGCGCTTCCCTACCTGGTTAGAGGGACTTTAGGGGTCCGCGTCATGCTCGTCACTAATCCCGGGTGCGGCTGATCAGGGTGCTGCAGACCAGCTGATTTCAATAACCCGGTTTATGGCACGTTTTGAGATTACTTTAGTAATGGTTTAATAGCTCCGAGGAGACATCACGAAACAGAAAAGCAATCGACTTTAGGCGAAAGTCATTTCGCTGGTCGTCATTACATTGCTGACCCTTTTATTGTAAAGCTTTCTCAGTAGGGCTCGATGTGCGTGTAGTGTCCTAAACCCGCCGACATCCTCAGGCATCACGAAAGGTTAAAGAAAAACCTAATACGAACAGTAGTTTCTGGAAAAAGATTCTTTTCCATCCTTAATGATCACATTTTGCAGAAATGTTGAATCCACTGGCCAATTTCGCAAACAATTGCGAATCACAGATAATAATACTTGGAATTCCGCTAGTTCAATATGAGTTCATGAGAAATCTTGATTCACAATTAAGTGATTTGATGATGGTGAAGTCAAATTGCAACTTTGGAGTATTGGAACTTTGCTCGCGAAATTATTAGATGAACCGAATTATAAATGAAAGACCATTTGCAATTGCTGGGACGATTGCTAGTACGCACCGAATTGGAAATAGGTGCGGGGCCGAAACGGTTAAGCTCATCGATACGTGGCACAGTGGGCTCAAACACTGAAAACGCGGAGATTGGGTCTAAATTATATATACAGGGTGCTGGAAAATTCGACGAAACCAAAGTAGCCATCTTGTGGGGCGTGACATCCTAAGAACTATAGCACTTTCCAAATTTCCAAGTTATACCCTACCTTGGGAGTCATTTGCCAAATGGCTTAGCCAATCGGTGCGCGAGGTCGCGGAGCGGTCGCTGTGACACATCGCGGAGCGGTGGGATGGGGCGAGCCGCCGGAACTCTCGCCGCTCGGGCGACGGACTCGGCTCCGCGCGTCGGATGTGTACACGCACACTTCGCGCGATTTAACATTGGGCACTGCAGGTCCGCGGTAAGTCGCAAGTGCCTATCCACGGTGCCCTTTTGCACCAATGATCAGCGGGCGCATTTTCTAATGGCGTATCGCTAATCTGACTGGTGTTACACGTACTGTTGACACTTGCCGACTATTATCGCGTTCCTCCCACGTCTTTTTTCAGATTTTCGCCCCGAAAAAATCCGATCCAAAAATGTTTCAAAATTTTTTGAAAACTTTTGGACGGTTTTTAAAATCGATCTCGATTCACTCCAACTCACCATTAACCACAAATACGATTTGTGCTCACATGCAGATCAATCCTGTTCAATCAATCGAGTTATCATTTTTTTTAAACTGTCGGTGTCGCGCGAGCAATGCGCGGCCGGTGACGATGACAGGGCGGGGTGGCCCTTTTATTGGGCTAACTCGGGGTATGGGGGGTGCAGGTAGACAAAACTCGGGGAAGTTTCCGAGAAAGCTTCAATCCTGCTGACAATTTAATTTCAACAAAGTACTGCCACGGGAACCAGAGATATTCCGAATTTCGTTGGATAAATTAGAGCAGGGAGAAATTAATGGTGATCTGTTTGCTAGAGTATTTTTTTAATCAAAGTCTCATCCTTTGCGAACAATACGTCGCTTTCCGTTTGCCGATATCTCAGGCGGTCACCGAGTTACGTTTATTTAAAAAGGGTCAGTGTCGCGCGGGCAACTGCGCGCCCGGTGATGATTACTAGGCGGGGGTTCCATTGTGCTAATTCGGAGTACCGGGGGCGCAGGTAGACAAAACTCGGGGCATCTTTCAAGAAGGCTTCAATGCGTCTAGCCATTTAATTTCAGCGAGATACTCTCACGCCAACCGGAGATATTCCCGATTTCGTCGGATAAATTAGTGTCGCGAGAATTTAGCGCCGATTCGATTATTAGAATATTTTTTTTTATGAAAACCTAATCCTTTGCCAACAATACGGCGCTTCCCGTTTTCTGATATCTAACGCAGGCTCCGAGTTATGATTTTTTAAAGGAGGGCCGGTGCACGCGCGGCACCAGCCCTTCTTTAAAAAATCATAACTCGGAACCTGTGTAAGATATCGAGAAACGAGAAGCGGGGTATTGTTCACAAAGGATAATGTTTTCATTAAAAAAATACTCTAGCAATCAGATCGCCATTAATTTCTCGCGAAACTGATTTATCTAACGAAATCGGGAATATCTCTGGTTTGCTTGGCATTATCTTGCTGAAATTAAATTGGTAGATGCATTGAAGCGTTACCGAAAGATTCTCTGAGTTTGGCTTATCTGCGCCCCCTGTACCGCGAGTTAGCCCCTTCGAACCCGACTGCGTGGACGCTCGCGCGACACCAGCCCTCGTTTAAAAAATCATAACTCGGTAAACCCGCGAGATATCGACAAACGAAGAGCGGCGTATTGTTCGCAAAGGATGAGACTTTCATTAAAAAAATAGTCTAGCAATCAAATCGCCACTAATTTCCCCCCACTCTAATTTGTCCGACGAAATCGGGAATATCTCCGGTTCGCATGAAAGTTTCTTACCGATATTAATTGGCTAGCCGCATTGAAGCATTTGTCAAATATTCCCCGAGTTTGGTCTACCTGCGCCCCCCGTAGCCCGAGTTAGCCCAATGAAAGGCCCGCCCCGGCGTGTCATCGTCACCGGTCAGGCAGTTGCCCGCGCGACACTGGCAGTTTTAAAAAAAATATAACTCGATTGATTGAGCAGGATTGATTTGCATGTGATCGCAAATCGTATTTGTGGTCAATGGTGACATCGGTTTTCAAAATGGCCCAAAAGTTTACAACAAAATTTTGAAACATTTTTGGATCGGATTGTTTCAGGGCGAAAATCTGAAAAAAACGTGGGAGGAACGCGATAATAGTCGGCAAGTGTCAACAGTACGTGTAACACCAGTCAGATTAGCGATACGCCATTAGAAAATGCGCCCGCTGATCACTGGTGCAAAAGGGCACCGTGGATAGGCACTTGCGACTTACCGCGGACCTGCAGTGCCCAATACTAAGTCGCGCGTAGTGTGCGTGTACACATCCGACGCGCGGAGCCGAATCCGTCGCCCGAGCGGCGAGAGTTCCGGCGGCTCGCCCCATCCCACCGCCCCGCGCCGTGTCACAGCGACCGCTCCGCGACCTCGCGCACCGATTGGCTAAGCCATTTGACAAATGACTCCCAAAGTAGGATAGAACTTGGAAATTTGGAAAGTGCTATAGTTCTTAGGATGTCACGCCCCACAAGATGGCTGCTTTGGTTTCGTCTAATTTTTTAGGACCCTGTATTTTATCGTCACAAGAACGTACTTATCGATGTTCTTTGGGAAATTTATCATACAAGGTGTATCATTTTGATTTTTTGCCTCCATTCAGAGAATATAATTGTAGTCCCGGACTTATATCCTGTCATGCAACGGCACAATGTTCGGAGTATAAAATAGATGATTTTTAGCAGCATGAAATTCACCAGTTATCACATATCAGACATGCGTTAAAATATTCGTCAAACCTTCCTCTTTAACGCCCTGAAATCAGATGTTGCGATTTTAGAAATGCCAGCACATTTTGTCAGCCACTACACCAACGGGGCAGTCACGTTGATCAACAAATGTGCTGGCATTTCTAAAATCGCAACACATCGCAACATCTGATTTCAGAGCGTTAAAGAGGAAGGTTTGCCGAATATTTTTACCCATGTCTGATATGTGATAATTGGTGAATTTCATGCTGCTAAAAATTATCTATTTTATACTCCGAACATTGTGCCGTTGCATGACAGGATATAAGTCCGGGACTACAATTATATTCTTTGAATGGAGGCAAAAAATCAAAATGATACACCTTGTATGATAAATTTCCCAAAGAACACCGATAAGTACGTTCTTGTGATGATAAAATATATATAATTTAGTCTCAATGTCCGCGTTTTCAGCGTTTGAGCCCACTGTGCACCGTGTTACCTGGAACTGTACCCCAGCGGAACCCCGAAATACCTGGATTTTCCACCGCGCTGGGTGAATCCGGAGGTTGTCGGACACTTCGGCAATTCTTTAATTTTTGGCGCTTCAATCTACTGCCAAAGGGGCAGTGGAAAAGAGGGTGGGGTGAAATTTCAGGTATCGGGTGATTAGCACCTTCCTCACCTACTCAGAGTACTATGCAAATTCGAAGTGTATGCATCTCCAACGTTCTGTCTATATTCTCTTTCGTATTTTGCTGTTCCGACTAGTACTGTTTGAAATGGATTTTAATATCGATCACGATAAGTTTATCTGCCTGATGGAGCAGCGCCCGTGCCTGTACGCTCTGTCCGATCCGCGATACTTAGACAGGAATTTTAAAAAAGTGAAGTGGGAGGAGGTGTGCGCCCAAGTCATACCTGATTGGAGCACCATGGATCCGCAAACCAAACTCCATAACGGTAAGTGATTCATTAATTAAATTATTGTGAATGGCTAGACAGCAATAGTAGTTTGTGATACATTTGCGGAAAGTGGCCAATTTCCAGACGCTTCCGTAAGTTCCCGCTTGAGTCGAAAGCGTAGCGGCATTCACAGGAGGCCGAGTGTGGAAGTTGTCGCACGAGCCGAAGGCGAGTGTGATAATCACACGAGTCTTCCAGTGAATGCCGCGTATGCTAAAGCGAGTGATGTAAATTCACGCGTCTGGAGGTGGGCCATTTGCCGCACCAATATCACACACTATGTACTTTATGTAACGCATAACTCATAGGGTTTTGTTTAGGCGGTAGAACTTTAAGTGATATTAGGGAATTACATTTTAATTACTCATTATTTGCACATCACACTTTTATTAACTAAAAACAGTAATATTGAAATGTCATGACAAAGATACATTTTCGACATTTATATCAAAAGCTAGATTCCGGGATAAGTATCCTCGGCTGTCGCGCGCTGGACTGTCATATATACATGGGGAGGGGTCCTGATTACATTATCCTGATTACCAATCCTAATTACATTATATTCGACTATTTATAAACTACATTAGGTCGTACTGCCATGATACGGATCCTTGCGGAGATGTAAAGTAACTCGCGAAAAACTCCCGCATCTCTATCCCGCTTACCGTCTCTCTTCCTCCTTGGGCTGTATTCTCAAATGCACCCCCGAGGTCTTGTCTATTTTCGGGTTCTGGCAAAGGTATGCCGTCCTTCTTCCGAACGATATTGTACAGAACGCACGCTGCTTTCGTTATATTTATTGCAAAGTCAACGCTAACATCTAATTTCCGATGGAATATCCTCCACTTGTTTGCTAAGATCCCAAAGGCGCATTCTACGATTCTCCGGGCCCGACACAAGCGGTAATTGAAGATGCGTTTTTTGGGGCCTAGATATCGGTTCGGATATGGTCGCAATACGCGCGTTGAAATGGCGAACGCTTCGTCACCAATGAAAAAAAATGGCATGGGCACGCCCTCCTCATCGAAAGGCAGCCTTCGATTTTTTTGAATATGCAAACTGTCATCTGCTAAGCTCCGAGATAGAACTGAGTTCTTAAAAATTGCACTGTCGGAGTTCGTTCCCCTATGTCCAACATCGACGAAAGAAAAACTGTAATTGGTATCCACAACCGCCAAAAGGACGATGGAAAAGAATCCCTTATAATTATAAAACTCCGATCCCGCTCGTGGTGGATTTTTGATGCGGATATGTTTTCCGTCGATTGCGCCCAGGTAATTGGGAAAGTCTGCCTTCTTGAAAAATTGCTCGCTCGTTTCCATCCATTTTTCTTCGGTCGGTTCTGGTAGCCACTCCCTTCGTAACATTGTCCAGATTGCACCGCACACTTCGGACACAATCTGTCGAAGGGTGGACTCACCAATCAGATATTCATAATGCAAATCGACAAACGAATTCTCGGATCCCAAATATCTGTAACAGATAAAAAAAACGACATACTTATAAAAAAATAGCTTAAACTATCTAAACTTATAAAAAACTAGCATTAATATCATCATCGTTCTCATTGCACGCCTCTACTAATCACTTGTTTTAAAATATTACAGACGGCCTGCAAACGACAAAGTGGAAGTCGTTGAGGAACGGCTTCAGGCGGGAGCTCACCGCACAAAAGCATGCGCCATCAGGGAGTGGTGTAAGAAAGCGTCGAAAATATATGTATTTCGACCAGCTTTTGTTTTTGCTGCCGCACACCCAAGTGCCCACCGAGTCGTCGCTGGATGAGACGCTGGAGGATGGGAACTCAATGAGTGGCAACGATAACGCCGTGAGGTTTGTTGCTGCCAAAAGACCAGCCGATCCTGGACCCAGCAGCCATGAGGAGCCTGGAGAAGATAGCCAGGAGCAACGCCGACCGAACGCGGACGTTGCATCGCGGCCATTAGGCAACGCGAGCGGTGGGAGCACCAGCAGCAACTCCTCTGCCGGGCCTCGAAGGAGGCGAACAACCACCACCTCGGACGAAGACATAGTGGAAATATTGAGAGAAGGAAACCGACTCATCTTCGGAGCGGAAGGAACGTCGCGGAGCGCCATGGACGATGATGAGGCCTTCCTTCTATCTCTCGTGCCGTCATTTAAGAAACTCGATCACGAGAAGAAGTTGATGCTCCGGATGGAGTTGCTCAGGACGGTAATCAATTTTGAGCACACGTATGGCTCCGTTGCACCGCCGAGAGCCCATGACGATTTCCCCCGCACTGTCTCAGTGCCACCAATGGCATCCACGCCGGATCGAACAGGACGCCCGGAATGGGCATCTCCGGAAACACCGTCACATTCCAGCCGACCCAACCCTCGTCGGCACCAACACCGGAAGCGGCGCTGGCAGGACCCTACATCCCCAGGCCAATTCCACCGACAACGCCTGAGCCCTCGTCAAGTGGGGGATATTATTCCCCCAATTATTATAATTTATGATTGTAAACATCATCTTCTGATGTTTTTTTTAATAAAAATGCTTTCGACAGCGAACGCATACTCCAGATTCTCCAGAAGCAGAACCATTCTTTCATATCAGGAGTTCCTAACAGAATTTAATAAAATGCTTTTTTACGTATTTCCTATGTACAGGGTGATTCGGGTAAGTGCTATCGGCTTTTTACCGTCGTATTTTGAGTTATTGATTTTACCGGTAATTGACTCGCCTGCCCCGTGATGTCACCGGTGTCGCGTGACTGCTCGGGGCCAACTGGCCGAATAGCGCCAGATACCGACAGTCTCCCCATTAACCGGCAAGGGCAGAATGTGCCGGGACAATATTTCGGCAGCACCCTGGAAGGGAGAGTGCGAATGATGACATAATAAAATGTTTCACGCATGATAAATACTGTCATTGTTATATTCTGTCATTCGTAATAGTTTTAGTCTTTCTTTTTACTATAAAGCGTAATATTGAAAGAGCCAGCAGTTCTCCAATTAGTTCGGGGATCATCATCATCGGGCCTTTGCACTTTTGCGACGGGCTGGCATTAGACGCGCTCGTCGTCAATCGCCGTGAAATCACACGCCGCATGCTGCTGCACCTGCACGCCCGTCTGCAGCAGCAATGCGATCAAGCGGTGCGATTCAATTGCGGACAGCTTCGCACTCGGTGCGCGTGCTGCCTTACGCCTATAGAAAATCAATAAGGCTGATGTCTGAAAGTGTCGATCGTCCTCCGCCAATTTCGCGATGGATCGGTATTTGTTTAACCGGCTCATTTCCATCACGAACGCCGCCAGCTACGGTAAGTGATACAGGTTATCATAGGTTAAATTAATATATATTAATTAAGATATTATTCTCTCTTCGTAGAAATGGACGAAGCTAAATCTAGCACCAGCGGCACCAGCGGAGGCGGGAAGGCGGCCACTTCGTGTAAGTTTCCAATCTCGCTCTCTCAACCTCTCTCAGCCTCTCTCAGTCTCGTTCAGTCTCCCTCTCTCTCTCTCGGTGAGTAAAGACAGCTCCATATAATGCTCTGTGATTAATCACTATAATCTATAAGCAGTGCCACATTCTCACCAAATATTTCTTGGAATTATGGGCAAATGAGCTAGTTCTTTTCTATTATAATAAATATAATCATGAGAGACTAAGATAGAGTTGAGAAATTGCATATATTTGCGTCCTAACCCTCACCTAACCAATCAAGCCTGTCAGGCATTTGGACTAAAGTCGCATGTGCGAGAAACTGTTGCAGTTAAGATCCTTGTGGTACTCGCATGTTACCTTTAATAAATATACATATTTATTAAACAAACATTTGCACGAGAACCAATATACGAGGATATACACGTACTGGGCTTTGGCTGGCGTAGAATGACTGATGACAACCAAATGACGGACTGACAGAACGGTGGATACTGGATGAGGACTGAATTTAGCTGAGGACTACAAGACGAACTTAAACATTGACGCAAGAACCGTAAGGAGAGCCGGTGGAAGTCAGCTGAGTGTGCTTGAGAAAGTAGCAGCTGTGCCATACCTACTGGCCCGACTCCCCCCTCTGCTCATCCCTGGAGCAGGGGCGGGGATTCGTGGCGGTGCAGTGGGGGAACCTCGCGGTGGTGGGTTGTTACATCTCGCCCAACTGCGGCCTCGATGCGTTCGAGGCGTACCTGGGTGCGGTCGGTGGGTGCATCTCCCGCACACGGCCGCGCCCGGTACTCGTCCTGGGGGACTTCAACGCCCACGCTGTGGCGTGGGGCAACCCCCGGGACGACGCAAGGGGCGGGATGCTGCTGGACTGGGCGGCGCAGCACGACATCCGGTTAATCAACCGGGGGTCGGCTAGCACGTGCGTGCGGTGGAATGGGGAGTCGGTCGTCGATTTGACCTTCGGCTCCCCGGCCACCGTGTGCCGTGTGTCCGGGTGGCGGGTTGTGGAAGAGCAGGAGACGCTCTCCGACCACCTCTATCTGACGATGGAGGTGGTCGCCACACCCGTCGCCCCGACGCGCCGCCCGCCAGCAGCGGGCAACCCTCGTGGTGGAGGAGACAACCCACCACCGCGATGGGCGCTGAGGCGCCTAGACCGGGACGCTCTCATGGCGGCAGCGATAGCCGTGGCCTGGCAGGACGGGTCGGGGGACAAGCACGAGTCTCCCGACCCGGACGAGAGGGCCGAGTCGCTTCGGGGCGCGATGACGTCGATTTGCGACGTCGCAATGCCCCGAGCACGGCCCCCCCGCGTCGGCGGGGTGTACTGGTGGTCGCAGGACATCGCTGTCCTGCGCTCCGCCTGCGTTCACCGCAGGCGCCAGTACACCCGCGCCAGGAGACGGCGCGGTCAGGTCGCGGCGGCCAAAGCCGCCAAGGCCAAAGCCTGGGACGAGCTCGTCGCCACATTGGACGGGGATCCGTGGGGGCGCCCATACAAAATCGTCATGGGACGATTACGTCCATGGGCGCCCCCAACAACGGAGCTGCTTGACCCCCAGTTTCTCGACCGGGTGGTGGCTACTCTGTTCCCTGCGGGAGCAGAGGACCCCACCCCCGGTCGGCCTCGTCCCCGTTTTGAGTGGGACGAGGCCACCATGGGGGTCACTGGCGGCGAGCTCGACGCCGCGATTAGGCGTCTCCGGGCCCGCGCGAACAGGGCGCCGGGCCCGGACGGCATCCCAGACAGGGCCTTGGCCATGGCCATGGGCGTCCTGGTCCCGCGCCTCGGGCAGCTTTTTAACAGCTGTCTGAGGCGCGGTAGGTTCCCCCGCTCCTGGAAGCGGGCGCGGATGGTCCTCATCCGGAAGGATGGGCGGCCCGCGGACTCTCCCTCCGCGTACCGGCCCATTTGCTTGCTGGACGAGGCGGGCAAACTCTTCGAGAGAGTTATTGCCAACCGCCTCGTCCGGCACCTGTCGGCGACAGGTCCGGACCTCGACGACGGGCAGTTCGGCTTCCGTCAGGGACGATCGACGATAGACGCGATCAAGCGCCTAAGGTCCCTGACGGAGTCGGCTGCAAGCCGGGGCAGGGTGTGTATCGCTATATCCTTGGATATAGTGAATGCTTTTAACACCCTGCCCTGGTGGGTCATCAGGGAGGCGCTCGAGTACCATCGAGTGCCCCCTGAGTTACGGGCCGTCGTCGGGGACTACCTCGCCGACAGGGGCATTAAGTTCATGGGCCGGACGCAGGAGTATGAGAGGGAGACGTACGCCGGGGTCCCGCAGGGGTCCGTGTTGGGCCCCCTGCCATGGGACCTCGGCTACGATTACGTCCTGCGGGCTGCACTCCCCGCTGACTCCACGGTGATCTGCTATGCAGACGACACACTCGTGGTAGTCAGCGGGGAGGATGGGAGGAGGACCATCCGCGTTGCGGAGACGGCGGTGGCCTGTGTCGTCGCCCGAATCCACCGACTGGGCCTTCGGGTGGCCCCGCAAAAGACCGAGGCGATCTGGTTTTACGATCGCCAACGGTATGCGGGGCCGCCTCCCCAGCGGTGGATTGCGGTAGGAGACACCCGCGTCCAGGTGAGAGATACGATGAAGTATCTCGGACTCACCCTGGACGGCCTCTGGCGCTTTAACGAGCACTTCGGCCGGCTTATCCCCCGAGTTGAGAAGGCGGCAGGCGCTCTAGGACGCCTGCTGCCCAACATCGGGGGACCGTGGGAGGGTGTCCGACGCCTTTATGCGGGAGTCGTCCGTTCCATGGTGCTCTACGGGGCACCAGTCTGGGCGGACGACCTGGCGGCCAGCCGGCGCAATTGTGCCCTGCTATTCAGGGTACAGCGTCGGATGGCCGCCAGGGTCGTGCGAGGATATCGCACGATCTCCCTGGCGTCGGCCACCCTACTGGCGAGGTTTCCGCCCCTGGACATCCTGGCGGTGGGGGACGCGAGGACCTATTTGGGTCTTCGCGCCCTCCGCAACAGGGGCGGAACACCCACGGAACGGTCGGTCGAGGAGCTCAAGCGCCAGACCCGACGGCTCGTTGTCGAGATGTGGCGGGAAAGGCTGGAAGATCCAGCCAACTCCCGCCACAGAGCCGTCGGGGCGATTCTCCCGAGCCTCGAGGCTTGGTTGAGTCGCGGCAGGGGGCAGCTCTCCTACCGCGCGACGCAGGTGCTTACCGGGCACGGCTGCTTCGGTGAGTACCTGCGTCGCATCGGGAAGGAGGCGACGGCACAGTGCCACCATTGTGATGGGGACCCGGACACGGCGCAACATACCCTCCAGTATTGCAGGGCCTGGAGGGAACAGCGCCGTGTCCTGGTCCGGTATATCGGAAGGGACCTCTCGCTGCCAACGGTCATCCGACAGATCCTCGGCAGCGAGAGGTCGTGGAGAGCCTTCCTCGCCTTTTGCGAGGAAGTGCTCTCCCAGAAGGAGGAGGCGGAGCGGCGGCGGGAGAGAACGGACCCCTTCCGTCTGCAGAGGGCCCGTCCCCGCCGCCGACCCGCGCGGGGGGATCTTGTCCCCCCGCAGTAGATCGAAGCCCCGGTCCCGTCGACGGATCTCAACCCGTTGACGGGCCGGGTGCTTGCCAAGGGGCCGCGAGGCGGCAGAGTGGTGGCTCTGTCGCCTGCGCAAGCGGCCCCGAGGCGGGGCGGGCGTGTAGTGGTCGCACGACCCGCCCAGGAGGGATGGGTAATGCGGGGGCGCGGTTCCCGCCTCCTTCGCCGCTAGCGAAGGAGTGCGGTGAGCCGTGTCTCCCCGCGAGTAGTGGGGGAAGCCTCCCTCTCTCGTGAAAGCGAGAGAGCGGATGGCCGCTCCCCCACCACGAGACGTGCCTCCAATAGGGGGCGGGCGCGGGGCGGCACCGGTAGTGTTCTACCAGAGTTCCCGGTGTCGCCCCAGTCAGCGCCGAGGATGGCCACCGTGGGGTTTTAGCCGGTAAGAGTCCGGCACTACCCCGTCGCCCCCACCAGGGCGGCGGGGTGTCCATGAGGATTTCCCCACGTAAAAAAAAAAAAAAAAAAAAAAAACTGTGCCATACCTAACCTGGGCAACGATGATGCGGACTCCGGACAGACAGTCTTCTTCAAAGAATTGTTCTGAATGTAAGAGGGTGGTGCATGAGAACTCAAAGTGCGAAAAATGTAAAAGGCTATACCATCCGGCATGTAAATTAGTAAGAAATGTGTATGCAAATGGAGAAGATTCAGGTGAGATTGTAGGTTGTACAGTCTGTATCAAAGATAGTGTAAAATAGGAAAAGTAAAAAACGAAAATGCGAAATGAATAATAATGACACAATAGAAATAGATACTAGTATACTTAAGGAATATTTTGACGATATAAAGAACTACTTCAAAAGCCTGCTAGAGGAGAAAACTGTCGATCTGGGGCAATTGAGAATGGAGGTTACTGAACTGAAGGACATGCTCAAATCTGAACAATTAAAACAAAAGTCCACGCCGAATATAATGACTGTCCCTGAAAAGGTAAAAACAAAACATCCCAAATTTCTAGTGAAACATAAAGAGAGTAATAGCAATATTGATATTGAGAAAGAGATAATAAGTAAAGTGGACATAAGTAAGATGAATATTGGGGTAAAAGAAATGAAAACTACTAAACGTGGTACAGTTATTATAGAATGTGATAAAGAAGAGCGAGACATAAATAGATTCAAAAGGGAGATAAATGAAAAGCTTGGAAATGATGTAGAGGTGATAGATAAGGTAGAAAAAAAGAAATATAGAGTAAAAGCAATAGGAGTAAAAAAGGATCTACTGGAGAAGAAGGATGAGGAAATAGTAGATATATTGAAAAACTACAGGGTGCTCCAAAAGTCTCCTAAACCAAGGCGGCCATCTTGGGGGGTGGGACCCCCTGATGACAATACGCCCTTCAAAAATATAGGGAGCTATCTTACTTTAGGAGCTATTAGCGGAGAGGAGTGACCAATCGGTGCGCTGTCGCTGTGACACGGCAGCACGAATCGAGCCGCCGCAGAATCTCGCCGCTCGGGCGACGCGCACGGTCCCGCGCGTCAGACGTTACACGCACACTGCGCCCGGCTAAATGTTGGTCAGCGCAGGCCAGCACCAAGCGGCAAGTGCCTACCCAAGGTGGTGCCCTTCTACGCAACAATCAGCGGGCGTATTTTCAGAAGGCGCCTCGCTAATCTTTGCGATGTTGTACGTACTGCTAACACTTGCCAATTATTATCGCGTTCCTCTCACATCTTTTTCCAGAGTTTTGCCACGAAAATATCCGATCCAAAAATGTTTCAACATTTTTTTGACATTTTTTCGTCCATTTTGAAAAACGATCCAGATCGACTTGCGCTCACCGTTCACCACAAATACGCTTTGTTTTAAAGCAGGCTTCAATGCGTCTTGCAAATTAATTACAGCCAGATACTGCCACGCGAACCGGAGATCGTCCCGTTTCTGCCTGACAAGTTGGAGACGGAAGAATTTAGCGGCGATCTCATTATTGGAATATTTTTTTTATGGAAACCTAAACCTTTGCCAACAATACGCCGCTTCCCGTTTTCCGATATCTAACGGAGGTTCCGAGTTATGATTTTTTAAAGGAGGGTCGGTGTCGCGCGCGTGGCCACGCAGCCGGCGATCGTGACCGGCCTGGGTTCGATGGGGCTAACTCGGGGTACGGGGGGCGCAGGTAAACAAAACTCGGGGAATCTTTCGAAAAGGCTTCAATCCATCTACCAATTTAATTTCAGGAAGATAATGCCAAGCGAATCGGATTTATTCCCGATTTCGCCAGATAAACTAGTGTAGTGAGAATTTAGCGCTGATTTGATTATTAGGATATTTTTTTTATGAAAACGTAATCCTTTGCCAACAATACGTCGCTTCCGGATTGCCGATATCTGACGCAGGTTCCGAGTTATCATTTTTTAAAGGAGGGTCGGTGTCGCACGTGCAACTGCCCGACCGGTCACGACCGCCGCGCCGGCAGCGTTGTCGCTCGCGCGACACCGATCCTCCTTTAAAAAATCATAACTCGGAACCTGCGTCAGATATCGACAAACGGGAAGCAGTGTATTGTTCGCAAAGGATGAGGTTTTCATTAAAAAAATACTCTAGCAATCAAATCGCCATTAATTTCTCGCGACACTGATTTATCTGACGAAATCGGGAGTATCTCCGGATCGCTTGGCATTATCTTGCTGAAATTAAATTGGTAGATGCATTGAAGCCTTTTCAAACGATTCCACGAGTTTGGTTTACCTGCGCCGCCCCTGCCGCGAGTTAACGCCATCGAACCCACGCCGGTCACGATAGCCGCACCGGCTGCGTGGCCGCTCGCTTGACACCGGCCCTCCTTTAAAAAATCATAACTCGGTAATCCCGCGAGATATCGGCAGACGAGAAGCGACGTATTGTTCACAACAGATGAGATTTTCATTCAAAAAATATTCTAGCAATCAGATCGCCATTAATTTCTCGCGACACTAATTTATCCGACGAAATCGGGAATATCTCCGGTTCGCGTGAAAGTATCGCGCTGAAATTAAATGGCTAGACGGATTGAAGCCTTTTCGGACGATTCGGCAAGTTTTATCTACCTGCGCCTCCCGTACCCCGAGTTAGCCCCTTCGAACCCAGGCCGGTCACGATCGCCGGCTGCGTGGCCACGCGCGCGACACCGACCCTCCCTTAAAAAATCATAACTCGGAACCTCCGTTAGATATCGGAAAACGGGAAGCGGCGTATTGTTGGCAAAGGTTTAGGTTTTCATAAAAAAAATATTCCAATAATGAGATCGCCGCTAAATTCTTCCGTCTCCAACTTGTCAGGCAGAAACGGGACGATCTCCGGTTCGCGTGGCAGTATCTGGCTGTAATTAATTTGCAAGACGCATTGAAACCTGCTTTAAAACAAAGCGTATTTGTGGTGAACGGTGAGCGCAAGTTGATCTGGATCGTTTTTCAAAATGGGGGAAAAAATGTCAAAAAAATGTTGAAACATTTTTGGATCGAATATTTTCGTGGCAAAAATCTGGAAAAAGATGTGGGAGGAACGCGATAATAATTGGCAAGTGTTAGCAGTACGTACAACATCGCAAAGATTAGCGAGGCGCCTTCTGAAAATACGCCCGCTGATTGTTGCGTAGAAGGGCACCACCTTGGGTAGGCACTTGCCGCTTGGTGCTGGCCTGCGCTGACCAACATTTAGCCGGGCGCAGTGTGCGTGTAACGTCTGACGCGCGGGACCGTGCGCGTCGCCCGAGCGGCGAGATTCTGCGGCGGCTCGATTCGTGCTGCCGTGTCATAGCGACAGCGCACCGATTGGTCACTCCTCTCCGCTAATAGCTC
This sequence comes from Crossocerus cetratus, assembly GCA_963675795.1. NCBI lineage: Eukaryota > Metazoa > Arthropoda > Insecta > Hymenoptera > Crabronidae > Crossocerus > Crossocerus cetratus. The sequence continues at coordinate 2,946,909 of CAVMBF010000001.1, forward strand.
CTAAAGTAAGATAGCTCCCTATATTTTTGAAGGGCGTATTGTCATCAGGGGGTCCCACCCCCCAAGATGGCCGCCTTGGTTTAGGAGACTTTTGGAGCACCCTGTATACAATATTGAACACTGACAGGCACGGTATACATAGGTTGCTAATGAATGCGTTTCAAGTGCAGAATGAGCTAGATAAGTCGGTCGCGGACTCGGTGAACGAAAGCGTTTCCGAATATTCGCCGGACATAAAAAATGAATGGCGGGATAATAAAAAATTCAAATTAATTATTTCCGACAATAATTGGGACGAAATAAAGCCGGTTGCAAGGCAATATAGCAATCGTCGGTATTTAAGATTAAAACCCGGCGTATGGACCGACATATTTGCGCACAATCTGGCGGGCCGAAGAGGCAAACCGGGTAATGCAATTTGGTGATCGAGATCCACCAATTATGTTCTCGTCCGAAGTTTTGCGAAAAGCAAAGCAAAAGGAACTCGACAATCGCTTAGGTACTTCTGATAACGATGTCGTGTAAAATTTTAGAGAGGTTTAAACGGGTTACATGGCCCGGGTCGATAAACTGCATAGGTGCCGATCCGTTTTTTGTCTCGTATTGGTCCAAGGAACGAATGGCTCTGTATAAGATGGTTTGTCAGTCTAAAAATTCATATTTACTATGGACGCTACAGGCAGTATAGCAAAGAAACTGCAAAAGGCTGACGACACAAAATCGGCCCATCTCTTCTTATATCAATGTGTCATTGTTCCGGAGGGCAAACGTGGCATTCCTGTTTTTCAAGCAATATCTGAACAACAAGATGCATGCGTTTTAACATATTTCCTCCTGCAAGTTCAGAGAGCGGGTGCCCCAGCGCCGTCCGTGATAGTTACTGATTTCGGTCGAGCGATGTTACTAGCTCTAGCGAAAACATTTGCAAGATGCCTCGATTTAAATGATTATTTGCAACGGTGCTACGAGATCGCGATTTTAAATAAAAAAGCGATTCTACCACGCTCTTACTTGGGATTAGACGTTAGCCACGTCATAAAAATTATAAGCAATTAGGAGTGCTTACGGCATTTGCGAAGTAAAATGCGGCAGTTTTATCTAAGATGTATTGCCCAAGCATATCAAATGCAATCTCTGAAGGAACTGTCGAATCTTTTACAATGCCTGCTTGTAGTTTCTCTAAGCGAAGATACTGGCTTCGCCGATGGCGTTTCTGTGCAATCAGAAATGTGCCTCCAATCGATTAATGACTGCATTAAGGGTGTGCATGTTGATGAAGTTGATTTAGCGGAGACATCTGAACCGAACGATTTTAATTCCGAGGACACTCCGCTATCATGGCAAAAATGAAGCGATAGCTTATACGAGAAAGCTAACGCTTTAGCCACACAGTCGCAAAGTGTCAGTGTTATTAACGCATTTTATAATCCTGCGGCTGCAGAGAAAATAAAAAAGATGCTTCAACATTTGCCACTTTGGACAGGTATAATGCGGCCGTATTTCAAAACTGGCAGTGATGTTTCATCATCCACCTCAGTGGAATCACTTTTTGCTGAATATAAAAACCGACTGTTCAAAGGATCCATACCAATGCGGGTAGACAAATTTGTAGCGAGTCATCTCGAATACCTTGACGGCAGATTAAAACTTGATTATGCTGCAAACGTTTTGCCCTCACAGGAGAGAAATGAAACATCCGCCAGAAATACTAATACGCTCACAGATGATCCTGTTGAGGCGTCTTTAAACGCTTCTATCGAGAAATCAATCTCTACTGCGAGCACTGAACCGATGGGAAATAGTCCCATCGAGAACTGTAGTGTGGAAACTGTTCACAATTTACAGAGTCCTTCGAAGTCAGATTGTTCTGCGTGTTCTAAGTCTGATGTAGATACCACGGAGAACGAGCTGAACTTTGTTGAAAATTGGAGGGGTTTAGCGTGCAAGCAAACCCAGAAAAAAAATACATATTTGGACAAATGTCCTGAATGAGATTCCATTCAATCTGTAGATGCGGTTTTTTCGCCAATGATGGAGAACGGCACTTTATGTGAACCCGTAAAGTTTTAAAAAAAACCATGATGATCAGAAATACATGCGCGTTTGACGCCATTCTGCCGCCCACATGATCGGTATGGATGTCGAGTACAAGCGCGCCATACAAGAAACGGATGATAATTTCATGCAGTTGGCCGCAAAAGTTGTTTCTCGCGGAAAAATAACGAAAACTGAATATGTTGAAAGGGCAACATTCCTTATGAGCTCATCCTTATTCAAAGAGAGCAAATATACACGCAATTTCCAATCGTTGGATGCCATGTGTAATGCGGCCCATTTAGCCGAATACACATTTGCTGCGGTACCGAGTATTCGTAGAAGTAAAAGGTGCGAACATTGTGATTATCAGAATGAAAGAGTTTTCACGACTGTTAGTGTAAACGTCGATATCCATCTTCGTAAAGGGTTCCAACACATGCAGGATGCTATTAATGATGTCCTAACATTAAAGCAGCAATGCGTAAAGTGTGGCAATTTATGCCACGTAAATGAATGTTATGGGCCTCAAATTATAATCGATACGAGTATCGTGACGGACCATAATTATTTAAAAAGTCTTAGCATAAATGTAAAAAAAAGTAACACTTCTTACCAATTAGAAGATATCCCCAGAAATGTCGCCATAGGTGTAAAGAAGTATGGTCTGAGGGGAATTATTAATTATATTGCCAGTGCGCGACATTATACCGCACTGGTATTTAACAATCTTTCTTGGTATGAATATGACGATTTAAAGCTACAAAGAGTACTTGTGTCATCTGCCAAGACCAGAGTAATGCCGCATGTAATAATATATGCACAACATACATCGGCACATTAGAAATGTTCCTTTTATAGGCAACAAGAACTTTGACAGTAGTTCTGTATTGGCACGTTGCACCAATTGTGTACAATATAATATGTACCCTTGCATATTGTCTGCGTATTGGTATACCGTACAGGTGGTACTAGTTGCCCACGGGTTCAGTACTCATATCGTCACTACGGAAGGAAAAACATAAAAAGCCTAATCGACAACGCGCCAGCGTTGGTTGTAGTGCATTCCGTGAGTGGCGGGGTAACTGCAAGTCGCAGACCACGTGTCCAACGCATTAGCGTTTGAGACCCTGCGCCGCAGAATCATAGGCGATAACGCATCAGCGTTAGTTGCACTGCGCATACCAAAGGTGGAAATATGGAGTGCACACGTTGCAAACTGTTTTCTTCCTTTCTTTCTTTCTTTCTTTCTTTCTTTCTTCCTTTCTTTCTTTCTATGTCAATAATTGGCTTGTGTATAGGTCACACATTGATTTATCTCGCCTCTACACAGAAGTGAATTCTTTTATTTCATTTTATTTATTCATTCAATTTATTTATTTGCAAATTTACTCATTTTTTCGTTTGCTCATTTGTTCATTTCTTCATTCATTCACTCATTCATTCATTTGTTCATTTTCATCAAGGGACTACTCCCTTAGACTTGCATTTGCAGTTCGTATGCATGGTATTTGTCACCTCTGCAAACGTAAAACTACAGTACCTATTCCATTAATGGAATGCTAACAATATCCATCTCTCTCTTAGTCGCACTCTTGGGTGAACTTGCGCCCTGAGCGACCGCGAGCGGGCACCCCTTCGGGTCAGGCAGACCCCGCTGCCCGGACACCAGATGTTTTTTATTGCAGGAACGTAAAGAAGCTAGGTCCTTGAAGCGCCTACATATACTGGAAAAAGGACATAATTTTGATGATTGGCTTGGCTTTTGAATGATATCCGTTTATATTTTTGGTAAATTTTGCTGTGGGATTAAACAGTAGAGAGATAGACAAAACTACTTGGCGCATTTTTTAACATTTTAATGTCGTGGGGGGGGGGGGGCTGATATCATGCTTTTTTGGTCGTTCATTCAAGAATATATTCTTTATTTATTACAGTATGTAACATTGTGAAAACTCCTCAGTGCTTCTTTCAGATTGCAATTACATATTTTGAAGTGTAATTTATGTATAGGATGTAGAATTTCTTTTAAATACCGAATACCTTTTTGGTATTAAATGTATCTTTGTTGATAAGTTATCCTTTCATGTGTACTCTTAACTTTGGTGTATCTCGATGATGACTGCTAAGTGCGTATCTCGTTGATTGCACAAGCTCATAAAGTGCTGTAATTTGAGAAACTGCTGGTATTGCATGCTAATTTCATTTTTGCTCCTTAGCTGAAACTTTTCTTAAGCTACGAATTTGACAGTCATCATACACCTAAATAAATTAGATAAATTAGACTGGATATGGGTATATCGCTTGGTTAATTGAAAAGAGCTTGACTTAGCACTTGACAAGTCATATTAGATAAGCTATACCCTCATACACAGTCTAATTTTAGTATATTCAGAGTGTCAAGTGCATAACTCAACAATCAAGGAGTGCGCAAACTTTAATGTTAATTAATATAAAGCTATCTATAAGCAAGTACAGGCTGCCAATCATTGCAATATGCACTGGACATCAGGATACGCTAAAATTAAACTGCGTATGATGGTATTATAGCTTATCTACTATAAGTTGCCAAGTGTTAAGTTGAATCATTTACAATTAACTAAGCGATATATTCATGCGCAGTCTCATCCATCTGATTCATTTAGATGTATCCTGACTGTCAAGTGCATAAATCATGGAGTGCACAATCTTTAATGCTGCAGTTTTCTATAAGCAAGTACTGACAATAAATACCCAAAACTATAAGCAAGTGTTGATTACCCATATAGCCATATCCTCAAATGACACATGATTGGTAATCATTGCTTGCTTCTGTCATTTTAGCCCTTTAGCTTAAGCATTCCTTGAACTGTGAACTTGACAATCATGATGCACGTAAATGAATTAGATGAATAAGACTGCGTATGAGTATATCGCATGATTAATTGTAAAGATTCTAAAGCGATACACTCAAAACGCAGCCTAATTTATGTAATTTATTTTGATTAGGTTAGGTTAGGTTAGATTAGGTTTTCCGATGATATCGGACGAAGAGTGGAGGGCAGCCGTTGTTCGCATGCGTGCAAAGAACACGGCTCCCGGCCCGGACGGGGTTCATGCCAAGGTCTTGGTGTCGACCCCCGGCGAGACGGGACGGAGGATCCGGGGTCTCTTCGACACCTGCCTCCGTCAGGGACGCTTCCCAACCGTATGGAAAACCGGGCATCTTGTTCTCATCCCAAAACCCGGGAAGCCAGCAGGTCAGTCCTCGGCCTACAGGCCGATCTGCCTGCTGGATGAGACAGGGAAGCTCTTCGAGCGGACAGTGGCCTCCCGAATTGCGGACCACCTCTCCAGCTCTGGTCCGGGACTCGCGGACTGCCAGTATGGCTTCCGTAGAGGCACGTCAACCGTGGACGCCGTTCTAAGCGTCCGCGCGATGACGGAGGCCGTTGTAGCCCGCAGAGGCGTGGTGTTGGCGGTGTCGCTTGACATCGCCAACGCGTTCAACACGCTTCCCGCGGCTGCGATCATGGCCGGGCTAGACCATCTAGTCGTGCCCGGGTACCTCACGGATGTCGTTTACGACTACCTGCAAGGCAGGTCCGTTGAGTATCCGGTTCGGGCCGGAGAAATGCAGAGGCACGTCCTAACGCGCGGCGTTCCGCAGGGATCCGTGCTGGGTCCACTCCTGTGGAACGTCGGGTATGACGCAATACTGCGAACGACCGTACCGCCTGGCGTCAGCGTCGTCTGTTACGCGGACGATACGCTGGTCATGGCGGCCGGTAGGTGCTGGGAGCGCACGACCCGCCTAGCCGAGCTCGGCGTCGAGTGCGTTGTCCGTGCGATTGGAGACCTCGGACTCTCGGTCGCCGGACACAAGACGGAGGCCATGTGGTTTCATGGTCTCCCCTTGCCGCGGTCTCCGCCCATCGCATGGGTGAGAGTCGCGGACGCGCACGTCTGAGCAGGGAAGACCGTCAAGCATCTAGGACTTCACCTAGATGGGCGATGGCGCTTCGACGGCCACTTCTCCGCCTTGGTTCCCAAGGTGGAGAAAGTGGCAAGGCTTCTGGGGTCCCTCCTCCCCAATCTCGGCGGGCCCGAGACGGGAGTGAGACGACTGTACGCGGGTGTGCTGCAGAGCATGCTCATGTACGGGGCCCCAGTGTGGGCCGTGGAGGCTGCGGGCAACAAGCGCATCCGCCTCGCGCTGCACCGAGCGCAAAGAGGCATCGCGCTGCGAGTTGCTCGCGCCTATCGCGATGTGTCTGGGGACGCTGCCCTGCTGTTGGCAGGCCTGCTTCCCTTCCATCTGCGAGCAGGCGTCGAGACGGCCCTGTTTCGTCAGGTGCGCTCGGCCCGGGCAAGCGGTATGCCCCTGTCCGACAAGGACACCGCAACTGCCAGGGACGCGGCCCAATCGTCGGCCATCCCGGAGTGGCGTCACGATCTCCAGGAGGGTGGCAAGGGAAGCAAGAGGGTCGTCAGTCTTCTGCTCCCCCGTCTTGTGCCCTGGCTGAAATGCCAGGATAAGGGGCTTTCGTACAGGCTCACACAAGTCCTAACGGGACACGGGGTCTTCGGTGACTATCTCTGTGAGATAGGAGCCGAGGAAAACCCGGCCTGTTTCATGTGTGAGCGGGGAGCAGTCGACACGCCGGAGCACACTCTCGAAGTGTGACCGGCTTTCGACGAAGAGAGACGGGCCCTCGTGCTGGCCCTCGGTCCCGATCCTAGCTTGCGGACGTTAGTCGGGGCTATGATCGTGGACCGAGAGAAGTGGACTGCCGTTGCGACCTTTTGCGAGGATATCCTCACCCGCAAAGAGGTCGCCGAGCGGTCGAGAGAGAGAGAGAGCTGCCGGCCCGCAGGGCCAGGAAGGCAGTTCGGAGGGCGGCTAGGAGGAAGAGGCTACGGCAGGCATCCCCATGTGCCTGCCCCCTCTCCCCCTCCCGACCTTGATTGCGGCCTAGCTGCAGTCGCGTCTCTAGGAGTCGGGGTATTCAGGTGGGGGCCTGGTACCCGGTCACACGGCTCCGGGACGGGTGACAGTATCGGGTGTGGTCCCTGGCACTGCCACAACATTCCCGAGGTTCAGGGGTCAGCAATGGCCCCAGGGAATGGGCCTCTGCTCTAGAGGCAAATGACGATGGGGCTCCTGCTCGAGTTCCTCCGGAGATCCCAGGTTCCCCTTCATTGTCCCCCCCAGAGGTTCGGGGTGTTCGTCAGGAATTTCCACTGCGTAAAAAAAAAGGTTAGGTTAGGTTAGGTTAGGTTAGATTAGGATGAATAAGAGATGAATAAGACTGCGTATGAGTATATCGCATGATTAATTGTAAAGATTCTAAAGCGATACACTCAAAACGCAGCCTAATTTATGTAATTTATTTTGGTGTATCTTTACTGTCTAGTTCGCAGGTAAAGGAACGCTTCAGCTAAATCAGCTAAAGTGATGTAAGTAAGCAACTAAAGGTTGTGCGTACCTTGAGTTGCGTACTTGACAGTCTGAAATCCTGACTGTCAAATGTGTAATTCAAGGAGTGCACAATCTTTAATGCTGCAGTTTTCTATAAGCAACTACTGACAATGGCTAGTAGTAACAAAACTATAAGCAAGTATCGATTACCAATAGCCATATCATATGATTGGCCCCAATACATATGATTGGTAATTACTGCTTGCTTATGTCATTTCAGCTCTTTAGCTCAAGCATTCCTTGAACTGCGAACCTGACAGTCACGATGCACTTAAATGAATTAGATGAATTAGACTGCGTATGAGTGTGTCGCATGATTAATTATAAATCATATGCAGACTAATTTATCTAATTTTTGAATGTATCTTGACTGTCAAGTTTGTAACTAAAGGAACGCTTCAGCTAAGTAAGCAATGATTACCAAGCATATACAGTTCTGGGTTACTAGCTATTGGTAAACAATACGTGTTTAAAGAAAACTTCAGCACTAAAGGTTGTGCGATCCTTGAGTTACATACTTGGCAGTCTGAATATCTACTCTGACTTGTCAATTGCTCAGTCGAATATACCCATAGCCAGTCTAATTTGTCACTTTAATTTAATTAGGTGTATCTTGACTGTCAAGATCGCAGCTCACGGAACGCTTCAGCTAAGGAACTAAAACAATCATGCACCATTTGAGGATATTAGCACCTGTTCATCAAATCGCAACACTTTGAATTCTGCGCTCCCTGAGCTATGCACTTAGCAGTCATCATCAAGGTACAGCAAGGTTAACAGTGCGTCTGTGAGAATAGCTTATCTTCATATACACTTTAATTAATTTTAGAGTATCTAGACTGTTACGTGCGTAACTCAAGGAGTCCACAATCGTTAATTAATGCTGAAGTTTTCTATAAGCAAGTACTGCACACTTGACAACCAAATGCAGCGATTTGTGAGTCACGGACTTCTCACTTTTAGGACTTTTCATAATCATAATTCGCAATAATCACAAGATCACAGAGCCAGGGGCAAGTACAGTACAGTGTTTTATTAATAAATAACGTACAGTACAGTGTTTTATTAATGATTTATCACATAGCATTCACACCTAACCAGCCATCGCGTATGACACATAACCAGCCACGGTGTAAAACATAGGGTGCGTTCGGATATGTACTGGCAGTACTGGCCAATGTACCAATGAGCGTTCGGCTATAGGCCGAAATAAACTTTGGCAGTACTCGCGGAGATCCATGACGTCACGGACTTTGACGTCACTTCCTACTGCGGTTACTACGGCTGGGGAGGTAGTGTAACGCCAGTAAGATCACAAAAACAAACATGACAGCACCCGTAGAAAGCGTCCGTCTATTAGATGCGGAAGAAAACATTGAATATGTTATGCATATGTCTTCGGAAGATGCCTTCAGGGCAAAAAACGGTAAGTTTTTGATCTTTTTCCCTTTTTTTATGCATTGTGAATATGAAAGCTACTTTTTGTAAATTTTAACCCTTCTGCTGCTCCCATCCTCTATCAGCGATTGGGAAAGGTGGAATATCAATTATTGCGCCGTTACAATGTTAATAACAGTATAGATAAATCATTAATCTTTGATGCAAATTCATTTTCAGATAACATTTTTGCAACGCAGCTCTTAGTCCAGGCTAAAAAACATGCGGCTGCACAAGCGGCTGCACAAGCGGTTGCAAAAATAGGGACATGCAGGAATACGTCTAATGGTAAATTACGTATTTATACCAAAAGAAGTTTCATACCCATAATATACTGATCGTACTTCTTAAAAAAATTCTAATCAAACATAAAATTATCAAAACTTTTCGTAGATACAAACAAGGAGAGAAATAATGACAACACCTTGAGTCAGTCATCTACTCGGCAAGTTGAAGAACCTGCAAATAATTCGAATGGTAAGCAGGAGATTAAACAAAAGTAAACGTATAAAATATTTACGGGCGGTTTCATAGACATTAAAGACAAAATACTTTCTTATTTATAATAGACCAACAGCAACATACATGGACAAGAATGGAGACATTAGCCCTTTTAGAATTATACAAACAAACACAAAATGATTTCACCAATGGGAAGACGTCAATCAAAAAATCCTGGGAAAATCTTTCTAAGAGATTGATCAGCGAAAAACATATTGCCATACCTTGGGAAAAGTGTAACATAAAATTTCAGGCCTTAAAACGGCAGTACAAAAAACTAGTGGTCCATCAAAACAAATCTGGAAATGGAGCCTTGCCGAAATGGGAATATTATACAGTAAGTTCCCTTTGCATTTATACAAATAAATATTTCTAACTTGCATAGATTAAGTAATTTAAACAATGCGATTTAATGATAACTAAATGTTAAATTTGTTAGGCAATGCATGAAATATTCTTCAATAAACCGTGGGTGCAACCGCTATCCGAAGCTGGAACTAGCAGCGGAAGAGGGTCTAGTGAAGACAGTGACAAGGAGAACGTCAATGAAACAAGTAAATATACTGGGGAGGGAGATCAGGAGGAGGCGTGGTTGAAAAGGTTGGAGCAGTGGAGAAGGGAGGGAGTGGGAATGTTAGATCACTTAGGTACACTATTCGTAAACATTCGTTTGGTAAATTCAACACTTTTTTGTTGCAGAAAGCAGGAAACGCAAGGCTAATACAGCAAATGTGACCAATTATTTGCGGGAGTTAACAGAAGAACGGAAAAAAAGTAAGGAAGATAAGAATCGAAGGCATGAGGAGAAAATGAGTCGCCTTGATAAGTTAACCAACATTATGGAACAATTTCTAAACCAACAAAATTAAGATTTATTTATTAGCCTTAAGTGTTTATTTTTAATGTTTTGATTTGTTTGGGTCCTCATATATGTTATAGATGTTAATTATTAATTATAAAGATGTTTAATTATTATTTAAATTTACATTAAGCTATTTTGTTTGTTTTTCATTAACGTTAATGTTCGTGATCTATTTGTCAATATCTATTCTTATCATATATTTTAGAGATGTTTAATTATTATATAAATTTACATTTAGATATTTTGTTTGTTTTGCATTATTGATATTAATGTTTGTAATAAGTAAAAATCTATTCTTATCTCACATTTATGAATATCTTGACCAAGTGGCTGTGAAGAAGCTTTAAAAAATAAAATAGTATATTCTTCGAAATTCGTTTTATTTACAAATTACATTTACAAATTACAAACTCAAATGTCTTCACTTAATTATTTCTTTGTGACAATAGATATACTATTGCAGCTCTTTTAGCAATGCCTTGTTCTTTTGCCTGTAAATTTGCAGGCTCTTCAAACCCCCTTCTCATGTTTACATGATTATCATTAACCACTATAGGTATATCGATTAGATCATTTCGTAATATACAAATATTATGCAGTATGCAACACGCAACTACATATTTCGGTATAAGATCTGTTCGGGTCATTGGGAGTTTATCTAATATACTCCGGAATCGTCCTTTTAATAAACCGAGAGATCGTTCTATCATCGTTCTTGTAGCTGAGTGGATGTAATTGTATCTAACTTGGGCCTCACTCAACTGTCCGTTATCCTTGAAAGGTACCAATACATGTTTGTGTATGCTATAAGCTGCATCACCTAATATGTGGCTGTCTTCTGGAAAATTGGTCGGAACCAACATGTCTTCGAATCCTGACAATATATAATCAAAAAGTATCAATACATTGATAATAATAGTGCTACAAGTTTTCATCATGCCTTAGTTTGTTAAGTCATTTCATGTTATACATAAATCGAATAGATGTTTGGAAAAATACCTGTAATTGTAAGGAGTGATAGCCCTTTCTGTTTATATATGACTCTTGATTTTCTCTTGGTGCAGCAATTCTAATGTGGGTTCCATCTATGGCACCAATGGTTTTTGGAAAACCATGTTTCCTTTCAATTTCTGTCCATGTGCGTTGTGCTTCATCAGCATTGGGCCATTTAATAAATGTGTGCAGGTGGGCATATAGAGCATTGACCACCCTGCGAACGCAATACCATGCTGATGATTTGCTCACATCAAATCGATCGCTGACGCATCTGCAACATTAAATACTTTTTAAGTACTTCAATTTTTTATCCTTTTTAGATTAAGGCTGTACTTATTATTACAATAATACCTGTAGGAATTTGGTGTTGCCATCATCCATATTGCGATCAGTAGTTGTTTCTCTGGCATTACAGGGTAACGTCCATAGTGTTTTGACTGCCTTTCCAGCAGTGGTGTCAACAATTCCAATAGAAATATAAATGTTGGACGTTCCAATCTAAAAGAAAATTTAATATATTTCACTTAAAGAGAAAGGCATAGAGAAAACTAAAAAGAAAGCATGCTCCGAAACAATAGACAAAGGGGAGCGCACAGCAAAAGATAATGGAATATAAACAAGAAAGTAATCATAGTTTAAGCAAAGAAATACATCAAATGCGTTCATATTTACCGAAAATGACTCTTGAATTCCACATCAGTATACAAATGCACAACATTTTCCACGTAATTTTTTATGCTGTTACGTGGTACATGCGTATTTACATTTTCAAAATACTCCAAAATGATATTTAATTCCTCCTCATCTGATTCGGAATCACTCGAACTTAAGCACTCTTGGAGAATAATAGTATAAATCGGTACTAGTGCATCCATTGCAAGTGTCTTAATTCTTCAAGTCTTAAACCTTGCGATAGCGTCGGTTGTGGTTTGTGTAGAGCAGTGTAGAGTGGTTATGTTGTATGTATGTCCACTAGTGCTTTGTGGTGCTTACCAGTGCTTACTCGCAGGATACTGTCCCGCCGTTCGGTTTTACGGCCATACTCTACACGGAAAGTATACTTCCTAATAGCCGAACGCTACTCGCAGTATACTTAATGACGTCACATTGCCAGTACTCGCAGTACAAAAACGAACGCGCCCATAATAGTCTGCTATGGTATAAAACCATGTTACCTGCGCAGCACTCTGTAGCACTTCGCGGTGGCGCCCGCTCGCGTGAAACACGTGAGAGTAACATTTTTAGGAATTGTATTAATCCGCACGATGAAACTCTTAATCCGCTTTGCCTTTACCACGAGAAAAATAAAAGAGGAAATCAGGAGACTCGGTAGAGTCTCGCGCCAAGTAGAAGTTCCCTCTCCATATATATATGACTCTCCGGCGCGCGACAGCCGAGGCTATATTATCCCCAACACTAGCTGTTATCCTTAGTTACCAAACTTGCACCTCGATTTATGCGAAAGTTAGAGCCCCAAGAATTTATTTCAGAATTTTGTATTTCATCGTTGATTTTTCTGAATCCAATGAGCCAAGAATCATGTGGATCGGTCCAGTCGTTCCGGAGATATGAATTTCCTCTTTTATTTTTCTCGTGGTAAAGGCAAAGCGGATTAAGAGTTTCATCGTCCGGATTAATACAATTCCTAAAAATGTTACTCTCACGTGTTTCACGCGAGATGGCACCACTGCGAAGTGCTGCAGAGCGCTGTGCAGATAACATGGTTTTATACCGACACATTGGTTATGCCATGACTGGTGATGTGTCAAAACAATGATGACGGTTATATGAATGTGGTACAGTCCGATTGTATTTCTCTTCAAAATATGAACAACCAAAAAGGCGTGAAATCCCCCAAAATACATTAAAATGTAAATAAAAGCGCCAAGTAGTTTAATGATCCAAAAATGGAATAGATATCACACAAGAAAGCCAAGTTTTCAATCAAAGATACCACACGTTAATTAATTAATTAACTTGCATCTCAAGCTTTAAAACTTGGCATGTGCAAATTTGTGTCAAGGTAGTCATATGCTAGTAATATTTTTTGATTGGTAATTAAGTATGCACATTCCAAGTTTTAAAGTTAGAGATGCAAGTTAATTAATTAATTAACGTGTGGTATCTTTGATTGAAAACTTGGCTTTCTTGTGTGATATCTATTCCATTTTTGGATCATTAAACTACTTGGCGCTTTTATTTACATTTTAATGTATTTTGGGGGTTCATATCTCCGGAACGACTGGACCGATCCACATGAATCTTGGCTCATTGGATTCAGAAAAATCAACGATGAAATACAAAATTCTGAAATAAATTCTTGGGGCTCTAACTTTCGCATAAATCGAGGTGAAAGTTTGGTAACTAAGGATAACAGCTAGTGTTCGGGATAATATAGACTCGGCTGTCGCGCGCCGGAGTGTCATATATATATGGAGAGGGAACTTCTACCTGGCGCGAGACTCTACCGAGTCTCCTGATAGAGCCAGCAGCTCATCCGACCGGATTAAAAAAATTGTTTAAAAAATTCCAATTATGCAAATCGCTAGAACTCTTTCCAAATAACACGTACATACCCAGAAGTATTCGAGAACTATGCCCTGAGAGTCAGAACTATCGAAATAGAGCTAGCAGCTCACCCCTATACCCTAGAACTCCCGGTTTCGGAGTAACAAAATTGTTTTTAAAAAATCCAATTATGCCAATCGCTAGAACTCTTTCCAAATAACACGTACAAACCCAGAACTATTCGAGAACTATGCCCTGAGCGTCAGAACTATCGAAATAGAGCCAGCAGCTCATCCGACCGGATTAAAAAAATTGTTTAAAAAAATCCAATTGTGCCAATCGCTAGAACTCTTTCCAAATAACACGTACATACCCAGAACTATTCGAGAACTATGCCCTGAGCGTCAGAACTATCGAAATAGAGCCAGCAGCTCATCCGACCGGATTAAAAAAATTGTTTAAAAAAAATCCAATTGTGCCAATCGCTAGAACTCTTTCCAAATAACACGTACGTACCCAGAACTATTCGAGAACTATGCCCTGAGCGTTAGAACTATCGAAACAGGGCCAGCAGCTCATCCGACCGGATTAAAAAAATTGTTTAAAAAAATCCAATTTTGCCAATCGCTAGAACTCTTTCGAACTAACACGTATATACCCAGAACTATTCCAGAACTATGCCCTGAACGCCAGAACTATCGAAACAGGGCCAGCAGCTCATCCGACCGGATTAAAAAAATTGTTTAAAAAAATCCAATTTTGCAAATCGCTAGAACTCTTTCGAACTAACATGTACATACCCAGAACTATTTCAGAACTATGCCCTGAACGCCAGAACTATCGAAATAGAGCCAGCAGCTCATCCGACCGGATTAAAAAAATTGTTTCAAAAAATCGAATTATGCAAATCGCTAGAACTCTTTCGAACTAAAACGTATACACCCAGAACTATTCCAGAACTATGCCCTGAGCGTCAGAACTATCGAAATAGAGCTAGCAGCTCATCCGACCGGATTAAAAAAATTGTTTAAAAAAAATCCAATTGTGCCAATCGCTAGAACTCTTTTGAACTAACACGTACATACCCAGAACTATTCCAGAACTATGCTCGGAACACCAGAACTATCGAAATAGAGCCATCAGCTCACCCCTATACCCTAGAACTCCCGGTTTCGGAGTAAAAAAATTGTTTTAAAAAAAATCCAATCATGCAACACATAGATTTATTGACCGAAGGGAAACACTGTTTCCTCGATCTTGGTGAATCTAATTGTATATGTAAATCTTAATGCAAAGACACCTGTTTGTATTCAAAGGGAGGGGCATGATGGTTTAGAGATTCTTTATCGTCGTCGCGTATGTGCATCTATGCGCTTTGTACGTGCACACATTCTCGGATTTCATATTCTTTGTTGAAGAAGACTTTAACATTAGTGAGCAATTGATGTATATTTCACACTAATGGGTATTTTTGATATTGTACATGTATTATATTATATTATATAAATTATATAAATGCGCTTAGTGTATTTATGGAAACAGAGTGCAAACAAGCCTCCTATATACTATATCCACATTCTAACTTGACTCACCTTCTACGATTTCACATTAATCATAGATGGACTCTGTTCACGAATTTGTACTTGGCCCAGGTCTGTGCATTTTCAATGCTTTTTGTGGGGATTTCAGTTCCTTCGTATAAACATAATTGTATGTAACCATATACATACATACATGATCCGTTAACTTATATTTACGTGTAAGAGAGTACATGTATGTACTCTCTCTCTCTCTTTTTCACGAAGTGCAATCTATAAGTGTACACATCACGTTAATAAATCAGTAACAAATAAGAAAAATTGCGCCCATCAATCAATTTATTAGGCGAATATACAGCAAACACTGTCTCCCATTTGAACCGAATGTTCCTTGTCGAATTCATGAAGAATAATATGTATTCCTAAAAGTAAATATCATATCGACTGGAAAGGGGTATACAAACATCGTACTAAGCTTCTACAGATTGTGCCTTTTCAATCGAGATCTGCGGAATATGTAACGGTGAAATCATTATGATCAGTACGCGCTATGGATTCGTCGTGTGAAGACGTAAGTACCTTTTCCATTTTGCTGAAATATGTGACAGAATATCTGGCCGCGTAATTTTCCACATAATGTTTTCTACTGCGCTCACTTTCGGCTTCTTTCTCGTACCTCTCGCGACGTTTACTGCGCTCAATTTCTATGTTTGCCGCATAATCCTCCTGTTTTCTACTGCGCTCACTTTCGGCTTCCTTCTCGTACCTCTCGCGACGTTTACTGCGCTCAATTTCTATGTTTGCCGCATAATCCTCCTGTTTTCTACTGCGCTCACTTTCGGCTTCTTTCTCGTACCTCTCGCGACGTTTACTGCGCTCAATTTCTATGTTTGCCGTATAACTATCGCGCTTTCTAGTACACTCATTTCGGCGAGTTTTCTTGTACAAATCTCGTTTCTTTTTGCGTTCCTCCTCTATATTTTGCGTATATGTTTCGCGTCTTTTTTTTAAATTTATATCGCTCGAAACCTCATATTTTCGTTTATGAGCGAGGGCATCTTTTTTCTGTCGCTCTAGCCGTATCACATCAGTTTCTCTACTTCGGTGTAATCTTTGCCGTGTCGCTACATCACGACGTTTTGTCAAAGTTTCTAAAGAAATGAGCTTTAACGGTGGTTGTGTTTCGATGCATGGAAAATGCTCTATTACTTGCGTGTTATAAATCTTCATTAAATGCGATCTTATTAAATTTTGTTCATACAAAACATTTTCTGGATTAATATCAAATAGCAGTGAAGTTGCAAAAGCGATGGCGAAAACACCGCAATCATTACCGTTCGGTTGATCTTGAACCTTAGGAAATTTAATCGATTTCTTTTCCAAATCCATAAAAGGATATAGTCTCTCTAAATAAGTTCGGATTTCTGCATTTACCACTCTTATGTTCTCTGCCCGACTTCCCACATGAGAATCGTAAACAATTATACTTTTACAATCATAAAAAGTACAAACCCAATGACCCCCTCCACAACTGCTATGCAATATTTGAATATGTTTTGTATGGCGTTCAACAGGTTCAATTGTTTCCGGAAAATTAACTTTATACGTTAACTGTGGTTTAAAATCGGAATACTTGCGTATTAAATTATGGAATAAATCTACATGATCTTCTGTTAACCACTCGCTGCGTTCAACAATAGCTCTATTGCGTTCGTTTAAAATAAATTCGCTCATTTTGTATATAATATATTTTAATATAGAGGTATTTTTGAAATAACTCTTATGCTTAGTGCAATCTACGTACCTATTCCTTACGAAGTTCACACTTTACTGATGAGACCTCGTAACCCGGAATGCGGCACACTTTCTTCAGGCAAAATCTTGTTTGGGTGCGGACTACTACTTGGCATGAGACTCTATTGAGTCTCCCGATATGTACATAAATATACTTAAACGTATATATATATACACAGCACACCATGCTCGAGCCCAATTGAACGACCGTTGCGGATCACTCGATTAGCTGATGGCAACGAGCGCTGCGCAGCCCTACCCCTGTATTCCTTACAGCTTTTCTTATCTAATCCCTCTGTAAAAACTTCAACCTGATCTACATAGAATGTAAGGGCCCCCGCAGACGAGCATCAGCGGCCGCGTTTCAGCGGCCGTCGTTTTTGAAGCTCAGAATACGCACCACGCATTCTTATGGGGCACCGCACACGAGCATCAAAAAACGCGGTCGTCGAAAAAGACGCCCGCGTTCACGCCGCGTGCACGCCTCGGCGTCAGCCAACGTCAACGCCTGACGCCGGCCGGCGGCGGCCGACGGTCGTCGATGACGGTAGGCCTCTAGCTCTACAAAACTAGCAATATAACCCTGCCTTCTACTGTACCACAAATAGCGGCGGGGCAGAGTGGTCGACCTGCCACGCGAATGTCCCGAGTTCAATCCTGACTTTGGGGCTAGCTTTTTTTGTAATTTCTCATAACATATTTTTTTTTACAAACAATAATTCTACAAGTATGACAGAAACATCGATGTGAAAGGAAATTTTCGCTGAAAAAATAGTCATGGGTCTCTCTATCGTTCTGTCGTAAGTGCTGTTCTGTTATCCTATACTTACCATGTTGATAAACCATCGTAGTAAATCTCTAACTGCAGGACAATAGGAAATGCCACATGCAAAAGAAATGGCAACTGTCTGATATGTCATATGGGGCATCAATAAAGTGATCTTGCAGTGGGGGTAAGCCGACACATGCAAAACAAAAATCCAAAAAAGTTATTTCAGAGACGGGAATTGAACACGGGACATCACCGTGGCAAGCCAATCCCTTCGCCATGTCGCCACATCGAGTAGAGTAGAAGGCAATGCTACATTAACATGTTTGTAGAGTGATGAACGGTAGCTATACTCATTGACCGAGGATCGTCAGGCGCGCCCTGGGCGCGCGACTGCCCGTGTGCGGTGCACCGGGCTTCAAAAAAGACGACCGCGGAAAGACGGCGTGTGCACGCCCGTGTGCGGTGTCTCGCCTTCAAAAACGACGGCCGCTAATGCTCGTCTGCGGGGGCCCTAAGTAATGGAATAGAGCGAGGGGAAGAGCCGAGATCAGAGAGGAGGGAAGAGGGAGGAGAGTCGAGGGAGCGGCCAAGGGTGGGGAGAGCGGGGAAGGGCGAGAAGAGGAGAGAGGAGAGGAGAGAGGAAAGGGGGGAGGAGGAGAAGAAAGAGAAAAGGAGAGAGAGAGAACAAGGGAGAGGGGAGAGGAAAAATAAACAAAATAAATTGCTTAATTTAGTTTGACTAATGAATGGAGATTGTTTAATTGTATCAATAAATAAACACATTGTTTAATTTATAACAATAAAAATGGATCAATTTACAGGTATAAATTATTATTCCACCAAAAATTTCCACGAAAAATGCAAATAAATGAAGAAATTATAAATTGTTTAAATTTGTGACAGAGACGACGGAGACGGAGACGGAGACGGAGAAGACGTTTCTTAATAAAAACAGCTATATTTAAGGTCCTATATCTCCACAATGTCTGAACCAATTGTTAATAACAAATATGGAAATTTGTCGCCCTGACATAGCCTTTCAAACAATGTTTGCAAAAATTGCAATTTTTAATTTATTTATGCAGTTTGAACATTGTAAAAACCCGTACTTATTGATTCTGGAAAAGATACAAGGTCTGTCTTTCTTTGTACTTGGCCCGAGACAAGACCTTGTCTCTTGATTGTTTAAAAAAAAATCCAATTGTGCCAATCGCTAGAACTCTTTCGAACTAACACGTACATACCCAGAACTATTCCAGAACTATGCCCTGAACGCCAGAACTATCCAAATGGAGCTAGCAGCTCATGGCGTCATGCTACGCACTGATACGAATTTTTCTTAAATTCGGTAAATGTGTTCTTTTTTGTTAGCAGAAGGTAGAACTCTTCCTAGAACTCTCGTAGAACTATAAATTAATTGATTTTGAGCAATTACTGGCAAAGAAAACGCCATAGGACAAAATGATATTCAGCGTGAAGTTGGAATATCAGGAGACTCGGTAGAGTCCCTCTCCATATATATATGACTATGGCGCGCGACAGCCGAGGCTATATTATCCCGAACACTAGCTGTTATCCTTAGTTACCAAACTTTCACCTCGATTTATGCGAAAGTTAGAGCCCCAAGAATTTATTTCAGAATTTTGTATTTCATCGTTGATTTTTCTGAATCCAATGAGCCAAGAATCATGTGGATCGGTCCAGTCGTTCCGGAGATATGATTTTCCCCTTTTATTTTTCTCGTGGTAAAGGCAAAGCGGATTAAGAGTTTCATCGTCCGGATTAATACAATTTCTAAAAATGTTACTCTCACGTGTTTCACGCGAGATGGCACCACTGCGAAGTGCTGCAGAGCGCTGTGCAGATAGCATGGTTTTATACCGACACATTGGTTATGCCATGACTGGTGATGTGTCAAAACAATGATGACGGTTATATGAATGTGGTACAGTCCGATTGTATTTTTCTTCAAAATATGAACAACCAAAAAGGCGTGAAATCCCCCAAAATACATTAAAATGTAAATAAAAGCGCCAAGTAGTTTAATGATCCAAAAATGGAATAGATATCACACAAGAAAGCCAAGTTTTCAATCAAAGATACCACACGTTAATTAATTAATTAACTTGCATCTCAAGCTTTAAAACTTGGCATGTGCAAATTTGTGTCAAGGTAGTCATATGCTAGTAATATTTTTTGATTGGTAATTAAGTATGCCCATTCCAAGTTTTAAAGTTAGAGATGCAGGTTAATTAATTAATTAACGTGTGGTATCTTTGATTGAAAACTTGGCTTTCTTGTGTGATATCTATTCCATTTTTGGATCATTAAACTACTTGGCGCTTTTATTTACATTTTAATGTATTTTGGGGGATTTCATCATTTTGTCCGAAGCCAGTTTTTTGGTTAAACGGCCAGAACTATTTGTTTAAACTATCAAGAACTATAGAACTATTGACGTAGAACCCAGAACTATCAATTTTATATGATATTCCGCGAAGTGATCTGCCAACTTCACATACACGCTGCCCCCGCTCCCCATAGGGGAGACTTGGCGTTGGCATCGGCCCCCAGCACGATTCGACCCGTTCCGATCGCTTGTAGGGCCCGATCCAGTCTTGTCAGGCTGCTCTCTATCTCGTCAGAGAATTGAAAGTACTGACTGACCAGATACAGGTCCGTGTTCTCTACTTTCGTGTGCACGCAGACGATGTGCCCGTCGTTCAGGTGCGAGAGACTCACGACTGTGAGAGACGGGTTCCGGACCGCGATTGCGGCCATCACCTCCGTCCCTCCGCCCCTGTAAAGGCGTGTCGTGACTCCCAAGCCCGTAACTACGCCTCTGACGTTATACGGTTCCTGGACGAGCACGATATCAACGTCTAGTCGTTCAAGTGCGACACGAAGTTCGTCTGTAACAGTTCTTGAACGCTGCATATTCAACTGCAATATTCGTAACCTGCTACTTAGACGCGAGCAACGGGCTTCTTTATCCATTGATGGTGCGTGACTTCACCAACTGGATTGCCTCGTTGTACGATGGGCAGCTTCTGCTCATAAGCCCGTGATTGTGCTGCTTGCCGACTCGCTTGCAGTTCGAGCAGACCGGAGCCCGTCCCTTCTGCTTGCAGTCGGCAGTGGTATGCCCCGTTTCGGCGCAGTGACCGCACACACTGGCTGCGGCATTGCAGAATTTGGACAGGTGTCCAATTCTCTGGCACTTGAAGCACCGGGTGACGGAGTGGAAATCTTGCACACGGCAAGACGCCCACTCGACGAACACCCGGTTGCCCTGTCCCCGGATGCAGGATCGCATCTCCGGCGGAACCTCGATCACCTAGGTCGAGGTACTAGTGGCTGCCTTGCCTACTGGGGTTCCAACCTCGGGCTTCAGTTTTGACCCGGACTCGGACTTGGGCGTTGCCTTCGTCGCTGTCCCAGCCACTGGAGACCTGATCGAGGTCTTAAACCTCAGCTTAACGGCTGCGGCCATTTCCTCTCTGACCTTTTTCCAGAGGCTACGGAGATTTTGTTTCTTTCTACCAGAAACAAACTTCTCCAGGGTGATCTCACTGGGCACGTGGAAGACCCGAGGGTCGGGTTCCTGTTGCCCAGTACTCTAGCGCTTAGTCCGGCGTCCCGGAGTAGCGTACTCGCCGTAAACGCTTCGAGGTGAGCCGCCTCCTCGGTTTCGATGGCGATCCCATTGCTGTGGATGCGCCGAACCGACTTGACGGCTATCTTCTCCCTCGAGGGCTTCACCAGTTGCAGAACAGCTCGCTTGGTAGCTTCGCTGTCCTGGTACTTTTCAGCCGACTCCGGGAAGATCTTGACCACGTGAAGTGGTCTGACCTCCTTAGTCGGTGGTACACCCGGTCTCTTCGCGCTTACTGTCTACAGTGCTTGGGCATAGCTATAGGTAGCTGGCCTGGGAGCTTACGCTTCCTTTGGCCGCCCGGTACCAGGCTTCGCAGCCTTGGTGCACGCTGAAGGCGCTTTTTCGAGTTGCTCGGCAACTCGGTTCAGCGACTTCTCGACCGTTGTCTTAACGGCGCGCTGCGATACTGTAGCATGCAACACATAGATTTATTGATCGAAAGGAAACACTGTTCCCTCGATCTTGGTGAATCTAATTGTAACATGTAAATCTTAATGCAAAGACGCCTGTTGTATGCAAAGGGAGGGGCATGATGGTTTAGAGATTCTTTACCGTCGTTCACGTATGTGCATCTATACGCTTTGTACGTGCACACATTCTCGAATTTCATATTCTTTGTTGAAGAAGACTTTAACATTAGTGAGCAATTGATGTATATTTCACACTAATTGTTATTTTTGATATTGTACATATATTATATTATATTGTATAAATTATATAAATGCGCTAGTGTATTTATGGAAACAGAGTGCAAATATGCATCTTATACTATATCCACATTCTAACTTGACTCACCTTCTACGATTTCACATTAATCATAGATAGACTCTGTACACCAATTTGTACTTGGCCCAGGTCTTTGCATTTTCAATGCTTTTTGTGGGGATCATACTATGTATAGACTTGAACGCCAAGTCCTATCTTTGGTGCAGCGGTGAGACTGACGACAGAGGCGACGTAATGGAGCAATTCATTGCCCAGCACAACCTCTTCGTCTTGAATCGTCCATCTGCGGCTCACACCTTTGACAATGGACGAGGCAAATCTAACATAGATATCACCCTGACCAGTGCCAGTTACCTCAACGAGATAGACAGTTGGAAAGTACACGACAGCAACACACTAAGCGACCATAATCTCATCACTTTTGATGTGCATAATATACCTTAAAGCACAGACCGCATGCGTGTCAGCAGATACAACACCAAAAGGGCGGACTGGGAGAAGTATGACACGGTACTTCTCAGTGAGATGGATAGGCTTTTGAGATCACTCGAAAGTCGGCCACCTGATGCCCAATTGTCCTGTGACATGATAGAGAGTGCTATCACCCTCGCCTCGAATACTGCTATACCTAAGAAATCCCAGTTTCAGAGATCAGTTCCCTGGTGGAACAAGGAAATCAGCTGGAGAAGAGCAGAGGCACGACGTGCCACACGCTCCTTCCAGACTGAGAAAAACGAGCCAAAGCGCAGCGCGCTGGCAGCAAAGTATTGCACTTTGCGAAACAGGTACATTAAAGCAGTGAGACAGGCCAAGTCAGATAGCTGGAAGAGTTTTGTCTCCACCGAAAGCAACAAAAACCCCTGGGGGGTAGTGTATAAAATATAAAGCCAAAGATGCAGACAGAAAGAGTGCTGGAAAGCCTAAAAGTCGACGGAGGCCAGTCTACCTCCTGGCGTGAAACAGCAACTCAACCCCTGGATACCCTAATACCATTGGATTCCACGGAAAATGAAACCAGCTGGCAGCAAGATACAAGAGTTCAGGGCGGATCTCCCGCCTCTGGGGAAATGGATCCTCCATTTTCCGATGAAGAGGTTGCGATTGCTATCAAGGCTCTGAAAACAACAAGGCCCCGGGGCACGATATGATCGAAGCACAGATAATTAAGCACAGCTGGGGCAGTATCGGCAAAGGCATGGTCCATCTCATGAACCAGTGTCTTACCGAAGGACTCTTTCCACAACAGTGGAAAACAGCAGTAGTACGTGTGCTATTAAAATCAGAGGACAAAAATCCAACCAGTCCACGATCATATCGACCCATTTGCCTTCTTCCGATACTTAGCAAAGTACTCGATAAGCTAATAGCCACACGCCTATCAGACCTACTGCACAAGCATCCAAACTCTTCCAATCGGCGGTTTGGATTCAAGTCGCAAAAATCGACCGAAGATGCGATTATGCAGCTTCGAAAGCAAGTCGAAGAAAGCCAGGAGAAGTACGTCTTCGCCTTCTTCTTCGACGTAAAAGGCGCAATCGACAATGTTTGGTGGCCCAGTATACTCTTATATCTAAGAGAACGGGAAGGCCCAGAAAATACAGGGTGTTCCAAAACTAGGCGTTTCAGTGATGGCCATCTTGTGGGGTGGGCCTTTCCAAGGACTATAGCACTTTCCGAATTTGAAACCGCCATCGAACTTTGGGAGGTATTTGCGAAAAGGTGTAGCCAATCCGTGCTCGAGCCTGAGAGCGGTCGCTGTGACACGGCGCGAAGCGGTGGGATGGGGCGAGCCGCCGAAGACTCTGGCCGCCTCGCTGACCGCGTCATTCGCGCACGTCGCACGCTACCGAACCCTACGCGCGAATAAGTATTGCCGCGGAGCAGGCTCGCAAGTCGCTCTAGCGCTAGAGGGGCTATCCAAGGTGCCCTTTTGCGCCAAAGATGAGCGGGCGTATTTCGGCGGCACGCCTCGCCGATCTTGGGGGCGACAACCGTACTGCTGCTGGCAGGTAAACCGAACTCGGAGAATCTTTCGAAAAGGCTTCAATGCATTTATCAATTTAATTTCAGCAAGATAATGCCAAGCGAATCGGATTTATTCCCGATTTCGCCAGATAAATTAATGTAGCGAGAATTTAGCGCTGATTTGATTATTAGAACTTTTTTTATAAAAACCTAATCCTTTGCCAACAATACGTCGCTTCCCGATGGCCGATATCTGACGCAGGTTCCGAGTTATGATTTTTGAAAGGAGGGTCGGTGTCGCGCGAGCGACCACCCTGCCGGCGCGGCGGTCGTTGCACGCGCGACACCGGCTTCCTTTAAAAAATCATAACTCGGAACCTGCGTAAGATATCGACAAACGGGAAGCGGTGTATTGTTCGCAAAGGATAAGGTTTTCATTTAAAAAATACTCTAGCAATCAGATCGCCATTCATTTCTCGCGACACTGATTTATCTGACGAAATCGGGAGTATCTCCGGATCGCTTGGCATTATCTTGCTGAAATTAAATTGGTAGATGCATTGAAGCCTTTTCAAACGATTCCACGAGTTTGGTTTACCTGCCCCCCCCCCTTCCTCGAGTTAACCCCTCCGAACCCACGTCGGTCACGATAGCCGCACCGGCTGCGTGGCCGCTCGCGTGACACCGGCCCTCCTTTAAAAAATCATAACTCGGTAATCCCGCGAGATATCGGCAAACGAGAAGCGACGTATTGTTCACAACAGATCAGATTTTCATTCAAAAAATACTCTAGCAATCAGATCGCCATTAAATTCTCGCTACACTAATTTATCTGGCGAAATCGGGAATAAATCCGATTCGCTTGGCATTATCTTGCTGAAATTAAATTGGTAGATGCATTGAAGCCTTTTCGAAAGATTCTCCGAGTTTGGTTTACCTGCAACCAGCAGTACGGTTGTCGCCCCCAAGATCGACGAGGCGTACCGCCGAAATACGCCCGCTCATCTTTGGCGCAAAAGGGCACCTTGGATAGCCCCCCTAGCGTTAGAGTCACTTGCGAGCCTGCTCCGCGGCAATACTTATTCGCGCGTAGGGTTCGGTAGCGTGCGACGTGCGCGGATGACGCGGCCAGCGAGGCGGCCAGAGTCTTCGGCGACTCGCCCCATCCCACCGCTTCGCGCCGTGTCACAGCGACCGCTCTCAGGCTCGAGCACGGATTGGCTACACCTTTTCGCAAATACCTCCCACAGTTCGATGGCGGTTTCAAATTCGGAAAGTGCTATAGTCCTTAGAAAGGCCCACCCCACAAGATGGCCATCTCCGAAACGCCTAGTTTTGGAACACCCTGTATATACAAACTCATCCAAAGCTATCTGGCTGGGAGGAGTGTTATACTAAGCACTGCCAAGGATAGCGTTGAGCGCTCTGTAAACAGAGGATACCCGCAGGGTTCGATACTAGGTCCAAATTTTTGGAACTTGGTATTCGATAACCTACTGCGGACACTATTCGAGGCTGGATACGAACCGATAGCCTATGCGGACGACCTCGCAGTGACTACTGCTGGAAAAAGTAGAAGCGAGATAGAGAGGACAGCGAATATTCTGACACAGCTTACCAAGGCATGGTGTCGGAAGCATAAGCTTCAACTATGCGAGCAGAAGTCGGAAATGCTCCTGCTAAAGGGCTTTCTGGACGTACAGTGCCCGCCCTCTGTCAAATTGTCAGAGAGAAATCTCAAGATGACAACCACATAGGGTATAAGGTCTCCGCATAGGGTCTCCGCATAGGGACTAGATTCAACTTTACGCCTCACGTCCAATATATCTGCGACAGAGCTAAAAAGAGTTACCTCTGCATGGCTCACCTTGCAAAGGCTAAATGGGGCTTGAATTACCGTACCCTAGCGACAATATACTCTGGAGTATTTATACCAGTTATCACCTATGGCACAGCTGCCTGGGCCGACAAGCTTAATAAATGGCACATTAAACGACTGCTACAAGCTCAGAGACAGGCTCTGTTACGACTTACAAAAGCGTACAGAACAGCCTCGACTGATGCAATTGCAATTATTGCAGGGCAAGCCCCTGTGGACTTAAAGCTGTTAGAAAGGAGGGCTAAGTACCTCCTTAAACATAACTTAAAGTTCAAGCATGGAAGCCTGCACTTTGAACCTTGTGCTCTAAGCAAGGAAGAGACAGAGTCCCTCATGGGCACAATATGTACAGAGACGATTCGCACCTGGCAAGACCGGTGGACATCGTCTTCAAAAGGGCGCTAGACGCAAGAATTTTTCGAGGACGTTAGAGCCAGGCTCCAAGCAACTTGGATCAAGCCTAACTACTACGTCACTCAGTTCCTATCTGGCCATGGGAATTGTGACGAGGCACGCCCTCGCCTGTTAGGAGAAAATACCGGAAGGCTTCCCCGCAGCAATTCCGCATATTAAAGAAGTACCGCGCCTCCAGGACAAGTCGTCAAAAACTAAGTAACGCAATAAGAAAACTAATGCATGTTTGAATTTCGCGCGAGCCACCACTATCTAGGCAAAGGAGCACGGCACCAACCGAGACCACCTAGCAAAGAACCAGAGGATCGCCGCGGCCGTCGGAAGATACCCCGTCCGCGTCGGAGCTTCCTTGCGGATCCAGCAGCGTCAGAAGGAGCCTCCCCATGGACCAGCCATCCACGGAGTCTCCGAAGAAGACAGCAAAGCGGATCCAGGGCGAGAAGATTCAAGTGGCAAGACGTTGCATAGGGAATCTACCGCCAGAGCGCAGGGGTCCGGCCCTGTTGCGGAAGCTCCCCGGGCAGAAAGGGACCCGATTGGACGAGCGGGCATTTAGGCTGCGTTAGGTGTGAGGGGGAAAAATTGGCCGGCGTGCGTACCGCGTGAATTCGTAACGGCATTCGTTGTGCCGAGCCTACCAAGCAAGCGCCGTACCGCATAGAGTCCCGAGTTCCGACGTTATAGAGAAATTAAGGAAGGAAGGAAGGAAGGAAGGAAGGCCGATTAACGTGCCGAGGCGTCGAGGAGACTCTTAATTTAGTAACGGTAGGCAGATTCAAGTATTTATTGAGTTTTCCGAGGGATCAGTGCAAGAGAGGCTGGCAGGGGAATGTCCTGCGCCTCTTTGTTCGACTGATCGCCTCGTGGCCCATCAGGCTAGGCTTCGTATTGAGATCTACTCTGTTAGCGTTCCGTAATTAGGAAAGTAAAGGAAATAAGCTATCGTTCTTGTGAATTGCGCTTTGACGACGTCCTGGGGGGCCTCCTGCTCGCACAACGAATCACATTTTTCTAGTCTCGCGTTTTGCGCCGTTTCAAGTCCCGTAGATGCCGGTAAACTCCGTATCGGCTCGAAAGCCCGTTCCGTAATTTCTCTTCTCGATTATTTCACTTCTAGCCGCCTCATTTTTGTACGATTCTAACATTCCGGTGAAATAGACTATTTTTGTTCCGCGTCTCGCTCACGGGCGCCGACAACCGCCCGTGTAGCGGACTTGCTTTCCGCCACACTATTGGAAACTCCTGATCACTACTGCTTTCGCTAATATACCATCTGTTATTTTATACAACTCTGTTTTGACTTTCTCTGGCGGACCCCGATCTCCGCGCCCTGCATGTCCCGTTCTCTATCTACCAGCTAGTCCCGCATGTATCTCCTTCTCTTAAGCTAATAGTCGCAATATTAAGTTGGTTTCATTTCGATTCGACACCCTGGGTGTCTGGCGCCCAAGCATAGTAAGTAAGAGAGAGAGAGAGAAAAAACCTTGCCTGATTCTTTGTCCCGCTAGCCTCCTTCCTACCGGTACCCCTCGGTCCCTCTCCGCCGGCCACCCAGCCGCGCTGAGACGCACATCACCCCATCCCCCGCTCACTCCCAACCACCGTCCCGCGTATTCCCCGAAAAGATAAGAAACGTTCCTCACCCGGCCTCTCCAAGGCCGGGAATAATTCCTCACAACCAAATTCCTCTCAACCGAATCCCTTCACCAAGCTAAGATCCTTCACCAAACAAAAATTCCATTATTTTTCTCCTCACAAACTGGCGCCCAACAATTTGGTCTCGCAGAGAAAGCACCGATGAGTTTTTGGAAATTGCACGCGAGTTAAATAGAATTAGTAAAGACAGAAAATGCATGAGAACGAGAAGCTAAAATCATATGGAAATTATAAGATGGAAATGATATTTATGAAATGAACTTTATGATTTACGTATTGGTATTTGTGCAATGTGATTTTGACTATGTTATTATGCTGATTATATTATGTGAGTGCTATGTTATAATAATTATGGCAGGTTAATTAAGTATTTGAAAATTGGCCAGTATCGTGCAAGAATTTAGAGAATACCGTTTACGAGAACACGATTAGCGAAATCAAAAACTACCGGATTAGAAATAAAGAGGAAAATTCTATATAAAGGAAAAGGAACTGTGCCAAATATCATACAAAATAATTGAGATATTGTTGATGTGCTATATGATATTGTTGAAAAATTATTGCTGGTACCGTTTATGATAGATGGTATGGTAAGATAAACTAATTGAAATACATATTACAAATTGTTCCAATATATTCTGAGAGCTGCGCCTTTTAGCTGCGCCTCACTAACTACGAATACGCGAAAAGAAAAAGTAAACACCGGAAAGTCACGACGAATAAGTCTCAATCCTACGGCATCGGCTTGCCAAGATACGCCGCGACAACATAACGTCGCGACACCGCGCGAATAGAAAAACACGGAAATATTTACCAACCCAACTCGTAGCTCGCAACGACCATCGAAGTACCGTACGATTTACAAGATCCCGAAGTAGTCCCGGCCGAAATATTACCTAACGTTCCGTAATACAACGAAAACCCACGATGGCAGACAAGAAACTAGAACGAATTAAAGAATACTCGCTGGAGGAACTAATGGCGGAGATAAATAGACGATCGTTATCGACCACGGGAGAATCACCCGAATTAAGAGATCGACTGACACGACAGTTAAACTTTGAAAGCGGTAAAACAGATGTTCCGGGAACCCCCGCGAATAATACGGTAGAAACAGCAGGACCATCGGGGATGCAAATCCCATTTCTGACCGTAGACGAACATATATCGCCAGACTCCCCCAGTCACGAACGTTTTGTGGAGTCAATTTTTATACAACCAACTCGTCAGTCGACACCTCCGGAAAAACCAGAAATACGAAACGTCCCGCCGTTCCGACAATCAATTACACCGGAAAGAAATGACCATACCGACATACCGCCTCCCGAAATTTCGCTACCTCGAACGACACCGAGTAGACATGAAAGATTAATACCGTTCCAATTACAACCACCACCACCACCACGCACAAGTACCGCAACACCCCAATACGTTCACGACGTAATGCGCAAATTGGGCATCCGTTATGCCGGAAAACCGGAGGAAGATGCAGAGGAATTCCTCCAACGACTTACAGAGTGCCGACAATCGTACTATCTACCGGATAACCATGTCCTATTGAATCTACCGTCCTTCCTTGACGGACTAGCATTGCAATGGTACCGCGCGAATAGATCAAATTGGACACACATATCGGAATTCGAAGAAGCAATGAGATTACATTTCGTAGATCCAAATTTACAGCAAGAGCTTCGCCGTATGACCCATTACCGCTACCAAGGGGAAGAAGAACCAGTAAGACGTTACCTTACGTGCATGCAAGCACTGTTCAGTAGATTAAGACCGAAATGGACAACGGAAGTCCAAATAGAACACACTTATTACAATATGCTACCGAAAATTAGGCAGGGAATAAACCTGGAAAATATAAGCACCATGCAGCAGTTACTGCTGGCAGCTTTGCGCGCCGAGAAAAATTGCGACACGTCGGCATTTGTCCCTGCCCAGTACCATCCGAAATTACCGGAATATCTCGCAGCATATGGAATACCGGCTCCTAAGACTAAACCAGCAAAGCCAATTGAAACTGTTTGTGCCGTAGTAACGCCAAGCACTAGTTCCGCAAACGAAAACAATAGTACCGCTAGAAGAACGTCAAAAAGTAACATTAAATGTTGGAATTGCGACAAGATGGGCCACCGCGGGAGAGAATGCAGAGGCCCGAAAAAAGTATACTGTTTTAAATGCGGAAACCCCGGAACGGTTACGAAAGAATGTCCTAAATGTATCGCGAAAGCGGGAAACGAACAGAAGAGCTGATTGATCGGACCGCCCCAGCTCTAGATTCTAGTCCGGTCCATATCGTCCCGGAAATTGTATCGATGTTAGGTACCGCCGAAAGAACACCAGTTCTCAAAGTCCCGGTCCTTGTTGGTAATCATGCGTCAACAGCGGTAATAGACTCAGGCGCGTCAAGTAGTTTCATCAGTCGCGAAGTAATGAAAGAAGCCGGAGATAACATTCAAGAGATAGCCACTCAAGTACCGTGCATACTTATATTAGCATCTGGCCAAGTCCACTCGTCCCGTTCCGCAGCAGAATTTGACTTAACTATCCAGAATAAACAACACCGGATAAAAGCAGAAATATTGGAAGAAGCTGCCGCACCACTCTTATTAGGAGTAGACGTGTTAGCAAAATTTGGCATAATAACCGACTACCAGGAACAGACTTGGCATATGAAAAGCGATCCATCGCGAAAGTACCGTTTCGACACTTCCACAACATCAAATGTAAACACACTATGTGGAATACAAATTCTCGGAGAATCCGAAATAGAGAAATTAGAAGCATTTATCGCAGAAATAAAACCAAAAGCGATGCAGGCGAAAGGAATCACAAATTTAGCAGAACACCGTATCGATGTAGGAAATAATACACCCATCAAACAAAGATATTATTCGGTATCACCACCAGTACAGGAAGCGATTTATGAAGAAGTAGACCGCCTCCTAACCGAGGATATTATTGAACCCTCATCTAGCGAATGGTCCTCGCCAATAGTTATGGTCCGTAAACCAAACGGAAAGTACCGCTTCTGTCTCGCTTTCCGAAAAGTAAACAAAGTCTCGAAACGCGATGCTTACCCGTTACCGCCTATGACAAGTATCTTAGACAAATTACGTGCCGCCAAATATTTGACAACTTTGGATTTAAGTCAAGCATACTTCCAAGTACCGATGGAAGAGAAGAGCAAAGAAATAACAGCATTCACTGTACCGGGAAAAGGCCTATTTCAATTTAAAAGAATGCCATACGGACTTACAGGAGCCCCGGCCACATTTCAACGTTTGTTAGATAAACTGATTGGTCCCGAAATGGAACCACATGCTTTCGCATACCTTGATGATATTATAATCGTAAATCAAGATTTCCACGAGCACCTTCAATGGGTTGAGAAAATTCTAAGGAAAATTATAAACGCAGGACTCATTATTAATTTGGACAAATGCGAATTTTGCCGATCAGAAGTACGCTATCTCGGGTTTTTAGTATCGCAAAAAGGATTACAGGTAGATGCGGAAAAATCAGAAACAATAGTCACGTTTCCAGACCGCATAATTTACCGTCGCTAAGAAGATTTCTTGGAGTGGCCGGTTGGTACAGACGCTTTATCGCCCAATATGCTTTAGTTGCTGAACCTTTAAACAGGCTCACTAAAGCAAAGCAACCCTGGATTTGGAATGAAGTACAACAAAAATCATTCGAAGCATTACGTACCGCACTTGCAACAGCACCAATACTAGCTTGTCCCGACTTCAAAGTACCGTTCGTCCTACACACTGATGCAAGCGGAGTAGGACTAGGTGCAGTATTGACACAAACAACCGAAGGGATAGAAAGAGTCATTGCATTTGCAAGCCGTGGCCTAATTCCTGCCGAAAAGAATTATACGACAACTGAACGTGAATGTCTCGCAATTATCTGGTCAATCAAAAAGTTCCGCCCATATCTCGAAGGATTTCAATTTACCGTAATCACCGATCATCATAGCTTACGCTGGCTATATGAGCTAAAGAATCCAACGAGCAGATTAGCACGATGGGCATTAGAATTAGCCGAATACGACTTTTCAATTGTATATAGAAAAGGTAGTCTTCATCATGTACCTGACGCATTGTCCCGCATTCCGGAATCAGATATCGTTGCTACCGTGTTACTGCAATCAGATGAATGGTATATGGGGAAATTCAAAGAAGTACAAACGGACCCAACAGATGGAAATTGGAAAATCGAGGACTCAAAACTCTATCATCGACGTACCGACAAATTAATAAATGAATTACTAGGAGCTGACCTGACCGAATGGAAATTAGTGTTGCCCGCCGCCGAACGAGCAACCGTACTAAGGGAAACCCATGAAGACGCACAATCTGGCCACCTCGGAATAAAGAAAACATACCAACGCCTGTACTTAAGATATTATTGGCCAGGCATGTACCGCACTACCGCCAACTTCGTAAAACGCTGCCAGGTATGTCAGCGCGCGAAAGTCGAGCAGACTGCACCCAGTGGATTGATGGGCCATCGACAAATTGATCAGCCATGGGTAGTAGTTGCCGCCGACATAATGGGACCCTTTCCACGCAGCCGTGCCGGACACCAATATTTATTGGTACTACAAGACCTCTTTACCAAGTGGATAGAATGCAGCCCTCTAAGAAAAGCAAATGGCAAGAAGATTGCAGAAGCCATCGAAGAACTAATTTTGTCCCGTTGGGGAACTCCGAAAACCCTTCTCACAGACAATGGTACCGAATTCATCAATAAAACAATTAAGGAGATCGCAGAGAAATACGGAATCAGCCATGCGACTACTCCACCCTATCATCCGCAAGCCAATCCCGTAGAAAGAGTAAATAGAGTCCTGAAAACAATGATGGTATCGTTCATTGAAAAAGATCACCGCGATTGGGACTTAAACATCCCACGTTTACGTTTCGCGTACAATACCGCTTTTCATACCGCATTACAAACTTCACCAGCATTCCTAAATTTTGGGAGAGATCCAGTACCGACCCTGTGTAAGAGGGAAGAAAATAATACCGTTTCAGATTTAAGTCCCGCTTCTCCAGAAGCATGGAGAATCAGGATGTCAAATATAGAATCACTTAAAGAATGGGTCATTGAGAATTTGAATATAGCACATCAACAACAGGCAGCACAATACAATAAACACAGAAAAAGTAGAATTTTCCAAATAGGCGACCAAGTCCTTCGCAGGCAGCACGTGTTATCGTCAGCTTCTCAAAACATAGCCGCTAAGTTAGCACCGAAATTCTCTGGACCTTTTACAGTTACTAAAGTATTATCACCTGTTGTGTATGAGTTATCGTCGCCGAAGGGCAAATCAGTTGGCAAATTACATATTCAAGATCTAAAACCGTATATCGAATGAAACGTACTAAAACTTTGGAATTTCTGCAGACGTACCGATCCTGTACCGCTCCCGTTCCGTTGTACCGCTAGTACTCATCCGCTAGTACCTCAGGATAATTCGAAAGCAAATAACAAAGAAATGGCAGGGAACAACCCATTTCGCCGGGGCTGGGAACGCCTGGAACGGTTCGAGCCGTTGTTCCAGATAATCGACCGTTTACAGCCTAACTTTTGGCCGGAACTGCAACAGGCTGTAAGGGAGTACGCGGAGGATAGGTACTCCACGACCGCCGCAGTCGTCCGTCCATGGCCCACCAGC
Source organism: Crossocerus cetratus (assembly GCA_963675795.1). Taxonomy (NCBI): domain Eukaryota; kingdom Metazoa; phylum Arthropoda; class Insecta; order Hymenoptera; family Crabronidae; genus Crossocerus; species Crossocerus cetratus. The sequence goes on from CAVMBF010000001.1 coordinate 2,980,808, forward strand.
CAGGACCGGGGCACCCAGACCGCCCCGATACCAACCACCAGGGAGCAGGAGGTCCAAACGGTGCCAGAACCAAAGCCTCAGAAGTACGACGAGACGACCCAAACACCCAGACAACCGAGGAAATTCTCGACAGGAAGCCAAACCTGTGCTTTCCTTTGGCCGGAACCCACGTTCCCCAAAAGAACCAGGGACGTGTGGGTCCAAGTGCAGCCGCGGATGGTTGATGAGTGGTGCCAGACGGGCGAGGAAAAGGTGGTATACGCCCGGCCGAGATACCTGACCAACAGAGGGGAGGAATCGGGAACATCCCGGGAGCTTCCACCATGTACCGCATCGTACCGCCATACGACGACATACCCAGTACCGCAACCTTCCACATCGTCCCGCAGTACCGCCTCCGCAAGGACACAAACGGACCTACCGGAGGAACCGCCACGGGGTTCGGCCTGCTGGTCCTGTAACCAGACGGGCCACAGATATTCAGACTGCCCGAATAAGAACTGAAACAAGTTCTGTTTCAAATGCGGGATGCCGGGGGTCAAGGTGGGAGAGTGCCCACATTGCCGCAAGGCGTGGAAGGAGGAGTGGGCCGAGTACGACCGCCGCACTCAAGGACAATAGGGGGGCGGATATGACAGGAAACGGTCGTCTGCACGAGCCCACTGGTGCCGTTTATGCCAGTGGGAGTCTATTAATTTTGTACCGGTAGGATTAAGTACCTTTAAGAATAGAATTAGAGAAATTCCATAGTAAAAGTACCGTTACATTTAAGTACCGCTGGTAGCCAGCACCCCTATCATTCCGCGTCAAGAGACGCCACCGTACCGCGTACGGTCAATAAATAAGTTGTTCCATAGAACGATGTCAGCCAACTGATTTGACCCTTGTTAGGATAAGTTACAATTTCAGCAAGGTCCAGAGAACTAGGAGATCTGTAAGCGATTGATCAGGATTATAAGTACCGTCCAAAGGAGACCCGACCGGATTTAGTCAGTCAAAGCATAGTACCAAGGGAACTCTAGCAGAGAGAGAAATAGAGGGTATTTTGACATAGAATAATTGAGTATAGTCCCGCTATTGGGTAAGTTGTACTGTTTTATTGGTTTATATTGTCATGTTGACTTTTTATGGAGATGCCTAGTCTGGGGGGGGGGGGGGGGGGGTTCAATGAATACTTGAACTGCCTAGGGAACCTTCCGGTCTTTGGTAGGTAGGGGGGGTGTGTGACGAGGCACGCCCTCGCCTGTTAGGAGAAAAGACCGGAAGGCTTCCCCGCAGCAATTCCGCATATTAAATAAGTACCGCGCCTCCAGGACAAGTCGTCAAAAACTAAGCAACGCAATAAGAAAACTAATGCATGTTTGAATTTCGCGCGAGCCACCACTATCTAGGCAAAGGAGCACGGCACCAACCGAGACCACCTAGCAAAGAACCAGAGGATCGCCGCGGCCGTCGGAAGATACCCCGTCCGCGTCGGAGCTTCCTTGCGGATCCAGCAGCGTCAGAAGGAGCCTCCCCATGGACCAGCCATCCACGGAGTCTCCGAAGAAGACAGCAAAGCGGATCCAGGGCGAGAAGATTCAAGTGGCAAGACGTTGCATAGGGAATCTACCGCCAGGGCGCAGGGGTCCGGCCCTGTTGCGGAAGCTCCCCGGGCAGAAAGGGACCCGATTGGACGAGCGGGCATTTAGGCTGCGTTAGGTGTGAGGGGGGAAAAATTGGCCGGCGTGCGTACCGCGTGAATTCGTAACGGCATTCGTTGTGCCGAGCCTACCAAGCAAGCGCCGTACCGCATAGAGTCCCGAGTTCCGACGTTATAGAGAAATTAAGGAAGGAAGGAAGGAAGGAAGGAAGGCCGATTAACGTGCCGAGGCGTCGAGGAGACTCTTAATTTAGTAACGGTAGGCAGATTCAAGTATTTATTGAGTTTTCCGAGGGATCAGTGCAAGAGAGGCTGGCAGGGGAATGTCCTGCGCCTCTTTGTTCGACTGATCGCCTCGTGGCCCATCAGGCTAGGCTTCGTATTGAGATCTACTCTGTTAGCGTTCCGTAATTAGGAAAGTAAAGGAAATAAGCTATCGTTCTTGTGAATTGCGCTTTGACGACGTCCTGGAGGACCTTCTGCTCGCACAACGAATCACATTTTTCTAGTCTCGCGTTTTGCGCTGTTTCAAGTCCCGTAGATGCCGGTAAACTCCGTATCGGCTCGAAAGCCCGTTCCGTAATTTCTCTTCTCGATTATTTCACTTCTAGCCGCCTCATTTTTGTACGATTCTAACATTCCGGTGAAATAGACTATTTTTGTTCCGCGTCTCGCTCACGGGCGCCGACTACCGCCCGTGTAGCGGACTTGCTTTCCGCCACACTATTGGAAACTCCTGATCACTACTGCTTTCGCTAATATACCATCTGTTATTTTATACAACTCTGTTTTGACTTTCTCTGGCGGACCCCGATCTACGCGCCCTGCATGTCCCGTTCTCTATCTAGCAGCTAGTCCCGCATGTATCTCCTTCTCTCAAGCTAATAGTCGCAATATTAAGTTGGTTTCATTTCGATTCGACACCCTGGGTGTCTGGCGCCCAAGCATAGTAAGTAAGAGAGAGAGAGAGAGAAAACCTTGCCTGATTCTTTGTCCCGCTAGCCTCCTTCCTACCGGTACCCCTCGGTCCCTCTCCGCCGGCCACCCAGCCGCGCTGAGACGCACATCACCCCATCCCCCGCTCACTCCCAACCACCGTCCCGCGTATTCCCCGAAAAGATAAGAAACGTTCCTCACCCGGCCTCTCCAAGGCCGGGAATAATTCCTCACAACCAAATTCCTCTCAACCGAATCCCTTCACCAAGCTAAGATCCTTCACCAAACAAAAATTCCTTTATTTTTCTCCTCACAGAATATACGGGGCAAACTTCAATCATTGAAACTGATTGAAGACCCACACTGTAGCTGCGGCGTGACCGACACAGTGAGACACATAATTTTCGACTGCAAATTAATCGCAGGCTTCCGGGAAGTCCTGGCACGAAATGTACGGAGGTCCAATGTATCTTGGCCCTGCGGGCTCAGGGAACTAGTCAACGAAGGCATCTATCGATGCTTCGCAGGATTCTGCAGAAAAGTGCTAGCCTACAGGGAGGGCGAGGCACTCAAAAATCAGAGACAATAGCACTCTAAGAGCAAAAACAAACTGTACCTGAATCGCGGGCATGACACGGCATGTAAACAGGTACAGTCTCGTGCATCCGAACACCTGATGCACTAGAAATGTGCAAAAGCAAATGCACACCCGCAACAGACTGAGCTTAGCGCTGGCAACTCTGCCTCCTCGTGGCCCCCGCTGTCAACGTCCCATCTTCGAATTACAGATGGGGCGGCTAAACGAGTTGCTCTCCGTAGTGAGCAGTCTGCCTCCCTGGAAACCTGGCAACAGGTAGGGAGGGTTTTTCCAAGCCCGGGGGAAGCCTAACACCTATGCTTCCCTCTCTTGTCAGTAAAAGTAGCTAACTTCCATCTTCTGTAATAGGCGATTAGCCTTGGAACGGAAAGCCGGCCTTGGGCCCCGAGGGCTGATACACAATCATTGTCCCTATCTACTTATTTCAGCAACAGAAATGCAACCGTTACATCTGAATTCGACCAAGTAAGAAAAACTGTTTCAAAAGGATATCTACTTCCCGCAGGGGTGGCTGATGCGTGCAGCCACTGGGGAGTAGCGTCCCTACGGGTTCCCGAGCTCTCTTCACCACGCACAAATACACACATACACACCTGACACAAACATACTCTGGGCAGTTCTGCGGGGTTGACGGGCCGGTTCGCCGCGGGGTCTCGGTTGCGGGCCTGCCAGAGGGTACCGGACATAAACCGGGTTCTGGCACTCCCGGGCCGTTCGATAGTACAGGGGCACGGGTCGGTGTAGCCGACACGGCCTGGCTGCCACACCAGCGAACGAAAAATCTCGCGTCATGCTGTAGTGCCGAGTGGCGTCCGGAGGGGTCCCTGCAGCATGGCGCGGGGGGCTACTCTGAGGCCACTGGAGGCTTCTGCTTCCGAAGTGCTTTGCGGGGGGTCGGCCTGGCTTTCTCGCTGAATAATAACCCGGAGTTTACACGCGCGCAAACATGCACTTATTCTTAAAACAAATACACATACACACATACACACATACACACAAAACAAACATACATACTTATACTTACACAAACAAGCAAAACACATTAAATATACATAAAACGAAACGAAACATAACAAACATGAAAAATGGACTCTAAAAATGAAAATACTTTAAAAGTACCAACCAAGACTACCCCTGATCAAGAAAACCTAACTCAAAAAATTAATTTAGACAGGCGGGAGGTTGATGTCTATCCTCAAGACGTAGACATGGACATGGATGCCCAGGTGATGCCAGCTCCTGGACCAAGCCGAAGGGGATCACTCTCTTCTGTTTGTTCTGAGAGGAGCGCTCAAATGAAGGCCATTTAATGAAAGATTGCACTAAAAAGGGTGAAAAACAAGAATGTATTAATTGCAAAAGATCCAAGAGAAAAGATACAATGCATAGCTACAGAAGTAATACTTGTCCTGAATACATAAAGCAGCTTGAGTTATACAAAGGAAAAATTAAATATTAAAAAAGCGGCTATACAAATCCTTCAGATAAACGTGCAACGATCGATAAATGTAGCTAACGAAATTCGAGAACTAGCAGAACGAAAAAATATTGATATTATAATGGTACAAGAACCGTATTCCTTCAAAGGTAAAGTTAAAGGCTATTCTTCAGTGTCAAATACAGTAATTGCGGCAGAAGGACCAAATCCAATGGCAGCAATAATCATCCGAAACCAAAAAATAGAAGCAACAAAATTACAAACTTTACGTACCCAACACATGGTTCGAATGTCGACTAAGCGAAAGAGAAAGCTCCCTGAGGTGGATCCCCAGGATGAACAAGAGAGCAGAACCGAAGAAAATGAAACAATAATGTTTTTGAAGAAGACTCGTGCTGATCTTGGAGAGTTTCTATTCAATGATGTGAATAAAATAAGTAAAGCTTGTATAAAATTTATTTTGAATAAATTCAGTGATGTTGAGAGTAAGGCAGTTGAGAACTTAGTAATTACCGAAAAAATGGTCGACAAATTAGTAAAAAGCAATGAAACAAAGAACATGCCAATGGCAGGGAAAACATATTCTTCAGCGGTCTGTAGTAGACACGAAAAACGACTAGAAAATGATAATACTGAAACAATAATAATTAGAGCGAGTGAAACAAATAAATCAGATACGAGTGGGACTATAAAAGACAAAATTATGGATATACTAGAACCTGTTTAGAATGAAATCAAAATAAAACGAATCAGAAAAATAAGAGATAACGGAGTAGTCATTGAATCGGAAGATCTTTCAAAATGGAATATAATGTCGATACCTAGTCTAGCAGCAAAAGGGCTAAAAATGGAAAAACCAAGAAAATTTGGACCCTCTATAATAGTATTTGATGTTGACCAAAAATTAACAAAAGAGAACATAAAGCAAGACTTGTGGAACAAAAACTTAAAACAATTTCAAGAAATTAAAAAAGAGTATGATAACGGGACAATAATAAAATTTAATACAAGAAGTAAAGATCCTAATGCTGTAAACTGGGTAATAGAAGTTCCTGGCGTAGTATATACAAAATTAATGCAGACAGAAAGAGTATATCTAGATTTTAAATGTCACAAAATTAAAGAATTTCTGAATATAATGAGATGTTATAAATGTCTAGGATATGGGCATACGTCAAAGCATTGTAGAGAAAAAGAGCAGATATGCGAACACTGCTCAAATGAAGGCCATTTAATGAAAGATTGCCCTAAAAAGGGTGAAAAACAAGAATGTATTAATTGCAAAAGATCCAAGAGAAAAGATACAATGCATAGCTACAGAAGTAATACTTGTCCTGAATACATAAAGCAGCTTGAGTTATACAAAGGAAAAATTAAATATTAAAAAAGCGGCTATACAAATCCTTCAGATAAACGCGCAACGATCGATAAATGTAGCTAACGAAATTCGAGAACTAGCAGAACGAAAAAATATTGATATTATAATGGTACAAGAACCGTATTCCTTCAAAGGTAAAGTTAAAGGCTATTCTTCAGTGTCAAATACAGTAATTGCGGCAGAAGGACCAAATCCAATGGCAGCAATAATCATCCGAAACCAAAAAATAGAAGCAACAAAATTACAAACTTTACGTACCCAACACATGGTTCGAATGTCGACTAAGCGAAAGAGAAAACTCCCTGAGGTGGATCCCCAGGATGAACAAGAGAGCAGAACCGAAGAAAATGAAACAATAATGTTTTTGAAGAAGACTCGTGCTGATCTTGGAGAGTTTCTATTCAATGATGTGAATAAAATAAGTAAAGCTTCTATAAAATTTATTTTGAATAAATTCAGTGATGTTGAGAGTAAGGCAGTTGAGAACTTAGTAATTACCGAAAAAATGGTCGACAAATTAGTAAAAAGCAATGAAACAAAGAACATGCCAATGGCAGGGAAAACATATTCTTCAGCGGTCTGTAGTAGACACGAAAAACGACTAGAAAATGATAATACTGAAACAGTAATAATTAGAGCGAGTGAAACAATTAAATCAGATACGAGTGAGACTATGAAAGACAAAATTATGGATATACTAGAACCTGTTTAGAATGAAATCAAAATAAAACGAATCAGAAAAATAAGAGATAACGGAGTAGTCATTGAATCAGAAGATCTTTCAAAATGGAATATAATGTCGATACCTAGTCTAGCAGCAAAAGGGCTAAAAATGGAAAAACCTAGGAAATTTGGACCCTCAATAATAGTATTTGATGTTGATAAAAAATTAACAAAAGAGAACATAAAGCAAGACTTGTGGAACAAAAAGTTAAAACACTTTCAAGAAATTAAAAAAGAGTATGATAACGGGACAATAATAAAATTTAATACAAGAAGTAAAGATCCTAATGCTGTAAACTGGGTAATAGAAATTCCTGGCGTAGCATATACAAAATTAATGCAGACAGAAAGAGTATATCTAGATTTTAAATGTCACAAAATTAAAGAATTTCTCAATATAATGAGATGTTATAAATATCTAGGATATGGGCATACGTCAAAGCATTGTAGAGAAAAAGAGCAGATATGCGAACACTGCTCAAATGAAGGCCATTTAATGAAAGATTGCCCTAAAAAGGGTGAAAAACAAGAATGTATTAATTGCAAAAGATCCAAGAGAAAAGATACAATGCATAGCTACAGAACCAATACTTGTCCTGAATACATAAAGCAGCTTGAGTTATACAAAGGAAAAATTAAATACTTAAAAAAATCGGCTATACAAATCCTTCAGATAAACGCGCAACGATCGATAAATGTAGTTAACGAAATTCGAGAACTAGCAGAACGAAAAAATATTGATAATGCATTAAAATGTAAAGAAAAGCGCCAAGTAGTTTAATGATCCAAAAATGGAATAGATATCACACAAGAAAGCCAAGTTTACAATCAAAGATACCATACGTTAATTAATTAATTAACTTGCATCTCTAACTTTAAAACTTGGCATGTGCATACTTAATTACCAATCAAAAAATATTACTAGCATATGACTAGTTTGACACAAATATGCACATGCCAAGTTTTAAAGCTTGAGATGCAAGTTAATTAATTAATTAACGTATGGTATCTTTGATTAGGATTGATTGAGGATCCCCCCGGGCCCTGTGAGGGGATGGGAGTTTGCCGACTCCCGACACGGCGCGTCCCCGGGTTGCGGATAGGGGGATGCCCTACCGACATAGTCGGGTGGGTAGCAGGACCCCGAAAGGGGCCTGCCGCGGACAGCATCGGTAAGGTGACCCCTCCACCGAAAGAGAGGGGGCCGGGGGTACCCTTTGCCCATCGGGGCGGGGAATCGGCACCCTGGGGGCAGTGGCGCCACTGCTCTCTAATACCGGAAACCCCTTGCTCGCTTCCTACCGCGCGCAAGGCGCGGCGTGTGGAAGAGGCAGACGAAGGGACCGGGGGGCCTGGCCTTAGGGTCGGGCCACGAGGAGGCCAACCTCTAACGAAGTGGCAGGGTTGTTTCTCCCCTACCCTACAAAAGGGGGAGACCACACATACACTCACACTTATACACTGACACTCCGCTCTGGACACCCTGCCTCTCGGGGCAGTACGATCCAGAGGGGCACACACACATCCACACCGTTCGGGGCGGTTCCCCGAGGAGTCCCCTCTGCCTTAGTGGGGGGTCGGGGAAGAAACCCCTAAACAAAAATCAACTATGGACGACGTCAGGAAGAATATTAAGGTTACGGTGCAGCGGTGCGACTCCGCAGTACCGGCGAGGAAGGGTGGGAAAGCAGGCCCAACCTCGTCGTTATCCGACAACTGCAGCGGAGTGCCGGTTGGCCACTTGGCCGGCACCACCGTAAAAGCCACAAGAGAGCACCAAGGGAGGGAGGAAGAGGAGGAGACAGGAGATAGGAGGATGGAGGTGGTGGAGCAGCTACAACAGCTGCGAGACCTCGTCGACGCAGAGACGGGCAGCGGCACGGACACGACGACGGCGACAAGAGGGCGCACCGAGTCGAGAGCGGCCGGAGACATTATGGCGCCCGACGGACCGTCCGGCGCGAGGACTAAGAAAAAGTCCAAAAAAAAGGGCTCCACCGGAGGATGAGAAACCGAAGAGGTGCAAGCACCGGAAGCTGTCAAACGAACTCTCCAAGGCCAAGGCGCTCCGCGGTGCCACGACAGAGGATATAGAAGCCCAGGTGAACGATATGATGGACGTCGTGAATTGCGTGGCATCCACGTCCGGAAATCTCAAGGGCCCCTACATCCAGAAGCTGAGAGAAGCCGCAAGCTTCACAACAGCCGGGATCCACGAGCTAGTGACGCGGATCGGGCTTAAGGAGCCTAGCGAACCCTCCCTGAGGATGAAGAACGAGCGCCTCAGGACGAGGATGACGGACTTGGAGAGGGAGTTGGCGGACACGAGGAGGGAGCTTGAGATAATCAAGCAGGCCCGCAATACCTCCTCCTGCACCACCACCTCCACCACCACCAAACCGGACTCACCCGCGGAGAGCCCCGCGAAAAGAAAGGCATGGGAGGACGCGCTAATAGCCAGGGTTACAGCGGTGATCGACCAGAGACTGCCTGCCTCGCAGCCCACCGCCTCAAGGCAGGAGAGTCAGCGCCCTGAGAGGCGGAGCAAGGCAGTAGCAGCGTCAGCAGTAATGCCTACCCCATCCCCACAGGTGCAACACAATCGCCCACCCTCGAGCGGCGGCGCGCGGCACGAGCCGACTCCTGTGGCTGCTGCTGCCCCACCATCGGCCCCGTCCACCTCGTCGGCGTGGGTTACGGTGGTGGGGAAGAAGCAGACATAGAAGAGGAAGAAGAGCCAGCAAGTGGGGCAAGTCCCGACGGCGTCCGGCTCATTCCCTAATCACCCCCCCCCCCCCCCCAAGGGGACAACGGGGAAGGATGGCGGCAAGACGCCGGTGAAGGCCAAATACCGCCTGCCACGTTCTCCGAGGGCGGCCGCAGTTGTTGCGAGCCGAGGTTCAAGTCGGCGAGGTTTCTAAACGTAAAACCTACTTCTGAGCAATCTAGCCTTTTTGGCGATTTTAATGATTTTACTGTAAGTGAATCAGGAGCCTCGGATTAATATAACGGCCAACCAGCACTGGGGTATGACTAACCGTCAGTGGTGTGGGAACGCTCGTCAGCTCTATAGATTGCACTTTGACTCTAATCCTTGATCGACTAAAGAAATAACTAAATTTGATCAAGGGTAACGCGCTCCAAGCTTCGGATTAATATAACGGCCAACCAGCACTGGGGTATGACTAACCGTCAGTGGTGTGGAAACACTCGTCCACAGTATAATACAGTAGGGACACTTGTACCACGTGACTGGCCAGGGTCGATCTGCGCTCCCCCGGTGGAAAAGCGGCATGTCACCTGTAAATCCACCAGGCGCCGACACAGTCGCTGCGAGGGAGCGAGAGGGAGATACGTTCCCTCGCAGTCGCACTCAGTCGCGGCCGAGCTGCGGGTAGGGGCTTAGGAGGCCGTAAGGGGAAGCGACTTTCACTTCCCCTTACGGCCTCCTCAGCGCGAGAGGGAGCGCGACGGAGATATATTCTCTCGCAGTCACCGGCGGATTTCGGTCAGGAGCTGAGGAGGCCGTAAGGGGAGCGAGAAGGAGATACGTTTTGTCGCAGTCACATGCAGTCGCTCGTAGAAACGGTGCGGCCTACAAGAATAAAGAAGGATAGAGATATGTCTCCGTCATTTCGCTCGTCGTCCCAATGCTCGCGTCTACCTGCAAGAATTGCGATACGTTTTGATGATGACCTAGGCTATTTGGGAAATAGATGGAATTATTGGTGACGAAACTTTATGAAAATTTAATAAATTCAGCATATATAGGGCAGAAGGGTTAATTTATTGAAGTATTATTAAGTTTGTACACAATCATATGATGATGCTAGGGCACTTGCTTCTTCTCTCCCCTTCCTTCTAGATTCTGAAACATGTCTTCTAAAGATTAAAGTATACTTTTCAGAATCAGCAGAAATCAGTACCTTGCGTCATTCGGCTGATTCTGAATAGTCGATTTACACATTATAAATTGTTAAATTATATGACTAAAACTATTTATCGCCTGTGATCGACACGTCTACTTGCGCGAGTCCTAAACGAATTTAGAACTCGCGATGCAGATTGTGTCGCTTGTACTTTGCGCGCGGCACCTACTTGCGCGAGTTCCAAACGAATTCAGAACTCGCGATGCAGATTGTGCCGCTTGTACTTTGCGCGCGGCACCTACTTGCGCGAGTTCCAAACGAATTCAGAACTCGCGATGCAGATTGTGCCGCTTGTACTTTGCGCGCGGCACCTACTTGCGCGAGTTCCAAACGAACTCAGAACTCGCGATGCAGATTGTGCCGCTTGTACTTTGCGCGCGGCACCTACTTGCGCGAGTTCCAAACGAATTCAGAACTCGCGATGCAGATTGTGCCGCTTGTACTTTGCGCGCGGCACCTACTTGCGCGAGTTCCAAACGAATTCAGAACTCGCGATGCAGATTGTGCCGCTTGTACTTTGCGCGCGGCACCTACTTGCGCGAGTTCCAAACGAATTCAGAACTCGCGATGCAGATTGTGCCGCTTGTACTTTGCGCGCGGCACCTACTTGCGCGAGTTCCAAACGAATTCAGAACTCGCGATGCAGATTGTGCCGCTTGTACTTTGCGGCGTGTACTCACACCCTTATCTGGATTGGGGTTCTTCCCCAGTGGTGGCCTCCTCCATCCCCAACAGCCACCCACAACCTCTCCAAATTAATTAAGATTTTGCCTGGTAAGCGTCTACCATGCAATTCTTTAATTTTTGTTTTTTAAATGACACAATACGTAAAAAAACTTTACTGATTGGTCAATATTCTCATTTTTCTAAGTCGCGCTGCTTGTTGCAGTAGAATGCGTTTCTTATTAGCGCTTTTCAATTCATAGAATATTCTCATCCTGGCAAACAGCTTCAAGAGGAATTCGTACGGGAAATCCTTACACGGATGTTGGAATTGTACTGTCTTAAAAACTAGTACCAACTGTTCCGACACTTTTGGCCCGGTGCTCAGTGTTTGAAACTTTTCCCGGAATTTTGTTTCCAAATTGCAAATGAATTCAAAAAATTCATTGGGAGGCATTAGCAAATTGCCAAATAAACTACCACTGTCTGTATCGTACGCTTTTAAAAGACTCAATGTGGTGTTTTCATCCAACATTTCGTGCGCTTTCCCGTACTCCTCGCATGTTTGGCAGGGATGATGAATTTCTAAACACCTTCGCATAAAATATCCACAAGTGTATCGAATTGCATTTCTCTCGGAAATATTATGCGTATGATAATCTTGTGGAATTTGAATTGTGGGTGCCGCGCTTTTTATTTTCGAACTGCCAGGGCGAACGATTCGCTGAGCCTGAAGTGTCGCGAGGTCCCGGCAGAAATTCGAAAATTGCAGGAGAATTTCGCCCCCGTCGTCGGCACAATTCTCCGTACCAGTGTGCATTAATTTCATGCACACTAGTTTTCTAAATGATCGCGTGAATTGAATGGGTGTGGGATTCACATCATTGCCCCCAGCCTTACGAATCTGACCGAAGAAATTTTCCAACGGATCTTGATTTAGGAATCCGGGAATGAAATGTGTGAATCCCTCCTTTTTCAGTATACTCCACAAATCGAGTAGCCCGTTGATGCTGTACCGCAAGCACTTTAAAACGGTTACTCGTTTTGTGGCATCCTTACACTTCTCATCAAGAAGCCTAAGGTTCGAAATATAATTCTTGACTTTGACCAAAAAAGCCCGCTGCTCCTCGGTGCCCTTAAACGCACACTTGAACGGCTTGGGCGATTCTTCCGTAGTCGCGTTGAACATATCAAAGAGTTTATCGAACATTTCGATAAACTCTTGCGTATGCGACGCTTCTGCCGGCAGTTGACCCGTAGATATTAAAAAGCCCAAAGCGTTGGCAACAGATGCACTAAGTAACTGGGTTGCCAAATTTACTTTCATTTTTTGGCTCGATTGAGGTTGCATGTGTTGATCGGTCAACCTCGGAGCCAATTTAAAGGGATTTTTTTGGTCAATGTCGAACAATGCTTGCACGTACTTGAAAGAGACTGTTGCAACGACACGGCCATGTTGCAGAATTTCAAAAACTTTGCTAATAAAGTGATTGCGCAAGGCCTTAAATAGATGCGGCGGGTCGAAGATGAAAGCTAGATCTTGACCATCGTGTTTGATAATCGACGAATGCTCGGTCACTCCTAGTTGTTTGGCTAGACTCACGTTGCACGGTCCCATATCGCATACCAAAGCTCTCACTTTTAATCCGATGTGGGATAAACGACTAACGAGGTCTGGCACTAGCTTCTTCAACACGGGCATCGAAGCTGTGTCGCGTGAGAATATATACGCGAGTGGTTGCTTCCAGTTTGTCTTTAACCCGCGCGCCATCAACACGAGGCCGTATCGTGCAACATCATTTATGTCTCTCGCATTATTATTCAGTCCATCGAGAGTCGGAAACCCGATAACGGCGTCATTGACTGTACTATAGAACAAATGGCTCTTTAATTGCATCTCATCGAAACAGAGAATGCAGTACTTGTCCGAGAGTTCCATCGAACCTACTTTGATCTCTAGTATTTTCAACAATGATTCGTTAATACCGGGTTTCAGTTTAATACTCTCGGTGAACCGATTCAACGTGCGTGTAGACGGTAACATATACTGTTCTTTAAAGGCACGATAACACTTCGGGCTCAAATAGAACAGGCTTAAGGCCCTCTGTTTGGCTGCGATAGTGTATCGTAGCCCTTTTCGTTTAAATTTGGCAGCTTCTACCTGTCTTAATATGTTGGTTTTCTGCTCGGGCGTTAGATGAGCGAGGCACTCATCCATCGATTGCGGCCTCGATTGACGTCGGGCCTTCAACTCTCGCTTGCACCCTTCGAGTCGCCGGATGGTCTTCCCCTGTGCTCGAATCTTTATTCGCGCTGCCTTTAATTCCCGTTGCATGGCCTCCAGTTCCGTCGCGTGCAACAGCATGGATTTGGGGGTCTGAGACTGTTTGTCCACGCGGTCGGGTTCTTGGAGTCGTTGCCGCTTGCGAGGCGGTTCATCACCAGCTGAAAAACGCATAGTTGTGTGATTAGTTCACTTGTGAGAAGTCACTACTCGGTTCCATTATATGGGGTCATACATATACAGTGATAGGGAAAGCCCTTGACAAGTTATATACGAGGGTGGGAAAAGCAACATAGATTCGCGAGAAGCCTTGTTACACGAAACCATTATGTATAAGCTTTTCTTTGAACTGTGACATGTCAATCTTTACACGATATTGCAACTACTGGCCATATTTGATTGGACTGGATCGCACACCGTTTCCAAGATAATCGACAATGACATTAACAACTACATATTGTGTAAAGCCTATACGCCATTCCAAAAAGTATCGAAAATTATTGTGAGAAAATGTTTTGGTCAAGTCTAATACAATTTGATCAGTAGTTTCAAGCTCTTATAAAGATTATTATGCGCGAGTTTAAAGAAATTCTTAAGAAAAGCGGTTTTCTTTACCGACTACCTTATGTGACACACATTGCTATGCGAAACGTACCTTCGCAGGCTGCATCCATCTCCACTTCCACTAACCCGGCTGCTTCTAAAAAGAAACATATGTACGTTTAGAGGGACAGACGTATGCTACATTATCCTTAATTCCATCTTAGATTTATACCTATGCTCTGCAACCGAGCCAAGGGTCGTCTCACGCCGGATGGACCTGCAACTGAGAGAATACACATACGTTCAATTATTTGTGATGGCTGTGACGTCCATGCACAGACTCTTTAGAAATCGGTCTTTTTTCCAATAGTCCCAGACGTGGAAAAGACTGTGCAGGGACTCTTTGCTGACTCGCACCCATTTACCCTTTTTTGTACGATACATACCTGCATGTGATTCTGGCTGCTCGCTGGCGTCTTGCGCACGGATCGCACCGTCCGACGGAACTTCAACTGGAAGTACACATACACCGTTAACAATACTGATTCCATTGGATATATGCATCCTCTCTGCAAGACTCAAAACATACCTGGTGGTGCTGGCGATGCTGATCGCTCGACGCGGTCTCGCACACAATGCGAGTGCTCGCCCAGCGCATCCACGCTATCGGACGGACCTGCGACTGAAATTGAATGTATATCACTTATTTATTCAGCGAAAGTTTCTGTGAGCACGAATATACATATATCGGGTTTATTGCTTATCGCTTACCCGTGCACTGCGGCCTGTTTTCCGACGAATCTACACTTGCAGGCAGATGAAGGGTGGGCACAGCATTGGCGGTCAAGCGGTTCCTCTTAACATTTTTGAAGAACTGCTTTTCGAAGTGCACGCTACACACACGCTTGTAGGTGTTGTGCAGCTGCTTATTGCACTTTTGCAACATATTGAACTCTTGTTCAATGCCGCATGCCTTCGCCCATTCCTTACATCTAAAAAACGTAGAGAGAAGTCAGCACTGAAGCTAAATCGGTGCAGGGAAAACGTCGCAATATCCGGAAATTCGTCAACTTACCTTGTTTCATCCGCCGGAAACTTGAAAAGACTCCTATCCTTTTTAAAATAAGTCCCGCTGCACTTGGCAATCGCACAGATACTTTTCACGTGACCACTCATTGCACAATTGCTGCTATCTCAGTCGGAATTGCAGAAGTTCAATTATCGCAGTCACGTTAGAGCACTGAACTTTTCGTGACGCACAGAAAAACGCTGTGTCTCACGCGCCGAGTTGCAGAGGACTGATTTCTCTGGAAGATGCATGGTGCCGGGTCCCTTTAATTTGGAAACCAAAATACTGCGCCATACGTTGAAACTGCAATAGTGTGGGTCCGCGCGGAACCCCCGCCTGTCATCGAGTCAAGTGGCCCTTGAGTACCTCCCGACGCACACAAAGCTTTCTTTGCGTGAAAGAATTCCTTTCGTTTCGCGAGAAATAGAGCTGGACACTTGTTACCTTTTCCTTCTACTATGTATGCCTTACTTATTCTGATTGCAAAAGACAAATTTTACGAAGTAACCGAGGAAGTTCAGTATTGCAGAAAGAGTACACTTTGAATTGTAGTCTATCCCTCGCGCAGTCTATTTCAAAGCTCGACCCGTGAGCCACGTAATCAAATGTTTGACATCTCAATTCTAGTATGTAGCTCGTTCTCGGTTTGATATCGTATCCGAAATCCAAAGTAGTTAATACGAAATATATGCAGAAACCGCAATATCTGTCACAATCCCGGTCGTAGGAGCGTGGACAGAGTGGATAATCTAGGTATCTGCGCCGTACAGTTTCATTCGTGAAAAGTCCTTGCGTACACAAATACAAAGACAGAAAGCCGTGTTCGATGCAAATCTGCTGTGACTACTGTTAAGATGATGAATTGAGTAATCATGAATTACTAAAGATGCAGTAGTGTCAGATAAGATGATTTTACAATCCGTTAAAAGACAAGGAGTTCTCAAAGGGCGATAACACAAGAAGTAGACTATGAATATGAATATTTGAGAAATTGAACAAATTCACATGGTGTGGACATCATGAGTCGTCAGGAAGAATTGTCTTCGTTTGTCGCTAACATTTCGAAGACGCTGACGAAAGGTGCGCTTGACAAAGCTCCTGAGATATTGAGATTACTGGAGACTCAATCATTGGATTTCGATTGATGGAATCAGCAAAGGAATAATTGATTTTAAGGATTAATTGTGAGCATAGATTTCTATACTAATAGATTGCGTTCGGCCTTACAACCCGATTGCGGGTTTAAATACGGCGTATGCCTAATATTGCTCATAAGACTTCTTCGGAAGCGAATATTTAATTAAGAACGAATAATAAATAACCTTTTCATCCAAAGAACGAGTAATAAAGACCATTCTTGACACGATATCTGATCTATTCGTTATTTATATCTAGCTCTTCTGTAGAACTGAAGTTCACTACGATCTAACAAGTACAGTATCGCGGATCCTGCCAAAAAATGATAGGGTGGCAAACCGACGAAAGTTGAGAAATTTCTTATGCTTTACGCTCGGACAATATATAGCACGACAACTACCCTACATGCCCGGCCAGATTAAAAAACTGAAAAAGAGAAAAGCGCGAATCGATGGATTGGGAATGTTGCTATATGCTGGAAGGAGAAGGATATGTGGGATACAGTTAACGCTGTCAACAAAATTGCACAGTTACAATGAAACATATTTATTAAAAAACCCGCGATAAAATTAACTACAAATAATGTTCTATAACTATGACTATGACTATTTTCTATAGCTATATTAATTCTATATATTCTATGACTATGACTAGACTATGACTATTTTCTATAACTATATTAATCCTAATTAGGTAAATATACAGAAAGACGGCTCCACCGATTTCAATGATTTTCATATATGTTATGGAGGATGGTTTCCCTCTTCCCTCTAGAGGATGCTGGGAAGCATCCTCCATAACATATATGAAAATCATTGAAATCGGTGGAGCCGTCTTTCTGTATAATTACCCCTAATTATAATTAGCCTATATTTGCTTAAATATAGATTCTACATTAAAATAATTATAATTAATGGCGCCCTGCGCGCCACCGCCCCGACCAGCACCGCCCCGACCAGCACCCCCCCGACCGCCACCCCCTCGGCGCCCACCCCGTCCACGGCCACGGCGTCCGGTATCTCCTCGACCGCCATCGACTTTGCTGGGCTTTTGCACCCGGAAGCCCAGCTCTCGGGCCCGAGCAATGGCATTGTCAATCTGTAATCAAAATATAAAATGAATGAGTATGTTAGTGTAGTTAAGTTTCTGTAGAGTAGTTCGGTTTCTGCTATAACTGATATCTTCGAAAGAAAGTTTACGAAAGTAGATCTTGACTTCAAAGGTGTGTATTGTTTCTTTAAATTTGTATTTGCATGGATTGCAGTACTGTGTGAAAGGACATCAATGAAAGTCTAAATAGATGTGTGTATTCATTAAATGACTGAAAACAAATATAGTACTTTACTGATAGAAAATTCAAAACACTGCGATGTGTGGTTGAAATTTCGTGGAGAGGTACATAAACCTATTTGGAAGACGCTGGCAAAAACTCGAAACATTCTACTAAATGGTTTAAAAGTTATAGCGTTGTATATACAAATGAAGATTTGTCGAGTAAAGCCATAAAGAAATACCAAGACAGTTTTCTGTTTTTCACAGTATGTCAACGACGCATTTACTAATCGTTGTCAAAAATTTGGATAACACTCAGAAGCGTAATTACGAGAAATAGAATGAATGAGAATGAGAATGAATGAACATACTATTAACATAGAATGAACGGACTAACTAACGCGCACTTGTTTTCTAAGACCTGTGCGTAATATTCGCGGAATCTAGCGAATACAAAACCACTAATCCTCATTTAAGAACGGTACAACTCTTAAACCATTTAGTAGAACGTCTTGAGTTTTTGCCAGCGTTTTCTAAATAGATTAATAAACCTCTCCACGAAATTTCAACCACGTATCTCCGTATTTTGAAATTTCTATCAGTAAAGTACTATATTTGTTTCCAGTACATACTTGAGATTCTGCTATTGCATACAATCAATAGAATGCAAGACTTACTTCTTTCTGGTTGGGCTCACTTCCTGATTTGTCCGGTCGTGGCTGCGGCTGTGGCTTCCGCTTTTTTGCCTTTGCCGTCCGCACCCGGTAGCCCAGGTTTCGTAACAACCGGACCGTGTTGTCAGCCTGTAATAAGATAATGTAATAATTCTTTAAGTGTCCAACGCTCCTAATACCTATTATTTTCTAATAGTTAAAACTTAGATTATGCTACTGCATACAATCAATAGAATGCAAGACTTACTTCTTTTTGATTGTCCGGAATTGCGGACGGCCCGGGTCGCGGCTGCTGCTGTTGCTGCGGCTGCTGCGGCTGCTGCGGCTGTGTCTTTTTAGCCTGTAACGAGATAAAGCAACAATTTTTTAGGTGTCCAACGCTCCTAATACCTATTATTTTCTAATAGTTAAAACTTAGATTATGCTACTGCATACAATCAATAGAATGCAAGACTTACTTCTTTTTGATTGTCCGGAATTGCGGACGGCCCTGGTCGCGGCTGCTGCTGTTGCTGCGGCTGCTGCGGCTGTGTCTTTTTAGCCTGTAACGAGATAAAGCAACAATTTTTTGGGTGTCCAACGCTCCTAATACCTATTATTTTCTAATAGTTAAAACTTAGATTATGCTACTGCATACAATCAATAGAATGCAAGACTTACTTCTTTTTGATTGTCCGGAATTGCGGACGGCCCTGGTCGCGGCTGCTGCGGCTGCTGCTGCGACTGCTGTTGCTGCGGCTGCTGCTGCTGCTGCGACTGCTGTTGCTGCGGCTCCTGCGTCTTTTTTGCCGGTAACAAGATAATGCAACAATTTTTTAGGCGTTCAATGCTCCTAACATCTAATATTTTATGATATTTTACAATTCGATTGTACCAAGGCGCAAAAAACAGTCAGACTTACCAATTTGCGGGTGAAGCTCGGCACCGGCATCTCCTTCAAAACCCTTGGCGACAGCGATCGCGCTCTTTTTGTCATCTTTTATGTATCTGGAAGAATCGAGAAATGTCAGAAGGCTTATGATTAAAAACTATACCTCTGATTAATCGCGGAAACAAGAAATTTCGAAAACGAAAAGAACAGAAAGTTCGACCACTCACCAATACAGTCCGGGAAGCAAAAGTGAAATGAAGGGTGTCCGCTGGCAACCCTTATATAGGACCCAACCCCCACCATGGGTCCGGTTATCCTCGGTCTACCTAAAGAGGTACCCTGAAGCTAACTTGGCTCCCGTCTACTGGTACTGTAAGATGTCAAAATGTTTTCATGCAATGGTATTCGATAGAAAATATTTCCATTTGTTCTTGTCGTCAGTTTGAAAGGCTCTCACAACTCTGATATGAGCCAATCAGAGGGGAACATTCTGTGGGCACTGAGTATTATCTTACACACAGCAATACATTCTGCTTGACCATCTTAGGAAAACTGTACTTACCTTTCGGCACGATTATGAGGAGTATTGTAGAAATAAAACAAACATTTCCACATTCCACTCACAACTTATTTGAATGTATGACGTGCAATGATGTGACACCGCTAAGCAAGACGATCGAGATGAATGTATATGCGTAATTTGAACATAACAGTCCGACCATAAATGCGTTGCCGGGTATACCGTCTAGGGGGAGACTTTGCTCATTAAATCGCATTTGAAAATAACATTTTGGAACACTTAAAAGTATCCAAGTTCCTGCAAAATATGCAAGTACCTATGCACGTATTCCAGTGCGACTGTGTTGGGGAAAATGTGCCGCGCTCGACCAGATGTTTTTTATGACTCTTCGTGACAAGCAAGCCCCTCGAGTGACCATCCATTCTAGCGGCTGATGGAAATTCGTCGTCGGGGCTGGCGAGGATGAATGAACAGGCATGAAGGGGCAAAAGTTTCTTGGCACTCTTCGCTCCGAGAGGGAATGTAGCTTTGGAGCTAATTGTATATGCGAAATAAATTTAAGAAATGTTTGAGTATCGCCACTATAATATATGTATTCATGACACGCACTCAACATGGCAGTACTCTTTTTTTATTCCTTGCACATCCACCGCGTGTACAGAACGGTCTTTCGCATATTGGCGAAGCTCATTCGCTTTCCTTGTTATGCACCGCACCGAATTTTCATGCACACCAAACTTCAAAACTAATTCCTTCGCCGGCACACCGCAACACAAACTTTCAATTATGTCGATCCGTTGCTCGGCTCGTAACACGTACAGGTACTACGTATAGTGTCATTCACACCTGTGAAAGAATGGAACTCGCGGATTAGCACTCAGACGAAAACGTTTAAGGATTGAAATTGACCGATCGATCGGTCCCTTGGATTGACTGAAACTGGAACAAAGAAGCGATCCAGCCTCATCTTTAATTATGATTTGCTCCGAACATACCAACAGTAAACACGGTGAATACATTTGACGAAAATTTTTACACACACAGTTACAGAGTAAGACCCCGGCGAGGCTTTATATTAGGATATCCTGTAAAGGTTCAATGTTCGGTTCCACTACTAATTAATACGTAACCCAGGTCCAATTTGGTATCAATGAACTCGTAAAAATATCACGGATACGTTAGACATATTATGTTTAATGCAAAACAAGAAATGTTAATAATAATGTTTATTCTCCTGAAATGGACTTGACTTTTATGGCTTCAGGGTCATAAATGTAGTCCCGAGCGGAACCAAGTCATAAAAGTCGGTCGATGCAGGACCGCCGAGTTTAGGAAAATCGCTAATCCTCACGAAATTGGTGAAACTCGTTTTAGGATTTTATTCTGTCCCGATTCCCCAACGTGCCTGGAGGTTCTACTGCATTTGCATGATGTAGTACACCCCGAGGGTCATTTATGAGTTTACGGATTAACGACCTTTTAAGGATATAACAGGTACATTTTCAAATAAAACTTAAAAGTTTTTATTTTCCAATGTTTCATTAGTAATTATCTGTTGAATGAATTCGCGACGTTTTTACGAGCAGAATGATACCAAACTCGACCTAATTGGACCATTTAATATTATACATACTACATTCAAGGCAGAAGTGCTCGTCAAGCGGGACCCCGCATACGACTGCCTTGCATGGTAGTACTATAACATTATATGGTTCAAGTATATCGAGTTTGGTATCATTGCTCTCGCAAAAACACCACGAATTCATTCAACAGGGAATTTTTAATGCCAAATAACAAAATAAAACTTTTACCTTCTACACTGAAAAATAGGCCGTGTTGGTAATTTACGGTTTATAACGTGGGCTATAAAAAAGGGTCTCGACCGCTCATTTTTCGGGTGTGTCGTACAAATTTTCCACCCCCCGTACTGCGTACGTACACTCCCGAGCAGCGAGCAGTATGCGGGGTCCTACTGTATATGTAGATAATTATTCGTGTGTCTGAAATCCATTGTGACCTGAGTTGGGTCGGGAAAAGGAGCCTCGGCGAGTCTCGCCGGCCAGTCGGTTGACGATTGACGCTTTCCCCTACTTGACGTCGAGACTCTACCGAGTCTCCTGATCCCGGTGCGCTTTCGGCCTCGGCAAAAGAAAGCTGGCATCCCTAAACACCCAGATGTTTTATAACTCTGCGCAGCAGGGTAACGGGCAAGGTAGAATCATCGCGATAGAAAGAATTACTCTTTGGGATTTCCCTGCTTGCTATGTATATTCCACGCTCGAAACAAACAAGGAATTTGCGGGGCCGTTCCATCCCCTCGAAGCGGTATCAATAGAAATTCGCCGCCCTAAGCCCCCCGTCACTCCTACCTTTTCATTCCCGAGTGGAAACGAGATGCGTAACGAAAAGCTAGCCTATTGCAGTTGAACGCATTGCGTATTCGATTTCGATTCGAATATAATCGTACTTTTCAAAGTAGCTTATCACTGGGTACGGGGTGATAACATTTATAGTTGTTTAATACGATGCGATAATAACTATGCGCGATACGAAAGAATTCGGGGAAGAATTTATTACGGTTACTGTATACTATGTTTCTCAGTTTTCAAAAGCAGTTTGCCTCCAGCTCAGTCTCGCAAAACTATTTGTGCATGATCGTTAAAGGAATGATAATAGGTGTTATTTATCATGAGCTAATGTAATACAAATAAAAAATCAGATGAAAAGGCGCGAAAAAAGTACGGCCACTGCCGGGAACTGAACTCCGATCCGCGACATTACTGTTCAAAAATGTTTCCGCTGGGCTACCGCGACTCTTGTTAGTGAATGCTCTTCACGCATCTCATAAATTGTTTCCGGGGGGAAAGAGATAGTGATAGGGAGGATAATGAGGCTTGCACGGATTTTTTCAGAGATCATCAGGGAACTGATAATTAGTATTCTCTATTGCAAGGGCGACCTTTGTTTTTTGAAGGAAAAAAAATTGTTGAAATACTGAAAGTAGAGAGGCATCCAGAGCGGCGGCTATTCGCCGCCGAGCAACTGTGCCGCCGAGCGATACGAACAGCGTATCTGTGGCGGTAATACGTGTACGCCGCGCACACATGTAGGCGCGCGGCGTAGAAAAGAAGGCTCGGTACCCCCACCGACTTCCAAGCCAGCCGGCGTGAGGCGGCCGCTTGCCGAGCCAAGCAAAATCGAGGCTAGCGTCATCTCGTGCCGACAGCGTGAGTTGCCGCTTAAGCTCATTTGGCGGCCATTTTGGTGGGGACACCGACATCAAAGGCGCCGACAGAGAGTGTCCCTACTGTATTATACTGTGCACTCGTCAGCTTCGAGGATAACGTGGAGGTTTCTCAATGCCTCTTTCGTGAAGTTAAATAATTAATTGCTCAGATGGCTCGCCTTGGTTATGTCTCGAGCGGCAAAGACTACCAAGTGTTCGATGATGTTCCCTTGGTATGTTTCTTCAGTTAATAGTTAAGAGAAATGTGGATGGGCTGTTTAAAATGAGTTTTAGGAATCTTTGACTTTAGATGTAAAAATAAAGATATGTATATATATATATATATCCCACGGGGCAGTTTCCAGGACATAAAATGGGCCCCATATTTTATTACATAATTCTGAAGATCCCGACACGGGGAATGCAATTCCGTTCGAATTTCTGATATATGTCTTGTTTCATACAATATATAAGCGTTTGTTTATAATCTGGCAGTTTCCAGGACTTCATACATGTATTGGCAGTTTCCAGGACAGTGGATATGTAAGGGTAGTTACCAGGACGGCATATACATGTAAGGGCAGTTTCCAGGACATCATATATATAAATGTACTTTCTAGAACAGGCCTATCCACGGGTGGAGCCCTCACGCGCCGTCTTCTCCTCCCGCGCTACCCGACGTTGTAACTTCGCGTCGAAGCCGTCACCGGCAGCAGTCGGCTACTCGGCGCTATTGCGGTGTTTTGAATTGCTGCGAATGCAGCCGGGCTACCCAGTATAAGTTGCGTGTCTCCGATCAGGCGTAGCGACCGGTATCGCGCTTTGGTAATCACTAAATATATCCGTTACAAGGTCCCGGACCAGGGTGCCAAATAAAGTCTTTATAAAGGGAGGTCCACCGTTTATTTTAAGGTTCTTTTCAAGAAAATTCATTAGAGATTACTCGGTGTCCGGTGCAAATTAAACATTATACAGGGTGATTCTCAACATGTTGGACAGCCGGGAATCCGTGATTGTTTATGCAAAAACAAACCGAAAAGTTTAATACCATTTTGCAAAATTCGACTTAGTTTGTTAGTTATGGCTGTTTGAAAAATCGACGAATACAGGGCAGGATTCCTACCCTTTTACCGGCCAAACACAGGGTCGGCAAGGTAATTACCGGTTGGGTGGCGCTAGTGGTCGAAGCCGGCCAGATCTTGCAAGAGGGTGATGGCAGTTTGACATACCAATAACTAGGCGGCGCTGCAGGTAGGGTTTCGGCAGAAGCTTCATGGTGTCGCGCAGCCTTGCAGCAGCAAGAAACGATTGACTCTTTTTTAAAAAATCATAATTCGGCAACCGTGTTAGATATCGAGAAACGGGAAACGGCCTTTAGTTCGCAAGGGATGAAATTTCAATTTAAAAGATATTACAACAATCAGTTTGCCATTAAATTGTCAAGACTCCAGTTCCTTCGACCAAATCGGAAATAGCCCCAATTGCTGTGCGAGTATCTTGCCGAAATTAATTTGCTGGTTGCATTAAAGCCTCCTTCAAAGATCCACTGAGTTTTGTCTAACTGCTTCCCGAATATCTCAGCTGCCCCAATACACACTTCTGCGCCGCCGCCGGCCGGCCTCCACTCAAGCGATACGACTCTCCTTTAAAATATAAAAATTCAGCATTCGTAGGTTAGGGGATATTGGGAAGCGCGGAACGACATCGCGTTGGGATGTGACCTGGTTTTCCGAAAGAGTAAAGACCTCGGAATCCAGTTAAACGGCAATCATTCCAATTTATTTATCTTTCATTCGTTTGTGAACATTATCTTGTTGAACGCGTATTGTGTTCAAGTTAATTTTCCAAATGCAGACTGAGCTTCAACAGAAATCCTGTGAGTTTTTTGTATTCAACTAGCGATTTTTCAATTTCCGATAGGAGTAGCCCGCTGCGATCGGATTGTTTCTTGCTGCTGCAACGGTGTGTGACACCATAAAGCTTCGGCCGAAATCCTACCTGCAGCGCCGCCTAGTTATTGGTATGCCAAACCGTCATTTCGCCCTCTTGCAAGCTCTGGCCGGTTTCGACCACTAGCGCCAGCCAACCTGTTCTTACCTGCACTTACCGACCCTGTCCTGTGTTTGGCCGATAAAAATGGTAGGAATTCTACCCCGTATTCGTCGATTTTTCAAACGTCTATAACTAACAAACTAAACCGCATTTTGCAAAATGGTATTAAACTTTTCGGTTTGTTTTTGCATAAACAATCTCGGATTCCCGGCTGTCCAACATGTTGGGAATCACCTTGTAATTACTATTTTCCGAGCCCGCAAATTAA
Source organism: Crossocerus cetratus (assembly GCA_963675795.1). Lineage (NCBI taxonomy): Eukaryota > Metazoa > Arthropoda > Insecta > Hymenoptera > Crabronidae > Crossocerus > Crossocerus cetratus. Next base: position 3,006,031 of record CAVMBF010000001.1, read on the forward strand.
CTTTACAAAACAGGACGAAATATATTCAAGAAGCCTAATTCTTTCCAAAGCCAATGAACAAAAAGCAGAATTTACATGTTGTACTCTTAAACCTCCGATAAAAATTCATTTCGGCGCGACGCGAGCGTAGTATATAATAAATACATAAAAAGTACATAAATATAACTTTATGAATTTACCACAAATAATCATAACAAAATGGTGAGAGAATCTAAAAAACAATCCTAAGGATTATGAAAGATTACGGTGGCATTCCTACATTGAAAATTGATCAGCACATTCTAACATAATAATAAAAACTACGATTATTTCTAGTCATACACAGATATTACTATTTCCACTAATGCATTGTATACGAGCTTCCGCTTCATAAAGTCCTTCAGGTGGTTCCATTAGGGCTCCGCGCATTCCAGATATATTTTTCCTGTTGTCTCTGCCTATTTTCTGCTCATTTTATTCCATCTAAAAACAATCAGTGACCTATTAATAAAATATTTTGCATAAATAGGATGCTTGTCATTATAGTGTATGTCTCATTACCTGTTGAGTGAGTCTCAGTACCTTTTGTCCACTACGCCAGCAAACAACCTGGAATAGAAGAGCATTGCCCGTACAATAAACTACCACCATCAAAAGCAAAATACAGTAATGTTACTTATCTTAGCATTCAGCGAAGCCAGTAAGTCCAAACCGCATGCAAGATATCCAAAGATGCTACCTGAAAAACGTTATAACTACTTATTAGGAAGCATAGTTTACATTAAAAAAACTGTTACCAAATGATAGTATGAAACCTATAAAAAGAGGTAATTCATTGTGTAAACAATTCCTCAGATAAAATTGTAAATACAAATTGTACGTAACAGTACTCTGCAGAGGATATTCTTTGTACGAATAGTTCAGCAAATATCTACTTTTGTCCAATTAATTTTGAAACTATGCATTAACCACAGATTCCTCAAAATAACATATATAAGTAGGTTTAACTAACTTCCACATTACCTATGAGCCGGATTCTAATTCTTGGCACAGACAACAATTTGAAAAGTGAGTGTGCAAGAGCAGATTTTAATTGGACTAGTCTTACCAAAGATGTCCTCCGCAGAGTACTGTCACCAAGAACTTATATTTTAATGCTTGACAATTTCCAACCTGCGTTTGAGCTATAAATATTTAGAATTAAGAAGCCATAAAGGACTTGCAAATTCGTAAAACCTTAAGGTATAAATTCTTGGCGACAGTACCTTGCGGAAGGTATAAAATTGTAGTAATTAAAGATAGAATGGCTATGCTCACCAAGTAATTGCCCTTTTTACTCGAATTTTGTTAATAGTGCAAATGCAAGAAATGTACTGCCGAATATCCTATCAATGCTTTCTGTACATCTACATTGTCATGAAAACTATTGCAACCTGCATCCTCCACGCTGTCCAGACATATTTTTTCTTGCATCTCTGTCTATTTTCCGCTCACTCTATTAAATCTGAGAACCATGAGCAATGATTAATAAAATATTTTGTATATAGAGAATGATTATCGTTATAGTGTATGTCTAATTACCTATTAAGTGAATCTCAGTACCTATTGTCCACAATAAATCAGCAAACAATCTGGAAATACAAGAACATTGCCCATAGAACAAAATACAGTGGTCGTCCAAATCCAAATACAGCAATCTTACTCATCTTAACATTCAGCAACGCCGATAGGTTTAAACCGCATGCAAGATATGCATATGTAGATAACACCTGAAAAGCATAATAATGAATTATTAGGAAGCATAGTTTACATTAAACAACTGTTACCAAATGATAGTATGAACATATAGGAAGGGGTGATTCATTGTATAAACAATTCGTAAGATAAAATTGTGAATACAAATTGTACGTAACAGTACTCTGCAGAGGATATTCTTTGTACGCCTAGTTCAGCCAATATCTACTTCTCTCCAATTTTCTTTTGATACTATGCATCAGGGATAGCAAAAAGTATTACAGTCAATGTATTCATTCATTTACCATTCTTTCAAGGCCTTCTTAAAAATAATATATATAAGTAAGTTTCACTAACTTCCACGTTAATTACCAGCCAGATTCTAATTCTTCGCAAAGACAACACTTTCTAAAGTGAGTGTGCAAGAGCAGATTTTAACTGGACCAGTCACGCCAAAGATATTCTCCGCAAATTACTGTCACCAAGAACTTATCTTGATGCTTGACAATTTCCAACCTGCGTTTGAGCTATAAATATTTAGAATTAAGAAGCCATAAGGGAGTTGGAAATTGTCAAATGTTAAGATATAAACTCTTGGTCACAGTACCTTGCGGAGAATATAAAATTGTGTTAATTAAAGATAAAATAGCTATGCTCACAAAGTAATTGCCCTTGTTACTCCAATGTTTAAAATATTGCAAAGGCAGGAAATGCACTGCCCAATATCCTCTCAATACTTTCTGTGCATCTACATTCCATCAAGACTATTGTGTCCTGCTGCAGCCTCCATGCTGTCGAGGTATATTTTTCCCTCCGTCTCTATCTATGTTCCGCGCAATTCAATAGATCTAAGAAAAATCAATAATCTATTAATAAAATATTTTGCACATAGGGATTATCATTATAGTGTATGTCCAATTACCTGTTTAGTGAGTCTCAGTACCACTTGTCCACTAAATCGGGAAATAATCTGGAAATACAAGAGCCGATGGAACAAAATACCATGGTCACCAAATCCAAATACAGCAAAATCCCTCATCTTGGCATTCAGCAAAGCTAGTAAGTCCATACCGCATGAAGGATATCCATAGGTGCTAACTGAAAAGCACAATAATTAATTATTAGGAAGTAAGGTTTATATTAAACAACTGTTATCAAATGATAGTATAAAACCTATAACACGAGGTGGCTTGTTATATAAACAGTATTTCTAAAGAAAAGTTGAATGATTAATTATACCGTGTATGATTTCTGGTGTCGGCTGACTTTGCGAAGGCAAGCCCATGAAGTTTCATTGAAGTGGTGCAACCAGGCCCTACTCATGTCTAAGAATCTAATCTAAAAGTACAATTGGACCATTAATATATAACATTAATAAGAATCATTTGGTCGAATAATATTTTCCATATTTAACCAATACCTTATTTTCATTTATGCAGCTATCCGTACAGAAACATTTTTCCAATCAATAGAATATAAAATGAACCAGGATGACATCGCATGAAGACTCCCATAGATAATCACATCTATATACTACTGAAATAGAAAATTAATAATTATTCAAAGTAATTTTGTTCCTCTTATAAATCATGTGCAAAAACGTACCTTTCTTCATAATGCATACACTTTGTTTCTTCCCAGTCTTGGCTAGTAGCTTAATGAAACTCGGCACAGTAGCAGAGTGCTCGATCAGCCACGAAAATCAAGACATGTCTGAGTAAAATCGGTTCGGTACTTTCTGAGATATGAAATGTCAAACTTTTTGTTATGACATGTTACCTGTCAAAACTTTGAAATGTTTATATCTTCGTTATTAGAGCATACAGAATATCGGTTTGTGGCTCATCTTTTTGATTTCTAAGAGTACTTTGACTCCCAAAAGCTGTCAATCCTCGAGATTCTTACAAGCGATGTTATTAGTGTAAACGTGCTATTGCGTAATAGGTTAGAAAAGTGTACACAACATTTGGAGGCTTTCGCGAGAACGAACCAGATATGCTGCACAATTGTAAAAGGCCTCACTAGAAAGCTTGTTTCCTATTCTAGTCAGATAGCCTAGTCCCGACCATGTATCTTCAATATTAACGGAGATACGCGCGTTCAAAGTGAAGCATACGTAAAAATGTGTGTCGGCTATGCATCGCGGAACTTTGACATTTAATATCTCCGATAGTACCGAACCGATTTTTCTCAGATAAGTCTTGATTTTCATAGATTATCGAGCACTACAACTATACCGAGTTTTATCGAGCTAGCTCTAATATCTAGTTGAGAAGTACGAGCGGCGAGGCCGAATCATTCACTAAGCGCAACGCGCGCTTGCGACTGGCCGTCGGCAGCGAAATATTTACATTCCACCAAAAATCCATCTCCTACACTACTGCACGTACAGGAATGAAACTTGGTATAGTTATTAAGTCTGAAAAATGAGACAGATCAAGACTTCTTTTTTTAAAATCGGATCGGTACTTTCTGAAATATTAATGTTCAAAGTTTCATGACGATACGTCGACACACATTTTTACGTACGCTGAACTTGGGACGCTCGTATCTCTGTTAATATTACAGATGCATGCATAGAACTTGGAGTCGTTGAAAAGCTTATGTTCTAAACTAATCAAATACCCCAGTTTCGTGCTTGCATTTGTAATATTAACAGAGATACGAGCGTCCCAAGTTCAGCGTACGTAAAAATGTGTGTCGGCGTATCGTCATGAAACTTAGAACATTAATATTTCAGAAAGTACCGATCCGATTTTAATAAAAGAAGTCTTGATCTGTCTCATTTTTCAGACTTAATAACTATACCAAGTTTCATTCCTGTACGTGCAGTAGTGTAGGAGATGGATTTTTGGTGGAATGTAAATATTTCGCTGCCGACGGCCAGTCGCAAGCGCGCATTGCGCTTAGTCAGTGATTCGGCTTCGTCAACTCATACTTCTCAACTATTAGAGCTAGCTCAATAAAACTCGGTATAGTTCTAGTGCTCGATAATCCATGAAAATCGAGACTTATCTGAGAAAAATCGGTTCGGTATTTTCTGAGATATTAAATGTCAAAGTTTTCATTATCATATGCCAGTTGTCATAAAACTTTGGAATGTTGTATCTTCGTTATTAGGGCACGCAACCTATCGGTTTGTAGCTCATATTTTTGCTCTCTAAGAGTACTTTGACCCCCAAAAGCTATTAATCCATGGGATACGTACAAGCGATGTTATTAGAGTAAACGTGCTATTGCGCAATAGGTTATAAAAGTGTATACAACATTTGGAAGCCTTCGCGAGAACTAAGCCAATATGCTGCACAATTGCAAAAGGCCTCACTAGAAAGCTTGTTTCCTATGCTAATCAGGTAGCCTAGTCCCGACCATGTATCTTTAATATTAACGGAGATACGTGCGTTCAAAGTGAAGCATACGTCAAAATGTGTGTCGCCTATGCATCGCGGAACTTTGACATTTAATATCTCCGATAGTACCGAACCGATTTTTCTCAGATAAGTCTCGATTTTCATGGATTATCGAGCACTAGAACTATACCGAGTTTTATCGAGCTAGCTCTAATATCTAGTTGAGAAGTACGAGTCGGCGAGGCCGAATCATTGACTAAGCGCAACGCGCGCTTGCGACCGGCCGTCGGCAGCGAAATATTTACATTCCCCAAAAAATCCATCTCCCACACTACTGCACGTACAAGAATGAAACTTGGTATAGTTATTAAGTCTGAAAAATGAGACAGATCAAGACTTCTTTTATTAAAATCGGATCGGTACTCTCTGAAATATTAATGGTTAAAGTTTCATGTCGATACGCCGACACATATTTTTACGTACGCTGAACTTGGGACGCTCGTATCTCCGTTAATATTACAGATGCATGCATAGAACTTGGAGTCGTTGAAAAGCTTATGTTCTAAACTAATCAAATACCCCAGTTTCGTGCTTGCATTTGTAATATTAACAGAGATACGAGCGTCCCAAGTTCAGCGTACGTAAAAATGTGTGTCGGCGTATCGTCATGAAACTTAGAACATTAATATTTCAGAAAGTACCGATCCGATTTTAATAAAAGAAGTCTTGATCTGTCTCATTTTTCAGACTTAATAACTATACCAAGTTTCATTCCTGTACGTGCAGTAGTGTAGGAGATGGATTTTTGGTGGAATGTAAATATTTCGCTGCCGACGGCCAGTCGCAAGCGCGCATTGCGCTTAGTCAGTGATTCGGCTTCGTCAACTCATACTTCTCAACTATTAGAGCTAGCTCAATAAAACTCGGTATAGTTGTAGTGCTCGACAATCCACGGAAATCAAGACCTGTCTGAGTAAAATCGGTTCGGTACTATCTGAGATATTAAATGTCAAAGTTCCGCGATGCATAGCCGACACACATTTTTACGTATGCTTCACTTTGAACGCGCGTATCTCCGTTAATATTGAAGATACATGGTCGGGACTAGGCTATCTGACTAGAATAGGAAACAGGCTTTCTAGTGAGGCCTTTTACAATTGTGCAGCATATCTGGTTCGTTCTCGCGAAAGCCTCCAAATGTTGTGTACACTTTTCTAACCTATTACGCAATAGCACGTTTACGCTAATAACATCGCTTGTAAGAATCTCGAGGATTGACAGCTTTTGGGAGTCAAAGTACTCTTAGAAATCAAAAAGATGAGCCACAAACCGATATTCTGTATGCTCTAATAACGAAGATATAAACATTTCAAAGTTTTGACAGGTAACATGTCATAACAAAAAGTTTGACATTTCATATCTCAGAAAGTACCGAACCGATTTTACTCAGCCATGTCTTGATTTTCGTGGCTGATCGAGCACTCTGCTACTGTGTCGAGTTTCATTAAGCTACTAGCCAAGACTGGGAAGAAACAAAGTGTATGCATTATGAAGAAAGGTACGTTTTTGCAGATGATTTATAAGAGGAACAAAATTACTTTGAATAATTATTAATTTTCTATTTCAGTAGTATATAGATGTGATTATCTATGGGAGTCTTCATGCGATGTCAACCTGGTTCATTTTATATTCTATTGATTGGAAAAATGTTTCTGTACGGATAGCTGCATAAATGAAAATAAGGTATTGGTTAAATATGGAAAATATTATTCGACCAAATGATTCTTATTAATGTTATATATTAATGGTCCAATTGTACTTTTAGATTAGATTCTTAGACATGAGTAGGGCCTGGTTGCACCACTTCAATGAAACTTCATGGGCTTGTCTTCGCAAAGTCAGCCGACACCAGAAATCATACACGGTATAATTAATCATTCAACTTTTCTTTAGAAATACTGTTTATATAACAAGCCACCTCGTGTTATAGGTTTTATACTATCATTTGATAACAGTTGTTTAATATAAACCTTACTTCTTAATAATTAATTATTGTGCTTTTCAGTTAGCACCTATGGATATCCTTCATACGGTTTGGACTTACTAGCTTTGCTGAATGCCAAGATGAGGGATTTTGCTGTATTTGGATTTGGTGACCATGGTATTTTGTTCCATCGGCTCTTGTATTTCCAGATTATTTCCCGATTTAGTGGACAAGTGGTACTGAGACTCACTAAACAGGTAATTGGACATACACTATAATGATAATCCCTATGTGCAGAATATTTTATTAATAGATTATTGATTTTTCTTAGATCTATTGAATTGCGCGGAACATAGATAGAGACGGAGGGAAAAATATACCTCGACAGCATGGAGGCTGCAGCAGGACACAATAGTCTTGATGGAATGTAGATGCACAGAAAGTATTGAGAGGATATTGGGCAGTGCATTTCCTGCCTTTGCAATATTTTAAACATTGGAGTAACAAGGGCAATTACTTTGTGAGCATAGCTATTTTATCTTTAATTAACACAATTTTATATTCTCCGCAAGGTACTGTGACCAAGAGTTTATATCTTAACATTTGACAATTTCCAACTCCCTTATGGCTTCTTAATTCTAAATATTTATAGCTCAAACGCAGGTTGGAAATTGTCAAGCATCAAGATAAGTTCTTGGTGACAGTAATTTGCGGAGAATATCTTTGGCGTGACTGGTCCAGTTAAAATCTGCTCTTGCACACTCACTTTAGAAAGTGTTGTCTTTGCGAAGAATTAGAATCTGGCTGGTAATTAACGTGGAAGTTAGTGAAACTTACTTATATATATTATTTTTAAGAAGGCCTTGAAAGAATGGTAAATGAATGAATACATTGACTGTAATACTTTTTGCTATCCCTGATGCATAGTATCAAAAGAAAATTGGAGAAAAGTAGATATTGGCTGAACTAGGCGTACAAAGAATATCCTCTGCAGAGTACTGTTACGTACAATTTGTATTCACAATTTTATCATACGAATTGTTTATACAATGAATCACCCCTTCCTATATGTTCATACTATCATTTGGTAACAGTTGTTTAATGTAAACTATGCTTCCTAATAATTCATTATTATGCTTTTCAGGTGTTATCTACATATGCATATCTTGCATGCGGTTTAAACCTATCGGCGTTGCTGAATGTTAAGATGAGTAAGATTGCTGTATTTGGATTTGGACGACCACTGTATTTTGTTCTATGGGCAATGTTCTTGTATTTCCAGATTGTTTGCTGATTTATTGTGGACAATAGGTACTGAGATTCACTTAATAGGTAATTAGACATACACTATAACGATAATCATCCTCTATATACAAAATATTTTATTAATACATTGCTTATGGTTCTCAGATTTAATAGAGTGAGCGGAAAACAGCCAGAGATGCAAGAAAAAATATATCTGGACAGCGTGGAGGTTGCAGGTTGCAATAGTTTTCATGACAATGTAGATGTACAGAAAGCATTGATAGGATATTGGGCAGTACATTTCTTGCATTTGCACTATTAACAAAATTCGAGTAAAAAGGGCAATTACTTGGTGAGCATAGCCATTCTATCTTTAATTACTACAATTTTATACCTTCCGCAAGGTACTGTCGCCAAGAATTTATACCTTAAGGTTTTACGAATTTGCAAGTCCTTTATGGCTTCTTAATTCTAAATATTTATAGCTCAAACGCAGGTTGGAAATTGTCAAGCATTAAAATATAAGTTCTTGGTGACAGTACTCTTCGGAGGACATCTTTGGTAAGACTAGTCCAATTAAAATCTGCTCTTGCACACTCACTTTTCAAATTGTTGTCTGTGCCAAGAATTAGAATCTGGCTCATAGGTAATGTGGAAGTTAGTTAAACCTACTTATATATGTTATTTTGAGGAATCTGTGGTTAATGCATAGTTTCAAAATTAATTGGACAAAAGTAGATATTGGCTGAACTATTCGTACAAAGAATATCCTCTGCAGAGTACTGTTACGTACAATTTGTATTTACAATTTAATCTGAGGAATTGTTTATACAATGAATTACCTCTTTTTATAGGTTTCATACTATCATTTGGTAACAGTTTTTTTAATGTAAAGTATGCTTCCTAATAAGTAGTTATAACGTTTTTCAGGTAGCATCTATGGATATCTTGCATGCGGTTTGGACTTACTTGCTTCGCTGAATGCTAAGATAAGTAACATTACTGTATTTTGCTTTTGATGGTCGTAGTTTATTGTACGGGCAATGCTCTTCTATTCCAGGTTGTTTGCTGGCGTAGTGGACAAAAGGTACTGAGACTCACTCAACAGGTAATTAGACATACACTATAATGACAAGCATCCTATTTATGCAAAAGATTGTATTAATAGATCACTGATTGTTTTTAGATGGAATAAAATGAGCAGAAAATAGGCAGAGACAACAGGAAAAATATATCTGGAATGCGCGGAGCCCTAATTGAACCACCTGAAGGACTTTATGAAGCGGAAGCTCGTATACAATGCATTAGTGGAAGTAATAGTAATATCTGTGTATGACTAGAAATAATCGTAGTTTTTATTATTATGTTAGAATGTTCTGATCAATTTTAAATGTAGGAATGCCACCGTTATCTTTCATAATCCTTAGGATTGTTTTTTAGATCCTCTCACCATTTTATCATGATCATTTGTGGTAAATTCATAAAGTTATATTTATGTACTTTTTATGTATTTATTATATACTTACCTATTATATATTTATACTATGTTATATTTACTATTCCAATGTCATAAAAATGTACCGCCGTCTCCATTGCCTGAAGTAGCTATCCTGTCCCCCTTCACCTCGAACTCGACGTTAACGCCAGCTAGTCAGAGAGAATTATATTACCGACCATCGGCAGAACGTAGATAGCTAATCCGCTATCACAGATCAAGTACGGCATAGACCGAGCACGCTTGGTATTTCGGTGGCCCGGCCACCGGTGGCACTTTTATCATTAATTTCTTTCAAAGTTATAATAACCGCAATATGATAGCCACGAATTTATGTACCCTGTACATTAACTTTTGAATAGCTACACTCGCGATTACACGGATTTCCATAAGAGAGAAATTTACAACAAGATTGAAGAAAGTAATTATGTATTTAGAAAGAATAACATGCGTTGTTATTGTTGCAAACCTGTTGTTAATGGTATATTTTACCATAGGAATGAAATAACCTATTTTGTAGGTAATTAGGTTTGCTTATAATTTGCCTAATAGATTTTTTCGCAAGGCGAATATTTACCGAGTTATGACATTTTACAGCTTATTGAATAAATTCAACTGTCGCAAACATTTCCTCAACGATAAATTGCAAGATGAAAATTCACATAAACAAATTTCTTTGTCATACAATTTTCTATGTATTTTATCTAGGACACTTTTATGTAATGCTATTACTTTAGCTGCTATTGTATGCTAAACGTTTTACTTACGTTACATACATTTTACCTCGCAAGTAAAATGTCTAGCGCTCAATATGGTATTACATGTATGAAAGTGGATTATTACATGATATGGTATTATATGAAAGTATCCTGCATAAAATATACAGGGTGTTCCAAAAATGTTGGATGCGAGCATAGCCATCTTGTCGGGAATGGGGCGGGGAGAAAAATGGCAGGTCTCAAATTTCTCGATTGGCCCTCAATTTTGCGCTAATTAATAATTAAGTTAGGCTACGTACGCCCCGTGGCACTTGGCGAATCTCAGGCGACTTCTCCAAAAGGGGAGGTGACAAAAGCCGTCTTGACGGCCGGATTCGAAAATCGCGATGGCGGGCACTTTAGTGCTTAATCGCACGATTCCCGGGAAACAAAATCGAGCCCCATCCTGATCAATGAAACAAATTTATCAGGTGGCCGAGAGTCTTTCTTACGAAAGTATGAAAGTGGCGTCGCGGTAAAGCGATGGAACCCATACCGCGAAGTAAAGCTGTTCAAATCCCAGATGGGATATTTTTTTTAATTAGATTGTACGGCAAAGTAAAGTGTTGTAACTTGGTAAATATTCACTTTACAGAAGAGCCTCTGATAGAGACAAAATATTAAAAACTTAATTACCTACCTAAATAAGTTTTATGAAACAAGATATACTAACAATGTTCAGAATTAAATATTAGTCAATTTTTGTTGGAATTGTATGTTTAACCACTTAACCAAGCACGTCGGAATGTTTCGCAACGCATCATAAATTATTTACGTTCAAATATCGAGCGGCTACTCTAAATTTCGGAAGCATATTATTTGGTGGTTTCCAGGACTGTCCTTGAAACTGCCTTTACATATATCATCACGTATTATATTTATATATTGTTTTCCAGGACTGTCCTTAAAACTGCCTTTACATATATACCATCACGTATTATGTTTATATGGTGGTTTCCAGGACTGTCCTTGAAACTGCCTTTACATATAATGTGCTTTCCGGGACGGACCTGGAAACTGCCAGAAGACCTGGAACCTGCCCAGCGGCGTGTGTTCGGGACCTGGAAACTGCCCCGTGGGATACATATATATATGTATATATTATATAGATTATTTAAATGTATTATGCATATTATGACATAGAAAGAAAATTTAGTCTTTCCAATCATATGTTGTTGGAGTGTAACAAAGCGGGCCACCAAGTACTTCTCATGCAACACATATATTTATTGATCGAAGGGAAACACTGTTCCCTCGATCTTGGTGAATCTTATTGTAACATGTAAATCTAAATGCAAAGACACCTGTTTGTATTCAAAGGGAGGGGCATGATGGTTTAGAGATTCTTTACCGTTGTTCACGTATGTGCATCTATGCGCTTTGTACGTGCACACATTCTCGAATTTCATATTCTTTGTTGAAGAAGACATTAGCATTAGTGAGCAATTGATGTATATTTCACACTAATTGTTATTTTTGATATTGTACATATATTATATTATATTGTATAAATTATATAAATGCGCTTAGTGTATTTATGGGAACAGAGTGCAAACATGCCTCCTATACTATATCCACGTTCTAACTTGACTCACCTTCTACGATTTCACATTAATCATAGATGGACTCTGTACACCAATTTGTACTTGGCCCAGGTCTTTGCATTTTCAATGCCTTTTGTGGGGTATATTTTACCGGCCAAATTGCGTGTGCAAAGTGACACATCTATATTTGTACTACCGTGGACGTTCCAAAACGTTGGAGGGTTGTTTGGTTTATTCATTATGTACAGATGTTTTGTTATTATGGTGTCCTCTAGTTTTTCACCTTTTTCGTCAGCCATTCCGCTATACCACAGTGTCGACTTAGCATTGGCGTCCATACAAATGATAGTACCGTAGTTGTTAGTTTTTTCTAATCCTTGTTCTAGGTTGTCGAGATAACTCTCTATGCTGTGCGAGTACTGACAATATAAAGAGACCAGGTTAAAATCTCCCTCGCCCGTGCTAACGTTTACCCAAACCATGTGTTGGGTACTGTAGCGAAGCGTCAGGCGCTTCGCTATGAATCGCGGCTAGTGTCCCTCCGTAGTCAGCTGGACCCGAGGTACAGAGAGTATCCCGGGCTCGGGGTAGGGCAGCAGAGCCAGGAAGGGTTCCCTTAGGCTCCGAAATTAGAGTGGAAACACGAAAATGGCTTCGCGTTCTTTTTGTATGAGAGATAGGATAAGGAAGTATCAGGCCGAACTTGGTGGGCCAACAAGACGAGGAAGGAGGAGAGACGGGCCGCAGTCAGCTGAGACAAGGCGAGAAACCTCCTGACCCCCCACCCTGAGGCAATGGCAGCATGAAGCCGGGAGGATAGCCCGGCAAGCGGCGGGGAGCACGCGGGACCAGGCACACGGGCGGTCACCAGCCCGAGCAGTCGATGCCAATGGATCGACTTGCCCCAATTGCGCCGAAACGAAATTAGGTCAGACTACGCCACCTGTCAACCCACGTGACTCTAGGACCGCCAAAGATTCGCGTATTAGGATAGCGCACCTGCCTAGATCTAGGATCCGCGAAGGGAATGGGGGGAAGGGAAGGGTAAAACCGAGCCTACAAGCGTGCAAGCCGAGTATCGAACGCTCTCCTGCTGCTCCGTCTACTCCGAGTCCGGATCGATTGTGTACCTTTCTCTGAGGGTGGATCGTGATCGTTAGAACTTCGGTAAGCCGACCAAGTGTCTCCACATATTAGGGCCTTCTGCCCCGGATAACCAGCCCTTCCTGGTGTCGCTTCTGGGCACAACGGGTTAGCATAGAACTAGCGTAATGGATTAGCTGATGAAGGATTATTTCGCATGTTAACGCGTGGACCGGGAATGCGTCCCGATAGTATGAAACTCACCGTGAGCTTCAGCATGTAATTACAGTACTTGCTTTATCATTGTTTGCATTCTACTGCTTGGATATAATTGCTTGGGTATGAATGATTGATATAATTGCTCTGTGATATATGCTATGCTTCTGCGGGATAGACCTTTGATTGTGTAAGAAAGTGCGGAGGACCTAGGGTCCGAGTAAAATAGGGACAGCGCGTGTAACGAGGCGTTAGATATTGACTGTGTCATAAATATTGTTAATAAGAATTGTCTCTATAGACTGGAATTTGGCCCCTCCGGCCCGTTATCTGATTACAATTCATTTTCTCTTTTTCTACTGACTTCACTGATATTTTCTGCAATTCTGAATAAATCTATTTTCTTCATTTATCCTTAACTACTGCTTTGATTATTGGGCTCCTTGGTTAACCTTACTGTGCTTCCTTTGGGCGTCCCGCTTGTTATAATTTTGTGAAACAACTGGCTGGACCAAGGACCTCCCGTCGGGCCCAGCTCGCCTGCCAGTCTCGAAAACCCACCTTTCGAACGTATTCACTACCGGCCCTTTTCAGGGCCTGGGTCTCTTTACTGAGCAGGGCGAATTGCCCGACGAAGGTGCCGAGAGTTGCTTACCCAGGAGCCGTATAAGCGCTCGCTCGTCACAGTACATAAAGTTTGTAATTTTGTTGCTACTATTTTTTGGTTTCGGATAATTATTGCTGCCATTGGATTTGGTCTTTCTGCCGCAATTACTGTATTTGACATTGAAGAATATCCTTTAACTTTACGTTTGAAGGAATACGGTTCTTGTACCATTATAATATCAATATTTTTTCGTTCTGCTAGTTCTCCAATTTCGTTAGCTACATTTATCGATCGTTGCGCGTTTATCTGAAGGATTTGTATAGCCGTTTTTTTTAGTATTTAATTTTTCCTTTGTATAACTCAAGCTGCTTATGTATTCAGGACAAGTATTACTTCTGTAGCTATGCATTGTATCTTTTCTCTTGGATCTTTTGCAATTAATACATTCTTGTTTTTCACCCTTTTTAGGGCAATCTTTCATTAAATGGCCTTCATTTGAGCAGTGTTCGCATATCTGCTCTTTTTCTCTACAATGCTTTGACGTATGCCCATATCCTAGACATTTATAACATCTCATTATATTGAGAAATTCTTTAATTTTGTGACATTTAAAATCTAGATATACTCTTTCTGTCTGCATTAATTTTGTATATACTACGCCAGGAACTTCTATTACCCAGTTTACAGCATTAGGATCTTTACTTCTTGTATTAAATTTTATTATTGTCCCGTTATCATACTCTTTTTTAATTTCTTGAAATTGTTTTAAGTTTTTGTTCCACAAGTCTTGCTTAATGTTCTCTTTTGTTAATTTTTGGTCAACATCAAATACTATTATAGAGGGTCCAAATTTTCTTGGTTTTTCCATTTTTAGCCCTTTTGCTGCTAGACTAGGTATCGACATTATATTCCATTTTGAAAGATCTTCCGATTCAATGACTACTCCGTTATCTCTTATTTTTCTGATTCGTTTTATTTTGATTTCATGCTAAACAGGTTCTAGTATATCCATAATTTTGTCTTTTATAGTCCCACTCGTATCTGATTTATTTGTTTCACTCGCTCTAATTATTATTGTTTCAGTATTATCATTTTCTAGTCGTTTTTCTTGTCTACTACAGACCGCTGAAGAATATGTTCTCCCCGCCATTGACATATTCTTTGTTTCACTGCTTTTTACTAATTTGTCGACCATTTTTTCGGTAATTACTAAGTTCTCAACTGCCTTACTCTCAACATCACTGAATTTATTCAAAATAAATTTTATAGAAGCTTTACTTATTTTATTCACATCATTGAATAGAAACACTTCAAGATCAGCACGAGTCTTCTTCAAAAACATTATTGTTTCATTTTATTCGGTTCTCTTTCGCTTAGTCGACATTCGAACGCTGCTCTCAGAATAAACAGAAGAGAGTGATCCCCTTCGGCTTGGTCCAGGAGCTGGCATCACCTGGGCATCCATGTCCATGTCTACGTCCTGAGGATAGATATCAACCTCCCGGCTGTCTAAATTAATTTTTTGAGTTAGGTTTTCTTGACCAGGGGTAGTCTTAGTTGGTACTTTTAAAGTATTTTCATTTTTAGAGTCCATTTTTCATGTTTGTTATGCATTGTTTGGTTTTATGTGTATTTAATGTGTTTTGCTTGTTTGTGTAAGTATAAGTATGTATGTTTGTTTTGTGTGTGTATGTGTGTATGTGTATTTGTTTTAAGAATAAGTGCATGTTTGCGCGCGTGTAATCGCCGGGTTATTATTCAGCGAGAAAGCCAGGCCGACCCCCCGCAAAGCACTTCGGAAGCAGAAGCCTCCAGTGGCCTCAGGGTAGGCCCCGCGCCATGCTGCAGGGACCCCTCCGGACGCCACTCGGCACTACAGCATGACGCGAGATTTTTTGTTCGCTGGTGGGGCAGCCAGGCCGTGTCGGTTACACCGACCCGGGCCCCTGTACTATCGAACGGCCCGGGAGTGCCAGAACCCGGTTTATGCCCGGTACCCTCTGGCAGGCCCGCAACCGAGACCCCGCGGCGAACCGGCCCGTCAACCCCGCAGACTGCCCAGAGTATGTTTGTGTCAGGTGTGTATGTGTGTATTTGTGCGTGGTGAAAAGAGCTCGGGAACCCGTAGGGACGCTACTCCCCAGTGGCTGCACGCATCAGCCACCCCTGCGGACAGTAGATAGGGACATTTGTTGTTACGACGTGTTCCCGACATCTGGATGTTCGAAGAGGCGGCGCCGTACCTTGGCCTTGCGGCTATACCGGCTTCTCTCGTCTTCTATCGTTCTCATGTGCCAAGGGCCTTTCCTAATGGAGAGGCCGAAACCGCACGCCCCCTCGAGTCCAACCCTGTTGTGCATCAGCACCCTTGCGGGTGGGGCTCTCTTTCAAGATCCACTCCCGAGGTACCAGTTAAAGATGTGCCGAGCACTACACTGGTCGGCCGACTGGGGACCGCGGTGTAGTCAACCACCGGTAGCCGGGAAGAGAGCCGAAGCTCTCTTCGCTCAGTACCCCCTGCGGTAAAACGCGTCACGTACGTTTTTGGTCAGCTGTATAACTAATTGTACTCAGTCGGGCGGACTACGTCTTACAGCCCGATCTTCCCTTCGCTTGTCCTCTTTAGCCTTGAGTACTTCGGCTGCGAACATTCGAAATGCCTTGAACATTTGTTCGGACACGAGCTGCCTATCCGTCAGGGGCCATAGTAGCCCCTCGTCGGCGGCAGCCTGCATCAGGCATTCTCGCGCTGTTTGGTACTTGGGACAACTGCGCAGCACGTGGCTCGACGTTTCCGTCGCGCCGCAGCCGCACTTATCGTCCCTAACCAGGGCAAACTGAAATAGCTTGGCCTGGAAATCTCCGTGGCCGCTGAGGAACTGAGTTACGTAGTAACCAGTTTCGACCCAACGTGCCTCGAGTCTTGTGGAGGCGCTCTCGAAGAATCCGTACGTAGTACGGCCCTTCACCGACGTCTCCCATCTCAGTTGCCACATGTCTCGAACGGCTCTACGGACGTTGGTTTTCACCGTGCCTTTCGAGACTTTGTTCTCGACCATTTCGTCATGGCTTAGGCGATAGTCGCCGACTTCAATGCTTTTGAGCGTACGAGCATTAAACATAGCTACTCTTTCGAGTAACACCAAGTCTATCGGAATCGCACCTGCAATCACGCAAACTGCATCGGTGGAGACTGTTATATAGGCCTTAGTGACACGGAGTAGCGCCTGCATTTGCGCACTCTCCAGGCCACGCCTGGTATGTGCGTTTAGTAGGTCTGCCCACCCCGCGGCTCCGTATGTGGCAACCGGGAGAAACACGCCTTTGTACATGGTACTCATGGCGCGATGCCCCAGTCCCCAATTTGCTCTTGCAATACCCGCCAACTTGTTAGAGGTTAGCAGGCATTTAGCGCGGACTCTCTTGACGTGGGTGGTTATCCCAACACCAGCGTCTATGTCTACCCCGAGGTACCGAATGGTATCCTGCAGGGGTAGCCGTCTGCCATCTACCCGGACCGCTGGGGGTCTTTCTCTGTCCAGCCTGCCTTTGAACAGGATCATCTCGGTCTTGGTGGCGGATAGAGTTAACTTCTGAGATGAACACCACCCAGAGACTCCGTCTACCACCCACTGCGCTCTTTGCTCGATCTCTGCTCGCGACTTCCCGTAGATTATCACAAGCAGGTCATCGACGTACGCTACTGGTTCGCAATGGAACTCCTCTCCTTCCAGGAGCTTTAAAACCCCGTCAAATACGAGGTTCCAGCAACTGGGTCCGAGGATAGACCCCTGCGGACAACCTTTCGTGACTTGCTTGCTCACTATTCCGTGGTTGGACACGATGGACACAACCCGTTTCGCGAAGTAGCTCGTCATAAGGCCATACAGGTTTCTGGGGCAGTCGCGCGTTCTGAGATTACTCATCACACTCGGCCACAAAACGTTGTCGAACGCCCCTGATATGTCGAAAGCCAGACCTAGCACATACTTCTCCGGCCTACTAGCCACCGCCTCGCGGAACGCAACCAAAGCGTGTTCGGTCGATCTCCCGCGGCGGAAACCGCATTGGCGATCGGATACGTATGGTGCTTGAAGGAAAACGGGCTCTAGCCTCTTTAGCATTAGCTTCTCGAGGACTTTGCCCAGTATCGACAACAGCCAGATCGGTCGATACGATTTAGGGTCAGCAACTGGTTTTGTTGTCGCCTTTAACAGGGCTCGGGTTGAGCCATGTTTCCAGCGGGTTGGGAACACCCCATATTTAAGGCACGCGTTGCAAAGGTCGAGCAGGGCGATTTTTGCCGACAGGGGCAATCGCTTAACTACTTCAACCTCTACGCGATCCAGCCCGGGGCACTTCCCGTTCTTGAGAGTCTTGACTGCCGCTGCAAATTCCCTTCCTGTGAACGGCGAATCGTCGTCCACTAAGGGCAGAGCAGCAGCTTCCTCTCGCAGGAGTGCCTGTTCGGGCGAGTCGCTTTCCGAGTTGTCATCCGGATTAGCGCGTGTACCCGCGTCTTAGCCGTGGATTCCCACGTCATCGTATGACCGTCCGTGGTACGGAGGTTGCTCATCGCAGCCTCAGTTCTGAGCCTACCCATCGCGATTCGGTAGGGAAAGCCCCATGGCTCTTTGTTTCCTTCTTTCGTTACGAAAGCGTTCCAGCTTCGTAACTTTGCGCTTCGAATAGCGGACATGTACGACTTTCTCTCCTCGAGGTACTCGTCGTGTTTGGCCGCCTTTGAGGTCTGCATCTCTTAGGGACTGAAAGGCGCGCCGTAATTTATAGATGCGCTTCTTTCGTCTCGTGAGCTCATCGCTCCACCAGGGGACGGCTATTCCGCGCTTTTTCCTTGGGGGAATCGCGGCGTTGCACGCTGCGACGATTGATTGCTCAATCTGTGTTGCGCGTGCCTCTGTCCCCTCCGGTGCGGACAGGACCAGTGGAGGGAGGTCCCGCAGTTGCTCCTCGAGGATTCTCTCAAAGTCCGGCCAGTCGGCCTTCCTTGTGGGGAAACGCCCCTCTCGGGGCTGATCCTCTTCAGTGCGTTCGGGGGTGAGCTCAAAAGCAATAGCACGGTGGTCGCTGGACGTAAGGTCATCTCTGACTTCCCAGCTTCGAACCAGTCCGGCTGCATCACAGTATAATACAGTAGGGACACTTGTACCACGTGATTGGCCAGGGCCGATCTGCGCTCCCCCGGTGGAAAAGCGGCATGTCACCTGTAAATCCACCAAGCGCCGACACAGTCGCTGCGGGGGAGCGAGAGGGAGGTACGTTCCCTCGCAGTCACACTCAGTCGCGGCCGAGCTGCGGGTAGGGGCTTAGGAGGCCGTAAGGGGAAGCGACTTTCACTTCCCCTTACGGCCTCCTCAGCGCGAGAGGGAGCGCGACGGAGATATATTCTCTCGCAGTCACCGGCGGATTTCGGTCAGGAGCTGAGGAGGCCGTAGGGGGAGCGAGAAGGAGATACGTTTTGTCGCAGTCACATGCAGTCGCTCGTAGAAACGGTGCGGCCTACAAGAATAAAGAAGGATAGAGATATGTCTCCGTCATTTCGCTCGTCGTCCCAATGTTCGCGTCTACCTGCAAGAATTGCGATACGTTTTATACGCTACTTTTCAAAGTAGCTTATCACTGGGTACGGGGTGATAACATTTATAGTTGTTTAATACGATGCGATAATAACTATGCGCGATACGAAAGAATTTGGGGAAGAATTTATTACGGTTACTGTATACTGTTTCTCAGTTTGCAAAAGCAGTTTGCCTCCAGCTCAGTCTCGCAAAACTATTTGTGCATGATCGTTAAAGGAATGATAATAGGTGTTATTTATCATGAGCTAATGTAATACAAATAAAAAATCAGATGAAAAGGCGCGAAAAAAGTACCGCCACTTCCGGGAACTGAACTCCGATCCGCGACATTACTGTTCAAAAATGTAACCGCTGGGCTACCGCGACCACAGTATACACAGTAGGGACACTCCGTGTCGGCACCTTTGATCTCGATGTTCACGAAAATGGCGGCCGCAAACCGGTTTTTCGGCTACTTTGCCCGCTGGAGTATAGATGGCTGTAGCATCGATTCGTCGTTCGTTTCGCATACTGGGCGGCGCAAAAGTGAGGAGCCCCGACTCATTTCCTATTATTTCTTTACCGCCCTGTATAGCTGCTGTCCGTCGCTGGAGGAAGCTGGCGGCGGGCTCAGATAGTGGGGAATCGTGACGTACGCTCCGGGCATGTGTGCCTGCCGCTCATACGTGTGACAAGCAACAAAGTTACGGGCGCATCGCCGTCGTCCGCTGTCGGAAGACCGCGGCCACAGTATACAAATATACATACTGTGGTTTCGGAAGCCCGCAATATAAAGATTTGAATGATTGAATAAAATACAATTGATTGCAAATGCAAATAATTGAATCTAATTTAAGGAACATAGTAATGATATTGCTTTAAAGCTTCAGTTCCGATTGGAATTAAATATGAGAACGACAAATGGTTTGTGTACCATTTGTCTTGTAGAATCGTTGTAGTTTGAAACGGCTCTCACTGGTTTTCAGTAAAATGCACCAGCACCGAATTAATTATCCCTGATTATTCATCGCAGTGCCCTAACCCGGCAGATAAATGTCTTTAAGGTATGATTACTTACGCTTAAAAGGCCGCAGTGGCGCCGTGGTAAGGTGTCCGGCCTGCCACTCGGTTTCCCCGTGTTCAATTCCCGGCTGTGGGAAAAAGTTTTTTTTGCCTTCTCTCTTATTTTTCCATTTACGTGCTCCTTTAGACTCCAATAATTAGTGGCTCTGAAAAGGGCCGTTTGTTAAAATTATTTCCTAAAGATTTAAACTATAAGATTTCAAATTATAAAATAATTATAAAATTTATAAAAAATAAAGTTATTAAGTAAAAAAATAAAAATTTAAATTATAAAAATTAACTGCCGGATTGGGGCCCAGAGATGATCAATCAAGGATAATTAATCGCGCAAGCCTAAAGTCATAAGAAAGCCTTCGATTCGAAAGACTAGCACGAGCAAGATGGTATATATCCATCCTTCTTCCTCGTATGACGTGCCGCACCGTTTCCACGCGCATGTGGTTGTGACTGCGAGGGAGCATATCTCCTTCTCTTTCTCTCCACGGACGCTCGAGTTGAGTAGGCGATCAGGGGAAGTGAACTCTGCTTGCTTCTCCTCGCCGCCTGCTCTACTCCTACTCGGCGAGCCAGCGCGTCACGCAGTGACTGCGAGGAAGCATATTTCCTTCTCTTTCCCTCCACAGACGCTCGAGTTGAGTAGGCGATCAGGGGAAGTGAACTCTTGCCCCTCCTCGCGGCCTGCTCTACTCCTACCCGGCCAACCAGCGCCTCACGCTGTGACTGCGAGGGAAGCTATCTCCTTCTCACTCTCTCTTTAGACAGGCGATTCAGTTGTGAAGACACCCTGCGGTAGCGTGCATTTTTGACCGATGTGGGGCGAACCTTTACCGTTAGTTTGCCCACTAAACTTTGGCGGCGCGCAATCCGCGCCGTAACCTGTCACGTGGTACAAGTGTCCCTACTGTATTATACTGTGACCGCGACTCTTGTTAGTGAATGCTCTCCACGCATCTCATAAATTGTTTCCGGGGGGAAAGAGATAGTGATAGGGAGGATAATGAGGCTTGCACGGATTTTTTCAGAGATAATCAGGGAACTGATAATTAGTATTCTCTATTGCAAGGGCGACCTTTGTTTTTTGAAGGAAAAAAAATTGTTGAAATACTGAAAGTAGAGAGGCATCCAGCCGCCGAGTGATACGAACAGCGTATCTGTGGCGGTAATGCGAGTACGCCGCGCACACATGTAGGCGCGCGGCGTAGAAAAGAAGGCTCGGTACCCCCACCGACTTATAAGCCAGCCGGCGTGAGGCGGCCGCTTGCCGAGCCAAGCCCAATCGAGGCTAGCGTCATCTCGTGCCGACAGCGTGAGTTGCCGGTTAAGCTCACTTGGCCGCCATTTTGTGGGGACACCGACATCAAAGGCGCCGACAGAGAGTGTCCCTACTGTATTATACTGTGGGCTGCATTGAGCGTTGCCACTGTAACGTCGATGTATGACTCTCCGCACGAGCTGGAGAATATTGCCATGCTGCCAGCCTCGTTCAGAACAAACAGGCCGTGCATTGAGAGGAGCTCTTCGAGCGCCTCTCCTCGGGCGTCTGCTGCCGCCGATCCCCTTAGGGGAGACTTGGCGTTGGCATCGGCCCCCAGCACGATTCGACCCGTTCCGATCGCTTGTAGGGCCCGATCCAGTCTTGTCAGGCTGCTCTCTATCTCGTCAGAGAATTGAAAGTACTGACTGACCAGATACAGGTCCGTGTTCTCTACTTTCGTGTGCACGCAGACGATGTGCCCGTCGTTCAGGTGCGAGAGACTCACGACTGTGAGAGACGGGTTCCGGACCGCGATTGCGGCCATCACCTCCGTCCCTCCGCCCCTGTAAAGGCGTGTCGTGACTCCCAAGCCCGTAACTACGCCTCTGACGTTATACGGTTCCTGGACGAGCACGATATCAACGTCTAGTCGTTCAAGTGCGACACGAAGTTCGTCTGTAACAGTTCTTGAACGCTGCATATTCAACTGCAATATTCGTAACCTGCTACTTAGACGCGAGCAACGGGCTTCTTTATCCATTGATGGTGCGTGACTTCACCAACTGGATTGCCTCGTTGTACGATGGGCAGCTTCTGCTCATAAGCCCGTGATTGTGCTGCTTGCCGACTCGCTTGCAGTTCGAGCAGACCGGAGCCCGCCCCTTCTGCTTGCAGTCGGCAGTGGTATGCCCCGTTTCGGCGCAGTGACCGCACACACTGGCTGCGACATTGCAGAATTTGGACAGATGTCCAAATCTCTGGCACTTGAAGCACCGGGTGACGGAGTGGAAATCTTGCACACGGCAAGACGCCCACTCGACGAACACCCGGTCGCCCTGTCCCCGGATGCAGGATCGCATCTCCGGCGGGACCTCGATCACCCAGGTCGAGGTACTAGTGGCTGCCTTGCCTACTGGGGTTCCAACCTCGGGCTTCAGTTTTGACCCGGACTCGGACTTGGGCGTTGCCTTCGTCTCTGTCCCAGCCACTGGAGCCCTGGTCGAGGTCTTAAACCTCAGCTTAACGGCTGCGGCCATTTCCTCTCGGACCTTTTTCGAGAGGCTACGGAGATTTTGTTTCTTTATACAAGAAAAAAACTTCTCCAGGGTGATCTCACTGGGCACGTGGAAGACCCGAGGGTCGGGTTCCTCTTGCCCAGTACGCTAGCGCTTAGTCCGGCGTCCCGGAGTAGCGTACTCGCCGTAAACGCTTCGAGGTGAGCCGCCTCCTCGGTTTCGATGGCGATCCCATTGCTGTGGATGCGCCGAACCGACTTGACGGCTATCTTCTCCCTCGAGGGCTTCACCAGTTGCAGAACAGCTCGCTTGGTAGCTTCGCTGTCCTGGTACTTTTCAGCCGACTCCGGGAAGATCTTGACCACGTGAAGTGGTCTGACCTCCTTAGTCGGTGGTACAGGGTGATGCGGATAATTGGAATCAGCTTTTTACCATCGAATTTTATCGATTTTTGTAATGGGTAATTGTCTCGGCGGGCGTGTGATGCCACCGATGTCGCGTGACTGCTCAGGGCCAACTGGCTGAATCACGCCAAATACCGACAGTCTTCCGATTAACCGGCAAGGGCAGAATGAGTCGGTAACCATGAGACTCGGTAGAGTCTCGCGCAAAGTAGTAGTCCCCTACGGCGCGCGACAGCCGAGACTCTATAATCCCGAAGATTCGATCGATGCAAAAATTTCTTCTCGATTTATGAAAAGGTTACGGTATTAAGGATTTATATCTGAATTTAGTATTTTAGCTGTAATTTTTCTGAATCCGATGAGCCAAGAATCAAGCGAATCGGTTCAGCCGTTTGCGGGATATTATTATTTTCCTCGTGGGCAAGCACGTTTCGTTGCTAAAACATTTCTGCACTGCACTCTGGCAGGGGAGGAGTGCGAGAGATTCGCGTGTCATAATAAATGTTTTATGTATAATAAATAATATAGGTAATCCTATCATTCTCGCACTATGGCGAGAAATAATTCTTGTTTCTCTCATTGTTACAACTATAAAACGAAATATTGAAAGACTCGGCCGCAATCCTTGATCACGCCGCTGCTGCAGGCGTGTTGCCTCCGCCTTCCAAAAAAGGGTGAAAGCCTGGCAGTTGACTTGAGGTAAGGAGAGAATTGCTGGCTCTTTCAATATTTCGCTTTATAGTTATAATAAAAGAAAAAACAAGAATGATTTCTCGCCAGAATGCACCGCTGACACGCTCTTTACTATGTTTATTATGCCACATATCGCTCACACTTTCCCTGCCAGTGTGCAGTGCAGCAATGTTTTATTACCGACTCATTTTGCCCTTGCCGGTTAATCGGAAGACTGTCGGTATTTGGCTTGATTCGGCCTGTTGGCCCTAAGCAGCCACGCGATACCGGTAACATTAGACGGCCGTCGAAACAATTACCAATTTCAAAAATCGATAAAATTCGATGGTAAAAAGCTGATTTCAATTATCCGCATCACCCTGTACACCCGGTCTCTTCGCGCTTACTGTCTTCAGCGCTTGGGCATAGCTATAAGTAGCTGGCCTGGGAGCTTGCGCTTCCTTTGGCCGCCCGGCACCAGGCTTCGCAGCCTTGGTGCACGCTGAAGGCGCTTTTTCGAGTTGCTTGGCAACTCGGTTCAGCGACTTCTCGACCGTTGTCTTAACGGCGCGCTGCGATACTGTCGCAGCTTCGAGCGCCGTCAGACGTCCTTCCAGGATTGCCCCGTGTTGGAGCACTTCCCTTAGAAGGCCTGTCAGTGCGGAAAATTGGCTCATGACATGGCCCGCAACCTCTTTGCTTACCTTGCTAGAAGGTTTCAGCAAGAGGTTTTGCAGGGCCTCCTCATGGGCCTGGGCCTTGGCCATCACCTCGTCCAGACGGGTTGTGGTCGTCTCGGATTCGACTTTAGCTGCAGCCTTTTTCCTGGCCAAGCGGGCCTTGCGCTTCTGGTTCTTGGTCGTCGCCGGTGCCGCTACATGACGGTCACGCTGGCTTGCCGACGGATTTGCCGCGGAATGGCTCGGGGGTTGGAGGCGCGTTGCCACCTGCTCCTTGCGGTCACGCTGGCGCGCCGGTGAGCTCGCCGCGGAATGGCCATTAGAGCTGGCTTCCCTCGTTATCCTGGGGCGGGCACCCTGGCTGGCTGATTGGCCTGCCTTGGGTTCGCCCTGGACGATCGAGGTTTTGCTCTCTTTCGAGAGCTTTGCCGGCTTCGACCCGGTTGCGGATGTTCCGAGGGCTGCCTCCGTCAGCTCCCCGGTATCCGTATTGGAGGTAGACTTAGGCGGTGGCCTTACGTCCGAGGAGTCCCTTACGGGACTCTCGCCCAGACTCCGGCTCCGTCTCGCCTTCGTCTTCGTCTTCTTTTTGGTGGCGCGATGCGCCACCTCGGCCTGCGGTTCCACGTCTGGTTCCGCTGGCCGTTTCCTCCCTTTGGAGCTCCCTTTCGAGAGCTCCCGAGTGGCAGTCGCCTCTACCGGCGGCACGTCCACTCGACTTTTGCGCCTGGAGCGCCCCTGAGGGCGTTCCAACGTGGCAGCTTCCTTGTCAGAAAGCACATCCACGGGCGTCTTCTCTTTGGCCTCTTTCGAGGGCACTGGATTGGTCGTCGCCCCGGAGGGCAACGTTTCCGTATCCATCTCATGCGTCCCCTCCGGGGACAATGGTGTGTTTATATCATCATCCATTTGCTTTTTCTATTCGTCCTGCAGCGCTGCCCAGCCTCCTTGGACCCTCATGTGGAACCCGACAGTAGCCCTCGTGCAACGGCGCAATGCCGCAAGAGGGGGTGCCGGGTTAGGCTTACGCACAGGATATAGTCCGCTTGCAGTGGCCGACTGGTTCTCCCCAGACTCCACTGCCCGCTTCCTCGCCCACTTGGAATTCGCTCGTACGATCGTTTCCTAGCCGATTGGTCAGCCATAGGGCTACTTTTCTCGGCTGACCTCCCGTTTAGTCGAAGCTGTGGCCAAAGGTACGTGTTGGAGGGGCCCTCCGATCCCAGGATTCGCTTTTCCGACGACACGGGTTGCAGCGCACGGCAAACGCGCAGGGGGTTAACAGCCAATCCCCATGGCTGGTTTATATCTCTGCGCCGGCGGGGTTCCCGCCCGCGGGCCAGTGCTACTATTGAGGTGGCCTTGCCACCTATTCTCTAGTGGCCATTTATTAGCGCTGCCTCTACCGAGAGCGCGGTCCCTTTCGGGGACTTCGTCAATACTCTCTGGCAGGCTGACAACGCTACCGCCTTACCCGGCCCCCGCCGAGTGGTCGAGGAGGATTCCCGAGGGAAAAACTTCGCCGTCCTTAGTGCGTTCAATGGAGACTGGGAAGGCTATATGGTATTGGCCGCATGAGAGGCACCAGATGAGGTTCAATTGGACCAACATCGCCTCGCGGCCTTGCAGTGGATTACGCAGGGTTGAATAAGCGACGCCGCGGACAGACTAGCAGCTCGGGGTTGCTAGCCCGTCCGCCTGCAAGGCGAGCGCTCGAGATCGCACTAGCGCGGCGAACCGCGCTTGCAGTCTGCGACATAGCTCCGTTAGCCCCGACCACCTGATAGCACAGAAGGCTGGGTTTGCCGGCGGGTACCACTTGGAGGTGGAGCCTGTCTTGAACGTGAGAGGCTAGCGGTCTAGCTGTGAGGACTGTATGGGCGCATCACGAACCATGTGGGTGCTTTCCCCTTCGGACTCGGTTGGTCACCTGTCGTTGGAGGGCTTAGCGAGGGCGGCGTCGCCCTTTCCAAGGGACGCCGCGTGGGTTGTACTTAGGAGCGGTGGCCATTCGGCCCACGGCATCTCTCTTTCTCTCCCTGACGGCGTCTCCCTTTTCCAGGGACGCAACGGAACTTATACTTAGGAGTGCCTGCGGCTGTTAGGCCGGCAGCGTCTCCCTTTCTAAGTCCGTTCGGCAAACACGATTTCCATCGCTTCAAATACAGAGTAACAAGAGCTCGAACTATTCCTCTGTCAATATTTTTACCAAGGTTCTCGACATAGGAAACAATGGCTTCCGTTGCCGCCTTTTTTCCAGATTTGTCTTCTTTTAATGTCGCAAGGAACCGCTTGGACATATTTATCGAGCTGCCTGACATGTTTCTACCCCATATATTGCGAAACTATGCAAACTAATGAGAAAAATATATCGTACGACACACAATACTCGTGATGCAGATGGTACTAATCGCTGCAGGAACTTGGTTTCAGGCTAATTGAATGAATCTTCTTGGGAAGAATTATATCTTATTACCATTGTCCCTCTTGGCCCCTTACGAACGATGTAAACAAAACAGCGATTGGGGAAATCGGAGACTACACGTGTCTCGTGTGCAAAGTTTGCCTCGTGTGTAGTCTCCGACTTCCCCAATCGCTGTTTTGTTTACATCGTTCGTAAGGGACCAAGAGGGACAATGGTAATAAGATATAATTCTTCCCAAGAAGATTCATTCAATTAGCCTGAAACCAAGTTCCTGCAGCGATTAGTACCGTCTGCATCACGAGTATTGTGTGTCGTACAATATATTTTTCTCATTAGTTTGCATAGTTTCGCAATATCTGGCGTAGAAACATGTCAGGCAGCTCGATAAATATGTCCAAGCGGTTCCTTGCGACATAAATAAAAGACGAATCTGGAAAAAAGGCGGCAACGGAAGCCATTGTTTCCTATGTCGAGAACCTTGGTAAAAATATTGACAGAGGAATAGTTCGAGCTTTTGTTACTCTGTATTTGAAGCGATGGAAATCGTGTCACCGTTCTAAACAAAGCATGGAGAATAGGCATCAAAACTGGCTATTTTCATAATCGTCCTTTTTGTATGGTTTATATCTTAAGGATAAGATAAAGCGAGGAAGATCTATCCTTATTTTCTACCGTTTTCTCCTTTCTATCAGTACTATATTCCTCGGTCGCACCGATTTCATTTATCCTTCATCTTTCACCCCATTCTAGTGTCCACACCTCATTTTGACTTCCATTCTCGCTGTTCTCCTCATTTTCCAACCTGTCTTTCCTCCTCCTCCCCCACTTCTCCTCCTCATGCTACCTCTCTGCCAAATGCTTCGTTTCTTTCGATATTTTCTTCACTAAAACGCAATTTTATAATTGTATTAATTCATAACACAGGTTTATGCAACTTCATGCAGATGAAACATATGCCAAAAGACGCGGAAAAAAATCTAGTTTCAGGAAAAAAATACACCATGAGGTTCCATTAGGGTCCCGAATCAATATACAAAAGTTAAAGTTCGCCATTTGAATTCATAAGAACATACTATACTAAACTGTCGTTAACTTCAAAACTATTTGAGATAAAAAATTAATTTACTAATATTTTTTGTGCTCCATACTATCCAGAACAAGGATATAATGTTCAATTTTCATTCTCGTGCCTCTGAATTTTCATAAAATCCGATGCGCGCGTTTTATACCCAAAGCGGCCACTGTGGCACTGTAACAATTTATTAAAAAGCTAATTATGGGCTATTATTAATCCTTATGTCACAAGGATGAAAACAAACCAAAAAAATTGAGAATCGGTTCAGTGGAACCTGAGTTATTGGCCATGCGCGCATATTAGACCCAAATCGGCCACTGTGCGGCGTCTCCCTTTCCGGGGAGCCAGCTCACCAAGGTCCATTTTTCCCGATTAACGAGAAAATAGCCACCGCGCCCTTGGTTGCGCTGGTGGCCTCCTCCGTCCTCCGGGGTGTTCTCTGAGTTCTCTCAGTTCTCTTAAGTTCTTAAGTTCTTCTCAAGTTCTCTTAAGTTCTCTGAAACTTGCGGCCCTCGAGCTTTCGCTCATCTCCGCGTATTTACGTCTTCTTTATTTGCTTACTGCTTCGTTATTCGTTTTTAAATTTTTTAAATTGTGTTTTTTCTTAATCATTAATATTTCATTGGCAGTCTTTTGCCGACTCGTTTCCAAATCGTTGCTCGTCCCTGCCGCGAGGAGGCAGACTGATTTCTACTATCTCTTTTATTTTTTTATTCTTTATTCCTTGTCTCGTATTTCGTAAGCTTCGTTGACAAATTGTATAAAGTTCTTGTATTTTTCTTCAGTGTCTATATTTTCTTCTAGTCTTCTATCCTTGTTTGCTGCAATGTCTTTTATCATATCTTGTAAGTATTTT
The DNA here is from genome assembly GCA_963675795.1 of Crossocerus cetratus. Lineage (NCBI taxonomy): Eukaryota > Metazoa > Arthropoda > Insecta > Hymenoptera > Crabronidae > Crossocerus > Crossocerus cetratus. The sequence continues at coordinate 3,035,290 of CAVMBF010000001.1, forward strand.
GGTCTTTTTTCTTCGTAATTAGGACAATGATACAAAATGTGTTTTATTGTTTCGTCTTGATTTATACAAAACTTACACTTCGGAGTAGGCGCTCTTTTAATTTTATGTAAGTAAATATTCAGTGATCCACGCCCTGTCAAAATGAATGTCGATTTGAGCCCTGGTGAGAACCATCTGTTTGTGAGTGGATAGTCAACTTTCGGGATAAATTCATTCGTTATTCTTCCGCGGTAATCATTTTGCCATCGCTCTTGCCACTTGACCATCATATGTTTCATTATTTTTTGCTCCTCTTCCTTATAGTGTTTCGTGATTTGTGTTTGATCTGTAGTGTATTCGACTGGTGTATGTTGATAGTTCTCCCAATTTATTGCTTTATTTTTCTTGACTTTATACATTAATCCGCGCATTATTATCGTTAAATCTATGGGCATCTTACCTGTAATAACTTGAAGTGTTGGTGTGGAAACTGTTTTGCATGCGGTACTTATTGCTAATAGAGCAAAACGCTGCGCAGAGTTTATGTGCCTTAGCACGTGCGTGTTTGTAGCCGCTGATGACCACGCTCCTGCACCATAGGTCAGTATGGGACAGAAGAGACATTCGTACATTAAGTTTCTATCAGGAGACTCGGTAGAGTCTCGCGCCAAGTAGAAGTTCCCTCTCCATATATATATGACACTCCGGCGCGCGACAGCCGAGGCTATATTATCCCGAACACTAGCTGTTATCCTTAGTTACCAAACTTTCACCTCGATTTATGCGAAAGTTAGAGCCTCAAGAATTTATTTCAGAATTTTGTATTTCATCGTTGATTTTTCTGAATCCAATGAGCCAAGAATCATGTGGATCGGTCCAGCCGTTCCGGAGATATGAATTTCCTGTTTTATTTTTCTCGTGGAAAAGGCAAAGCGGATTAAGAGTTTCATCGTCCGGTTTTATACAATTCCTAAAAATGTTACTCTCACGTGTTTCACGCGAGCGGGCGCCACCGCGAAGTACTACAGAGTGCTGCGCAGGTAACATGGTTTTATACCATAGCAGACTATTATGTTTTACACCATGGCTGGTTATGTGTCATACGCGATGGCTGGTTAGGTGTGAATGCTATGTGATAAATCATTAATAAAACACTGTACTGTACGTTATTTATTAATAAAACACTGTACTGTACTTGCTCCTCGCTCTGTGATCTTGTGATTATTGCGAATTATGATTATGAAAAGTCCTAAAAGTGAGAAGTCCGTGACTCACAAATCGCTGCATTTGGTTGTCAAGTGTGCAGCACTTGCTTATAGAAAACTTGAGCATTAATTAACGATTGTGGACTCCTTGAGTTACGCACGTAACAGTCTAGATACTCTAAAATTCATTAAAGTGTGTATGAAGATAAGCTATTCTCACAGACGCACTCTTAACCTTGCTGTACCTTGATGATGACTGCTAAGTGCATAGCTCAGGGAGCGCAGAATTCAAAGTGTTGCGATTTGATGAACAGGTGCTAATATCCTCAAATGGTGCATGCTGTACTGTACTTGCCCCTGTCTCTGTGATCTTGTGATTATTGCGAATTATGATTATGAAAAGTCCTAAGAGTGAGAAGTCTGTGGCTCACAAATCGCTGTATTTGGTTGTCAAGTGTGTAGTACTTGCTTATAGGAAACTTCAGCATTAATTAACGATTGTGGACTCCTTGAGTTACACACTTAACAGTCTAGATACTCTAAAATTAAAGTGTGTATGAAGATAAGCTATTCTCACATACGCACTCTTAATCTTGGTGTACCTTGATGATGACTACTAAGTGCATAGCTCGGGGAGCGCAGAATTCAAAGTGTTGCGATTTGATGAACAGATACTAATAACCTCAAACGGTGCATGATTGTTTTAGCTCCTTAGCTGAAGCGTTCCATGAGCTGCGATCTTGACAGTCAAGGTACATTCAAAAATTAGATAAATTAGTCTGCATATGATTTATAATTAATCATGCGACACACTCATACGCAGTCTAATTCATCTAATTCATTTAAGTGCATCGTGACTGTCAGGTTCGCAGTTCAAGGAATGCTTGAGCTAAAGAGCTGAAATGACATAAGCAAGCAGTGATTACCAATCATATGTCATTGGGGCCAATCATATGATATGGCTATTGGTAATCGATACTTGCTTATAGTTTTGTTACTACTAGCCATTGTCAGTAGTTGCTTATAGAAAACTGCAGCATTAAAGATTGTGCACTCCTTGAATTACACATTTGACAGTCAGGATTTTAGACTGTCAAGTACGCAACTCAAGGTACGCACAACCTTTAGTTGCTTACTTACATCACTTTAGCTGATTTAGCTGAAGCGTTCCTTTAGCTGCGAACTTGACAGTAAAGATACACCAAAATAAATTACATAAATTAGGCTGCGTTTTGAGTGTATCGCTTTAGAATCTTTACAATTAATCATGCGACATACTCATACACAGTCTTATTCATCTAATTCATTTACGTGCATCATGATTGTCAAGTTCACAGTTCAAGGAATGCTTAAGCTAAAGGGCTAAAATGACAGAAGCAAGCAATGATTACCAATCATGTGTCATTTGGGGATATGGCTATGTTACATACTGTAATAAATAGAGAATATATTCTTCAATGAACGACCAAAAATGCATGATATCAGCCCCCCCCCCAACACCCCCCCCCCCCGACATTAAAATGTTAAAAAATGCGCCAAGTAGTTTTGTCTACCTCTCTACAGTTTAATCCCACAGCAAAATTTACCAAAAATATAAACGGATATCATTCAAAAGCCAAGCCAATCATCAAAATTAACAAAAAAATTAATCAAATTCCAAAACAATCAAAATTAAATAAAATAAAATAAAGTCTACAAAAACTTGGCAAACTGGCCATGCGAATGACGATAGAGGGGTGTTTTGTCTCGGTCTTAATTACATCACGTTTCCACGCAGCCAGTTTGCCATTTTTGTAGACTTTATTTTATTTTATTTAATTTTGATTGTTTTGGAATTTGATTATTTTTTTTGTTAATTTTGATGATTGGCTTGGCTTTTGAATGATATCCGTTTATATTTTTGGTAAATTTTGCTGTGGGATTAAACTGTAGAGAGGTAGACAAAACTACTTGGCGCATTTTTTAACATTTTAATGTCGGGGGGGGTGTTGGGGGGGGGGGTTTCTATTGTTTAATCCCCATTTTGGGCGTGTTATTCTGATAATTTTTGCCATTATATTTTTAGCTTTTTCTCGTATGTACTTGCTGTGTTCTACAAAATTTAATTTTTCGTCTAATATTATTCCGAGATACTTTACTTTATTTACGAATTTTAAATTTATTCCTTTATATTTTACTACAGGTTTTCGATTAGTTCTATTAAGTCCTTTGAGTGACATCACGCATGATTTAGTTTGCGACACTTCTAATTTATGCCTTATTGTCCATTTTTCAACGACCTTTATTACTCAGCGTTTCGTTCTATTTCTTTTCTACTATCACCTTTTATTATAATTAGCAAATCATCGGCATATGCTATGTACTCACAGTTTTCCACACTTTCTGAGAGCAATTCGTCCATTACATAGTTCCATGCAATAGGTCCTATTATTGACCCTTGTGGGTATCCTTTTGAAACAGTTTTTCTTACTTGGTCGAATTCAGATGTAACGGTTGCATTTCTGTTGCTGAAATAAGTAGATAGGGACAATGATTGTGTATCAGCCCTCGGGGCTCAAGGCCGGCTTTCTGTTCCAAGGCTAATCGCCTATTACAGAAGATGGAAGTTAGCTACTTTTACTGACAAGAGAGGGAAGCATAGGTGTTAGGCTTCCCCCGGGCTCGGAAAAACCCTCCCTACCTGTTGCCAGGTTTTCAGGGAGGCAGACTGCTCACTACGGAGAGCAACTCGTTTAGCCGCCCCATCTGTAATTCGAAGATGGGACGTTGACAGCGGGGTCCACGAGGAGGCAGAGTTGCCAGCGCTAAGCTCAGTCTCTTGCGGGTGTGCATTTGCTTTTGCACATTTCTAGTGCATCAGGTGTTCGGATGTACGAGACTGTACCTGTTTACATGCTGTGTCATGCCCGCGATTCAGGTACAGTTTGTTTTTGCACTTAGAGTGCTATTGTGTCTGATTTTTGAGTGCCTCGCCCTCCCTGTAGGCTAGCACTTTTCTGCAGAATCCTGCGAAGCATCGATAGATGTCTTCGTTGACTAGTTCCTTGAGCCCGCAGGGCCAGGATACATTGCAACTCCGTACATTTCGTGCCAGGACTTCTCGGAAGCCTTCGATTAATTTGCAGTCCAAAATTATGTGTCTCACTGTGTCGGTCTCGCCGCAGCTACAGCGTGGGTCTTCAATCAGTTTCAATGATTGAAGTTTGCCCCGTATATTCCCATGGCCAGATAGGAACTGAGTGACGTAGTAGTTAGGCTTGATCCAAGTTGCTTGGAGCCTGGCACAAACGTCCTCGAAAAATTCTTGCGTCAAGCGCCCTCTTGAAGACGATGTCCACCGGTCTTGCCAGGTGCGAATCGTCTCTGTACATATTGTGCCCATGAGGGACTCTGTCTCATCCTTGCTTAGAGCACAAGGTTCAAAGCTATCTCCCGAAAGTTGACATAAAAAGTTATGTTTAAGGAGGTACTTAGCCCTCCTTTCTAACAGCTTTAAGTCCACAGGGGCTTGCCCTGCAATAATTGCAATTGCATCAGTCGAGGCTGTTCTGTACGCTTTTGTAAGTCGCAACAGAGCCAGTCTCTGAGCTTGTAGCAGTCGTTTAATGTGCCATTTGTTAACATTGTCGGCCCAGGCAGCTGCGCCATAGGTGATAACTGGTATAAATACTCCAGAGTATATTGTCGCTAGGGTACGGTAATTCAAGCCCCATTTAGCCTTTGCAAGGTGAGCCATGCAGACGTAACTCTTTTTAGCTCTGTTGCAGATATACTGGACGTGAGGCGTAAAGTTGAACCTAGTCCCTATGCGGAGACCCAGGTAGGTTGCTGTGGTTGTCATCTTGAGATTTCTCTCTGACAATTTGACAGAGGGCAGTTCTGTACGTCCAGAAAGCCCTTTAGCAGGAGCATTTCCGACTTCTGCTCGCATAGTTGAAGCTTATGCTTCCGACACCATGCCGTGGTAAGCTGTGTCAGAAGATTCGCTTTCCTCTCTATCTCGCTTCTACTTTATCCAGCAGTAGTCACTGCGAGGTTGTCCGCATAGGCTATCGGTTCGTATTCAGCCTCGAATAGTGTCCGCAGTAGGTTATCGAATACCAAGTTCCAAAAATTTGGACCTAGTATCGAACCCAGCGGGCATCCTCTGTTTACAGAGCGCTCGACGCTATCGTTGGCAGTGCTTAGTATAACACTCCTCCCAGCCAGATAGCTTTGGATGAGTTTGTATATATTTTCTGGGCATTCCCGTTCTCTTAGATATCAAAAGACAAGGTCTTGTCTCGGGCCAAGTACAGGGTGATTCGGGTAAGTGCTATCGGCTTTTTACCATCGAAATTTATCGATTTTTGAAATTGGTAATTGTCTCGGCGGCCGTCTAATGTCACCGGTGTCGCGTGGCTGCTTAGGGCCAACTGGCCGAATCACGCCAAATACCGACAGTCTTCCGATTAACCGGCAAGGGCCGAATGAGTCGGTAATAAAACATTTTTGCAGCACAATGGAACGGAAAGTGTGAGCGATGCGTGGCATAATAAACATAGTAAAGAGCGTGTCATCGGTGCACTCTGGCGAGAAATCATTCTTGTTTTTCCTTTTATTATAACTTTAGAGCTAAATATTGAAAGAGCCAGTAGTTCTCTCCTTACCTCAAGTCAACAGCCAGGCTTTCACGCTTTTTTGGAAGGCGGAGGCAACACGCCTGCAGCAGCGGCGCGATCGAGGATTGCGGCCGAGTCTTTCAATATTTCGTTTTATAGTTATAATAAAGAGAGAAACAAGAATTATTTCTCGCCAGAGTGCAAGAATGATAGGCTTCCCTATATTATTTATTATGCATAAAACATTTATTATGTCACGCGAATCTCTCGCACTCCCCCCCTGCCAGTGTGCGATTTTTGTAATTCCTCGTAGGCAAGCCCGTTTCGTAGGTAAAACATTTCTGCACTGCACACTGGCAGGGGGGAGTGCGGGATATTAGCGTGATATAATAAAGATTTGTGCATAATAAATAATATAGGGAAGCCTATCATTCTTGCACTCTGGCGAGAAATAATTCTTGTTTCTCTCTTTATTATAACTATAAAACGAAATATTGAAAGACTCGGCCGCAATCCTTGATCGCGCCGCTGCTGCAGGCGTGCTGCCTCCGCCTTCCAAAAAAGGGTGAAAGCCTGGCTGTTGACTTGAGGTAAGGAGAGAACTACTGGCTCTTTCAATATTTAGCTATAAAGTTATAATAAAAGGAAAAACAAGAATGATTTCTCGCCAGAGTGCGCCGATGACACGCTCTTTACTATGTTTATTATGCCACGCATCGCTCACACTTTCCGTTCCATTGTGCTGCAAAAATGTTTTATTACCGACTCATTCGGCCCTTGCCGGTTAATCGGAAGACTGTCGGTATTTGGCGTGATTCGGCCAGTTGACCCTAAGCAGCCACGCGACACCGGTGACATTAGACGGCCGCCGAAACAATTACCAATTTCAAAAATCGATAAATTTCCATGGTAAAAAGCCGATAGCACTTACCCGAATCACCCTGTACAAAGAAAGACAGAACTTGTATCTTTCCCAGAACCAATAAGTACGGGTTTTTACAATGTTCAAACTGCATAAATAAATTAAAAATTGCAATTTTTGCAAACATTGTTTGAAAGGCTATGTCAGGGCGACAAATTTCCATATTTGTTATTGACAATTGGTTCAGCCATTGTGGAGATATAGGACCTTAAAAATAGCTGTTTTTATTAAGAAACGTCTTCTCCGTCTCCGTCTCCGTCGTCTCTGTCACAAATTTAAACAATTCATAATTTCTTCATTTATTTGCATTTATTCGTGAAAATTTTTGGTGGAATAATAATTTATACCTGTAAATTGATCAATTTGTATTGTTATAAATTAAACAATGTATTTATTTATTGATACAATTAAACAATCTCCATTCATTAGTCAAACTAAATTAAGCAATTTATTTTGTTTATTTTTCCTCTCTCCTCTCCTTTGTCCCCTCTCTCTCCTCTTCTCTTTCTTCTCCTATTTCCTCCCCCCTTTCCTCTCTCCTCTCCTCACTCCTCTTCTCGCCCCTCCTCTCTCTCCTCTCCCTTGGCCGCTCCCTCGACTCTCCTCTTTCTCATCCCACCTCCCACCTCCCACCTCCCACCTCCCACCTCCCTCCTGCCTCTTCTCTGCTCTTCCCCTCGCTCTATTCCATTCCATTCTATATAGATCTGGTTGAAGTTTTTACTGAGGGATTAGATAGGAAAAGCTGTAGGGAATACAGGGGTAGGGCTGCGCAGCGCTCGTTGCCATCAGCTAATCGAGCGATCCGGAACAGTCGTTCAATTGGGCTCGAGCATAGTGCGCGGTGTACATATATATTGTAATGTAACTCGCGGGGCGAGACAACTCCTCGCCTTCCCGTAAAGGAATATCTCTCGCGAAATTAGAATTGGGGCTATAAGAGCCATCTATCGTATGGGAACGTCTCCAGCCAGGTTCTCGCTAAGAATTAGTAACCAATCCTAACGCTTCTTGCATTTCCGCGAGCCTATTAGCGCCCGTCAGGAGCGAGGGCTCCTGGTACCTTCGAACAACCGATTCAACTTCGCATCCCGTGGACCCGGCCTGGAGAGCTGAGCATAAGGAGCAGCAGCATCAGAAGGAACTCCAGAGAGGGATTTGGTCATCTTCTTGGACGACTGGACGACCGCAGGCGCTCTTCTCGGTTCCAGCCGAAGAACATGTATCCACGATGATCGGACTTCGGCGAGGAAAATTTGGCGCGGGGCGACGGCCCTGGCGCCTGCTCAGCTCAGGGCACAGCGAGGACCACTAGGAATGGTGGGGACTTAGGGACCAATAGACAGGCCGGTTTTCGGGGACAAAGGGGTCGTAAGCGAACGGCTAGCGAAGCGCGTTAGGACCGGCACTCGTTGTAGAAGCGTGCGTGCGAGCAGTCGTAACCGTAATTATCGTAATTAGCGCCCATTAAACTACCGAACTTGCGTCGTAGAGAAGGAAGGAAGGACGAACGAGCGTACCAGGATTGTCTCCGTTCGAGAGTTGTATTAGCGCCCGGCTAATAACCAGACATTTTCGGCAAGCGAATCTTGTACCGGCGGGCTTTTGCGTGAGACTTCCCTTTTGTAAGAAGTCTCAGCCCGATGCTCGCTTCCTTTCCGCCCTTCTGGCGATCTCTGTTCTTTACGCTGACTGCAAGCGAATTTTGGGTTTTCTCGCGATCTCTACTTCGATTTGTGTATGAAATGGTGACCTTCCTGCAGGCTTATGTGCCGTCTACAACGGGCCACTATCATTATCGTTATTATTGTCGAGCCCATTTGTTTCACTTCATCTATCGCGGCATATTCGTGCAAAATACTTTTCCGGTTAATTATCGCGATTTAGGCTCGTGCCGACCACCTGCGTATTGTAACTTTGCGACTTCTGCGACCAAATATCTGTTGCGTCATCACCTAACGGACGCGTGCCACGCACGAGCCGCAGTACACCGGCCTCGTGCGTCGCCTCTAATCTTTTTTGTCCAAGTATTCGAATATTCGAATAAAGAAACTATTGTCGCATTTAATCGTTCTGCCTAGCTCTCTCGCCGAATCCACCTGCTCTCCTCGCGTTCCTGACTAGCCTGGGAATCCGCCCGGGAATTTTCTTGCCGATTGAACTCTATTTTCGCGTTGACTAAAACTTTCAGTAGTTTATCAACGTTGTTGGCACTTTGGTGCCTGGCGCCCAATTTCGCGGTTGTGTTCGGATTTTGGCTAAGTACGAGTTCAGCATTATCGGAAGGACTTCTCGGCCGAAGTGTAGAGGAATTGGGGAATTAAGAGAGAAAATACTTTCGAGTCGAGTCTCCCTCAAAAAGTAAAATAGAGACTGTCTTTAGTTTGTGTCCCGTTCTTGCTTCTGTCGCCTTGTGTCTTTCTTTCCTTGCTTTCCCGAATTTCTTCCGGCGAACCAGATTTCGCGGCCGGAAGAAATTCCTTTACAAATTGGCGCCCAACGTACGGGCCTTGAGACGAGTCGAGCGTAGTCAGAACGGTTACGCGCAGGCAGGCATTATTGTAAACAGAGCGGTCACGTTTCAAGGGTGAGGACGGGACGGAAACCCCGAGCCTCGAGTACCCGCGTGGCTATTTTTAGACCCAGGATTCGTAGTCCTCGGGTCGGTTATCTTTTCGCGGAAATTTACGGTTGGCTAGTGTTGGTTGGGGACTATTTTCCCCGGCTACGGTATATTGATGATTTGAGAATTTGATCATGAATTACTAAATCTGCAATTGATGATATTTATTATGTTGAACTGGATTGTTGATTATTGTCATTTATGGTATACTATCGTATGAACTGTGAACGATTGAACTGAGCGAATATACGACTATTACTTTAACGAGACCCAGTAATTATTGTTGAGGTTATTATAACCAATTGGACTTTCACCTAAACTGTTTAGTAAAATTGTAAATAATTGAATTCAGTACTCTCGCACAGGCGATTACCTGTGAGACAGTGCCATATTGTAAATACTTGAAGTCTGTGTCCATTGTTACAAATAATTGTGATTGTTATTATTTATTCATATTTATTCAAAGTTGTCGAAATTATTTATCTGGTATTATACCGTTGTTGTGTGTCCCTAAGGGATGAAAGCAAGTCTCATTTGGTGGGTTCGATTTGAAATTGAAATTCGAACCATTAGCGCATTTGTCGTATATCCAATTTGCCCAGCTCTCTCGCGAAACCATATTTCGTGTATGTTCTGTTCACAGCCCAGAAGTCGAGAATCCAGAGGATAAGGTTTGAGTAATTTTTAGAGTAAATGAAATTTGAAATTGGATTTCGTAATATTATCGTTGCTTCTCGGTTGGTGAGATTTGGAAGAAAGAGTTATTGAGTACAGTCTGTTGTCGCGTGTAAATACGTTACTCGATCACATTAGCGTTCAAGTACAATAAGCTCGGTGTCTACCGCGTCGTCGGAACTCGCGCAAGAAACGTAAACATTCACGCGAATAGAGACGCCTACGGTAAATAATGGCTGAGCCTAACGCGGTGCACGACCGGCTGAGGAATCTGCCGATCGAAGTAATTCGCGGGGAAATAGAGCGTCGAGAATCTTCCGCGGGTGGCGGATCCCCTGGATTTAGGCTCCACGTTAATGAGCCATCTAGCCAAGGAACGCCCGGTCAGAACAACATAAATCCGCAGTTTCTCGCAGCCCCGAATTATACATCACCGGACTCTCCGTCCGGCTTGTTCCACGGTAGTCCTCCTCCAGTAGCGCCCCTCGACCCGCCGCCGTTAGCACCGATTTTCGGGCCAAATATCGCCCCGGGTTCATCCGGGACCAGTCAAAATTTTCCGCCGCCGTTGAATGCGACTCGAGCAACGCCCCAGCGAACGACGTCGCCTTATTTTCCATTACCGAATCTGTCCGACCTTGAGCATGATTCAACAATTTTCCAGCCCGGTCCGATCAGCCGATCTAGTGCCGCAGTTGATTACGTCTTCAACGTATTACGGCGATCGGGAATGAAATTCAAAGGAACACCGCAGGAAGACGTTCGAACATTTGTCAATAAACTACAACGATTGCGACAAGATTATTCATTACCCGATCGGTCGGTTTTGCTATGTATTCCGAGTTTTCTGGAAGGCCACGCCGCCGATTGGTTCGAGGCGAATCGAGACAAATGGAATACGGCTGACGCTTTTGAAGCTCACATGTTGTCATACTTCGCGAATCCGGATGATCAATTCACGCTCCGGAAAGCTGCCTATTATCGCCATCAGGAAACAAACGAGAGTGTACGCGAATTTATCACCTGCATGCAGAGGATCTTCCTACGAATAACTCCAGTGGTAAGCGAACCCGATCAGATCGCTCACATTTATCATAACATGCACCCGCAGATACGCCAGGGTGTTCAATTAAGCTCGATTTCCACGACTCTCGAGCTCGTACAGGCCGCGGTTCGCGCGGAGGCAAATTGCGTGCCCGCGCCAAAAACACCGTCCGCTTACCAGCTCCCATATACCGCTTATGGTGCGGCTACGACGCCCGGTCAGAAAACCAGCCGTCGTACCGACCCCGTATGCGCCGCGATCGCCGCCGTAAAAGCGCCGGTTTCACCGGCAGCGAAACAAGTGGAAACGAAAGCGGAAACGAACCCATCTGCCGAAGTCGAGGAAGTAGGAAATCTAGCCGCGGTTGATCTGCCCGCGAGCGGAGTTTGTTGGAATTGTCGCGAGGAAGGGCATCAGTCTAAGACCTGTCCGGCTCCCGCGACCTTACATTGTTATCGCTGTGGTTACCCAGCGGTCACTATTAAGAAATGCCCGCGTTTTCAAAAGAAAGCGGGAAACGCGAAACGGGGTCGATAAATCGGTACCAAAACGATCCCTTTCTCCGAGATAGCGGCCCGCGTGCAAGGACAGATTTTCGCCATGCACTCAAAATTATCGCAGCCTACTCTACTAAATCTGGAAGTGAATATCGCCGGAAAACTATCTGAGTTAGCGCTTGTGGATTCAGGCGCGACATACAGTTTTATTAGCGGAACCGTGGTTAAGGAATCCGGTCCATTGATTAGCGTCGAGAAGCTCGAGCCACCACCGTTTTTCACATTAGCATCCGGACAAGCTTGCCCCGCCAAATCTGTGGCAACTTTATCGCTCCAAGTTAAAGACGTGGCACACCAAGTGAACTGTTTTGTGCTCGAGACCCTAGCAGCTCCTCTAATCATTGGAGTAGACCTTATCGCTCAATTTGGACTCATGGTCAATTATCGCGAGGAAACTTGGCATTTCTTGGATTCACCTTCGCGTAGTTATTCTTTCGCGAAAACGGCAAGGCCGAAAAATCTAATCAGTAGCTGCGGGTTGGAAGATCTGCTTCCCGAAGAACCTATTCGACTCACGAATTTCTTGCAAGAGGTTTTGCCTCCGGCTACCAAGGCCAAGAGTTTGACTTCGTTGACGGAACATAAAATTGATGTGGGAAATAATCGCCCCATCAAACAACGATATTATCGAGTCTCACCTCCGGTACAGGAAGCGATCGATACAGAAGTCGATCGTCTGCTAGCGGAGGATATTATCGAGCCGTCCTCTAGCGAATGGTCAAGTCCCATCGTGATGGTCAAAAAGTCGAATCGAAAATATCGTTTTTGCTTAGATTTTCGCAAGGTTAACAGCGCATCGAAACGCGATGCGTATCCGTTGCCGATTATGACGGGAATCCTAGACAAGTTACTCGGTGCCAAATATATCTCGACCATCGATCTGAGCCAAGCATATTTCCAAATACCGATGGAATCAAAGAGCAAAGAATTTACCGCTTTTATGGTACCAGGTCGCGGTTTATTTCATTTCAAACGAATGCCTTACGGACTCACGGGAGCCCCCGCTACTTTTCAGCGTCTGTTGGACAAATTAATCGGGCCGGAAATGGAACCACACGCGTTCGCTTACCTCGACGACATTATTATCGTAAACACCGATTACAAGGAACACTTAAAATGGATCGAGAAAATATTAACGCGCATTCGCGACGCAGGACTGGCAATTAATCCCGAGAAATGTGAGTTTAGTAAAACGGAAGCTCGTTATTTAGGTTTTCGCGTATGTCGGGAGGGGCTTAAGGTAGATCCGGATAAGATAGCTCCGATCTTAGAGTACCCCGCTCCCATTAACGTGACGAAATTACGCTCATTCTTAGGAATGACCTCTTGGTATCGCCGTTTTATTCCCCAGTATTCTACCGTGGCAGATCCACTACAGGAACTCCTGAAGAAGGAGCAACTGTGGAGTTGGACTAGCGAGAAACAATTAGCGTTTGAGCTACTTCGCGATGCCGTTGCGACGGCCCGTACTATAGCCTGTCCCGATTTCGCGTTGCCGTTCGTGTTGGAGACGGATGCGAGTGGGACAGGGTTGGGTGCGGTTTTGACGCAACTATAGAGGGCGTCGAACGGGTCATCGCCTTTGCGAGTCGATCGTTGATCCCTGCCGAACGGAATTATCATACGACTGAGCGGGAATGTTTGGCTATTGTTTGAGCAATAGAGTCATACTCACCGGGATTTGACATTAGCGCATTTTCGTTTCGCGTATAATACTGCGGATCATTCTTCTCTCCAAACCTCACCAGCATTTCTGAATTTCGGACGGGACCCAGTTCCCTTAAATTGTCGCAATTAGATCGAAACCAACACTGAGCCAACCAGTCGCGCCGAAATTAAAGCATGGCGCAAAAGAATGCACGATATGGAGTTGATACGCGAATGGGTTAATGAGAATTTAGAATTAGCGCACGAAACGCAGAGTAAATATTACAACAAGAACCGCCAGGTATCACCTTCAAAGTGGGCGATCTTGTAGTAAAAAGCCAGCATGTATTATCGAACGCAGCTCAGAATCGCGCTGCTAAACTAGCACCTAAGTTTCATGGGCCTTTCTTTCTCTCTAAACAACTATCGCCGCTTGTTGTCGAACTTTCCACGCTTGAGGGTAAATTAGTTGGCAAAATGCATGTGCAGAATCTGAATCCTTATGTTTCTGAGTTCTAATTCCGATTCCGCTTCCCGAATCGTATTTCCCACGGCTGACGCGTTCCATCGGCGTCACGGTCAACATGGTCGAGCTAGCTCCAACCCCTGCCGTTATGATGGACCAGGTGATTCAGATGGGAGAGGAAAGAATCCTATATGCCGGGGCCCTGGAGGCCCCTCCCGCACCGCTGGACGTGGATCCACGACCCATTTATCGCCTCACCAAAGATCGGCCTATGCTCTATGACATTCGCCGTCCCGTGCGTGAGGGCCACTGAGCTTACGTATCGGTGGAACGACGGATCGGTCGCCAACCAAGTGGACGTGTTCCTCGGCCGTAACGCCCCGGCCCCAGGTTTCGACCACCCGAGTACGTCCGTCACGCGTAGAAACAACCAAAGATTCTGTAGCTCTAGGCTGCAACGAGAGGACTACTGGAATTATCGCCGACGCGGGCATAGCTTCGGACGATGCCCCGAAGCACGCCGGATCTTTTGTTGCCACTGCGGAGGACCCAGTGTTACCATGCGAAGTTGCAAAAACTGCCAGGACCTATGGAAGGAAAAAGAAAACGCATACGAACACGAATGCAGATTCTAAGGGCGAACATCTCTTCCACCGTCGTATCCCGCGCCTAATCTCGCGCCTTCCGAGTGTCCACCTATTACGATTCCTTGCTGTTTACCCTTCATATATTAAACCATCCGATTCGCGCCATACATTACTAACGCTTATTTCGACCAGCACAGTTAGTGCTATCATTATCGTCTCTAGCGAATGATTAGGACGCACAAGAAGTCTGAATAGATAACGTTGTTTTTTTCTTGTATATCACGGCCAGCTAATTATCCCTCACCTCCCTCACATTAACGACTAACGGAGGAGCGATTCAAGGAAGGACCCATTATCGAGCCATCTATTAATTAAGGAATATCTCAGACTTAGGAAAGTCTGAGGGAAGGATTACGAAATTTGAGAATACGCTTGCAGTCACAGCTATTGCTAATTGGAGCTTGGTTTATTGTCGCACCTTTTATTTAATGCTTGCATTAACATCGGTAGGTCATCCCTTTTCACTTATGTTTTGTTGTGCTTGTTTCATTGAGAAATACCTAATTGGAGACGCAGCGAGTAGAGGTACTTGGGGGATACGCTAGGCGGACCTTCGGTCCTTGTTGAAGGACGGGGGGAGTCTGTAATGTAACTCGCGGGGCGAGACAACTCCTCGCCTTCCCGTAAAGGAATATCTCTCGCGAAATTAGAATTGGGGCTATAAAAGCCATCTATCGTATGGGAACGTCTCCAGCCAGGTTCTCGCTAAGAATTAGTAGCCAATCCTAACGCTTCTTGCATTTCCGCGAGCCTATTAGCGCCCGTCAGGAGCGAGGGCTCCTGGTACCTTCGAATAACCGATTCAACTTCGC
This sequence comes from Crossocerus cetratus, assembly GCA_963675795.1. Lineage (NCBI taxonomy): Eukaryota > Metazoa > Arthropoda > Insecta > Hymenoptera > Crabronidae > Crossocerus > Crossocerus cetratus. The sequence continues at coordinate 3,050,469 of CAVMBF010000001.1, forward strand.
ATCCCGTGGACCCGGCCTGGAGAGCTGAGCATAAGGAGCAGCAGCATCAGAAGGAACTCCAGAGAGGGATTGGTCATCTTCCTGGACGACTGGACGAGAGACGGCGCGGTCAGGTCGCGGCGGAGGTGGCCCAGCTGTATGCGGCGTACCGCGAGGCAGCGGTCGCCCTGCAGCGGGCCATCAAAGCCGCCAAGGCCAAAGCCTGGGACGAGCTCGTCGCCACATTGGACGGGGATCCGTGGGGGCGCCCATACAAAATCGTCATGGGACGATTACGTCCATGGGCGCCCCCAACAACGGAGCTGCTTGACCCCCAGTTTCTCGACCGGGTGGTGGCTACTCTGTTCCCTGCGGGAGCAGAGGACCCCACCCCCGGTCGACCTCGTCCCCGTTTTGAGTGGGACGAGGCCACCATGGGGGTCACTGGCGGCGAGCTCGACGCCGCGATTAGGCGTCTCCGGGCCCGCGCGAACAGGGCGCCGGGCCCGGACGGCATCCCAGGCAGGGCCTTGGCCATGGCCATGGGCGTCCTGGTCCCGCGCCTCGGGCAGCTTTTTAACAGCTGTCTGAGGCGCGGTAGGTTCCCCCGCTCCTGGAAGCGGGCGCGGATGGTCCTCATCCGGAAGGATGGGCGGCCCGCGGACTCTCCCTCCGCGTACCGGCCCATTTGCTTGCTGGACGAGGCGGGCAAACTCTTCGAGAGAGTTATTGCCAGCCGCCTCGTCCGGCACCTGTCGGCGACAGGTCCGGACCTCGACGACGGGCAGTTCGGCTTCCATCAGGGACGATCGACGATAGACGCGATCAAGCGCCTAAGGTCCCTGACGGAGTCGGCTGCAAGCCGGGGCAGGGGGTGTATCGCTATATCCTTGGATATAGTGAATGCCTTTAACACCCTGCCCTGGTGGGTCATCAGGGAGGCGCTCGAGTACCATCGAGTGCCCCCTGAGTTACGGGCCGTCGTCGGGGACTACCTCGCCGACAGGGGCATTAAGTTCATGGGCCGGACGCAGGAGTATGAGAGGGAGACGTACGCCGGGGTCCCGCAGGGGTCCGTGTTGGGCCCCCTGCTATGGGACCTCGGCTACGATTACGTCCTGCGGGCTGCACTCCCCGCTGACTCCACGGTGATCTGCTATGCAGACGACACACTCGTGGTAGTCAGCGGGGAGGATGGGAGGAGGACCATCCGCGTTGCGGAGACGGCGGTGGCCTGTGTCGTCGCCCGAATCCACCGACTGGGCCTTCGGGTGGCCCCGCAAAAGACCGAGGCGATCTGGTTTTACGATCGCCAACGGTATGCGGGGCCGCCTCCCCAGCGGTGGATTGCGGTAGGAGAGACCCGCGTCCAGGTGAGAGATACGATGAAGTATCTCGGACTCACCCTGGACGGCCTCTGGCGCTTTAACGAGCACTTCGGCCGGCTTATCCCCCGAGTTGAGAAGGCGGCAGGCGCTCTAGGACGCCTGCTGCCCAACATCGGGGGACCGTGGGAGGGTGTCCGACGCCTTTATGCGGGAGTCGTCCGTTCCATGGTGCTCTACGGGGCACCAGTCTGGGCGGGCGACCTGGCGGCCAGCCGGCGCAATTGTGCCCTGCTATTCAGGGTACAGCGTCGGATGGCCGCCAGGGTCGTGCGAGGATATCGCACGATCTCCCTGGCGTCGGCCACCCTACTGGCGAGGTTTCCGCCCCTGGACATCCTGGCGGTGGGGGACGCGAGGACCTATTTGGGTCTTCGCGCCCTCCGCAACAGGGGCGGAACACCCACGGAACGGTCGGTCGAGGAGCTCAAGCGCCAGACCCGACGGCTCGTTGTCGAGATGTGGCGGGAAAGGCTGGAAGATCCAGCCAACTCCCGCCACAGAGCCGTCGGGGCGATTCTCCCGAGCCTCGAGGCTTGGTTGAGTCGCGGCAGGGGGCAGCTCTCCTACCGCGCGACGCAGGTGCTTACCGGGCACGGCTGCTTCGGTGAGTACCTGCGTCGCATCGGGAAGGAGGCGACGGCACAGTGCCACCATTGTGATGGGGACCCGGACACGGCGCAACATACCCTCCAGTATTGCAGGGCCTGGAGGGAACAGCGCCGTGTCCTGGTCCGGTATATCGGAAGGGACCTCTCGCTGCCGACGGTCATCCGACAGATCCTCGGCAGCGAGAGGTCGTGGAGAGCCTTCCTCGCCTTTTGCGAGGAAGTGCTCTCCCAGAAGGAGGAGGCGGAGCGGCGGCGGGAGAGGACGGACCCCTTCCGTCTGCAGAGGGCCCGTCCCCGCCGCCGACCCGCGCGGGGGGATCTTGTCCCCCCGCAGTAGAGCGAGGCCCCGGTCCCGTCGACGGATCTCGACCCGTTGACGGGCCGGGTGCTTGCCAAGGGGCCGCGAGGCGGCAGAGTGGTGGCTCTGTCGCCTGCGCAAGCGGCCCCGAGGCGGGGCGGGCGTGTAGTGGTCGCACGACCCGCCCAGGAGGGATGGGTAATGCGGGGACGCGGTTCCCGCCTCCTTCGCCGCTAGCGAAGGAGTGCGGTGAGCCGTGTCTCCCCGCGAGTAGTGGGGGAAGCCTCCCTCTCTCGTGAAAGCGAGAGAGCGGATGGCCGCTCCCCCACCACGAGACGTGCCTCCAATAGGGGGCGGGCGCGGGGCGTCACCGGTAGTGTTCTACCAGAGTTCCCGGTGTCGCCCCAGTCAGCGCCGAGGATGGCCACCGTGGGGTTTTAGCCGGTAAGAGTCCGGCACTACCCCGTCGCCCCCACCAGGGCGGCGGGGTGTCCATGAGGATTTCCCCACGTAAAAAAAAAAAAAAAAAAAATGGACGACTGGACGACCGCAGGCGCTCTTCTGGGTTCCAGCCGAAGAACAAGTATCCACGATGATCGGACTTCGGCGAGGAAAATTTGGCGCGGGGCGACGGCCCTGGCGCCTGCTCAGCTCAGGGCACAGCGAGGACCACTAGGATTGGCGGGGACTTAGGGACCAATAGACAGGCCGGTTTTCGGGGTACTTCTCATGCAACACATAGATTTATTGATCGAAGGGTGTTTGTTCTGTTCCCTCGATCTTGGTGAATCTAATTGTAACATGTAAATCTTAATGCAAAGACACCTGTTTGTATTCAAAGGGAGGGGCATGATGGTTTAGAGATTCTTTACCGTCGTTCACAAATGTGCATCTATGCGCTTTGTACGTGCACACATTCTCGAAATTCATATTCTTTGTTGATGAAGACATTAACATTAGTGAGCAATTGATGTATATTTCACACTAATTGTTATTTTTGATATTGTACATATATTATATTATATTGTATAAATTATATAAATGCGCTAGTGTATTTATGGAAACAGAGTGCAAACATGCCTCCTATACTATATCCACATTCTAACTTGACTCACCTTCTACGATTTCACATTAATTCGTATTTCTCCTCACAGATATTTCTCCTCACAGTCGCTGTAGCAGGAAATCCGTATATAGACAGCGAAATTAATTTGCCGTATGCCAGAACTATTGCAGAAGCCACAAATATGTTAGAATCATTAATCACGGATAGAAAGCTGGAAATTGAAGAAAAGGACGAATCTGATCACATTCGTCCTGAAACAGATGAGAATATTGAAAAATTCGAAAATTCACAATACAGTGATGTGCAACGAAATGAAATTGAAACGTACATTGAAAATTTAATATCGAGAGCCACAGAAGGTATATCCGAGGGAAAATCCCTGAATGTATTTTATCTGCCAAAATTCCTAGTTTCCCTTGGAAAATTGGCGAAGGAATTTCCCTTGTGGACAGCGGTAGCAATTCCCTACAAGACAAAACGCGCAACCTCCAGTTACGTGGAGAGCTATTTCAACAATCTTAAAACAAGAACATTAAAAAAAGGCATTGCGCGTGGATGCGTTCTTGGTGGAACACCTGCGAGATATAAGCGGAGGAAGTCTGCTTTTTAGTGCAAAATTAGAAAGGTTTGCACCAAAAGAAGTAAAGGATGCGAAACAAGGCACTGCAGTCCTTGAAGAGGTTCCTCAGAAACCAGTAATTTCTTCCGATATAGATATACCTGTTGCTTCCTCGATGATGTGTGATGATGATGAATTACCATCGTTTTCCGAAAACCATATTAACAACACGCTATATGATTCAGATCTCACATCCTATGAAAATTGGAGAGGAAAAGCAGAAAAAGTGAATGATTATGAATGCTTAAAACCAAGCGACACTGAAGAAGAGCTCATTATAAGTAATGATGTGTCAATTGAACACTCATATAGTGCTTCGAACAAGTCACCAATTAAAGATCAATTGTCCGAAGCAAAAAAGGAGAGCAAATATTTTCAGACAGTGCGGGAAATAAAAGAAATAAACAGGCAAATTACAAAAACTAAGAGGAAACGACAATGTTTATTGCCAAATGAAAGTTTATGTCCCAATGCGACCAACATAAAAGATGAGTCGTATTTATTAAAATCGACATGCGCATTTGATTCGGTTGTACAAATTTTAATGTGCGCAGGTGTTACATCCTCAGCTCGAATCTGACGTCTTTTCTTTTTGAAACACCCATTATAATTCACCTCCGCTTTCGTTCCTCTCGAATTCTTCCCTTGCGTAATATTCGAGTCTTAAACTCGACCGTTCGACCGTCCCTTTCATGCGTTATCGCTCCGACCCTTGACTTCTTCATAGGGGAGGCAGTCCCACAGCTGCGTGCACTTGCGTGCATCTAGGATTCCACACTCACACATTCAAAACTAGCTTACTCACGTTCCCACTCTTGCTACTTTTTCCTGGAATTTCGGGACTTCTGGAGTATATAAACCCTGATTTTCGGGAGGAAAACCGGACTTCGGTAGAATCCTTCGAGCAAGACGTATCTCTGCCCGTTGTATCTCAGTAAGCATAGTGCGTGGACGTGGATTAGATAGAGCATTAGTACTCCTTCGAAACCGTTTCAATCAACCGTACAGTTCAGCCATATACCGCGACTGTTAGGCAAGTAATTGTTCACCGCATCCCCGTTTAACTCGTGACGAGAAACGAGCCAACTTAACTATTAAGTTCATCGCGCTCAAAACCAAAGATATTCTACCAAAGCGGATTTTAATGTGTAACAATTATATATCTTTATTTTTACATCTAAAGTCAAAGATTCCTAAAACTCATTTGAAACAGCCCATCCACATCTCTCTTAACTATTAACTGAAGAAACATACCAAGGGAACATCATAGAACACTTGGTAGTCTTTGCCGCTCGAGACATAACCAAGGCGAGCCATCTGAGCAATCAATTATTTAACTTCACGAAAGAGGCATTGAGAAACCTCCACGTTATCTTCGAAGCTGACGAGCGTTTCCACACCACTGACGGTTAGTCATACCCCAGTGCTGGTTGGCCGTTATATTAATCCGAAGCTTGGAGCGCGTTACCCTTAATCAAATTTAGTTATTTCTTTAGTCGATCAAGGATTAGAGTCAAAGTGCAATCTATAGAGCTGACGAGCGTTCCCACACCACTGACGATTGGTCATACCCCAGTGCTGGTTGGCCGTTATATTAATCCGAGGCTCCTGATTCACTTACAGTAAAATCATTAAAAATCGCCAAAAAGGCTAGATTGCTCAGAAGCAGGTTTTACATTCAGAAGCCTCGCCGACTTGAACCTCGGCTCGTAACAAATTGGTGACAGCGGTGGGATATTCACATTCAAAGTGTGTATCTCACTAGTGAATATCGTTGTTCCCTTTTAAGTTCTTATATTAAAGTTCGAATCCTTTCCATCATGACTGAAGCCAGGCCTTCTGATGCTGACTTAGCCACAATGATGAATAATATGAAGATATTCTCAACGCTACAGCAGTTAGCTCAGGGAATACCTGTATTTAGTGGAAAGTCGCAAGAACTAAGAAACTTCGTTCAATGCGTAGAGGATGGGCTAATCTATCTACCGGAATCTATGAGTTTAAAGTATGTTAGTGTGATCCTTACGAAATTAACTGGGCCAGCCAGAGAATCCGCGGACGGCAAGAAGTTTACTAGCGTGGAAACTTTGTTGCAATATCTAAAGAAGTGCTTCGCGCCGGGTAGGAGTCTCATGTCCTTCCAAGCGGACGTTTTAAATCTACGAATCGGACGGGAAGAAAGCGTGCGCGGTTTCATAGATCGCACTAGGCATCTCTTCCATAATACTCGCGCGGCCGTCAGTGAAGATTACGATGGAAATAAGGACGAAATGAAGAAATACATGGAGAAACAAATCGTCCAACGATTCGTAAGCGGGTTACCGATGAGGTATTCATCGAGGCTTGACCCGAGGAAATTCGACAGCCTCGAAGATGCTTTTGAAGAAGTAACATATATAAGCCGGAACCTGAGTGAGACCTACGAGAGGTACAATCAGGACAATAATAGTCATAATAATTATTACGACGGAGCACGTAATACTCAACAACGGCCACCAAGTCCTCAATGGCGCCAAAACAATGGGTCTCGGAATACATCTGGGACGGAAGACCCCCGCGGTTACCGAGGACCTACCGCCTTCGCACTCGAGAGGACGAACTGGCCTGGGGCCCAGGGCGTCGTAAATTTCCCTCCCCCTCATCTCGAACGACATCCATGGCTGCCAGACATACAGGAAAGGGCCGAAAACCACGAGGGCCATAAGTGCTGTACTTGTGCGCACAAAGGCTACGATGGCAAGCAAGTTAACTTTAAGGAACAACAAAATCACGCCCCGGTGGATAGCACCTATGCTCATCCGGGTAGTTCGTTGGCTTAACCGAGCAACGATAATAAGTTAGAATTTAATGAGAAGCATTTAAACTTCGAAAACGTTCACCGACCAGGCGGTCAGGTGAACGTTCCCAACCAAAATCGCCCCAAGCACGTCCGGTTCAACAGCAACCAGTGAAAAATGTGCGACTGATCGTCCACGAAGCACCGATCCCTAAAATCCGCGTCAAGATACCGGAACTACGAAATGGAATCGGAGAATTCCTGATCGATGGCGGAGCATCGATAAACTTAATCACCTTCGATTCTCTTAATTTACAACAAGTCTCGATCTCCCCCGAAGAAATCGAAGTAACTGGAGTTGCTTCGGTCCCGATTCTCACCATAGGATCCGTCGTTCTACAACTTGAAGACACCAACTGCTTATTCTACGTAATTAAAAATTTACAATTGCCTGCCCACGAGTTACTAGGCAGCCCCTTCTTACTCTAAGAAGAAGCAGAGATCTCTTACTACCACAAAACTCTCGTGCTCAAAGACAAGCCAACTAGACCAATCCGTTTCGTTAACTACCAGGATCTTAATGAAATTGAAGTACCCACTGGAAATTCCACTCGTCATATTATTCCCGGTCGGACCCGTCAACAAATCGCTGTCCGACTAGTCAATACCAATACAAGAGAGGGCTATCTCCCACGTAGCAAAACTCGTCAAGACGTATTTCTCGGTGAAGCCGCTGTAACCAACAACGATGGTACTTGCCACATCATGGTTACTAATACCAATGACGAAGAGGTAGAAATCAATCTGCCTCCACAAGAAATCTACCCGTACGATACCATTTACTCATCTGAAGAAGAACCCTATTTACGAAACCCGCCACCCAAAATCACCTCACCAGTAGAACGAAGGAAGGCAATCAAGAAAATACTGGAGCTAGATCATCTTAATTACGAAGAAAAACAACACGTGCTCCAACTGGTTGATGAATTCCCCGACCGCTTCTACATACCTGGCGACAATTTAGGCAGAGCTCCCGGCTTGAACACTCCACTTATACTACGGACGACATACCTATAAATACCCGTCAGTATAGGTATCCGGCCGTGCATAAAGCAGAAATCGACTCACAGGTAAAGGCCCTCCTAGAACAAGGTATTATTCAACCGTCCCATTCCCCCTATAATTCTCCTTTATGGATAGTCCCTAAAAAGGCAGACGCCCAAGGTAATAAGCGTTGGCGTATGGTGATTGATTTTAGGGCCCTTAATGAAAAAACAGTTAGCGACAAGTTCCCTTTACCACAGATAACAGAAATCTTAGATAAACTAGGCGGGGCGAAGTATTTCTCCATCTTTGACTTAGCCAATGGTTTCCACCAGATAGAAATGAACCCTAAGGACCGCACCAAGACCGCCTTCACCACTCCCTCTGGTCACTATGAATTTTCCCGCATGCCCTTCGGTCTCAAAAACGCACCGCCCACTTTCCAACGCTTAATGAACCAAGTTCTTACCGGATTACAAGGAACCGAGCTCTTTGTTTATTTAGATGACATAGTAGTATTTGCATCTTCACTGAGAGAACACGAAATTAAAATCCGTAAATTAATGCAAAGACTTCGAGAAAATGGTCTAACTCTACAAACCAGCAAGTGTCAATTCCTTCGTAAAGAAGTAACATACTTAGGACACATTATTTCGGAAGAAGGAGTTCTCCCGGATCCTAAAAAGTTACAAGCAGTCAAGGAATTCCCAGTTCCTACGAATCAGAAAACTATCCTCCAATTTCTTGGTTTAGCAGGATATTATCGTCGATTCATAGAAAATTTCTCATCCAAAACAAAACCCTTAGTCACTCTATTAGGAAAAGGAATTAGATTCAAATGGTCCGAAGAACAACAAAAGAGCTTCGAACAATTAAGGAAAGAATTGTGCGAACAACCAATTTTACAATATCCCGGTTTCTCAAAACCTTTTATCGTAACTACCGATGCGTCAGAATACGCAGTTGGAGCCATTCTCAGTCAAGGCGAAATAGGAAAAGACCTTCCGGTAGCATACGCCTCACGTACATTAAATAAAGCAGAGCAAAAATATTCTCCCACTGAAAGGGAATGTCTTAGCATGGTCTACGCAGTTCAATACTTTCGACCTTACATTTACGGCACAACTTTTACCCTGGTTACCGATCACAGGCCTTTAGTTTGGTTGCATAAGGTAGCAGACCCGACATCCCGTTTGACAAAATGGAAACTCCGACTGTTAGAATACGATTATCGCGTACTCCATAAACACGGAAAACTAAACGTTAATGCCGACGCTCTCTCTCGAAATCCAGTCCCCTGTTTACCCCTAATTCCTAAAGAACTAATCGATCCAGTCTTTAAATCTCATTTGGCACCTAAACCGGCAGACCCGGAAGGCATTGGAAGTCGCATCAAACAATTAAAACGAGACAGATCAAAAAGACCGTTAGTCCGACACTCAGACAGCGAAACAGATGAGAGCAGTTCAGGAGAAAAGCAACCCCGTCGATATCCTTTCAAGCCGAGTTTCTTTCCAAGCGCGGAGAATTTTCTACCCGAAAATCGCCCCGCTAACCTTGAGTCCTCACATGGAAGCAATGCAGCGCCGAGTGATTTAATGTCTTTCATTGAACCATCCGGTAACTCTACCCTTGCCCCTTCTGAGCAGTCCGGAGACACGGAAATTTACAATCACTCCGATACTACCATACGACAGGCTTGTTTACCCTCGGATGACACTGACCAGGCGCCTCCACTACCTGAACCCCTCATACCCGTTCAGCCTGCACCCCATAACTTAAACCCACCCGCCATACCCACTAGAATTTCAGACACCCTACTAGACCTCCAAGAGTGTGCCATGTCGAGTGACAAAGACACGGATACAGATAGTGAGAGTCGAACCCGGAGAAATAACTTCCAGATGACTTTTTCTACCAGTCCTCTTTTAGCTCGCAAGGGACAATACGCACATTTTATCCCAGCTGACTGTAATTCTAATACTCAAGTCACCCAAATCCTACAAGAAATGGAATATCTAGATCTTGATCAACTTAAACTAGAAAAACCACAGAAAGGCCAAGTCAAGGTTTCCACCCACAATGATAAAAGAATAATCAGTATCTTCGCAGTCCAACACTTCTATGAACAGTTAACCAAAGAAAATATCAGCACTGCTCTCCGAGAACTAAAACATACTTTACAAAGACAACGAATTACGACCTTCAGAATATCTGCCGTTAAAGATGGTCATGACCACATTTCACATAAAGAATTCGGAGAATCAATAACCCAAGCTTTCAACAACTCTGACTTTCACATTACCATTTGCACTACAAGCGCCTCAATACCAACAATCGAAATCAGACAGCCCCTAATAGAAGAAGCTCATAGCAGTCTTATAGGAGGTCATAAGGGAGTTACCAAAACTTACAAACGTTTACGCCCCTTTTATTTTTGGCCTGAAATGAGAACAGAAATCCAAAACTTCATCCGTAAATGTACCAGTTGCCAAGAACAAAAACTAGTTAGATTGAAAACCTGTCAGCCAATGCTTATCACCGATACCCCTTCTGAACCCTTTGAAAAGATTTCCCTTGACACGGTTGGGCCTCTACCAGAGTCTCCTAATGGTAATAGACATATCCTCACCATGCAAGATAACCTTACAAAATATTGCCTGGCGGTGCCTATACCTGACATCCGTGCCACCACCATAGCCGACGCCTTCACTCGGAATTTTATTGCTATTTATGGAGCCTCGAAAGCCATCTTGACAGACAGAGGAAGCAGCTTTATCGGAAAGATACTACATCAACTGGCCGAAACATTCAAGATAAAACAAGTAACCACCTCTGGATATCGCCCGCAAACCAATGGAGCACTAGAAAGGAGTCACATTGTCTTAACCGAGTATCTCAAACATTACATGGAGAGTTACGAAGATTGGGACAATTTAATACCATTCGCAATGCTCTCATATAATACATCTGTACATGAAGCCACCAATTTCACCCCATACGAGCTAGTTTTTGGAAAACCAGCCCGACTACCATCCGCATTTCCAACCGGAGAAGAATTGGAGACTTACGATTCTTATATGATCGATCTCGTCAAACGCCTGAATTCCATCAGAGATACTGCCACAAATAATTTAAATTCCGCAAAGCATCGTTCAAAACGGATTTATGATAAACACGCAAATCCCGTCACTTTCAAAGTTGGCGATCTTGCTTACGTACTCAAAGAACCGCGACTCAGTAAATTCGATCCTCATTATATCGGCCCGTTTGAAATCATTAACGTCACAGATCGAAACAACATAGCACTAAAGAAACCTGATGGAAAAATTCTTGTTAAGCATGCAGACAAGCTAAAAATGGCTCACATGGAAAGTTGAAAACATTCTATTTCTATTATAGGTTTCCGCCATGGCTATCTTGGTTCGAGTATTCGCTTTTCTAGCCTGCCTCATTTCTACCGCTCAGGCAGTCGAATACAACATTACTCAATTCGTGCACAACACCGGAGTATTCTACGAACAGATGCAGGACATTAAATTTTATTCGTTACAATGGAAATTGGTAACCGCTATCAACTTACACGAATTTCTTTCTCATCAACCGGATATTGAATATCAGTTAACACTTGCGCAAAGATTATGTGTTGACGCTAAATTAGCTCACCCAAATTGTCAAGTGTATTACCGAGCAGAGGAATGGTACAGTCGCCTAAACACGACCTTGCGCTATCGAGATATGATTGAAGCTTCCCTTCAACCCAGTTCCATCCCAAAGATTAAACATAAACGTAATGCACCATTAAAAATTATTGGTAGCATACAGAAATCCCTCTTCGGCGTTCTAACCGAGGATGATGCAGATTATTACAGTAAAGAAATAGATCGCTTGTATGCGGATCAAAAAGAAATGGCCAAACTTTTAGAAAACCAAACTTTTGTTATGAGATCTCAATTTAAAAATACCCAACAAGAATTCTCTAAAGTCGAGGAACAAATCCAAAAGGCGATTAACTATTCTATTATATTCTCAAAACAGTTTAAAGCTAAAGAGGAACAAGAAGCCAGAGATTCCTTTGAATTCGCAATGAGCGAATGGGATTACCATTTACGTCATGCATTTACTGAATATGAGAGAGATCTAATTCTTATTACCGACGCCATTCTTTTTGCAAAGCAGGGCATGCTTCACCCTATTTTCCTATCTCCCAAGCAACTTGTGGCGGCCGCTCAGGACCTCAGAGATACTACCCCGTTTGAGTTCCCTTTATCTAACCAGGAATTAATGGCTCAACACATCGAGAAAATTTCAACACTTCACTTAATACTCAAGGATGGAAAAATCATCCTCGAAATCAATTTCCCGCTTTTAGACCGAGCCAGGTTTAATCTCTATAAAGTCTATCCTGCCCCGTCTTCACAATTTCTTGGAAATAAATCCGTCTCCGCTTACGTAGTACTCGAAGCACAATATGTTGGAATCTCTTTAGATAGAAGAAGTTATTTTATTCCATCCGAAAACTATATCGATAAGGCTTACCATTTACATGGCTCATTAATAGGAGAAGCCAATTTACCGTTAGTAAGAATTGAGGCGCAACCCACTTGCGTAATCCAATTGTTGCTCGACCCAGTATCTCACTCATGGAGCAATTGCAATATTAAAATACTTTCTTGGCCCGGGATCTATTGGCAACCTTTATCCAAACATAACACTTGGTTATACTTTGCTCAACATAAGGAAAAGATTCGAATTGTATGCAGTGGTCGAGCAACGGACATGGAATACTTATTTGGGACAGGTTTAATTGAGATTGGTAGTGGTTGTTCCATTATCACCGACTCCACTCAGTTGACGGCAACCAAAACTATTAGTTCAGTCATTAATCATTCTTATAAACCCACTACTTCCTTAAACCTCAGTTTTGTAAAAACCCAGTTCGACCATCATCACAAGGAAGCCCTAGAATTATTAAACATAACCAGGTCTAATCTAACTTCGTGGAATTTAGATACGTTTTCCATCCCCTTAAAAGAAATCGAAAATCAAGCGAAAATATTGCAAGGGCACCATCGTCAAACATTTCATATGTATTCTTACTACTCAACCACCTCTGTAATTATCTTCACTAGCATTGTAATTCTCATAGTATATATTTTTATTAAGCGCCGAAAACGTAGGACTACTGCTACACCGATCGAAGTAATCCCGATTCACTACTCTAAACCCCAAGAAAGGGAGGAACCAACACCTACTCTTTCTGAGGGCGTATCCTTAAAACCTAGTCTTGCTATAGTTTAAGTCAAGTCCCAGGGGTATAAGTAGGAGCGATGCGTTGTCCCAGGTCAGTCTCAGTATTTTCGTCCTGCCGAAAAATGAGAATTTCAAGGGGTATCCAGTGTGATCAAGTCCTGCGAAGGAACGCGCACACTTTCGTGCCAAGCCGACAAGACCCAGCAGCAAGGGGCCTGGGAGACCGAAGCCCGCTTCGGAAGGCGAGTCTCCGCCTCCCCCTCCCGTTTCATCCCCGGGATGGGCCATTTTCTACTGGGAAAGGCGGTCCAGACGAGGGTAACCTCTACCGCATCTAGGACCGTTGGAACGAAGGATGGACCACCTCCACCCTTCTCCCTCCCGCACTACAACACCCAGGACATCGTCATCCTCGATGACGTCACCGTAAAACTCTTCACGCTAGGGGAGGGTTTCCGAAACCTCCACCTAATCACCATCAAAAAAATGTCTCGAGGGACTTGAAGGAGGTTTTCCTTCAAGAAGCTAATCCCTCCCTACACGGACTCCAAACCCACATATAAGGCCCCGCAAACACCACGCCAAGTCATTCTGTCTCCGACTATCTCCAAGATGACTCCACGCCAAAACGAGACATCCTCACACATACCGAGATCCACCACGCCGTCTCTCAACCAACGTCTCGAATATTACTTCTTGACGTCTACTTGTGGGACCGGGGTCGCCTACATCTACGACGACGACCGCGCCTTGTGCCATGGGTGCTACACCCACCTACAACAACCGGCTGGATTCGACCCCTGCGAGTCGCATTTCTGGTACTTCATCCACCGGGATCCATTCGCCTGCGACAACTGCGGAGAATATATCTTCCGTGCACTACGCCCAGTAATCCAGTGCGCGGAGTGCCGAGAAAGTCTCCGAAGACACTTTCTATACGTCGAACAGCACAACCAATTGATGGAAGCTTACTTCCATCCAACCAGGATTGTGCTGCGGAACATTGAAGTTTCTGGCCCACTCGCTCAACTATCGCTCCTGAACCTGGATCCGTACCTCCGCTAACCCGGACTACAACCACCGACTCGCCTGGCTACATCTACTACCCCTGACAACGCATCGTCCGACCTGCACCACATCTGAAGACTTCGCCCCACTAGCCCCCCCCCCCCCTCGCTCTCATTCTGTCACCCTCAGGTACATTCACTCCGAACCCTTATCACTTGTACAAAAGAAAATTCGTCTGATTCTCTTTTGATGAAGCATCGCGAATAGCGCGATGTTCATTCTTGGTGGGTTGGTGTTACATCCTCAGCGCGAATCTGACGTCTTTTCTTTTTGAAACACCCATTATAATTCACCTCCGCTTTCGTTCCTCTCGAATTCTTCCCTTGCGTAATATTCGAGTCTTAAACTCGACCGTTCGACCGTCCCTTTCATGCGTTATCGCTCCGACCCTTGACTTCTTCATAGGAGAGGCAGTCCCACAGCTGCGTGCACTTGCGTGCATCTAGGATTCCACACTCACACATTCAAAACTAGCTCACTCACGTTCCCACTCTTGCTACGTTTTCCTGGAATTTCGGGACTTCTGGAGTATATAAACCCTGATTTTCGGGAGGAAAAGCGGACTTCAGTAGAATCCTTCGAGCAAGACGTATCTCTGCCCGTTGTATCTCAGTAAGCATAGTGCGTGGACGTGGATTAGATAGAGCATTAGTACTCCTTCGAAACCGTTTCAATCAACCGTACAGTTCAGCCATATACCGCGACTGTTAGGCAAGTAATTGTTCACCGCATCCCCGTTTAACTCGTGACGAGAAACGAGCCAACTTAACTATTAAGTTCATCGCGCTCAAAACCAAAGATATTCTACCAAAGCGGATTTTAATGTGTAACAATATATATATCTTTATTTTTACATCTAAAGTCAAAGATTCCTAAAACTCATTTGAAACAGCCCATCTACATCTCTCTTAACTATTAACTGAAGAAACATACCAAGGGAACATCATAGAACACTTGGTAGTCTTTGCCGCTCGAGACATAACCAAGGCGAGCCATCTGAGCAATCAATTATTTAACTTCACGAAAGAGGCATTGAGAAACCTCCACGTTATCTTCGAAGCTGACGAGCGTTTCCACACCACTGACGGTTAGTCATACCCCAGTGCTGGTTGGCCGTTATATTAATCCGAAGCTTGGAGCGCGTTACCCTTGATCAAATTTAGTTATTTCTTTAGTCGATCAAGGATTAGAGTCAAAGTGCAATCTATAGAGCTGACGAGCGTTCCCACACCACTGACGGTTAGTCATACCCCAGTGCTGGTTGGCCGTTATATTAATCCGAGGCTCCTGATTCACTTACAGTAAAATCATTAAAAATCGCCAAAAAGGCTAGATTGCTCAGAAGTAGGTTTTACATTCAGAAACCTCGCCGACTTGAACCTCGGCTCGTAACACAGGACTAGATAACGTGACGTACAAAAACACCGTTTTAAGCCAGGCAGAAAATCCCGCATTGATGTGTACGTACAATTTTCTTAATAACGGCGTCACAAAAGAAATATTAAAAGAACGAGTCGCTGTACTGATAAAATATTTCAAGCCAGAAATTGCCATGCAAACTGAAACCCGAACTTTAAACTATGTGATTAACACATGGGATAGTGCTTCCAACATAATAAAAATGATCATGCAATCTGCGCCAAGTTGCAGAAGATTAAAAAAATGCATTTCATGTGGTGATAAAGACGAAGAGTGCATATTATAGCACTAAACCACAATATTATAGGTAACAAAGGCTTCGGTTGTTTACAAAGTGCAATGCAGTACAGGGCTCGCATTTACAATATTAATTGTAGTTGCGGCGGAAAGCAGTCGCTATTGAGTACTCTGAACAACCACCTGTTTATCGAGCTGGATATTCGTCCAAGTATAAATATGAAAACAGGCCTAAAGAGCAAATTGAGACAAATGCCAGTAATGTTAAAACTCCCAGCAGATGAGCAGAATTACTACGAGTGCAGGTTGGCGGGTATTATAGCATACCGTATTGCTTAAGAGTCACAGGCAGATGGGAGTTGTTTGATGATCTTAAAACACACTTTCTTTCCTGCCCAGACACTACCGAATTAGAGCCGCATGTCGCAATATATATTAAAAGTGATTCGTCAATATAAGACTGCGAAGAAGCAAAAAAGACAAAGATTAATAACTAAGAAAAGAAACAATTAAAAAAGGAAGTCCGTGTCTGCTCTGCTCGGGCGACATCATTGACCTTGTCTGCTCTGCTTTGGGCGACATCATTCACCTTGTCTGCTCTGTTTCGGGCGACACCTTTGCAAAGTATTGGTCCTTGTCTGCCCTGCTCGGGCGACATCATTGACCTTGTCTGCTCTGTTTCGGGCGACACCTTTGCAAAATATTGGACCCCCCCCCCTCTCTCTCTCTCTCTCTCTCTCTCTCTCACGCGCGCGGCATGAATTTCCGGGCCTGGGAAGGCGTAAGTATGTTTTGAATTTTAAATAACTCATTTTGTACATGCTCGTTTTTTATTTTAACATTGTTTGTGATATTTTCCATTACAGGTAAGGAAAATAATGATTGGCTGGTGAAGGCGGTCGAGCGGTAGAAGGCGAACAACGAGGCCGAGATTCTTCCAAAAATGAAAGCAGCCATTTTACCGGGTTCAGCCTATACATTCGTCCTGCATTTAAGTTTGAACAACGTATCTCACTTTCCGAAGAATTCCCTAGCTTCTCTGCTGCAAGTCACGTCATATGTCAAGCTTGAACTAGCTGTATTAAACAAGTAACTCTCAATTACACGCGCAGTGGCGCAGGGGGATAAGTATCCGGCTCGCAATTAGTGGGACCCGGGTCCGATCCAAACACCTGTTATCGCCGATTTTCGTCACATTCGCGCACTATGCGGGATGTGTGTGGGTCGGAATTCACCTTAAAAATTGTAGATCCACCCGGACGTTCTGGGTAGATCTGCAATTGATGTTAATGACTGCCAATTACTATTGTGTATAAATTTCAGTCCGATCTAACCATTTTCACTTTCATTCTTATAGGTCTGTCTGCTCCATTACGCAGAAATGGAGTGGTCAAAAATTCTAAAAAAAAATGTATACATTTGGGGAACATTAATGAAGCATGTGTCAATTTTTACGCGATTCTTAAGAACCGTTTTCCAGTTACAATTAACAATGTGCGTGATAGACTGGTTTTCCCTATCTATCCCGTGCTACAAAGCGTCAATTTCAACATCGATTATTTCGGAAACGACGTGGTCAAATTCAATACAATTCAGTGTGAACTTGTAAGACCTTATAAAAAGATTATTCTGACAAAGTTTCAAGAAGGAATTCAATCGCGGTAGTAATATACACAATCAATGTGTATGAGATTTCATTCAATTTTATGTCATGCACTTGGTATTAAACATGCATCCTATTTCTGTTACAGACTAAGATCACATCTACATTTGTGACGACCAGCAGCAAGGTTCTTTAGTTAGAGAATAGTAGAACAAGTTTCTTACAGTAAGTTTCATTACATATGTTTCATCATTACATGTTTGATTACATCATTAATATAATGAATTTTACTATCGCTCCAAACAGACCCTCCAGTGACAGCACTTATGAAGGCACCCCCACCACTCGGCCGGACATCTACGACTGCAATAAACATTGCAGTTGCCAAAGTATTTTACGTCAGTATAAAAAGGGATAAAATTTCATACTCTGAATTTCTCGGCTTGCTGTACATGCCCACTCCTAAACTAATATAGTTACATCCCAGTAAACACCAGACGTAACAAGGCGTTGCTAGAACGTATTAGGTACGTAACAAAGTTACGTTCTCGCGCTTTCACCTATATGGCGTACTATAGAAACACAAAATTGTTTCGCGGACGAAACGAATATTTCTATCACACCAGCGTGACAGCATATGGCCGCGGGGTGCCGCAGGAATAATCGTACGTGCGTCTGCCATTCGCCACATACGTCTAATAGCAGGAGTGCGCCTTATAGTTATTCCTTATAGTTAAACAAAAATACCTTTTCAAACAGGGATAGTGCGTTGAATAATAATTCTATTTATTCCCAATAGCAACTTCAAGAAAGCGGGCCTGATGACCTCCCCTCGGGTCAGCAGTGGATATGTCAATAGAGGAAATTGAAATGGAGGAGCAGAGGCTCAATTCTTCCTTTCTTGAAGCGGCGGAGAGTCAAAATGGGGCGCGAGCGCCAGCGCCCAACAACCTATATTTGATGGTACGGCGGAAAACGAGAGGAGGGCGTGGAAAATAACAACATGGTACGCGTTGAATTATCTAGATATCTCATCTCTATCATTCGTATCTTATACTTTCATTCTAATGTCCAACTTTCTTAGTTGCTTAAACGTGGTAGATCTTTGATTTGTTCGCATTTCAATCTTCTTTTTGACTTTCCTCTCAACCAATACTACACAACTTGGTGTACTCCTTTCTACACATTAACTATTTCATTTTACTAAGGTTTTTTCCAAGTCCACGAATTCTTTAAATTCCCATATTTCTGCAACATGGAATGTAACTATATTTACCCCCCAGCCTTATGGCCTAGCATTATCTTGTAACTCCTTTAATTTGTCTTATTTCTAATCGAAGCTTCATATTTTGTCTTATAATATATATTTAGTATATTGTAATAATTTGTAATTTTACAACAACATGAAGAGTTAACAGGGAACATTGCTCCAAACTCAGAAACAACAGAAATTGAGAAGCTCCTTCCTGTAAACTCACTGGAGGATGCAGAAGTGTTTGATGCTGCAATAGGCAAGGACGAACTTGCACATCAACACGTTTAATCCTTTCTCTGGTTATGTCGAACGCGTGAACTTTAACAGTAATATTAACAGTATTGCGGCCTTAACAGTATTGTTCCTAATATTGTATGACACCACTCGGGTGTCATTCCTATAAATGCGTTTGCGAATCATTATATAATAGCAAACGATCTGAAACTATACGAATAATGTCCTTAGAACAAAATATAAGAATTGCCAGAATCCAAATACAGTAATGTTCCTCATCGTAGGACATTCAGTGAAACCTCTGGGTGCAATTCACGTGCAAAGAAACCTATAGATGAACAATTCTGGAGAGCGGAATAATTAATTCTTAGGAAATATTAAGTTAATATTCGATAATTTTACACCATATATTATGCCGGAAAAAAAATTGTAAAACACACAAAAATAATTGTACGCAGCAACAGTCTGCAAAGGATATCTTTCGTACGACTAGTCCAACCAAGGTTGACTGGTGCCCAATTACTGTTGAAGGCATTCACTATAATGAGAAATGCGATTGCTACTATATGTATTCCCTTAACCTGTTTCAACGACTTCCCATGTATAATATACATATAACTAGTCTTAAACAACTTTCCCATTACTCATTTAGTTGATCCCATAGTTAAGACTTTGAAATGTAAGTGTACGAGAGTAGATTTTGCGTAAACCGGCCGTACTAAAGATATCCTCCGCAAAGATCAGTCACCTACAATTTACGTGTTAGGGTTTAACAATTTGTAACGCTCTTATTGTTTATTTACTTTCAAATATTTATGGCTCATATTAGTGTTGGGAAATGTATTAGAAATGAAATAG
The DNA here is from genome assembly GCA_963675795.1 of Crossocerus cetratus. Lineage (NCBI taxonomy): Eukaryota > Metazoa > Arthropoda > Insecta > Hymenoptera > Crabronidae > Crossocerus > Crossocerus cetratus. Next base: position 3,070,174 of record CAVMBF010000001.1, read on the forward strand.
CTATGCTCACCTAATAAATGGCTTTGTTACTCCACTTTATACGAAAATGAAAGTGTCAAAAATACACTACCCTATTTCCTCTTAAAACTTTTTGCACATGTACATTCGACATACGTTTTTTCCGATATGTGGCATTCAGGCAATTGAAATATATTTTGTATTGTGTATTTTCCGCTCACTTGATTCAATCTAGGGATAAACAGAAACCAATTAATAATACAATAACAGCATGGAATGATTAGTTACAATCAGGAGCCCTGTATTGATATTTACAATCCCAATACTGCTGTAAAGTCCAGACTTTATTTCAGTATAAGGTAGAATATGAGAAAATCAAAGAAAATAAGTATCTCTGGCCTCGTTGAGAATGAAGAACATACTACAAAATAAAATAATGAATGCGTTTCTAAAACTCAAATATAGTATAATTATTTACCCGAGCTCCACAGCCCAATGCCGATTCATGGAGGATTTATAAAATCCACCCAGTTGTATATTGTTACAGTTGCTTGTTGACATATCACATATTGCACAGTACAATAGTACTTGAATTCCGTTGCAATCGACATATGCAAAACTTATCATTAGAATTACAGAAACACTCTTATTCTGCAAACGACTGTTTGATTAATACAGAATTGTCATTGTCATCGCTCATGTCTGAGGGTCATGAGAAAGATACCAAAAACCTCTAAAGCACAAAAGGAATGTGGAAATTAAAATATAAGTAATTGAAAAAGATAAAGATATCACGCAAGAAAATGAAGTCTTCAGGCAAGGATGTATCCAGTTAGCTCTCATTTGTAGCCTTAAAACTTTACGTCTATGTATACTTAATGTACTTAATATTACTCTGTATATTTATAGTGATCAATAATCAATGGCAATCGAGACTTGCTTTTTTCCAAATTTGTGCCGTATTGAAGTATTAACTCAGATCTTAAATATGAAAGTTTGATTGTGATAAGGGTGACACAATTTGACGGATGCTTACCTTTGGATGCTTATATCTCCCTCAATATTAAAGAAATGTGGGTTGGATTGGGCTATTTAATTAGCTTAAGGAACGGGGCTTCAAATGGGACTATTTTCGATTTTGTAGCTCGTCAGGTTCATCCTCGCGAAAGCTTCCAGATTTTGTATACACTTTTATAACCTATTACGCAATAGGACGTTTAGTCTAATAACATCGCTTATGCTAATCCCATGGAATAACAGCTTTTGTGGGTCAAAGTACTCTTAGATAGCAAAAGGATATACCGGAAACCAATATCCTGTATGCCCTAATAACGAAGATAAAAACATTTCAAACTTTTGACAAGCGACCTGTCATAACGATAAGTTTCGCAGTCAATATCTCAGAAACTACTGGACCGATTTTAACAAACGAAATCTTGATCTTACTCATTCTTCAAGCTTAATAACTATGGGTGCTTTCCATTTAGAGAACACAGAGAGACACAGAGAGACACTGTGTCGCTCTGTGCTAGATCAAATGGAACACCGTGTACCCAGTGTGCACGGCCGGGTCTCTCTGTGTCGTACACATTCGAACACAGTGTCTCTCTGCGTCTCTCTGTGCCTAAATGGAAAGCACCCTCAGTATAATGATTACCACTTGACAATCAGGGCTCACTAAAACTATTAGATTGCATATGAGGATATAACTTACCAATATAACTCGTAAAGTATTAAGCCGAATCATTCAAAATTGAAATATATTCAAGCTATTAGTTTTGTTTGTAATCTTCATCCTGTGTACTATAATGTGAAGTATTGTTCGGCTTAATATTACTTTGCAAATTATATTCGGTAAGCTATATCAAAAGTGAAAGGAAGAACAGGAAAAGGAACAGCATATTCTTCAACTATTTATTTTTTTAATACGAAATTAAAAATATTGCGGGCATTGTTCCCGTGATTGAATCGTTCCGCGGCAAGCCGCCTTTTGAAAGCGGCGCGGGACTTGCCACCACCTTTGGATCGACCTGTAATGTAATTCAAATATATGATAAATGAAAAAAAGATATTATTTATTTAATAATTAATTTGTGAAAATATACTTACGAGTTCGCTTTTTGGCGTCTGCTGACGGCTGTTCTGCCACCATCTCCTGTTGAGGCGGCTGCTGCTGCGGCGGCACGGCATCTGGGACTGAAAATTAATAATATAATGCATGCAAGTATAATAATTGTTAAGTTGTAAATATGAGTTTGACTCGACATCCAGTTTGCGTTTATTTTGATTTCTGTAAGGACGTAAGCGCTACCTAATTTTCGTACATGATCCGTTCCGATCGCGGTTTCCTCCTCCGAGACAAACCAAGATGAACAACATATTCATATCTGATGCATACAAAACCCATTGTGTAACAATTGATTCCTACCACTACGCATAGCACCATTCAATCCTACGAGCTACAGAGGGACGTTTCAACAATAATAATCGCAATTTTAAATCTCTGTCTGCCTGCGTCAATACGATCTGTCTGCCTGTCTGCTGCGCAACAATTGTAGATGCCTCTTGCATAGTTTCAACCTCATATGTATACACTCATCATACCCATAATTTTTTTAAATCCGTCTCTCTCACTGCCGCGCATACTATGTATTTATTCTTTTCGACCAATATTCTGGCTTTACTTAATAATTTATTTAATTACTAAACTTTTGACTTAATAATTTATTCTTAAAAATATACTCACTTTCTGCCGGCGGCGACCTCCCACTGCCGTCCTGGCGCTTAAGGGGCTAGGCTCCGGTCTGCCGCGGTAATGCAGGGTCGCTGTTTGACCAGCGATTTTGGCCCAAAATATGAGTTCGCGGGGCCACTTCCTGCTTGCTTATGTGACATGATTTTGGGTCGGGAAAGATTTCAATCGAAAGAGGAAAGTCCAATAGAGACCGCTCTGGTAGTAGTTTCATGGTATTGTGTTATTTTTGTAGCAAATTAGTCGTCTAAAGTTTACACATTTTTCAATATTGTCGCGAAATATTCTGGCTTTTTGCTGAGGTATATTTGTCTCATTCCCGTGTTTTCCTTCCAAAATAACCACCAGAGCGGTCTTCCTTATGAACTAGGGAACACGCCAAGCTATATTCTATCTTGAAACTGTAAGAAATGAAGCCGTAGGAAGTGGCCCCGTGTAACCCTGTTTTCTGCCGGATTTCGCCATAGTTCGATCGCATATGTCAATATTTGTGAGTACTTTAGGTCGGCCGCCGAGAACGAGATGGCGCCTAATTTAGAGGGCTATTTGCGACAAACGTCAGACCAAAACTTGGCAGCGTGGCGTGTTGTGGGGTTAGGCATGCTGACGAGATGCAGGGAGAGTTCATAACCATATGATTTTGGAGGAGGAATCCTCTATTCTGATTCACGAACTTTAGCTATGAAATATATAAGTGGAAAGAAGAATGTTCAATAAACCGGGCTTGCCGCCGTTCTATGGGATTGTGATTTTGCCTAGGAAATAGTGTTGTTTCAAAACATAAGGATATAGGTGCAGTAATCGTTCGACGCGTTTATCCGATGCTTCGTCATTGTAACTTTTTGAGCCGCTCGCATTATTCCTAAGAGCCTCTAAAGCTACGCTCACTATAATACGATAAATGAATGATGAATATATGTACAGGCATACGTATGTTACATTCATATTAGACCGGGGTCTTTCCATTTCAATTTCAGATAAGCAAAATGAAGTAGACTGCCTCACTTTGATTACTACCAAACCTACATATATTACAAATAATTTGATAAGTTCATTCATTCATATCAGGGCCAAAAGTAAAGTGATTCATTGAATTTGATCGTGTATCGTCTTTATACAAATGTAAAGTAAAAGAAAAAAACAACAAAATGGATATCAAAAAAATCTACGTACTATGCGGAATCGAACCCCTTCTTTTCAAATGCAAATCTATCGCTTTACTCATTACACTATTTGCATAACTAGAAGTAAAATCTCCCCATTCCACTACAAGAATAGTGGCTCCCCATTGTGCTTCTAATACTGTGTGCTTTTGGACAAACAAGTATTTATAGTATGTCAACTTTCCTCTTTCACTATATAGATTGATATCCAAAATGTAACATAATTATTATTCGAGCCCTTTTTGCTATGGCATGGATACATAATTTGGATTTGAATGACTGCTATGACGTACATAATTATTTGACTATTCAAATACTTTTTCGATAAAATAGCCCCCGATGTGTATTGACCATAACTGTAGACGATTTTTCATAGATATTCTAATCGAGTTAGTAATATAGTAACATAGTTAGTAACATAGGTACCTTTCCTAAGACACTATCTGTTCTCATGGTGTACTTTCTCTCTAAAAACTCAAACTCAATTATTATGACAATATCGAAACAGCTCTGGCTAATGGTCTAGTTTTTCTCTACACACCAAGTAGTATTACATAAAAAAAATTATTGTATTTTGAGGCAATTGTATATGGCATAAGAGTCACTCAAACCAAAGCTATAAGTTTTTGTCATACCATATTTCATTTCCCATAAAATTCCTATCATAGTAAACAAAATGATGAGAAGAATCACAAATCTTTTATTGAAATGGAGAGATTTGACAACAGTCTTGCAAGTGATGCTATGGGTAAAGCAATGGATCCACATTTGGAAGGACCGAGTTCGATTCCACCCAGTGAAGCGTGAGCTTATTGATATTCTTAGCTTTTTCTTTTGCTTTGCATTATTAGTATTTGATTCACAATACATTTGATATTTAGAACATGATTTTGGAGTACGGTCCAGGATACGACAGGCTTGACACTAGTGAAAATCAACTAGTCTACCTCACTTTTTGTATCCAAAGCGAAACCGAAACATCGATTCCCATATACATATGTACCCACATATAAATATATGCCTACAATTTTAGCCCCGGTCTCGGAATCTCGGGAGTCGGCAGTATCCCAGTCCGAGATCGGCAAAGCGACAAGCGAGCATCGCAAGCCTTACTACAAAGTTGTCGCCAGACGAACACATACATACACTCACCCCAACACAAATGCGTTTGTGGTCGAGTCAATCGACAGACATCGCGTGCAGCTCCATCTCGCTCTTATGTTACCGTCAAAATTTGTAGGTAACACGGCCAGCGACCAATTCGCGAAAAGTCACGTGGGTAGTCTAGCCCCTTAAGAGCCTCCAATTCGGCCTTCAGGTCCTCAACTTCCCGCTGGAGTCCTGCAAATTTTTTCAATATATTAATATTGAACAAGATTAATAATTTATATAAATATAATCATTTTAACAGTCTCCCCCCTCTCTCCCCCTATTGTCGCGCGTGCCGGAACATTCTTTGCCTCTCACACATTTGGTTACAAAATGTATTCGTTTTTTTTCGAATAATATTCTGGCATCCTTTTCTTCTTTCGTACCCCGGCGTAGACTTAAACTATACCACCTCTGTACGATATACGAATACGAAATAACATTGAACTCCCAGAATATTGGTCGATAAGAACGAAGACATTGTAACTGATTTTAGTCAAATGTGCGAGAGGGGACTGGGCCCGCTCGCATACGCGAAACACAGAGAGAAAGAGAATGGACAGAAGCATCGAAAATTGTACGCGTATGAACGCGGGTGTAAAGCTTGAGATTTCATACGTGCGTATAATGAGCATGCGAAATGAAAGCCATACGAGAAAAATGTAGTAAATGCGCAGAGGACACACGCTGATAGTGTGTAGGACTGAAGCCGCTGACAGGAAGGGAGAGAGAGATGCGTTACATTGTTGCATTCCGATAGCCATTCTTTTCTGCTAATTGCGTAAGCAGAGGCTGTAAAACGACAGAGCAGATGAATGCAGAAGCCAAGAGAAGGATGAGGAAGAAGGAAGCAAAGAGAAGGAAAGTGACAAAATTTCAATGACACTTACTGGCGGCTTTATCTACTTCCAGCTCTTTCAGATTTCCTCTCAATTCAGCTCCTGGCACATCTGTCCCCATATTGCCTGGCATATCCTAATGCATACAGGAAAGACGTGGAAATCAGAAACGACAGAGGAATGCAAGCATAATACTGGTTCCAATACTTACGTCTCACAAACCGATCCTCCTTTCCCGATTCGTAGCCTACTACTATGCTCCCGCTGCTTCAGCTTGACAAAGCGAAAGCGGTGGTGGGGTTCCTCACTACGTGCGAGAAGGAAAAGTATATAGCTCTAAAAAGTTAGCCCCCGGAAATTCGAATTTTGGAATTTTTATTATTGCAATCGTTTGACAGTCGTTTGACAGTCTTTGACAGTCCAAAAAAACGTTTGACAGTTATTAGTTTTATAGAAAAATAAGAAATAAAATTGACCGTCAAGTTAGCCCCCGTTTTTTTATTTTGTAAAGAAAATAAGTTTTAAAGCATATAAATCGATAGAGAATCGTTTGACAGTTCCAACGAGACTAATTAGAACGTTTGACAGTTCCTAGTCTTCTCAAAATCTGGCAAAATATAGATCGACTTCAGCCGCGTTTACATGAAAACGTATCTAGCCCCCGTTTTTTTATTTGGAAAGAAAATAAGTTTTAAAGCATATAGATCGATAGAGAATCGTTTGACAGTTCCAACGAGACTAATTAGAACGTTTGACAGTTCCTAGTTTTCTCAAAATCTGGCAAAATATAGATCGACTTCAGCCGCGTTTACATGAAAACGTATCTAGCCCCCGTTTTTTTATTTTGTAAAGAAAATAAGTTTTAAAGCATATAAATCGATAGAGAATCGTTTGACAGTTCCAACGAGACTAATTAGAACGTTTGACAGTTCCTAGTTTTCTCAAAATCTGGCAAAATATAGATCGACTTCAGCCGCGTTTACATGAAAACGTATCTAGCCTCCGTTTTTTTATTTGGAAAGAAAATAAGTTTTAAAGCATATAGATCGATAGAGAATCGTTTGACAGTTCCAACGAGACTAATTAGAACGTTTGACAGTTCCTAGTTTTCTCAAAATCTGGCAAAATATAGATCGACTTCAGCCGCGTTTACATGAAAACGTATCTAGCCCCCGTTTTTTTATTTTGTAAAGAAAATAAGTTTTAAAGCATATAAATCGATAGAGAATCGTTTGACAGTTCCAACGAGACTAATTAGAACGTTTGACAGTTCCTAGTTTTCTCAAAATCTGGCAAAATATAGATCGACTTCAGCCGCGTTTACATGAAAACGTATCTAGCCCCCGTTTTTTTATTTTGTAAAGAAAATAAGTTTTAAAGCATATAAATCGATAGAGAATCGTTTGACAGTTCCAACGAGACTAATTAGAACGTTTGACAGTTCCTAGTTTTATCACAATTTGCAAAAGTAGATGCCGGACAGGTCTGACGTCAGCCGCGTTTCCACGAAAACGTAATCTAGTACCCGTTTTTTTATTTTGTACAGAAAATAAGTTTTAAAGCATATAAATCGATAGAGAATCGTTTGACAGTTCCAACGAGACTAATTAGAACGTTTGACAGTTCCTAGTTTTCTCAAAATCTGGCAAAATATAGATCGACTTCAGCCGCGTTTACATGAAACCGCACCTACTGCGTAATTTTCCTATTTCTTAGTAACAATCAACTACCGTGCATTTTTCTCATTATGAAATCGTTTGACCATTCAGACTATGTTTTATTAGAATATTTAACGGTTCATGATTTCGTCCAAAAATATATAGGTTAAGAACACAGAATAGGTTATCTGGTTTCCCAGGATTCAAGATGGAAATTATTCTGAAGCATTTACATTTCGGGTATCGTTTGTGTGACACATTTAAGTTGAAGTCCTATTCTTTTTATATTATATTTTGGAAATTATTGAATCTAATTACTACTTTTGTTTAGTGCATAGGTATCTGCTGCCAGTCCCAGCTTCAAATTTTGGAGTTGACAGTGTGGGGTTATACTTTTGCTATTGAAAAATTAGATATGCTCCTGATGGGTGACAGGCTACTGCAAAGCATCCTAGATCTGCGATAACACACTGGTCACATAGTGATGAGGTACGATTGTTATTATACATAATATATGAATGTATTTGTAGTGTAACTTATAAAATTATTTGGTTTTAAGGAGCGAAGGAGTGGGGGTGGGTAGATGCATAAAATGTCATAGCTGGGTACAACCAATAACAGATTTTTTTATCCTGACTTGGTAACAGTTGTCTTTGTTAAACAATATCGCTGTATAAGGTGATGACAAGAGTGCCCTAAAACCAAATCCAATGTGCTATTTGACATTCGACAGCTAAAGGAGTCATGGAATTATGATTAAACTTTTTCAGAACGTACGTAGTATTGATACAACTGCTGTGATTTTTTTCAGATGTTGGCATCAGGTATACATAGTAAAAAAATCAAAGACCGATACTGGTTGGAGCAATATAATACATAGCAGCTTCTGTCTATGCTTGAACGAACAAGGGTTCAACCGTCTACTTCGCATGGAACAGTTTGGAGCATAGCGGAGTCGAGTAGTGTTTGGAGCATAAACATCTCATATGTCAGCGTAATATATTTATCTTGTAAGTGGAATTATAAATAAAATATTCTATTTCCCTTGAAAGCTCCTGAAGTCTTGCATAATTTGCTGAAAATGTACTTAAAACTGCTAGACGTCAATGTGTGGAAATCGTTTATACTCCTTCCACCTTATTTTGTGATGTGTATCTAGCTTATTATTTCAGCTATGTATATTTTAGTTCTGCTCAAGTTGAACAATTATATACTGGTACAATCTGAATTAACTTATTGTGTGCCTGTGACTTTCTCTCACTCTATCCAATGATCATGAAGGAACAATAAATGAGAGTTCATATTTATAAAAATAATTAATTTATTTTTCTACATACAGTACGGGAGATCATGCGTCTTCAGACTGCAATAGAAGGGGTGCTGGTGCAATTAGACGGTGGAATAATACACCCTAAGGAACAGGCACGAATTGGTGGGTCTGCGAAGGTGTAACTATATTTTATATTTTAAATAAGTCATTATGTACAGGGTGAGTCATTTGGCTTTTAATTATGCTCTTCAAATCCAAGCGATTCATCCTGTATATGCTCGTCTTTTATTGTAACATTGTTTGTGAAATATCTCATTTTATCACGCACCTCTACGTTGCGCCCGTATACGCACCCGCGAATCGGCCAAGGGCGATAGAAGCCGTGCGCTGGAAGGCCAGCAACGGGACCAGAAGATGGGCGAGCAAGGGCTCCTCGGCAGATCAAGGCTGTGAAGAAGCTGCAAGCTGTGGTTCGAAGAGCGGATTAGGTATAAGGATTAATTATAATAATTAGAGTCAATCATGCTACTTTAATATTAATATAGTTTTTTATTTATATATATTGTTTTTCCAATCGTTTTCTAATTAGAATATATGTGTGCTTATATGTGTATAGACAAGTAGCACATTTATTTCTCCCTTTACCCTTCTAAGACTCCTATAGTAAATCTAAGACACTTTTCAATCATTAGATATAACATTTAACAATTGTGTACTTCAGCTATTTAACAGTACAAATGCTGTCAGTGGTTAGCATGCCTTTAAATTTCAAATGTTTGAAATTAGACCATGTGAGAAAAGAACGTGTCTACCTGATACATCTCATAAGGTGTTGGGTCTAAATTGCAATTTATGGGACATGCTAGGTATTAGCAGTCAGCTTCTATTGAGGAAATGTAAAATTTCTTGTTTGCGTTTCATTTGATGCTATGAAATAGAATCTTATAAGCATTTGGTCTAATTAATTCTGAATTTAAGGGCATCTTAGATATTTGTAATGAGCATTTATTACAGAAATTTAAAATATTCAGTTGATACAGTTCTTCGGTCATACACTTGACAAGTCTCAGTGTTTGAAATTGGAGCGAGTAAGGAAACAGATTGTCTATCTGATGTTTTTTATGCAGCGCTGGACCTATACACGGTTTAAGAGAAATGCTGGTTATTGGCAGACAGCATACGCTCTGGAAATTTCAAATCTTTAGGTTGAGTGAATGTTGGGCTATGCACTTGATAATTTGTATACTATACGAAACAGAATCTTATCAGCATGTCATGGTTTGAAACTATAAAAGAGGATCTTATAAGCATTTTGGGTCCAATTATTGCACTTTTGGACATGTTAGTTATGGGTAATTAGCATTTGTTAACGAAATTTCGAATATTGAGCTAATGCGGTTGGGCTATATACTTAAAAAGTGTACATAGCCCGAATTCCAGCTCTTTAGCGTAAATGGTTTTTTTCTTAGGCATTTGATCATTCTGAATGTATCATAATTATTATTAATGATGTGCTCTGCTTGGTATATAGTGTGTAAAGATATACATGAAATGTAATCATTATCCCAATATTGTGAATTATATTTAAATTTGAACGCATCCTTTCTGCGCAAATTTCATGGTGGTTCTTACGCCAGTTCCCATGTTCATGCCGCCAGTTTTCTCTATTGGGCGCACATGTATAAAGACGACCACGTGACAACGCGAGTGATATGCGCAGACGCGATCAGTCCATCTTCGTCTACACGTGACGTTTCCATATATACTTCTCCTTGTCGCACGTAGTGAGTTACCCCACCACCGCCCCCGCTATGTCAAGCTGAGGTAGCGCGAAACAGTACTACGCTACAACCCGACAGCATCAGACGTAAGTATTGTGACGAGCGAGCGCTTATACGGCTCCTGGGTAAGCAACTCTCGGCACCTTCGTCGGGCAATTCGCCCTGCTCAGTAAGGAGACCCAGGCCCTGAAAAGGGCCGGTAGTGAATGCGTTCGAAAGGTGGGTTTTCGAGACTGGCAGGCGAGCTGGGCCCGACGGGAGGTCCTTGGTCCAGCCAGTTGTTTCACAAAATTATAACAAGCGGGACGCCCAAAGGAAGCACAGTAAGGTTCACCAAGGAGCCCAATAATTAAAGCAGTATTTAAGGATAAATGAAGAAAATAGATTTATTCAGAATTGCATAAGATATCAGTGAAGTCAGTAAAAAAAAGGAGAAAATAAATTGTAATCAGATAACGGGCCGGAGGGGCCAAATTTCAGTCTATAGAGACAATTCTTATCAGGAGACTCGGTAGAGTCTCGCGCCAAGTAGAAGTTCCCTCTCCATATATATATGACACTCCGGCGCGCGACAGCCGAGGCTATATTATCCCGAACACTAGCTGTTATCCTTAGTTACCAAACTTTCACCTCGATTTATGCGAAAGTTAGAGCCCCAAGAATTTATTTCAGAATTTTGTATTTCATCGTTGATTTTTCTGAATCCAATGAGCCAAGAATCATGTGGATCGGTCCAGCCGTTCCGGAGATATGAATTTCCTGTTTTATTTTTCTCGTGGAAAAGGCAAAGCGGATTAAGAGTTTCATCGTCCGGTTTTATACAATTCCTAAAAATGTTACTCTCACGTGTTTCACGCGAGCGGGCGCCACCGCGAAGTGCTACAGAGTGCTGCGCAGGTAACATGGTTTTATACCATAGCAGACTATTATGTTTTACACCATGGCTGGTTATGTGTCATACGCGATGGCTGGTTAGGTGTGAATGCTATGTGATAAATCATTAATAAAACACTGTACTGTACGTTATTTATTAATAAAACACTGTACTGTACTTGCCCCTCGCTCTGTGATCTTGTGATTATTGCGAATTATGATTATGAAAAGTCCTAAAAGTGAGAAGTCCGTGACTCACAAATCGCTGCATTTGGTTGTCAAGTGTGCAGCACTTGCTTATAGAAAACTTGAGCATTAATTAACGATTGTGGACTCCTTGAGTTACGCACGTAACAGTCTAGATACTCTAAAATTCATTAAAGTGTGTATGAAGATAAGCTATTCTCACAGACGCACTCTTAACCTTGCTGTACCTTGATGATGACTGCTAAGTGCATAGCTCAGGGAGCGCAGAATTCAAAGTGTTGCGATTTGATGAACAGGTGCTAATATCCTCAAATGGTGCATGCTGTACTGTACTTGCCCCTGTCTCTGTGATCTTGTGATTATTGCGAATTATGATTATGAAAAGTCCTAAGAGTGAGAAGTCTGTGGCTCACAAATCGCTGTATTTGGTTGTCAAGTGTGTAGTACTTGCTTATAGGAAACTTCAGCATTAATTAACGATTGTGGACTCCTTGAGTTACACACTTAACAGTCTAGATACTCTAAAATTAAAGTGTGTATGAAGATAAGCTATTCTCACATACGCACTCTTAATCTTGGTGTACCTTGATGATGACTACTAAGTGCATAGCTCGGGGAGCGCAGAATTCAAAGTGTTGCGATTTGATGAACAGATACTAATAACCTCAAACAGTGCATGATTGTTTTAGCTCCTTAGCTGAAGCGTTCCATGAGCTGCGATCTTGACAGTCAAGGTACATTAAAAAATTAGATAAATTAGTCTGCATATGATTTATAATTAATCATGCGACACACTCATACGCAGTCTAATTCATCTAATTCATTTAAGTGCATCGTGACTGTCAGGTTCGCAGTTCAAGGAATGCTTGAGCTAAAGAGCTGAAATGACATAAGCAAGCAGAGATTACCAATCATATGTCATTGGGGCCAATCATATGATATGGCTATTGGTAATCGATACTTGCTTATAGTTTTGTTACTACTAGCCATTGTCAGTAGTTGCTTATAGAAAACTGCAGCATTAAAGATTGTGCACTCCTTGAATTACACATTTGACAGTCAGGATTTTAGACTGTCAAGTACGCAACTCAAGGTACGCACAACCTTTAGTTGCTTACTTACATCACTTTAGCTGATTTAGCTGAAGCGTTCCTTTAGCTGCGAACTTGACAGTAAAGATACACCAAAATAAATTACATAAATTAGGCTGCGTTTTGAGTGTATCGCTTTAGAATCTTTACAATTAATCATGCGACATACTCATACACAGTCTTATTCATCTAATTCATTTACGTGCATCATGATTGTCAAGTTCACAGTTCAAGGAATGCTTAAGCTAAAGGGCTAAAATGACAGAAGCAAGCAATGATTACCAATCATGTGTCATTTGGGGATATGGCTATGTTACATACTGTAATAAATAGAGAATATATTCTTGAATGAACGACCAAAAATGCATGATATCAGCCCCCCCCCCCCCCCAACACCCCCCCCCCGACATTAAAATGTTAAAAAATGCGCCAAGTAGTTTTGTCTACCTCTCTACAGTTTAATCCCACAGCAAAATTTACCAAAAATATAAACGGATATCATTCAAAAGCCAAGCCAATCATCAAAATTAACAAAAAAATTAATCAAATTCCAAAACAATCAAAATTAAATAAAATAAAATAAAGTCTACAAAAACTTGGCAAACTGGCCATGCGAATGACGATAGAGGGGTGTTTTGTCTCGGTCTTAATTACATCACGTTTCCACGCAGCCAGTTTGCCATTTTTGTAGACTTTGTTTTATTTTATTTAATTTTGATTGTTTTGGAATTTGATTAATTTTTTTGTTAATTTTGATGATTGGCTTGGCTTTTGAATGATATCCGTTTATATTTTTGGTAAATTTTGCTGTGGGATTAAACTGTAGAGAGGTAGACAAAACTACTTGGCGCATTTTTTAACATTTTAATGTCGGGGGGGGGGGTGTTGGGGGGGGGGGGTTAACAATCTTTATGACACAGTCAATACCAAACGCCTCGTTACACGCGCTGTCCATATTTTAGTCGGACCCTAGGTCCTCCGCACTTTCATACACAATCAAAGGTCTATCCCGCAAAGCATAGTATAAATCACCAAGCAATTCTATCTACGTTGTAGAATTCAAGCAATGATAACGCAATTACATGCCGAAGTCATTTTCCTACTCTCGGGACGCATTCCCGGTCCACGCGTTAACATGCGGAATAATCCTTAATCAAACTAATCCATTACGCTAGTTCTACGCTAACCCGTTGTGCCCAGAAGGGGCACCAGGAAGGGCTGGTTATCCGGGGCAGAAGGCCCTAATATGTGGAGACACTTGGTCGGTTTACCCAAGTTCTAACGATCATAATCCACCCTCAGAGAATAGGTACACAATTGATCCGGACTCGGAGTAGACGGAGCAGCAAGAGAGCGTTCGATACTCGGCTTGCACGCTTGTAGGCTCGGTTTTACCCTTCCCTTCCCCCCATTCCCTTCGCGGATCCTAGATCCAGGCAGGTGCGCTATCCTAATACGCGAATCTTTGGCGTTCCTGGAGTCACGTGGGTTAACAGGTGGCGTAGTCTGGCCTAATTTCGTTTCGGCGCAATTGGGGCAAGTCGATCCATTGGCGTCGACTGCTCGGGCTGGTGACCGCCCGTGTGCCTGGTGCCGCGTGCTCCCCGCCGCTTGTCGGGCTACCCTCCCGGCTTCATGCTGCCATTGCCTCAGGGTGGGGGGTCAGGAGGTTTCTCGCCTTGTCTCAGCTGACTGCGGCCCGTCTCTCCTCCTTCCTCGTCTTGTTGGCCCGCCAAGTTCGGCCTGATACTTCCTTATCCTATCTCTCATACAAAAAGAACGCGAAGCCAATTTCGTGTTTCCACTTTAAGTTCGGAGCCTAAGGGAACCCTTCCTGGCTCTGCTGCCCTACCCCGAGCCCGGGATACTCTGTGTACATCGGGTCCAGCTGACCACTGAGGGCCACTAGCCGCGATTCATAGCGAAGCGCCTGACGCTTCGTTACAAACCCTCCCCCCAGCGGCAACTGGACCGAGTTGCTCGGGTCAGCCTTCCAGAGTCTATCTCCCAAACACCAGCTTCCATTCCTGGTGTCCCTTTGGCTTTTCACAGTCGTACTCAGTCCCATCACCAATGTTCGGCTCCGCAAACCAATCGTGGGAGCCTACTCTTACTAGGAATACCATAACCATTTCCCGATTTTCCATACACCCTTGGTACTGAGCCGATTAAAGCTACGGCTCTACGGGTTAGCTTAACATGTGATATTCCGCCGAGTCTTTCTACCAGATCATTGGCCTTGCATGTTCTCTCGCACGTTGGGTTATTACGTTACCCGTGTCGCGGAGTTTCGTTCGCCGGAGTTTTCCCCTGGTCGCAGTAGAGTCAGTCGAGTGCCCTAGTACCGAGTCGCGCAGCGATGTGTAACCTGCTTCGGCCTGTGAGTGCTGCCTACAGGCGTATGGTAGGGCTGTCCTGGCCCTGGCACTTATTCGATAAAGCTCAAGTACTCGGTACTTCCCGACGGCCTAGATGTTCCGACTTTAACACTAGCCTCTTATTTTCAACGGAGGTACGGCGTTCTTTCCGAGTTATGTCGAGTTTCCCCGATTCGGATTTTCTCGAAGGCGGCCTTGACTATTACTGCGCGATTCTGCCAGCTCGCGAACTTCCGAAGTGGATAATCTATGCTTTAGGTGTTCTTCCCCGAGGCGCTGGCCCTTCGGCGGACCATCCCCGTAGGTCGTGTGAGAGAATTATTCTCGAGTTTACTTGAGTTGTTGCGCACAGAGTGGGCTCGCGCTAAACGCACGCGGAATAGAAACCAAGAAAAAGCACTCTTTAGAAAGATAGGAAAGAAATTAGTATACCCGAGGGTCTCCCGCTGGTCGACCTAATGCCTCGCCTCCCTCGTTTCGCCTAGCTCACACGATAGTAGAAGAGTAGAGGGGTTAGTATTCGAAACGGAAAGTTAGTTGAAACACGGGGTTACTTTGAAAGCGAAATGGTTAGTGGACAGGATAGCGGCCAAATTCGGCAAAACCCGGGGCTACATAGGGAGGGAGCCAGAAAACCCGACGGAGGAGGACAGGGTCCGAGTGCCCTGCCCTCCAGTTACACTGTTACGGCCGGTGGTGGTTATTGGGAAGCGTGGGCCTGGGCGACCTCCTTCGCGGCCGCCCGCTTTTTGGATTCAGCCACTATCTCCTCCCAATCGTCCCACTCCGGCCCGGGCGAACCCGCAATGAGTATGGCGCGTGATGCCGGGTCGCACCGTGATCTCGTAGTCTTCGGACCGGACCCGGAAGGTGTAGTTTTTCCCCCTCGGCATCTCAACCCTCACCAGACCCTCTTTTCTCGTTAGGGTCAGGTGGTGCCCGGTTTCCTCCAACTTCCCCTCGAGGAGCTCCACCGGAGCATCTACTAGGTCCAGTCTTCCATAGGTGTTGTACGCGAATAGATATGAATCTAGCTCGTCTGGTCCTTCCACGGCAACGACCCGATCTCGCCGCTGGTCCACTGTACAGGGTGATTCGGGTAAGTGCTATCGGCTTTTTACCATGGAAATTTATCGATTTTTGAAATTGGTAAATGTCTCGGCGGCCGTCTAATGTCACCGGTGTCGCGTGGCTGCTTAGGGTCAACTGGCCGAATCACGCCAAATACCGACAGTCTTCCGATTAACCGGCAAGGGCCGAATGAGTCGGTAATAAAACATTTTTGCAGCACAATGGAACGGAAAGTGTGAGCGATGCGTGGCATAATAAACATAGTAAAGAGCGTGTCATCGGTGCACTCTGGCGAAAAATCATTCTTGTTTTTCCTTTTATTATAACTTTAGAGCTAAATATTGAAAGAGCCAGTAGTTCTCTCCTTACCTCAAGTCAACAGCCAGGCTTTCACCCTTTTTTGGAAGGCGGAGGCAGCACGCCTGCAGCAGCGGCGCGATCAAGGATTGCGGCCGAGTCTTTCAATATTTCGTTTTATAGTTATAATAAAAAGAGAGAAACAAGAATTATTTCTCGCCAGAGTGCAAGAATGATAGGCTTCCCTATATTATTTATTATGCACAAATCTTTATTATATTGTTACGGCCTTGGCGCCCAGTTGTATCAAACACCTGTCATCCCTGGTCCGAAGCCCTGAACATTGTCCTTAACTACCCGTCGTTCCACTATCTAACATGTTACACGACTGTCAGTCTAATGCTGGATCTCATCCTGTGAGCACGCATTTCCGGTTCTTAAATATACGCCTTTTCCCATCTAATAAACAGCCTCGTTTATGCCTATAACGCGATCCACGTCTGCGACGCGTAACATTGGTGTCAGAAGTGGGATTCCTTCCACTTCTACGGAGGTTTTTGAACAAAGGGATATAGACACGATTGAGGAAATGTCCGGAGGTGACACAGCAGCGGCCAGCTTGATTTCCCAGGAACAATCACGGCAGGAGGAACAGCCTTTACAACCAGCACTACCACCAACGGAACCGTCCATGCTTCTGGAGATCCGGAGTCTTTTCGGCGATCTCCGACAAGATATGCGGCAGTCCGAAGAACGGAACACTGCTGCTATCAATACTCTTCGCCACGACATCTCGGCACAGACCCAGCAGTTCCGCACGGAAGTTTCGACCGAATTGCAGGGATTGGAGGCTCGCTACGAGGCGCGGTTTCGGGCTCTCGAGCAAAGTTTGAGTATCCCACACGCCTCTCAAACACCTAATGCTTCCTCTTTTCCTTCCATTTCTTCCGTGCCTTCTGTCGCTCCATACCCCGTCCCTGTCCCGTGCGCTCCGTTCCCGGCCTCAGTCCCTACTGTAGTTTCTAACGTTCGTTTTCCGAAATTCAACGGCACGTCTTGGTCAGACTTCAAAGTTCAGTTTACTTCGATTGTTCAGATTCATAATTTGGACAATACCGCGAAAGTTTCCGGTCTTTTAAATTCGCTGGACGGTCCAGCTATTTCAGTTCTCAACTCGCTCAGTGAGGCTCAACGAATTGACTTTGATTCGTTGTTTTCCGCATTAGAATTCCGTTTCGGGCAATTCCAATCGACTAGTTCAAGTCGAACGAAATTCTATAACTGTTGACAGAAATTCGGACAGAGTATTCAGTCGCTCGCTGCAGAGATTGGGGATCTCATCCTTTTTGCTTTTCCGAATGTTTCGGCTGAAGCTAAAGATAATTTGGCCATGTCGCAGTTCATTAATGCGCTTCACGATTTCGAGCTTCAAAAGCAACTTTATCGTTTAAACCTTAATTCTTTTAGTGAGGCCGTTGCGAAGGCTGTCGAGTTCGATTTCATCGAACGCAACTTCAGCGCGACTCGTATGCCACCTTCAGAGCGTTCGGCTCCTTTCTATCGTTCCGAGGTTCCGGTTTATCGCGATGATCTTCAAACATCGCGGGAGTTCGTTCCGCGTCAGAGTTCATCGTTTAATAACTCGCGTGATAATAATTCTTCTCAAAATTCTTTTTCATCTCGTGGTCCGGTCACTTGCTTCAAGTGTGGTAAAGTCGGTCATTTTCAACGCGACTGTAGATCAGCTCAAGCACGTAATAGTAATTCGAATACCAATTCGCAATCCCAGAGGCCGGGAAACGCGAACGGTGCGAATTAAGGGTGGCGGATGCGAGGCCGACGGTTGTAGCCCCATTAAAAAAGCTTTTGTTCGTACGGTTACTCGTACTGATGATGCGTTACGTTCTTCTGTGTTCCGGAATATTCTTTCTGTTATTGCTCATGATTTTGTTGTTGCGCATTTAGCTACTTTATTTTCTGTGGAAATGTTTAACGTTGCGAGCTTGCATTTGGCTTCTACTTTTCCTGTTGCAGGTACTTCGGTTTCTAATGCTTTGTGTAAAATCGGTTGTGAGTCAGATAATACTTCGGGACTATATGTGAGTGGTTCTGTGGATCGTAGTCCGACGAATATGTTATTAGATACCGGTTCTACTGTGTCTCTTTTGCGATTTGATGAGTCCCTGCATGGTTACCCGGAACGCGCGTGTGAATCTTTCGGGTTCAACCTCCATTCCGTTGATGGATCGAGCTTAGAGGGCTCGATTGTAAGGAAGAAGTGTTGCCTTTTCGAGATAGGTAATTTGAGCGTGAAGCACGAACATTTTAATAAAGAGTTCGACGCGAATTTAGAACAGGTTGGTGTGGGAGACATCTCCCAATATAGGAATAATACGGGAGAACCTTCTATTTGTCGTTTGCCCTTACGTCGAAGGGAAGAAGTTGATAAATTAATTCGGTCTAAGGTAAAACGTGGAGATTATCGTCGAGTGGAGAATCCACAGAATTGTTTCTTCGGTGTGGACAAGGGTCTAATGGGAAAAGTGTCGCGAGGACACGTGTCAAAGAGCTATTCTGACTATTTAGACAACGTTTTTGTTTATAACAAGACCTTTGAAGAGGAATTGAGAAACTTGAGACTACTATTGGCAGGTCTTAGACGATTTATAGGGAATGTCACAGAAATTTTTCGTCCAGCAAAATCTACGTTCGTTTGGTCACGGTCTTTTCTAAGAACGTTTGAGGAATTAAAGGGGAGACTCAAAGTGTGAATAGAATTAATGATGTTATTTATTGAATACATCGTTCTCCTAAAAGCAAATTTCGGGTAGTTCATGTAAACCGTTTAGCGAAATATTTCACTCGTCATCTTTCTTCTTCTTGAATGCTTATTGAATGAAAGTTCTTTGTATGTGTGTACTCCTATGTTATCTCCGTGGTGTGAGAACGTGGTGGGAGTGGGATACGTAGGAGTGTTGGTCTACTGCTCCATCCGTCAACCCATTGCTGTCTAACTCTGAGAAGTTAGCCATGGGGATGAGCGGTCAAAATGGAGAAAAAAGAGAACAGCCTTGGCGTGGCCGGGTTATGTCTCTTCGGTGTAACCAAATTTATCAAAGTTTTGATTGAATGTAACGAAATTTACTCTAAAGAAATCTCTCTTTCTTTTGAAATTCTCCTGTAACTTTTTACTCGCCTTTAATTCTTTATATTTCGAGGTAATTGGAGACCCCGTTCGAGATGCCTACCCAGAATATTTTTCCTTCCATCACCTATTACTTCCTGTCCGTGGAACTTCATGCTACGATCCAGACCTGAAGCCTTTTACAAATGTGTACATCTTGGGCAACAACCTATCTTCTCCCTGACCTGTTTTCGTCTCGTCCACGGTTTTTGAAGCGGTTTTCCCTGGACCTCGAGCAAATGCTGAGACGATATCTGGCTGGATTAGACCGCAAACTTCCATCTAAATCCTGATCCACCAGACATATTGAAAGAAGACCATCTACGTTCGCGGACGAACGTCTTTTTCACGGAGGGGGGTAGTGTTACGGCCTTGGCGCCCAGTTGTATCAAACACCTGTCATCCCTGGTCCGAAGCCCTAAACATTGTCCTTAACTACCCGTCGTTCCACTATCTAACATGTTACACGACTGTCAGTCTAATGCTGGATCTCATCCTGTGAGCACGCATTCCCGGTTCTTAAATATACGCCTTTTCCCATCTAATAAACAGCCTCGTGTATGCCTATAACGCGATCCACGTCTGCGACGCGTAACAATATCACGCTAATATCTCGCACTCCCCCCTGCTAGTGTGCAGTGCAGAAAGGTTTTACCAACGAAACGGGCTTGCCTACGAGGAAAATAATTATAGCCCCCAAACGGCTGAACCGATTCGCTTGATATTATCAGCGAGATATTAGCGTGATATAATAAAGATTTGTGCATAATAAATAATATAGGGAAGCCTATCATTCTTGCACTCTGGCGAGAAATAATTCTTGTTTCTCTCTTTTTGTTATAACTATAAAACGAAATATTGAAAGACTCGGCCGCAATCCTTGATCGCGCCGCTGCTGCAGGCGTACTGCCTCCGCCTTCCAAAAAAGGGTGAAAGCCTGGCTGTTGACTTGAGGTAAGGAGAGAACTACTGGCTCTTTCAATATTTAGCTCTAAAGTTATAATAAAAGGAAGAACAAGAATGATTTCTCGCCAGAGTGCACCGATGACACGCTCTTTACTATGTTTATTATGCCACGCATCGCTCACACTTTCCGTTCCATTGTGCTGCAAAAATGTTTTATTACCGACTCATTCGGCCCTTGCCGGTTAATCGGAAGACTGTCGGTATTTGGCGTGATTCGGCCAGTTGACCCTAAGCAGCCACGCGACACCGGTGACATTAGACGGACGCCGAGACAATTACCAATTTCAAAAATCGATAAATTTCCATGGTAAAAAGCCGATAGCAGTTACCCGAATCACCCTGTATATTTTCTCTCCAACGCCTCCCTCATTCGGCGCAGGACTCCGAACTCCGGTACCCAGCGCGGCGTGTCGTTAGGTGGTTCGGGTTTGTAAGCCCGTTCCAACGCTTTCCTTGATTTCGGCGACAGCATTTTCGACTAAGTTTTTTTTTGGATTCTACGGGGTCGAACGCGTATGTCTGTGTTACTTAACGGTATTTCGCTACCAGTGGTACGGCTTCAGATGCTTTACGTGGTGCTTTCCCGCGGACTTGCCATCCAATGTTTCTAAACGGTATACGGAATCTCCCAGAGCTTTTGCTATTTTGTACGGACCATGGAATTTCGGCGCTAATTTCGCGGCTTTCCCTTGCGCGGCGGACGATAGTACGCGCAGTCTCTTTAATACCAAATCCCCCTCCGCGAAAATTCGTTCGCCGTGCCTTAGATTGTACCTATCGGCCTGTATCTGATACGCCTTATCTAGATTTTCGCCGACCCATTCCCTTAGAATCGCTAGGTTTCCCATTCTATCTAACCATGGCTCTCGGTTGGGTTCTTCAATCTCAGGCGGCTCATCTACTGTATTTCTTAAGCAACGCGATGGTTTTGGGTGTCTCCCTAGGTTTAGATATGCAGGTGAAGTTTGTAGGGCGGAGTGCACTGACGTATTGTACGCGAATCGGAACTGCGGAAGGTGTTCGTCCCATTCCCTATGATCGCTACCGATGTACGCTATCATCATCGTCTTTAGAACTCGATTAACTCGCTCCACGGGATTTGCCTGAGGGTGGTAAGGTGGCGTGGTACTATGAGTTATCCCGTACTTTTCCGTGAGCTCCTGTATCGTGCTGTTAATGAATTCGGTCCCGTTGTCGGTTAGAATGGTACGCGGCGCTCCCCAGCGCGAGATAACTACGTCCTCGAAGGCTTTTACAATCTTCGGGCCGGTCGCCTTCTTTAGCGGCACACATTCGATCCATTTCGTGAAGAGATCTTGTAGAACCAAGAGGTAGACGTTTTTCTGCAGGCTCGGTGGAAATGGACCCATGATATCCGCGGCTACGACTGTCCAGGGTTGCTCGATCTTTCGCTGTGACATGAGGCCTTTCGGCGCGGATTGCTCCGGTTTGCTTGTCTGGCAGATCGGGTAGTTCTTGACGTATTGTCCGATCTCCTTGTGCATTCTGGGCCAGTGGTATCTCGCTAGTATCCGCAGGTAGGTTTTGTGGAAACCTTGGTGTCCGGCCTGCGCATCTCTGTGGTTTTCCTCCAGGATCTGGGCCTTTTCCGCCAGTCTTGGTACTAGTTTCCATTCCTCGGTGTCGTTTCCGAGTATGTCGCGGATCGCCGGATCCTCCCTTCGGAAATATACTAGATTTCCTCTCACGGCCCAATCCGGGTGTCGGTGTGGTTCTTCGAGCACGCTTCTCCGTTGCTCGTCGTGAAAGTCCGTTTCTACCAGATCTGAGTGGTCGATCGTTTTGAGCTCTGATGTGCTGGGCTCGGGGAGCTTCTCGGTGTCCTCGGCTTCTCCTTCCTCCTCGGATTCCACGACACCTTCCTCGGCGTCGGTCTCTTCTTCGGTGTCGGTTTCCGAGGTCGTGTCGCCGTCGGCGCTCTCCGGGTCGGTTTTCCGGCCGCTTCTCAGGGTGGCACAGCACAGGGATGTTTCCGTGGTTTCTCTAGTTTCCTCGGGCTCCTCGTCTCTCCGAGACAGGGCGTCTGGCACGTGGTGGAGCCGGCCAGGTCGGTGTATGACGGTGAAATCGTATTGCTGTAATTCGAGGGCCCATCTCCCGAGTCAGCCCTTCGGATTCTGTTTCGACCTCAACCACTTCAAGCTGCTATGATCCGTGATGACGGTAAATTTGTACCCTTCAAGATATGGCCGGAATTTCTCTACGGCCCAGAGTATGGCCAAGCATTCTTGCTCCAATGTCGCGTATTTTCGTTCGGGCGCGGAGAGTGTGCGGCTGGCGAAAGCGATGACTCTTTCGCACTCGTCGATCTCTTGGGTGAGGACGGCGCCCAAGCCTACGGTGCTGGCGTCCGTTTGCAGGACGAATTCTTTGCTAAAGTCGGGACAGGATACTGTCGGTGCGGTTGCGACCGCTGTACGGAGTACTTCGAATGCCCGCTGTTGCTCCGTTCCCCAAACCCAGGGGACACCCTTTCGCAATAGCCTATTTATTGGATCCGCAATTGTAGCTAGTTGGGGAATGAATCGACGATACCACGACGCCATCCCTAAGAATCTTTTGATCTGACGAACGTTTTTCGGAGGCGGGAAATTAAGAATGGGTTCGATCTTCGCCGGATCGATTTTCAACCCCTCTCGATTGATTAAAAAACCCAGGTATCGCGCTTCCGAGCAACAGAATTCACTCTTATCCCGATTCAGTTCTAACCCGGCTTCCTGTATGCGGACTAGCACTTCTTTCAACCCTTCGAGGTGCTCCTCAAAGGTCCGGGTTACAATAATTATATCGTCTAGATATGCGAACGCGTACGGCTCCATGGCAGGTCCGATTAAACTATCCAGAAGCTTTTGAAACGTGGCCGGGGCACCGGTCAACCCATAAGGCATCCTTATGAATTGATATAACCCCCCTCCCGACACTGTAAAAGCAGTAGCTTCCCTCGATTTCGCTTCTAGTGGAATTTGGAAGTAGGCTTGACTTAAGTCCAAGGTAGAGATGTACTTCGCGGAGCTTAGCTTATCCAGAATTCGAGTCATGTGTGGGATCGGGTACGCATCTTTTTTCGAGACGGCATTGACTTTTCGAAAATCTAAACAGAATCGGTATTTTCCTGTCGGCTTTTTAACCATTACTATGGGGCTAGACCACGGACTACTAGACGGCTCGATGATACCTTCGGAGAGCAAACGCGAAACCTCTTCGTTTATCGCTTCCTTTACTTTCGGCGATACGTCATAGTAACGTTGTTTGATGGGAGCATGATCGCCTGTGTCTATCTTATGTTCGATCAAATTCGGGAGGCCGGTTTTATAGCGAGACGGATCGAGGATATTAGTCAGAAAGGCCTGGAGTTGGCCTTGTTCGGCTTCTTTCAGTTCTTGGATCCCGTAGCACGTAGGAACGATGTTCGGCTCTGAGTCGATCTCGAAATCGTATCGGATGTCGGGTTCATCTTCAAAGTACCACGCTAGCGATTTATATAGAGCGGTTATGCCAAAGGTGACGATGGCGGAAACACCAAGTATGAGCGGGACAGCTAAAGTGGAGAGTATTTGCACGGTAATCCGGTGCGTTCGGTCTTTAATTGTTACTTCGAGCGTGGCGACTCGATCGGCTCGATCCAGCAGTCCCGTCACGACTATGAAATATTTCGGTTTCTCTTTCGGAGTCTCCCGTAGGTGATCTCGGAGCTCCAGAGCGAGTTCTTGGCTGATGAAGTTGCAAGATGCGCCGGAATCGACTAACGCGCGTACGTAATTTCTTCCGATTATAACCGATAGGTATAGTAATTTGGCTGAGTTCCCGTTGGTGGATGTTGGAGTCGCGGCGCAAAAGAAAACGGGATGGTTTGCGTTATCTAGAGGAAGGGAGACATTCGGGAAGTGTATCGGCTCGGATATGGAGCTAGACAGGTCGGTGGGTGTCTCGGGTCCCGAGGTTGGTATTTCGGGGCTCTTGTCCTTTACTTCCGGTTCTGCCCCTGTGACCGGGAGGATTGGCCGTTTCCCGCACACTTCGGGCAACGTTTTCGGGTGTAACCGGGATCCCCACAGGTAAAGCAGAAAAGCCGTAACGGTTCCGGGCATGCGTTCGTCTCGTGCGTTGTCTGTCGACAGTTCCAACACTCTCCCTCCTTTGGCCGGAACGGACTGTCCGGCGTCGGTGTTGTAGCCTGGGAGGTGGACGGCTCAGTCGCCGGACTAGGAGATCGAGGTGGAGGAGGACTGGGAGGTTGTTTCTTCTTTGAACGCGTCTCGATCGCAGCCATTCCCGGGGAAAACGTTAGTTTCTTCGGTTTCAGTGCCGATTTCTGAGGTGGAGAGTATGCGAGGTGTGGGAACGCGGTATCCTCCGGACGTGGTGGCGGAAGATATTCGGTCTTGTCGGCTGCTTCTATCCCGAGCGCCCGAGCGCACAATCTTTCTAGAGTTGATATCGTGGCCATGTCTATTAATTTCCTCGTCTCGACCTTCATATTACGGTGGACTATACTCAATATTCGGCTCTCCGACCACGGCGGCTCCAGCCGAGAGAACAGACCTTCCAACGCGGATAAATATTGCGCGAACGGCTCATCGGGGCCTTGAAATCTCCGTTCGATTTCTCGCTCTAAGGTCTCACGGAACTCCGGCGTTCCAAAGCGGGCTCTACACGCGGCTTCAAATTGCGCCCACGTGTACCATGATCGATAGTGATATCGGTGCCATTCCGCGGCCAATCCGGTTAGTAATAATCCGATGCAGTTTAATAATTCTGAATCAGACAGAACGATCATGCTCCGACGGATCTGAATCGCGTAGAGGAATTGTTCTGGGTCTTCCCCTCTTGCTCCCCCGAACGTGAAGTTCCATTTCCGAACGGTATCATAGCCGCGTTCGGCCCCACGCGCGGTAAAGCTCTGATTTAGAGTCCCGCGATTCGTCCCTCGATTCTCCTCTCGGATCGTCGAAATGGGGTTAAAGAAGTCTGTTATCCTAGGTTCCGCGCGGGTGGCTTGGGGACGGGTTCCCGCTGCTGACCCCTCAGCTCGCGGCTCATCGGAGCTGGTGGTGGGTGCTCTGGTTTCATTTAGGCCAGTTCCTCGGGCGTGTGGCGACGAAGCCGAAGCTTGTGTGTCGGGGAGCGGTATCACCGGGGTAATCCCTAACCCTAGTCCTGCCCTTCCTAACAACCCGGGTGTCCGCGGTTCCTGCGGAGCGGACAGTTCCATCGGTATGACGCTCCGTTGGGTCCGATCTAACACCCCCGTCTCGAACCGAATCAATCCCTCAAGTAATCCCACCAGCGATCCCACGCATGACAGCTCTCTCTTATGAAGCTCATCATATACCTCGGCCTCCGTCAGCCGGTAAATCCACGCGAATTCGTCGAGTGGCATGTTTACGCGGCGCGTTCGCACTCTATTGTCTGGGATCACGCGATATTCTTCTTATGTCCGCGCTATACTAAGCGTTATTACTTTTGACTAGCCGAGTCTCAACCGTCTCGGCTCGAAATTCCAAACCGAGTCTTACAAATCCGGTTTGTCAGTGGGGCTCTCGGAGCAAGTTATCAAATTTCTGATTTCGGAACTTGAACGATACGAAGCTTCAAAGTATCGTCCGGTCCTCCCTCAGCTATTCATCCCCCCGAGTTTACCCCGACCAAGATTTACACTAATAAATAGGATCCCACTCGAGAATTATTCGTCACTGGACTTTGCCAACCCTGCGGGCTCGGCCCCGTGAATTCTCAATTTACCCGTTTCTTAGCGCTCGTCTACGGCCCGGATTCACGTTCGGACGTCAGTGCGGTCACGCTACTTGTAGTTTAACTCTCGCGAAACCCCACGGTACTTTTTAACCCACGGTCGATTGCTCGGAACCCTCCAACCCGTCCGGGAGTATCCAAGATCCTTCTACCCGAGTCTATTTTTCCCGAGATTATCTCAATTGTATCTCCGTTTCACATATTATATCATGTTATACAAGAATACAGATGGCAAATCCTCAGTCCCGACACCACATTTCATTCACAACAATGTTTTTCGTGCGGGATAGACCTTGTGCGGCTCGTTTTTACGGACCACGGCATTCGCTTAGCGAGTTCTCAAAATGGCGGTTTACTGCGTTCCTAAACTGTGCAACCTTAGCGTCCCTGTTCGGGTGCCATTTGTGACGAGCGAGCGCTTATACGGCTCCTGGGTAAGCAACTCTCGGCACCTTCGTCGGACAATTCGCCCTGCTCAGTAAGGAAACCCAGGCCCTGAAAAGGGCCGGTAGTGAATACGTTCGAAAGGTGGGTTTTCGAGACTGGCAGGCGAGCTGGGCCCGGCGGGAGGTCCTTAGTCCAGCCAGTTGTTTCACAAAATTATAACAAGCGGGACGCCCAAAGGAAGCACAGTAAGGTTAACCAAGGAGCCCAATAATTAAAGCAGTATTTAAGGATAAATGAAGAAAATAGATTTATTCAGAATTGCAGAAGATATCAGTGAAGTTAGTAAAAAAAAGGAGAAAATATATTGTAATCAGATAACTGGCCGGAGGGGCCAAATTCCAGTCTACAGAGACAATTCTTATTAACAATCTTTATGACACAGTCAATACCAAACGCCTCGTTACACGCGCTGTCCCTATTTTAGTCGGACCCTAGGTCCTCCGCACTTTCATACACAATCAAAGGTCTATCCCGCAAAGCATAGTATAAATCACCAAGCAATTATATCTACGTTGTAGAATTCAAGCAATAACGCAATTACATGCCGAAGTCATTTCCCTACTCTCGGGACGCATTCCCGGTCCACGCGTTAACATGCGGAATAATCCTTAATCAAACTAATCCATTACGCTAGTTCTACGCTAACCCGTTGTGCCCAGAAGGGGCACCAGGAAGGGCTGGTTATCCGGGGCAGAAGGCCCTAATATGTGGAGACACTTGGTCGGCTTACCGAAGTTCTAACGATCACAATCCACCCTCAGAGAATAGGTACACAATTGATCCGGACTCGGAGTAGACGGAGCAGCAAGAGAGCGTTCGATACTCGGCTTGCACGCTTGTAGGCTCGGTTTTACGCTTCCCTTCCCCCCATTCCCTTCGCGGATCCTAGATCCAGGCAGGTGCGCTATCCTAATACGCGAATCTTTGGCGGTCCTGGAGTCACGTGGGTTGACAGGTGGCGTAGTCTGGCCTAATTTCGTTTCGGCGCAATTGGGGCAAGTCGATCCATTGGCGTCGACTGCTCGGGCTGGTGACCGCCCGTGTGCCTGGTCCCGCGTGCTCCCCGCCGCTTGTCGGGCTACCCTCCCGGCTTCATGCTGCCATTGCCTCAGGGTGGGGGGTCAGGAGGTTTCTCGCCTTGTCTCAGCTGACTGCGGCCCGTCTCTCCTCCTTCCTCGTCTTGTTGGCCCGCCAAGTTCGGCCTTTTTTTTTTTTTTTTTTTTTTTACGTGGGGAAATCCTCATGGACACCCCGCCGCCCTCGTGGGGGCGACGGGGTAGTGCCGGACTCTTACCGGCTAAAACCCCACGGTGGCCATCCTCGGCGCTGACTGGGGCGACACCGGGAACTCTGGTAGAACACTACCGGTGCCGCCCCGCGCCCGCCCCCTATTGGAGGCACGTCTCGTGGTGGGGGAGCGGCCATCCGCTCTCTCGCTTTCACGAGAGAGGGAGGCTTCCCCCACTACTCGCGGGGAGACACGGCTCACCGCACTCCTTCGCTAGCGGCGAAGGAGGCGGGAACCGCGCCCCCGCATTACCCATCCCTCCTGGGCGGGTCGTGCGACCACTACACGCCCGCCCCGCCTCGCGGCCCCTTGGCAAGCACCCGGCCCGTCAACGGGTCGAGATCCGTCGACGGGACCGGGGCTTCGATCTACTGCGGGGGGACAAGATCCCCCCGCGCGGGTCGGCGGCGGGGACGGGCCCTCTGCAGACGGAAGGGGTCCGTTCTCTCCCGCCGCCGCTCCGCCTCCTCCTTCTGGGAGAGCACTTCCTCGCAAAAGGCGAGGAAGGCTCTCCACGACCTCTCGCTGCCGAGGATCTGTCGGATGACCGTCGGCAGCGAGAGGTCCCTTCCGATATACCGGACCAGGACACGGCGCTGTTCCCTCCAGGCCCTGCAATACTGGAGGGTATGTTGCGCCGTGTCCGGGTCCCCATCACAATGGTGGCACTGTGCCGTCGCCTCCTTCCCGATGCGACGCAGGTACTCACCGAAGCAGCCGTGCCCGGTAAGCACCTGCGTCGCGCGGTAGGAGAGCTGCCCCCTGCCGCGACTCAACCAAGCCTCGAGGCTCGGGAGAATCGCCCCGACGGCTCTGTGGCGGGAGTTGGCTGGATCTTCCAGCCTTTCCCGCCACATCTCGACAACGAGCCGTCGGGTCTGGCGCTTGAGCTCCTCGACCGACCGTTCCGTGGGTGTTCCGCCCCTGTTGCGGAGGGCGCGAAGACCCAAATAGGTCCTCGCGTCCCCCACCGCCAGGATGTCCAGGGGCGGAAACCTCGCCAGTAGGGTGGCCGACGCCAGGGAGATCGTGCGATATCCTCGCACGACCCTGGCGGCCATCCGACGCTGTACCCTGAATAGCAGGGCACAATTGCGCCGGCTGGCCGCCAGGTCGTCCGCCCAGACTGGTGCCCCGTAGAGCACCATGGAACGGACGACTCTCGCATAAAGGCGTCGGACACCCTCCCACGGTCCCCCGATGTTGGGCAGCAGGCGTCCTAGAGCGCCTGCCGCCTTCTCAACTCGGGGGATAAGCCGGCCGAAGTGCTCGTTAAAGCGCCAGAGGCCGTCCAGGGTGAGTCCGAGATACTTCATCGTATCTCTCACCTGGACGCGGGTCTCTCCTACCGCAATCCACCGCTGGGGAGGCGGCCCCGCATACCGTTGGCGATCGTAAAACCAGATCGCCTCGGTCTTTTGCGGGGCCACCCGAAGGCCCAGTCGGTGGATTCGGGCGACGACACAGGCCACCGCCGTCTCCGCAACGCGGATGGTCCTCCTCCCATCCTCCCCGCTGACTACCACGAGTGTGTCGTCTGCATAGCAGATCACCGTGGAGTCAGCGGGGAGTGCAGCCCGCAGGACGTAATCGTAGCCGAGGTCCCATAGCAGGGGGCCCAACACGGACCCCTGCGGGACCCCGGCGTACGTCTCCCTCTCATACTCCTGCGTCCGGCCCATGAACTTAATGCCCCCGTCGGCGAGGTAGTCCCCGACGACGGCCCGTAACTCAGGGGGCATTCGATGGTACTCGAGTGCCTCCCTGATGACCCACCAGGGCAGGGTGTTAAAAGCATTCACTATATCCAAGGATATAGCGATACACACCCTGCCCCGGCTTGCAGCCGACTCCGTCAGGGACCTTAGGCGCTTGATCGCGTCTATCGTCGATCGTCCCTGACGGAAGCCGAACTGCCCGTCGTCGAGGTCCGGACCTGTCGCCGACAGGTGCCGGACGAGGCGGTTGGCAATAACTCTCTCGAAGAGTTTGCCCGCCTCGTCCAGCAAGCAAATGGGCCGGTACGCGGAGGGAGAGTCCGCGGGCCGCCCATCCTTCCGGATGAGGACCATCCGCGCCCGCTTCCAGGAGCGGGGGAACCTACCGCGCCTCAGACAGCTGTTAAAAAGCTGCCCGAGGCGCGGGACCAGGACGCCCATGGCCATGGCCAAGGCCCTGCCTGGGATGCCGTCCGGGCCCGGCGCCTTGTTCGCGCGGGCCCGGAGACGCCTAATCGCGGCGTCGAGCTCGCCGCCAGTGACCCCCATGGTGGCCTCGTCCCACTCAAAACGGGGACGAGGCCGACCGGGGGTGGGGTCCTCTGCTCCCGCAGGGAACAGAGTAGCCACCACCCGGTCGAGAAACTGGGGGTCAAGCAGCTCCGTTGTTGGGGGCGCCCATGGACGTAATCGTCCCATGACGATTTTGTATGGGCGCCCCCACGGATCCCCGTCCAATGTGGCGACGAGCTCGTCCCAGGCTTTGGCCTTGGCGGCTTTGATGGCCCGCTGCAGGGCGACCGCTGCCTCGCGGTACGCCGCATACAGCTGGGCCACCTCCGCCGCGACCTGACCGCGCCGTCTCCTGGCGCGGGTGTACTGGCGCCTGCGGTGAACGCAGGCGGAGCGCAGGACAGCGATGTCCTGCGACCACCAGTACACCCCGCCGACGCGGGGGGGCCGTGCTCGGGGCATTGCGACGTCGCAAATCGACGTCATCGCGCCCCGAAGCGACTCGGCCCCCTCGTCCGGGTCGGGAGACTCGTGCTCGTCCCCCGACCCGTCCTGCCAGGCCACGGCGATCGCTGCCGCCATGAGAGCGTCCCGGTCTAGGCGCCTCAGCGCCCATCGCGGTGATGGGTTGTCTCCTCCACCACGAGGGTTGCCCGCTGCTGGCGGGCGGCGCGTCGGGGCGACGGGTGTGGCGACCACCTCCATCGTCAGATAGAGGTGGTCGGAGAGCGTCTCCTGCTCTTCCACAACCCGCCACCCGGACACACGGCGCACGGTGGCCGGGGAGCCGAAGGTCAAATCGACGACCGACTCCCCATTCCACCGCACGCACGTGCTAGCCGACCCCCGGTTGATTAACCGGAGGTCGTGCTGCGCCGCCCAGTCCAGCAGCATCCCGCCCCTTGCGTCGTCCCGGGGGTTGCCCCACGCCACAGCGTGGGCGTTGAAGTCCCCCAGGACGAGTACCGGGCGCGGCCGTGTGCGGGAGATGCACCCGCCGACCGCACCCAGGTACGCCTCGAACGCATCGAGGCCGCAGTTGGGCGAGATGTAACAACCCACCACCGCGAGGTTCCCCCACTGCACCGCCACGAATCCCCGCCCCTGCTCCAGGGATGAGCAGAGGGGGGAGTCGGGCCAGTGGGTGCCCGCCAAGTTCGGCCTGATACTTCCTTATCCTATCTCTCATACAAAAAGAACGCGAAGCCAATTTCGTGTTTCCACTTTAAGTTCGGAGCCTAAGGGAACCCTTGCTGGCTCTGCTGCCCTACCCCGAGCCCGGGATACTCTCTGTACATCGGGTCCAGCTGACCACTGAGGGCCACTAGCCGCGATTCATAGCGAAGCGCCTGACGCTTCGTTACAGTATTTAAACCAATATGATACTTCCATTCCTCTATCGTTTGAGATTTTCATAGAATTTCTTGTATGTAATAGAATGGCAGAGAAGAAACATCCAGTGATGGAAAAGGAGCTGGCGGACAGGCAACAGGGGCTAGAGGTAGACAAAACCACCCGTAAGTGTGACTGCAATTTTGGCACTTTCCTTGTTTTTACTTTCACATTCTTCTTTATCTCTATTTCGTTGTACATCTCCATCTATCTATCTGTACGTTTGCATTTAGCAGAAAACCATGGTTGCCTCTATGAATGGTTATAAGAATAACGAAGTGTCGCATCTCTGCCTCGCTGGCTGTCAGCGTCATCAGCCCTACACTGTCCTCGTGTTTCCCTCCGCATTTACAGTATTTTCCTCGCATGGCTTTTGCTTCGCACGCTCATTACACGCATAAAGTCTAAAGTTTTACATCCGTGTTCACACGCGTACAATTTTTGAAACTTGTTTCCATTCTCTTTCTCCCTGTGTTCCGCGTACGCGCGTGCCCAGTCCCCTCGCGCACATTTTATTACAATCTGTTACAATGTCTTCGTTCTTTTCAACCAATACTCTGCAATTTTAATCTTATTTCGTATTCGTATTTCGAGCAAAGGTTGTATGGTTTAAGCTATGACGGGGTACAAATTCGGAAAGAACGAATACATTGTAATCAAATGTGCAAGAAGCAAGGAATGTTCCGACACGCACGGCAGCCAGAGTAAGATAGTCAGTGGGGGAAAGAGGGAATGTGAGGGGCAGGCGCGGATCGTTCGGGTTGTAAAAATCGTAATTCATAACCGCGTCCGCAACGGTCTCACGCTGACGCATATACGAAAAAACATTTAGATACAATCTGAATGTTCAATATTAATATTCAACAATTTTGCAGGTCTTTAAAAAGAAAACGCAGAGTTAAAGGCGGAATTAGAGAAGCTAAAAAAGCTGGCGGAAAAGCTAGAGAAATCCGCCGATGCTGCAAAGCCATCGCAGGAGCAGCAGCCGGCCAAAGGGGACAAAAATAATAATACAAGTAAGTATATTTTGACGAATTAATCATAGGGTAAAAAATATTGTTTCAATAATTTTATTTGAATATTACATTAAATTTTATTGAACATTACGTTGCAGATTCGCAAGTGAAAACATACTCTGGAGCGAAGAATCCCGAAAATGAACGGGGCCGGGGAAGAGGTCGGGGGGGCCGACGTGGTGGCCGAAGAGGTGGTCGGGGGAGAAATGTCTGGAATTTCACCGTTTATTGAATAAAAAATAGTTTCACAATATCGTGTTAATTTTCTTGTCTTCTTTTCAATTTTAAATAATTTAATGAATATAAATTACAAAGCATTAAGTGGAACAGTAATTAACAGGAATTCAGATTAGTATAAAGAAGAATTATCCAATTCTAAATGATTCGACTTAACATTTTACAAGTTACATTCAATAAGTTATATCCTCATGGGCAGTCTAATTTTGATGTGTCCCAATGCTAAAGGGCTATAATGATGTAAGTAAGCAATGATTACCAATCACATGTATTTTTGGGTACTAATCATGGTTAATCAGGACTTAACAAATTGTCACACTTTAGATTGTGCGCTTCTTCAGCTACCTACTTGATAGTTAGGAACTAATATTTATTCTGATATAATGATAGTTTGTCTAATGCAACTCGTGAAGTTTTAATCTATCCTGACTGTCAAACTGCATGGCTCAAAAGGAGCGCATAATCTAAGGTTTTGAAGTTTATTAATCATATACTGATTACAAGTCTCTCAGTTATATATGATTGCTAATCATTACTTGGTAACATCATTACAGCCCTTTAGTATTTGGGCACACTAGAATGAGATTGCCTATGAGAATATAACTTCTTTAATGTAACTTGTAAAGTGTTAAGCCCTTAGATTGTGTGCTACTTGAGCCATGCACTTGACAGTCTGGATAGACTAAAATCTTACTAATTATATTAGAGGAAGTATCAATATATCAGAAGAATTATTAGGTCGAGACTATTAAGTACGCAGCTGAACAAGCGAACAACCTAGAGTGTTACAATTTGCTAAACAAGTACTGATTCACATAACTAGTACCCAAAATTACATATGATTTGGTAATCATTGCTTGATTGTTGTTGTATTTAAATTCGAACGCATTCATTCCGCGCTAGTTTAACTCATGTCGGCTCCCGCGCCGGTTGCTGTTACCAGATTTCTCCAGGCGCACGTGCATAAACACGACCATGTGACAACGCCAGCGATGTGCGCAGACGCGAGCACTCCATCTCCGTTCACACATCACCTCTCCCTATATACTTCTCCTTCTCGCACGTAGTGAGAAACCCCACCACCGCTCTCGCTTTGTCAAGCTGAAGCAGCGGGAGCATAGTAGTACTACGCTACGAATCGGGAAAGGAGGATCGGTTTGTAAGACGTAAGTATTGAAACCAGTATTATGCTTGCATTGCTCTGTCGTTTCTCATTTCCACGTCTTTCCTGTATGCATTAGGATATGCCAGACAATATGGGGACAGATGTGCCAGGAGCTGAATTGGCGGGAAATGTGAAAGAGCTGGAAGTCGATAAAACCGCCAATAAGTGTCATTGAAATTTTGTCACTTTCCTTCTCTTTGCTTCCTTCTTCCCCATCCTTCTCTTGGCTTCTGCATTCATCTACTCTGTCGTTTTACAGCCTGTGCTTACGCAATTAGCAGAAAAGAATGGCTATCGGAATGCAACAATGTAACGCATCTCTCTCTCCCTGCCTGTCAGCGGCTTCAGTCCTACACACTATCAGCGTGTGTCCTCTGCGCATTTACTACATTTTTCTCGTATGGCTTTCAGTTTGCACGCTCATTATACGCACGTATGAAATCTCAAGCTTTACATCCGCGTTCATACGCGTTCAATTTTCGATGCTTCTGTCCATTCTCTTTCTCTCTGTGTTTCGCGTATGCGAGCGTGCCCAGTCCCCTCTCGCACATTTGACTAAAATCAGTTACAATGTCTTCGTTCTTATCGACCAATATTCTGGGAGTTCAATGTTATTTCATATTCGTATTTCATACAGAGGTGGTATAGTTTAAGTCTACGCCGGGGTACGAAAGAAGAAAAGGATGCCAGAATATTAATCGAAAAAAACGAATACATTTTGTAACCAAATGTGTGAGAGGCAAAGAATGTTCCGGCACGCACGACAATAGGGGGAGAGAGGGGGGAGACTGTTAAAATGATTATATTTATATAAATTATTAATCTTGTTCAATATTAATATGTTTAAAAAATTTGCAGGACTCCAGCGGAAAGTTGAGAACCTGAAGGCCGAATTGGAGGCTCTTAAGCGCCAGGACGGCAGTGAGAGGTCGCCGCCGGCAGAAAGTGAGTATATTTTTAAGTAAACAGTTTAGTAATTAAATAAATTATTAAGTAAAGCCAGAATATTGGTCGAAAAGAATGAATGCATAGTATGCGCGGCAGTGAGAGACGGATTTAAAAAAATTATGGGTATGATGAGTGTATACATATGAGGTTGAAACTATGCAAGAGGCATATACAATTGTTGCGCAGCAGACAGGCAGACAGATCGTATTGACGCAGGCAGACAGAGATTTAAAATTGCGATTATTATTGTTGAAACGTCTCTCTGTAGCTCGTAGGATTGAATGGTGCTATGCGTAGTGGTAGGAATCAATTGTTACACAATGGGTTTTGCATGTACCAGATATGAATATGTTGTTCATCTTGGTTTGTCTCGGAGGAGGAAACCGCGATCGGAACGGATCATGTACGAAAATTAGGTAGCGCTTACGTCCTTACAGAAATCAAAATAAACGCAAACTGGATGTCGAGTCAAACTCATATTTACAACTTAACAATTATTATACTTGCATGCATTATATTATTAATTTTCAGTCCCAGATGCCGTGCCGCCGCAGCAGCAGCCGCCTCAACATGAGATGGTGGCAGAACAGCCGTCAGCAGACGCCAAAAAGCGAACTCGTAAGTATATTTTCACAAATTAATTATTAAATAAATAATATATTTTTTTTCATTTATCATATATTTGAATTACGTTACAGGTCGATCCAAAGGTGGTGGCAAGTCCCGCGCCGCTTTCAAAAGGCGTCTTGCCGCGGAATGTCGATCCAATCGCGGGAACAATGTCCGCAATATTTTTAATTTCGTATTAAAAAAATAAATAGTTGAAGAATATGCTGTTCCTGTTCCTGTTCTTCCTTTCACTTTTGATATAGCTTACCGAATATAATTTGCAAAGTAATATTAAGCCGAACAATACTTCACATTATAGTACACAGGATGAAGATTACAAGCAAAACTAATAGCTTGAATATATTTCAATTTTGAATGATTCGGCTTAATACTTTACGAGTTATATTGGTAAGTTATATCCTCATATGCAATCTAATAGTTTTAGTGTGCCCTGATTGTCAAGTGGTAATCTTATACTGAGGGTGCTTTCCATTTAGACACAGAGAGACGCAGAGAGACACTGTGTTCGAATGTGTACGACACAGAGAGACCCGGCCGTGCACACTGGGTACACGGTGTTCCATTTGATCTAGCACAGAGCGACACAGTGTCTCTCTGTGTCTCTCTGTGTTGTCTAAATGGAAAGCACCCATAGTTGTTAAGCTTGAAGAATGAGTAAGATCAAGACTTCGTTTGTTAAAATCGGTCCAGTAGTTTCTGAGATATTGACTGCGAAACTTATCGTTATGACAGGTCGCTTGTCAAAAGTTTGAAATGTTTTTATCTTCGTTATTAGGGCATACAGGATATTGGTTTCCGGTATATCCTTTTGCTATCTAAGAGTACTTTGACCCACAAAAGCTGTTATTCCATGGGATTAGCATAAGCGATGTTATTAGACTAAACGTCCTATTGCGTAATAGGTTATAAAAGTGTATACAAAATCTGGAAGCTTTCGCGAGGATGAACCTGACGAGCTACAAAATCGAAAATAGTCCCATTTGAAGCCCCGTTCCTTAAGCTAATTAAATAGCCCAATCCAACCCACATTTCTTTAATATTGAGGGAGATATAAGCATCCAAAGGTAAGCATCCGTCAAATTGTATCACCCTTATCACAATCAAACTTTCATATTTAAGATCTGAGTTAATACTTCAATACGGCACAAATTTGGAAAAAAGCAAGTCTCGATTGCCATTGATTATTGATCACTATAAATATACAGAGTAATATTAAGTACATTAAGTATACATAGACGTAAAGTTTTAAGGTTACAAATGAGAGCTAACTGGATACATCCTTGCCTGAAGACTTCATTTTCTTCCGTGATATCTTTATCTTTTTTAATTACTTATATTTTAATTTCTACATTCCTTTTGTGCTTTACAGGTTTTTGGTATCTTTCTCATGACCCTCAGACATGAGCGATGACAATGACAATTCTGTATTAATCAAACAGTCGTTTGCAGAATAAGAGTGTTTCTGTAATTCTAATGATAAGTTTTGCATATGTCGATTGCAACGGAATTCACGTACTGTTGTACTGTGCAATATGTGATATGTCAACAAGCAACTGTGACAATATACAACTGGGTGGATTTTATGAATCCTCCATGAATCGGCATTGCGCTGTGGAGCTCGGGTAAATAATTATACTATATTTGAGTTTTAGAAACGCATTCATTATTTTATTTTGTAGTATGTTCTTCATTCTCAACGAGGCCAGAGATACTTATTTTCTTTGATTTTCTCATATTCTACCTTATACTGAAATAAAGTCTGGACTTTACAGCAGTATTGGGATTGTAAATATCAATACAGGGCTCCTGATTGTAACTAATCATTCCATGCTGTTATTGTATTATTAATTGGTTTCTGTTTATCCCTAGATTGAATCAAGTGAGCGGAAAATACACAATACAAAATATATTTCAATTGCCTGAATGCCACATATCGGAAAAAACGTATGTCGAATGTACATGTGCAAAAAGTTTTAAGAGGAAATAGGGTAGTGCATTTTTGACACTTTCATTTTCGTATAAAGTGGAGTAACAAAGCCATTTATTAGGTGAGCATAGCTATTTCATTTCTAATACATTTCCCAACACTAATATGAGCCATAAATATTTGAAAGTAAATAAACAATAAGAGCGTTACAAATTGTTAAACCCTAAGACGTAAATTGTAGGTGACTGATCTTTGCGGAGGATATCTTTAGTACGGCCGGTTTACGCAAAATCTACTCTCGTACACTTACATTTCAAAGTCTTAACTATGGGATCAACTAAATGAGTAATGCGAAAGTTGTTTAAGACTAGTTATATGTATATTATACATAGGAAGTCGTTGAAACAGGTTAAGGGAATACATATAGTAGCAATCGCATTTCTCATTATAGTGAATGCCTACAACAGTAATTGGGCACCAGTAAACCTTGGTTGGACTAGTCGTACGAAAGATATCCTTTGCAGACTGTTGCTGCGTACAATTATTTTTGTGTGTTTTACAATTTTTTTTCCGGCATAATATATGGTGTAAAATTATCGAATATTAACTTAATATTTCCCAAGAATTAATTATTCCGGTCTCCAGAATTGTTCATCTATAGATTTCTTTGCACGTGAATTGCACCTAGAGGTTTCACTGAATGTCCTACGATGAGGAACATTACTGTATTTGGATTCTGGCAATTCTTATATTTTGTTCTAAGGACATTATTCGTATAGTTTCAGATCGTTTGCTATTATATAATGATTCGCAAACGCATTTATAGGAATGACACCCGAGTGGTGTCATACAATATTAGGAACAATACGGTTAAGGCCGCAATACTGTTAATATTACTGTTAAAGTTCACGCGTTCGACATAACCTGAGAAAGGATTAAACGTATTGATGTGCAAGTTCGTCCTTGCCTATTGCAGCATCAAACACTTCTGCATCCTCCAGTGAGTTTACAGGAAGGAGCTTCTCAATTTCTGTTGTTTCTGAGTTTGGAGCAATGTTCCCTGTTAACTCTTCATGTCGTTGTAAAATTACAAATTATTACAATATACTAAATATATATTATAAGACAAAATATGAAGCTTCGATTAGAAATAAGACAAATTAAAGGAGTTACAAGATAATGCTAGGCCATAAGGCTGGGGGGTAAATATAGTTACATTCCATGTTGCAGAAATATGGGAATTTAAAGAATTCGTGGACTTGGAAAAAACCTTAGTAAAATGAAATAGTTAATGTGTAGAAAGGAGTACACCAAGTTGTGTAGTATTGGTTGAGAGGAAAGTCAAAAAGAAGATTGAAATGCGAACAAATCAAAGATCTACCACGTTTAAACAACTAAGAAAGTTGGACATTAGAATGAAAGTATAAGATACGAATGATAGAGATGAGTTATCTAGATGATTCAATGCGTACCATGTTGAATACCAACAGTAACCGGAATCTCGTTGTTGTTATTTTCCACGCTCTCCTCTCGTTTTCCGCCGTACCATCAAATATAGGTTGTTGGCCGCTGGCGCTCGCGCTCCACCAGGAGACTCGGTAGAGTCTCGCGCCAAGTAGAAGTTCCCTCTCCATATATATATATGACACTCCGGCACGCGACAGCCGAGGCTATATTATCCCGAACACTAGCTGTTATCCTTAGTTACCAAACTTTCACCTCGATTTATGCGAAAGTTAGAGCCCCAAGAATTTATTTCAGAATTTTGTATTTCATCGTTGATTTTTCTGAATCCAATGAGCCAAGAATCATGTGGATCGGTCCAGTCGTTCCGGAGATATGAATTTCCTCTTTTATTTTTCTCGTGGTAAAGGCAAAGCGGATTAAGAGTTTCATCGTCCGGATTAATACAATTCCTAAAAATGTTACTCTCACGTGTTTCACGCGAGATGGCACCACTGCGAAGTGCTGCAGAGCGCTGTGCAGATAACATGGTTTTATACCGACACATTGGTTATGCCATGACTGGTGATGTGTCAAAACAATGATGACGGTTATATGAATGTGGTACAGTCCGCGATTGTATTTTTCTTCAAAATATGAACAACCAAAAAGGCGTGAAATCCCCCAAAATACATTAAAATGTAAATAAAAGCGCCAAGTAGTTTAATGATCCAAAAATGGAATAGATATCACACAAGAAAGCCAAGTTTTCAATCAAAGATACCGCCCGTTAATTAATTAATTAACTTGCATCTCAAGCTTTAAAACTTGGCATGTGCAAATTTGTGTCAAGGTAGTCATATGCTAGTAATATTTTTTGATTGGTAATTAAGTATGCACATTCCAAGTTTTAAAGTTAGAGATGCAAGTTAATTAATTAATTAACGGGCGGTATCTTTGATTGAAAACTTGGCTTTCTTGTGTGATATCTATTCCATTTTTGGATCATTAAACTACTTGGCGCTTTTATTTACATTTTAATGTATTTTGGGGGATTTTGACCCTCCGCCGCTTCAAGAAAGGAAGAATTGAGCCTCTGCTCCTCCATTTCAATTTCCTCTATTGACATATCCACTGCTGACCCGAGGGGAGGTCATCAGGCCCGCTTTCTTGAAGTTGCTATTGGGAATAAATAGAATTATTATTCAACGCACTATCCCTGTTTGAAAAGGTATTTTTGTTTAACTATAAGGAATAACTATAAGGCGCACTCCTGCTATTAGACGTATGTGGCGAATGGCAGACGCACGTACGATTATTCCTGCGGCACCCCGCGGCCATATGCTGTCACGCTGGTGTGATAGAAATATTCGTTTCATCCGCGAAACAATTTTGTGTACCTATAGTACGCCATATAGGTGAAAGCGCGAGAACGTAACTTCGTTACGTACCTAATACGTTCTAGCAACGCCTTGTTACGTCTGGTGTTTACTGGGATGTAACTATATTAGTTTAGTAGTGGGCATGTACAGCAAGCCGAGAAATTCAGAGTATGAAATTTTATCCCTTTTTATACTCACGTAAAATACTTTGGCAACTGCAATGTTTATTACAGTCGTAGATGTCCGGCCGAGTGGTGGGGGTGCCTTCATAAGTGCTGTCACTGGAGGGTCTGTTTGGAGCGATAGTGAAATTCATTATATTAATGATGTAATCAAACATGTAATGATGAAACATATGTAATGAAACTTACTGTAAGAAACTTGGTCTACTATTCTCTAACTAAAGAACCTTGCTGCTGGTCGTCACAAATGTAGATGTGATCTTAGTCTGTAACAGAAATAGGATGTATGTTTAATACCAAGTGCATGACATAAAATTGAATGAAATCTCATACACATTGATTGTGTATATTACTACCGAGATTGAATTCCTTCTTGAAACTTTGTCAGAATAATCTTTTTATAAGGTCTTACAAGTTCACACTAAATTGTATTGAATTTGACCACGTCGTTTCCGAAATAATCGATGTTGAAATTGACGCTTTGTAGCACGGGATAGATAGGGAAAGCCAGTCTATCACGCACATTGTTAATTGTAACTGGAAAACGGTTCTTAAGAATCGCGTAAAAATTGACACATGCTTCATCAATGTTCCCCAAATGTATACATTTTTTTTTAGAATTTTTGACCACTCCATTTCTGCGTAATGGAGCAGACAGAACTATAAGAATGAAAATGAAAATGGTTATATCAGACTGAAATATATACACAATAGTAATTGACAGTCATTAACATCAATTGCAGATCAACCCGGAACGTCCGGGTGGATCTACAATTTTTAAGGTGAATTCCGACCCACACCCCGCATAGTGCGCGAATGTGACGAAAATCGGCGATAACAGGTGTTTGGATCGAACCCGGGTCCCACTAATTGCGAGCCGGATACTTATCCCCCTGAGCCACTGCGCGGGTAATTGAGAGTTACTTGTTTAATACAGCTAGTTCAAGCTTGACACATGACGTGACTTGCAGCAGAGAAGCTAGGGGATTCTTCGGAAAGTGAGATACGTTGTTCAAACTTAAATGCAGGACGAATGTATAGGCTGAACCCGGTAAAATGGCTGCTTTCATTTTTGGAAGAATCTCGGCCTCGTTGTTCGCCTTCTACCGCTCGACCGCTTTCACCAGCCAATCATTATTTTCCATACCTGTAATGGAAAATATCACAAACAATGTTAAAATAAAAAACGAGCTTGTACAAAAAGAGTTATTTAAAATTCAAAACATACTTACGCCTTCGCAGGCCCGGAAATTCATGCCGCGCGCGTGAGAGAGAGAGGGAGAGAGAGAGAGGGGGGGGTCCAATATTTTGCAAAGGTGTCGCCCGAAACAGAGCAGACAAGGTCAATGATGTCGCTCGAGCAGAGCTGACAAGGTCAATGATGTCGCCCGAGCAGAGCAGACAAGGACCAATAGTTTGCAAAGGTGTCGCCCGAAACAGAGAAGACAAGGTGAATGATGTCGCCCAAAGCAGAGCAAACAGGGACCAATACTTTGCAAAGGTGTCGCTCGAAACAGAGCAGACAAGGTGAATGATGTCGCCCGAGCAGAGCAGACACGGACTTCCTTTTTTAATTGTTTCTTTTCTTAGTTATTAATCTTTGTCTTTTTTGCTTCTTCGCAGTCTTATATTGGCGAATCATTTTTAATATATATTGCGACATGCGGCTCTACTTCGGTAGTCTCTGGGCAGGAAAGAAAGTGTGTTTTAAGATCATCAAACAACTCCCATCTGCCTGTGACTCTTAAGTAATACGCAGTAAAATTACCCGAATGGTATGCTATAATACCTGCCAACCTGTACTCGTAGTAATTCTCCTCATCTGCTGGGAGTTTTAACATTACTGGCATTTGTCTCAATTTGCACTTTAGGCCTGTTTTCATATTTATACTTGGACGAATGTCCAGCTCGATAAACAGGTGGTTGCTCAGAGTACTCAATAGCGAGTACTTTCCGCCGCAACTACAATTAATATTGTAAATGCGAGCCCTGTACTGCATTGCACTTTGTAAACAACCGAAGCCTTTCTTACCTATAATATTGTGGTTTGGTGCTAATAATATGCACTCTTCGTCTTTATCACCACATGAAATGCATGTTTTTAATCTTTTGCAACTTGGCGCAGATTGCATGATCATTTTTATTATGTTGGAAGCACTATCCCATGTGTTAGTCACATAGTTTAAAGTTCGGGTTTCAGTTTGCATGGCAATTTCTGGCTTGAAATATTTTATCAGTACAGCGACTCGTTCTTTTAATATTTCTTTTGTGACGCCGTTATTAAGAAAATTGTACGTAAACTTCAGTGCGGGATTTTCTGCCTGGCTTAAAACAGTGTTTTTGTACGTCACGTTATCTAGTCCTGCACACATTAAAATGTGTACAACCGAATCAAATGCGCATGTCGATTTTAATAAATACGACTCATCTTTTATGTTGGTCGCATTGGGACATAAACTTCCATTTGGCAATAAACATTGTCGTTTCCTCTCAGTTTTTGTAATTTGCCTGTTTATTTCTTTTATTTCCCGCACTGTCTGAAAATATTTGCTCCCCTTTTTTGCTTCGGACAATTGATCGTTAATTGGTGACTTGTTCGAAGCACTATATGAGTGTTCAATT
The DNA here is from genome assembly GCA_963675795.1 of Crossocerus cetratus. Lineage (NCBI taxonomy): Eukaryota > Metazoa > Arthropoda > Insecta > Hymenoptera > Crabronidae > Crossocerus > Crossocerus cetratus. Next base: position 3,113,493 of record CAVMBF010000001.1, read on the forward strand.
GACACATCATTACTTATAATGAGCTCTTCAGTGTCGCTCGGTTTTAAGCATTCATAATCATTCACTTTTTCTGCTTTTCCTCTCCAATTTTCATAGGATGTGAGATCTGAATCATATAGCGTGTTGTTAATATGGTTTTCGGAAAACGATGGTAATTCATCATCATCACATATCATCGAGGAGGCAACAGGTATATCTATATCGGAAAAAATTACTGGTTTCTGAGGAACCTCTTCAAGGACTGCAGTGCCTTGTTTCGCATCCTTTACTTCTTTTGGTGCAAACCTTTCTAATTTTGCACTAAAAAGCAGACTTCCTCCGCTTATATCTCGCAGGTGTTCCACCAAGAACGCATCCACGCGCAATGCCTTTTTTTAATGTTCTTGTTTTAAGATCGTTGAAATAGCTCTCCACGTAACTGGAGGTTGCGCGTTTTGTCTTGTAGGGAATTGCTACCGCTGTCCACAAGGGAAATTCCTTCGCCAATTTTCCAAGGGAAACTAGGAATTTTGGCAGATAAAATACATTCAGGGATTTTCCCTCGGATATGCCTTCTGTGGCTGTCGATATTAAATTTTCAATGTACGTTTCAATTTCGTTCCGTTGCACATCACTGTATTGGGAATTTTCGAATTTTTCAATATTCTCATCTGTTTCAGGACGAATGTGATCAGATTCGTCCTTTTCTTCAATTTCCAGCTTTCTATCCGTGATTAATGATTCGAACATATTTGTGGCTTCTGCAATAGTTCTGGCATACGGCAAATTAATTTCGCTGTCTATATACGGATTTCCTGCTACAGCGACTGTGAGGAGAAATATCTTTTCGAATATTTTTAAGTCCGAGGAATCAATCATCAGTGACATGCATCTGACGAAAAATTCCTTGATTGCGTAGTGCGCAACGTGCTGGAAGCACTTCCATCTTGTGATAGCATGGACCAGATGTGCCACATCAACACGAATATATGTGCGTACTGGTCGGAAGTGCTTACTGCCAGTTATCTGCAGATATCGATCATTCACATACCATTTTATAGGCTGCCAGTTAAACGCTAAAGATAGCGCTAACAATAGGGCACGCGAATAATCGCATACAGCTTCCATTGGCGGTTTAACACCTTGCTTCAACCAATCGTTTATCCACAAATATATGAATGTGGTATCATTGCGCTGTGTTAGCATTTGGTGGACTGGGAGTGTCGAATTTTCGAAGTTGATGACGATTGAGTATAAAAATATATGCTTCGTTTTGGTCTGATTTGGTCTTTTTATCTTTTGCACCAAACTTCCCGTAGCATCTAAGCAAATTATTGTTGGACCACTTTTGGTCTTGCAGTATTTCTTATAGCTATCGATTTGAGATGCTGTATTGTAAATGGCGAAGAATGGTGAAGAGCCGACTTCTTTTACCATTCCGGCAAATTCAGCCTTATCAGACAAATGTTCGACTGCTCTGATGGGATCGTGGCAATCTTTATCAATTCCGAGGTGTTCGTAAGCTGCCTCCCTTTTTGCTTCACGCAAAACAGTGGCTGATGGCAAGTAAATTGGCTCCTCATCACCAAAGCGCATATTTTCACGGGCCATCCTTTTCTGCCACTGTGACGCGCCTTCCACCGCCAACCCTTTTTTTACTCGTTTCCTTCGTTCTCCGTTTAATGGCCTTTTAGTCACACTGTGGTCCTCCAAGCGTGTATCCCTTGTTCGTATATGAAGCACAATTTCTTCGCCGTTCTGTGGCCTGTGCTTCATATATGCAATAAATTTATTATTGCATTCGCGGGAATTACACTGGCCCGTGATGGTCGCATAGTATTTGCTTATTTGCGTATATATCTTTGACCTTTTAAAAACATATGCGCATGGAATTTTTGTTTCCTTTGCGAAGGCCATAGAAATAATGTTCGTCCACACATTTCCTTTAAAACTCTTCTGACTGTCATCTATATGTTAGAAACAGAAAAATGAACAAAAAAATTAACTGATGTTTAATAACATAAAACATAAAGTTAAAGAAATGATGGTGAAAATAACATCATTAAACATCATTAAACATCGAAAACATCGGAGCATCAAAAGCTGCAATTGTGGGTCAGAAAGCATAGAGATTGACGGCAAGAAACTGTCTGCAAAGTGGTGGAAGAAATCGAGCGGAATCTGCATCCCCGTCAGATTGGCGTAAAAAATGGCCATATCATCGTTGGCGGCAGATTGGTGTGTAATAGAGAAAACGCGCGGCAAAACCTTCCACAGATAGCACTGTTCGCAGAAAGCTAACTTCACATTGACTTTCTAGAGCGCACTTTAAGTGGGCTTCGAAAGTTTATTTAGAAAATTATTTTCAAGTCGTTTTTATTTCTATTTCTAACTGAGAATTCCGAAAAATTCAATATTTAACATTCCAAAAATCGTCCTTTCTCCAGAATTCATATTTTCCTGCAAAACCTTCATGGTGGACGTCGCACAAAATACATAAGGGTGTTTTCCGCGTAGATATTTATAAATCGAGTGAGATACACCAGTAACTATACAGGGTGTTCCAAAACTAGGCGTTTCGGAGATGGCTATCTTGTGGGGTGGACCTTTCTAAGGACTATAGCACTTTCCGAATTTGAAAGCGCCATCGAACTTTGGGAGGTAATTGCGAAAAGGTGTAACCAATCCGCGCTCGAGCCTGCGAGCGGTCGCTGTGACACGGCGCGAAGCGGTGGGATGGGGCGAGCCGCCGAAGACTCTGGCCGCCTCGCTGGTCGGGTCATCCGCGCATGTCGCACGCTACCGAATCCTACGGGTGAATAAGAATTGCCGCGGAGCAGGCTCGCAAGTCGCTCTAACGTTAGGGGGGCTATCCAAAGGGCCCTTTTGCGGCAAAGATGAGCGGGCGTATTTCGGCGGCACGCCTCGCCGATCTTGGGGGCGACAACCGTACTACTGGTTGCAGGTAAACCAAACTCGGAGAATCTTTCGAAAAGGCTTCAATGCATCTACCAATTTCATTTCAGCAAGATAATGCCAAGCGAATCGGATTTATTCCCGATTTCGCCAGATAAATTAGTGTAGCGAGAATTTAGCGCAGATTTCATTATTAGACTATTTTTTTTAATAAAAACCTAATCCTTTGCCAACAATACGTCGCTTCCCGATTGCCGATATCTAACGCAGATTCCGAGTTATGATTTTTTAAAGGAGGGCCGGTGTCACGCGAGCGGCCACGCAGCCAGTGCGGCTATCGTGACCGGCGTGGGTTCGACGGCGTTAACTCGCGGTAGGGGGGGCGCAGGTAAACCAAACTTGTGGAATCGTTTGAAAAGGCTTCAATGCATCTACAAATTTAATTTCAGCAAGATAATGCCAAGCGATCCGGAAATATTCCCGATTTCGTCAGATAAATCAGTGTAGCGAGAATGCTACACTGGTAGATGCATTGAAGCCTTTTTGAGAGATTCTCCGAGTTTGGTTTACCTGCAACCAGCAGTACGGTTGTCGCCCCCAAGATCGGCGAGGCGTGCCGCCGAAATACGCCCGCTCATCTTTGCCGCAAAAAGGCACTTTGGATAGCCCCCCTAGCGTTAGAGCGACTTGCGAGCCTGCTCCGCGGCAATACTTATTCGCGCGTAGGATTCGGTAGCGTGCGACGTGCGCGGATGACGCGACCAGCGAGGCGGCCAGAGTCTTCGGCGGCTCGCCCCATCCCACCGCTTCGCGCCGTGTCACAGCGACCGCTCGCAGGCTCGAGCGCGGATTGGCTACACCTTTTCGCAATTACCTCCCAAAGTTCGATGGCGCTTTCAAATTCGGAAAGTGCTATAGTCCTTAAAAAGGCCCACCCCACAAGATGGCCATCTCCGAAACGCCTAGTTTTGGAACACCCTGTATCTTTGCACAAAAATAACTGTAACTATTAATATCCTGGGGATACAGCTTCATTCATTTCGTCGCTATGTAAAGTCAACCTTAGGTTCGCTTAAAAAGCCAGCATGAAAGTTGACCTTTCTCTGAGTCGCGTACGCTCCAACTTTCTGTGGACATGAGCGCGCGTCAGGTGGACGTAAAGTCAAAACCTCCCGCCCAAAAAAATCATCAGCGCCAGTTCAGCGGCTTCTGTCCGTTAGGACCCGTACAGCACACAGTGCCGAAAGGCATTTTAATGTCATCTTTTTCAAGATATCTTATAGAGTTGTGCAAAAAGTCATCTATTCGATATCTATTTCAAGATATCTTATAGAGTTGTGCAAAAAGTCATCTATTCGATATCTATTTCAAGATATCTTTTAGAGTTATGCAAAAAGTCATCTATTCGATATCTATTTCAAGATATCTTTTAGAGTTATGCAAAAAGTCATCTATTCGATATCTATTTCATGATGTCTGTTTTAAAGAGATCAAAATGATATCTATTTCATGATATCTTTTAAAGCTCCGAAAGAAGTTATCTATTCGATATCTATTTCATGATGTCTATTTTAAAGAGATTGGCAGAGTTCAAAAAGACATCTCTTTCATGAGTTCCAGTATTTTGGAGCAGGGTGCGTGGAGGGGGCAAAGAGTCATATCCCGAATGAAGAGACGTCAGAGGGGAGCCATTTTATTTCGGAGTGATTATTATTTGGAGTCCTGAAATTGTGAGCATATATTAGGTATCATTTTGAAAACATTTAAAATCCTTGGTTTTGTACAAAACGTTCACTCAGCGAGCGCAACTGTACGGAATCGAAGCTTCATCTCCCCCACATTTGCGCGAGCGAGTGAAAAGTCGGTGTACGCTAACTTAAATTGTGTCGGCGTGTAAATTTCGGTGGTTTATTTATTCGCAGTGACTCGCAGTTAACCCGTTTTATTGTGGGACAAGACAAAATATCAAAAAAGAAACAAAATATAAAAACCAAATCATTTAATTTTTACATAACCCCGAGAATTTTTGAATGCGATATCGTTTTCAGACCTCAAACAAATAATCTTTTAGATCTCTTAAACCCGATTTCTTTTTGATATCATTGTATGGAGGTCTTACAGATATCTATTAGATAGGCGGCACATTTGAGCTGTCAGAATTTCTGACAACGACTTCTTTCGGAGCTGGTTTTGCGATCATTTTGCTGTGTGGGTGGTTTCATTTCTCCTTTCGGCCTTATTTTTCTTCAAATTGCAAATAAGGCCCGACATCAGTGACTGAAGTCGAGCGGGGCTCGATCCAAGTCGCCGATCACCCGGCGTCGTTGCAGTAGTACATATAAAAATTCACTGTGTCTCAGTTGATGTGAACGCGTTCCAGTGCATCTTTTGTCGAATTACGCAGTGTTCAATTTGGAGCCTATAAACTCGCAGTGCTCATACTCAGCCGTGCAACACACCAGTGTCTCTGTGCGTTTTCTGTATCTCCTAACTCACCGTAATTGAAAAACGAACACAATTATTGCATTCAATTTCGCATCGCAAAAGTATCATATCTTAAGGTCTCTGATTTACAAAGTGCCAAAATTAGCCGAAGCCAGGCGAAGTCGAAATGATACGATGAAAAAGCACCATATAATACAGGGTGCTGGAAAATTCGACGAGACCAAAGTAGCCATCTTGTGGGGCGTGACATCCTAAGAACTATAGCACTTTCCAAATTTCCAAGTTATACCCTATCTTGGGAGTCATTTGCCAAATGGCTTAGCCAATCGGTGCGCGAGCCCGCGGAGCGGTCGCTGTGACACGTCGCGGAGCGGTGGGATGGGGCGAGCCGCCGGAACTCTCGCCGCTCGGGCGACGGACTCGGCTCCGCGCGTCGGATGTGTACACGCACACTACGCGCGACTTAGTATTGGACACTGCAGGTCCGCGGTAAGTCGCAAGTGCCCATCCACGGTGCCCTTTTGCACCAATGATCAGCGGACGTGTTTCTTAATGGCGTATCGCTAATCTGATTGGTGTTACACGTACTGTTGACACTTGCCGACTATTATCGCGTTCCTCCCACGTCTTTTTTCAGATTTTCGCCCTGAAACAATCCGATCCAAAAATGTTTCAAAATTTTGTTGTAAACTTTTGGACCATTTTGAAAACCGATGTCACCATTGACCACAAATGCGATTTGCGATCACACGCAAATCAATCCTGCTCAATCCATCGAGTTATAATTTTTTTTAAAACTGTCAGTGTCGCGCGGGCATCTGCGTGGCCGGTGACGATGACACGTCGGGGCGGGCCTTTCATTGGGCTAACTCGGGCTGCGGGGGGCGCAGGTAGACCAAACTCGGGGAATATTTGACAAATGCTTCAATGCGGCTAGCCAATTAATATCGGTAAGAAACTTTCACGCGAACCGGAGATATTCCCGATTTCGTCGGACAAATTAGAGTGGGGGGAAATTAGTGGCGATTTGATTGCTAGACTATTTTTTTAATGAAAGTCTCATCCTTTGCGAACAATACGCCGCTCTTCGTTTGTCGATATCTCGCGGGTTTACCGAGTTATGATTTTTTAAAAGGAGGGCGGGTGTCGCGCGAGCGTCCACGCAGTCGGCGCGGCTATCGTGACCGGCATGGGTTCGAAGGGGCTAACTCGCGGTACAGGGGGCGCAGATAAGCCAAACTCAGAGAATCTTTCGGTAACGCTTCAATGCATCTACCAATTTAATTTCAGCAAGATAATGCCAAGCGAACCGGAGATATTCCCGATTTCGTCAGATAAATCAGTTTCGCGAGAAATTAATGGCGATCTGATTGCTAGAGTATTTTTTTAATGAAAACATTATCCTTTGTGAACAATACGCCGCTTCTCGTTTCTCGATATCTTACACAGGTTCCGAATTATGATTTTTTAAAGAAGGGCTGGTGCCGCGCGTGCAACTGCGCAACCGGTCACGACCGCTGTGCCGGCAGCGTGGTGGCTCGCGCGACACCGGCCCTCCTTTAAAAAATCATAACTCGGAGCCTGCGTTAGATATCAGAAAACGGGAAGCGCCGTATTATTGGCAAAGGATTAGGTTTTCATACAAAAAATATTCTAATAATCGAATCGGCGCTAAATTCTCGCGACACTAATTTATCCGACGAAATCGGGAATATCTCCGGTTGGCGTGAGAGTATCTCGCTGAAATTAAATGGCTAGACGCATTGAAGCCTTCTTGAAAGATGCCCCGAGTTTTGTCTACCTGCGCCCCCGGTACTCCGAATTAGCACAATGGAACCCCCGCCTAGTAATCATCACCGGGCGCGCAGTTGCCCGCGCGACACTGACCCTTTTTAAATAATCGTAACTCGGTAACCGCCTGACATATCGGCAAACGGAAAGCGACGTATTGTTCGCAAAGGATGAGACTTTGATTAAAAAAATACTCTAGCAAACAGATCACCATTAATTTCTCCCTGCTCTAATTTATCCAACGAAATCCGGAATATCTCTGGTTCCCGTGGCAGTACTTTGCTGAAATTAAATTGTCAGCAGGATTGAAGCTTTCTCGGAAACTTCCCCGAGTTTTGTCTACCTGCACCCCCCGTACCCCGAGTTAGCCCAATAAAAGGCCCACCCCGCCCTGTCATCGTCACTACCGGCCGCGCAGTTGCTCGCGCGACACCGACAGTTTAAAAAAAAATAATAACTCGATTGATTGAACAGGATTGATCTGCATGTGAGCACAAATCGTATTTGTGGTTAATGGTGAGTTGGATTGAATCGAGATCGATTTTCAAAACGGTCCAAAAGTTTTCAAAAAAATTTTGAAACATTTTTGGATCGGATTTTTTCGGGGCGAAAATCTAAAAAAAGACGTGGGAGGAACGCGATAATAGTCGGCAAGTGTCAACAGTACGTGTAACACCAGTCAGATAAGCGTTACGCCATTAGAAAATGCGCCCGCTGATCATTGGTAGAAAAGGGCACCGTGGATAGGCACTTGCGACTTACCGCGGACCTGCAGTGTCCAATACTAAGTCGCGCGTAGTGTGCGTGTACACATCCGACGCGCGGAGCCGAGTCCGTCGCCCGAGCGGCGAGAGTTCCGGCGGCTCGCCCCATCCCACCGCTCCGCGACGTGTCACAGCGACCGCTCCGCGGCCTCGCGCACCGATTGGCTAAGCCATTTGGCAAATGACTCCCAAGATAGGGTATAACTTGGAAATTTGGAAAGTGCTACAGTAGAACTTCCCAAGTAGGATCGGTTTGGAGTTTCTAAGTAGGTTCAAGTTTTATCCCCACCACTCATTAAGCAGGTCGGATGTCGTTCTACCTGTCGTCGCCCGAGGTTTCAATCGCCCATCCCAAATTACTTTACGATGAATTTTATTGCCCTATTGTTTGCTAGGTTGGTTTCGAATTTCAGATTTAAATATTACTATTTCAAATTTGTTATTAACAACAACTTCTTCAATGCATTGACGACATTTTTGCGAGTAAAATGATACTAAATACGACCCAATTCGATTAGTTTAAGGTGAATAGTGTACCTCAGTACATATGTACATAATGAAGAACCTCGGGATAGGTTCACCAGTCGGGGGGTTCACCAGACTGGCGAGAAACCTACTGTACTTACGTACCTTATATGCGTTATACATAAAAATACGTTACAAAAAATTATTATACATAATTCTTAATTATGTGGATAACACATAACATTTATTAATAATATATATATACATATATATTGGTGTCAGTAATTTGATGTCAGTTACATAATTATATGTACATATGTACAGCTCATTTGTGACAATTTTCCTCACACTCCTTGATCTTGTCTATGGCTAATCGCATTTCATTCATTCGGTCTGCTGGAACGGTGTTGACCCACATTTCCATCAGCCGAAACATATTTGCCGTGTCTTCGGCAGTCATTCGGCTGGCGCTTGGTTGTTCAGCAATCCGGTCACTTCCTTCTTGCTCTTCCTCTTCTTCTTCCACATCATTACAATCTTCGACATGTTCGTCGCTGGCTTCCGTTTCCGCGCAAGCTTGAAGCCACTCCTCTATCGCATCGGTTTCGTCACTCGGCGAATTAATAATTTGTCGGAGGAGTGATTGTAAGTCACTGGAATCCCGCGAGGGTGGTTCCTCTTCGCTCAGGATTAATGTGGGCGTGTCCGTGACTCCATTCAAAACTGCCCTCCACGCATTACTTATGTTTTGCGATGTAAGTGTATCCCACGCGCCGGAAATCATATAGATTGCATTCTTGATGTTGTGCTGGGAATAAAAATCCTTCATCCCACCAGGTATCGCCAGCACTTGTCGAAGCATCGCTTTCCGATACATTCTCTTCAATTTAGCCACAATCCCTTGGTCTATCGGCTGAATCACCGATGTGGTATTCGGTGGCAAAAATACCAATTTAATTTGATCATCTTTAATGATGCTTGGCGGTATTTTGTGCGACGAACAGTTGTCGAGAAGGAGCACAACTTTCCCGACTCGTCCATTTTCTAGTTGGTGCTTCTTCACCTCCGGCACAAAATGATTCGTTAGCCAGTCAATAAAAATGCCTCTATCCACCCAGGCATTCTTTTGGGATTTGAAAATCACCGGGAGGGTCGTGGAGTTTTTTAATGCCCGAGGATTGGCGTACTTGTGCACCACCAACGGCGATAATTTGTGCGTGCCACTCGCATTTGCACACAAACCTACGGTGACCCGTTCTTTTTTCGCTTTTCCTCCATCCGCTCGAATTTCACCTGCATGCGCAAGTGTCTTGGTAGGAAGGGATTTCCAAGCCAGTCCCGTTTCGTCCATATTATATAAATTGGAAAGTTCGATTCCCTCTCTGGTCAGGTATTCGGCAAATTCGGCAATGAAGAGTTTTGCGGAATCACTATCCGCATCCATTCTTTCTCCTTGGAAGGTTAATTGTCGGATCCCATGCCGCTTCTTAAATTTGTCCAGCCACCCATTGCTGGCTTTAAAGTTGCTTGGCCCTCCAAGTTCCTCGTTAAATTTAAGTGCGCGTTCTTTTATCAAAGGTCCACTTATTGGGTCGGCTAGTGCTCTTCTTTCCAAGAACCAAGTATAGAGCCGTATATCCAGGTCATGTTGGAATGGTTTGCGCATTTTTTTCGCTTGTGCAGATTTCGTCTCCACATGTTGGTGCAACTCGTTTGCTTTGCGCTTAATTCGATATATCGAATTTTCGTGCACACCGAACTCCGCTGCCAACTTCTTCGCCGACACCTTCGAATTCAAACTTTGCACGATTCCGATCCGTTGCTCCACTGTTAAAACAGGACGTCCGGAAGAAGCCTCCATGTCAGACAGAAACTACAGTTGTATGTATGTACGAGTATGTATGTACGCACAGACTGTATCGATGTTACGTTATTAGTGTCTTGACTGTCTCACTGCTCGAGGATTTCTGACCTTGAAACGGCACGCGTCCAACTTTATATGCAAGATTTTGCCAACCCCCTTCCACGACACTTGTAGAACAGGGGTGAAATGTTTCGTAACAGGTAGCGTCATTCAGACTTGCCAAAGAATGAGACCCGCGGATTAGCGCTCAGGCGAAACCCTTTAAGGATTAAAACCACCCAATCCGCCGGACCCTCCGACGATCCCAAAACTGGAGCAGTTAGACAATCGAGTCCCATCCTTGATTATGACCTGCACCGAAGCGTGTCAGCAATAAACATAATCGGCACTCTCATACTAAAATTTCGACATTCAACTTGCCAAAGAATGAGACCCGCGGATTAGCGCTCAGGCGAAACCCGTTAAGGATTAAAACCACCCGATCCGCCGGACCCTCCGACGATCCCAAAACTGGAGCAGTTAGACAATCGAGTCCCATCCTTAATTATGACCTGCACCGAAGCATACATACCAATAATAAACGCGGTGGATGCATTTGATGACAATTTTTCCATACAGAATGATAGAGTAAAACCCGGACAAGCTTTGCGTTAAGATACTCTGTATAGGTTCAATGTTCGGCCCCACTACATACATACATACTACAATTAATACTAACACTAATTAATACGTAACCTAGGTCGAATTTGGTATCATTGGACTCGTAAAAACATCAGCAATACGTTAAACATATTATGATTAATACCAAATAAGAAATGTTAATAATAATGTTTTCCTCCCGCAATGGACTAGACTTTTATGGTCTCAGGGTCATAAATGTAGTCCCGAGAGGGACCGAGTCATAAAAGTCGGGTGACGCAGGGCCATCGAGTTTGGGAAAATCGCTAATCCTTAACAGATCGGCCGACCTCCCGATAGGATAGTACACCAGTCCCGACTGCCTATCCTACTTGGGAAGATCTACTGTATAGTTCTTAGGATGTCACGCCCCACAAGATGGCTACTTTGGTTTCGTCGAATTTTCCAGCACCCTGTATTGTGTATGATCACGTTTGCGTATTTTATTAATCGTGTATTTTTTGGTAACAGAACATATGTTGCGAACATGCCTTAAGGAGGTTGGTGACGAAAATGTAAATGGTTAGAAAGGACTGAAATTTATACACAATAATAATTAGTAGTCACCCCGCTCTTCTTCAAAATTTCAACTTATTTGTCTATACGGTTTTCGAGTAATCAATGTCGAAAGATACGTTCTTATACATGAGCTCCTATGGGGACGCGGCCAAAGATGACCGTTTACGACTTTAAAATATATAATGAAATGGTTACACGTAAATAAAAAATGTTTCATGTGATGAATAAGACAATTACGAACAATCACGCGAAGTTTCAAACAGTTCATCTGACTAGTTGAAGAGAATTTGGGCAAAGAGTCAAAGGGAAATCGTTTCATGTGTAGAAATAACGTGATGGAAAGTATGAAAGTAGAAATGCCTTATAAAAGGAAGTGTAACATAGCAGAAACATTATTGCAAATGGAATTTTCGTACTCAAAAACTGGTTTTATTGTGGTTTGAAAAACCTTCTGAATTCTGTGTCGAGGCTCAAATGTTCCCCTCTTACCCCGCACCAAAATGACGGCACCAACCACCTTAAAGGCAGCGACGGTGTATACTAAAACGCGATAAACCGCGTATCCGGGAATCGGCCACTTTGTCCTGAGCCATGCGAGCGAGCGACACGTGTGTGATAAAAATAAAGATTTTAACGAATAGTATTTCATTGAGAATCCTGCTAAGGAGAACAAGAATTAATCTAAATTATACCAAGTATTCGAATTAATTCCTCGTAAATCCACAATTGGATGCCACGAATCTGGCAAATACGAAACAGTATTTGTAAATGCAAACAAATCGTATTAATTAATATAATGCCAATTAATTGGCAGAAAATAACTCTAGGGTAGCCTAGAGTTCTCTAGAGTTACTCTAGAAATCCTGGAGTTAACTCCAGATGTTTAAGAATAAATTGAAACATTCTAAAATAACTCTTGGAGCATTTTGGAGTTACTCTCTAAAGTAACACTTTGAAGTTTCTAAAGTTACGCTAAACAGTGTTACTATTGAGCAAGAGTTACTCTAAATCAGTCTAGAGTTTTTAAAGTTATGCTGAACGGAGTTACTTTTTTTTTTTTTTTTTTTTTTTATGTGGGGAAATCCTCATGGACACCCCGCCGCCCTGGTGGGGGCGACGGGGTAGTGCCGGACTCTTACCGGCTAAAACCCCACGGTGGCCATCCTCGGCGCTGACTGGGGCGACACCGGGAACTCTGGTAGAACACTACCGGTGCCGCCCCGCGCCCGCCCCCTATTGGAGGCACGTCTCGTGGTGGGGGAGCGGCCATCCGCTCTCTCGCTTTCACGAGAGAGGGAGGCTTCCCCCACTACTCGCGGGGAGACACGGCTCACCGCACTCCTTCGCTAGCGGCGAAGGAGGCGGGAACCGCGCCCCCGCATTACCCATCCCTCCTGGGCGGGTCGTGCGACCACTACACGCCCGCCCCGCCTCGGGGCCGCTTGCGCAGGCGACAGAGCCACCACTCTGCCGCCTCGCGGCCCCTTGGCAAGCACCCGGCCCGTCAACGGGTCGAGATCCGTCGACGGGACCGGGGCCCCGCTCTACTGCGGGGGGACAAGATCCCCCCGCGCGGGTCGGCGGCGGGGACGGGCCCTCTGCAGACGGAAGGGGTCCGTCCTCTCCCGCCGCCGCTCCGCCTCCTCCTTCTGGGAGAGCACTTCCTCGCAAAAGGCGAGGAAGGCTCTCCACGACCTCTCGCTGCCGAGGATCTGTCGGATGACCGTCGGCAGCGAGAGGTCCCTTCCGATATACCGGACCAGGACACGGCGCTGTTCCCTCCAGGCCCTGCAATACTGGAGGGTATGTTGCGCCGTGTCCGGGTCCCCATCACAATGGTGGCACTGTGCCGTCGCCTCCTTCCCGATGCGACGCAGGTACTCACCGAAGCAGCCGTGCCCGGTAAGCACCTGCGTCGCGCGGTAGGAGAGCTGCCCCCTGCCGCGACTCAACCAAGCCTCGAGGCTCGGGAGAATCGCCCCGACGGCTCTGTGGCGGGAGTTGGCTGGATCTTCCAGCCTTTCCCGCCACATCTCGACAACGAGCCGTCGGGTCTGGCGCTTGAGCTCCTCGACCGACCGTTCCGTGGGTGTTCCGCCCCTGTTGCGGAGGGCGCGAAGACCCAAATAGGTCCTCGCGTCCCCCACCGCCAGGATGTCCAGGGGCGGAAACCTCGCCAGTAGGGTGGCCGACGCCAGGGAGATCGTGCGATATCCTCGCACGACCCTGGCGGCCATCCGACGCTGTACCCTGAATAGCAGGGCACAATTGCGCCGGCTGGCCGCCAGGTCGTCCGCCCAGACTGGTGCCCCGTAGAGCACCATGGAACGGACGACTCCCGCATAAAGGCGTCGGACACCCTCCCACGGTCCCCCGATGTTGGGCAGCAGGCGTCCTAGAGCGCCTGCCGCCTTCTCAACTCGGGGGATAAGCCGGCCGAAGTGCTCGTTAAAGCGCCAGAGGCCGTCCAGGGTGAGTCCGAGATACTTCATCGTATCTCTCACCTGGACGCGGGTCTCTCCTACCGCAATCCACCGCTGGGGAGGCGGCCCCGCATACCGTTGGCGATCGTAAAACCAGATCGCCTCGGTCTTTTGCGGGGCCACCCGAAGGCCCAGTCGGTGGATTCGGGCGACGACACAGGCCACCGCCGTCTCCGCAACGCGGATGGTCCTCCTCCCATCCTCCCCGCTGACTACCACGAGTGTGTCGTCTGCATAGCAGATCACCGTGGAGTCAGCGGGGAGTGCAGCCCGCAGGACGTAATCGTAGCCGAGGTCCCATAGCAGGGGGCCCAACACGGACCCCTGCGGGACCCCGGCGTACGTCTCCCTCTCATACTCCTGCGTCCGGCCCATGAACTTAATGCCCCTGTCGGCGAGGTAGTCCCCGACGACGGCCCGTAACTCAGGGGGCACTCGATGGTACTCGAGTGCCTCCCTGATGACCCACCAGGGCAGGGTGTTAAAAGCATTCACTATATCCAAGGATATAGCGATACACACTCTGCCCCGGCTTGCAGCCGACTCCGTCAGGGACCTTAGGCGCTTGATCGCGTCTATCGTCGATCGTCCCTGACGGAAGCCGAACTGCCCGTCGTCGAGGTCCGGACCTGTCGCCGACTGGTGCCGGACGAGGCGGTTGGCAATAACTCTCTCGAAGAGTTTGCCCGCCTCGTCCAGCAAGCAAATGGGCCGGTACGCGGAGGGAGAGTCCGCGGGCCGCCCATCCTTCCGGATGAGGACCATCCGCGCCCGCTTCCAGGAGCGGGGGAACCTACCGCGCCTCAGACAACTGTTAAAAAGCTGCCCGAGGCGCGGGACCAGGACGCCCATGGCCATGGCCAAGCCCCTGCCTGGGATGCCGTCCGGGCCCGGCGCCTTGTTCGCGCGGGCCCGGAGACGCCTAATCGCGGCGTCGAGCTCGCCGCCAGTGACCCCCATGGTGGCCTCGTCCCACTCAAAACGGGGACGAGGCCGACCGGGGGTGGGGTCCTCTGCTCCCGCAGGGAACAGAGTAGCCACCACCCGGTCGAGAAACTGGGGGTCAAGCAGCTCCGTTGTTGGGGGCGCCCATGGACGTAATCGTCCCATGACGATTTTGTATGGGCGCCCCCACGGATCCCCGTCCAATGTGGCGACGAGCTCGTCCCAGGCTTTGGCCTTGGCGGCTTTGATGGCCCGCTGCAGGGCGACCGCTGCCTCGCGGTACGCCGCATACAGCTGGGCCACCTCCGCCGCGACCTGACCGCGCCGTCTCCTGGCGCGGGTGTACTGGCGCCTGCGGTGAACGCAGGCGGAGCGCAGGACAGCGATGTCCTGCGACCACCAGTACACCCCGCCGACGCGGGGGGGCCGTGCTCGGGGCATTGCGACGTCGCAAATCGACGTCATCGCGCCCCGAAGCGACTCGGCCCCCTCGTCCGGGTCGGGGGGACTCGTGCTCGTCCCCCGACCCGTCCTGCCAGGCCACGGCGATCGCTGCCGCCACAAGAGCGTCCCGGTCTAGGCGCCTCAGCGCCCATCGCGGTGGTGGGTTGTCTCCTCCACCACGAGGGTTGCCCGCTGCTGGCGGGCGGCGCGTCGGGGCGACGGGTGTGGCGACCACCTCCATCGTCAGATAGAGGTGGTCGGAGAGCGTCTCCTGCTCTTCCACAACCCGCCACCCGGACACACGGCGCACGGTGGCCGGGGAGCCGAAGGTCAAATCGACGACCGACTCCCCATTCCACCGCACGCACGTGCTAGCCGACCCCCGGTTGATTAACCGGAGGTCGTGCTGCGCCGCCCAGTCCAACAGCATCCCGCCCCTTGCGTCGTCCCGGGGGTTGCCCCACGCCACAGCGTGGGCGTTGAAGTCCCCCAGGACGAGTGCCGGGCGCGGCCGTGTGCGGGAGATGCACCCGCCGACCGCACCCAGGTACGCCTCGAACGCATCGAGGCCGCAGTTGGGCGAGATGTAACAACCCACCACCGCGAGGTTCCCCCACTGCACCGCCACGAATCCCCGCCCCTGCTCCAGGGATGAGCAGAGGGGGGAGTCGGGCCAGTGGGTGCGAATGATCGCGACGGAGCCGCACGCATCCCCGACCCAATTAGGGTCGCTGGGAGGTACGGCGTACGGCTCCGCCGCGATCGCCAAACTCACTCGCCACTCGCGCAGGGTGTGGACAAGGAGGTCCTGGGCCCTGCGCGAGTGGTTGAGGTTGGCTTGGAGGAGGCGCTGGGACATTATTACGCCGTGTCCATGGCCTCCTCCAAGCCTCCCCCACTTTGGGCCCCTTCTGGCCCCTTGGCCGCCTTCTCCGCCGGCTCGGCGGGGGCGGCCACTTTCGGTCGTGGTGGCGGTTTCGGCTTGGGTGCCGTCTTCGCCACCACGACCTTCAAGGGCGGTACCACCGGGACGCTGGAGACAACAGCCAGCGCCGGTGGTCCGCCCCTGCCGCCCTTCGCCTTTGGCGGCGGAGCCTTCCCCGATTTCGGGTTTGGCTTCGCCGCCGCAGGCTTCTTGGAGGCCTTTTGCCGCAAGGCGCGGCAGGCCTCGCCGCCGAGTCGGTGCTCGGCCGGGCGGCCGAGGTCGCTGCAAAGCGGGCATTTCAGCCGCCCGGCCTTGCATTGTCCGGCCCTGTGGCCCTCCGCCCCGCAAGCGTAGCAGCGGCGGCTGTGGTCCACGGCGGACTTGCACTGCCGCTGCACGTGCCCCGCCTCAAGGCAGCGGAAGCACTGCAGCGGCCGTGCAGCTAGCGCCTCTACCCTCACGGAGGTCCAGCCGATGGTAAGTCGGCCGACCTCCGTGATCCTCCCGGCCGCGGTAAGTGGGCACCGCAGCCAGAGGGAGCCCAGTTTGGAGGGGGCGGACGACCGGATCTCACCGGTCGTCACTTCCCCCTCCTTACACCCGCCCGCCTTGGCGATGGCCGAGATGACCTCGCCGACGGTGACGGACTCGATAAGTCCCGTCACCCTCAGCTCGGTCTTTTTCGAGGGGCGGGCGATACGCGCCTCCGACCCCTCGAAAATCCCGGCCATCGCCTCCGCCAACCTATCGGCCTTCTGCGCGCCGTCGGCACCGGGGATCTCGAGAATGAGACCCCCGGTGACGGCGCGCTTGGGCCTCACTGAGGCGATGCCCAGGTCGGCGAGCTTAATCTGCTCGCGCGCCCTGGACATCGCCTCCGCGTAGGTGAGCCTGGACCCCTCCGGGACCGTCAGCGTGACTGCTGCGGTCTTCGGAGGGCGTCCAGGCACCACCTTGGTCCCACCGGCACCTTCGGCCCACTTCGCTGCCTTGGCCGTGGCAGCAGGAGGTGGTGGGGCTTTGCGGCCCTGCCCGCCCTTCTGCTTGCGACCCACCACCGTCGCCCACGTCTCTCCCTGCGTGGGAGGTGCGGGCGGCGGCGGTATCTGTGGGCCACCGGCGGTCGGGGAGTTTTTGGGTGTTTCGGCAGCAGCCTCGACTGCTGCCCCACCCTTCTTTCCCTTCCCCTTCTTCCGCTTCTTCTTCCGGCGGCGGACTGTACCGTCCACCGCCGGAGCCTCCGCGGAAGAAGCGGCGGCTCGGACGGGCTCACACCCACCCGCCCGAGTCGCCGCCTTCACCCCCAATGGAGGCCTCACCGCCCGCCCAGGGAAGAGCTCCTCCCTGAAGCGGGTCAGCTTGGCCTCCACGAGCGCCCCGATCCGCGCCATCACTCTCTCATCAAGAGTGAGGCCGACGGGGCCAGAACGGAGTTACTCTTGAAGAAGAGTTAACTCTAGAGTAACTCCAAAGTGCTCCAAAAGTTACTTTAGAATGTTTCAATTTACTCTTAAACATCTGTAGTTAACTCCAGGATTTCTAGAGTAACTCTAGAGAAAGCATAAGGTCTGTGATAAAGTATCTAAAAGTAAATAATATATATTACAATTAAAATGAAGAACTAAAATTTTCTCTGTTTTGGGCGATTGCAGAATCGGTTATTATTCCAAAATCGATATCGTACATATAGCTTGTCATCCTCAAGTAATTGTGTCTAAATACGTTCTTTAACCATATATAATGTTCTTAATATTTGTATATAGCTGCCAGGATGGACAAGTTGGCTGCTCTGAACATATCAAGCAAATATATATATATATATATATATATATATCCCACGGGGCAGTTTCCAGGACATAAAATGGGCCCCATATTTTATTACATAATTCTGAAGATCCCGATACGGGGAATGCAATTCCGTTCGAATTTCTGATATATGTCTTGTTTCATACAATATATAAGCGTTTGTTTATAATCTGGCAGTTTCCAGGACTTCATACATGTATTGGCAGTTTCCAGGACAGTGGATATGTAAGGGCAGTTGCCAGGACGGCATATACATGTAAGGGCAGTTTCCAGGACATCATATATATAAAGTTACTTTCTAGAACAGGCCTGTCTACGGGTGGAGCCCTCACGCGCCGTCTTCTCCTTCCGCGCTACCCGACGTTGTAACTTCGCGTCGAAGCCGTCACCGGCAGCAGTCGGCTACTCGGCGCTATTGCGGTGTTTTGAATTTGGATCAGAGACGCAGCTTATATCGGGTTGCCGGAGCGCATATAGCGCGCACCGAGTATCGGGCCAGCGACGCTGCGAATGCAGCCGGGCTACCCAGTATAAGTTGCGTGTCTCCGATCAGGCGTAGCGACCGGTATCGCGCTTTGGTAATCACTAAATATATCCGTTACAAAGTCCCGGACCAGGGTGCCAAATAAAGTCTTTATAGAGGGAGGTCCACCGTTTATTTTAAGGTTTTTTTCAAGAAAATTCATTAGAGATTACTCGGTGTCCGGTGCAAATTAAACATTATACAGGGTGATTCTCAACATGTTGGACAGCCGGGAATCCGTGATTGTTTATGCAAAAACAAACCGAAAAGTTTAATACCATTTTGCAAAATTCGACTTAGTTTGTTAGTTATGGCTGTTTGAAAAATCGACGAATACAGGGCAGGATTCCTACCATTTTACCGGCCAAACACAGGGTCGGCAAGGTAATTACCGGTTGGGTGGCGCTAGTGGTCGAAGCCGGCCAGATCTTGCAAGAGGGTGATGGCAGTTTGACATACCAATAACTAGGCGGCGCTGCAGGTAGGGTTTCGGCAGAAGCTTCATGGTGTCGCGCAGCCTTGCAGCAGCAAGAAACGATTGACTCTTTTTTAAAAAATCATAATTCGGCAACCGTGTTAGATATCGAGAAACGGGAAACGGCCTTTAGTTCGCAAGGGATGAAATTTCAATTTAAAAGATATTACAACAATCAGTTTGCTGTTAAATTGTCAAGACTCCAATTCCTTCGACCAAATCGGAAACAGCTCCAATTGCTGTGCGAGTATCTTGCTGAAATTAATTTGCTGGTTGCATTAAAGCCTCCTTCAAAGATCCACTGAGTTTTGTCTAACTGCTTCCCGAATATCTCAGCTGCCCCAATGCACACTTCTGCGCCGCCGCCGGCCGGCCTCCACTCAAGCGATACGACTCTCCTTTAAAATATAAAAATTCAGCATTCGTAGGTTAGGGGAAGCGCGGAACGACATCGCGTTGGGATGTGACCTCGTTTTCCGAAAGAGTAAAGACCTCGGAATCCAGTTAAACGGCAATCATTCCAATTTATTTATCTTTCATTCGGTTGTGAACATTATCTTGTTGATCGCGTATTGTGTTCAAGTTAATTTTCCAAATGCAGGCTGAGCTTCTACAGAAATCCTGTGAGTTTTTTGTATTCGACTAGCGAGATTTCAATTTCCGATAGGAGTAGCCCGCTGCAATCGGATTGTTTCTTGCTGCTGCAGCGGTGTGTGATACCATAAAGCTTCGGCCGAAATCCTACCTGCAGCGCCGCCTAGTTATTGGTATGCCAAACCGTCATTTCACCCTCTTGCAAGCTCTGGCCGGTTTCGACCACTAGCGCCAGCCAACCTGTTCTTACCTGCACTTACCGACCCTGTCCTGTGTTTGGCCGATAAAAATGGTAGGAATTCTACCCCGTATTCGTCGATTTTTCAAACGTCTATAACTAACAAACTAAACCGCATTTTGCAAAATGGTATTAAACTCTTCGGTTTGTTTTTGCACAAACAATCTCGGATTCCCGGCTGTCAAACATGTTGGGAATCACCCTGTAATTACTATTTTCCGAGCCCGCAAATTAACTTTACAAAAAAGGACGAAATATATTCAAGAAGCCTAATTCTTTCCAAAGCCAATGAACAAAAAGCAGAATTTACATGTTGTACTCTTAAACCTCCGATAAAAATTCATTTCGGCGCGACTCTCCGCTTCCGCTTCGCTCGCGCGACGCGAGCGTAGTATATAATAAATACATAAAAAGTACATAAATATAACTTTATGAATTTACCACAAATAATCATAATAAAATGGTGAGAGAATCTAAAAAACAATCCTAAGGATTATGAAAGATTACGCTGGCATTCCTACATTGAAAATTGATCAGCACATTCTAACATAATAATAAAAACTACGATTATTTCTAGTCATACACAGATATTACTATTGTTTCCACTAATGCATTGTATACGAGCTTCCGCTTCATAAAGTCCTTCAGGTGGTTCAATTAGGGCTCCGCGCATTCCAGATATATTTTTCCTGTTGTCTCTGCCTATTTTCTGCTCATTTTATTCCATCTAAAAACAATTAGTGATCTATTAATACAATATTTTGCATAAATAGGATGCTTGTCATTATAGTGTATGTCTAATTACCTGTTGAGTGAGTCTCAGTACCTTTTGTCCACTACGCCAGCAAACAACCTGGAATAGAAGAGCATTGCCCGTACAATAAACTACGACCATCAAAAGCAAAATACAGTAATGTTACTTATCTTAGCATTCAGCGAAGCCAGTAAGTCCAAACCGCATGCAAGATATCCATAGATGCTACCTGAAAAACGTTATAACTACTTATTAGGAAGCATACTTTACATTAAAAAAACTGTTACCAAATGATAGTATGAAACCTATAAAAAGAGGTAATTCATTGTATAAACAATTCCTCAGATTAAATTGTAAATACAAATTGTACGTAACAGTACTCTGCAGAGGATATTCTTTGTACGAATAGTTCAGCCAATATCTACTTTTGTCCAATTAATTTTGAAACTATGCATTAACCACAGATTCCTCAAAATAACATATATAAGTAGGTTTAACTAACTTCCACATTACCTATGAGCCAGATTCTAATTCTTGGCACAGACAACAATTTGAAAAGTGAGTGTGCAAGAGCAGATTTTAATTGGACTAGTCTTACCAAAGATGTCCTCCGAAGAGTACTGTCACCAAGAACTTATATTTTAATGCTTGACAATTTCCAACCTGCGTTTGAGCTATAAATATTTAGAATTAAGAAGCCATAAAGGACTTGCAAATTCGTAAAACCTTAAGGTATAAATTCTTGGCGACAGTACCTTGCGGAAGGTATAAAATTGTAGTAATTAAAGAAAGAATGGCTATGCTCACCAAGTAATTGCCCTTTTTACTCGAATTTTGTTAATAGTGCAAATGCAAGAAATGTACTGCCCAATATCCTATCAATGCTTTCTGTACATCTACATTGTCATGAAAACTATTGCAACCTGCAACCTCCACGCTGTCCAGATATATTTTTTCTTGCATCTCTGTCTGTTTTCCGCTCACTCTATTAAATCTGAAAACCATAAGCAATGTATTAATAAAATATTTTGTATATAGAGGATCATTATCGTTATAGTGTATGTCTAATTACCTATTAAGTGAATCTCAGTACCTATTGTCCACAATAAATCAGCAAACAATCTGGAAATACAAGAACATTGCCCATAGAACAAAATACAATGGTCGTCCAAATCCAAATACAGCAATCTTACTCATCTTAACATTCAGCAACGCCGATAGGTTTAAACCGCATGCAAGATATCCATAGATAACACCTGAAAAGCATAATAATGAATTATTAGGAAGCATAGTTTACATTAAACAACTGTTACCAAATGATAGTATGAACATATAGGAAGGGGTGATTCATTGTATAAACAATTCGTAAGATAAAATTGTGAATACAAATTGTACGTAACAGTACTCTGCAGAGGATATTCTTTGTACGCCTAGTTCAGCCAATATCTACTTTTCTCCAATTTTCTTTTGATACTATGCATCAGCGATAGCAAAAAGTATTACAGTCAATGTATTCATTCATTTACCATTCTTTCAAGGCCTTCTTAAAAATAATATATATAAGTAAGTTTCACTAACTTCCACGTTAATTACCAGCCAGATTCTAATTCTTCGCAAAGACAACACTTTCTAAAGCGAGTGTGCAAGAGCAGATTTTAACTGGACCAGTCACGCCAAAGATATTCTGCGCAAATTACTGTCACCAAGAACTTATCTTGATGCTTGACAATTTCCAACCTGCGTTTGAGCTATAAATATTTAGAATTAAGAAGCCATAAGGGAGTTGGAAATTGTCAAATGTTAAGATATAAACTCTTGGTCACAGTACCTTGCGGAGAATATAAAATTGTGTTAATTAAAGATAAAATAGCTATGCTCACAAAGTAATAGCCCTTGTTACTCCAATGTTTAAAATATTGCAAAGGCAGGAAATGCACTGCCCAATATCCTCTCAATACTTTCTGTGCATCTACATTCCATCAAGCCTATTGTGTCCTGCTGCAGCCTCCATGCTGTCGAGGTATATTTTTCCCTCCGTCTCTATCTATGTTCCGCGCAATTCAATAGATCTAAGAAAAATCAATAATCTATTAATAAAATATTCTGCACATAGGGATTATCATTATAGTGTATGTCCAATTACCTGTTTAGTGAGTCTCGGTACCACTTGTCCACTAAATCGGGAAATAATCTGGAAATACAAGAGCCGATGGAACAAAATACCATGGTCACCAAATCCAAATACAGCAAAATCCCTCATCTTGGCATTCAGCAAAGCTAGTAAGTCCATACCGCATGAAGGATATCCATAGGTGCTAACTGAAAAGCACAATAATTAATTATTAGGAAGTAAGGTTTATATTAAACAACTGTTATCAAATGATAGTATAAAACCTATAACACGAGGTGGCTTGTTATATAAACAGTATTTCTAAAGAAAAGTTGAATGATTAATTATACCGTGTATGATTTCTGGTGTCGGCTGACTTTGCGAAGGCAAGCCCATGAAGTTTCATTGAAGTGGTGCAACCAGGCCCTACTCATGTCTAAGAATCTAATCTAAAAGTACAATTGGACCATTAATATATAACATTAATAAGAATCATTTGGTCGAATAATATTTTCCATATTTAACCAATACCTTATTTTCATTTATGCAGCTATCCGTACAGAAACATTTTTCCAATCAATAGAATATAAAATGAACCAGGATGATATCGCATGAAGACTCCCATAGATAATCACATCTATATACTACTGAAATAGAAAATTAATAATTATTCAAAGTAATTTTGTTCCTCTTATAAATCATGTGCAAAAACGTACCTTTCTTCATAATGCATACACTTTGTTTCTTCCCAGTCTTGGCTAGTAGCTTAATGAAACTCGGCACAGTAGCAGAGTGCTTGATCAGCCACGAAAATCAAGACATGTCTGAGTAAAATCGGTTCGGTACTTTCTGAGATATGAAATGTCAAACTTTTTGTTATGACATGTTACCTGTCAAAACTTTGAAATGTTTATATCTTCGTTATTAGAGCATACAGAATATCGGTTTGTGGCTCATCTTTTTGATTTCTAAGAGTACTTTGACTCCCAAAAGCTGTCAATCCTCGAGATTCTTACAAGCGATGTTATTAGCGTAAACGTGCTATTGCGTAATAGGTTAGAAAAGTGTACACAACATTTGGAGGCTTTCGCGAGAACGAACCAGATATGCTGCACAATTGTAAAAGGCCTCACTAGAAAGCCTGTTTCCTATTCTAGTCAGATAGCCTAGTCCCGACCATGTATCTTCAATATTAACGGAGATACGCGCGTTCAAAGTGAAGCATACGTAAAAATGTGTGTCGGCTATGCATCGCGGAACTTTGACATTTAATATCTCCGATAGTACCGAACCGATTTTACTCAGACAGGTCTTGATTTCCGTGGATTGTCGAGCACTAATACTATGCCGAGTTTTATTGAGCTAGCTCTAATAGTTGAGAAGTATGAGTTGACGAAGCCGAATCACTGACTAAGCGCAATGCGCGCTTGCGACTGGCCGTCGGCAGCGAAATATTTACATTCCACCAAAAATCCATCTCCTACACTACTGCACGTACAGGAATGAAACTTGGTATAGTTATTAAGTCTGAAAAATGAGACAGATCAAGACTTCTTTTTTTAAAATCGGATCGGTACTTTCTGAAATATTAATGTTCAAAGTTTCATGACGATACGTCGACACACATTTTTACGTACGCTGAACTTGGGACGCTCGTATCTCTGTTAATATTACAAATGCAAGCACGAAACTGGGGTATTTGATTAGTTTAGAACGTAAGCTTTTCAACGACTCCAAGTTCTATGCATGCATCTGTAATATTAACGGAGATACGAGCGTCCGAAGTTCAGCGTACGTAAAAATGTGTGTCGGCGTATCGACATGAAACTTTAACCATTAATATTTCAGAAAGTACCGATCCGATTTTAATAAAAGAAGTCTTGATCTGTCTCATTTTTCAGACTTAACAGCTGTACCAAGTTTCATTCTTGTATGTGCAGTAGTGTGGGAGATGGATTTTTTGGGGAATGTAAATATTTCGCTGCCGACGGCCGGTCGCAAGCGCGCGTTGCGCTTAGTCAATGATTCGGCCTCGCCGACTCGTACTTCTCAACTAGATATTAGAGCTAGCTCGATAAAACCCGGTATAGTTCTAGTGCTCGATAATCCATGAAAATCGAGACTTATCTGAGAAAAATCGGTTCGGTATTTTCTGAGATATTAAATGTCAAAGTTTTCATTATGATATGCCAGTTGTCATAAAACTTTGGAATGTTGTATCTTCGTTATTAGGGCACGCAACCTATCGGTTTGTAGCTCATATTTTTGTTCTCTAAGAGTACTTTGACCCCCAAAAGCTATTAATCAATGGGATACGTACAAGCGATGTTATTAGAGTAAACGTGCTATTGCGCAATAGGTTATAAAAGTGTATACAACATTTGGAAGCCTTCGCGAGAACTAAGCCAATATGCTGCACAATTGCAAAAGGCCTCACTAGAAAGCTTGTTTCCTATGCTAATCAGGTAGCCTAGTCCCGACCATGTATCTTTAATATTAACGGAGATACGTGCGTTCAAAGTGAAGCATACGTCAAAATGTGTGTCGCCTATGCATCGCGGAACTTTGACATTTAATATCTCCGATAGTACCGAACCGATTTTTCTCAGATAATTCTCGATTTTCATGGATTATCGAGCACTAGAACTATACCGAGTTTTATCGAGCTAGCTCTAATATCTAGTTGAGAAGTACGAGTCGGCGAGGCCGAATCATTGACTAGCGCAACGCGCGCTTGCGACCGGCCGTCGGCAGCGAAATATTTACATTCCCCAAAAAATCCATCTCCCACACTACTGCACATACAGGAATGAAACTTGGTACAGCTATTAAGTCTGAAAAATGAGACAGATCAAGACTTCTTTTATTAAAATCGGATCGGTACTTTCTGAAATATTAATGGTTAAAGTTTCATGTCGATACGCCGACACACATTTTTACGTACGCTGAACTTCGGACGCTCGTATCTCCGTTAATATTACAGATGCATGCATAGAACTTGGAGTCGTTGAAAAGCTTACGTTCTAAACTAATCAAATACCCCAGTTTCGTGCTTGCATTTGTAATATTAACAGAGATACGAGCGTCCCAAGTTCAGCGTACGTAAAAATGTGTGTCGACGTATCGTCATGAAACTTTGAACATTAATATTTCAGAAAGTACCGATCCGATTTTAAAAAAAGAAGTCTTGATCTGTCTCATTTTTCAGACTTAATAACTATACCAAGTTTCATTCCTGTACGTGCAGTAGTGTAGGAGATGGATTTTTGGTGGAATGTAAATATTTCGCTGCCGACGGCCAGTCGCAAGCGCGCATTGCGCTTAGTCAGTGATTCGGCTTCGTCAACTCATACTTCTCAACTATTAGAGCTAGCTCAATAAAACTCGGCATAGTATTAGTGCTCGACAATCCACGGAAATCAAGACCTGTCTGAGTAAATTCGGTTCGGTACTATCGGAGATATTAAATGTCAAAGTTCCGCGATGCATAGCCGACACACATTTTTACGTATGCTTCACTTTGAACGCGCGTATCTCCGTTAATATTGAAGATACATGGTCGGGACTAGGCTATCTGACTAGAATAGGAAACAGGCTTTCTAGTGAGGCCTTTTACAATTGTGCAGCATATCTGGTTCGTTCTCGCGAAAGCCTCCAAATGTTGTGTACACTTTTCTAACCTATTACGCAATAGCACGTTTACGCTAATAACATCGCTTGTAAGAATCTCGAGGATTGACAGCTTTTGGGAGTCAAAGTACTCTTAGAAATCAAAAAGATGAGCCACAAACCGATATTCTGTATGCTCTAATAACGAAGATATAAACATTTCAAAGTTTTGACAGGTAACATGTCATAACAAAAAGTTTGACATTTCATATCTCAGAAAGTACCGAACCGATTTTACTCAGACATGTCTTGATTTTCGTGGCTGATCGAGCACTCTGCTACTGTGTCGAGTTTCATTAAGCTACTAGCCAAGACTGGGAAGAAACAAAGTGTATGCATTATGAAGAAAGGTACGTTTTTGCACATGATTTATAAGAGGAACAAAATTACTTTGAATAATTATTAATTTTCTATTTCAGTAGTATATAGATGTGATTATCTATGGGAGTCTTCATGCGATGTCAACCTGGTTCATTTTATATTCTATTGATTGGAAAAATGTTTCTGTACGGATAGCTGCATAAATGAAAATAAGGTATTGGTTAAATATGGAAAATATTATTCGACCAAATGATTCTTATTTATGTTATATATTAATGGTCCAATTGTACTTTTAGATTAGATTCTTAGACATGAGTAGGGCCTGGTTGCACCACTTCAATGAAACTTCATAGGCTTGCCTTCGCAAAGTCAGCCGACACCAGAAATCATACACGGTATAATTAATCATTCATCTTTTCTTTAGAAATACTGTTTATATAACAAGCCACCTCGTGTTATAGGTTTTATACTATCATTTGATAACAGTTGTTTAATATAAACCTTACTTCCTAATAATTAATTATTGTGCTTTTCAGTTAGCACCTAATGATATCCTTCATACGGTTTGGACTTACTAGCTTTGCTGAATGCCAAGATGAGGGATTTTGCTGTATTTGGATTTGGTGACCATGGTATTTTGTTCCATCGGCTCTTGTATTTCCAGATTATTTCCCGATTTAGTGGACAAGTGGTACTGAGACTCACTAAACAGGTAATTGGACATACACTATAATGATAATCCCTATGTGCAGAATATTTTATTAATAGATTATTGATTTTTCTTAGATCTATTGAATTGCGCGGAACATAGATAGAGACGGAGGGAAAAATATACCTCGACAGCATGGAGGCTGCAGCAGGACACAATAGTCTTGATGGAATGTAGATGCACAGAAAGTATTGAGAGGATATTGGGCAGTGCATTTCCTGCCTTTGCAATATTTTAAACATTGGAGTAACAAGGGCAATTACTTTGTGAGCATAGCTATTTTATCTTTAATTAACACAATTTTATATTCTCCGCAAGGTACTGTGACCAACAGTTTATATCTTAACATTTGACAATTTCCAACTCCCTTATGGCTTCTTAATTCTAAATATTTATAGCTCAAACGCAGGTTGGAAATTGTCAAGCATCAAGATAAGTTCTTGGTGACAGTAATTTGCGGAGAATATCTTTGGCGTGACTGGTCCAGTTAAAATCTGCTCTTGCACACTCACTTTAGAAAGTGTTGTCTTTGCGAAGAATTAGAATCTGGCTGGTAATTAACGTGGAAGTTAGTGAAACTTACTTATATATATTATTTTTAAGAAGGCCTTGAAAGAATGGTAAATGAATGAATACATTGACTGTAATACTTTTTGCTATCGCTGATGCATAGTATCAAAAGAAAATTGGAGAAAAGTAGATATTGGCTGAACTAGGCGTACAAAGAATATCCTCTGCAGAGTACTGTTACGTACAATTTGTATTCACAATTTTATCTTACGAATTGTTTATACAATGAATCACCCCTTCCTATATGTTCATACTATCATTTGGTAACAGTTGTTTAATGTAAACTATGCTTCCTAATAATTCATTATTATGCTTTTCAGGTGTTATCTATGGATATCTTGCATGCGGTTTAAACCTATCGGCGTTGCTGAATGTTAAGATGAGTAAGATTGCTGTATTTGGATTTGGACGACCATTGTATTTTGTTCTATGGCCAATGTTCTTGTATTTCCAGATTGTTTGCTGATTTATTGTGGACAATAGGTACTGAGATTCACTTAATAGGTAATTAGACATACACTATAACGATAATCATCCTCTATATACAAACTATTTTATTAATACATTGCTTATGGTTCTCAGATTTAATAGAGTGAGCGGAAAACAGACAGAGATGCAAGAAAAAATATATCTGGACAGCGTGGAGGTTGCAGGTTGCAATAGTTTTCATGACAATGTAGATGTACAGAAAGCATTGATAGGATATTGGGCAGTACATTTCTTGCATTTGCACTATTAACAAAATTCGAGTAAAAAGGGCAATTACTTGGTGAGCATAGCCATTCTATCTTGAATTACTACAATTTTATACCTTCCGCAAGGTACTGTCGCCAAGAATTTATACCTTAAGGTTTTACGAATTTGCAAGTCCTTTATGGCTTCTTAATTCTAAATATTTATAGCTCAAACGCAGGTTGGAAATTGTCAAGCATTAAAATATAAGTTCTTGGTGACAGTACTCTTCGGAGGACATCTTTGGTAAGACTAGTCCAATTAAAATCTGCTCTTGCACACTCACTTTTCAAATTGTTGTCTGTGCCAAGAATTAGAATCTGGCTCATAGGTAATGTGGAAGTTAGTTAAACCTACTTATATATGTTATTTTGAGGAATCTGTGGTTAATGCATAGTTTCAAAATTAATTGGACAAAAGTAGATATTGGCTGAACTATTCGTACAAAGAATATCCTCTGCAGAGTACTGTTACGTACAATTTGTATTTACAATTTTATCTGAGGAATTGTTTATACAATGAATTACCTCTTTTTATAGGTTTCATACTATCATTTGGTAACAGTTTTTTTAATGTAAAGTATGCTTCCTAATAAGTAGTTATAACGTTTTTCAGGTAGCATCTATGGATATCTTGCATGCGGTTTGGACTTACTTGCTTCGCTGAATGCTAAGATAAGTAACATTACTGTATTTTGCTTTTGATGGTCGTAGTTTATTGTACGGGCAATGCTCTTCTATTCCAGGTTGTTTGCTGGCGTAGTGGACAAAAGGTACTGAGACTCACTCAACAGGTAATTAGACATACACTATAATGACAAGCATCCTATTTATGCAAAATATTGTATTAATAGATCACTGATTGTTTTTAGATGGAATAAAATGAGCAGAAAATAGGCAGAGACAACAGGAAAAATATATCTGGAATGCGCGGAGCCCTAATTGAACCACCTGAAGGACTTTATGAAGCGGAAGCTCGTATACAATGCATTAGTGGAAATAATAGTAATATCTGTGTATGACTAGAAATAATCGTAGTTTTTATTATTATGTTAGAATGTTCTGATCAATTTTAAATGTAGGAATGCCACCGTTATCTTTCATAATCCTTAGGATTGTTTTTTAGATTCTCTCACCATTTTATCATGATCATTTGTGGTAAATTCATAAAGTTATATTTATGTACTTTTTATGTATTTATTATATACTTACCTATTATATATTTATACTATGTTATATTTACTATTCCAATGTCATAAAAATGTACCGACGTCTCCATTGCCTGAAGTAGCTATCCTGTCCCCCTTCACCTCGAACTCGACGTTAACGCCAGCTAGTCAGAGAGAATTATATTACCGACCATCGGCAGAACGTAGATAGCTAATCCGCTATCACAGATCAAGTACGGCATAGACCGAGCACGCTTGGTATTTCGGTGGCCCGGCCACCGGTGGCACTTTTATCATTAATTTCTTTCAAAGTTATAATAACCGCAATATGATAGCCACGAATTTATGTACCCTGTACATTAACTTTTGAATACCTACACTCGCGATTACACGGATTTCCATAAGAGAGAAATTTACAACAAGATTGAAGAAAGTAATTATGTATTTAGAAAGAATAACATGCGTTGTTATTGTTGCAAACCTGTTGTTAATGGTATATTTTACCATAGGAATGAAATAACTTATTTTGTAGGTAATTAGGTTTGCTTATAATTTGCCTAATAGATTTTTTCGCAAGGCGAATATTTACCGAGTTATGACATTTTACAGCTTATTGAATAAATTCAACTGTCGCAAACATTTCCTCAACGATAAATTGCAAGATGAAAATTCACATAAACAAATTTCTTTGTCATACAATTTTCTATGTATTTTATCTAGGACACTTTTATGTAATGCTATTACTTTAGCTGCTATTGTATGCTAAACGTTTTACTTACGTTACATACATTTTACCTCGCAAGTAAAATGTCTAGCGCTCAATATGGTATTACATGTATGAAAGTGGATTATTACATGATATGGTATTATATGAAAGTATCCTGCATAAAATATACAGGGTGTTCCAAAAATGTTGGATGCGAGCATAGCCATCTTGTCGGGAATGGGGCGGGGAGAAAAATGGCAGGTCTCAAATTTCTCGATTGGCCCTCAATTTTGCGCTAATTAATAATTAAGTTAGGCTACGCCCCGTGGCACTTGGCGAATCTCAGGCGACTTCTCCAAAAGGGGAGGTGACAAAAGCCGTCTTGACGGCCGGATTCGAAAATCGCGATGGCGGGCACTTTAGTGCTTAATCGCACGATTCCCGGGAAACAAAATCGAGCCCCATCCTGATCAATGAAACAAATTTATCAGGTGGCCGAGAGTCTTTCTTACGAAAGTATGAAAGTGGCGTCGCGGTAAAGCGATGGAACCCCTACCGCGAAGTAAAGCGGTTCAAATCCCAGATGGGATATTTTTTTTAATTAGATTGTACGGCAAAGTAAAGTGTTGTAACTTGGTAAATATTCACTTTACAGAAGAGCCTCTGATAGAGACAAAATATTAAAAACTTAATTACCTACCTAAATAAGTTTTATGAAACAAGATATACTAACAATGTTCAGAATTAAATATTAGTCAATTTTTGTTGGAATTGTATGTTTAACCACTTAACCAAGCACGTCGGAATGTTTCGCAACGCATCATAAATTATTTACGTTCAAATATCGAGCGGCTACTCTAAATTTTGGAAGCATATTATTTGGTGGTTTCCAGGACTGTCCTTGAAACTGCCTTTACATATATCATCACGTATTATATTTATATATTGTTTTCCAGGACTGTCCTTAAAACTGCCTTTACATATATACCATCACGTATTATGTTTATATGGTGGTTTCCAGGACTGTCCTTGAAACTGCCTTTACATATAATGTGCTTTCCGGGACGGACCTGGAAACTGCCAGAAGACCTGGAACCTGCCCAGCGGCGTGTGTTCGGGACCTGGAAACTGCCCCGTGGGATACATATATATGTATACCGCGCACCATGCTCGAGCCCAATTGAACGACCGTTGCGGATCGCTCGATTAGCTGATGGCAACGAGCGCTGCGCAGCCCTACCCCTGTATTCCCTACAGCTTTTCCTATCTAATCCCTCAGTAAAATCAGAGGGAGGAGGGAGAAGGGAGGTGGCAGGTGGCAGGTGGCAGGTGGCAGGTGGGAAGAAGGATGAGAAAGAGGAGAGTCG
The DNA here is from genome assembly GCA_963675795.1 of Crossocerus cetratus. Classification (NCBI taxonomy): domain Eukaryota; kingdom Metazoa; phylum Arthropoda; class Insecta; order Hymenoptera; family Crabronidae; genus Crossocerus; species Crossocerus cetratus. The sequence continues at coordinate 3,145,453 of CAVMBF010000001.1, forward strand.
TGGGAGCGGCCAATGGAGAGGAGAGAGAGGAGGGGCGAGAAGAGGAGAGGAGAGAGGAAAAATAAACAAAATAAATTGCTTAATTTAGTTTGACCAACGAATGGAGATTGTTTAATTGTATCAATAAATAAATACATTTTTTAATTTATAACAATAAAATTGATCAATTTACGGGTATAAATTATTATTCCACCAAAAATTTTCACGAATAAATGCAAATAAATGAAGAAATTATAAATTGTTTAAATTTGTGACAGAGACGACGGAGACGGAGATGGAGAGGGAGAGGGAGAGGGAGAGGGATAAGATAAGACGTATATTTGTCCTAGGGCGTTTTGCCCTCTCAGAACATTACAATTAGTGTAACAAAGAACAAATTAATACGAGAGAACTTAAAACTAGAAGTGTGAAGAGGTAAGGTGTGAGTAAAACAAAGCAGCTAGGCACCCCGATAGACGCACAAAACAATCGCAAAGGTTTCAGCACAGAGAACGCATAAGAAAATTAGGATGCAGGCCACAAAACCAAAAAAGACGCGGATCTCACGCATATCGCTCAGCCAAGTGTGCACATAACGCATTCTTAAAAGATGCCTCAGAGTCGCACTCCCGAATGACAGCTGGAAGGTCATTCCAGAATTGCGAGCCCCGCACGGAGAAAGAGGCCGCAAAGAAGGAGGTGCGGTGGTTGGGCACACGGAGCAGGGTACCCCTTTGACGAGACGGGTATCCAGCAGAGCCTTCGAACCTAGGCGTGAGCAGATCACGCAGGGGACCCGGGGAGTCAGAGACGACGGCACGGTAGAGGCAAACACCGAGGAAGAGTAGCCTTCTCTCGCGAACCTTCAACCAGCCGAGGCGGCGGAAGAAGGGTGTAATGTGTACATCGCGTGGTGCATCGAAAATGAAACGCACGCAGGCGTTTAGCGCACGCTGGACTCTGATCTCGTCAGTAGCGGTAATCCCTAAGAAGGCGAGGCAACAATAGTCCAGGTGTGGCAGAATGAGGGAGGATACAAGCTTAAGTCTTAAGCTTCGCGGTAAAGCAGTACGTTGGCGCCGGAGACTCGCAAGCACACCATAGATCCTTTTACAGATGTGTCCAGCGTGGTCGCCCCAATCGAGAGCAGGCGAGATGTGCAGGCCCAGCGAGACAACCTTAGAGGCGTACGGGATGGGCGTACCGCCCATCTGAACCAGGGGAACACCAGAAACAAACTGCAGGCCCAGGGCACGAGCAGAGCCGAGCATCATGCACTGCGTTTTCGAGACGTTAAGAGAGAGGGAGTTCATTGAGGACCAGCCAGAGACGCTGGCGAGGTCGGAATTGAGCCGCGTTATCGCCTCCTCTAACTCATAGTAAGGCGCAGAGATGTACATCTGCACGTCGTCCACGTATTTGACCACCTTGGAGAACTTAATGACAGAGTTTAGGTCATGGATATACAGAGAGAAAAGGAACGGTCCAAGGACGGAACCTTGCGGCACGCCCGAGTGCACCGGGGACCAACGGGAGAGAGACCGTCCGATTCTGACTGCCTGTGCCCTGTTAGAGAGGTAGGACCAGATCCACTGTAAGACCGGAAGAGAGAAGTTGAAAAAGTGGAGTTTAGTAAGCAGAAGTGAGTGGTCAACAGTATCAAAGGCCTTGGAGAAGTCCAGACACACCAGGATTGTGACCATCCGCTGATCAGCAGCGCGACGGACGTCGTCCAGGAGTGTCAAGAGAGCAGTTTGGGTAGAATGGTTTTTCACAAAACCATGTTGCGAGGGGTCCAACTTTCCAGAGCTACTGAGAAAGCCCTGGATGTCATTGAGGACAACCCTCTCAAGGACTTTGGACAGTTCAGGAAGAAGGGAGATAGGGCGAAAATCGGCAGGAGCAGTCGCGTTCGGTTTTTTGGGTATCGGTGTGATTATGGCTTTACGCCAGGCGTCGGGGAAAACAGAGAAGGTGAGCGAAGAATTGAAGATCTGCATTACAGCAGGAAAAATAGCAGGGAGAGAGAGTAAGAGAAATCTCGCACTCAGATCGTCCGAGGGCGAGATAGACGAGTTCGCAAGGCGCACGGCGCGAGCAAGACTCTCCTCCGTAACAGCAGAGAAGTAGAACCGCGAGTCGTCGGAGGTATGGTTAGACAGGGACAGGCATGCGGGGACGGCCGGTGGGGAAGAAGCATGAGCAGAAAGGAAGAATGAGTTAAGGCTGTCCGGCGACAGGTGAGAAGGAGGAGAGGAATGAGAAGACGGAACGACACCGAATGACTTCAGCTCGCGTCAGAAGAGCCTGGACACGGTTTCGAGAGGCCTTGTAAAGGGCCCAAGTAACCGAGTTACCAGACCTGAGGAAGGAGCGCCTGAGCGAGTCCCGAGTACGCATCTCGGCTCTAATCTCAGGGGCGATCCAGGGAGCAGGAGGCCGTCGGATACGCAGAGGCCGAAGCGGGGCATGCTCGTCGAGAACTCCGAGCATTCCCGTATTGAAGTTGTCTACCAACCGATCCACGCTGCTCTCACAAGTGTTCGAAGCAAGTCGAACGCAGCTCAGCTGCGATATGTCATCAAGTAGCGCGTCACGATTGACGGAACCATATCTACGACGAAGATCATTGGTTGGAGTAACCCGAGAAGTTAAGACGTACTCTAGCGAAATAAAATCGTGGTTGGAGCAATGAGGCTCTTTATTTTGGGAGAAAGAGGCTACCCTGCTAGAGTCGTCCACAAGCCCAAGGTCAAGTCGAGTGGAGGAGAAAGAAGTATGAAAAGTAGGTGAATATGGGATAGAGTAGAGACTGAGACGAGAGAAAAGACCTCCAAGGTAGATCGCGTCAGGGGACTGGGAGCCCATGTCCGCGTTCCAATCGCCAAGAACAACCTTGCTCGGGAAGTCCGAGACGATGTCAGCAAACACGGGCTCAAAGTCCGAGAAAGGAACATGCGGGGGGCGGTAAACGACCCCCACTAGGAGCGAGCCGATAGAGGGAATAACCACCTCCAAGAATAAATATTCGGGTCCGCGAGATTGAGTGCGAGGCGAGGACGCGATAACAGAGGCCGTGAGAGTATCGCGAATATAGATGCAGACGCCTCCACCCATTCTGCCATCCCTGTCACACCGAAATAAGGAGTAGCCAGGCAGAGCGCAAGAAGAGTCAGGGGTGGAGGAGGTAAGCCAAGACTCGGATACCCCGATGACGTCAAGAGTTGAACGCAGAAAATACGTCTCGAAGGTGTCGAAATGAGAAAGAAGAGACTGCGCAATGACATGCCCAAGACGCAGGGGGCAGTGAGCGAAAAGAGGGGCGGGGGGCGGCGAGCGGGAGCCTAGCTTTCATGCCAGCTTGGTTAGAATATCGCGCGGCGAGTCGATCCTAACCGGGGAGTCTGTTGCAGTCTTCTTAATGAAGATGCTGCCATCCCGGTGTCAAATTCGCGAATAACCTCGCTCGCGAGCGAGGGTGCGGCATTGTTTAAGTGAGGACGCGATTTCCCGAGATAAAAATTCATTTATATGCACAAGCCGGGACGAGAAAGCAGCGTCAATAGTGGACGCAGGTAGATCGCGCTTCACACGCTTAGCCACAATTATAGAGTCACGCAGCGCAGTGGATGAAAGTTTCGCGTGGATCGTGCGTGGCCGATCCGTGGAGGGGGTCCCACGCAGGCGCGAGACCGAGAAAACGTCAGTGGCGTTGACAGAGATCCCCAGCGCATGCGCCACCCGAGGGACGAGGAGCCGTAGATCCTCGCCAGAGGTCTCGGGGAGACCCGAGATAGTGAGCTCGGCCGATCTCTGCACGAGCTCCATGCGAGCAAACCTTGTCTTGAGGGCATCCAGCTGCGACGCTAGGGTGGACTGATCTTCCATGGCTTTTCGCACTTCCACTCCCGAAGAACTAACAGAGGCGGTGAGGCTGGAAAGCTGAGAGGAGCTAGAGCTCGATAAAGCCTCAAGAGTGCTGGTCCGACTTTCTAGGTTAGTCAGCTTGTCTGCGTGTTCAGCAGCGGTGGAGGTCGGCATCTCCAAGCATGTCTACCTGGTAGCGCTGGCCCGACATGAAGCTCGAAAGTGTGGCAGTCAAACCCTCGACAGCAGCAGTGAGGGCACCGATCTTTTGATCCGTAGGTGATCCTGTAGGTGACGGCGGCGAGGGCAGCGGCGTTTGTACTGGCGAAGGGACGGCAGGCATAGAGCCAGTCCGTGATGCCACATTGGCGATGACAGTCGGCCTGGAGGTGGACGGGAGACCCTTGCAGGATTCCGCATGAGACTTCAGGCACCCCGGGTGCATAGTAGAGTGACAGCTCGAGCAGCGCTCCGACCCCTTGCGTATGTTCTTGTGGCATTTAGAGCAAGTGACGTCACGCTCCACGGCAGGCATAATGAGGTGAAGGTGGCAGGCCTGGCGAGGGTGGTATCCGTGGGAAAGAGCTCCGGTGTGAGGGCGCAGAGCAGCCGAAGAAATTTAAAATCGACAGAGTAACCGAAATGAACCACAAGGGTTAGGAAATCTGTCAATTGTGGCAACAGAAATATTGGCGAAATTCTCGTCGGCAAATAACGAGCCAAGTATAATTAATAGGCCAAAATAAAGGCAGGCCGATCGAGAATTTGGCACGCACCTGAAACAGGCCCCACAGGGCAGAACAGCGGCAGAAGGAGGTCCAAAAGGAAGAGCACAAAAGTAGCGTGGAGTTTACTCACGAGAGAGAGAGAGAGGGTGAGGGAGAGGGAGAGGGAGACGGAGACGGAGAAGACGTTTCTTAATAAAAACAGCTATTTTTAAAGTCCTATATCTCCACAATGGCTGAACCAATTGTTAATAACAAATATGGAAATTTGTCGCCCTGACATGGCCTTTCAAACAATGTTTGCAAAAATTTCAATTTTTAATTTATTTATGCAGTTTGAACATTGTAAAAACCCGTACTTATTGGTTCTGGAAAAGATACAAGGTCTGTCTTTCTTTGTACTTGGCTCGAGACAAGACCTTGTCTCTTGATTTGTATTTAAGACCTAGTATTAAATTAAATTCTTATGTTTCAATTGATCTAGTAGAAATAATTATTAGTGTAAGATCCAAATTAGCCGAGGAAGCATTTCTGGGTGTTTTCCGTTTTGCCGGCATTGTATTCTCGTTCGTAGGATAAGGAATTGTGACAAAGGTTGCTTAAAGGGAAAAAGGGATTTATTGGTTAGGAGACATGGGATACAGGTTTGGTTACAGGAAGGATTCGACATTTCGTAGGAGTCTTATAACGGACAAGCTAATTTGATCTTAATCGTTTACAACGCGACTTGAAAAGTGAACCTAGCAACGTAATATCAATTTATCGCGAGCAAAGGGGTTATGGGCAAACGGCTTCTATTAGCCGATCTCTCTCTGCACCTACGATCGGGCGTCCGGCCTCTCTGGCCGTACTCTCCCCATCGTAGGGTATCGCGTGAAGCTAAGCGTCGGTCAGGCGTCCGGAGGACCCCCTGTTCTCTCCATCTCGGGAGGCGACCGGCTTTACTAGCCGTTCTCTCCATCCCAAGAGGCGACCAGGCGATAGTCCCCGTACTCTCCTGGTATTCCTCAGGCGTCCGGGGAACCGCTGTACTCTCCTCCTTGGAAGGCGACCGGCTTCTCTAGCTGTTCTCTCCGTTCCAAGGGGCGTCCAGGAATCGTTCCCCGTACTCTCCTGTGCTGGTGGGCGGCCGAAAGCTAGGCTTCGTCCTCTCCCCATTCTCTCGGGCGGCCGAAGGTCTTACCTCGTCCTCTCCCGGAAGAATGCAGCTGGAATGAGCGAGCGTGTCCGCGAAGCGGTTCTTATAGCGCGTGGTTGCTAGGTTTATCGAGCCGCCGTGGCCGCTATCAACTCCGCGGTTACTATGCATGTCGCCGCTGGGCGATCGGCGCGGGCCGCGAGGCGCGGAGCGCGTGTCTTCGAGCATTTTCTATGTTTTCGGAGCAGCTGTCTAGGGCCGCTTCCTTACATTAATAAATTAAACTAAATTAAATTATCCCATGCATGTGCCGTAACTGTACCGGAAAACATTGATTGTGTGTAGTACTTCAAAAAAACTTACGAGAACCGCAGGATTAGTCGGAAAGTCGAGTAGATGCTATTTTTTTGCAAATTTTAATAGTTTCCTAATCACTGTGTAATCACTGTTCGTAAGGTATGTTACATATCCGCCACACGAATATATGTGTATGCACATTTAATCCCGCTTGCGCGCGCGCGTGTATATCCATAAGCATACAGGGTGATGCGGATAATTGGAATCAGCTTTTTACCATCGAATTTTATCGATTTTTGAAATTGGTAATTGTCTCGACGGCCGAGACAGTCTTCCGATTAACCGGCAAGGGCAAAATGAGTCGGTAATAAAACATTGCTGCACTGCACACTGGCAGGGAAAGTGTGAGCGATATGTGGCATAATAAACATAGTAAAGAGCGTGTCAGCGGTGCATTCTGGCGAGAAATCATTCTTGTTTTTTCTTTTATTATAACTATAGAGCGAAATATTGAAAGAGCCAGCAATTCTCTCCTTACCTCAAGTCAACTGCCAGGCTTTCACCCTTTTTTGGAAGGCGGAGGCAACACGCCTGCAGCAGCGCCGTGATCAAGGATTGCGGCCGAGTCTTTCAATATTTCGTTTTATAGTTATAACAATGAGAGAATCAAGAATTATTTCTCGCCATAGTGCGATAATGATAGGATCACCTATATTATTTATTATGCATAAAACATTTATTATGTCACGCGAATCTCTCGCACTCCCCCCCTGCCAGAGTGCAGTGCAGAAATGTTTTACCAACGAAACGTGCTTGCCCACGAGGAAAATAATAATATCCCGCAAACGGCTGAACCGATTCGCTTGATTCTTGGCTCATCGGATTCAGAAAAATTACAGCTAAAATACTAAATTCAGATATAAATCCTTAATACCGTAACCTTTTCATAAATCGAGAAGAAATTTTGGCATCGATCGAATCTTCGGGATTATAGAGTCTCGGCTGTCGCGCGCCGTAGGGGACTGCTACTTTGCGCGAGACTCTACCGAGTCTCATGGTTACCGACTCATTCTGCCCTTGCCGGTTAATCGGAAGACTGTCGGTATTTGCCGTGATTCAGCCAGTTGGCCCTGAGCAGTCACGCGACATCGGTGGCATCACACGCCCGCCGAGACAATTACCAATTTCAAAAATCGATAAAATTCGATGGTAAAAAGCTGATTCCAATTATCCGCATCACCCTGTACATAAGTCTAACAAATTGAACAGCACGAGGAATTCACATCCATAAACTTAAATTAAAAATATGAGCGAAATACATTTTTAAAACGTAATAACGGCCTGTTATGCATAACGGTGGGTAATTATTGCGAACAGGTCCTTCTGCGGAAAATGGGTGGGGAACGTCGATTTAGTCTTAAATAGGTTCCTTGAGTGTTACTAAGTGATAATCAGGTTGCGGAAACAGGTAAAAATTGAGTTTTATATAAATTAATAGTGTTTGAAGTTAGTGCAGTTAACCTCAATCCGAACGTCATTGTGGCGGGCGAAAGGAGTGTGTTCGACCGAAATGGGTTGGATTTGAGGTTCTGTTGAGCCCGAACTTTAAAGCATCAACTTTCCTGATTTCCCAAGGTATGGGGGGGGGGGGGGTGGCCAAGTCGATGCTTTTAAGTTTGGTCTGAATAGAACCTCAAACCAACCCAGTCCGGGGGGGCATGCTAAGTTTGGTCTCAATAAGAACCACAAACCAACCCTAGTCCGGGGGGGGGGGGGGGGGCATGCTCGTTTCCCTCGCCAAACCTAAAAAAACCTGAAACCCTGGAAATACTGAGTCCAATGCCTTCAAAGTCCGGGTTGAATAGAGTCTCAATTCCAAAACGTTCATATGCATTGGGTTCGCTTGGAGAAAAGTAACGTTAAATTAAGCAAAACTGTACCTTTATTTATATAATTGTCCTGCTGCTATGAAGAAGTGGTGGAGACGATCTCTATGATCGGGATAGGCCCTCTTGAACATGAACTCTGCTAGATAGCCAGCATAATGTTCCGTTGTCCTACCGAATCTAGTAAAAAATCAACAATTTGGATAAATGCTAACAGCAATATGCATGCAATGTGAAGCAGGGTCAATTACCTTGGCACCTTGGATCGGACTTCTCTCCACGTCCTCTCTATATTTTGAGTATGTGCCCCAGTATCCGGATCCACAAAATTGAGGGAATGGTTCACCACCAGATGCTGAAACCCCTCATTCCCTAAGCAATTGTAAGCTTTCCAGCAATCACTGATTATAGTAGTGCCCGGCTTAATTTTTGCTTTTATAATTTCCAAAAGTGTTTCGGCACTTCTATTCTCCACGCCAACAACAAATACTTGTTGTGGATTGTCGCGCACCACTCCCCCAAACACCCACTGGCCTTCCACCCATCTTCCTCTATTGTACTTCCGCTTTCCTATTTTCGCCTCATCGATTTCCACAATCACTCCTTCTCCACCAATTTGTTCCACGCTTCTGGCAGTTGCCCATTCAATCAGCACTTCCCTGCAGAAGGAACTCCAGTCTACAACCGAATTGGCACCCATCCCTAACTCCCTCTCAATGTGGTGGATCTCGGCTGAGCCACATCATGACAAAGAGGCAGGTGGTTTTTAAGCTTAAGTGACTACCTTCGAAAAAGGTGTCCTTATAAATGCTTTCATGAAAGTCATGCTTCCTCCTTTTTTTATTTATTAGACTGGTTTTCTGACACCGGAAAGCATTTCTGGTTCTGTCCAACACACACTTTCCCCCACAAATTTCACATTTTCTCTCCAAACGCAACACATTATGGGTCACCAAAAACTCCCACAACTTTTCACTCTCACTACACATCAATGTGCACTCAATATTGGTGTATATGCACCCTTCACAAACCATTTTCGTCAGTAAATATCACAGTTTTGCACAATACCTTTCTGTATCAGAAGCATGCAGAACTGAAGCAGTCACATGTACAACAATGTCAGTAAGAAACAAGCGAGTCGAGCCCGTATTTTCTTTTATTTCGTTTCGAGTCTATTCACTTGTTTCTTACTGTCTTTGTTGTACATGTGACTGCTTCAGTTCTGCATGCTTCTGATACAGAAAGATATTGTGCAAAACTGTAATATTTACTCACGAAAATGGTTTGTGAAGGGTGCATATACACCAATATTGAGTGCACATTGATGTGTAGTGAGAGTGAAAAGTTGTGGGAGTTTTTGGTAACCCATAATGTGTTGCGTTTGGAGAGAAAATGTGAAATTTGTGGGGGAAAGTGTGTGTTGGACAGAACCAGAAATGCTTTCCGGTGTCAGAAAACCAGTCTAATAAATAAAAAAAGGAGGAAGCATGACTTTCATGAAAGCATTTATAAGGACACCTTTTTCGAAGGTAGTCACTTAAGCTTAAAAACCACCTGCCTCTTTGTCATGATGTGGCTCAGCCGAGATCCACCACATTGAGAGGGAGTTAGGGATGGGTGCCAATTCGGTTGTAGACTGGAGTTCCTTCTGCAGGGAAGTGCTGATTGAATGGGCAACTGCCAGAAGCGTGGAACAAATTGGTGGAGAAGGAGTGATTGTGGAAATCGATGAGGCGAAGATAGGAAAGCGGAAGTACAATAGAGGAAGATGGGTGGAAGGCCAGTGGGTGTTTGGGGGAGTGGTGCGCGACAATCGACAACAAGTATTTGTTGTTGGCGTGGAGAATAGAAGTGCCGAAACACTTTTGGAAATTATAAAAGCAAAAATTAAGCCGGGCACTACTATAATCAGTGATTGCTGGAAAGCTTACAATTGCTTAGGGAATGAGGGGTTTCAGCATCTGGTGGTGAACCATTCCCTCAATTTTGTGGATCCGGATACTGGGGCACATACTCAAAATATAGAGAGGACGTGGAGAGAAGTCCGATCCAAGGTGCCAAGGTAATTGACCCTGCTTCACATTGCATGCATATTGCTGTTAGCATTTATCCAAATTGTTGATTTTTTACTAGATTCGGTAGGACAACGGAACATTATGCTGGCTATCTAGCAGAGTTCATGTTCAAGAGGGCCTATCCCGATCATAGAGATCGTCTCCTCCACTTCTTCATAGCAGCAGGACAATTATATAAATAAAGGTACAGTATTGCTTAATTTAACGTTACTTTTCTCCAAGCGAACCCAATGCATATGAACGTTTTGGAATTGAGACTCTATTCAACCCGGACTTTGAAGGCATTGGACGCAGTATTTCCAGGGTTTCAGGGTTTTTTTAGGTTTGGCGAGCGAAACGAGCATGCCCCCCCCCCCCCCGGACTAGGGTTGGTTTGTGGTTCTTATTGAGACCAAACTTAGCATGTCCCCCCCCCGGACTGGGTTGGTTTGAGGTTCTATTGAGACCAAACTTAAAAGCATCGACTTGGCCACCCCCCCTCCATACCTTGGAAATCAGGAAAGTTGATGCTTTAAAGTTCGGGCTCAACAGAACCTCAAATCCAACCCATTTCGGCCGAGCACACTCCTTTCGCCCGCCACAATGACGTTCGGATTGAGGTTAACCGCACTAACTTCAAACACTATTAATTTATATAAAACTCAATTTTTACCTGTTTCCGCCACCTAATTATCACTTACGAACACTCAAGGAACCTATTTAAGCCTACTTAAACCTATTTCTTGCTTTTTCCGCAGAAGGACCTGTTCGCAATAATTACCTAACGGTGGAATAAAGAGCGATGCGTCGATGAGACATAGTAAACTGCGACACAGTTTACGGATCATTTTCACCGCTGCTCAAAATTGTGGATTGCGTGTCTGCCCATATACTCTCCACGACGCCGTCACTTTCTAGAATAAAAGCGCAAATATAATTAAGAACTCTAAACTGAGAAAACAAATTGCGATAACCTATTTATAAGACCTTAACATAATTACTAACCTTCGCAGCGTAGTTATACGAAGTACTGCTGCTCATCTGTGTACCGCATAAAGGACTTGAGAAACTCAACGGTAGAGACCCTAAACAACCAACAACAATATCGGGAAATGATTATTAACAAATTTGCTATGAACAGTAGTTGTTAAACACTTGCGATAGTAAGCAACCCCCCCCCCCCCCCACGACATTAAAATGTTAAAAAATGCGCCAAGTAGTTTTGTCTATCTCTCTACAGTTTAATCCCACAGCAAAATTTACCAAAAGTATAAACGGATATAGTAGATTAAACAAAGCGGTTTCTGGGACACCAAAAATTTCGCGCGGTGACGTCACCGCGCCTACCCGTCGATGTGCACGAGGGCGAATTGCTGTGTCAGCAACCTTGAAAATTGCTGACGGAAACTAGACACCTGGTCAGCTAACCTTGAGACCCAATCTACCCGTCGATATGCACGAGGGCGAATTGTTGCATCAGCAATCTTTTTAAAAATTTGCTAAAGTGGTGGGGCAGGTTGAGATATAAGCGGAATCGTTGCAACAAACGACCCCAGAATATTCGCGACGATTGAATCGTGTAAGAGTGATAACACAGACCACAATGTCCTACGCTAAGAAAAGGCAGGCCGAGGTGAGGTAAGTAATGAAGCGTACATATGAACAACAAAAAATGTAATACACAATAGCATATGGATTGTATCATAACATACATTTCTCTTTACCCCTCAATACATCACATCAGGCAAAACAACCATGGAAACGGTACCAGCAGCCAACCATAACCACACCGCAGTCAGTGGTGTGGGAGCAACGTATGCTAGGACGGAGATATTCGCTGACGAAGAACTTCACCAAGTATTTGGACATAGGCGTGCGTGCCAGGGGCGACGAGTCATGCTGCGTCGAGATGGCTATCGGAGACACACGCGGCAATGAGATAATCTTCCCAATGCATGTATGGAAGGAGATAATGAATAATAGAGAAAGGGTTATAGGAATTGCTAAAGAAGACGAGATGATCGAAATATTCGACACGTTAAAATTCCATAACGCAACATTAAAGAGTGGTGTGAAGTCGATCAAAATAGCTAGCTCAACGTCATGTATATTCATCAGCATAGAAACATTGAAAAGGTTATTCGATTTCGAGTATGCCATAGACCATATGTATTCATGGCTGCAAGAAAACATCCCTATAATTAGACACAAATTCTTATCGTTTGTTGGAATACTGAGAGAGACCAATAATGCCAAGTACCGAGAGGCAATAATGAATAGCTCCGCTTTTGAGAAACACTCCCTGGTCGACTGCGAGCTAGCAGCACTCTGCATGAATACAATAGTGCAAGAGGCTATGAACATTATACGAAATAATGATAATGTTAACAAACAATACATATAAATGTAATAAAGTACTTTAAAACAGATAACAACACTGCAAACCCTCTGACAGTATCATAACCCTTGGTGGAAAGAAACGTAAACATGTTTAGAAACCTAAAGGATTATTATTATTATAAGAAAAAAACTCTATACATATGTAAGAATAATGGGTAGTATACAACTATGATGAGAGTGACGGAGACGATAACAGTAGAACAGCAGTGCAGGTGGCGATAACAGTGGGGGGGCGGAGGCAGACGGTGAACTGAAATCGGAGGAAAAAAATTACTCATCAAGCCACGCGCATGACGGTCTCAAACTCACAATACACACCATTACTTAGACTGCAACTCCACGAGGTACCGACATAGTTCCACAAGAGATCCCTCCACAGAGATATCACGCAGCATCCCAACTTCTCGATCAAAGTGTTGAGCCATGCTGGATCCATTCCTCCGCAACATGTAGTACACAATCACTGTTGTTATGACACTTGCAGTACCAGAAATGTGAGTGTGTAAGCTTGAAATCAACCGGGGAGCCCATACACTTATAACACTTCAGACACAATTTTCGCCCATCAGTTTTTTTCTGGTACACAGTACCCTGCACACACCATGATTGTAGGACATAATACTCCACATCCTGTCGGTCTTCCTTAGCAACCAAAAACCTAAACATTTTCTTCACAAATTCGGATGAGTGATACAAGAGTACGTTCTAATAGCCCTATCAAATTATATATTGACTCAGGTACACACTTCTTCTCGATATACACTGACGACTGAACGATTTAACATATAATCTTCAGAGACCCCCTCAATATTCACCTCAGGGTGGGGGTACTCATGTGACAGGAAATTGAATACCTACAGCGAGCTGATGCAAAACACCTCAAATTCAGTCACATCTACAGAAAATGCTATACGATACCTCCAGAGTGCCTACAGTACTCCCACCTCCCAGATTTATATTTCGCCATGCATATGTGCTCTCAAATTCATACACATCTGCAGAAAAATGCTAGTTGGTACCTCCGGACAGTCTACAGCACCCCCACCTCTCAGATTTATATTTCCTTAAATATGTGGGTATTCAGTCAGAAATCTCACTGCTTCGGCACCAGTTCACGTCTCGAGCTACCAGTGATCAGACATACTACCGAGCAACTCCAGCTATCACGATTGAAACTACTACTACACATAGCATCGTAAGTCATCAATCTCATACTATAGCTCGTAAGCGATTCCATGACAAGCCCTGAAATCCTCATAATGGTGCAGAGCAATCAGGTGTCTCGCGCTTTTCACAGAGCGATGGGGCACCAGATAGTTCGAGCCAGTGAAGCGCCGTGCAAACGCGCTGATGGAGGAGCGCTGTGCAAACGCGCTCGCAGGGACTTGACATGTTATTAGCTTACGTTCTAAACACTATCATAGTACATAATATTCGGATGCGCGATCGCGGTTGCATTCATCAACCAACGAACTCGCGCTGTGTAAGCGGCGACGTGGGGAGTTTGGCTGAAACATATCTCATACTATAGCTCGTAAGCGATTGCATGACAAACCCTGAAATCCTCATAATGGTGCAGAGCAATCAGGTGTCTCGCGCTTTTCATAGAGCGATGGGGCACCAGATGGCTCGAGCCAATGAAGCGCCGTGCAAACGCGCTGATGGAGGAGCGCTGTGCAAACGCGCTCGCAGGGATTTGACATGTTATTAGCTTACGTTCGAAACAGTATCATAGTACATAATATTCGGATGCATGATCTCGGTTACATTCTTTAAAATTCTCCTATTGATACGGAAGAATCAAATGTCTCGCGCTTTTCACAGAGCGATGGAGCATCATATAGCACATATTAATGGAGGAGCGTCGTGCGAACGCGCTGACACAGGAGCGTCGTGTGAACGCGCTGACGGAGTATCGTATAAACGCGCTCGTAGGAACCCGGCACGCCGAAGTAGACGATCCGGAAAAAGAGTACAAGCCCGCCGTAGCCAACGGGAGGAGCGAAGACAAAAGAGAGAGAGGATCACGGAAATCCTAAGGAATCCCAACCCTCCACCCACGACTCCTATAAGCGACAACACCGATGTGGTGTACCCTCCCGAGGGTAGTAGTATTAACCACGAAGACTGCCGGGAGCAGCCCGAGATCGAGCCTCCACCCACGACTCCAATAAGCGACAAGATCGATGTGGTGTACCCTCCCGAGGGTACTATTAACCACGAAGACTGCCAGGAGCAGCCCGAGATCGAGCCTCCACCCACGACTCCTGTAAGCGACAACAACAACGATGTGCCGTACCCTCCCGAGCATAATATTAGCCACGAAGACTGCCAGGAGCAGCCTGAGATCATCACGATAGACGACTCTGATGATGATGACTCAGCACCACCTGAGATAGCAGCCAACCCGCTTCACAACTCATTCACTAGGGATCAGGGGTTATACTACGTACCTGTAGTAGACCCCGTGACTGGGCAACAGTCACTATACATCTCTGATCCGCTAGTGAATGAGTTGCTGGACAGTTGCCGAGAGGGGGTATTTCAATTCGTACCCCCTCCATCTACAGTGATTATACAGGAGTTTAATGGTTAAGTTACATACACCTAGCGTTTAATTGTATCTATATTTTTGTGATAATAAAGCTAATAATTAAGTTAATGGCTCACGATCGAAAAGCGTTGCGTCTTCGGCTGGGAAGATGTATGTATGTACCAGCACCCATCATAATCAATGATATGAGATCCTGTCAGTTATTAAACCTCAACCACTGATAACAATAGGCGCCGGTACAGAGCACGTACCAGCATGTCAAAAACCATACAAAACATGGACACTACTCCTCTCGAGGGTAGTTCATTTGTCTGAGGTAGAGATCTACCTCAGGAGGGTATTCCACCTCTTCACCATCACCACCGCTGTTAGGAGCTGCATCCGCCTCCTCCTCCTCCAACACCTCCTCCTCGAGCTGTGATGATGATGATGATGATGATGATGATTCCAATACATCACCATCGCCATCACCGTTGGAGGATACAGATGCCTCCTCCCAATGCATCTCCTCCTCCTCATCCTCCTCCTCAAACACCTCCTCCACCAGCGGTGATGATGGTGATCCCCTTGGAGCTGCTGACAATCCGTCGTAGAAGCCGAAGCTTCTAGCAACGAATGTCACGCTATCCTCCGCGGGCCTCAATGCTCTCCACCGCTCGAGAGCCCGCCACAACCCCACCGAATAATCGACAGCCCACGAGGGTGGTAGAGGCGACATCCCACGCATAATCCACACTTGGACTGCCGGGTCTCGGTTGAGCTAATCCACAACATGCAGAGCATGGCTGCGGATCCACTCTGGCGATGTGGCGGCGTAGAGATCCTGCGTATGCTGGTCCATGACAAACTAACGAGCTCTTACGATTCTCAGCTCGCCTTTGTACCTTCATCCTAAGGAGGGGGTTTCCACTCATGCAACTTTTTATTCGCTATCACTACTATGACTCTTGGAGAGTGTGATACATGTCGCCTCAAGGCACACTCTCAAATTCTGTCATATCTGCAGAAATGCTATTCACTACTCCTCAAGAAGGGATCTGTAGTACGCCTACATCTTTCAGATTATACTTTCCTTAAATATGAATGTGCTCAACCAGAAAAAATCTCCCTGCTTCTCTTAATACATCTAGTTCACATAATATAATATCCAATGAATTCGATATAATTTTTCAGCTTTTTTTTCTATAGGTGTTAGGGTTTAGAGAATTTTATCGATTTTTGTAATTGGTAATTGTCTCAGCGGCCGCGTAATGTCACCGGTGTCGCGTGGCTGCTTAGGGCCAACTGGCCGAATCACGCCAAATACCGACAGTCTTCCGATTAACCGGCAAGGGCAGAATGAGTCGGTAATCATGAGACTCGATAGAGTCTCGCGCAAAGTAGTAGTCCCCTACGGCGCGCGACAGCCGAGACTCTATTATCCCAAAGTGTAGCGGATTCTATCGATGCCATAATTTTTTCTCGATTTATGAAAAGGTTACGGTATTAAGGATTTATTTCTTAATTTTGTATTTTAGCTGTAATTTTTCTGAATCCGATAAGCCAAAAATCAAGCGAATCGGTTCAGCCGTTTGGGGGCTATAATTATTTTCCTCGTAGGCAAGCCCGTTTCGTTGGTAAAACATTTCTGCACTGCACACTGGCAGGGGGGAGTGCGAGCGATTATTAGCGTGATATAATAAAGATTTGTGCATAATAAATAATATAGGGAAGCCTATCATTCTTGCACTCTGGCGAGAAATAATTCTTGTTTCTCTCTTTATTATAACTATAAAACGAAATATTGAAAGACTCGGCCACAATCCTTGATCGCGCCGCTGCTGCAGGCGTGCTGCCTCCGCCTTCCTTCCGTTCCATTGTGCTGCAGAAATGTTTTATTACCGACTCATTCGGCCCTTGCCGGTTAATCGGAAGACTGTCGGTATTTGGCGTGATTCGGCCAGTTGGCCCTCAGCCGCCACGCGACACCGGTGACATTAGACGGCCGCCGAGACAATTACCAATTTCAAAAATCGATAAATTTCGATGGTAAAAAGCCGATAGCACTTACCCGAATTACCCTGTACCAATTCGTTCGGAGGACGAAGGTTCCCAAAACTGTCGAAATATTTTACACTTTTTTTTTTTTTTTTTTTTTTTACGTGGGGAAATCCTCATGGACACCCCGCCGCCCTGGTGGGGGCGACGGGGTAGTGCCGGACTCTTACCGGCTAAAACCCCACGGTGGCCATCCTCGGCGCTGACTGGGGCGACACTGGGAACTCTGGTAGAACACTACCGGTGCCGCCCCGCGCCCGCCCCCTATTGGAGGCACGTCTCGTGGTGGGGGAGCGGCCATCCGCTCTCTCGCTTTCACGAGAGAGGGAGGCTTCCCCCACTACTCGCGGGGAGACACGGCTCACCGCACTCCTTCGCTAGCGGCGAAGGAGGCGGGAACCGCGCCCCCGCATTACCCATCCCTCCTGGGCGGGTCGTGCGACCACTACACGCCCGCCCCGCCTCGGGGCCGCTTGCGCAGGCGACAGAGCCACCACTCTGCCGCCTCGCGGCCCCTTGGCAAGCACCCGGCCCGTCAACGGGTTGAGATCCGTCGACGGGACCGGGGCTTCGATCTACTGCGGGGGGACAAGATCCCCCCGCGCGGGTCGGCGGCGGGGACGGGCCCTCTGCAGACGGAAGGGGTCCGTCCTCTCCCGCCGCCGCTCCGCCTCCTCCTTCTGGGAGAGCACTTCCTCGCAAAAGGCGAGGAAGGCTCTCCACGACCTCTCGCTGCCGAGGATCTGTCGGATGACCGTTGGCAGCGAGAGGTCCCTTCCGATATACCGGACCAGGACACGGCGCTGTTCCCTCCAGGCCCTGCAATACTGGAGGGTATGTTGCGCCGTGTCCGGGTCCCCATCACAATGGTGGCACTGTGCCGTCGCCTCCTTCCCGATGCGACGCAGGTACTCACCGAAGCAGCCGTGCCCGGTAAGCACCTGCGTCGCGCGGTAGGAGAGCTGCCCCCTGCCGCGACTCAACCAAGCCTCGAGGCTCGGGAGAATCGCCCCGACGGCTCTGTGGCGGGAGTTGGCTGGATCTTCCAGCCTTTCCCGCCACATCTCGACAACGAGCCGTCGGGTCTGGCGCTTGAGCTCCTCGACCGACCGTTCCGTGGGTGTTCCGCCCCTGTTGCGGAGGGCGCGAAGACCCAAATAGGTCCTCGCGTCCCCCACCGCCAGGATGTCCAGGGGCGGAAACCTCGCCAGTAGGGTGGCCGACGCCAGGGAGATCGTGCGATATCCTCGCACGACCCTGGCGGCCATCCGACGCTGTACCCTGAATAGCAGGGCACAATTGCGCCGGCTGGCCGCCAGGTCGTCCGCCCAGACTGGTGCCCCGTAGAGCACCATGGAACGGACGACTCCCGCATAAAGGCGTCGGACACCCTCCCACGGTCCCCCGATGTTGGGCAGCAGGCGTCCTAGAGCGCCTGCCGCCTTCTCAACTCGGGGGATAAGCCGGCCGAAGTGCTCGTTAAAGCGCCAGAGGCCGTCCAGGGTGAGTCCGAGATACTTCATCGTATCTCTCACCTGGACGCGGGTCTCTCCTACCGCAATCCACCGCTGGGGAGGCGGCCCCGCATACCGTTGGCGATCGTAAAACCAGATCGCCTCGGTCTTTTGCGGGGCCACCCGAAGGCCCAGTCGGTGGATTCGGGCGACGACACAGGCCACCGCCGTCTCCGCAACGCGGATGGTCCTCCTCCCATCCTCCCCGCTGACTACCACGAGTGTGTCGTCTGCATAGCAGATCACCGTGGAGTCAGCGGGGAGTGCAGCCCGCAGGACGTAATCGTAGCCGAGGTCCCATAGCAGGGGGCCCAACACGGACCCCTGCGGGACCCCGGCGTACGTCTCCCTCTCATACTCCTGCGTCCGGCCCATGAACTTAATGCCCCTGTCGGCGAGGTAGTCCCCGACGACGGCCCGTAACTCAGGGGGCATTCGATGGTACTCGAGTGCCTCCCTGATGACCCACCAGGGCAGGGTGTTAAAAGCATTCACTATATCCAAGGATATAGCGATACACACCCTGCCCCGGCTTGCAGCCGACTCCGTCAGGGACCTTAGGCGCTTGATCGCGTCTATCGTCGATCGTCCCTGACGGAAGCCGAACTGCCCGTCGTCGAGGTCCGGACCTGTCGCCGACAGGTGCCGGACGAGGCGGTTGGCAATAACTCTCTCGAAGAGTTTGCCCGCCTCGTCCAGCAAGCAAATGGGCCGGTACGCGGAGGGAGAGTCCGCGGGCCGCCCATCCTTCCGGATGAGGACCATCCGCGCCCGCTTCCAGGAGCGGGGGAACCTACCGCGCCTCAGACAGCTGTTAAAAAGCTGCCCGAGGCGCGGGACCAGGACGCCCATGGCCATGGCCAAGGCCCTGCCTGGGATGCCGTCCGGGCCCGGCGCCTTGTTCGCGCGGGCCCGGAGACGCCTAATCGCGGCGTCGAGCTCGCCGCCAGTGACCCCCATGGTGGCCTCGTCCCACTCAAAACGGGGACGAGGCCGACCGGGGGTGGGGTCCTCTGCTCCCGCAGGGAACAGAGTAGCCACCACCCGGTCGAGAAACTGGGGGTCAAGCAGCTCCGTTGTTGGGGGCGCCCATGGACGTAATCGTCCCATGACGATTTTGTATGGGCGCCCCCACGGATCCCCGTCCAATGTGGCGACGAGCTCGTCCCAGGCTTTGGCCTTGGCGGCTTTGATGGCCCGCTGCAGGGCGACCGCTGCCTCGCGGTACGCCGCATACAGCTGGGCCACCTCCGCCGCGACCTGACCGCGCCGTCTCCTGGCGCGGGTGTACTGGCGCCTGCGGTGAACGCAGGCGGAGCGCAGGACAGCGATGTCCTGCGACCACCAGTACACCCCGCCGACGCGGGGGGGCCGTGCTCGGGGCATTGCGACGTCGCAAATCGACGTCATCGCGCCCCGAAGCGACTCGGCCCCCTCGTCCGGGTCGGGAGACTCGTGCTCGTCCCCCGACCCGTCCTGCCAGGCCACGGCGATCGCTGCCGCCATGAGAGCGTCCCGGTCTAGGCGCCTCAGCGCCCATCGCGGTGGTGGGTTGTCTCCTCCACCACGAGGGTTGCCCGCTGCTGGCGGGCGGCGCGTCGGGGCGACGGGTGTGGCGACCACCTCCATCGTCAGATAGAGGTGGTCGGAGAGCGTCTCCTGCTCTTCCACAACCCGCCACCCGGACACACGGCGCACGGTGGCCGGGGAGCCGAAGGTCAAATCGACGACCGACTTCCCATTCCACCGCACGCACGTGCTAGCCGACCCCCGGTTGATTAACCGGAGGTCGTGCTGCGCCGCCCAGTCCAGCAGCATCCCGCCCCTTGCGTCGTCCCGGGGGTTGCCCCACGCCACAGCGTGGGCGTTGAAGTCCCCCAGGACGAGTACCGGGCGCGGCCGTGTGCGGGAGATGCACCCGCCGACCGCACCCAGGTACGCCTCGAACGCATCGAGGCCGCAGTTGGGCGAGATGTAACAACCCACCACCGCGAGGTTCCCCCACTGCACCGCCACGAATCCCCGCCCCTGCTCCAGGGATGAGCAGAGGGGGGAGTCGGGCCAGTGGGTGCGAATGATCGCGACGGAGCCGCACGCATCCCCGACCCAATTAGGGTCGCTGGGAGGTACGGCGTACGGCTCCGCCGCGATCGCCAAACTCACTCGCCACTCGCGCAGGGTGTGGACAAGGAGGTCCTGGGCCCTGCGCGAGTGGTTGAGGTTGGCTTGGAGGAGGCGCTGGGACATTATTACGCCGTGTCCATGGCCTCCTCCAAGCCTCCCCCACTTTGGGCCGCTTCTGGCCCCTTGGCCGCCTTCTCCGCCGGCTCGGCGGGGGCGGCCACTTTCGGTCGTGGTGGCGGTTTCGGCTTGGGTGCCGTCTTCGCCACCACGACCTTCAAGGGCGGTACCACCGGGACGCTGGAGACAACAGCCAGCGCCGGTGGTCCGCCCTTGCCGCCCTTCGCCTTTGGCGGCGGAGCCTTCCCCGATTTCGGGTTTGGCTTCGCCGCCGCAGGCTTCTTGGAGGCCTTTTGCCGCAAGGCGCGGCAGGCCTCGCCGCCGAGTCGGTGCTCGGCCGGGCGGCCGAGGTCGCTGCAAAGCGGGCATTTCAGCCGCCCGGCCTTGCATTGTCCGGCCCTGTGGCCCTCCGCCCCGCAAGCGTAGCAGCGGCGGCTGCGGTCCACGGCGGACTTGCACTGCCGCTGCACGTGCCCCGCCTCAAGGCAGCGGAAGCACTGCAGCGGCCGTGCAGCTAGCGCCTCTACCCTCACGGAGGTCCAGCCGATGGTAAGTCGGCCGACCTCCGTGATCCTCCCGGCCGCGGTAAGTGGGCACCGCAGCCAGAGGGAGCCCAGTTTGGAGGGGGCGGACGACCGGATCTCACCGGTCGTCACTTCCCCCTCCTTACACCCGCCCGCCTTGGCGATGGCCGAGATGACCTCGCCGACGGTGACGGACTCGATAAGTCCCGTCACCCTCAGCTCGGTCTTTTTCGAGGGGCGGGCGATACGCGCCTCCGACCCCTCGAAAATCCCGGCCATCGCCTCCGCCAACCTATCGGCCTTCTGCGCGCCGTCGGCACCGGGGATCTCGAGAATGAGACCCCCGGTGACGGCGCGCTTGGGCCTCACTGAGGCGATGCCCAGGTCGGCGAGCTTAATCTGCTCGCGCGCCCTGGACATCGCCTCCGCGTAGGTGAGCCTGGACCCCTCCGGGACCGTCAGCGTGACTGCTGCGGTCTTCGGAGGGCGTCCAGGCACCACCTTGGTCCCACCGGCACCTTCGGCCCACTTCGCTGCCTTGGCCGTGGCAGCAGGAGGTGGTGGGGCTTCCGACCATCCGCGCGGAAGAAGCGGCGGCTCGGACGGGCTCACACCCACCCGCCCGAGTCGCCGCCTTCACCCCCAATGGAGGCCTCACCGCCCGCCCAGGGAAGAGCTCCTCCCTGAAGCGGGTCAGCTTGGCCTCCACGAGAGCCCCGATCCGCGCCATCACTCTCTCATCAAGAGTGAGGCCGACGGGGCCATCGTTGGGGGCGCAGGGTGTCCTCGCCGTGGCGCCCGAGGGTCCAGCCCCCTGGCAGTCCAGGAGTTCGACCTTCCTCGAGAGGGAGAAAATCTCCCCCTCGAGGTCGGCGATCCTGGCCCTCAGACGCCTATTCTCGGCCCTAATGAGGGCCCCTTCCCCGTCGGAGTTGGCTCTGGCTGCCAACTCCGTCGCCGCCACCGTGGCCTCTTGGGCCGCCTCCCGGAACCTGCGTTTGTAGGTGCCCTTGAGGTTGGACGAGGTGGTCGCCAGATGACGCACCACGTCCATCGCCTCAATTATATGGGCACCTACATCCGCGGACGAGCTGACCCTCAGCCTCCGCGCCAACTCAGCCTCTCGGCTGAAAGCCTGGGCGGCGCTCTCCTCCCCGGTGGGCGGTGGGTCGCCCGGTGTTGCCGACGGCTCAGGCTCTGAGCCGCCGGTGGGCTGCCCCATTTGGGACTCGGTCTCAGCGCGCGCCGAGTCGACCTGGCGTTTCTTCGCCAGTGCCGACCCGGCGCCCTCCCCCGTGGATGGGGGCCCCCTCTTTCGCCGGGAACCTCCCGGCCGCGAGGAGCCCGATGCCATCGAGGCATCGGACCCCTCGCCGCCAGAAGCCTCCGTCGTCGCCGAGCCGCGTCGGGAGAGGACCGTGTCGGGCAGGCGGCTCAACACCACCGAACATCTCGGCACGGCCCTCTCGGTCACCGACACCACGGAGGCGACGGACGTGTCCGAGTCATCGGACTTGCCCGCGCTGTCCTCCGTGGGCCGGATGACCACACGGCCCTTCTTCTTCCTCCTAGCGGAGGGGGTCGCAGGCGGCCTCATTCCGTTGCTGGAATGGGCAGCGCTGCTGTCACCCTCCGAAATATTTTACACTTGCGCCATGCTTAACGTATGCCGTCCAGTGCGTCCCAGGACCTCGATCGCTGTCTAGATTAACTATACCACACTCGCGAGCCTTTGCCTCACCTGCTAAATTATCACGCATGAACACCCCTTGGAAGTGTGGTATGTCTTTGCACCAGTCTTCCAGCTGGTAATTTGAGGTACCCATACTAGTAGTCAAACTCCCCCTCCTGCTTAACGTTTTTTTTTGGTCTTTACCCCTTCTCCCCGCTTGTACGGTGATAGGTATAAGCCTTGCCCCTCCATCACACGGTTGTTTCGCTGCATTTCCTCAAGCTGTTTCTGAGCAGCTCTCTTAGCAGCGACGGATTTAGCTATAGATGAGGCTCCTGTAGCCAATGCTCCTAGGGCGCCCAAAGCAGGAAACAGTAGCGGTAAAAGGCCTCCACGCTTGGCTATTGACAGTATCCTACACCGTTTTGTCTTCGTTTTCTTTTTACCGTCTTGTCGTTTTTTCTTCCCTCCTACTCCCATTCCTAGTCTACGTTTCGTCTTCATAGCCGTCCAGACAGCTGCGGCTGTTGCTCGTTAACCAAGTGTAGAATCCTTAGCTGCTAGACGTTGCAGTGCGCTTTCACTCAATATCTTGTCAGCTTCGTGGCGACCTTCTATATCCTTCCGCTGAGAATATGCAATGTCGTGTCTTCTACACGCGGCGTCCAAAGGGTTAACTCCCTGCTCACCACGAGCCAATCGGCGCTCTAAACGCGTACCAGGACCACAAAATTGATACCCAGGCACATGCAGTTCGATTGGTAGGGAATCAATTACTTTATTCAGGAGTCCAGCCATAGAGATGGTTCCTCAAGCATAGCTGCCCTTGAACTAACATATCAGCTAGTTCTCAACCGTATTATATATCCAGTCTTCCGCTAATAGATACCCCAACAAGTCTACTGAACTGCTATACCGATCGGTTGAACTGCTAAACCGATCGGTTGAACTGCTAAACCGATCGGTTGAACTGCTAAACCGATCGGTTGAACTGCTAAACCGATCGGTTGAACTGCTAAACCGATCAGTTGAACTGCTAAACCGATCGGTTGAACTGCTAAACCGATCAGTTGAACTCCTAAACCGATCGGTTGAACTGCTAACTTGAGACTAACAGGTCTACCGAACTGCTGAATCAACCCGTAGAACCGATCGGTTGACTCACCAACCGAGCTAGACACGTTTGTCAAGCTGCCTACCTGGACTATGCAACGTATATATACTGCTCCTAATCACGTATTGCTGTAGTAGAGTACAAGCATCCTCCCACCATGCGCTTTGTGAAACAGCCTATGAGTATTATAATACCTACAAGTCGTGCTTTTAATGAACCTAATGAGCACCGGAGGCATGGCACACTTCTACCCAATAGTATACGTTGCGTAATATGTGGTCCATCAAACTGTGGAAAGACTAACACTATGGTAGGACTACTCGAGAGTCCAAACGGGCTGCGATTTGAGAATGTGTATGTATACTCAAAATCGCTGAATCAACCTAAATACAGATATTTGGAAGAAGTGCTATCATCTGTGGAGGACTTGGGGTATTTCCCCTTTGCAGAGAACGTTAGTGTGATATCACGAGCCGATGCGTTACCGAACTCGGTATTTATCTTTGATGACGTTGCTTGTGATGATCAGAATGTAATGCGGGAATACTTCGCTATGGGTAGACACTCAAATGTAGACTGCTTTTACTTGAGTCAGAATCTTAGACACGTATATTGTAATCATGTCAATACCGACATGCCGCTCGAAAGGTTCACAGAGTTATGTGTGAAATGCTGGGACAAAAAGTATGGTTTCCTCGTTATAGACAAGGACAGTCCTGTAGATGGTGGTAGGTACCGGTGTGGGTTTAGCGATTTTGGTATCATCAGTCATGAGGATATAACACCATGATTTCAGCGTTGCGATCATACGTTCTAAAGGTGTCGTTGGAACCAGTTGTCGTATTTTAACTGCTACGTATAATGGATGAAGAGAAGAAGAATATGGAGCGTGCTAAACAGGAGGCGGTTGCGAAGGAGATAGCTAAGACTAGTGCCGCTATACGCAAGAAGTATCTCGCGCTGAAGGTGGGGAAGAATGATGCTGACACAGCTTTGGAGACAAACCTGCGCCCGATACTTGAGCCGCTGAAACAGCTGGCTGGTAATAGCAACGTTGTCAAGCAGCAGTCCTTTGATAGTAGTGATGCAATCAAGCGACAGTCGCTATCATTGCAATCATCACCACCTCCACAGGCATCTATACTCGATGATTATGCACCATTAAAACCGCATGGTATAAATAAAATGCTTCCGACAGCTGTAGGAGTGAAAAGGTCACGTCCTGACAGTATGACACCGAGACATTCAACTCCATTCAGAAACATTCAAATCAAGAAAGCTCGACTGAGACAATTTGATGAGGCTGTGTGGGATCAAGATGTCGATAGTGTGGAGCATGCTAGTGGTACATCTCCTGAGCCGATGGATTCTACTCCGTCACCGAGCAGTAATTACGCTACTCTCCCAGATAGCTCAATGCGTGAAATTCTGCAGGATAGTTCCGAACAGTCTCTGATCAATGTGATGGGACCTCTGGCTAAACGATATATGCAACTGCTCTACACAGATGTTGCTGACAATGTGTATGGCATCTTCTATGATAATGGTGCAATGCGTATTGGTAATACAACCTTCGACGTGAACGCTGATGACAGTATTGTAGGTGGTACAACAAAATACGTAGGGACTGAGGGTCTCTATGAGCTGATATTCATGAAGATGCCTGATCCGAAGAAGTATACTGAACGGGATCTCATAGCATACAAGGACGTTCTACTGAAATCCAGTGCACACAAGTGTAAACACTCTCCATCAAAGCAAAAGAAGGGTAATAAGGGGTATAAGTATAAACATATCATAAGAAAGCTATTTCCCACCATTGATGGATCAGCTGTGGGAAGCGGACTTGAGACATATACTCAATACCCGATGGTTGTATCGAATAACGCTATCGATTATGTGCATTGGGACGATCTGAATGAGCTGGTGGATCGTATGAGGCTGTTGGTTTCCTCACAGCGTGCTGGTCATACGGGTCACAGTAATGAATTAACATCCATAATTGAAGAGCTTCGTGAGGTGGGGTTGATTCTAAATTAGATGTTTTACGAGATTGCGGTTCAGTATGGTGGGAGATGCCAATCAACAAGTTTGGAGAGCTGCTGGGAGCGGGTGTGGAAGTTACTCAACAGCCAGTGAATCACATTCGTAATATTGCGTTGTGTCTTGAGGGGACAACCTTCAATGCGCGAGATGCAAGGATTGTGCGTGTAGCAGACCCTGAGGCTGCAAGTGATGTTGTAAACTTACGATACATGTATGACCTCCTGAATAAACTTCGCTCTGAAATTGATGACAAATTTCGTCTAATGAAGGGTATGGCCGATACGAGTGAGTCTCACATTAGTAATATTGCGCTGTGTCTGGAGGGGACAACTTTCAATGCGCGAGATACCAGGATTGTGCGTGTAGCAGACCCCGAGACTTCATGTGATGTTGTAAACTTACGATATATGTATGACCTCCTGAGTAAACTTCGCTCTGAAATTGACGAAAAGTTTCGTCTAATGAAGGGTATGACCGATACGAGTGAGTCTCGCATTAGTAATATTGCGCTGTGTCTAGAGGAGACAACTTTCAATGCGCGAGATGCCAGGATTGAGCGTGCAGTAGACCCCGAGGCTTCATGTGATGTTGTAAACTTACGATATATGTATAACCACATGAGTAAACTTCGCTCTGAAGTTGGTGAAAGATTTGATCGAATGAAGGAAGTGCTTAATATGCGTGAGTCTCAAACTAAGCGTGATCTGACAGCTTCCCTTCGTGCGTTTGTGTCAGCTGAAGTGCGGAAGGAACTTGCCGGCTGAGGTGTAGCGGTATAAACATGAGCAAAATAAAAACTAAACTGGTTGAGGAGTTGCATGCGCCGGCCAGACGTAACTTTCCACGCAGACGTGTCATCGTTCATGGGATTGACGATCTATGGCAGGCCGACCTCGTAGATGTTCGAGCATTCGCAAAGGATAATCGAGGGCACCAGTATATTCTAACGGTAATAGATGTGTTTAGTAAGTATGCGTGGGCTCTCCCTCTCAAGAGCAAAGGTGCAACCGATGTATCTAAGGTTTTTGCAAGCATATTACGCAGTGATGCGAGAGTACCTAGAAACCTGCAGACGGATATGGGTAAGGAGTTTTATAATACGAGCTTTCAAGGTTGTATGAAAAAACATTCCATTAACCACTACTCCACATTTAGCATCATGAAAGCTTCTGTAGTGGAGCGGTTCAACCGCACACTTAAGAATGCGATGTGGAAGTCCTTCTCGTTGAACGGGTCTTACCGCTGGATTAACACCCTTGCCTCGCTAGTGTCCGACTACAATAGCCGCAAGCATAGAACTATCAAGATGCGTCCCATGGATGTTAATTGTAGCAATGAGAAGCACCTTCTGACAAGTGTGTATAGCAACCTGAAGATACTTGGACCTACGAAGTTCAGTGTTGGTGATAAGGTGCGTGTCAGCACGTTCAAAACAGTCTTCGATAAGGGATATACACCGAATTGGTCGACAGAGGTGTTTGAGATTTGTGGAGTTAAGCGGACAAATCCAGCGACATACTCTCTCAAAGATTCTGGGGGCGATCCGGTTGCAGGTGGATTGTACGAGCAAGAGCTACTCAGGACAGCGCATCCAGATGTACATTTAGTTGAAAAGGTGTTGCGGAGGAGAGGTGATAAGTTGTATGTGAAGTGGTTGGGGTTCAATAATACACATAACTCATGGATTGATAAAAGTGCTGTTGTATAGACTCTAAAAAACATTGAACGATCTTTGTTATCTCTCAATAAACAGCTCCTTAGTCAACTAGTCTCTACAAAGTGTTGTCTCATACCTCCTGAAACATATGGTTAATTCATTCTTCAGTGCTACATATCCTAAAGTGTCCCCAAGGGAGTGTGCATATCGAATTTTGGAGAATATATCGTTTATCATCGTGGGGGCTGAGAGCGAGTTTCTTCTCGCGTATTGTGAAAACGTTATGACGTATGGATCTGATACAGTTTTGTTCTACGGTTTTCTTAACATTATTCCTTAGACACCTAACATAATCATCGAACTGTATGCACTTGGCTGTAACACTTTTCTTAATACCCTTTATCTTCTTTTCGCATCTCTCTTTACCATGTACCCGTATGGCATACATTTTAGATCTCAGCCCAACGAATTCTGTCATGATCAAACCACAATTCTCATCCTTCATTAATCCTGGAACCTTTTTGTTTGCACGCGGTATACCGTAGGGGTTATTATCATCGTAGTCGCTAGTATCGAATTGTGTCAAATCTTGTTTCATGATCTCATAGATATCGTCGCAGCTAATCTCATAGATGAGGCTATCAGTATCTGTATACATAACCTTACAACTTTTACCAAATTTGGGGAGCATGTACTCGTAGTGGAATTTGTATAAACATATTTTGGATATTTCTAGAATACACATTCCAACATATATAGGCTTAGAGATGTTAATGCTAAGCTTCCGCATTTGAACAGCTATGAGATCCTCTGAGAATACTGTACGGCTATGGAAGTTAGGCTTTGCGATCGCTGTCTCTGCACCGTATCGACCGCACCATTGCGTGAACAGTTTCACATCAGCATGGTTACGCACATTCTCCATCGTCTTACCAAACACAGCATTGTTCATTAGTTTATAGAGGTTCTTGCTGAAATCGTTGGTGGATTGTGTTCGTAAGTGTGTATTTAATTGTATATAATCACGCAACCATTGGGACTGTTTAAACTCCAAGATACGGTGCACCTTCAGCAGCTTCAACCCATGTTTCATACACAATTGTAGATGTCGATAGTGTAGTATGTACCGTGTCTTGTTGTTCAGTGTAGCAAGCAGTTTTTTCTGTCTGCTCCCCCTCCGCTGCAGCGGGCTGAGCTCGTGGTTTGCGCAGAAGGGGAGATCAGCATGCATATCACGTATATTTTGTGGGTATTCTAGATCGACTTCTAATACGTATCCCACTTGACTGTTCTCCGGAATAGCTTTTATGTCAAAGGTTGCTACTGCATCTTCATCATTCTGCCCGATCCATCGGAAACCTCCATACGGCAGAGGTTGGGACATTGCCCAGCCGTAGAGATTGTTAACATCGAAATACATTAGGTATGTAGAGCTCTTTGCAGGGTCATATGTTGGTAGGTGCTTGTTGTTGGCACTTGCATACCTATGTGAACACTGGCTCAGTCCTCCGCGTATTCCACGCTCCATGAATAGAAGCATATCGATATCTGTTAATAGTTCAAACTCTATACCGGTGTGCTTTAGCATTGCATCCCATGTGAAACCCGGGAGGGTGAAGTAGTGCGCCGGATCAAACTTATAACTTGCTATACAGTTCTCTCTGAAACTCTCGAACACATCGGTTAGCAACAACGTGTCAATCTTCATGTAGAGGCTACAATATTCTCCCAACGTTCGAACCTTGAAGCGTTTCCACACTTCTTTAGCATGTTGATAATCATTATCGCTAACGTGGCAATCGTTCAGACGGCTGTAGAATGCCTCTTGTGGTGGAAGCTCCGTGTCGTTAAGCTTGCTGTAGGATGTTATGTATTCATAGGGAAAGACACCCTTCCTTGTCAAGAGTTTCAAGTCCGTCTCAGACAGGTGTTTAAATTCCCGTTGCACGGTACGTAGTTGGTTCGGTCCGCTCAGGTATGATGATAGCTTATCGAGACTTGAGCTAAGGAATTTGAATGAGTCAATGAAGCGGAACTTTACGCATTTTTTACTGCGCCAACCCCCCTCGCCAGTGTCTGCCACATGTTTGGTGAAGGATATGTACTTCTCCTTCGTTATTGGTAGAAGGTCAATTTTACCATCAAACGCCTTCGCTAAGGCCATTATGACGAAGTGTGCGTCATAACCTGATAGGTTGTGGAATACAACTGGTACTGTATGTGGTATCCTGTAGCCTAGATTGCAGCTTGCATGAGCTGCGCCGCGGTAGGCGCCTGTGAGGTGACAGTGGTCACGCACTTTCCCGTCCCCCGCATCAGTGAACGGTTTCACACATATGTGACAGTGTTCAGCTCGCTGGTGTTGTAGCACTTCAGCACCTGTTAGAGCGTTCATTGGAACCACTCGGTTGAATATCTTCTTAATCCGTGTGCCTAACATATGCAGTTCTCTGGCGAACCACTCCATGCATCCAGTTTTACTGCTGTAACAGCTGTAGTGGCAGAGCGACTCGTCATATGCGCAGTGGACGTAGTAGCCGATGCTGAATGGACGGTGACGTTGGTATGGCAGTGAACTCCCTTGTTGACGACCTTGCTTCTCGCTCCCAACGGTCTCCAGCCAGCACTCTATGTCAGCATAGATTACGAAAGGCATGCGCTCCTTGTGGCTGTAGTTCTTAAATTTCAACCACCTGTCATGCCCGGTGGGGAGCGTTATAGCACATTCATCCATCCGTGAGCAGTCGATTAGATGCATCGACAGCTTTTCCTGTGTGTTGAAGTAGTGTAGGCACCTAGAATGTAATATTGAGATTTTGTAGTGTATGCTCTTGGAGACAATTGGTTGATATATATTATAGCTTTATGATTATGAACAGAATCGTACTTACCGCTCGCATATATGCTTTGAGCGTCGGCTTTTACTGATTTCCGTGGACAGTAATAGTGATAGGCTTCTGATGCATGCATAATGGTATTTGTGTGAGGTCTTTCTGCTTTCAATCATTAGCAGGTTGGCATGTTGCTGGCGCTTGTTTTTTGTTATGCGGAGTGGTACACATCTGTTCCGCTCCCACCCAAACACGTTCACGGAGATGTGATTGCGTTTTTCAAATGCTGAAATCTGTTTTAACCTCGTTGGAACTTCTGCCTCACTGGTATTCAATGTATCTGTATAGTGTGGGTATGATGATGTTCTAGAAACATTTTGTATGCTGGAGTTCTCGACGGGGTGAAGGCTTGCGGTGACTGCCCAGAAAAAGCATGTGTCGTCCACACAATTGATATTTATGACGGCTTTCTTCAATTGTATGGCTCTTGGTAGAGGTATGCTCCCTCCTGGACAGATGGGCTGGTACCTGTTTATATTTATCATTAGATGTAGAACCCTCCGCAGAGCCCAACCGCTATCACGTTCTTGAAATTCCGACATTTGTGTTAATATTGGATGTTCCACATCGCGTGTGTACCAGCGACGTAAGTTGCTAGATGGATCAAGCTCGCTGTTCCGCGTATTGAACCCCTTCACGCTGACTGTTCCGTCCAGCACATATTCGGCCTCCATGGTTACATTCACCTTCACATTACGGTGTTGGTTGATCCCCTCAGTTACACGTCTGGTTACCATTCTTCGTGCATCACGAAGGAAGTGTTTGGGATCGATGTGCTGTGAATTGATAACAGCGCTTGTGGAAATCCGATCCATGAATGCTGATTCGATCTCTACAAGAGTGAGGCTGGATGCTCTTGCTGATTGTGTGTCACCATGTAACCCTCTACCAACACGTACAAACCGTTCCTGCACTGCCACTTTCAAGCACTTTATACGCGTTAGAACACATACTATATGACGTTTTGTACCAATTGATAACATGTCTCTATTCTTTTCAGTGTGCTCGGCTATGAGAGCTAAACACTCGTCGCACTGATTCAACCACTCGCGGTATTCGTTCACGTTCCGTAATAATATCGATGAAGCTTTCAGCTTCTTCAACATGTCGCCTGTGATGTCCATGATTACGTGTATGCTTACAAAATCTGAATGAGGTATCGCAGTTCGTTTTATATGCATGCGAGGAGGGTGGGGAGTCTTCATGGTAAGTGTGCTCGCTACCAATATGTTTCTGCTGTTACGACATTTTGGGTCGCTGTCGGGGACCTTGATTTTCTATCGATACTGCATTTTTAGAGTATGGCAGTAGCTGTTAAGGTCACAGGGACAGTTGCTGATGTAGCAATTTGATGGCTACGTGAGCTCAAGGTTACTGTGTCGTATGCGCTTCGTTGGTAGCCACGTGAGATCAGGGTTGTCATGTGTGGGTGTGTTTGTGTGTGTGTGGGTTGTCGATGCAGCAATTTAACGTCGTGCATATCGACGGATAGATTGGGTCTCAAGGTTAGCTGACCAGGTGTCTAGTTTCCATCAGCAATAGTTAAGGTTGCTGATGCAACAATTCAACCTCGTGGATATCGACGGGAAAATTTGAGCTTAGGGTCAGTTGACCAGGTGTCTAGTTTCCATCAGCAATGCAACAATTCAACAATGCAACGATGCAACAATTCGCCCTCGTGCATATCGACGGGTAGATTGGGTCTCAAGGTTAGCTGACTAGGTGTCTAGTTTCCGTCAGCAATTTTCAAGGTTGCTGACGCAGCAATTCGCCCTCGTGCACATCGACGGGTAGACGCGGTGACGTCACCGCGCGAAATTTTTGGTGTCCCAGAAACCGCTTTCTTTAATCTACTTGTGTCACTAGTGATCATAACATAATTAAGTTCAAATTAAGCCTTCTGTCTGGACCTTCACCTGCTGCTGGGCGGCATAACTTTGTAACCGGATATAATTTTAAAAAGTTTGATAAAGCAAAATTTGAAGTGGCGATGGAAGTGGGCTTCACTGGTAACACCATGGAAGCACTTAAAACGTTATCTGCCGAGGACTCATGCCGGATATTCAATGAAACAGTCCAGAATGTATGTGACTCTAGTTTTCCTAAAAAGAGATGTAGGTTTGCTAAAACGGTTCCGGATCCGGATAAAAGTGAACAGATTAAAGCGGCAGTTAAGACGGTTGAGGCGACTGCAATTACAAGCAGATGTTTTGGTGGCCGAGAACGAGTATAAGAGAATGCGAAATAAATATATAGCGGAAATAAAAAAGCGTAAAAAAGATACATGGCATAACTTTGTAGAGAATGTCGGAAATCGGGATCCATGGAGCCTGGTATATAAAATAGCACGGGAAAAAATAAAGAAACCGACAATTCCGTGTTCAGTTGAGCTTCCATCCGGAAATATTACGGTATCGTGGGATGAAACAATGATTTCCCTGATGAGTAGAATGGTACCTGACGATGATCAACAAACTGAAACGGATGTACACCGTGAAATAAGTCAGAGAGTGATGGAATATACCAACTGCAACTTGGATGATTGTATAACACAGGAAGAAATTGAAGCAGCAATTACGAAATGTAAAAACAATAAAGCGCCAGGGGTGGATGGATTTCCTGCAGAGATTTATAGAGCAATACATAACTTTGATCCACAGATATTATTCTTTTTATTTAACAACTGTTATCTGAATGGGACATTCCCAAAAACCTGGAAAATTGCAGATATCAAAATACTATTAAAGGATAAAACTAGAGATAGAAGTAAACCTAACTCATACAGACCAATTTCGCTGCTTCCAACAATTGGAAAATTATTTGAGAGAATCATTATTGGAAGAATAACCGTATGTTACGAGAATAAAAATCTAGCAAATGATAACCAATTCGGATTTAAACCAGGCAAATCAACAGAAGATGCATTAGCGAAATTTAAAGAAATTGTACAGGTAACAAATAAAAAATATGTCATTGCGCTTTTTGTTGACATTGAAGGCGCATTTGATAACCTCTGGTGGCCTGGAATAAAAGACAGACTCATAAAAGCAGAATGCAGCAGTTACTTAATGCGCGTTATAGAAAGTTACTTTTCAAATAGAGAAACACAGATAAGAAGCAAGTATAGAACATTACGGAAATATATGCAGAAAGGCTGCCCACAAGGCTCAATAATAGGGCCAGCAGCCTGGAACTGGTGTCTGGATGAAATGCTCAATACAGTTCAAAATGCTTTCGACGACGAAGACCTAGGAATGATAGCATACGCAGACGATATAGTCCTATTAATAAAAGCGAATTCAAGAATACAATTAGAAGCGTTAGGTGAACGAACTATAGCAATTTTGACCAATTGGTGCTTTACATACAAATTAAACATTTCGCCAACAAAAACTACTGCAATGTTAATGAAAGGAAAATTTAGTCCAAGTAAAATGCCGCGTTTAGAAATAAAAGGATCAAAAGTTAAGTATTCTGAAGAGGTTAAGTATTTGGGTATGGTTATTGATAGAAATCTAACATTTGTTTCGCATGCGAAATACCTCAGAGACAAATTAACAAACTTTGTCTATACAATTAAGCGAGTTGCACACGAAGAATGGGGAATTAAAGGAAAGGTTATGAAAATTTTGTATAAAGCAGTCACATGTTGCAATACGACGTCAAATTAATTGTGCGCAGCGCGCATTTCTATTGATGACAACGAAGGCTTGTAGGACTGCTTCAACAGTGGCAATGCAAACAATATCTGGCATTCCACCTCTGGAACTCGAGATAGTGAAGCGAGGATTGTTAGCAAAGATTCGGCGAAATCAAGCAGTGATATGGATTGATTATAGCCACGAACCATCAGAAGGCCCCATTAGTATTAAGTCTGAAAGTTGTAACATCGAATCGTCCATTATTTCCGAATGGCAGCGCAGGTGGGATAATGAATCGAGCAGGAGAGAGACATATGAGTTTATTCCAATGGTTGATTTCACTGTACAGGGTGATTCGGGTAAGTGCTATCGGCTTTTTACCATGGAAATTTATCGATTTTTGAAATTGGTAATTGTCTCGGCGGCCGTCTAATGTCACCGGTGTCGCGTGGCTGCTTAGGATCAACTGGCCGAATCACGCCAAATACCGACAGTCTTCCGATTAACCGGCAAGGGCCGAATGAGTCGGTAATAAAACATTTTTGCAGCACAATGGAACGGAAAGTGTGAGCGATGCGTGGCATAATAAACATAGTAAAGAGCGTGTCATCGGTGCACTCTGGCGAGAAATCATTCTTGTTTTTCCTTTTATTATAACTTTAGAGCTAAATATTGAAGGAGCCAGTAGTTCTCTCCTTACCTCAAGTCAACAGCCAGGCTGTCACCCTTTTTTGGAAGGCGGAGGCAGCACGCCTGCAGCAGCGGCGCGATCAAGGATTGCGGCCGAGTCTTTCAATATTTCGTTTTATAGTTATAATAAAGAGAGAAACTAGAATTATTTCTCGCCAGAGTGCAAGAATGATAGGCTTCCCTATATTATTTATTATGCACAAATCTTTATTATATCACGCTAATATCTCGCACTCCCCCCTGCCAGTGTGCAGTGCAGAAAGGTTTTACCAACGAAACGGGCTTGCCTACGAGGAAAATAATTATAGCCCCCAAACGGCTGAACCGATTCGCTTGATATTATCAGCGAGATATTAGCGTGATATAATAAAGATTTGTGCATAATAAATAATATAGGGAAGCCTATCATTCTTGCACTCTGGCGAGAAATAATTCTAGTTTCTCTCTTTATTATAACTATAAAACGAAATATTGAAAGACTCGGCCGCAATCCTTGATCGCGCCGCTGCTGCAGGCGTGCTGCCTCCGCCTTCCAAAAAAGGGTGAAAGCCTGGCTGTTGACTTGAGGTAAGGAGAGAACTACTGGCTCTTTCAATATTTAGCTCTAAAGTTATAATAAAAGGAAAAACAAGAATGATTTCTCGCCAGAGTGCACCGATGGCACGCTCTTTACTATGTTTATTATGCCACGCATCGCTCACACTTTCTGTTCCATTGTGCTGCAAAAATGTTTTATTACCGACTCATTCGGCCCTTGCCGGTTAATCGGAAGACTGTCGGTATTTGGCGTGATTCAGCCAGTTGACCCTAAGCAGCCACGCGACACCGGTGACATTAGACGGCCGCCGAGACAATTACCAATTTCAAAAATCGATAAATTTCCATGGTAAAAAGCCGATAGCACTTACCCGAATCACCCTGTACGCCATGAATGGTTCAAAGCGGGAAGACTTTTAACGTAAATTTTGACAGGATATGGACCGACTCACTTCACTTTATTCAAGAGAAAAGCTGTAGATACACCTATGTGTCCATTCTGTATTACCGAAGAGGAAACAGTAGACCACATGATGCTGAAATGCCCTGAATATGAGGAATTCCGATACCCTGAACTCATAGTAGCAAGAACGCGTATACAAATAGTTGAAAGTGAAACAAAACTACAGAAATTCACAAAATTCATTCACGAGATGTTCACCAAACGAAAAGAATTAATAAATAATAGTGTACAATAGGTCCGCATCCACGTGGCTAGGGACGGGCAACGGTGGGAGAAATCCCAACGGCTAAGTGACCAAAGAAAAAGTACAACTAAATCGAAATAAATAAATAAAATGAAATGACAATCGGTAAAATAAGTTACAAAAAAAAAAGTTGACATTAAGCAGTGATGAGTGTGAGCTCGAATACTGCAACCAAAAAAGAGTGTATAAAATGGAAAATGTCCCTATCTACTGGCAGGGTGAGGTGCACACCCCGGAGGACAGAGGAGGCCACCAGCGCAACTAGGGGCGCGGTGGCCATTTTCTCGTTAAGGAGAAATATGGATGGTGAACGTTCCCCCTGGAAGGGGTGACGCCGCTGGTGCTTGAAAGGGAGACGCCGCTTATCCCCGAAAGGGAGATGCCGCTCCTTAGTACAGTTCCATGGTGTCCCTGGAAAGGGAGACGCCGCCTCCACCAAGCCTCTGGGCAAGCTGGTGGTCGACGAAGTTCGAAGGGGATAACACTCACATGGTTCGTGATGCGAATATAGTCCCTTAACAGGAACCTAGCCTCTCACGTTCTAGACATGCTCCACCTCCACGTGGTACCTGCTGGCAAACCCGGCCTTCTGTGCTAACAGTTGGTCGGGGCAAACGGAGTTATGTCGACTCAGGGGCTGCACCTGTCGTCTGCAGTACGGGCTTAACGCACCCGGGGTACCCAAGTATCAGTCGCGGCAACCAACACCTTGGCGGACGAGGAACGGAGGAAGAATTCCGAAGGGGCGAGCAGTAGTGTGGTGATAGTGAGGGTACAGCGTATAAAATGGGTTGGGCGATCCCATGCTGCTATATAGTATACGGGCCCAGGTTGAAAAAGCCGATTCGACCTGGCTGCCCGACCATGTAGCGAAAATCTCGGCGGTGTTGTAGTGCCGGGTGGCGCCCGGGCAAGAGCCCTGCAGCACTGAATCGGGGGGCTGCGCCGCGGCCACTCTGCACATGCTACTGCTCACATGCTCCAGGACGAAGGGCGCCTCCCGACTGAGTCCGCCTTGCTGCACGAGAACCCTACGTCAATCATTCAAACTATGAAAATGACACCCAAAACAAAAAAGGTCTCAAAATCGCCAACCTTACCTGAGCACCCAAGCTCACACGACGACGACGATAACATGATCACGTCCGAGTCAGATTGCAATGCGAGTACCTCTCGGAAACATTGCGAAAGAAAGAGGAAATCCAGTCCTCAAGCGGATCCCGTGGAAGACCGCAAGAAACAGAAGGCTGAAAAGGCCGAAAAGTCGACGGTTGTTTCTGGAAGGATTAAAGCTAAGAAAATCAAGCAATCCATCATGGGACACCTCTCTGAGGAAGCCACTACAGTAACGAGAGACACGGCTCTCTTCATAAGTACCTGTGTGGACATGCTTACGGACATCATCACCAAATTGTCCGAGGAAAACGCTTTCCTTCGAGAGCGCTTTGAGGAGCGCACCGAAAATCCGCCTCAACCCTCTTCTAGCTATGCTCAGATAGCTAGCATTAACTCGGCCTCTACAAGGGTTCCTGGCATAAATAACACCAAGAAGCCAATTCAGAAACCCGGACAAGTTGTGCTAATTCAACCTAGCACTGATCATAAGGCAATAAAAACAAGCGACGACACAAAAAGCGAGGTCATGAAACTCTTTAACCCTAAGACCGAGAATGTGAAAGTTCGCAACGTCCGAAAGATCAGAGACAATGGCATCCTGGTCGAAACGGACAAGCCCGAGGACCTCGACAAACTTCTCTTGAACCCAACTATCAAGCAACACGGTTTCAAGGTTGAAAAGCCTGGCAAAAGATCTCCTCGTCTAGTGTTATACGATGTTCCAACTAGCCTCAAAGAGCCGGAAATACTGGAAGCTATCTTCCGCCAAAATAGTGAACTCTTGGGCGAGCTCACCCGAGAAGAGTTCAACCAGAACTTTAGACTTGCTTTTAAAATCGGCGAGCGTAGAGAGCACTATACGAACTGGGTTGTGGAAACCACTCCTACTCTTCGAAATGAGTTTAGAAAGCAAGGACATGTCTTTTTAGACTGGCTGTCTTGCAAGATCAAAGACTTCATTGGCGTCAGTAGGTGCTACAAGTGTCAGACCTATGGACATATCGCACAAATATTGCAAGAGCGAGAAAATAACCTGTGGACACTGTGCTGAAACAGGTCACAAACACGCTGAATGCTCAAGTAAATCTAAGCCGCCTACTTGTGCAATATGCAAAAGAGTGAACAAGCCTGCTGACCACTCAATACTCAGCAAAAACTGCCCAGCGTTCAAAATGGCACAAGAAATTGCAACATCTCGGATTGACTATGGACTATAGATCCAACGAGTTCAGTCTGAACATTGTTCAATTAAATGCTCGAAGGTCGAAGAACGTGGCCAGCGAGATAGCCCAGCAAGCCTCGCTGGGAAATATCGATCTCTTGCTCCTGCAAGAACCCTATACATATAGAGGGAAGGTAGTGGGCCTTGGTATCGCCACTACAGTTGTCACTGGCACTACTCCAGACGACACACCATGGGCAGCAATGGCTGTAGTTAACAGAACCATATAAATCATGGCACATACTCACCTGTGCAACTCGCATACGGTCTCCATTGAAATCACTCATAACCGACAGAGCTTATACCTGGTCAGTCTATACTCCCAACCATCCCAGGCACTTGATTCTCACCTCTCTCATCTGCTCAAAATTCTGCAAGCCCTGAAAGGCCATCCAGTCATCATTTGCATGGATGCAAACGCCAGATCGAGCATGTGGCACGACACACTGGGAGATGAACGAGGTGAAGCTCTTGTAGACTTCATTACAGAACATACTTTGTATGTCCTGAATGAGGAAGGCCATCCTCCTACATTTGCATCGGCACACGGAGTTTCCTGTGTGGACCTCACCTTGACCACGGGTACAGCAGTCAAACTAGCCCACTCTTGGAAAGTTTTGGAGAAATCGACTAAAAGCGATCATAATGCTATCCAGATTATCCTCAAAGAGCAAACTTGCCCACGTAGGCAATACTACTCGAGCGGGGCGTCCAATGTTCGGAAAGCTGACTGGGAGAAGTTCGGTAACGAACTGAAAGTCTTGGCACCCTTTCTACCGCAAGATCTCACTGATCCTCGCTCCACAAGACGTGCGATACACGAATTCGAATGCACAATCAAGAAGGCTTGCAACGCAGCCATCCCTCGCAGAAGACACTGCACTTATAAAGTCCCTTGGTGGAACTCAAATCTGACTGACCAAAAGAAGCTAGTCTACAAAAACCGAAAACGATATCAGAAAGAGCGAGACCCTGACCTCAAGCAAGCTCTCAAAGCTATATATCACAATACCAGAATGGCCTACCACACACAAATAAAAAACTACAAACAGGACAGCTGGCAAAAATTCGTAACCGGCCTTGGTAACGAGAACCCTTGGGGTTTTATTTGCAACTTGCAATGTGACAAGCTTAAACTGGACAAATGCATCAGCAACTTTCGTCAAGGCGACCATCATGCCATCACTTGGAAAGAGGCAAGCTACATACTGCTACATGGGCTTATTATGGATGACACCAGTCTTGGCGAGTCAGATACACAATTGGCAATGCGTCGTCCTGCGCAGTCCGCTCCCAACACACCGGACGCTGAAAGCTTCAGCAAAGAAGAACTGAAAGAAGTTCTTCTAAAGTGCAGACTACGAACTGCTCCCGGCATTGATAATATCAATGTCGAGATTATTCGAGCAGCCTATGCCCACTTGGGAAATTACATGGTCGACATTTTCAATGCCTGCCTGGCGCATGGCATCTTTCCAGCACAGTGGAAAACTGGGAAGATTGTGCCTGTCCTTAAAGGACAGGACAAAGACAAAACTGACCCTATGTCATATAGACCAATCTGCCTCCTTCCCGTAATGGGAAAGGTAATGGAAGGATTGATCCTAAGAAGACTCCAGAACACCATTAACCACGAACGAAGCTCAGCGCATCAATATGGCTTTCGAAAAGCGCGCTGCACGGAAGATGCAATAATGGCTGTTCGACAATCCGTCGAGTCAGCCACAGATAAATATGTCATTGGAATTTTCCTTGACATTAAAGGCGCCTTTGACAGTGTATGGTGGCCCTCGGTACTGGACGAGCTCAACAAACGGCAGTGCCCGCAAAATATTTACAAACTAATCCAGGACTACTTCCGTGGAAGAAGAGTGGTCATCGCTCGGCAAAAATCTCAAGTCAGAGAGTGAGAACAGAGAGTGAATTAAAAGATATGAAAGAAAATGTAGTATTTAGACATAGCTTTACACACAAAATGGGTTGATTGAATTGGGGTATACAAATCCCTGCAAATATATTTAATTTACTTATGAGCAAACCAAAATTACAACTGTATTTGAGCTGGAGGTCATACCAATTCAAAGAATATATCAACATTATGAGGTGCTTCAAGTGTCATGGTTATGGACACACGTCCAAAATATGCACTGCAGCGGCAGTGTGCGAAAGTTGCTCAAGTAAAGCCCATCAAAAAACAGATTGTCCTAAGAAAGACAGTCCTGAGTGTGTTAATTGTGTCCGATTAAAGCGGGAAAACTGTGGACATTCGGTCAGAAGCAAAAATTGTCCCGAGTACTTGAAACAAGTGGAGATATATAAAAATGAAGTAAAATGGAGCTAAAAATAGCCCAAATAAACGCGCAACGCTCTGCCGCAGCGGCGGCTGACCTTGAGAAAATAGTTATAGATGACGATATAAACATTCTATTAATTCGAGAACCGTATGTATATAAGTAGAATGTGTGCGGATACACTGGCAGAGGGTTGAAAAAAATTCAACCCACTACTAAAAATCCATGGGTCGCTGCGGTAGTTAAAGATAATGTTTTCGACGTTTTTCAAATTATGTATGAAGTTTCTGACCACTTGATGTGTTTCCAGTTGACCACAGGAGTTGAAACCTTTTATTTTATTAATGTTTACTGTCAATTTTCACTTCCTATTGAGCCATTCCTGACACAAATTGAAAGATTATACAAGAGACTCAAAGATAGCAACCCCGCCCCTAAGGTGGTGATAACAATGGATGCTAACGCAAAATCCCTGATATGGTTTTCTGATGAAACGAATGAACGCGGAAGTCTTCTTGAAGAATTTCTATCTAGTAATGATTTGAGTGTGGCAAATGTGCCACATAACCCACCAACCTTTTTTAATGGTAGAGCAGAATCAAATATTGATGTAACTATTATTAACAACAACCTTATGAATTATAACCTCAAATGGGAAGTTTCAACCAAATGTGTCACTAGTGATCATAACCTAATTAAGTTCAAATTAAGCCTTCTGTCTGGACCTTCACCTGCTGCTGGGCGGCATAACTTTGTAACCGGATATAATTTTAAAAAGTTTGATAAAGCAAAATTTGAAGCGGCGATGGAAGTGGGCTTCACTGGTAACACCATGAAAGCACTTAAAACGTTATCTGCCGAGGACTCATGCCGGATATTCAATGAAACAGTCCAGAACGTATGTGACTCTAGTTTTCCTAAAAAGAGATGTAGGTTTGCTAAAACGGTTCCGTGGTGGTGCAGTGAACTAGATAGGATCCGGATAAAAGTGAACAGATTAAAGCGGCAGTTAAGACGGTTGAGGCGATTGCAATTACAAGCAGATGTTTTGGTGGCCGAGAACGAGTATAAGAGAATGCGAAATAAATATATAGCGGAAATAAAAAAGCGTAAAAAAGATACATGGCATAACTTTGTAGAGAATGTCGGAAATCGGGATCCATGGAGCCTGGTATATAAAATAGTACGGGAAAAAATAAAGAAACCGGCAATTCCGTGTTCAGTTGAGCTTCCATCCGGAAATATTACGGTATCGTGGGATGAAACAATGATTGCCCTGATGAGTAGAATGGTACCTGACGATGATCAACGAACTGAAACGGATGTACACCGTGAAATAAGTCAGAGAGTGATGGAATATACCAACTGCAACTTGGATGATTGTATAACACAGGAAGAAATTGAAGCCGCCTCCATTAACGCCGGCAACCCTACCGCCCACCACCTCCTCGGCCGCTACAGTACCGATTTTCGACGACCGCCGGTATGGCCCTCCGAAGTCCCGGAAGGAGGCCCCGAAGAAGACGAGCCAGCCACGTCCACTACTCTCTGAAGAAGAGATCCTGGAGTATAGGGAGCGGTTGGACACACCTAAACCGAGCTTGCAGCACTGTTGCCACCGCTGCTTTCGAGGACTGGCCCCAGTATCCTGGACTAGCGCGAGCACGCAAACGGAGCCACCCGCGCCCAAGCCTTGTCGCCGAGACGCTATCACCCAGACCACCGGGCCGAGGGTAGAACTCTCGCCTTCCTGGATGGTCGCTCTGGCGCAATTCCCGAAGAAGACCCGATCTATCGGAGTGATGGCGAATCGCCTTCCTCCCCCCGCGCCGAGACCTGTGTTATTGGACCAAGGCACACAGACGGGCGAGGACCGAGTACTCACCCATCGGCTCCCGCACCACCCACTCCCCGCTTGGAAGTGGACCCCTGGCCGGCTCCCCTCGGCACATTGACGCAACCGATTCACTGGGCGAAGCCCTATATTAGCGCGACGGAAGTGGTGTATTGCTGGCCCGACGGCACTGTCGCTCGGCCCGTAAATGAGTTCATCTCCGTAGCGAATCCCATCCGGCGCCCGGTCACCCGCAGCGCACTTGAGAGCGGTGCCCCCTTGGCCTCACCTGGAACCTACTTGACCGGCAGTGCACCCGAGACACCCATTATCGCGCCGACCACTGTCCAGTCGCTTCGCCGACCCCGACCACCTGCACCGACCACGACTCCCAGGGAGTCCCAGCCCGCTAATAGCGAAGGGTGCTGGAACTGCGGCCTGCGTGGCCACAGCTTCGGGCAATGCCCAAAGCCACGCCAACTATTTTGCCGCCACTGTGGCGAACGAGGGGTAACGATGAGGACGTGCCCCAACTGCCGGGAGGCCTGGAAGGAGAAGAGGGCCGCCTACGAACTGGAGCGCCATCAACCCGCTCCTCATTAACGCCCCAATCGCCTCAGATTCCGCCGTCAAAAATAATTCTGTCCGTCCCTCTTTATTAGCGCCGTTGCGCATTATTATATCCGTCACTTTATCACTTTACTCCTATCGTAGCGCCTACGAGCCAGTATCCGTTCCTAGATTAAGTCCCAATATTTTTTTTTTGTTACCGCCCTCGCGCTCGTATTATCCGGCGAACGCCTATGTTATGTTCAGGCCACCAAACTTTGGTTGTACTCCTTCGATTCGCGTACTGCATCATTCACGTTTGTTTCGACCAGCACGGTTAGTGCTATCATTATCGCCTTGGCGAATGATTAGGACCGGACAAGAAGTCCGAATAAATAGCGTTGCTTTTTTTTGTATATCACGGCCAGCTAATTATCCCTCACCTCCCAGTCCTAGTTTGTACTACCATAGGGAGCCAGGAGTATGACATTAACGACTAAAAGGAGGAGCGATTCAAGGAAGGACCCATTATCGAGCCAAATATTAATTAAGGAATATCGCAGACTTAGGAAAGTCTGCGGGAAGGATCACGAAATTTGAGAATACGCTTGCAGTCACAGCTATTGCTAATTGGAGCTTGGTTTATTGTCGCACCTTTTATTTAATGCTTGCATTAACACCGGTAGGTCATCCCTTTTCATTTATGTTTTGTTGTGCTTGTTTCATTGAGAAATACCTAACTGGAGACGCAGCGAGTAGAGGTACTTGGGGGATACGCTAGGCGGACCTTCGGTCCTTGTTGAAGGAAGGAGGGAGTCTGTAATGTAACTCGCGGGGCGAGACATCTCCTCGCCTTCCCGTAAAGGAATATCTCTCGCGAAATTAGAATTGGGGCTACAAGAGCCATCTATCGTATGCGGACGTCTCCAGCCAGGTTCTCGCTAAGAATTAAGAATTAGTAGCCAATCCTAACGCTTCTTGTATTTCCGCGAGCCTATTAGCGCCCGTCGGGAGCGAGGGCTCCTGGTACCTTCGAGCAACCGATTCAACTTCGCATCCCGTGGACCCGGCCTAGAGAGCTGAGCCGAAGGAACTCCAGCGAGGGATTGGTCATCTTCCTGGACGACTGGACGACCGCAAGCGCTCGTGTGGGTTCCAGCCGAAGAACAAGTATCCACGATGATCGGACTTCGGCGAGGAAAATTTGGCGCAGGGCGACGGCCCTGGCGCCTGCTCAGCTCAGGGCACAGCGAGGACCACTAGGATTGGCGGGGACTTAGGGACCAATAGACAGGCCGGTTTTCGGGGACAAAGGGGTCGTAAGCGAACGGCTAGCGAAGCACGTTAGGAAGGAATCGGAAGCACTTCTCGTTGTAGAAGCGTGCGTGCGAGTAGTCGTAGTCGTAATTATCGTAACTAGCGCCCAATAGCGAATACCGAACTTGCGCCGTAGACAAGGAAGGAAGGACGAACGAGCGTACCAGGATTGTCTCCGTTCGAGAGTTGTATTAGCGCCCGGCTAATAACCAGACATTTTCGGTAAGCGAATCTTGTACCGGCGGGCTTTTGCGTGAGACTTCCCTTTTGTAAGAAGTCTCAGCCC
This sequence comes from Crossocerus cetratus, assembly GCA_963675795.1. Classification (NCBI taxonomy): domain Eukaryota; kingdom Metazoa; phylum Arthropoda; class Insecta; order Hymenoptera; family Crabronidae; genus Crossocerus; species Crossocerus cetratus. The sequence goes on from CAVMBF010000001.1 coordinate 3,190,239, forward strand.
GATACTCGCTTCCTTTCCGCCCTTCCGGCGATCTCTGTTCTTTACGCTGACTGCAAGCGAATTTTGGGTTTTCTCGCGATCTCTACTTCGATTTGTGCATGAAAAGGTGACCTTCCTGCAGGCTTAGGTGCCGTCTACAACGGGCCACTATCATTATCGTTATCATTGTCGAGCCCATTTGCTTCACTTCATCTATCGCGGCATATTCGTGCAACCTGTTTTCTGTTAATTATCGCGATTTAGGCTCGTGCCGACCACCTGCGTATTGTAACTTTGCGACTTCTGCGACCGAATATCTGTTGCGTCATCACCTAACGGACGCGTGCCACGTACGAGCCGCAGTACACCGGCCTCGTGCGTCGCCTCTGATCTTCTTTGTCCAAGTATTCGAATATTCGAATAAAGAAACTATTGTCGCATTTAATCGTTCTGCCTAGCTCTCTCGCCGAATCCACCTGCTCTCCTCGCGTTCCTGACTAGCCAGGGAATCCGCCCGGGAATTTTCTTGCCGATTGAACTCTATTTTCGCGTTGACTAAAACTTTCAGTAGTTTATCAACGTGGTTGGCACTTTGGTGCCTGGCGCCCAATTTCGCGGTTGTGTTCGGATTTTGGCTAAGTACGAGTTCAGTATTATCGGAAGGACTTCCCGGCCGAAGTGTAGAGGAATTCGGAAATTAAGAGAGAAAATACATTCGAGTCGAGTCTCCACCAAAAGTAAAATAGAGACCGTCTTTAGTTGTGTCGCGTTCTTGCTCCTGTCGCCTAGAGACTTTCTCTTCTTTTCTTTCCCGAATTTCTTCCGGCGAACCAGATTTCGCGGCCGGAAGAAATTCCTTTACAATATATATATAGATAGACAGTCAGTATACAATTTCTAAATTAGTAATGGGATTCCTTACTCCCATCAAAACAATGGATTAAGTACGGTTTCCTACAGATAGAGTCATTTACACCCAAATTAACAGTATCGATACAAATGGGATCCATAGGTAAATAAGGAACCGATGATGATAAACTATGGGTTATCGACGGTTGTAATTGGAGGGCCACCAAGTACTTCTCATGCAACACATAGATTTATTGATCGAAGGGAAACACTGTTCCCTCGATCTTGGTGAATCTAATTGTAACATGTAAAACTTAATGCAAAGACACCTGTTTGTATTCAAAGGGAGGGGCATGATGGTTTAGAGATTCTTTACCGTCGTTCACGTATGTGCATCTATGCGCTTTGTACGTGCACACATTCTCGAATTTCATATTCTTTGTTGAAGAAGACTTTAACATTAGTGAGCAATTGATGTATATTTCACACTAATTGTTATTTTTGATATTGTACATATATTATATTATATTGTATAAATTATATAAATGCGCTTAGTGTATTTATGGAAACAGAGTGCAAACATGCCTCCTATACTATATCCACATTCTAACTTGACTCACCTTCTACGATTTCACATTAATCATAGATGGACTCTGTTCACCAATTTGTACTTGGCCCAGGTCTTTGCATTTTCAATGCTTTTTGTGGGGATTTCAGTTCCTTCGTATAAACATAATTGTATGTAACCATATACATACATACATGATTCGTTAACTTATATTTACGTGTATGAGAGTACATGTATGTACTCTCTCTCTCTTTTTCACGAAGTGCAATCTATAAGTGTACACATCACGTTAATAAATCAGTAACAAATCAGGAAAATTGCGCCCATCAATCAATTTATTAGGCGAATATGCAGCAAACACTGTCTCCCATTTGAACCGAATGTTCCTTGTCGAATTTATGAAGAATAATATGTATTCCTAAGGGTTAATATCATATCGACTGGACAGGGATATACAAACCCCCCCCCCCCCCAACACCCCCCCCCCGACATTAAAATGTTAAAAAATGCGCCAAGTAGTTTTGTCTACCTCTCTACAGTTTAATCCCACAGCAAAATTTACCAAAAATATAAACGGATATCATTCAAAAGCCAAGCCAATCATCAAAATTAACAAAAAAATTAATCAAATTCCAAAACAATCAAAATTAAATAAAATAAAATAAAGTCTACAAAAATGGCAAACTGGCTGCGTGGAAACGTGATGTAATTAAGACCGAGACAAAACACCCCTCTATCGTCATTCGCATGGCCAGTTTGCCAAGTTTTTGTAGACTTTATTTTATTTTATTTAATTTTGATTGTTTTGGAATTTGATTAATTTTTTTGTTAATTTTGATGATTGGCTTGGCTTTTGAATGATATCCGTTTATATTTTTGGTAAATTTTGCTGTGGGATTAAACTGTAGAGAGGTAGACAAAACTACTTGGCGCATTTTTTAACATTTTAATGTCGGGGGGGGGGTGTTGGGGGGGGGGCTGATATCATGCATTTTTGGTCGTTCATTCAAGAATATATTCTCTATTTATTACAGTATGTAACATAGCCATATCCCCAAATGACACATGATTGGTAATCATTGCTTGCTTCTGTCATTTTAGCCCTTTAGCTTAAGCATTCCTTGAACTGTGAACTTGACAATCATGATGCACGTAAATGAATTAGATGAATAAGACTGTGTATGAGTATGTCGCATGATTAATTGTAAAGATTCTAAAGCGATACACTCAAAACGCAGCCTAATTTATGTAATTTATTTTGGTGTATCTTTACTGTCAAGTTCGCAGCTAAAGGAACGTTTCAGCTAAATCAGCTAAAGTGATGTAAGTAAGCAACTAAAGGTTGTGCGTACCTTGAGTTGCGTACTTGACAGTCTAAAATCCTGACTGTCAAATGTGTAATTCAAGGAGTGCACAATCTTTAATGCTGCAGTTTTCTATAAGCAACTACTGACAATGGCTAGTAGTAACAAAACTATAAGCAAGTATCGATTACCAATAGCCATATCATATGATTGGCCCCAATGACATATGATTGGTAATCACTGCTTGCTTATGTCATTTCAGCTCTTTAGCTCAAGCATTCCTTGAACTGCGAACCTGACAGTCACGATGCACTTAAATGAATTAGATGAATTAGACTGCGTATGAGTGTGTCGCATGATTAATTATAAATCATATGCAGACTAATTTATCTAATTTTTGAATGTACCTTGACTGTCAAGATCGCAGCTCATGGAACGCTTCAGCTAAGGAGCTAAAACAATCATGCACCGTTTGAGGTTATTAGTATCTGTTCATCAAATCGCAACACTTTGAATTCTGCGCTCCCCGAGCTATGCACTTAGTAGTCATCATCAAGGTACACCAAGATTAAGAGTGCGTATGTGAGAATAGCTTATCTTCATACACACTTTAATGAATTTTAGAGTATCTAGACTGTTACGTGCGTAACTCAAGGAGTCCACAATCGTTAATTAATGCTCAAGTTTTCTATAAGCAAGTGCTGCACACTTGACAACCAAATGCAGCGATTTGTGAGCCACGGACTTCTCACTTTTAGGACTTTTCATAATCATAATTCGCAATAATCACAAGATCACAGAGCGAGGGGCAAGTACAGTACAGTGTTTTATTAATAAATAACGTACAGTACAGTGTTTTATTAATGATTTATCACATAGCATTCACACCTAACCAGCCATCGCGTATGACACATAACCAGCCATGGTGTAAAACATAATAGTCTGCTATGGTATAAAACCATGTTACCTGCGCAGCACTCTGTAGCACTTCGCGGTGGCGCCCGCTCGCGTGAAACACGTGAGAGTAACATTTTTAGGAATTGTATTAAACCGGACGATGAAACTCTTAATCCGCTTTGCCTTTTCCACGAGAAAAATAAAACAGGAAATTCATATCTCCGGAACGGCTGGACCGATCCACATGATTCTTGGCTCATTGGATTCAGAAAAATCATCGATGAAATACAAAATTCTGAAATAAATTCTTGGGGCTCTAACTTTCGCATAAATCGAGGTGAAAGTTTGGTAACTAAGGATAACAGCTAGTGTTCGGGATAATATAGCCTCGGCTGTCGCGCGCCGGAGTGTCATATATATATGGAGAGGGAACTTCTACTTGGCGCGAGACTCTACCGAGTCTCCTGACATCGTACTAAGCTTCTACGGATTGTGCCTTTTCAATCGAGATTTGCGGAATATGTAACGGTGAAATCATTATGATCAGTACGCGCTATGGATTCGTCGTGTGAAGACGTAAGTACCTTTTCCATTTTGCCGAAATATGTGACAGAATATCTGGCCGCGTAATTTTCCGCATAATGTTTTCTACTGCGCTCACTTTCGGCTTCTTTCTCGTACCTCTCGCGACGTTTACTGAGTTCAATTTCTATGTTTGCCGTATAAGTATCGCGCTTTCTAGTACAGGGTGATTCGGGTAAGAGCTATCGGCTTTTTACCATAGTATTTTGAGTTATTGATTTTACCGGTAATTGACTCGCCTGCCCCGTGATGTCACCGGTGTCGCGTGACTGCTCGGGGCCAACTGGCCGAATCGCGCCAGATACCGACAGTCTCCCCATTAACCGGCAAGGGCAGAATGTGCCGGGACAATATTTCTGCAGCACACTGGAAGGGAGAGTGCGAATGATGACATAATAAAATGTTTCACGCATGATAAATACTGTCATTGTTATATTCTGTCATTCGTAATAGTTTTAGTCTTTCTTTTTACTATAAAGCGTAATATTGAAAGAGCCAGCAGTTCTCCAATTAGTTCGGGGATCATCATCATCGGGCCTTTGCACTTTTGCGACGGGCTGGCATTAGACGCGCTCGTCGTCAATCGCCGTGAAATCACACGCCGCATGCTGCTGCACCTGCACGCCCGTCTGCAGCAGCAATGCGATCAAGCGGTGCGATTCAATTGCGGACTGCTTCGCACTCGGTGTGCGTGCTGCCTTACGCCTATAGAAAATCAATAAGGCTGGTGTCTGAAAGTGTCGATCGTCCTCCGCCAATTTCGCGATGGATCGGTATTTGTTTAACCGGCTCATTTCCATCACGAACGCCGCCAGCTACGGTAAGTGATACAGGTTATCATAGGTTAAATTAATATATATTAATTAAGATATTATTATTCTTCGTAGATATGGACGAAGCTAAGCCATCCACCAGCGGCACCAGCGGAGGCGGGCAGGCGGCCACTTCGTGTAAGTTTCCAATCTCGCTCTCTCAACCTCTCTCAGTCCCTCCAAGTCTCTCTCAGTCTCTCCAAGTCTCGCTCAATCTCTCTCAGTCTCGTTCAGTCTCTCTCTCTCTCTCTCTCTCTCTCTCTCTCTCTCGTGAGTAGACTCCACGCACTTTTCTTCGCTCCTACTTTTAGAGCCATTTTCTGCCGGTTCTCTGCCCCGTGGGGCCTGTTCCAGCCGACGAGAATACGCCCTATCTTTCTGTGCCAAATTGACAGAAATTCTAACCCCCAATTACTGGGTCGGTTAATTTTTGTCGCCTGGGAAATTTGAATTGGTCAACCTACACCCACGCCCTCCTGCTAACCGCTGCTACGGGTGCCACCTGTCATACATCACCTAGCCGCCTCAACCTAACCTGCTATGGAACGACTGACAGCTTGCGCCAAGTGTCGCAAAGATATTGCGAAGGAGGTGGTCACCTGCTCCTCCTGCAAGGGCAAGATGCACCCTGGGTGCCTCAAATCGCATTCATCTGCGTGCAAGGGCGCCCTGATGCCTGCGATGCCTAGCCCGACTGTCGCTGTCCCCAGCTTACCACAGCGATCTACTGCCTCCGCCGTCGCCTCAGCGGCAACCTCACCTGCTGCTTCTGCTACGGCCTCCTCTCTGCCGCCCGCTCCGGTGCCTGCCCCGGGTACGGTCACGTCGGTGGACATCAGTGGACTTACTGCCATTATTGAGGTGCTAGCTAACAAGCTTGATAGCTTTATGGCAGACCAGCGGAACCAGATGACAGAGTTGAAGTCTTGCCTACAAGTCCTGTCCGCGACTTCAACTCAACACGCCGGCATGATTGCTGATCTAGACGGCCGCACTTCATCGTTGGAATCAAGGGTGAGTGCGACTGACTCGCAGCTCGCCAACCTTTCGTCCGTCGCGAGCTCTCTTACTGTGACCAAAAAGGCCGTGGATAGCCAGGCCTTGGAGGTTACGACGCTCAATCGGCGACTCGCCAGGCTCGAGCTCGCTGACCGTTCCAGCGATATATCAATATCGGGAATCCCAGAGACCTCTGCCGAGGATCTTAAGACGCTCGTGACTCGGCTTGCGCGTGCGCTGGGTACTGCCATATCCCCCAGTGATGTGGTCTCCGTCTCGCGCCTGCGCGGGACGCCCACCGTTGATCGGCCGCGCATGATCGTCGCGCACCTATCGTCTGCCTCCGTGCGGGACTCTTTACTTGCCGCTAAGCGCACGAAGCGCGATCTCTCCGCTTCGGCGATCGATCCTGCCTTCCCAACTAGGGCCGTGCATGTTAACGAGTTCCTGCCCCGGGAGCTATCCGTACTTCTTAGGCAATGTCGCGCGATTGCCCGAGAGCGTCGTTATTCGCGCGTCTGGCACCGGAACGGGAGCGTTTTCATTAAGAAAACGGACTCCAGTGCTCCGATCCGGATCGACTCCTCGGCTGAGCTAGAGTTTAAGTTAGAATGATGTCCGGTCCCCCATGCGTCGCCTTCAGTTCGCCCCCTACGCCTCGGACACATTAATGCCGAGTCTCTTGCGCGGCATTTTGTTCCCTTCGCGTCTTTCTTCTCTTTCTCGTCTTACGACATCATCGCGGCTACGGAGACTTGGCTCTCCCCCTCTACTCCAAGCTCTGTCTGCTCGCTACCGGGCTATACTCTCCTTCGGTGTGATAGGAATGGCAGAATGGGTGGAGGCGCCTGCCTCTTTATTCGCGATTCCTTCCCGACTACAGTAATCGCGTCTTCCTCTCACAGTCAGTTTTTCGGCCCCGAATATCTTTTTGCAGAGGTGGTTATCCCCTCTGCCGGCTCTCTTCTTGTGGGGGTGGTTTATCGCCCCCCGCACGCTCCTCTCTCGAACTTTGAGCCCGTGTTCGCCGACATCGTCTCGGACTTCCCGAATAAGGTCATTCTGGGCGACTGGAACGCGGACATGTGCTCTCAGTCCTTCGACGCGACTTACCTTGGAGGACTCTTTTCTCGTCTTAACCTCTACTCTATCCCCTATTCTCCCACCTTTCGCACCTCCTCCTCTTCCACTTGGCTTGACCTCGGGCTTGTTGACGACTCTAGCAGGGTAGCTTCTTTCTCGCAAAGTACAGAGCCCCATTGCTCTAATCATGATCTAATTTCGCTAGACTACGTTTTAACTTCTCGGGTAATTCCTACCACTCATCTCCGTCGTAGGTATGGTGCCATCTCTCGTGACGCGCTGCTCGATGACATCTCGCAGCTTAGCTGTGTTCGTCTTGTCTCGAACTCTTGTGAGAGTGGCGTTGATCGGTTGGTGGATGATCTCAATGCGGGTCTGCTCTTGGTTCTCAACGAGCATGCACCGCTCCGAACTCTTCGCTTTCGACGGCCTCCTGCTCCCTGGATCACCCCTGAGATCCGAGACGAGATGCGCTTGCGTGACTCGCTCAGGAGATCTTTCCGGCGTACTGCTAACCCGGGTGCTTGGGCTCTCTACCGAGCCTCACGTAACCGGGTACAGTCTCTTCTGGTGCGAGCCAGATCTTCTTTCTTGTTCCTCCACTTCTCTTCCCCCAGGCGTTCGTATGATCTTTGGCGTGAGCTGAGATCATTCGGTGTCCTTCCCTCCTCACACATTCCCCCTCCCTCTCACCTGTCTCCGGACAGTCTCAATTCTTTCTTTCTCACCGCTCATGCCCCCTCCCCACCGGCCGTCCCTGCTTGCCTCTCAATGGCTCACCATACCTCCGCTGATTCGCGTTTCTACTTCTCCCCCGTCACGGTGGAGAGCCTTGCTCGCGCTGTGCGCCTTTCTAACTCGTCGATCTCGCCCTCGGATGAGCTGAGTGCGAGATTTCTGCTTCTCTCTCTCCCTGCTATCTTCTCTACTGTACTTCAACTCTTTAACTCTTCTTTTACTTTCTCCATTTTTCCTAATGCCTGGCGTAAAGCCATCATCACCCCTATCCCGAAAAAACCCAATGCCTCTGCTCCTGCCGACTTTCGCCCTATTTCACTCCTTCCTGAGCTGTCCAAGATCTTCGAGAGGGTTGTCCTCCACGATATCCAGGGTTTCCTCAGTAGCTCTGGGATGTTGGACCCCTCGCAACATGGTTTTGTGTAAAACCGATCTTGTCAGACGGCTCTCCTGACACTCCTGGACGATGTCCGTTTTGCTGCTGACCAGCGGATGGTCACAGTCCTGGTGTGTCTTGATTTTTCTAAGGCCTTTGATACCGTAGACCACTCTATTCTTCTATCGAAGCTCCACTCTCTTAATTTCTCTCTTCCGGCCTTACGGTGGATCTGGTCTTACCTCACAAACAGGGTTCAGGCAGTCAGAGTCGGACGGTGTATCTCCTCTTGGTCCCCGGTCCATTCGGGCGTGCCGCAGGGTTCCGTCCTTGGTCCGTTTCTCTTCTCTCTCTACATCCAGGATCTCAATTCCGCTATCAAGTTCTCCAAGGTCATAAAATACGCGGATGATGTGCAATTGTACATCTCCGCGCCTTACTGTGAGTTGGAGGGTGCTATTACAAAGATCAACTCTGACCTCGCTGGTGTCTCTGCCTGGTCTGCAATGAATTCTCTCTCTCTTAATGTCTCGAAAACGCAGTGCCTGATGCTCGGCTCTGCTCGTGCCCTGGGCCTGCAGTTTGTCTCTGGCGCTCCCCTGGTCCAGATGGGTGGTATGCCCATCCCGTACGCCTCTCAGGTTGTCTCGCTGGGCCTGCACATCTCGCCCTCCCTCGACTGGGGCGATCACGCCGGTCACATCTGCAGCAAGGTCTATGGTGCGCTTGCGGGACTTCGACGTCATAGTACTGCGCTACCGCGGAGCCTAAAGACTAGGCTCGTATCCTCCCTCATTCTGCCACACCTAGATTATTGCTGTCTAGCTCTCCTTGGGCTCGGCGTCACAAGCGATCTGCGCCTCCAGCGTGCGCTGAACGCCGCCGTGCGTTTCATTTTCGACCTTCCACGCGATGCGCATATTACGCCCTACTATCGACGGTTAGGGTGGCTTAAGGTCCGGGAGAGGAGACTTCTCTTCCTTGGACTGAGCATTTTCCGGGCTCTCAACGCCGGCGAGCCGACATTCTTTCGGGCTTTTCTCACGTCCAGGGTAGCGGTTGGCTATCCGACTCGACAGAGAGGCCCTCTTTTCCGCGTGCCTATACACCGCACAAGTTTCTGCGGGGCCGCGTACGCAGTGCGTGGTCCTCTTTTCTGGAACTCACTCCCACCTTCGATTAGGGAGTGTAACAGCGAGATGGCCTTCCGGAGAGCGTTAATGGCTTACTTCCTCGACTCCTATGAGGACTGACTCTTGTCACCTCTCTGCTTTTTCTGTTGCTGCGACTGCATGGGGTGTTCTTATATTCTTATATTCTTATATTGTATATATTGTATGCTATAATTGTATATTATTTCCTCTGCTTCTGCGTGCGTGCATGCTACTGCTTGCTGCTTTTATCCTAGTTTATAAGCTCATTGTAATGTACATATCTCTTCTGTATACTTTTTTTTTGGCCTGAGAGGACTACTTAGTCCTAGGACAATAAACCTAGTCTAGTCTAGTCTCTCTCAATATGCCGCAATTAATCCTATCTTAATCGTGTTTTCCCATATCTTTTGTTGCAGCGGAAAACCAGAAGGAGCAACAGCGCCTGGAGCTGCGGCTGCAGCAGCTCAAATTGGAAGCGCAGCCGCAGCCGCAGCCGCAGCCAAAACCGCAGGTGCTGTCGAAAGAAGAAAGAATCAAAGATCTTCAGCGGCAGTTGGCGTCCCTTCAAAGGGAAGTCGCTGCCGCTGAAGAAGGCGCAGCGCCGACCGTCCGCAGTAAGTAATAAATTCACACAGCTTTTATGTTAAGTTTTAACACAACTTTTATCAACATTTTCATGTTTCAGATCGCCGGGGAACTAACGCGGGGCGGTCCCGCCGGAAGCCTGCGAGGCGCAGCGGGGGCGGCGGGGGTGGCGGCAAAGCCAAAACCATTATTATTAACATGTAGATTTAAATAAAAAAAAAATGATTGAAAATATCTGCCCTAATCAATCTCCTCCCTCCCAATCTCTCAATATTCATATTCTCACCTCTCTCAGTTTCTCCCAGTCTCTCTCCCCTCGCTCAGTTTCTCCCAATCTCTCTCAATTTCTCACATCTCTCTCAGTCTCTCACATGTCTCTCTCCTCTCTCCCAATCTCTCCCAATCTCTCTCCTCTCGCTCAGTTTCTCCCAGTCTCTCTCCTCTCGCTCAGTTTCTCCCAATCTCTCTCAATTTCTCACATCTCTCCCAGTCTCTCACATGTCTCTCTCCTCTCTCCCAATCTCTCTCAATCTCTCACATCTCTTTCAGTCTCGCTCAGTTTCTCTCTTAGCTTTTTAATTCAATAAGGACACATATTTAAATCATAAATCATATCATTTTATTAATTTGAGATATTTTCATTATAAATTTGAAATAGATAAATTTATGCCTGTCGCTGAAAGCAGACAATTGCTTTCTATGTCATAATGCGACAAATTAACCTTTTCCGGTCGACTATCGCGTAATTTAGGTTCGATTCACTGTCCGACCAAGTGTGGGATCATTTGCAAAGAAAGTGGACCGGAAAAGAATTATTTATCGCAAATTCTGGTATGACATAGAAAGCTGTCGCTGAGTGATAGATAGATAGATAGATAGATTCATCTACCGCTGAGGGCGAACAGATCGGATTAATTATCCTATCTTACGGGGTAAACTTCGTCGCGAATAAAAGCGAATCTAAAAGTCTTTTCTCGTATCATCATCAAAAGGAGAACATGGCTAACCTGATTGTGCGAGAACATCAGCTCGACATGCTGCTGATTTACGGTGAGTGCAATCGAAATCAGCGGCAGGCCGCCCTCGTGTATCAGGAGCGATACCCCGATAGGATACATCCTGCGCCAGCCAGTTTTTACCAACTGGAGAGACGCCTCCGGCGGAATGGCATCGAGGACAACAGAAGACGTCTTCTTCAACGGGATCCCGCCACTATCCAGGCGGTGCTGGATTTGGTGCGTGAGGATCCTCACACCAGCACCCGATGCATCGCCAGACGTTTGAACCGGAGTCAAACGACGGTGCATCGGATCATCAAGCATGATCTCGGGATGCGGCCGTTTAAGCGGCATCCAGCCCAGAGGCTGCATCCCGGAGATTATGAGAGGCGACTAGCCTTCTGCCGGTGGATGGTGGACGAGGTAAATAAGAAAATATTACAATCATATAATTATTTAACAGTTTTTCAATTGTATAACAGATCAGAATTTTTTAAACATGCAGTTTGTATTTCAGGTCCATCCACTACATGCTGCAGAGGATCCGTTGCTGAGGAGAATTTTATGGACGGATGAGGCCTGCTTTAACACCGCCGGGCTGTTCAACAGGCACAATTCGCACCACTACGCAGTCGAAAATCCATACTGCCAAGTGTCAGCGAATGTCCAGGGCTGGGTGACAGTAAAGGTCTGGGCCGGCATCCTTGGTGAGCGAATAATCGGTCCTTATATAATTCCGGGTAGAGTGAATGCGCGCACCTATTCGGAATTTTTGCGCGACACATTACCAGTTCTTCTGGAAGATGTGCCGCTCGCCGAGCGCGCTAATATAATTTTTCAGCAGGATGGCCATCCAGCGCACACCTCTGCATTGGTCCGAAGGATCCTTCGGACCACCTTCGGCAACAGGATTATTTCCCTGCACGAGCCGATCGAATGGCCGCCACGAAGTCCGGATCTCACCCCCTTGGATTTCTTCCTGTGGGGCCACATAAAGGACTACGTCTACGGTCGGATGCCGAGGACTCGAGGACAGTTACTGGAACTGATCCTCGAAGCATTCCGGACCGTGACGCCGGAAATGCTGCGTAGGGTAAGAGTTAATTTTCGAAGACGCGTTGCCCGATGCATAGAAGCGGACGGCGGCCTCTTCGAAAATTAGAGGAATCTGTCTGCTTTCAGCGACAGCATCTGTCTGCTTTCAGCGACAGCATCTGTCTGCTTTCAGCGACAGAATCTGTCTGCTTTCAGCGACAGAATCTGTCTGCTTTCAGCGACAGGCATAAATTTATCTATTTCAAATTTATAATGAAAATATCTCAAATTAATAAAATAATATTATTTATGATTTAAATATGTGTCCTTATTGAATTAAAAAGCTAAGAGAGAAACTGAGCGAGCCTGAAAGAGATGTGAGAGATTGAGAGAGATTGGGAGAAACTGAGCGAGAGACTAAGACTAAGACGTATATTTTGTCCTAGGGCGTGTTGCCCTCTTAGAACATTACAGAGTAGTATGTACAGATAGTTAAGGCACTTAAAGTTAAAACTATAAATAAAGGTACAGAGGAGGTACAAAATGAAAGAATGCGGGTAGACACCCCGACAGACGCAGAGGGACGCAGAGAGAGGCAAGCGCAACAGTATACCGAAGCAGAAAAGCGTGGCGTGCATTAAGAAAACGCTATGAAACTATGAAACAACTAGAGCGCAGGTCCAAAAGCGCAGGTATAGAGTGAAAGCAGGAGTCCGAGAAGTTAGGCATAGCGCTCAGCCAAGTGTGCCCATAACGCTCTCTTGAAGGTTGTCTCGGAATCGCACTCCCGAACGCCCGCTGGAAGGTTATTCCAAAATTGCGGGCCACGGACAGAGAAAGAGGCAGCGAGGAAGGAGGTGCGATGGTTAGGCACACGGAGTAGGGGACCCCGTTGACGAGACGGGTATCCAGCAGAGCCTTCAAGCCTGGGCGTAAGCAGATCACGCAGGGGACCCGGTGAGTTGGAGACGACGGCACGGTAGAGGCAGACGCCTAGGAAAAGTAGCCTCCTCTCGCGAACCTTTAACCACCCCAAGCGGCGGAAGAAAGGAGTAATGTGTGCATCGCGCGGCGCATCGAAAATAAAGCGCACACAGGCATTTAGCGCACGCTGGACTCGGATCTCGTCAGTCGTAGTAATTCCTAATAAGGCGAGGCAACAATAGTCCAGGTGAGGCAGAATGAGGGAGGATACGAGCTTAACCCTTAAGCTCCGCGGTAACGCAGTGCGTTGGCGCCGGAGACTCGCAAGCACACCATAGATCTTACTACAGATGTGTCCAGCGTGATCGCCCCAGTCAAGAGCAGGCGAGATGTGCAAGCCCAGCGAGACGACCTTAGAGGCGTACGGGATGGGCGTACCGCCCATCTGAACCAGGGGAGCACCGGAAAGAAACTGCAGGCCCAGGGCACGAGCAGAGCCGAGCATCATGCACTGCGTTTTCAAGACGTTCAAAGAGAGAGAGTGCATTTGGGACCAGCCAGAGACGCTAGCAAGGTCTGAGTTAATCCTAGTAATCGCGTCGTCCAGCTCGCTATAGGGAGCGGAGATGTACATTTGCACATCATCCGCGTATTTAACTATTCTGGAGTGCCTTACGACGGAGTTTAGATCGTGGATATAAAGAGAGAAAAGGAACGGTCCAAGGACGGAGCCTTGTGGTACGCCCGAATGGACCGGGGACCAGCAGGAGAGAGACCGTCCGACTCTGACTGCCTGCGCCCTATTAGAGAGATAGGACCAGATCCACTGTAAGACCGGAAGAGAGAAATTAAAGGAGTAGAGTTTGGAGAGAAGAATAGAGTGGTCAACAGTGTCAAAGGCCTTTGAAAAATCAAGACACACAAGGATTGTGACCATCCGCTGATCAGCAGCAAGACGGACGTCGTCCAAGAGTGTCAAGAGAGCTGTCTGTGTAGATCGGTTTTTAACAAAACCATGTTGTGAGGGGTCCAACTTACCAGAGCTATTGAGGAAGCCCTGGATATCATGGAGGACAACCCTCTCGAGGATCTTAGACAGCTCGGATAGAAGTGAAATGGGGCGAAAATCGGCAGGAGCAGAAGCATTCGGTTTCTTAGGGATAGGTGTAATAATGGCTTTGCGCCAGGCGTCGGGGAAGATAGAGAAAGTAAGAGAGGAGTTGAAAATCTGCAAAACAGCAGGAAAGATAGCGGGTAGAGAGAGTAGGAGAAATCTCGCGCTCAGATCATCCGAGGGCGAGATGGACGAGTTCGCAAGGCGCACGGCGCGAGCAAGACTCTCCTCCGTGACGGGGGAGAAATAGAAACGCGGTTCGTCGGAAGTATGGCTAGACGGAGACAGACATGCGGGGACGGCCGGTGGAGAGGAAGCATGAGCAGAAAGGAAGAATGAGTTAAGGCTGTCCGGCGACAGGTGAGAAGGAGGAGAGGAATGAGAAGACGGAACGACACCGAATGACTTCAGCTCGCGCCAAAGAACATTCGGGTGTCGGTGAGTAGAGAAGCGGTCGAACAGAAAGGTAGTTCTGGCTCGCGCCAGAAGAGCCTGGACACGGTTACGAGAGGCCTTGTAAAGGGCCCAAGTAACCGAGTTACCAGACCTGAGGAAGGAGCGCCTAAGCGAGTCCCGAGAACGCATCTCGGCTCTAATCTCAGGGGTGATCCAGGGAGCAGGAGGCCGTCGGATACGCAGAGGTCGGAACGGGGCGTGCTCATCGAGAACTCGGAGCATTCCCACGTTGAAGTCGTCAACTAGCCGATCCACGCTACTCTCACAGGAGTTCGATGCAAGGCGAACACAGCTAAGCTGCGAGATGTCATCGAGTAGCGCGTCACGGTTGATGGCGCCATATTTACGACGAAGATCAGTGGTAGGAATTACCCGTGAAGTTAAGACGTACTCTAGTGAAATAAGGTCATGGTTAGAGCAGTGAGGGTCTTTGCTCTGAGAGAAGGAAGCAACCCTGCTGGAGTCGTCCACAAGCCCGAGGTCGAGCCGAGTGGAGGAGAAAGAAGTGTGAAAAGTCGGGCGATAGGGGATAGAGAAGAGGTTAAGGCGAGAAAAGATTTCTCCGAGGTAGATAGAATCAAAGGAGGAGGACCCCATATCCGCATTCCAGTCGCCAAGGACAACCTTATTCGGGAAGTCCGAGACGATGTCAGCAAACAGGGGTTCAAAGGAAGAGAGAGGAGCATGTGGAGGGCGGTAGACTACCCCAACAAGCAGAGTGCCCGCAGAGGGAATAGTCACCTCAGCAAACAGGAACTCAGGTCCAGGGGTTGGAGAGCGAGAGGAAGACGCAACTACTAGTGACGAGAAGGAATCACGGATATAGAGGCAAACGCCCCCACCCGTTCTGCCATCTCTATCACATCTGAGCATAACATACCCAGAAAGAGTATATTGTGTGTCGGGAATTGTGTGAGAAAGCCAAGATTCAGAGACCGCGATGACATCATAGTACGAAGAAGAGAAGAAGGTATGAAATACGTGAAAATGCCTGGGTAAAGACTCCGCGTTGACATGGGCGAGACGTAAGGTAGGAGAGGATCCAAGCGGGTGACGAGGTGAAGCGCAGGTGACAGGGCTTCATGCGAGCCTCGTTTCCGCATCCTGGATAGAGTCGATTTTAATCGGGGCAGACGATTCGGATTTTTTAACAAAGATACTCCCGTCTCGATGCCACACGCGAAGGAAGCCGCGCGCCCGGGCAAGCGAGCGACAATGTCTTAGAAGAGCGGAGATTTCGCGCGGCAGGGACTCATTAATGTTGACAAGCCCAGTGGTGAAGGTGGGATCGATCGCGGACGCGGGGAGATCTCGCTTCGCGCGTTTCGCCGCCAGGACCGAGTCCCGCAGGGCGCTGGACGCGAGCTTAGCGCGGATCATACGCGGGCGATTCGCAGTAGGGGTTCCGCGCAGACGCGAGACCGAGAGGACATCGGTGGGAGTAAGAGGAGTCCCCAGCGCAAGCGTAAGGCGATCGATGACGAGGCGAAGATCCTCGCCAGGGGTCTCCGGTATACCAGTGATCGACAGCTCGCTAGATCTGCTCGCGAGCTCGAGTCGCGCAATGCGTGCACTAGCAGCATTAACCTGCGAGGTTAGGGTAGTGCGGACAGCAGCAACATTTGTCGCCTCCGATTTAATCGCGGCAGAGAGATTCACAAGATCCGCCGAGCTGGTGGTGGCTTGCGCTTCCAGCGCAAGGGTACGACTGTCCAGGCTGTTGAGCTTCGCAGTGTGTTGAGCAGAGGTGACAGCCAGCTCCTCAAGACGGGCATGAAATTTCTCCGCCAAGGCATGCTGGTCAACCATGAAGCTGACCAGCGTGGAGTTGAGGTTGTTGATGGCAGCGGTCATCGCGTCAAGGCGCGCCGCGTGAGGGTCCACAGGCACAGGTCCTGGCGGAGGTTGCGGTGTTGGCAGCGACGACGGCAGCAGTGACGGTAGCGGTGACGGTAGCAGGGACGGCAGCGGGGACGGCAGCGGTGACGGCAGCGGTGACGGCAGCGGAGACGGCAGCGGAGACGGCAGCGGAGACGGCAGCGGAGACGGCCGCGCCATCGGCAGCGGCGTGGCAGCACTGGAGGAGGGTGCGGGCCGAGACATGCTGCTGGCCGTGATGACAGTCGGCCTAGCTGACGAGAGGGAGGTCTTGCACGACTCCGCGTGCGACTTGAGGCACCCAGGGTGCATCGTCGCCATGCACGCGGAGCAACGGTCCACTCCTTTTTTAATTTCTTTATGGCACTTGGCACATGTGACGTCACGTTCCACAGCGGGCATAGTGCAGGAGAGTTGGCAGACGTGGTGCTGGCTGACGGTGGGAGGGCGCGCACGACAGGTTGCGGATATTCAAAATGCGCAACCGAAACCACAGAAAGGGTTAGGAATTCTGTCAATTTTCACACAGAAGAAAACGAGCGTATTCTCGTCGGCTATAAGGCGCCGATGTAATAAATTAGGCCAAAATGTAGGCAGGCCGATCGAGAATACGCTGATACCTGCAACAGGCCCCACGGGGCAGAAAAGCAGCAGAAAATGGCTCTAAAAGTAGGAGCGAAGAAAAGTGCGTGTATGTACTCACGGAGAGAGAGAGAGAGATTGGGAGAGATTGGGAGAGAGGAGAGAGACATGTGAGAGACTGAGAGAGATGTGAGAAATTGAGAGAGACTGGGAGAAACTGAGCGAGAGGAGAGAGATTGGGAGAGATTGGGAGAGAGGAGAGAGACATGTGAGAGACTGAGAGAGATGTGAGAAATTGAGAGAGATTGGGAGAAACTGAGCGAGGGGAGAGAGACTGGGAGAAACTGAGAGAGGTGAGAATATGAATATTGAGAGATTGGGAGGGAGGAGATTGATTAGGGCAGATATTTTCAATCATTTTTTTTTATTTAAATCTACATGTTAATAATAATGGTTTTGGCTTTGCCGCCACCCCCGCCGCCCCCGCTGCGCCTCGCAGGCTTCCGGCGGGACCGCCCCGCGTTAGTTCCCCGGCGATCTGAAACATGAAAATGTTGATAAAAGTTGTGTTAAAACTTAACATAAAAGCTGTGTGAATTTATTACTTACTGCGGACGGTCGGCGCTGCGCCTTCTTCAGCGGCAGCGACTTCCCTTTGAAGGGACGCCAACTGCCGCTGAAGATCTTTGATTCTTTCTTCTTTCGACAGCGCCTGCGGTTTTGGCTGCGGCTGCGGCTGCGGCTGCGCTTCCAATTTGAGCTGCTGCAGCCGCAGCTCCAGGCGCTGTTGCTCCTTCTGGTTTTCCGCTGCAACAAAAGATATGGGAAAACACGATTAAGATAGGATTAATTGCGGCATATTGAGAGAGAGAGAGAGAGAGAATAGAATAGAATATATATTTTCGTTCTAGGGCAACGAAGTACCCTCTCAGAACGCTATGTACAATAGTTTAAACAGGAAATACAAGATGTAAGAAAAAATAGAAAAAATACATAAATAATATAATGAAGCAAGCGCACGCAAAACCGAGGACGGACAATGGCATTCAGCCCCGCACATCGCAAAAAGAAAACAGTGAGTACAGAAAAGAAAGAAAAGAGGAGACTACGCGTATTGCGCCAAGAAGAAATCCCACAACGCAGTTTTGAAGGCCGCCTCATTGTCGCACTCCCGAATGGCAGGTGGGAGGCCATTCCAAAATTGGGGACCAAGTACAGAGTACGAGGACCCGAAAAAGGAGGTTCGGTGAGTTGGCACCACAAAGAGGGGGCCCCTCTGGCGAGAGGGCCGCCCAGACGAGCCTGCAACGTTACGTGTAAGCCAGCCCCGCAGATAATATGGCTGCCTAGAGTTAAGTGCCCGGAAGACGCTTACTCCGAGAAATAGGAGCCTTCTCTCCCGAACCTTCAGCCACCCCAGACGCAAGAAGTACGGGGTGATATGCGCGTCGCGAGGAACGTTAAAAATAAAACGCACGCAGGCGTTCAGCGCACGCTGAAGGCGGAGCTCAGACGTGGGACCGATGCCAAGCAAAGCAAGGCAGCAGTAGTCCAGGTGTGGCAGGACGAGGGAGGATATGAGCTTTGTCTTTAGGCTCCGCGGCAACGCAGCCCTGTGACGACGGAGACCCGCAGGCACGCCATAGACCTTGCTGCAGATGTGACCGGTGTGATCGCCCCAGTCAAGGGAGGGCGATATGTGCAGGCCCAGTGAGACAACCTTAGAGGCGTACGGGATGGGCATACCACCCACCTGAACCAGGGGAGCACCAGAAACATACTGCAGGCCCAGGGCACGAGCGGTACCGAGCATCAAGCACTGCGTTTTAGAAACGTTTAAAGAGAGAGAGTGCAGAGAGGACCAGCCAGAGACGCCAGCAAGGTCAGAGTTGATCCTTGTAATCGCGTCTTCCAACTCATAGTATGGCGCTGAGATATACATTTGTACGTCGTCCGCGTATTTAACCACCTTGGAGAACTTTATAGAAGAATTCAAGTCATGGATGTACAGGGAGAATAGGAACGGACCAAGGACGGAGCCTTGCGGCACGCCCGAATGGACCGGGGACCAGCGGGAAAAAGACCGTCCGATTCTGACTGCCTGTGTCCTATCAGAGAGGTAGGACCAGATCCACTGTAAGACCGGAAGAGAGAAGTTTAGGGAGTGGAGTTTAGAGAGAAGAAGAGAGTGGTCTACAGTGTCAAAGGCCTTGGAAAAATCAAGACACACCAGGATTGTGACCATCCGCTGGTCAGCAGCAAGACGGGCGTCGTCCAGGAGTGTCAAGAGAGCCGTCTGACAAGATCGGTTTTTCACAAAACCATGTTGCGAGGGGTCCAGCTTTCCAGAGCTACTGAGGAAACTCTGCATATCATTGAGGACAACCCTCTCAAGGATCTTGGACAGCTCAGGTAGCAGGGAGATAGGACGAAAATCGGCAGGAGCAGCTGCGTTCGGTCGTTTGGGGATCGGAGTAATTATGGCTTTGCGCCAGGCACGAGGGAAGACAGAAAAAGTAATAGAAGAGTTGAGAATCTGGAGCACAGTGTAGAAAATAGCGGGAAAAGAGAGAAGCAGAAATCTTGCACTTAGAGCATCCGAGGGAGAGATAGACGAGTTAACAAGGCGCACAGCGCGAGCAAGACTCTCCTCCGTGACGGGGGAGAAGTAGAATCGCGAATCATCGGAGGTAGGGTAAGGCAACAGAAGACATGCTGGGACGGCCGAAGGAGAGGAAGCGTGAGCCGAGAGAAAGAAAGAATTGAGGCTGTCCGGAGACAGGTGAGACGGAGGGGCAGAAAGAGCAGGAGGAAGGACGCCGAAAGACTTAAGCTCGCGCCAGAGATCATTCGGACGTCTAGGTGTGGAAAAATGGCAATAGAGAAAGGAAGATCTGGCTCGCGCCAGAAGGGATTGCACCCGGTTACGAGAGGCCCTGTAAAGAGCCCAGGTTTCCGGGTTAGGAGTTCGACGGAGAGATCTCCTGAGTGAGTCGCGAGAGCGCATCTCGGCTCGGATCTCAGGAGTAATCCAAGGAGCAGGAGGCCGTCGAAAACGCAGAGGTCTAAGCGGGGCATGCTCGTCGAGGACTCGGAGCAGTCCCGCATTGAAGTCGTCCACCAACTGATCCACGCTGCTCTCACAGGAGTTCGAATCAAGACGAACACAGCTAAGCTGCGAGATGTCATCGAGTAGCGCGTCCCGATTGATGGAACCATATCTACGACGAAGATCAGTGGTTGGAATAACCCGAGAAGTTAGGTCGTACTCTAGCGAAATTAAGTCATGATTAGAGCAGTGAGGCTCTTTACTTTGAGAAAAAGAGGCAACCCTGCTAAAGTCATCCACAAGCCCAAGGTCAAGCCAAGTGGAGGAGAAAGAAGTGTGAAAAGTAGGAGAATAGGGGATGGAGTAGAGGTTGAGACGGGAGAAAAGACCTCCAAGGTAGATCGCGTCGAAAGACTGTGAGCCCATGTTCGCGTTCCAGTCGCCCAGGACAACCTTGTTCGGGAAGTCGGAGACGATGTCGGCGAACACCGGTTCAAAGTTAGAGAGAGGAACATGCGGGGGGCGGTACACCACTCCCACCAGCAAAGAGCCAGCAGAAGGAATGACAACCTCCACGAAAAGAAATTCAGGACCAGGAGACAGAGAGCGGGCAGAAGACGCGATTACTTTGTAGGAGTAAGAGTCGCGAAGAAATACGCAGACGCCTCCACCCCTTCTACCATCCCTGTCCGACCTGACCAGCGAATAGCCAGGCAGGGTGCAGTGCGAGTCCGGTATGGTGTCGTCCAACCAGGTCTCAGAGACCGCAATGAGGTCAAAGAGCCCTGAGGAGAAATGGTCAGCAACGATACGGTAGTGTCTCGGGAGGGATTCCGCGTTAATGTGCCCAATACGCAGGGGCCGGCGAGAGCAGGTGGTGTAAGAAGGCAATGCGCGGGACCCAGTTCTTCATTGCAGTTTGGACGCCACGTCGCTGATCGAATCGACACGTATCGGGGGATCGGACGGAGTCTTCTTCACGAAAACACTCCCGTCCCGGTGCCACACTCGGGTATAGCCACGCTCACGAGCAAGGGTGCGGCAGCGTCTTAGCAGGCCCGAGATTGCCTGAGGTAGGGACTCATTAACATAAATGAGGCCCGCAGGGAACGAGGGGTCGATCGCGGTCG
This sequence comes from Crossocerus cetratus, assembly GCA_963675795.1. Classification (NCBI taxonomy): domain Eukaryota; kingdom Metazoa; phylum Arthropoda; class Insecta; order Hymenoptera; family Crabronidae; genus Crossocerus; species Crossocerus cetratus. The sequence goes on from CAVMBF010000001.1 coordinate 3,211,331, forward strand.
CTGGAAGATCTCGCTTCGATCGCTTAGCGGCGAGAAGGGCATCGCGCACAGCGGAGGAGGATAAGCTAGCACGAATCATGCGCGGACGATTTACAGCCGGGGTCCCACGCAGGCGTGTGACCGAGGCCACGTCCGTGGGAGAGAGGGTCGATCCCAGCGCATGCGCAAGTTTAGGCAAGAGAGCCCGTAGATCCTCGCCAGGCTTCTCCGGGATGCCCGAGATTGACAACTCGCTCGAGCGCGCGGCAAGTTCCAGGCGGGCGAGACGCAGTTTCAGCGCCTCCTCCTCGGAAGCTCTGCTCTCGACGAGTTTCTTAGCCTCAGCCAGCGTACTCACAGCCGATGCAGACAGGGCAGCGAGCTGCGAGTCTGAGTGCTCCACTTTAGCCGCAAGAGAGGAGGTACGCTCAGTCAGGTGCGCGATCTTCTCGGCATGCTGGGTGGACGATGCGGTCAGCAGTTGGAGGCAGCTCTTCATATCACCCATTTGAGCCCTCTGATCCGCCATGAAAGTGCTAAACTGGAGTTGTTGGGCACTCATAAAATCGTCCAGCTTCTTGGTTAGATTGGCGGTGAGGGACTCGATGGCTCCTGTGACGGAATCGGCAGAGGGCGGTAGAGCCGACGCGAGCGCCCGCACAGACGGAGGGGAGGCGGAAGACACCGTCGCAGGAGTCAAGGCAGACTGAGCCGTAGGCAGCTTGGCCGTGGCTCCAGACACGCCGGCTGAGGACCTCACGGCCGCAGAGTTCTTGCATGCCATCATATGTGACGGCATGCACCCCGGGTGTGTCGTCCGGTTGCACAGCGTGCAGATGTGAAAATCCTTTTTCACGTCCATCCCGCACTTATAGCACTTAACGGGTGAGGAAGAAGGCACGCTCCTATCCATCTTCAGTTGGCACCGCAAGGCTGTTACAGGTGGTAACCGTGGAGGTGGGTGGCGACGAGAGGGCGCACAAGGCGGGCAGAAGCGAGACGGAATTCAAAAATTCCTCCAGCGAACAGAAATTTAACCGTCCAAAAAATGGGGGTTAGAAATTCTGTCAATTTAGCCACAGAAAAGATAGCGAGTTCTCGTCGGCTAGATGACGTGCCGATAAAATTAATAGGCCAAAATGTGCGCAGGCCGATCGAGAAACAAGCTGAACCTGAAACAGGCCCCACAGGGCAGAGATGCGGCAGAAAATGGCTCTAAAAGTAGGAGCGAAGAAAAGTGCGTGGAGTCTACTCACGAGAGAGAGAGAGAGAGAGAGAGAGAGAGAGAGACTGAACGAGACTGAGAGAGATTGAGCGAGACTTGGAGAGACTGAGAGAGACTTGGAGGGACTGAGAGAGGTTGAGAGAGCGAGATTGGAAACTTACACGAAGTGGCCGCCTGCCCGCTTCCGCTGGTGCCGCTGGTGGATGGCTTAGCTTCGTCCATATCTACGAAGAATAATAATATCTTAATTAATATATATTAATTTAACGTATGATAACCTGTATCACTTACCGTAGCTGGCGGCGTTCGTGATGGAAATGAGCCGGTTAAACAAATACCGATCCATCGCGAAATTGGCGGAGGACGATCGACACTTTCAGACACCAGCCTTATTGATTTTCTATAGGCGTAAGGCAGCACGCACACCGAGTGTGAAGCAGTCCGCAATTGAATCGCACCGCTTGATTGCATTGCTGCTGCAGACGGGCGTGCAGGTGCAGCAGCATGCGGCGTGTGATTTCACGGCGATTGACGACGAGCGCGTCTAATGCCAGCCCGTCGCAAAAGTGCAAAGGCCCGATGATGATGATCCCCGAACTAATTGGAGAACTGCTGGCTCTTTCAATATTACGCTTTATAGTAAAAAGAAAGACTAAAACTATTACGAATGACAGAATATAACAATGACAGTATTTATCATGCGTGAAACATTTTATTATGTCATCATTCGCACTCTCCCTTCCAGTGTGCTGCAGAAATATTGTCCCGGCACATTCTGCCCTTGCCGGTTAATGGGGAGACTGTCGGTATCTGGCGCGATTCGGCCAGTTGGCCCCGAGCAGTCACGCGACACCGGTGACATCACGGGGCAGGCGAGTCAATTACCGGTAAAATCAATAACTCAAAATACTATGGTAAAAAGCCGATAGCTCTTACCCGAATCACCCTGTACACTCATTTCGGCGAGTTTTCTTGTACAAATCTCTTTTCTTTTTGCGTTCTTCCTCTATATTTTGCGTATATGTTTCGCATCTTTTTTTAAAATTTATATCGCTCGAAACCACATATTTTCGATTATGAGCGAGGGCATCTTTTTTCTGTCGCTCTAGCCGTATCACATCAGTTTCTCTACTTCGATGTAATCTTTGCCGTGTCGCTACATCACGACGTTTTCTCAAAGTTTCTAAAGAAATGAGCTTTAACGGTGGTTGTGTTTCGATGCATGGAAAATGCTCTATTACTTGCGCGTCATAAATCTTCATTAAATGCGATCTTATTAAATTTTGTTCATACAAAACATTTTCTGGATTAATATCATATAGCAGTGAAGTTGCAAAAGCGATGGCGAAAACACCGCAATCATTACCGTTCGGTTGATCTTGAACCTTATGAAATTTAATCGGATTCTTTTCCAAATCCATAAAAGGATATAGTCTCTCTAAATAAGTTCGGATTTCTGCATTTACCACTCTTATGTTCTCTGCCCGAATTCCCACATGAGAATCGTAAACAATTATACTTTTACAATCATAAAAAGTACAAACCCAATGACCCCCTCCACAACTGCTATGCAATATTTGAATATGTTTTGTATGGCGTTCAACAGGTTCAATTGTTTCCGGAAAATTAACTTTATATGTTAACTGTGGTTTAAAATCGGAATACTTGCGTATTAAATTATGGAATAAATCTACATGATCTTCTGTTAACCACTCGCCGCGTTCAACAATAGCTCTATTGCGTTAGTTTAAAATAAATTCGCTCATTTTGTATATAATATATTTTAATACAGAGGTATGTTTGGAATAACTCTTATGCTCAGTGTAATCTACGTACCTATTCCTTACGAAGTTCACACTTTACTGATGAGACCTGGTAACCCGGAATGCGGCACACTTTCTTCAGGCAAAATCTTGTTTGGGTGCGGACTACTACTGGGCATGAGATTCTATTGAGTCTCCCGATATGTACATAAATATACTTAAACGTATATATATATGTACACCGCGCACTATGCTCGAGCCCAATTGAACGACCGTTGTGGATCGCTCGATGAGCTGATGGCAACGAGCGCTGCGCAGCCCTACCCCTGTATTCCCTACAGCTTTTCCTATCTAATCCCTCAGTAAAAACTTCAACCAGATCTACATATGTAGAATGGAATGGAATAGAGCGAGGGGAAGAGCAGAGAGGAGGGAGGAGGGAGGTGGGGGAGGGAGGTGGGAGGTGGGAGGTGGGAGGTGGGAGGTGGGAGGTGGGAGGTGGGAGGTGGGAGGTGGGAGGTGGGATGAGAAAGAGGAGAGTCGTGGGAGCGGTCAAGGGAGAGGAGAGAGGAAAGGGGGGAAAGAGGAGAAGAAAGAGAAGAGGAGAGAGAGGGGACAAGGGAGAGGAGAGAGGAAAATTAAACAAAATAAATTGCTTAATCTAGTTTGACTAATGAATGGAGATTTTTTCATGGTATCAATAAATAAATACATTGTTTAATTTATAACAATAAAAATTGATCAATTTACAGGTATAAATTATTATTCCACCAAAAATTTTCACGAATAAATGCAAATAAATGAAGAAATTATAAATTGTTTAAATTTGTGACAGAGACGACGGAGACGGAGACGGAGAAGACGTTTCTTAATAAAAACAGCTATTTCTAAGGTGCTATATCTCCACAATGGCTGAACCAATTGTTAATAACAAATATGGTAATTTGTCGCCCTGACATAGCGTTTCAAACAATATTTGCAAAAATTTCAATTTTTAATTTATTTATGCAGTTCGAACAGTGTAAAAACCCGTACTTATTGGTTCTGGAAAAGATACAAGGTCTGTCTTTCTTTGTACTTGGCCCGAGACAAGACCTTGTCTCTTGATATATTATATAGATTATGTAAATGTATTATGCATATTATGACATAGAAAGAAAATTTAGTCTTTCCAATCATATGTTGTTGGAGTGTAACAAAGCGGGCCACAAAGTACTTCTCATGCAACACATAGATTTATTGATCGAGGGGAAACACTGTTCCCTCGATCTTGGTGAATCTAATTGTAACATGTAAATCTTAATGCAAAGACACCTGTTTGTATTCAAAGGGAGGGGCATGATGGTTTAGAGATTCTTTACCGTCGTTCACGTATGTGCATCTATGCGCTTTGTACGTGCACACATTCTCGAATTTCATATTCTTTGTTGAAGAAGACATTAACATTAGTGAGCAATTGATGTATATTTCACACTAATTGTTATTTTTGATATTGTACATATATTTTATTATATTGTATAAATTATATAAATGCGCTTAGTGTATTTATGGAAACAGAGTGCAAACATGCCTCCTATACTATATCCACATTCTAACTTGACTCACCTTCTACGATTTCACATTAATCATAGATGGACTCTGTACACCAATTTGTACAGGGTGATTCGGGTAAGTGCTATCGGCTTTTTACCATGGAAATTTATCGATTTTTGAAATTGGTAATTGTTTCGGCGGCCGTCTAATGTCACAGGTGTCGCGTGGCTGCTTAGGGTCAACTGGCCGAATCACGCCAAATACCGACAGTCTTCCGATTAACCGGCATGGGCAAAATGAGTCGGTAATAAAACATTGCTGCACTGCACACTAGCAGGGAAGGTGTGAGCGATATGTGGCATAATAAACATAGTAAAGAGCGTGTCAGCGGTGCATTCTGGCGAGAAATCATTCTTGTTTTTTCTTTTATTATAACTATAGAGCGAAATATTGAAAGGAGAGAATTGCTGGAATTCTCTCCTTGCCTCAAGTCAACTGCCAGGCTTTCACCCTTTTTTGGAAGGCGGAGACAACACGCCTGCAGCAGCGGCGCGATCAAGGATTGCGGCCGAGTCTTTCAATATTTCGTTTTATAGTTATAATAAAGAGAGAAACAAGAATTATTTCTCGCCAGAGTGCAAGAATGATAGGCTTCCCTATATTATTTATTATGCACAAATCTTTATTATATCACGCTAATATCTCGCACTCCCCCCTGCCAGTGTGCAGTGCAGAAATGTTTTACCAACGAAACGGGCTTGCCTACGAGGAATTACAAAAATCGCACACTGGCAGGGGGGGAGTGCGAGAGATTCGCGTGACATAATAAATGTTTTATGCATAATAAATCATATAGGGAAGCCTATCATTCTTGCACTCTGGCGAGAAATAATTCTTGTTTCTCTCTTTATTATAACTATAAAACGAAATATTGAAAGACTCGGCCGCAATCCTTGATCGCGCCGCTGCTGCAGGCGTGTTGCCTCCGCCTTCCAAAAAAGCGTGAAAGCCTGGCTGTTGACTTGAGGTAAGGAGAGAACTACTGGCTCTTTCAATATTTAGCTCTACAGTTATAATAAAAGGAAAAACAAGAATGATTTCTCGCCAGAGTGCACCGATGACACGCTCTTTACTATGTTTATTATGCCACGCATCGCTCACACTTTCCGTTCCATTGTGCTGCAGAAATGTTTTATTACCGACTCATTCGGCCCTTGCCGGTTAATCGGAAGACTGTCGGTATTTGGCGTGATTCGGTCAGTTGGCCCTAAGCAGCCACGCGACACCGGAGACATTAGACGGCCGCCGAGACAATTACCAATTTCAAAAATCGATAAATTTCGATGGTAAAAAGCCGATAGCACTTACCCGAATCACCCTGTACTTGGCCCAGGTCTTTGCATTTTCAATGCTTTTTGTGGGGATCATACTATGTATAGACTCGAACGCCAGGTCCTATCTTTGGTGCAGCGGTGAGACTGACGACAGAGGCGACGTAATGGAGCAATTCATTGCCCAGCACAACCTCTTCGTCTTGAATCGTCCATCTGCGGCTCACACCTTTGACAATGGACGAGGCAAATCTAACATAGATATCACCCTGACCAGTGCCAACTACCTCAACGAGATAGACAGTTGGAAAGTACACGACAGCAACACACTAAGCGACCATAATCTCATCACTTTTGATTTGCATAATATACCGCAAAGCACAGACCGCATGCGTGTCAGCAGATACAACACCAAAAGGGCGGACTGGGAGAAGTATGACATGGTACTTCTCAGTGAGATGGATAGGCTTTCGAGATCACTCGAAAGTCGGCCACCTGATGCCCAATTGTCCTGTGACATGATAGAGAGTGCTATCACCCTCGCCTCGAATACTGCTATACCTAAGAAATCCCAGTTTCAGAGATCAGTTCCCTGGTGGAACAAGGAAATCAGCTGGAGAAGAGCAGAGGCACGACGTGCCAGACGCTCCTTCCAGACTGAGAAAAACGAGCCAAAGCGCAGCGCGCTGGCAGCAAAGTATCGCACTTTGCGAAACAGGTACAGGGTGATTCGGGTAAGTGCTATCGGCTTTTTACCATGGAAATTTATCGATTTTTGAAATTGGCGTGATTCGGCCAGTTGGCCCTAAGCAGCCACGCGACAACGGTGACATTACGCGGCCTCTGAGACAATTACCAATTACAAAAATCGATAAAATTCGATGGTAAAAAGCTGACAGCACTTATCCGAATCACCCTGTACAGCAGGCCTATCCAAGGTCGGCTCGCGAGCAATAAGAGCTCCCCCACTCACGAACCGTTGTCATGAACAACCACGACGCGCTTGTCCTACGCATCCCTTTACCGCGTCGCGCGAGCGAGGCGGAAGCGGAGAGTCGCGCCGAAATGAACTTTTATCGGAGGTTTAAGAGTACAACATGTAAATTCTGCTTTTTGTTCATTGGCTTTGGAAAGAATTAAGCTTCTTGAATATATTTTGTCCTTTTTTGTAAAGTTAATTTGCGGGCTTGGAAAATAGTAATTATAATGTTTAATTTGCACCGGACACCGAGTAATCTCTAATGCATTTTCTTGAAAAAAACCTTAAAATAAACGGTGGACCTCCCTCTATAAAGACTTTATTTGGCACCCTGGTCCGGGACCTAGTAACGGATATATTTAGTGATAACCAAAGCGCGATACCGGTCGCTACGCCTGATCGGAGACACGCAACTTATACTGGGTAGCCCGGCTGCATTCGCAGCCTCGCTGGCCCGATACTCGTTGCGCGCTATCTCCGACAACCCGGTATAAGCTGCATCTCCGATCCAAATTCAAAACACCGCAATAACGCCGAGTAGCCGACTGCTGCCGGTGACGGCTTCGACGCGAAGTTACAATGTCGGGTAGCGCGGAAGGAGAAGACGGCGCGTGAGGGGCCCCACCCGTGGATAGGCCTGCTGTACAGGGTCGCGTGGCTGCTTAGGGCCAACTGGCCGAATCACGCCAATTACAAAAATCGATAAAATTCGATGGTAAAAAGCTGATTCCAATTATCCGCATCACCCTGTACAGGGTGATTCGGATAAGTGCTGTCAGCTTTTTACCATCGAATTTTATCAATTTTTGTAATTGGTAATTGTCTCGACGGGCGTGTGATGCCACCGATGTCGCGTGACTGCTCAGGGCCAACTGGCTGAATCACGCCAAATACCGACAGTCTTCCGATTAACCGGCAAAGGCAGAATGAGTCGGTAATCATGAGACTCGGTAGAGTCTCGCGCAAAGTAGTAGTCCCCTACGGCGCGCGACAGCCGAGCCTCTATTATTTCTTCCAAAAATTCTCCTAAATTTCTTCTCGATTTATGAAAAGGTTACGGTATTAAGAATTTAAATCTGAATTTAGTATTTTAGCTGTAATTTATCTGAAACCGATGAGCCAAGAATCAAGCGAATCGGTTCAGCCGTTTGGGGGATATTATTATTTTCCTCGTGGGCAAGCACGTTTCGTTGGTAAAACATTTCTGCACTGCACTCTGGCAGGGGGGGGAGTGCGAGAGATTCGCGTGACATAATAAATGTTTTATGCATAATAAATAATATAGGTAATCCTATCATTTTCGCACTATGGCGAGAAATAATTCTTGTTTCTCTCATTGTTATAACTATAAAACGAAATATCGAAAGACTCGGCCGCAATCCTTGATCACGCCGCTGGTGCAGGCGTGTTGTCTCCGCCTTCCAAAAAAGGGTGAAAGCCTGGCAGTTGACTTGAGGCAAGGAGAGAATTCCAGCAATTCTCTCCTTTCAATATTTCGCTCTATAGTTATAATAAAAGAAAAAACAAGAATGATTTCTCGCCAGAATGCACCGCTGACACGCTCTTTACTATGTTTATTATGCCACATATCGCTCACACCTTCCCTGCTAGTGTGCAGTGCAGCAATGTTTTATTACCGACTCATTTTGCCCATGCCGGTTAATCGGAAGACTGTCGGTATTTGGCTTGATTCGGCCTGTTGGCCCTAAGCGGCCACGCGACACCGGTGACATTAGACGGCCGTCGAGACAATTACCAATTTCAAAAATCGATAAAATTCGATGGTAAAAAGCTGATTCCAGTTATCCGCATCACCCTGTACATTAAAGCAGTGAGACAGGCCAAGTCAGATAGCTGGGAGAGTTTTGTCTCCACCGAAGGCAACAAAAACCCCTGGGGGGGGGTAGTGTATAAAATACAAAGCCAAATAATGCAGACAGAAAGAGTGCTGGAAAGCCTAAAATTCGACGGAGGCCAGACTACCTCCTGGCGTCAAACAGCAACTCAACTCCTGGATACCCTAATACCATTGGATTCCACGGAAAATGAAACCTGCTGGCAGCAAGATACAAGAGCTCAGGGCGGATCTCCCGTCTCTGGGGAAATGGATCCTCCATTTTCCGAGGAAGAGGTTGCGATTGCTATTAAGGCTCTGAAAAACAACAAGGCCCCGGGGCACGATATGATCGAAGCACAGATAATTAAGCACAGCTGGGGCAGTATCGGCAAAGACATGGTCCATCTCATGAACCAGTGTCTTACCGAAGGACTCTTTCCACAACAGTGGAAAACAGCAGTAGTACGTGTGCTATTAAAATCACAGGATAAAAATCCAACCAGTCCACGATCATATCGACCCATTTGCCTTCTTCCGATACTTAGCAAAGTACTCGAGAAGCTAATAGCCACACGCCTATCAGACCTTCTGCACAAGCATCCAAACTCTTCCAATCGGCAGTTTGGATTCAAGCCGCAAAAATCGACCGAAGATGCGATTATGCAGCTTCGAAAGCAAGTTGAAGAAAGCCAGGAGAAGTACGTCTTCGCCTTCTTCTTTGACATAAAATGCGCATTCGACAATGTTTGGTGGCCCAGTATACTCTTATATCTAAGAGAACGGGAATGCCCAGAAAATATTGTAACGAAGCGTCAGGCGCTTCGCTATGAATCGCGGCTAGTGTCCCTCAGTGGTCAGCTGGACCCGATGTACAGAGAGAATCCCGGGCTCGGGGTAGGGCAGCAGAGCCAGGAAGGGTTCCCTTAGGCTCCGAACTTAGAGTGGAAACACGAAATTGGCTTCGCGTTCTTTTTGTATGAGAGATAGGATAAGGAAGTATCAGGCCGAACTTGGTGGGCCAACAAGACGAGGAGGGAGGAGAGACGGGCCGCAGTCAGCTGAGACAAGGCGAGAAACCTCCTGACCCCCCACCCTGAGGCAATGGCAGCATGAAGCCGGGAGGGTAGCCCGGCAAGCGGCGGGGAGCACGCGGGACCAGGCACACGGGCGGTCACCAGCCCGAGCAGTCGACGCCAATGGATCGACTTGCCCCAATTGCGCCGAAACGAAATTAGGCCAGACTACGCCACCTGTCAACCCACGTGACTCCAGGACCGCCAAAGATTCGCGTATTAGGATAGCGCACCTGCCTGGATCTAGGATCCGCGAAGGGGATGGGGGGAAGGGGAGGGTAAAACCGAGCCTACAAGCGTGCAAGCCGAGTATCGAACGCTCTCTTGCTGCTCCGTCTACTCCGAGACCGGATCAATTGTGTACCTTTCTCTGAGGGTGGATTGTGATCGTTAGAACCTCGGTAAGCCGACCAAGTGTTTCCACATATTAGGGCCTTCTGCCCCGGATAACCAGCCCTTCCTGGTGCCCCTTCTGGGCACAACGGGTTAGCGTAGAACTAGCGTAATGGATTAGTTTGATTAAGGATTATTCCGCATGTTAACGCGTGGACCGGGAATGCGTCCCGAGAGTAGGGAAATGACTTCGGCATGTAATTGCGTTATCATTGCTTGAATTCTACAACGGAGATATAATTGCTTGGTGATTTATACTATGCTTTGCGGGATAGACCTTTGATTGTGTAAGAAAGTGCGGAGGACCTAGGGTCCGAGTAAAATAGGGTCAGCGCGTGTAACGAGGCGTTAGATATTGACTGTGTCATAAAGATTGTTAATAAGAATTGTCTCTATAGACTGGAATTCGGCCCCTCCGGCCCGTTATCTGATTACAATTCATTTTCTCTTTTTTTACTGACTTCACTGATATCTTCTGCAATTCTGAATAAATCTATTTTCTTCATTTATCCTTAAATGCTGCTTTGATTATTGGGCTCCTTGGTTAACCTTACTGTGCTTCCTTTGGGCGTCCCGCTTGTTATAATTTTGTGAAACAACTGGCTGGACCAAGGACCTACCGTCGGGCCCAGCTCGCCTGCCAGTCTCGAAAACCCACCTTTCGAACGTATTCACTACCGGCCCTTTTCAGGGCCTGGGTCTCTTTACTGAGCAGGGCGAATTGCCCGACGAAGGTGCCGAGAGTTGCTTACCCAGGAGCCGTATAAGCGCTCGCTCGTCACAATATATACAAACTCATCCAAAGCTATCTGGCTGGGAGGAGTGTTATACTAAGCACTGCGAACGATAGCGTTGAGCGCTCTGTAAACAGAGGATGCCCGCAGGGTTCGATACTAGGTCAAAATTTTTGGAACTTGGTATTCTATAACCTACTGCGGACACTATTCGAGGCTGGATACGAACCGATAGCCTATGCGGACGACCTCGCAGTGACTATCGCTGGAAAAAGTAGAAGCGAGATAGAGAGGAAAGCGAATCTTCTGACACAGCTTACCACGGCATGGTGTCGGAAGCATAAGCTTCAACTATGCGAGCAGAAGTCGGAAATGCTCCTGCTAAAGGGCTTTCTGGACGTACAGCACCCGCCCTCTGTCAAATTGTCAGAGAGAAATCTCAAGATGACAACAACAGCAACCTACCTGGATCTCCGCATAGGGACTAGGTTCAACTTTACGCCTCACGTCCAGGATATCTGCGACAGAGCTAAAAAGAGTTACCTCTGCATGGCTCACCTTGCAAAGGCTAAATGGGGCTTGAATTACCGTACCCTAGCGACAATATACTTATACCAGTTATCACCTAAGGCGCAGCTGCCTGGGCCGATAAGGTTAATAAATGGCACATTAAACGACTGCTACAAGCTCAGAGACAGGCTCTGTTACGACTTACAAAAGCGTACAGAACAGCCTCGACTGATGCAATTGCAATTATTGCAGGGCAAGCCCCTGTGGACTTAAAGCTGTTAGAAAGGAGGGCTAAGTACCTCCTTAAACATAACTTAAAGTTCAAGCATGGAAGCCTGCACTTTGAACCTTGTGCTCTAAGCAAGGAAGAGACAGAGTCCCTCATGGGCCAAATATGTACAGAGACGATTCGCACCTGGCAAGACCGGTGGACATCGTCTTCAAAAGGGCGCTTGATGCAAGAATTTTTCGAGGAGGTTAGTGCCACGCTCCAAGCAACTTGGATCAAGCCTAACTACTACGTCACTCAGTTCCTATCTGGCCATGGGAATATACGGGGCAAACTTCAATCATTGAAACTGATTGAAGACCCACACTGTAGCAGCGGCGAGACCGACACAGTGAGACACATAATTTTCGACTGCAAATTAATCGAAGGCTTCCGAGAAGTCCTGGCACGATATGTACGGAGTTGCAATGTATCCTGGCCCTGCGGGCTCAAGGAACTAGTCAACGAAGACATCTATCGATGCTTCGCAGGATTCTGCAGAAAAGTGCTAACCTACAGGGAGGGCGAGGCACTCAAAAATCAGACACAATAGCACTCTAAGTGCAAAAACAAACTGTACCTGAATCGCGGGCATGACACGGCATGTAAACAGGTACAGTCTCGTACATCCGAACACCTGATGCACTAGAAATGTGCAAAAGCAAATGCACACCCGCAAGAGACTGAGCTTAGCGCTGGACACTCTGCCTCCTCGTGGCTCCCGCTGTCAACGTCCCATCTTCGAATTACAGATGGGGCGGCTAAACGAGTTGCTCTCCGCAGTGAGCAGTCTGCCTCCCTGGAAACCTGGCAACAGGTAGGGAGGGTTTTTCCGAGCCCGGGGGAAGTCTAACACCTGTACTTCCCTCTCTTGTCAGTAAAAGTAGCTAACTTCCATCTTCTGTAATAGGCGATTAGCCTTGGAACGGAAAGCCGGCCTTGGGCCCCGAGGGCTGATACACAATCATTGTCCCTATCTACTTATTTCAGCAACAGAAATGCAACCGTTACATCCGAATTCGACCAAGTAAGAAAAACTGTTTCAAAAGGATGCCCACAAGGGGCAATAATAGGACCTATTGCATGGAACTATGTAATGGACGAATTGCTCTCAGAAAGTGTGGAAAACTATGAGTACATACCATATGCCGATGATTTGCTAATTATAATAAAAGGTGATAGTAGAAAAGAAATAGAACGAAACGCTGAGAAAGTAATAAAGGTCGTTGAAAAATGGACACTAAGGCATAAATTAGAAGTGTCGCAAACTAAATCATGCTTGATGTCACTCAAAGGACTTAATAGAACTAATCGAAAACCTATAGTACAATACAAAGAAATAAATTTAAAATTCGTACATAAAGTAAAGTATCTCGGAATAATATTAGACGAAAAATTAAATTTTGTAGAACACAACAAGTACATACGAGAAAAAGCTAAAAATATAATGGTAAAAATTATCAGAATAACACGCCCAAAATGGGGATTAAACAATAGAAATAGAAACTTAATGTACGAATGTGTCTTCTGTCCCATACTGACCTGTGGTGCAGGAGCGTGGTCATCAGCGACTACAAACACGTACGTGCTAAGGCACATAAACTCTGCGCAGCGTTTTGCTCTATTAGCAATAAGTACCGCATGCAAAACAATTTCGACACCAACACTTCAAGTTTTTACAGGTAAGATGCCCATAGATTTAAAGATAATAATGCGCGGATTAATGTATAAAGTCAAGAAAAATAAAGCAATAAATTGGGAGAACTATCAACATACACCAGTCGAATACACTACAGATCAAACACAAATCACGAAACACTATAAGGAAGAGCAGCAAAAAATCATGAAACATATGATGGTCAAGTGGCAAGAGCGATGGCAAAATGATTACCGTGGAAGAATAACGAATGAATTTATCCCGAAAGTTGACTATCCACTCACAAACAGATGGTTCTTACCAGGGCTCAAACCGACATTCATTTTGACAGGGCATTGATCACTGAATATTTACTTACATAAAATTAAAAGAGCGCCTGCTCCGAAGTGTAAGTTTTGTATTGTAAAGGAATTTCTTCCGGCCGCGAAATTTGGTTCGCCTGAAGAAATTCGGGAAAGAGAAGAAGAAGAAAAGAGAAAACGAAACCCAAGGCGACAGACGCGAATTAAAGACAGTCTCTACGTTACTTTTGAGGGAGACTCGACTCGAATGTATTTTCCCCTCTTAATTTCCCACGTCCTCTACACTTCGGCCGGGAAGTCCTTCCGACAATACTGAACTTGAGCTTAACCAAAATCCGAACGCAAACGCGAGATTGGGCGCCAGGCACCAAAGTGCCAACAACGTTAATAAACTACTGAAAGTTTTAGTTAACGCGAGAATCGAGTTCAATCGGCAAGAGAATTCCCGGGCGGATTCCCAGGCTAGTCAGGAACGCGAGGAGAGCAGGTGGATTCGGTGAGAGAACTAGGCAGAACGGTTAAATGCGACAATGATTTCTTTATTCGAAGGTTCGAATACTTGGACAAAAGATTAGAGGTGACGCACGAGGCCGGTGTACGGCGGCTCGTGCGCGGCACGCGTCCGTTAGGTGATGACGCAACAGATATTCGGTCGCAGAGGTCACAAAGTACAATACGCAGGTGGTCGGCACGAGCCTAAATCGCGATAATTAACATAAAATAGATTGCACGAGTATGCCGCGATAGATGGAGTGAAACAAATGGGCTCGACAATGATAACGATAATTATAGTGGCCCGTTGTAGAGGCGCCTAAGCCTGCCGGAAGGTCACCTTTTCATGCACAAGTCGAAGTAGAGATCGCGAGAAAATCCAAAATGCGCTTGCAGTCAACGTGAAGAACCAAGATCGCCAGAAGGGCGGAAAGGAAGCGAGTATCGGGCTGAGACTTCCTACAAAAAGGGAAGTCTCACGCAAAAGCCCACCGGTACAATGATTCGCTTACCGAAAAGATATGAATACTAGCCCGGCGCTAATATGACTCTCGGACGGAGACAGTCCTGGTACGCTCGTCCGTCCTTCCTTCCTTCTAATTGCGGCGCAAATTCGCTAATGGGCGCTAGGGCGATAATTCGGCTACGTCCACTCGCACGCACGCTTCTACAACGAGTGCCGGTCCTAACGCGCTTCGCTCGCCGTTCGCTTACGACCCCTTTGTCCCCGAAAACCGGCCTGTCTATTGGTCCCTAAGTCCCCGCCAATCCTAGTGGTCCTCGCTGTGCCCCGAGCTGAGCAGGCGCCAGGGCCGTCGCCCTGCGCCAAATTTTCCTCGCCGAAGTCCGATCATTGTGGATCTGGGTTCTTCGGCTGGAACCCACATGAGCGCCTGCGGTCGTCCAGTCGTCCAGGAAGATGACCAATCCCTCGCTGGAGTTCCTTCGGATGCTGTTGCTCCTCATGCTCAGCTCCCCAGGCCGGGTCCACGGGATGCGAAGTTGAATCGGTTGTTCGAAGGTACCAGGAGCCCTCGCTCCTGACGGGCGCTAATAGGCTCGCGTAAATACAAGAAGCGTTAGGATTGGCTACAAATGCTTAGCGAGAACCTGGTTGGAGACGTCCGCATACGATAGATGGCTCTTAGAGCCCCAATTCTAATTTCGCGAGAGATATTTCTTTATGGGAAGGCGAGGAGTTGTCTCGCCCCGCGAGTTACATTACAGTATATATCAAGACGAAACAATAAAACACATTTTGTATCATTGTCCTAATTACGAAGAAAAAAGACCAAAATACTTACAAGATATGATAAAAGACATTGCAGCAAACAAGGATAGAAGACTAGAAGAAAATATAGACACTGAAGAAAAATACAAGAACTTTATACAATTTGTCAACGAAGCTTACGAAATACGAGACAAGGAATAAAGAATAAAAAAAATAAAAGAGATAGTAGAAATCAGTCTGCCTCCTCGCGGCAGGGACGGGCAACGATTTGGAAACGAGTCGGCAAAAGACTGCGAATGAAATATTAATGATTAAGAAAAAACACAATTTAAAAAATTTAAAAACGAATAACGAAGCAGAAAGCAAATAAAGAAGACGTAAATATGCGGAGATGAGCGAAAGCTCGAGGGCCGCAAGTTTCAGAGAACTTAATGAAAAAAAAAATGTCCCTATCTACTGGCGGGGTGGGTGCACACCCCGGAGGACGGAGGAGGCCACCAGCGCAACCAAGGGCGCGGTGGTCATTTTCTCGTTAATCGGGAAACATGGAGCTTGGTGAGCTGGCTCCCCGGAAAGGGAGACGCCGCGAAATGCGGCTGCCGCTCCCAAGTACAAGCACCACGGCGTCCCTGGAAAGGGAGACGCCGAACGGACTTAGAAAGGGAGACGCTGCCGGCCTAACAGCCGCAGGAACTCCTAAGTATAAGTTCCGTTGCGTCCCTGGAAAAGGGCGACGCCGTCAGGGAGAGAAAGGGAGATGCCGTGGGCCGAATGGCCACCGCACCTAAGTACAACCCACGCGGCGTCCCTTGGAAAGGGCGACGCCGCCATCACTAAGCCCTCCAACGACAGGTGACCAACCGAGTCGGAAGGGGAATGCACCCACATGGTTCGTGATGCGCCCATACAGTCCTCACAGCTAGACCGCTAGCCTCTCACGTTCAAGACAGGCTCCACCTCCAAGTGGTACCCGCCGGCAAACCCAGCCTTCTGTGCTAACAGTTGGTCGGGGCTAACGGAGCTATGTCGCAGACTGCAAGCGCGGTTCGCCGCGCTAGTGCGATCTCGAGCGCTCGCCTTGCAGGCGGACGGGCTAGCAACCCCGAGCTGCTAGTCTGCCCGCGGCGTCGCTTGTTCAACCCTGCGTAATCCACTGCAGGGCCGCGAGGCGATGTTGGTCCAATTGAACCTCATCTGGTGCCTCTTATGCGGCCGAAACCATATAGCCTTCCCAGCCTCCATTGAACGCACTAAGGACGGCGAAGTTTTTCCCTCGGGAATCCTCCTCGACCACTCGGCGGGGGCCGGGTAAGGCGGTAGCGTTGTCAGCCTGCCAGAGAGTATTGACGGAGTCCCCGAAAGGGACCGCGCTCTCGGTAGAGGCAGCGCTAATAAATAGCCACTAGAGAATAGGTGGCAAGGCCACCTCAATAGTAGCACTGGCCCGCCGGCGGGAACCCCGCCGGCACAGAGGTATAGACCAGCCATGGGGATTGGCTGTTAACCCCCTGCGCGTTTGCCGTGCGCTGCAACCCGTGTCGTCGGAAAAGCGGATCCTGGGATCGGAGGGCCCCTCCAACACGTACCTTTGGCCACAGCTTCGACTAAACGGGAAGTCAGCCGAGAAGAGTAGCCCTATGGCTGACCAATCGGCTAGGAAACGCTCGTACGAGCGAATTCCAAGTGGGCGAGGAAGCGGGCAGTGGAGTCTGGGGAGACCCAGTCGGCCACTGCAAGCGGACTATATCCTGTGCGTAAGCCTAACCCGGCACCCCCTCTCGCGGCATTGCGCCGTTGCACGAGGGCTACTGTCGGGTTCCACATGAGGGTCCAAGGAGGCTGGGCAGCGCTGCAGGACGAATAGAAAAAGCAAATGGATGATGATATAAACACACCATTGTCCCCGGAGGGGACGCATGAGATGGATACGGAAACGTTGCCCTCCGGGGCGACGACCAATCCAGTGCCCTCGAAAGAGGCCAAAGAGAAAACGCCCGTGGATGTGCTTCCTGACAAGGAAGCTGCCACGTTGGAACGCCCTCAGGGGCGCTCCACGCGCAAAAGTCGAGTGGACGTGCCGCCGGTAGAGGCGACTGCCATTCGGGAGCTCTCGAAAGGGAGCTCCAAAGGAAGGAAACGGCCAGCGGAACCAGACGTGGAACCGCAGGCCGAGGTGGCGCATCGCGCCACCAACAAGAAGACGAAGACGAAGGCGAGACGGAGCCGGAGTCTGGGCGAGAGTCCCGTAAGGGACTCCCCGGACCTAAGGCCACCGCCTTAGTCTACCTCCAATACGGATACCGGGGAGCTGACGGAGGCAGCCCTCGGAACATCCGCAACCGGGTCGAAGCCGGCAAAGCTCTCGAA
Organism: Crossocerus cetratus; assembly: GCA_963675795.1. Lineage (NCBI taxonomy): Eukaryota > Metazoa > Arthropoda > Insecta > Hymenoptera > Crabronidae > Crossocerus > Crossocerus cetratus. The sequence goes on from CAVMBF010000001.1 coordinate 3,229,005, forward strand.
AGAGAGCAAAACCTCGATCGTCCAGGGCGAACCCAAGGCAGGCCAACCAGCCAGCCAGGGTGCCCGCCCCAGGACAACGAGGGAAGCCAGCTCTAATGGCCATTCCGCGGCGAGCTCACCGGCGCGCCAGCGTGACCGCAAGGAGCAGGAGGCAACGCGCCTCCAACCCCCGAGCCATTCCGCGGCAAACCCGTCGGCAAGCCAGCGTGACCGTCATGTAGCGGCACCGGCGACGACCAAGAACCAGAAGCGCGAGGCTCGCTTGGCCAGGAAAAAGGCAGCAGCTAAAGCCGAATCCGAGACGGCCACAACCCGTCTGGACGAGCTGATGGCCAAGGCGCAGGCCCATGAGGAGGCCCTGCAAAACCTCTTGCTGAAACCTTCTAGCAAGGTTAGCAAAGAGGTTGCGGGCCATGTCATGATCCAATTTTCCGCACTGACCGGCCTTCTAAGGGAAGTGCTCCAACACCGGGCAACCCTGGAAGGACGTCTGACGGCGCTCGAAGCTGCGACAGTATCGCAGCGCGCCGTTAAGACAACGGTCGAGAAGTCGCTGAACCGAGTTGCCAAGCAACTCGAAAAAGCGCCTTCAGCGTGCGCCAAGGCTGCGAAGCCCGGTGCCGGGCGGCCAATGGAAGCGCAAGCTCCCAGGCCAGCTACTTATAGCTATGCCCAAGCGCTGAAGACAGTAAGCGCGAAGAGACCGGGTGTACCACCGACTAAGGAGGTCAGACCACTTCACGTGGTCAAGATCTTCCCGGAGTCGGCTAAAAAGTACCAGGACAGCGAAGCTACCAAGCGAGCTCTTCTGCAACTGGTGAAGCCCTCGAGGGAGAAGATAGCCGTCAAGTCGGTTCGGCGCATCCACAGCAATGGGATCGCCATCGAAATCGAGGAGGCAGCTCACCTCGAAGCGTTTACGGCGAGTACGCTACTCCGGGACGCCGGACTAAGCGCTAGCGTACTGGCCAAGAGGAACCCGACCCTCGGGTCTTCCACGTGCCCAGTGAGATCACCCTGGAGAAGTTTGTTTCTTGTATAAAGAAACAAAATCTCCGTAGCCTCTCGAAAAAGGTCAGGGAGGAAATGGCCGCAGCCGTTAAGCTGAGGTTTAAGACCTCGACCAGGGCTCCAGTGGCTGGGACAGAGACGAAGGCAACGCCCAAGTCCGAGTCCGGGTCAAAACTGAAGCCCGAGGTTGGAACCCCAGTAGGCAAGGCAGCCACTAGGGATGGGTAATGCGGGGGCGCGGTTCCCGCCTCCTTCGCCGCTAGCGAAGGAGTGCGGTGAGCCGTGTCTCCCCGCGAGTAGTGGGGGAAGCCTCCCTCTCTCGTGAAAGCGAGAGAGCGGATGGCCGCTCCCCCACCACGAGACGTGCCTCCAATAGGGGGCGGGCGCGGGGCGGCACCGGTAGTGTTCTACCAGAGTTCCCGGTGTCGCCCCAGTCAGCGCCGAGGATGGCCACCGTGGGGTTTTAGCCGGTAAGAGTCCGGCACTACCCCGTCGCCCCCACCAGGGCGGCGGGGTGTCCATGAGGATTTCCCCACGTAAAAAAAAAAAAAAAAAAAAAGGCAAGGCAGCCACTAGTACCTCGACCTGGGTGATCGAGGTCCCGCCGGAGATGCGATCCTGCATCCGGGGACAGGGCGACCGGGTGTTCGTCGAGTGGGCGTCTTGCCGTGTGCAAGATTTCCACTCCGTCACCCGGTGCTTCAAGTGCCAGAGATTTGGACATCTGTCCAAATTCTGCAATGCCGCAGCCAGTGTGTGCGGTCACTGCGCCGAAACGGGGCATACCACTGCCGACTGCAAGCAGAAGGGGCGGGCTCCGGTCTGCTCGAACTGCAAGCGAGTCGGCAAGCAGCACAATCACGGGCTTATGAGCAGAAGCTGCCCATCGTACAACGAGGCAATCCAGTTGGTGAAGTCACGCACCATCAATGGATAAAGAAGCCCGTTGCTCGCGTCTAAGTAGCAGGTTACGAATATTGCAGTTGAATATGCAGCGTTCAAGAACTGTTACAGACGACCTTCGTGTCGCACTTGAACGACTAGACGTTGATATCGTGCTCGTCCAGGAACCGTATAACGTCAAAGGCGTAGTTACGGGCTTGGGAGTCACGACACCCCTTTACACGGGCGGAGGGACGGAGGTGATGGCCGCAATCGCGGTCCGGAACCCGTCTCTCACAGTCGTGAGTCTCTCGCACCTGAACGACGGGCACATCGTCTGCGTGCACACGAAAGTAGAGAACACGGACCTGTATCTGGTCAGTCAGTACTTTCAATTCTCTGACGAGATAGAGAGCAGCCTGACAAGACTGGATCGGGCCCTACAAGCGATCGGAACGGGTCGAATCGTGCTGGGGGCCGGTGCCAACGCCAAGTCTCCCCTATGGGGAGCGGCGGCAGCAGACGCCGAGGAGAGGCGCTCGAAGAGCTCCTCTCAATGCACGGCCTGTTTGTTCTGAACGAGGCTGGCAGCATGGCAATATTCTCCAGCTCGTGCGGAGAGTCATACATCGACGTTACAGTGGCAACGCTCGATGCAGCCGGACTGGTTCGAAGCTGGGAAGTCAGAGATGACGTTACGTCCAGCGACCACCGTGCTATTGCTTTTGAGCTCACCCTCGAACGCACTGAAGAGGATCAGCCCCGAGAGGGGCGTTTCCCCACAAGGAAGGCCGACTGGCCGGACTTTGAGAGAATCCCCGAGGAGCAACTGCGGGACCTCCCTCCACTGGTCCTTTCCGGACCGGAGGGGACAGAGGCACGCGCAACACAGATTGAGCAATCAATCGTCGCAGCGTGCAACGCCGCGATTCCCCCGAGGAAAAAGCGCGGAAGAGCCGTCCCCTGGCGGAGCGATGAGCTCACGAGACGAAAGAAGCGCATCTATAAATTACGGCGCGCCTTTCAGTCCCTAAGAGATGCCGACCTAAAGGCGGCCAAGCACGACGAGTACCTCGAGGAGAGAAAGTCGTACACGTCCAGTATTAGAAGCGCAAAGTTACGAAGCTAGAACGCTTTCGTAACGAAAGTAGGAAACAAAGGAAACTACCGCATCGCGATGGGTAGGCTCAGAACTGCGGCTGCGATGAGCAACCTCCGTACCACGGACGGTCATACGATGACGTGGGAATCCACGGCTAAGACGCGCCTACACGGGCTAATTCCGGATGACAACTCGGAAAGCGACTCGCCCGAACAGGCACTCCTGCGAGAGGAAGCTGCTGCTCTGCCCTTAGTGGACGACGATTCGCCGTTCACAGGAAGGGAAGTTGCAGCGGCAGTCAAGTTCTCAAGAACGGGAAGTGCCCCGGGCTGGATCGCGTAGAGGTTGAAGTAGTTAAGCGATTGCCCCTGTCGGCAAAAATCGCCTTGTTCGACCTTTACAACGCGTGCCTTAAATATGGAGTGTTCCCAACCCGCTGGAAACATTGCTCAATCCGAGCCCTGTTAAAGGCGACAACAAAACCAGTTGCTGACCCTAAATCGTATCGACCGATCTTTCTGTTGTCGGTACTGGGCAAAGTCCTCGAGAAGCTAATGCTAACGAGGCTAGAGCCCGTTTTCCTTCAAGCACCATACGTATCCGATCGCCACTACGGCTTCCGCCGCGGGAGATCGACCGAACACGCTTTGGTTGCGTTCCGCGAGACGGTGGCTAGTAGGCCGGAGAAGTATGTGCTAGGTCTGGCTTTCGACATATCGGGGGCGTTCGAAAACGTCTGGTGGCCGAGTGTGATGAGTAATCTCAGAACGCGCGACTGCCCCAGGAACCTGTATGGCCTTATGACGAGCTACTTCGCGAAACGGGTTGTGTCCATCGTGTCCAACCACGGAATAGTGAGCAAGCAAGTCACGAAAGGTTGTCCGCAGGGGTCTATCCTCGGACCCAGTTGCTGGAACCTCGTATTTGACGGGGTTTTAAAGCTCCTGGAAGGAGAGGAGTTCCATTGCGAACCAGTAGCGTACGCCGATGACCTGCTTGTGATAACCTACGGGAAGTCGCGAGCAGAGATCGACCAAAGAGCGCAGTGGGTGGTAGACGGAGTCTCTGGGTGGTGTTCATCTCAGAAGTTAACTCTATCCGCCACCAAGACCGAGATGATCCTGTTCAAAGGCAGGCTGGACAGGGAAAGACCCCCAGCGGTCCGGGTAGATGGCAGACGGCTACCCCTGCAGGATACCATTCGGTACCTCGGGGTAGACATAGACGCTGGTGTTGGGATAACCACCCACGTCAAGAGAGTCCGCGATAAATGCCTGCTAACCTTTAACAAGTTGGCGGGTATTGCAAGAGCAAATTGGGGAATGGGGCATCGCGCCATGAGTACCATGTACAAAGGCGTGTTTCTCCCGGTTGCCACATACGGAGCCGCGGGGTGGGCAGACCTACTAAACGCACATACCAGGCGTAGCCTGGAGAGTGCGCATAGGCAGGCGCTACTCCGTGTCACTAAGGCCTATAGAACGGTCTCCACCGATGCAGTTTGCGTGATTGCAGGTGCGATTCCGATAGACTTGGTGTTACTCGAAAGAGTAGCTATGTTTAATGCTCGTACGCTCAAAAGCATTGAAGTCGGCGACTATCGTCTAAGCCATAACGAAATGGTCGAGAACAAAGTCTCGAAAGGCACGGTGAAAACCAACTTCCGTAGAGCCGTTCGAGACATGTGGCAACTGAGATGGGAGACGTCGGTGAAGGGCCGTACTACGTACGGATTCTTCGAGAGCGTCTGCACAAGACTCGAGGCACGTTGGGTCGAAACTGGTTACTACGTAACTCAGTTCCTCAGCGGCCACAGAGATTTCCAGGCCAAGCTATTTCAGTTTGCCCTGGTTAGGGACGACAAGTGCGGCTGCGGCGCGACGGAAACGTCGAGCCACGTGCTGCGCAGTTGTCCCAAGTACCAAACAGCGCGAGAATGCCTGATGCAGGCTGCCGCCGACGAGGGGCTACTATGGCCCCTGACGGATAGGCAGCTCGTGTCCGAACAAATGTTCAAGGCATTTCGAATGTTCGCAGCCGAGGTACTCAAGGCTAAAGAGGACAAGCGAAGGGCAGACCGGGCTGCAAGACGTAGTCCGCCCCACTGAGTACAATTAGTTATACAGCTGACCAAAAACGTACGTGACGCGTTTTACCGCAGGGTGTACTGAGCGAAGAGAGCTTCGGCTCTCTGCCCGGATACCGGTGGTTGACTACACCGCGGTCCCCAGTCGGCCGACCAGTGTAGTGCTCGGCACATCTTTAACTGGTACCTCGGGAGTGGATCTTGAAAGAGAGCCCCACCCGCAAGGGTGCTGATCCACAACAGGGTTGGACTCGAGGGGGCGCGCGGTTTCGGCCTCTCCATTAGGAGAGGCCCTTGGCACATGAGAACGATAGGAGACGAGAGGAGCCGGTATAGCCGCAAGGCCAAGGTACGGCGCCGCCTCTTCGAACATCCAGAGGTCGGGAACTCGTCGTAACAACAAATGTCCCTATCTACTGCCCGCAGGGGTGGCTGATGCGTGCAGCCACCCGGGAGTAGCGTCCCTACGGGTTCCCGAGCTCTCTTCACCACGCACAAATACACACATACACACCTGACACAAACATACTCTGGGCAGTTCTGCGGGGTTGACGGGCCGGTTCGCCGCGGGGTCTCGGTTGCGGGCCTGCCAGAGGGTACCGGGCATAAACCGGGTTCTGGCACTCCCGGGCCGTTCGATAGTACAGGGGCCCGGGTCGGTGTAGCCGACACGGCCTGGCTGCCCCACCAGCGAACAAAAAATCTCGCGTCATGCTGTAGTGCCGAGTAGCGTCCGGAGGGGTCCCTGCAGCATGGCGCCGGGGGCTACCCTGAGGCCACTGGAGGCTTCTGCTTCCGAAGTGCTTTGCGGGGGGTCGGCCTGGCTTTCTCGCTGAATAATAACCCGGAATTTACACGCGCGCAAACATGGACTTATTCTTAAAACAAATACACATACACACATACACACACCAAACAAACATACATACTTATACTTACACAAACAAGCAAAACACATTAAATACATATAAAACCAAACAAAGCATAACAAACATGAAAAATGGACTCTAAAAATGAAAATGCTTTAAAAGTACCAACCAAGACTACCCCTGATCAAGAAAACCTAACTCAAAAAATTAATTGAGACAGACGGGAGGTTGATATCTATCCTCAGGACGTAGACATGGACATGAATGCCCAGGTGATGCCAGCTCCTGGACCAAGCCGAAGGGGATCACTCTCTTCTGTTTGTTCTGAGAGCAGCGTTCGAATGTCGACTAAGCGAAAGAGAAAGCTCCCTGAGGTGGATCCCCAGGATGAACAAGAGAGCAGAACCGAAGAAAATGAAACAATAATGTTTTTGAAGAAGACTCGTGCTGATCTTGAAGTGTTTCTATTCAATGATGTGAATAAAATAAGTAAAGCTTCTATAAAATTTATTTTGAATAAATTCAGTGATGTTGAGAGTAAGGCAGTTGAGAACTTAGTAATTACCGAAAAAATGGTCGACAAATTAGTAAAAAGCAGTGAAACAAAGAATATGCCAATGGCGGGGAGAACATATTCTTCAGCGGTCTGTAGTAGACAAGAAAAACGACTAGAAAATGATAATACTGAAACAATAATAATTAGAGCGAGTGAAACAAATAAATCAGATACGAGTGAGACTATGAAAGACAAAATTATGGATATACTAGAACCTGTTTAGAATGAAATCAAAATAAAACGAATCAGAAAAATAAAAGATAACGGAGTAGTCATTGAATCAGAAGATCTTTCAAAATGGAATATAATGTCGATACCTAGTCTAGCAGCAAAAGGGCTAAAAATGGAAAAACCAAGAAAATTTGGACCCTCAATAATAGTATTTGATGTTGATAAAAAATTAACAAAAGAGAACATAAAGCAAGACTTGTGGAACAAAAACTTAAAACAATTTCAAGAAATTAAAAAAGAGTATGATAACGGGACAATAATAAAATTTAATACAAGAAGTAAAGATCCTAATGCTGTAAACTGGGTAATAGAAGTTCCTGGCGTAGCATATACAAAATTAATGCAGACAGAAAGAGTATATCTAGATTTTAAATGTCACAAAATTAAAGAATTTCTCAATATAATGAGATGTTATAAGTGTCTAGGATATGGGCATACGTCAAAGCATTGTAAAGAAAAAGAGCAGATATGCGAACACTGCTCAAATGAAGGCCATTTAATGAAAGATTGCCCTAAAAAGGGTGAAAAACAAGAATGTATTAATTGCAAAAGATCCAAGAGAAAAGATACAATGCATAGCTACAGAACCAACACTTGTCCTGAATACATAAAGCAGCTTGAGTTATACAAAGGAAAAATTAAATACTTAAAAAAATCGGCTATACAAATCCTTCAGATAAACGCGCAACGATCGATAAATGTAGCTAACGAAATTCGAGAACTAGCAGAACGAAAAAATATTGATAATGCATTAAAATGTAAAGAAAAGCGCCAAGTAGTTTAATGATCCAAAAATGGAATAGATATCACACAAGAAAGCCAAGTTTTTAATCAAAGATACCATACGTTAATTAATTAATTAACTTGCATCTCTAACTTTAAAACTTGGCATGTGCATACTTAATTACCAATCAAAAAATATTACTAGCATATGACTACTTTGACACAAATTTGCACATGCCAAGTTTTAAAGCTTGAGATGCAAGTTAATTAATTAATTAACGTATGGTATCTTTGATTGAAAACTTGGCTTTCTTGTGTGATATCTATTCCATTTTTGGATCATTAAACTACTTGGCGCTTTTCTTTACATTTTAATGTATTTTGGGGGATTTCACGCCTTTTTGGTTGTTCATATTTTGAAGAAAAATACAATCGGACTGTACCACATTCATACAACCGTCATCATTGTTTTGACACATCACCAATCATGGCATAACCAATGTGTCGGTATAAAACCATGTTATCTGCACAGCGCTCTGCAGCACTTCGCAGTGGTGCCATCTCGCGTGAAACAAGTGAGAGTAACATTTTTAGGAATTGTATTAATCCGGACGATGAAACTCTTAATCCGCTTTGCCTTTACCACGAGAAAAATAAAAGAGGAAATTCATATCTCCGGAACGACTGGACCGATCCACATGATTCTTGGTTCATTGGATTCAGAAAAATCAACGATGAAATACAAAATTCTGAAATAAATTCTTGGGGCTCTAACTTTCGCATAAATCGAGGTGAAAGTTTGGTAACTAAGGATAACAGCTAGAGTTCGGGATAATATAGCCTCGGCTGTAGTGCGCCGGAGTGTCATATATCAAGAGACAAGGTCTTGTCTCGGGCCAAGTACAAAGAAAGACAGACCTTGTATCTTTTCCAGAACCAATAAGTACGGGTTTTTACAATATATATATATATATATATGGAGAGGGAACTTCTACTTGGCGCGAGACTCTACCGAGTCTCCTGATTATAATGGTACAAGAACCGTATTCCTTCAAAGGTAAAGTTAAAGGATATTCTTCTGTGTCAAATACAGTAATTACGGCAGAAGGACTAAATCCAATGGCAGCAATAATTATCCGAAACCAAAAAATAGTACCAACAAAATTACAAACTTTATGTACCCAACTCATGGTTTGGGTAAACGTTAGCACGGGCGAGGGCGATTTTAACCTGGTCTCTTTATATTGTCAGTACTCGCACAGCATAGAAGGTTATCTCGACAACCTAGAACAAGGATAAGAAAAAACTAACAACTACGGTACTATCATTTGTATGGACGCCAATGGTAAGTCGACACTGTGGTATAGCGGAATGGCTGACGAAAAAGGTGAAAAACTAGAGGACACCATAATAACAAAACATCTGTACATAATGAATAAACCAAACAACCCTCCAACGTTTTGGAACGTCCACGGTAGTACAAATATAGATGTGTCACTTTGCACACGCAATTTGGCCGGTAACATATATAATTGGGAAGTCAAAGACGACTGGTGCAACAGCGATCACAGCTGTATCTATTTTAAGGTAAAAGATGAAACGAATGTCCCAAGACAAGTACTAAAATCCGATCAATATAACATTCGGAGAAATGATTGGACTAAATTCAACAACAAATGTAACGAAATATTAACTAACGATCTATTAAAAAGATTAAAAGAAATGGGAACAGAAGATTGTAATAACAGTTTCAATGAAATAATAACAAGATTAGCAAGAGAAAATATCAAATCGAAGAAAAATGCACCAGATCGGTTCCGTGGTGGTGTACAGAGTTAACAAACCTGAGGAAAAAACTAAATAAAAGTAAAAAAGAACTAAAACGTATTAAGAAAAACCAAAACATCAACCAGATTGAAATTGCAAAAGACTATAGAGCAAAGAAAAATCGCTTCAATAAAATTATCAGCGAAAAGAAAATAGAATCGTGGAAAAAATTTGTAAAGGAAAACTCAAACGAAAATCCTTGGGGATCAAGAGACAAGGTCTTGTCTCGGACCAAGTACAAAGAAAGACAGACCTTGTATCTTTTCCAGAACCAATAAGTACGGGTTTTTACAATGTTCAAACTGCATAAACAAATTAAAAATTCAAATTTTTGCAAACATTGTTTGAAAGGCTATGTCAGGGCGATAAATTTCCATATTTGTTATTAACAATTGGTTCAGCCATTGTGAAGATATGGGACCTTAAAAATAGCTGTTTTTATTAAGAAACGTCTTCTCCGTCTCCGTCGTCTCTGTCACAAATTTAAACAATTTATAATTTCTTCATTTATTTGCATTTATTCGTGAAAATTTTTGGTGGAATAATAATTTATACCTGTAAATTGATCAATTTTTATTGTTATAAATTAAACAATGTATGTATTTATTGATACAATTAAACAATCTCCATTCATTAGTCAAACTAAATTAAGCAATTTATTTTGTTTATTTTTCTCTCTCCTCTCCCTTGTCCTCTCTCTCTCCTCTTCTCTTTCTTCTCGCCCTTCCCCGCTCTCCTCACCCTTGACCGCTCCCTCGACTCTCCTCGACTCTCCTCCTCCCTCCTCTCGGCTCTCTGCTGTTCCCCTCGCTCTATTCCATTACATTCTATGTAGATCAGGTTGAAGTTTTTACTGAGGGATTAGATAGGAAAAGCTGTAGGGAATACAGGGGTAGGGCCGCGCAGCGCTCGTTGCCATCAGCTAATCGAGCGATCCGCAACGGTCGTTCAATTGGGCTCGAGCATGGTGTGCTGTGTATATATATAAATTCATACATATATACTAAAATTTTAGGTCCCCCTTGGAACAGTTTCTTCAGCCCTCTACTAACCCAGAACTAACCCAGACCAGAATGGACTCTCTCTCACCATACGTATGTAATTTTACATTTAAGGTTTTAAATACATCTGTAGTGTAAAAATTGGGGTACATCTTCGAGTTTTAAAAAATATAAACTAAATCTTGGTTTCAAACTTATAGCATATAGATGCAAATGCATGATTTGCAGTATATTATAAATTTACTTCAGCAAACGATCGATTGTAATTACAAAGTTATGGTCACGGCTTATGACCCCTTTTTAACAATCACAATTTTCAAAACAGCAATTAACAATTTTCCTCAGGGTTTTTCTTAAATTTTAATATTAATCTTCAATTTTTGTGCTCCACATATACTCCCAGTTGTTACATATTTATTTGAATACATATTATATTTATAAAGATGTATATTGCCAACCCACGCGAATATTATGTTTATGCTAACCAATATTTTTATTTTACAGGCAATGATAATATTGCTGAGAGCATGGGGGAATCAGTCAATAATACTGATGGGTACTCACCTCATTCTAACTTTTGTATCAAACCCACGGTGGTTTACAGAGGTATGTATTTATTTATCTGTGAAATTTTCAAGTTAAATGGGTCGATATAATAGTTTAAAAGGTGAACAACAAACATTGCTTTTAGATAAAAGTAGCCAGTAATTGATACAAACCAGAAGTTGAGCATTTGGCCTTTCTGGAACAATATTGTAAACTGTGAATCTACAACACTTTCCTACGTACTCTATCAAAGAGTTGGTGCTATTAATTAAGGAAATTCCTCAACTCCAACACTTGAACTTTGAGGATATGGAGAATATAATAGACTATACAGGGTGTTCCAAAACTAGGCGTTTCGGAGATGGCCATCTTGTGGGGTGGTCCTTTCTAAGGACTATAGCACTTTCCGAATTTGAAAGCGCCATCGAACTTTGGGGGGTATTTGCGAAAAGGTGTAGCCAATCCGCGCTCGAGCCAGAGAGCGGTCGCTGTGACACGGCGCGAAGCAGTGGGATGGGGCGAGCCCACGGTATCGGTGGGTCGTTGGCTTGCAAGGGCTGCGGGGCTAGCGTCACAGCTCAATCATTGTCTCTGCGACTGCTCGAGCGGCTGGATGGTTGATTCCATAGCTTTGACTGCACAGAATTCGGATCATTCAGCTGATTTCTTAAACTGTGCCTGGCTGATGCGTCAACTTTCACAGGATCTCCGTAAATCGTCGAGACACTTCAAGCAAGTCTACGAGGTACGTAGGTAGTTAGAAGTAGTCAGTGGATTGACAATTTCCCCTCTACTTTGGATCGCGCTACGAATACCCTTACGCGTGCTCGGTTGATTCCTCGGGTATCCCATTCTTTGATCGCGGCGAATTGCTAGGTATTTGACCATGGCCAAGCACGTAGAATCTCTCCTCGATATTATTTCGTCGTTGGATCCGAAAGATATAGTAGGTCAACCGTCCGGTGATCCTGTTGTTCCCAAATCGGAAATATATACGCATATAAGCGATAGGATCAAAGAGCTCGACGAAAGTAGGCATGTAAGTCCAAAGTACATCTATACGATTTTAAAAAACAATAGGTACGGTATTTGGGACAAAATTATGCAAATTTTTAATATCGCGCGTGATTCGTCGATTGTCGAGACCGAGACAGATAATGATCTGTCACTAAACGAGACCAACCGGAATGTGTTAAGCTTTGATTTAAATATTTCAAATAAGCTCTGGCTTAAAATCGCACCCGGGGAGGTAGTGTATTCAGACGCGGTATTAAAGGACAGGACATACACTGTTCTACAGCGCGGGGTATGGACCGACGAGATGTACGCGGAAATATATGCCGCTACAAAGCTACCCTGTCCGTTCAATTTCAAAAAGTGCAAGATTTCGAGCACTGGCATTTTTTTGACGGTACTTGCGCGATGTCCTGAATGCGATGCAACTTTTAAGGGATGCGTCATTAATCGACCTGCGAACGGGGATAATATACCAATGGAATGTGCCATTGAGAATTTCGATGATTCCATAGCCCATAGAAAGAAGCGGCAGTTAAAAGGCGCACGGCGCATTCAAGTATCGAAAGAAATGATGGACAAGAATATCTTGCCATGTATGTGGCGCAGAAATGAGGCAAATAAACTCATGCAATTTGGTGACAGGGAGCCAGCGCATTTGCCAAGCATGACGGTTTTAAGAAAGGCAAAAGAAGAGAGGCGGAACAAAACGTTGGGAGTTACGGGTACTGATCCGATAGATAATTTAAAGAAAATGGCCTTAAACAGTCGCGCTGGTCACATACATTCCATTGGAACGCTTCCCTTTTATATTCATTACTGGACGCAAGAACAGATGGCCATATATCTGCAATATCCAGATTTTATCTGCGTCGATGCAACTGGCTCCCTGGTCAAGAAATTAAAGTTGTCGGACACGGAACTATCTGCGCATATATATTTATATGAGGTAGTTGTTGAAACCCCGACAGCGAAAATGCCAGTTTTTCAGATGTTGAGCGCCGTTCAACATACCAGTGCAATAATGCACTGGTTCACAGAAATTACGAGAATAGGGTGTACGCACAAGAGTAACTTCCCGTATCCGAAACAGGTAGTGTGCGACTTTGATATGGCGTTGATGGGCGCAGTAGCTAGGACGTTAGGACAATGTATCAGTCTTAAACACTATTTGCAAGAGTGTTTTTGCTATCTGCAGAAGTTGCCCCATAGGTTGCCGACATGCCTCATACGCCTCGATATCTCGCATTATGTGCATATGATTACGCGCTGGAGCGAACTCAAAAACCTCCACCCGCGGGTTAAAAAATTCTATATAATGATTATGGCACACTTCACAAAGGTGATGGATTTCCGCGAATTCGAAAACATCGTGAAATCTATCGTAACACTGTGTAACAGTGAGGACTGCGGATTAATAGGCGCAGATCAAACGCAAAGTTCGGCGGAACTTGCATTAAAGCATTTACTGCATATTATCAAGGGTAGTACCGATATGGAGGACATTGTGCAAAATCCAAGTCCCAATAAAGATACGGAAGCATCCGAGGCCGCAATGTCAAATGAATCGGATGATTCTGTAGCGGATAATATACACGATTGGGTAGAGGTTTTGTTCCAAGACACTATAAATGCCGCTGCCTCTGCTCCTCAAGGGGAAGCAATAAATTCGTATTATGCGCCTGCTATAATCCCCAAACTAAAGAAACTGGTGCGTTACTTTCCCCTATACACCAGTACCATGTCGTGTGCTTTTTGCCTTAAAAAAGTACACGTTAGTTCCTCGGCTGTGGAATCCGAGTTCAATGATCTCAAACATCGCATACTGCGAAATGAGTGTCGACCTATGCGCGTTGACAAATTTGTGAGTGTCCATTTAGAGTCATTTTCGGGAAAAGCTAAGTTGGCTGCAGCTCAGATAACATCTGAATTAAATCCCAAGATGGAACCATCGATTCGCGACGATGAGATCGCTGCTGAATTAAATCCAAAGATGGAACCAAAACCCATGATTCGCGACGATGAGATCGCGAACGTTTCAGGCGAAGCCCGATTGCTAACGGAAAACGACAGTGTGGCTTTCGGTGACGTTTCGGACCATAAGGACGATTCGGACGAAACGGGCGAAATGTCTAATCCAGCCGAGTTGTTACAGGAGCAAAATTGGCGAAATAAGAATAATCCCAAAAAACGCAAACGCACGTATTTGGATGCCGAGCCTGACTGGAATATTACCGAGCTCAATAAAAAGAATATTGTACGTTTGAGTGTATTGGAAAATGGCAATGTATGCCCCGCGATATCGGAGAAGAACAGGAAGTATATTATCCAAAATACTTGCGGCTTCGACAGCATTTTCCATATTTTGGCCTCTGCTGCTACACACGACGCGTTCCGCCAATTAATTGAAACAAGCACAACGACTGCTTTTGAATTTTTAAAAATGTACCTAAAATGCGGTGCAAGTAAATTGTTATATAGGAAAAGAGCAGAACTATTACGGAACGTAGAATGTTTCGTAAGGGAAAATGTGTCTGGTGTCATTGTCGTTGACGCACTTTCCTGCATTTCATACCTTTGCGAGCAATTGTTTACAGACGATTGCAGCTACTATTCATGTAAGAATTGCAAAAAGTGTGATTCAATTATCGAACGCAAAGGGGTAATGTTACCTATCAATATTGATATCTTAAAAGAATTTGGATTTGGCAGTCTACAAAATGCCATAGACCAATGTTCCGTAGCGCCAAATAAAACTTGCAAAACTTGTTGCAGTGACGCCGATATTAGCTTAAAATACGGCAACATTATATTCATCGAGACCACCGATGGGACGACGCAGAAAATTAAACTCTGCCAATTTCTGGAAAAAATAACATTGAATGGGGCACAGTATCAACTAGCAGGAATAATCAATCGTCTAGGAGGTGCCGCAACTGGACATTTTACTGCATTCGTAAAAAGTAACGAGTGGATACTTTTTGATGATTTGCGTAAGAAAACAATGCATGCGTCGAGTGAGACGGAGGTAAACCCTCACATGTGCATTTACGTAAAAACTTGAAATTGAAAAACATTTGAAAAATGTTTCAGACTTGATAAAAGAATGAAAGGGCATTCGAAGGATCTCCTGAAGTTTTATGTGAGACAATCGAATGGGTGCAGCGTGACTTTATTCCCTACATATATTGCCACATATTGCCTTTGCATTGGTATGTCATAGAGTGGACACTAGATGTCCCTGGCTTCAGTTCTCTTATTGTTACCACGGAACACGCAAAACCATATTAACAAACGACAACGCGCTAGCGTTAGTTGTACTGCATTCCGCGAGTGACAGAGTAACTCCAAGTCGCAGACCACGTGTGACAACGCATTAGCGTTAGTTGCCCTGCGCCGCAGACCTCGTGTGACAACGCATTAGCGTTAGTTGCCCTGCGTATACCAACAATTACAATATGTCACGTTGCACACTGTTAATTTCGCTAAACATTTCTCCAAAGAATTTAGGAAAACCGGATGGGGAAAGAGGTAAATATTACACTTATAGTTAAGTCATTGATTTCATAAAATATTGTATAAATCAGTTTTGACCCCTTTAGCGATCCGCTTCCGGACTAGCGAAGCCGATGGGTGCTCCCACAAATGCGTCGACTGCATGAAGAGGAAAGCGAGATGTGCTTATGCTAGCTGTTCAGATGGGAGTGTGACAGACTCTGAGACTTGCCCTGATGACCTATTCGGCTGGTGGGCCCTGTTCCGCGAAAGAGAAGGAGATGTGCGCTCTTGCAGTCTCTCAGTCAGATGGGTACGAAAATAGAGGGGGACGCAACGGGAAAGAAGGGAAGACTTCCCCACCCTCGCGCCTTCTTTATGGAATGCGAGGCTTACCTATTTGTATGCTATACAAATTACACGGGGCATAGACACGTGCTACATTCACGTATGTCATACAATACCTCCTGTATTCACATACCGACCCAGGACGAACGTCCATAAGGCAGGGGGCAACACCAAATTTATTCTCATAACGGGTGGACCTACGATTTTAAAGATGGATTCCGAACCACCCCCCGCGCAGTGCGTGAACGTGCCGACAATCGGCGATGACAGGTATTGAGATCGAACCCGGGTACCGCCGGACACTTATCCCCCTGAGCCATTGCGGCGATCATCAAAGTACCTAACAACCCTTAAGTTCGCAAATAGCCGAGGTTTTCCTTGAGGGGAAGGGGGGGGGGGTCAAATTGCAAGCTGCCTGATCTGCCTGCTGTACAAATACATTAAAAATACAAAATTCGTACATAAATACTCGGAGCTATAACTTTTGCATAAAAGAGCGCGAAAGTTTCGTATCGATCGAAATCCGCTACACTTCGGGATAATAGAGTCTCGGCTGTCGCGCACCGTGGGTACGGGACTACTACTTTGGTGGGAGTGCCTGCGCACGTGGCCGGTGCAGGCACTGAGGTCCATTGGAACACTCGAAAAGGAGCTTGCAAGCTCCGAGGGGCCGATCAGGGCGGGGGCTGGAAGTATGCTTCGGTGTTCCCAGTTCTCTGCCCTGGAGGGTCCTATGGCAGGCCACCGTGGGGGTTTTAGCCGGTAAGAGTCCGGCATACCCCCGTCCACTCCTCAGATGGGCGGGGGATCCATGAGGATTTCCCCCACGCAAAAAAAAAAAAAAGCGGGGACTACTACTTGGCGCGAGACTCTACCGAGTCTCCTGATGTCGCCTTGAATTTTCTAAGAAAAACTTCACGTAGCTATCAATTTGTTACCGGAGAACCTGCATCGAAGGACATTCGCACCTTCGAATATTGAAGATGTGCATACGCACAAAATATTTCGTAATCGCAGTGTTATTTTCAAATGGAAACAAATTCCGTCGAAAACCCAGAAGAATCTAGAAGAATCCAGAGGGATTCGTACGGTCATTCATGACTTCGGGGACCTCTGCTTCCCTTTCCCTCCAGTGGGAATTGCCGATGCGAGGGGTCTAACCACCAGTATCGTGCAAGCCTCCATCTCAGAAATAACGCAACAATTTGAAAAGGTATGTTCCACCACTGTACACAGTACTAATTATTCGCGTAGGAACTAACAGTTCCTCGCAATATCAAATGTGTGCTTTGTGACTGACTAGAGATGACTGATGAAAGCGCACCGATGGACATATGCGTTGAAGCGGAGGCGCCGGAAAAGCCGAACAGGGAAAAGGAGGTGGCGGCCGAAATAGCTGTACTAGCAGCGGCACAGAAGACCCAAGAGGAGCAAACATCGGAGGACCCCACCAACACAAATGCGGTGGCAGATGACGTGGTCAGAATCATATTCTTAATTCGTTGCAGTAATCCTTTAGACTGGGAAGGTACAACCTGCTCAAACGATTTTGTTAGATCTTTATTACAAGGGTGTTGGAGGGAAACCTTAATAGAATCGTTTGGGCAAGCTACTATTTTCCTCCAAGAGTGAACTAGCCTTTCTAAACTTGTTCTGTCGCTGCAAATTTTGTTCCCGGTTGTTCTATGCCCCTCTAACATTGTTCTACAGTTTCAAGTCGCTGGGTCGTATTTTAATCCGAAAATTGAAAAAAACTATTTTCCTCCAAGAGTGAACTAGCCTTTCTAAACTTGTTCTGTCGCTGCAAATTTTGTTCCCGGTTGTTCTATGTCCCTCTAACATTGTTCTACAGTTTCAAGTCGCTGGGCCGTATTTTAATCCGAAAATTGAAAAAAATTATTTTCCTCCAAGAGTGAACTAGCCTTTCTAAACTTGTTCTGTCGCTGCAAATTTTGTTCCCGGTTGTTCTATGTCCCTCTAACATTGTTCTACAGTTTCAAGTCGCTGGGCCGTATTTTAATCCGAAAATTGAAAAAAACTATTTTCCTCCAAGAGTGAACTAGCCTTTCTAAACTTGTTCTGTCGCTGCAAATTTTGTTCCCTGTTGTTCTATGTCCCTCTAACATTGTTCTACAGTTTCAAGTCGCTGGGTCGTATTTTAATCCGAAAATTGAAAAAAACTATTTTCCTCCAAGAGTGAACTAGCCTTTCTAAACTTGTTCTGTCGCTGCAAATTTTGTTCCCGGTTGTTCTATGCCCCTCTAACATTGTTCTACAGTTTCAAGTCGCTGGACCATATTTTAATCCGAAAATTGAAAAAAACTATTTTCCTCCTAGAGTGAACTAGCCTTTCTAAACTTGTTCTGTCGCTGCAAATTTTGTTCCCTGTTGTTCTATGTCCCTCTAACATTGTTCTACAGTTTCAAGTCGCTGGGCCGTATTTTAATCCGAAAATTGAAAAAAACTATTTTCCTCCAAGACTGAACTAGCTTTTCTAAACTTGTTCTGTCGCTGCAAATTTTGTTCCCGGTTGTTCTATGTCCCTCTAACATTGTTCTACAGTTTCAAGTCGCTGGGCCGTATTTTAATCCGAAAATTGAAAAAAACTATTTTCCTCCAAGAGTGAACTAGCCTTTCTAAACTTGTTCTGTCGCTGCAAATTTTGTTCCCGGTTGTTCTATGCCCCTCTAACATTGTTCTACAGTTTCAAGTCGCTGGGTCGTATTTTAATCCGAAAATTGAAAAAAACTATTTTCCTCCAAGAGTGAACTAGCCTTTCTAAACTTGTTCTGTCGCTGCAAATTTTGTTCCCGGTTGTTCTATGCCCCTCTAACATTGTTCTACAGTTTCAAGTCGCTGGGCCGTATTTTAATCCGAAAATTGAAAAAAACTATTTTCCTCCAAGAGTGAACTAGCCTTTCTAAACTTGTTCTGTCGCTGCAAATTTTGTTCCCGGTTGTTCTATGCCCCTCTAACATTGTTCTACAGTTTCAAGTCGCTGGACCATATTTTAATCCGAAAATTGAAAAAAACTATTTTCCTCCTAGAGTGAACTAGCCTTTCTAAACTTGTTCTGTCGCTGCAAATTTTGTTCCCTGTTGTTCTATGTCCCTCTAACATTGTTCTACAGTTTCAAGTCGCTGGGTCGTATTTTAATCCGAAAATTGAAAAAAACTATTTTCCTCCAAGAGTGAACTAGCCTTTCTAAACTTGTTCTGTCGCTGCAAATTTTGTTCCCGGTTGTTCTATGCCCCTCTAACATTGTTCTACAGTTTCAAGTCGCTGGGTCGTATTTTAATCCGAAAATTGAAAAAAACTATTTTCCTCCAAGAGTGAACTAGCCTTTCTAAACTTGTTCTGTCGCTGCAAATTTTGTTCCCGGTTGTTCTATGCCCCTCTAACATTGTTCTACAGTTTCAAGTCGCTGGGTCGTATTTTAATCCGAAAATTGAAAAAAACTATTTTCCTCCAAGAGTGAACTAGCCTTTCTAAACTTGTTCTGTCGCTGCAAATTTTGTTCCCTGTTGTTCTATGTCCCTCTAACATTGTTCTACAGTTTCAAGTCGCTGGGCCGTATTTTAATCCGAAAATTGAAAAAAACTATTTTCCTCCAAGACTGAACTAGTTTTTCTAAACTTGTTCTGTCGCTGCAAATTTTGTTCCCGGTTGTTCTATGTCCCTCTAACATTGTTCTACAGTTTCAAGTCGCTGGGCCGTATTTTAATCCGAAAATTGAAAAAAACTATTTTCCTCCAAGAGTGAACTAGCCTTTCTAAACTTGTTCTGTCGCTGCAAATTTTGTTCCCGGTTGTTCTATGCCCCTCTAACATTGTTCTACAGTTTCAAGTCGCTGGGTCGTATTTTAATCCGAAAATTGAAAAAAACTATTTTCCTCCAAGAGTGAACTAGCCTTTCTAAACTTGTTCTGTCGCTGCAAATTTTGTTCCCGGTTGTTCTATGCCCCTCTAACATTGTTCTACAGTTTCAAGTCGCTGGGTCGTATTTTAATCCGAAAATTGAAAAAAACTATTTTCCTCCAAGACTGAACTAGCTTTTCTAAACTTGTTCTGTCGCTGCAAATTTTGTTCCCTGTTGTTCTATGTCCCTCTAACATTGTTCTACAGTTTCAAGTCGCTGGGCCGTATTTTAATCCGAAAATTGAAAAAAACTATTTTCCTCCAAGAATGAACTAGCCTTTCTAAACTTGTTCTGTCGCTGCAAATTTTGTTCCCGGTTGTTCTATGCCCCTCTAACATTGTTCTACAGTTTCAAGTCGCTGGGTCGTATTTTAATCCGAAAATTGAAAAAAACTATTTTCCTCCAAGAGTGAACTAGCCTTTCTAAACTTGTTCTGTCGCTGCAAATTTTGTTCCCGGTTGTTCTATGCCCCTCTAACATTGTTCTACAGTTTCAAGTCGCTGGACCATATTTTAATCCGAAAATTGAAAAAAACTATTTTCCTCCTAGAGTGAACTAGCCTTTCTAAACTTGTTCTGTCGCTGCAAATTTTGTTCCCTGTTGTTCTATGTCCCTCTAACATTGTTCTACAGTTTCAAGTCGCTGGGTCGTATTTTAATCCGAAAATTGAAAAAAACTATTTTCCTCCAAGAGTGAACTAGCCTTTCTAAACTTGTTCTGTCGCTGCAAATTTTGTTCCCGGTTGTTCTATGCCCCTCTAACATTGTTCTACAGTTTCAAGTCGCTGGGTCGTATTTTAATCCGAAAATTGAAAAAAACTATTTTCCTCCAAGAGTGAACTAGCCTTTCTAAACTTGTTCTGTCGCTGCAAATTTTGTTCCCGGTTGTTCTATGCCCCTCTAACATTGTTCTACAGTTTCAAGTCGCTGGGTCGTATTTTAATCCGAAAATTGAAAAAAACTATTTTCCTCCAAGAGTGAACTAGCCTTTCTAAACTTGTTCTGTCGCTGCAAATTTTGTTCCCTGTTGTTCTATGTCCCTCTAACATTGTTCTACAGTTTCAAGTCGCTGGGCCGTATTTTAATCCGAAAATTGAAAAAAACTATTTTCCTCCAAGACTGAACTAGTTTTTCTAAACTTGTTCTGTCGCTGCAAATTTTGTTCCCGGTTGTTCTATGTCCCTCTAACATTGTTCTACAGTTTCAAGTCGCTGGGCCGTATTTTAATCCGAAAATTGAAAAAAACTATTTTCCTCCAAGAGTGAACTAGCCTTTCTAAACTTGTTCTGTCGCTGCAAATTTTGTTCCCGGTTGTTCTATGCCCCTCTAACATTGTTCTACAGTTTCAAGTCGCTGGGTCGTATTTTAATCCGAAAATTGAAAAAAACTATTTTCCTCCAAGAGTGAACTAGCCTTTCTAAACTTGTTCTGTCGCTGCAAATTTTGTTACCGGTTGTTCTATGCCCCTCTAACATTGTTCTACAGTTTCAAGTCGCTGGGTCGTATTTTAATCCGAAAATTGAAAAAAACTATTTTCCTCCAAGACTGAACTAGCTTTTCTAAACTTGTTCTGTCGCTGCAAATTTTGTTCCCTGTTGTTCTATGTCCCTCTAACATTGTTCTACAGTTTCAAGTCGCTGGGCCGTATTTTAATCCGAAAATTGAAAAAAACTATTTTCCTCCTAGAGTGAACTAGCCTTTCTAAACTTGTTCTGTCGCTGCAAATTTTGTTCCCTGTTGTTCTATGTCCCTCTAACATTGTTCTACAGTTTCAAGTCGCTGGGTCGTATTTTAATCCGAAAATTGAAAAAAACTATTTTCCTCCAAGAGTGAACTAGCCTTTCTAAACTTGTTCTGTCGCTGCAAATTTTGTTCCCGGTTGTTCTATGCCCCTCTAACATTGTTCTACAGTTTCAAGTCGCTGGGTCGTATTTTAATCCGAAAATTGAAAAAAACTATTTTCCTCCAAGAGTGAACTAGCCTTTCTAAACTTGTTCTGTCGCTGCAAATTTTGTTCCCTGTTGTTCTATGTCCCTCTAACATTGTTCTACAGTTTCAAGTCGCTGGGCCGTATTTTAATCCGAAAATTGAAAAAAACTATTTTCCTCCAAGACTGAACTAGTTTTTCTAAACTTGTTCTGTCGCTGCAAATTTTGTTCCCGGTTGTTCTATGTCCCTCTAACATTGTTCTACAGTTTCAAGTCGCTGGGCCGTATTTTAATCCGAAAATTGAAAAAAACTATTTTCCTCCAAGAGTGAACTAGCCTTTCTAAACTTGTTCTGTCGCTGCAAATTTTGTTCCCGGTTGTTCTATGCCCCTCTAACATTGTTCTACAGTTTCAAGTCGCTGGGTCGTATTTTAATCCGAAAATTGAAAAAAACTATTTTCCTCCAAGAGTGAACTAGCCTTTCTAAACTTGTTCTGTCGCTGCAAATTTTGTTCCCGGTTGTTCTATGCCCCTCTAACATTGTTCTACAGTTTCAAGTCGCTGGGTCGTATTTTAATCCGAAAATTGAAAAAAACTATTTTCCTCCAAGACTGAACTAGCTTTTCTAAACTTGTTCTGTCGCTGCAAATTTTGTTAGCTGTTGTTCTATGTCCCTCTAACATTGTTCTACAGTTTCAAGTCGCTGGGCCGTATTTTAATCCGAAAATTGAAAAAAACTATTTTCCTCCAAGAATGAACTAGCCTTTCTAAACTTGTTCTGTCGCTGCAAATTTTGTTCCCGGTTGTTCTATGCCCCTCTAACATTGTTCTACAGTTTCAAGTCGCTGGGTCGTATTTTAATCCGAAAATTGAAAAAAACTATTTTCCTCCAAGAGTGAACTAGCCTTTCTAAACTTGTTCTGTCGCTGCAAATTTTGTTCCCGGTTGTTCTATGCCCCTCTAACATTGTTCTACAGTTTCAAGTCGCTGGACCATATTTTAATCCGAAAATTGAAAAAAACTATTTTCCTCCTAGAGTGAACTAGCCTTTCTAAACTTGTTCTGTCGCTGCAAATTTTGTTCCCTGTTGTTCTATGTCCCTCTAACATTGTTCTACAGTTTCAAGTCGCTGGGTCGTATTTTAATCCGAAAATTGAAAAAAACTATTTTCCTCCAAGAGTGAACTAGCCTTTCTAAACTTGTTCTGTCGCTGCAAATTTTGTTCCCGGTTGTTCTATGCCCCTCTAACATTGTTCTACAGTTTCAAGTCGCTGGGTCGTATTTTAATCCGAAAATTGAAAAAAACTATTTTCCTCCAAGAGTGAACTAGCCTTTCTAAACTTGTTCTGTCGCTGCAAATTTTGTTCCCGGTTGTTCTATGCCCCTCTAACATTGTTCTACAGTTTCAAGTCGCTGGACCATATTTTAATCCGAAAATTGAAAAAAACTATTTTCCTCCTAGAGTGAACTAGCCTTTCTAAACTTGTTCTGTCGCTGCAAATTTTGTTCCCTGTTGTTCTATGTCCCTCTAACATTGTTCTACAGTTTCAAGTCGCTGGGCCGTATTTTAATCCGAAAATTGAAAAAAACTATTTTCCTCCAAGACTGAACTAGCTTTTCTAAACTTGTTCTGTCGCTGCAAATTTTGTTCCCGGTTGTTCTATGTCCCTCTAACATTGTTCTACAGTTTCAAGTCGCTGGGCCGTATTTTAATCCGAAAATTGAAAAAAACTATTTTCCTCCAAGAATGAACTAGCCTTTCTAAACTTGTTCTGTCGCTGCAAATTTTGTTCCCTGTTGTTCTATGTCTATCTAACATTTTTCTACAGTTTCAAGTCGCTGGGTCGTATTTTAATCCGAAAATTGAAAAAAACTATTTTTCTCCAAGAGTGAACTAGCCTTTCTAAACTTGTTCTGTCGCTGCAAATTTTGTTCCCGGTTGTTCTATGCCCCTCTAACATTGTTCTACAGTTTCAAGTCGCTGGGCCGTATTTTAATCCGAAAATTGAAAAAAACTATTTTCCTCCAAGAGTGAACTAGCCTTTCTAAACTTGTTCTGTCGCTGCAAATTTTGTTCCCGGTTGTTCTATGCCCCTCTAACATTGTTCTACAGTTTCAAGTCGCTGGACCATATTTTAATCCGAAAATTGAAAAAAACTATTTTCCTCCTAGAGTGAACTAGCCTTTCTAAACTTGTTCTGTCGCTGCAAATTTTGTTCCCTGTTGTTCTATGTCCCTCTAACATTGTTCTACAGTTTCAAGTCGCTGGGCCGTATTTTAATCCGAAAATTGAAAAAAACTATTTTCCTCCAAGACTGAACTAGCTTTTCTAAACTTGTTCTGTCGCTGCAAATTTTGTTCCCGGTTGTTCTATGTCCCTCTAACATTGTTCTACAGTTTCAAGTCGCTGGGCCGTATTTTAATCCGAAAATTGAAAAAAACTATTTTCCTCCAAGAATGAACTAGCCTTTCTAAACTTGTTCTGTCGCTGCAAATTTTGTTCCCGGTTGTTCTATGCCCCTCTAACATTGTTCTACAGTTTCAAGTCGCTGGGTCGTATTTTAATCCGAAAATTGAAAAAAACTATTTTCCTCCAAGAGTGAACTAGCCTTTCTAAACTTGTTCTGTCGCTGCAAATTTTGTTCCCGGTTGTTCTATGCCCCTCTAACATTGTTCTACAGTTTCAAGTCGCTGGGTCGTATTTTAATCCGAAAATTGAAAAAAACTATTTTCCTCCAAGAGTGAACTAGCCTTTCTAAACTTGTTCTGTCGCTGCAAATTTTGTTCCCGGTTGTTCTATGCCCCTCTAACATTGTTCTACAGTTTCAAGTCGCTGGGTCGTATTTTAATCCGAAAATTGAAAAAAACTATTTTCCTCCAAGAGTGAACTAGCCTTTCTAAACTTGTTCTGTCGCTGCAAATTTTGTTCCCGGTTGTTCTATGCCCCTCTAACATTGTTCTACAGTTTCAAGTCGCTGGGCCGTATTTTAATCCGAAAATTGAAAAAAACTATTTTCCTCCAAGACTGAACTAGCTTTTCTAAACTTGTTCTGTCGCTGCAAATTTTGTTCCCGGTTGTTCTATGTCCCTCTAACATTGTTCTACAGTTTCAAGTCGCTGGGCCGTATTTTAATCCGAAAATTGAAAAAAACTATTTTCCTCCAAGAGTGAACTAGCCTTTCTAAACTTGTTCTGTCGCTGCAAATTTTGTTCCCGGTTGTTCTATGCCCCTCTAACATTGTTCTACAGTTTCAAGTCGCTGGGTCGTATTTTAATCCGAAAATTGAAAAAAACTATTTTCCTCCAAGAGTGAACTAGCCTTTCTAAACTTGCTCTGTCGCTGCAAATTTTGTTCCCGGTTGTTCTATGCCCCTCTAACATTGTTCTACAGTTTCAAGTCGCTGGGCCGTATTTTAATCCGAAAATTGAAAAAAACTATTTTCCTCCAAGACTGAACTAGCTTTTCTAAACTTGTTCTGTCGCTGCAAATTTTGTTCCCGGTTGTTCTATGTCCCTCTAACATTGTTCTACAGTTTCAAGTCGCTGGGCCGTATTTTAATCCGAAAATTGAAAAAAACTATTTTCCTCCAAGAATGAACTAGCCTTTCTAAACTTGTTCTGTCGCTGCAAATTTTGTTCCCTGTTGTTCTATGTCTATCTAACATTTTTCTACAGTTTCAAGTCGCTGGGTCGTATTTTAATCCGAAAATTGAAAAAAACTATTTTTCTCCAAGAGTGAACTAGCCTTTCTAAACTTGTTCTGTCGCTGCAAATTTTGTTCCCGGTTGTTCTATGCCCCTCTAACATTGTTCTACAGTTTCAAGTCGCTGGGTCGTATTTTAATCCGAAAATTGAAAAAAACTATTTTCCTCCAAGACTGAACTAGCTTTTCTAAACTTGTTCTGTCGCTGCAAATTTTGTTAGCTGTTGTTCTATGTCCCTCTAACATTGTTCTACAGTTTCAAGTCGCTGGGCCGTATTTTAATCCGAAAATTGAAAAAAACTATTTTCCTCCAAGAATGAACTAGCCTTTCTAAACTTGTTCTGTCGCTGCAAATTTTGTTCCCGGTTGTTCTATGCCCCTCTAACATTGTTCTACAGTTTCAAGTCGCTGGGTCGTATTTTAATCCGAAAATTGAAAAAAACTATTTTCCTCCAAGAGTGAACTAGCCTTTCTAAACTTGTTCTGTCGCTGCAAATTTTGTTCCCGGTTGTTCTATGCCCCTCTAACATTGTTCTACAGTTTCAAGTCGCTGGACCATATTTTAATCCGAAAATTGAAAAAAACTATTTTCCTCCTAGAGTGAACTAGCCTTTCTAAACTTGTTCTGTCGCTGCAAATTTTGTTCCCTGTTGTTCTATGTCCCTCTAACATTGTTCTACAGTTTCAAGTCGCTGGGTCGTATTTTAATCCGAAAATTGAAAAAAACTATTTTCCTCCAAGAGTGAACTAGCCTTTCTAAACTTGTTCTGTCGCTGCAAATTTTGTTCCCGGTTGTTCTATGCCCCTCTAACATTGTTCTACAGTTTCAAGTCGCTGGGTCGTATTTTAATCCGAAAATTGAAAAAAACTATTTTCCTCCAAGAGTGAACTAGCCTTTCTAAACTTGTTCTGTCGCTGCAAATTTTGTTCCCGGTTGTTCTATGCCCCTCTAACATTGTTCTACAGTTTCAAGTCGCTGGACCATATTTTAATCCGAAAATTGAAAAAAACTATTTTCCTCCTAGAGTGAACTAGCCTTTCTAAACTTGTTCTGTCGCTGCAAATTTTGTTCCCTGTTGTTCTATGTCCCTCTAACATTGTTCTACAGTTTCAAGTCGCTGGGCCGTATTTTAATCCGAAAATTGAAAAAAACTATTTTCCTCCAAGACTGAACTAGCTTTTCTAAACTTGTTCTGTCGCTGCAAATTTTGTTCCCGGTTGTTCTATGTCCCTCTAACATTGTTCTACAGTTTCAAGTCGCTGGGCCGTATTTTAATCCGAAAATTGAAAAAAACTATTTTCCTCCAAGAATGAACTAGCCTTTCTAAACTTGTTCTGTCGCTGCAAATTTTGTTCCCTGTTGTTCTATGTCTATCTAACATTTTTCTACAGTTTCAAGTCGCTGGGTCGTATTTTAATCCGAAAATTGAAAAAAACTATTTTTCTCCAAGAGTGAACTAGCCTTTCTAAACTTGTTCTGTCGCTGCAAATTTTGTTCCCGGTTGTTCTATGCCCCTCTAACATTGTTCTACAGTTTCAAGTCGCTGGGCCGTATTTTAATCCGAAAATTGAAAAAAACTATTTTCCTCCAAGACTGAACTAGCTTTTCTAAACTTGTTCTGTCGCTGCAAATTTTGTTCCCGGTTGTTCTATGTCCCTCTAACATTGTTCTACAGTTTCAAGTCGCTGGGCCGTATTTTAATCCGAAAATTGAAAAAAACTATTTTCCTCCAAGAGTGAACTAGCCTTTCTAAACTTGTTCTGTCGCTGCAAATTTTGTTCCCGGTTGTTCTATGCCCCTCTAACATTGTTCTACAGTTTCAAGTCGCTGGGTCGTATTTTAATCCGAAAATTGAAAAAAACTATTTTCCTCCAAGACTGAACTAGCTTTTCTAAACTTGTTCTGTCGCTGCAAATTTTGTTCCCTGTTGTTCTATGTCCCTCTAACATTGTTCTACAGTTTCAAGTCGCTGGGCCGTATTTTAATCCGAAAATTGAAAAAAACTATTTTCCTCCAAGAATGAACTAGCCTTTCTAAACTTGTTCTGTCGCTGCAAATTTTGTTCCCGGTTGTTCTATGCCCCTCTAACATTGTTCTACAGTTTCAAGTCGCTGGGTCGTATTTTAATCCGAAAATTGAAAAAAACTATTTTCCTCCAAGAGTGAACTAGCCTTTCTAAACTTGTTCTGTCGCTGCAAATTTTGTTCCCGGTTGTTCTATGCCCCTCTAACATTGTTCTACAGTTTCAAGTCGCTGGACCATATTTTAATCCGAAAATTGAAAAAAACTATTTTCCTCCTAGAGTGAACTAGCCTTTCTAAACTTGTTCTGTCGCTGCAAATTTTGTTCCCTGTTGTTCTATGTCCCTCTAACATTGTTCTACAGTTTCAAGTCGCTGGGTCGTATTTTAATCCGAAAATTGAAAAAAACTATTTTCCTCCAAGAGTGAACTAGCCTTTCTAAACTTGTTCTGTCGCTGCAAATTTTGTTCCCGGTTGTTCTATGCCCCTCTAACATTGTTCTACAGTCTCAAGTCGCTGGGTCGTATTTTAATCCGAAAATTGAAAAAAACTATTTTCCTCCAAGAGTGAACTAGCCTTTCTAAACTTGTTCTGTCGCTGCAAATTTTGTTCCCGGTTGTTCTATGCCCCTCTAACATTGTTCTACAGTTTCAAGTCGCTGGGTCGTATTTTAATCCGAAAATTGAAAAAAACTATTTTCCTCCAAGAGTGAACTAGCCTTTCTAAACTTGTTCTGTCGCTGCAAATTTTGTTCCCGGTTGTTCTATGCCCCTCTAACATTGTTCTACAGTTTCAAGTCGCTGGGCCGTATTTTAATCCGAAAATTGAAAAAAACTATTTTCCTCCAAGACTGAACTAGCTTTTCTAAACTTGTTCTGTCGCTGCAAATTTTGTTCCCGGTTGTTCTATGTCCCTCTAACATTGTTCTACAGTTTCAAGTCGCTGGGCCGTATTTTAATCCGAAAATTGAAAAAAACTATTTTCCTCCAAGAGTGAACTAGCCTTTCTAAACTTGTTCTGTCGCTGCAAATTTTGTTCCCGGTTGTTCTATGCCCCTCTAACATTGTTCTACAGTTTCAAGTCGCTGGGTCGTATTTTAATCCGAAAATTGAAAAAAACTATTTTCCTCCAAGAGTGAACTAGCCTTTCTAAACTTGCTCTGTCGCTGCAAATTTTGTTCCCGGTTGTTCTATGCCCCTCTAACATTGTTCTACAGTTTCAAGTCGCTGGGCCGTATTTTAATCCGAAAATTGAAAAAAACTATTTTCCTCCAAGACTGAACTAGCTTTTCTAAACTTGTTCTGTCGCTGCAAATTTTGTTCCCGGTTGTTCTATGTCCCTCTAACATTGTTCTACAGTTTCAAGTCGCTGGGCCGTATTTTAATCCGAAAATTGAAAAAAACTATTTTCCTCCAAGAATGAACTAGCCTTTCTAAACTTGTTCTGTCGCTGCAAATTTTGTTCCCTGTTGTTCTATGTCTATCTAACATTTTTCTACAGTTTCAAGTCGCTGGGTCGTATTTTAATCCGAAAATTGAAAAAAACTATTTTTCTCCAAGAGTGAACTAGCCTTTCTAAACTTGTTCTGTCGCTGCAAATTTTGTTCCCGGTTGTTCTATGCCCCTCTAACATTGTTCTACAGTTTCAAGTCGCTGGGTCGTATTTTAATCCGAAAATTGAAAAAAACTATTTTCCTCCAAGACTGAACTAGCTTTTCTAAACTTGTTCTGTCGCTGCAAATTTTGTTCCCGGTTGTTCTATGTCCCTCTAACATTGTTCTACAGTTTCAAGTCGCTGGTGCCAAATTTTGACCAGAAATTTGAAAAAAACTATTTTTCTCCAAGAGCGAACTATCTTTTCTATGCTTGTTTCGGTGAAATTAAAAGTTGTTCCCGGTTGTTCCATTCGTGTTGAGCTGAGATATATGATTTGAAGCAGATCAAATCATAATTATAGCTGCGAACGTGAAATTGTGTATTTTGAAACTCCAACCTTTTTTTCGCTATAACTTTTCCAAATCTTGTCTGAGGTAATTAATTCTTTGGAACAATGTTCAGAACAACTAGAACAATCTAGAACAACCAAAAAAAGTTGAATTTTCAAAAAATGGGGTGCTGGTCAAAAAAAGTTTTTTTCATTTTTCTGCTATGTTTTTCGGATTTTGGACTTGATACTTTGGAACAATGTTCAGAACAACTAGAACAATCTAGAACAACCAAAAAAAGTTGAATTTTCAAAAAATGGGGTGCTGCTCTAAAAAACAGTTTTTTTCATTTTTCTGGTATGTCTTTCGGATTTTTGACTCAATACTTTGGAACAATGTAGAACAAACATAGAACAACCTGGAACAACTAAAAAAATGTTGAAAATCGAAAAATGGGGTGCTAACTTCATAGAGGTGCCCCCAAGATCGGCGAGACGTGCCGCCGAAATACGCCCGCTCATCTTTGCCACAAAAGGGCACCTTGGATAGCCCCCCTAGCGCTAGAGCCACTTGCGAGCCTGCTCCGCGCCAATACTTATTCGCGCGTAGGGTTCGGTAGCGTGCGACGTGCGCGGATGACGCGGCCAGCGAGGCGGCGAGAGTCTTCGGCGGCTCGCCCCATCCCACTGCTTCGCGCAGTGTCACAGCGACCGCTCTCAGGCTCGAGCGCGGATTGGCTACACCTTTTCGCAAATACCTCCCAAAGTTCGATGGCGCTTTCAAATTCGGAAAGTGCTATAGTCCTTAGAAAGGCCCACCCCACAAGATGGCCATCTCCGAAACGACTAGTTTTGGAACACCCTGTAGCTGTATCGGAAATCTAAACTAGTTGACAAGTGAGTAAAGCGCATATATGCTATAAAAAAAACGTAAAATGAATTTTAATGAACATTATAATACATGAACTATGCGGTCTTTCGGAAAAATACATTTACACTAAATGAAGCAAAAGTACCCTTATCGTATTATTTTAAAATTAAGCGTACATAAAACAAATGAGTATAAGAACGCCTAAGAAATATAATATTAGTATTGGCACGGGGTTAATAATTGTTTTCTTTATATTACTGGAGTGATTGTTCCATATTTCCGTTGCATCGAATTTCTTATCTACTTTACTAGTAGTGAAATTACAATTAATCAATCGCCGGGATTTTAAATTGTGCTACGGAGATTCAATGCGATTAAGGCCTGTTGATTGCAGTGCAGTGCTTTGAGACGTTCATGGAATTGGTATTAACAACCTACATTTAATGTTTGCGGTCGTTATGTCCTCTTCAAAATAGTGCAGTGGGACACGTTTGCAAATCTTGCACATCTATTCTCAAATTCTTTATAGTCTGAATGACTCTTTCGTTAACGTTGGTACAGTATATCTTGGATTTTTATTTAGTTTGCATATTTTCTTTCCTTACATAGTGTTGGAATCTTACTGTCTAAGTTGTTAATTATTTTTTATATGATACAATATGTCTTTCCAAATATGCTACTCCAATTTTCATTAATAAGGTGTTTTGTTTTTAAATTTTATCTTATGCTGTTTATGTTGATGATTTTATAGTTTTTTTTAATTTTGCTTCAACAAAGTTATTGCACTGCTCAATATTGTACCAACAAAAATGCATTGCTATCATTTTAGTTACAATATAGCAATTTTGCCCAATTTCGTCCACAGTGTTTAAGAGACACTGTACACCATTCGATTCCAGAATATACACGCCAGAACAATCGGTTGCCGATCGTCACACAGTATACACAGTGGGGACACTCCGTGTCGGCACCTTTGATCTCGATGTTCACGAAAATGGCGGCCGCAAACCGGTTTTTCGGCTACTTTGCCCGCTAGAGTATAGATGGCTGTAGCATCGATTCGTCGTTCGTTTCGCATACTGGGCGGCGCAAAAGTGAGGAGCCCCGACTTATCTACTATTATTTCATTACCGCCCTGTATAGCTGCTGGCCGTCACTGGAGGAAGCTGGCGACGGGCTCAGATAGTGGGGAATCGTGACGTACGCTCCGGGCATGTGTGCGTGCACGGGCGCACCGCCGTCGTCCGCTGTCGGAAGACCGCGGCCACAGTATACAAGTATACATACTGTGGTTTCGGAAGCCCGCAATATAAAGCATTGGATGATTGAATAAAATACAATTGATTGCAAATGCAAATAATTGAATCTAATTTAAGGAACATAGCAATGATATTGGTTTAAAACTTCAGTTCCGATTGGAATTATTCATCTTCTGCGTTGCGGAATTAGCTTTTGAGAATCGCTGCGTATAGTTTAAGAAATACTACACAGGCAAAAAATAAGTTTCGTGGCACGGGGGGATAGCATGGAAATAAGCGGTTGCAAGTAGGGTAATCGAAATGTAACAATACGCATATATACGGATGACAAATTCTCTTTATTGATATATTATATGCATACATATACATATTTATATATAATCAATATTTGCCCCCGTCTGGTCCCTGTGGTGTAAGTATTCTGAAACAGATCCTTACAAGGAACTTCTCGATACTTACCCATTTCTGCGCAATGCGACCAACGTTATTAAAACGCTGCCACTTAATGCACTCGAGAGTCTGTGACTCTGACTTACCCCGTTCTATTGTTGTTCGTGCGACTCACACTTGCGTGCGATCACTTTACACTCGGGGGTGTCGTGCGGCCAACGCTAATATAATGCTGCCACTTAGACATTTCAAAGTCTGCGACTTTGTCATACCTACTTCGATGCTCCAGATGTTGCAAAAGCGTTGATGACTTTTTTAATTCTGCAACTTGAATATTGCCAAATTTATTCGTTTCGCAACATTCTCATTTTTCTTTGAAGCCGCTCTTTTTGTTCCCTCAGCTTCCGTTGGCTGTTAGCCTGTTTCAACTCGTAGTATATCCGCATTCTGCCGAATAACTTGAGGAGAAACGTGTATGGGAAATCCTCGCAGGGCCGCTCGAAGGGTACTGCGGTGAACTCGTTCATCAAGTTCTCCAACAGTTTTTCTCCGGTCACCAATTGGAAAAATTTAGCCTGGAATTTGTTCTCCAGCCGACATACGAAGGAGAAGAAGGCTTCGTCAGGCATGAGTAGACTTCCAAAGGTACTACTGCTGGTATCATAGGCCTTGAAATGGGCCAACAGCGTAGGTTCGTCCAAACTTTCGTGCGCTTTTGCGTACGCCTCACATGCCTGGCACGAATGCTTTTGCAAGCACCGTCGCGCAAGATATCCGCAGACATACCGAATCGAATTTTGTTCTTCGATGTCGTGGGTCTGATAGTCCGTTGGGACGTCTGTCCTCTCCACCATGCTCTTAGTCCTAAGCGGAGGAACGTCTTCAAAGACTTGAATCCCTGCGCCGGATTGCAGTAGGCTGAATGCATCATCGGCCTCGTAATTTTCCGATCCCACGTGGAACAGATCCATGCAGACCAATTTTTGGTAGGCCCTCGTGAACTCGATGGGCGTGGGGTTTGGATTGTTTCCCCCTTGTTGCCGAATGCTGCCAAAGAAATTTTCAAGCGCATCCTGATTAAGCCGCCTCGTCAGAATGTACAGGAAACCTTCTTTCTGCAGCATGCTCCAGAGGTCCATTAGCGCGTTAATGGAGATTCGCCAATACTTTTTTGTTACTCGTCGTATCCTTGTTTGTTGTGTGATCGCGCACAGTCACGTTTAACAAGTACTTTTTGACGTCCGTCAAAAAAGCACGTTGTTCTTCGGTGCCTTTGTACGCCGATTTGAACGGTACCGGCGACTCCTCTGTGTCGGCATTGGACATATCAAACAGATTATTAAACATTTCAATGAACCTTTGAGTTTCTGTGGCCTCCGAGCTAAGATGACCGGTACTTATAAGCAGACCGATCACGGCAGCGAAAAACGCACTCAATACTTGAGCCGCCAACTTCACCTTCATTTTATCTGGAGCATTCAGATTCAAATGAAGATCAGTCAAGCGCGGAGCCAATTTAAAGGAATGACTCTTATCGAATTCGTACAGTTGTCGAACATAAATGGATGAGGCCACAGTCTTCGTAAGTCCATTGACAAAATATTTGTCAAGAAACTGGTTTCGTCCGGCTTTGCACATATGCGGCGGATCGAACATGAACACCAGTTTCTTTACATCCACCTCGAATCCCGACGAATTGACGGTGATCCCGAGCTGGCGAGCCAATTGAATATTGGTGCTACCCATATCGCACACCCAAGCTTTTACTTGCAACCCGATGCCGTTCAAGCGCTTCGTGCAATCCACGAGCAATTGCCTCGTAACGGCCACCGAGGTTGTAGTGTGTGAGAATACGTACGCAATTGGTTATTTCCAGTTGTCGTACATTCCTCTCGCGAGAACAACCAAGCTAGTACGCGCTACATAATGGATATTCGGTGCTTTAACGCCACTTCCGACGTTTCCCGTGTTTGGAAATCCGATCACGCGATCTTCGGTATTATTGTAAAAAAGATGGGCTTTCAAGCCGACCTCATCGAAACAGATTGAACAAACTCTGTCTCGAGGGGCCATGCTCTCCACCTTCAATTTCAACGTTTCAAAGAATCGATCATTAATACCGGGTCTTAATTTAATGTTTTCAGTGAAGCGATTTAATGTCCGCTTCGACGGATAAGCATGTTCAAGTTCGAACAGACGGTAGCAACGGGGGCTCAAATAGTAGCATTTTAACGCATGCTTTTTGAACTCCCGGGTGTACCGTCTGCCCTTCTTTTTGCAGCTTTGCAGCTCTAGCAAATGTTTAAAATGGGCTACCTTGCGCGGAGACAGGTCACCAAAGTAGTCCCGTTCTGCCGGCTTATCGGAACTCCTTCTTTTCGCAAGCTGCCCTTGAAGCCGCTTGACCTTCCTCTTTTCAGCTCTTAGCTGCTTCGTCAGCTTCGCTATCCTCCTCTGCACCATCGGGCATGCCGTTGCCATCAGAAGTGGGGTTTACGATCCTTGTTCGATCGCCCTCGCACCTCCTGTCTGTGGCTGTCGTTCGGGTTCGGGTGCAGCTGAAACGTGCATAAGTCGTTCGAGTAAACAGTTAGTATAACTTACTATTACAATTTTCTACAACGCGATTGATATCTGAGAAAAATGGCACGTGAAGTCTTATTAGCTGTCTTTTGTGCAGCAGTTGAGGCTACAAAAATATTAATTGAAGAAATAAAAGAGTTCGAGGTAGCATGAAACTGAAAATATTAAGTATGCGTATGAATAATTTGCGGAGGAATGTTCTGGTACGTTTTGGCCAACGAAGATCTAGTTTTGCACAGTTACTGTCAAAGGTATCAGCTATAGCATGAATTGGAACAGTTACCATACTCATTCATTCAACATATTTCCCATAAGATAATATTTCAAAAAGATGTAGAAACAAACTTGTTGGAGACACTGTTGCTTCTTATAATTGGTTTGAACCAATTTCCACATGACTTGTCTGCTTGATTGTGCTTCCTGCCGTAACTATAATAGCTTCATAGGTAACTGTGCCAAAGTGGATCTGGATTAGACGCAGCCGCACGAGAATATCCCTTCCCAGAGTATGCTGATACGCATACTGAATCTTCTCCTCCATTGAAGTACTGTATTTGACCCAACCTGGGAATATTCTTTCCCAGAATATGCTGATATGCATGCTCAATACAAAAAAGTATATACTTTGGGAAAGAATACCTTGGTAAGGTTGGGTCAAATACAGTACTTCATTGAAAAAATACTGAGTATGCGTATCAGTATATACTGATACCTTACAGTCTGATTTTCATACTCTCAACTGCTGTTTAAAAGACCACTAATTTGAGTTTACATGGCAGTTGTCATTGGACAAGTGATCCGGTGAGTCTAGTATTGACATAAAAATGGCAACAAGTGCATATTAATAATTTGAATGATGCTCTTACCTGGTGACCGAGACTGCGACCGCGCCACGTGTCTCTGCATCCCTGATGGGCCTGCAACTATTAACATTTTGTTTATAATTAATAATTTGGCGCGCACAATTAGCGCATATCAATAATTTAAATAGCCGCTCTTACCTGGAGACCGTGACCGCGACCGCGATCGCGCCACGGATGCACCTGTAAATGCAATTGATCGATTGTCAGAGTTCTTCATCACACACCAAAATGGCAATTCATGAAGACGCAATTGTCACTTTTTGACGCTTACCTTCAGGCAGCGGCAGCGCTTCTACCACCCGCACAGTTTCGCCTAAATGCAACGTGGGCACTGCATTCTGCGAGAGTCTCCGTTTTACCGGGGTTTTGAAGTACTGATCCTCGAAGTGCCGGCTGCATACACGATAGTACGTGTTATACATGGATCGCCCTTCGGCACGTACTTTCTCTAACACACGGATGACTCCGCAGGCCTCGGCCCATTGTTCGCATCTGCAAATGAAAATCGTCATGCTTGGCATGCATTAATTTCTCTTCCAATAATTATTGCATACCCTATGCTGTTTCGCAGTAAATCTTAAAGCTTGGATACATACCTTCGGCTGTCTAGCGGGAAACGAAAAAGGCTGAAGCCTTTGTGTAAAAAGTTCTTGCCGCAACTCGCGACGGCACACACATTCTTGACGTGCTCAGTCATTGCGATAGCTTCCTCAACAAGTATTCACTGTGATTGTTGTACAGTATATATTGAGGCTATTCTATACAATTAACCGGATCGCGCCAAGATATGCACTTGTCAGAAGGATACGGATCCCTGATTGTTCAGTGCTTTTCTGTCGCTTGAGGCGTGATGCACAGATCAACGTGTCTCACAAACCGAGTTGCAGCGAGAACAAGAGTGGCTCGTGCCCGCTCGGGTCAGCCACTTCAAACAAAGACCGACGTGTATGCAAACATACATTGGCGCAGATGAGGGTGTGAGTCAAAGGAGAGCGTGCCGCAGTATATACTGCGCTCGTGCCGTACCCCGCTAATAGAACCGGCGGTATTTTAAATGCGCAGCATCACTTTCACTGTGCGATGAAATTGATGCCGCGGAAGTAGTAACTTCTTATACTGATCCTATGCCAGATGAAAACGCTCATGAACAAAATGACTAATCGGGTACAGAACCGATTGACTTCTTCGCGCGGTTCGTAGAGTTCAATTTTTACGCACTGCCGGCGATCCCGTGAATTACTTTAATTTATGTTGAAAGGGCATTTAAAAATAATCGGCAGACCTTATCCTGTAAGCACCTATCGTGGCAGTCCGATCCAGTGCTGTTTTACGGAGATATTTATTCATAATCAGAACGCGGTGTCGGGCACTGCGCCCTATCGAGAAAACTCGACCTTTAGCGGCGGGTTGCCGGCTCGTATACGGCGCGTATCGCGTATCGGATCGGTGCCTCGTTGAGTGCGACCGGGCTGTGCACTATGAATTGAGCCTGTCCGATTAGGGG
Source organism: Crossocerus cetratus (assembly GCA_963675795.1). Classification (NCBI taxonomy): domain Eukaryota; kingdom Metazoa; phylum Arthropoda; class Insecta; order Hymenoptera; family Crabronidae; genus Crossocerus; species Crossocerus cetratus. The sequence continues at coordinate 3,265,659 of CAVMBF010000001.1, forward strand.
TAGGAATCGCTCTATAACTAACAGTAAACTACCCTCGGTACTGGTTCGGACTGCCGCTGTAGGTGCTTGCAGAGGAAGGTATGCTCACTATTTCAAGTGTCTTTTGAAGTAAGTCCCAACTGAGATACGAGTTGTTTTGTGCAAATTAAGCATTAATATATATTTTACAAATTTACAAATGAACTCTCGAAGATAAAGTTATACATGTTGAAGGAGCCTGAATCTTCAACAAAATACTAAGCGTGAAACGAATTTGATGTGTTCCTGAGACGAAAATTAATGTGGGCGATCAAGTTACCAAAAAGCAAAAGAGAGGGTTGTCGAGAAGCTAGGATCACTCTATGGCAATTTTATAAAGATCTAAAGAATCGCAGTGTGACTAATTTGGAAAGGGAGAAGGAAGATCTTGGAACGAATGGATACATTTAATACATATTTATTAATTATTTAAACTGATTATATACAACTAATAAACTATGAACTATACTAAAACTATTGAAATATTAAAAACTATATACTATAATAACACTATATATACTATAACTAAACTATAGCTAATATTTATAATTATACACTGTATAATTGCAACAGCTAATGCCGCCTCGACCGCCTCGACCGCCTCGTCCGCCTCGCCATTTACGGCCGCCTTGGCCGCCTCTCTTGCTTTTACGCCTCCCGCCTCGCTCTCCCTGTCCGCCGCGCTCTCCTTGGCGCTCCTTGTCGCCTGGGCCACCCCCGCGCTGGCCCACCGGTACCACCTGGACGCCCTTCTTGACCTTTCCGCCCATGTTTTTCCGGCCGTTCAGGCGGTACCCCAATTTTTTAATAAGGGCGAAGGCTGCAGCAATCTGTAATAACGCGAGAATATCATTATTAGTTTGAGTGAGTCTCGAGATTCGTTCAGTTTGGGGGCGTTATTCCCGCCAGCGAAAGAAAACTCCCAATGGGATCTAAATATTCAAGCTACGAAAAGTTTATTTGCGATTTTTTTATCCATTTTATCGCAAGTTGAATCAAAAGTGTGCTGCCAGCATTAGAGTAACCGAAGGTACACCTCGTGGAGGTTGCATGGTCCGACTTGTACCTCGTGTGAGATGTGTATGTGTGTTTAATGCATGTTTTGTGAATGCGCGTCCAGAGTTTGTGTGGTGTGTATTTTTAGTGTGTGTTTAGTGTCGATGTGCTTAAAAGCTGGTGTTACCACCCCGCTGCCACACAACTTCCTGGCATCTTTCGCGCATTTTAATGCACCGACGTATTTCCTCTTGAGGAATTTCATTCCACAACCTCCGCAAAGTTGCAGCCAATGCCGGTAATGTTAATGGCGGCCTCTCCAGTCGCCTTAATCTCCGGCCTAACATGTTCAATCGGATTAATCGGACAACATACGCGTCGATTTTTGGAAGCACAAGACGTCGCAACTCTGGATCATCCACTAGTGAGCCTGGATCTGAATCCGATTGAACATGCCTAAACTCTGGACGCGCATTCACAAAACATGCATTAAACACACATACACATCACACACGAGGTACAAGTCGGACCATGCAGCCTCCACGAGGTGTACCTTCGGTTACTGTAATGCTGGCAGCACACTTTTGATTCAACTTGCGCTAAAATGGATACAAAAATCGCAAATCAACTTTTCGTAGCTCTTTGTAAAGAGGAAGCTTCGCCCTACAAGGGCCCGTAAATGGAAATCCGAAAAAAAATCTAGAAGCTCCACAGAGTCTTTTGAAGTTACGTAATTTCGGAGGAGAGAAAGGACCCTAAAACTTTCGTGATTATATACAAAAAAATTTATTGCTGGAATAATTCTAATCTGAGGCTTTTACAGTAGAACGTTGGTGCTTTAAAATGCGCATATGCACATCATTGTACGACTTTTTTTCACGAAGTTACAGCAGCGCAAACATTGGCAATTTTTGGGCAAAATAAAGTGACCCGCTAATTTTGTGGAGCAGTGTATTAAAAATATTAAACTCACTTCCTCTTCGGTCGGTTCCGCGACTTCCGCGGCGGCCGACGAGGGACCCGCGACTTCCGCGGCGGCCGAAGACGGTCCCGTGTCGCTGGAGGACGGTCCCACGATGACAACCTCCATCGGCTCCATCGCAATGAGAGAGTCATCTCCTGCTGGCTTCTCGGCCTCCATGACTTGGTTTTCATTGGACATCTGAAATCAAAGTATACAAGTAGTATTAGGTTTTTCCGTTGGATAGCCGACAGAATAGAGAGGTTTGCACGGGCCTATGTACTTACATTGATGGTTTCTTGGCAGCGACGGTGACAAGACTGAAGGGCTCGTCCTCACGGTCCCATATTTATAGTGGTCCCTCCACCAGCGAAGAAGCTAGCTTCGGCCTCTACCCCTACCAAAGGGTGTTGGCGTACGATTGCCTGGACGTACTGGTTACCCTGGAAGAACGCTCGGTACATGGTGAATATTGTACTGCAAAAAGATGGCAGACTTTTTCCGTGAAATGATAATTACTTGTATGAACGCACAGATAGCATTCGTTGAAGTATACCAAGCACACTGCACGGCAAGATGGTGTCGAACTTCTGAATGATCGGAGAACTCCCACGTTCACAAGAGAGTGGTTAAAGAATTATACTCACCACGTGGCGGAAGCAACTGGCAAGCATGCTTATCCACATCATGAAAACGCGTGAAACGCGCAGAGTAGTGGACTCAGCTCGCTGTATTGCTTATTTTCTGATTGTCATACTTAGAAAGCTGTATGACAGTTTGATTGAAAGTTTATCTTCCGGCCACCCCGAGGCAACGGTAAGGGGGCACATGCGAGACCGTTCTAATGGCTCCAAAGATCTGAAATCGAAGAGCTCCTGCCACCGAAAAACACTGCATATCGCAAAGATTCAAAAAATTCCGAAGATACACATACCATACGATGGTGAAAACCAAGCAACATTCATCTTAACAGCTTAATTGATAATAGCATTCTCGCATTAGCGCATGTTTTTCATCGCAAGTCTAATGCTTTCGGATTACCACTGCCACATACATCCGTAGGAAATGAGTTCTTTCAGAATCAATTCCTCATGCCCGGATCTCGCGTGAAGCTCAATTAACAGTTCTATAACTTTAATCGCATCTGCAAACACTCATACTTTGGATCGCAGAAGAAATAAATTCAAAATGTTTAACGCAACGAATACATCCCTTCTGCGTGGTGTCGTTTGAGGAACACAAGTCGCGATCGCGATGCGGCCCGGAAAGCTGACGACCAGATGTTTTATGACTATCGGCGACTAGGTAAAGAGAGACACTGTCACATTCGGTGAGAGGCATCTTTAATTTGCCCGTACCTCGTTGTTCGTTCACAGAAATGGAGCAAACTCTTTACGCACGATCGATGTCTCCATCGCAATGGTCGCACTGCGGAGTGTGCATTTACAGAGGATGCATGTGAAGAGTATGAGGTATCGACTTATTCGCGGTTTGTTCGCACATGTCGAATTTCTTGCACATTCTTTGGCTTTGGGAAGAATAAGGCATCTCGAGCACATTTTTCTCTTTCTCAGAAAGTTTATTTGAGAATTCAGAAAGTGCTTCAATCGATGCTTAATTTGCTACGAACATCGCGATTCCGAATTGATAATCTCTCTAAAGAACACATGAAATATTCAGCGGACCTTTCTACACAATCACCTATATTAGTGGTATCGCAATCCGGAGTCGAATGGTGAAGATATTTATTGATAGCCATAACGCGGTACCGGGCGCTAGCTGAAGAAAGCTGACCCTTTTCCAATGTATTAAGAGTGGTCCGTTTGACTTGAAATGGCCCAGCTTCGAAATGAATCGGCAGCATAACCGCGAGAATCACGATATAAGTGTATTTATTGTAAAATCATAGCGATAACGGTAATCGCTCGAATCGTTCAATGTTTCTATTCTTACACCATGCTACAGAATTGTGCTTTCTTCCCCGAACATTCGCGGAAGATTCCGCGGCCGGCGTCCGGCGAGCGATAGCCGACGGGGTGAAAAGAATATGCGAGGGAGGGGTGCATGCAAAGCACGTGTACTGCCGAACGAAAACGTCCGCTCGTGCTCCGTTACACTCTCGCGATTAGAATTGGGTTTTTACAGAATTTATTTTTACCCCATTAATGACTCGATAGCGTCGTAAATTAACATTGATTGGATTACTTTGATTATCGAAATGCTTGGCCTGCAGGTTTCACGAAGATTGAGAATCAGGATTGGTCGGTATACATGTGTGCCTCTGTTTATAATATCATATTGCTGAAAAGTTTGCATCCTGCAAAACCATCTAAGCCCAAACATCCCTGTCGCGTACACGCAGATCGAGTCATCCGTCGTTCAAACAATTTGTACATACGTATGCATGGATATTAATTGACATTAGATGAACATGTAGGAGAAAAGGCGCGGAAGGCAACTTTTGGCTTTTCTGTTCTGTGGCCAGGAATCGAACTCAAAGAAATCGATGTGGCAGGCCGAGCACCTTCCCGCGGCGCTACCGCGATACTTCAAGCACAGAGAATCATTCCTTCAAGACATTTATCTGCCATCAGGAAGATATCATCAGGTTGACGCCCAGTCGGTGCTGTATTTTGCTGAGTATCAGTGAAAGCCGGGCGTTGAGAAAACGAATGAAATAGCGACGGTCGCTATCAATAGCATCGGGATGGAAATCGTGCTCCCGGGCTGGATAATTGTGGCTGATGTTTAGCCGGTTCAAACGATTCTGTTAGAAATAGCCATGTAAACAAAGCCGGGAAACTAACAGAATCGTTTGCGCACAGGCTTCATCAATCGCATAATGCTTGTGATCGATATCTCGCACACCTTGTTTGGCAATAGCCTTTTCCCTCGCCTTAGCTCCACCAGCGAAGAAGCTAACTTCGGCCTCTACCCCTACTAGTCCAAGAGGCGACCGTAAGATTACTATGCTCATTTCTGATAGCATGACATTTTCAGCATCGATAGTTGTCAGTGTGCGAAAGCCAATCCGCTGGGGTTGCCTTGCCGGGACCTGATCTGACAGCCTGGCGTTCGCTACTTCCGGTGCGTGAAGTTCATGACTTCACATGAACTTTCATGACGTGAAAGCATACAATGAACGTTAAATTGTAGAGTTTAATGAGTACATTTAAAATATATTGGGTTGCCTACCTGAATCTTGATCGAACCCATTGGCAACCCGTGTTTAATCGTCGTTTTTTAGATACTTACTATGCTTATGAGATAAAAGTATGAAACAAACACCAAATTGAAGCTTGAAACCTCCTCTAACCGAAAAAATGGGTTGCCACCTCTCAAACTGATCAAAGTATCTGGCAACCTGCTATACATACGTATGCACTTGTTGTCTTGCAGGAGTTAGTTGCGTAGACTATACTCGTTGCAAGAGCGTTACTTTTTTAAAATACCAACTAAACTTGATGCTTATTAAAAAGACTACATTTTAACGTACAATGTGCGCTCATTTTCAAGTTGGTTTTAAGCAATATTATGTTCCAAAGTAGTCATTCAGTACGCGTGTGCACCCATGTGTACGCATAAGGAATAAAATGGGTTGTCGTCTCTCAAACTAGTTTAGGTTACTGGACAACCCGGTCATTCCATGGATATGAAATCGATCATCCATTTCCGGTATTATGTTCGATCTTAGTATACTTTCTGAATATAAAATTGAAATTGTCAGCGAATTTGACAGCTCCGCGGCCTCATCGATGTCTTGGCCTGGCCAACACATTTCCAGCAATCGTATCACCGGGCATAATAATAAATGCTGGCCCGCAATTAAAACATTACTCAGTTAAAAGTGCTAATCCTTCAGTCGCGTTACAAGGCACGTAGCCAACACTCCGTACTCGCCAATACGCCTGCACCCAGATGTATTTTTTATGAGTCATTTATCACCATTCTTGTCACGCGAAAATCCCATGTCTCAAAAATGGTACCTACACTCAGTGGCAATAGTCGGTTCAAAGAGCCGGCTTCTAAAAGTCCGCGCAATAAAACATCTGGTGTGTACGTAGCGCGGCCCATCGAATCCAAAGGGATGCTCGCTCGCGGTTACTCAGGTGTCCCGCCGGCAGTCACTCGGGGGTGTTCGCCCGTGAGTACCTGGGGGTGGGCATAGGCTCCTGGAAGTGACTGTTTATTGTCACCTTGGAGGCGGCCTTAGGCCCTCGGAGGTGTTCACTTATCACCTTGGGGGTGGGCTTAAGCTCCTTAGGCCTTAGGAGATGTTCGCGTATGGTCATCTCGGGGGCGGTTTCAAGCCCCCGAGTTTCCTCGTCCGTCTGTTCATGGGGATGGGTGTGGTCGTGAGGCCATTCCACTTCCTCACAGGACAAATTTTCGATATGTATGTTTATTATTTTATATGTAATTATTGGGTTCTGATGATGATCAATACTAAATAGTTAAGATAGTTATACAATTTCGTAAAGTCTACTTATGTCTAGTACTTATGTTTCATATCTATTTACATTTTTAAAGTTTATTTAACATCTATTTATGTATTACGGATAGGTGTTTAAATCTATTATCTATTATAAAGAGATTTTTCTATGCAAATCAAAGCAGGAACAACGAGTATAGTCTACGCAACTAACTCCCGCAACGCGACAAGTGCATACGCATGTATAGCAGGTTTGCCAGATACTTCGACCCCCCCCCCCCAACACCCCCCCCCCGACATTAAAATGTTAAAAAATGCGCCAAGTAGTTTTGTCTACCTCTCTACAGTTTAATCCCACAGCAAAATTTACCAAAAATATAAACGGATATCATTCAAAAGCCAAGCCAATCATCAAAATTAACAAAAAAATTAATCAAATTCCAAAACAATCAAAATTAAAAAATGCAAAACCAAAAATGCTTTCCGGTGTCAGAAAACCAGTCTAATAAATAAAAAAAGGAGGAAGCATGACTTTCATGAAAGCATTTATAAGGACACCTTTTTCGAAGGTAGTCACTTAAGCTTAAAAACCACCTGCCTCTTTGTCATGATGTGGCTCAGCCGAGATCCACCACATTGAGAGGGAGTTAGGGATGGGTGCCAATTCGGTTGTAGACTGGAGTTCCTTCTGCAGGGAAGTGCTGATTGAATGGGCAACTGCCAGAAGCGTGGAACAAATTGGTGGAGAAGGAGTGATTGTGGAAATCGATGAGGCGAAGATAGGAAAGCGGAAGTACAATAGAGGAAGATGGGTGGAAGGCCAGTGGGTGTTTGGGGGAGTGGTGCGCGACAATCGACAACAAGTATTTGTTGTTGGCGTGGAGAATAGAAGTGCCGAAACACTTTTGGAAATTATAAAAGCAAAAATTAAGCCGGGCACTACTATAATCAGTGATTGCTGGAAAGCTTACAATTGCTTAGGGAATGAGGGGTTTCAGCATCTGGTGGTGAACCATTCCCTCAATTTTGTGGATCCGGATACTGGGGCACATACTCAAAATATAGAGAGGACGTGGAGAGAAGTCCGATCCAAGGTGCCAAGGTAATTGACCCTGCTTCACATTGCATGCATATTGCTGTTAGCATTTATCCAAATTGTTGATTTTTTACTAGATTCGGTAGGACAACGGAACATTATGCTGGCTATCTAGCAGAGTTCATGTTCAAGAGGGCCTATCCCGATCATAGAGATCGTCTCCTCCACTTCTTCATAGCAGCAGGACAATTATATAAATAAAGGTACAGTATTGCTTAATTTAACGTTACTTTTCTCCAAGCGAACCCAATGCATATGAACGTTTTGGAATTGAGACTCTATTCAACCCGGACTTTGAAGGCATTGGACGCAGTATTTCCAGGGTTTCAGGGTTTTTTTAGGTTTGGCGAGCGAAACGAGCATGCCCCCCCCGGACTAGGGTTGGTTTGTGGTTCTTATTGAGACCAAACTTAGCATGTCCCCCCCCGGACTGGGTTGGTTTGAGGTTCTATTGAGACCAAACTTAAAAGCATCGACTTGGCCACCCCCCCCCCCATACCTTGGGAAATCAGGAAAGTTGATGCTTTAAAGTTCGGGCTCAACAGAACCTCAAATCCAACCCATTTCGGCCGAGCACACTCCTTTCGCCCGCCACAATGACGTTCGGATTGAGGTTAACCGCACTAACTTCAAACACTATTAATTTATATAAAACTCAATTTTTACCTGTTTCCGCCACCTAATTATCACTTACGAACACTCAAGGAACCTATTTAAGCCTACTTAAACCTATTTCTTGCTTTTTCCGCAGAAGGACCTGTTCGCAATAATTACCTAACGGTGGAATAAAGAGCGATGCGTCGATGAGACATAGTAAACTGCGACACAGTTTACGGATCATTTTCACCGCTGCTCAAAATTGTGGATTGCGTGTCTGCCCATATACTCTCCACGACGCCGTCACTTTCTAGAATAAAAGCGCAAATATAATTAAGAACTCTAAACTGAGAAAACAAATTGCGATAACCTATTTATAAGACCTTAACATAATTACTAACCTTCGCAGCGTAGATATACGAAGTACTGCTGCTCATCTGTGTACCGCATAAAGGACTTGAGAAACTCAACGGTAGAGACCCTAAACAACCAACAACAATATCGGGAAATGATTATTAACAAATTTGCTATGAACAGTAGTTGTTAAACACTTGCGATAGTAAGCAACCCCCCCCCCCCCAGGACATTAAAATGTTAAAAAATGCGCCAAGTAGTTTTGTCTATCTCTCTACAGTTTAATCCCACAGCAAAATTTACCAAAAATATAAACGGATATCATTCAAAAGCCAAGCCAATCATCAAAATTAACAAAAAAATTAATCAAATTCCAAAAGAATCAAAATTAAATAAAATAAAATAAAGTCTACAAAAACTTGGCAAACTGGCTGCGTGGAAACGTGATGTAATTAAGACCGAGACCAAACACCCCTCTATCGTCATTCGCATGGCCAGTTTGCCAAGTTTTTGTAGACTTTATTTTATTTTATTTAATTTTGATTCTTTTGGAATTTGATTAATTTTTTTGTTAATTTTGATGATTGGCTTGGCTTTTGAATGATATCCAGTAGATTAAACAAAGCGGTTTCTGGGACACCAAAAATTTCGCGCGGTGACGTCACCGCGCCTACCCGTCGATGTGCACGAGGGCGAATTGGTGTGTCAGCAACCTTGAAAATTGCTGATGGAAACTAGACACCTGGTCAGCTAACCTTGAGACCCAATCTACCCGTCGATATGCACGAGGGCGAATTGTTGCATCAGCAACCTTGAAAATTGCTGACGGAAACTAGACACCTGGTCAACTGACCCTAAGCTCAAATTTTCCCGTCGATATCCACGAGGTTGAATTGTTGCATCAGCAACCTTGACTATTGCTGATGGAAACTAGACACCTGGTCAGCTAACCTTGAGACCCAATCTATCCGTCGATATGCACGACGTTAAATTGCTGCGTCGACAACCCACATACACACACACACACACACATGACAACCCTGATCTCATGTGGCTACCAACGAAGCGCATACGACACAGTAACCTTGAGCTCACGTAGCCATCAAATTGCTACATCAGCAACTGTCCCTGTGACCCTAACAGCTACTGCCATACTCTAAAAATGCAGTATCGATAGAAAATCAAGGTCCCCGACAGCGACCCAAAATGTCGTAACAGCAGAAACATATTGGTAGCGAGCACACTTACCATGAAGACTCCCCACCCTCCCCGCATGCATATAAAACGAACTGCGATACCTCATTCAGATTTTGTAAGCATACACGTAATCATGGACATCACAGGCGACATGTTGAAGAAGCTGAAAGCTTCATCGATATTATTACGGAACGTGAACGAATACCGCGAGTGGTTGAATCAGTGCGACGAGTGTTTAGCTCTCATAGCCGAGCACACTGAAAAGAATAGAGACATGTTATCAATTGGTACAAAACGTCATATAGTATGTGTTCTAACGCGTATAAAGTGCTTGAAAGTGGCAGTGCAGGAACGGTTTGTACGTGTTGGTAGAGGGTTACATGGTGACACACAATCAGCAAGAGCATCCAGCCTCACTCTTGTAGAGATCGAATCAGCATTCATGGATCGGATTTCCACAAGCGCTGTTATCAATTCACAGCACATCGATCCCAAACACTTCCTTCGTGATGCACGAAGAATGGTAACCAGACGTGTAACTGAGGGGATCAACCAACACCGTAATGTGAAGGTGAATGTAACCATGGAGGCCGAATATGTGCTGGACGGAACAGTCAGCGTGAAGGGGTTCAATACGCGGAACAGCGAGCTTGATCCATCTAGCAACTTACGTCGCTGGTACACACGCGATGTGGAACATCCAATATTAACACAAATGTCGGAATTTCAAGAACGTGATAGCGGTTGGGCTCTGCGGAGGGTTCTACATCTAATGATAAATATAAACAGGTACCAGCCCATCTGTCCAGGAGGGAGCATACCTCTACCAAGAGCCATACAATTGAAGAAAGCCGTCATAAATATCAATTGTGTGGACGACACATGCTTTTTCTGGGCAGTCACCGCAAGCCTTCACCCCGTCGAGAACTCCAGCATACAAAATGTTTCTAGAACATCATCATACCCACACTATACAGATACATTGAATACCAGTGAGGCAGAAGTTCCAATGAGGTTAAAACAGATTTCAGCATTTGAAAAACGCAATAACATCTCCGTGAACGTGTTTGGGTGGGAGCGGAACAGATGTGTACCACTCCGCATAACAAAAAACAAGCGCCAGCAACATGCCAACCTGCTAATGATTGAAAGCAGAAAGACCTCACACAAATACCATTATGCATGCATCAGAAGCCTATCACTATTACTGTCCACGGAAATCAGTAAAAGCCGACGCTCAAAGCATATATGCGAGCGGTAAGTACGATTCTGTTCATAATCATAAAGCTATAATATATATCAACCAATTGTCTCCAAGAGCATACACTACAAAATCTCAATATTACATTCTAGGTGCCTACACTACTTCAACACACAGGAAAAGCTGTCGATGCATCTAATCGACTGCTCACGGATGGATGAATGTGCTATAACGCTCCCCACCGGGCATGACAGGTGGTTGAAATTTAAGAACTACAGCCACAAGGAGCGCATGCCTTTCGTAATCTATGCTGACATAGAGTGCTGGCTGGAGACCGTTGGGAGCGAGAAGCAAGGTCGTCAACAAGGGAGTTCACTGCCATACCAACGTCACCGTCCATTCAGCATCGGCTACTACGTCCACTGCGCATATGACGAGTCGCTCTGCCACTACAGCTGTTACAGCAGTGAAACTGGATGCATGGAGTGGTTCGCCAGAGAACTGCATATGTTAGGCACACGGATTAAGAAGATATTCAACCGAGTGGTTCCAATGAACGCTCTAACAGGTGCTGAAGTGCTACAACACCAGCGAGCTGAACACTGTCACATATGTGTGAAACCGTTCACTGATGCGGGGGACGGGAAAGTGCGTGACCACTGTCACCTCACAGGCGCCTACCGCGGCGCAGCTCATGCAAGCTGCAATCTAGGCTACAGGATACCACATACAGTACCAGTTGTATTCCACAACCTATCAGGTTATGACGCACACTTCGTCATAATGGCCTTAGCGAAGGCGTTTGATGGTAAAATTGACCTTCTACCAATAACGAAGGAGAAGTACATATCCTTCACCAAACATGTGGCAGACACTGGCGAGGGGGGTTGGCGCAGTAAAAAATGCGTAAAGTTCCGCTTCATTGACTCATTCAAATTCCTTAGCTCAAGTCTCGATAAGCTATCATCATACCTGAGCGGACCGAACCAACTACGTACCGTGCAACGGGAATTTAAACACCTGTCTGAGACGGACTTGAAACTCTTGACAAGGAAGGGTGTCTTTCCCTATGAATACATAACATCCTACAGCAAGCTTAACGACACGGAGCTTCCACCACAAGAAGCATTCTACAGCCGTCTGAACGATTGCCACGTTAGCGATAATGATTATCAACATGCTAAAGAAGTGTGGAAACGCTTCAAGGTTCGAACGTTGGGAGAATATTGTAGCCTCTACATGAAGATTGACACGTTGTTGCTAACCGATGTGTTCGAGAGTTTCAGAGAGAACTGTATAGCAAGTTATAAGTTTGATCCGGCGCACTACTTCACCCTCCCGGGTTTCACATGGGATGCAATGCTAAAGCACACCGGTATAGAGTTTGAACTATTAACAGATATCGATATGCTTCTATTCATGGAGCGTGGAATACGCGGAGGACTGAGCCAGTGTTCACATAGGTATGCAAGTGCCAACAACAAGCACCTACCAACATATGACCCTGCAAAGAGCTCTACATATCTAATGTATTTCGATGTTAACAATCTCTACGGCTGGGCAATGTCCCAACCTCTGCCGTATGGAGGTTTCCGATGGATCGGGCAGAATGATGAAGATGCAGTAGCAACCTTTGACATAAAAGCTATTCCGGAGAACAGTCAAGTGGGATACGTATTAGAAGTCGATCTAGAATACCCACAAAATATACATGATATGCATGCTGATCTCCCCTTCTGCGCAAACCACGAGCTCAGCCCGCTGCAGCGGAGGGGGAGCAGACAGAAAAAACTGCTTGCTACACTGAACAACAAGACACGGTACATACTACACTATCGACATCTACAATTGTGTATGAAACATGGGTTGAAGCTGCTGAAGGTGCACCGTATCTTGGAGTTTAAACAGTCCCAATGGTTGCGTGATTATATACAATTAAATACACACTTACGAACACAATCCACCAACGATTTCAGCAAGAACCTCTATAAACTAATGAACAATGCTGTGTTTGGTAAGACGATGGAGAATGTGCGTAACCATGCTGATGTGAAACTGTTCACGCAATGGTGCGGTCGATACGGTGCAGAGACAGCGATCGCAAAGCCTAACTTCCATAGCCGTACAGTATTCTCAGAGGATCTCATAGCTGTTCAAATGCGGAAGCTTAGCATTAACATCTCTAAGCCTATATATGTTGGAATGTGTATTCTAGAAATATCCAAAATATGTTTATACAAATTCCACTACGAGTACATGCTCCCCAAATTTGGTAAAAGTTGTAAGGTTATGTATACAGATACTGATAGCCTCATCTATGAGATTAGCTGCGACGATATCTATGAGATCATGAAACAAGATTTGACACAATTCGATACTAGCGACTACGATGATAATAACCCCTACGGTATACCGCGTGCAAACAAAAAGGTTCCAGGATTAATGAAGGATGAGAATCGTGGTTTGATCATGACAGAATTCGTTGGGCTGAGATCTAAAATGTATGCCATACGGGTACATGGTAAAGAGAGATGCGAAAAGAAGATAAAGGGTGTTACATCCTCAGCGCGAATCTCACGTCTTTTCTTTTCATTATAATTCACCTCCGTTTTCGTTTCTCTCGAATTCTTCCCTTGCGTAATATTCGAGTCTTAAACTCGGCCGCTCGACCGTCCCTTTCATGTGTTATCGCTCCGACTCTTGATTTCTCCATAGGGGAGGCAGTCCCACAGCTGCGTGCACTTGTGTGCATCTAGGATTTCACACTCACACATTCAAACCTAGCTCACCCACGTTCCCACTCTTGCTACTTTTTCCTGGAATTTCGGGACTCCTGGAGTATATAAACCCTGATTTTCTGGAGGAAAAGCGGACTTCAGTAGAATCCTTCGAGCAAGACGTATCTCTGCCCGTTGTATCTCAGTAAAGCATAGTGCGTGGACGTGGATTAGATAGAGCAGTAGTACTCCTTCGAAACCGTTTCATTCAACCGTACAGTTCAGCCATATACCGCGACTGTTAGGCAAGTAATTGTTCACCGCATCCCCGTTTAACTCGTGACGTGAAACGAGCCATCCTAACTATTAAGTTCATCGCGCTCAAAACCTAAGATATTGTACCAAAGACGATTTTTAAGTGTAACAATATATATATATATCTTTATTTTTACATCTAAAGTCAAAGATTCCTAAAACTCATTTTAACAGCCCATCCACATTTCTCTTAACTATAACTTTAAGAAACATACCGAGGGAACATCGGAGAACACTTGGTAGTCTTTGCCGCTCGAGACATAACCAAGGCGAGCCATCTGAGTAATCAATTATTTAACTTCACGAAAGAGGCATTGAGAAACCTCAACGTTATCCTCGAAGCTGACGAACGTTTCCACACCACTGACGGTTAGTCATACCCCAGTGCTGGTTGGCCGTTATATTAATCCGAAGCTTGGAGCGCGTTACCCTTGATCAAATTTAGTTATTTCTTTAGTCGATCAAGGATTAGAGTCAAAGTGCAATCTATAGAGCTGACGAGCGTTCCCACACCACTGACGGTTAGTCATACCCCAGTGCTGGTTGGCCGTTATATTAATCCGAGGCTCCTGATTCACTTACAGTAAAATCATTAAAATCGCCAAAAGGGCTAGATTGCTCAGAAGTAGGTTTTACATTTAGAAACCTCGCCGACTTGAACCTCGGCTCGTAACAAATTGGTGACAGCGGTGGGATATTCACATTCAAAGTGTGTATCTCACTAGTGAATATCGTTGTTCCCTTTTAAGTTCTTATATTAAAGTTCGAATCCTTTTTCATCATGACTGAAGCCAGGCCTTCTGATGCTGACTTAGCCACAATGATGAATAATATGAAGATATTCTCAACGCTACAGCAGTTAGCTCAGGGAATACCTATATTTAGTGGAAAATCACAAGAATTAAGAAACTTCGTTCAATGCGTAGAGGATGGGCTAATCTATCTACCGGAATCTATGAGTTTAAAGTATGTCAGTGTAATTCTCACAAAATTAACTGGGCCAGCCAGAGAAGCCGCAGACGGCAAGAAGTTTACTAGCGTGGAAACTTTGTTGCAATATCTAAAGAAGTGCTTCGCGCCGGGTAGGAGTCTCATGTCCTTCCAAGCGGACGTTTTAAATCTGCGAATCGGACGGGAAGAAAGCGTGCGCGGTTTCATAGATCGCACTAGGCATCTCTTCCATAATACTCGCGCGGCCATCAGTGAAGATTACGATGGAAACAAGGACGAAATGAAGAGATACATGGAGAAACAAATCGTCCAACGATTCGTAAGCGGGTTACCGATGAGGTATTCATCGAGGCTTGACCCAAGGAAATTCGACAGCCTCGAAGATGCTTTTGAAGAAGTAACATATATAAGCCGGAACCTGAGTGAGACCTACGAAAGGTACAACCAGGACAATAATAGCCATAATAATCATTACGACGGAGCACGTAATACTCAACAACGGTCACCAAATCCTCAATGGCACCAAAACAATGGGTCTCGGAGTACATCTGGGACGGAAGACCCCCGCGGTTACCGAGGACCTACCGCCTTCGCACTCGAGAGGACGGACTGGCCTGGGGCCCAGGGCGTCGTAAATTTCCCTCCCCCTCATCTCGAACGACATCCATGGCTGCCAGACATACAGGAAAGGGCCGAAAACCACGAGGGCCATAAGTGCTGCACTTGTGTGCACAAAGGCTACGATGGCAAGAAAGTTAACTTTAAGGAACAACAAAATCACGCCCCGGTGGATAGCACCTATGCTCATCCGGGTAGTTCGTTGGCTCAACCGAGCAACGATAATAAGTTAGAATCTAATGAGAAGCATTTAAACTTCGAAAACGTTCACCGAGCAGGCGGTCAGGTGAACGTTCCCAACCAAAATCGCCCCAAGCACGTCCGGTTCAACAGCAACCAGTGAAAAATGTGCGACTGATCGTCCACGAAGCACCGATCCCTAAAATCCGCGTCAAGATACCGGAACTACGAAATGGAATCGGAGAATTTCTGATCGATGGCGGAGCATCGATAAACTTAATCACCTTCGATTCTCTTAATCTACAACAAGTCTCGATCTCCCCTGAAGAAATCGAAGTAACTGGAGTTGCCTCGGTCCCGATTCTCACTATAGGGTCCGTCGTTCTACAACTCGAAGACACCAACTACTTATTCTACGTAATTAAAAATTTACAATTGCCTGCCCACGGGTTACTAGGCAGCCCCTTCCTACTCCAAGAAGAAGCAGAGATCTCTTACTACCACAAAACTCTCGTGCTCAAAGACAAACCAACTAGACCGATCCGTTTCGTTAACTACCAGGATCTGAATGAAATTGAAGTACCCACTGGAAATTCCACCCGTCATATTATTCCCGGTCGGACCCGTCAACAAATCGCTGTCCGACTAGTCAATACCAATACGAGAGAGGGCTATCTCCCACGTATCAAAACTCGTCAAGACGTATTTCTCGGTGAAGCCGCTGTAACCAACAACGATGGTACTTGCCACATCATGGTTACTAATACCAATGACGAAGAGGTAGAAATCAATCTGCCTCCACAAGAAATCTACCCGTACGATACCATTTACTCATCTGAAGAAGAACCCTATTTACGAAACCCGCCACCCAAAATCACCTCACCAGTAGAACGAAGGAAAGCAATCAAGAAAATACTGGAGCTAGATCATCTTAATTACGAAGAAAAACAACACGTGCTCCAACTGGTTGATGAATTCCCCGACCGCTTCTACATACCTGGTGATAATTTAGGCAGAGCTCCCGACTTTCAACACTCCATTTATACTACGGACGACATACCTATAAATACCCGTCAGTATAGGTATCCGGCCGTGCATAAAGCAGAAATCGACTCACAGGTAAAGGCCCTCCTAGAACAAGGTATTATTCAACCGTCCCATTCCCCCTATAATTCTCCTTTATGGATAGTCCCTAAAAAGGCAGACGCCCAAGGTAATAAGCGTTGGCGTATGGTGATTGATTTTAGGGCCCTTAATGAAAAAACAGTTAGCGACAAGTTCCCTTTACCACAGATAACAGAAATCTTAGATAAACTAGGCGGGGCAAAGTACTTCTCCATCTTTGACTTAGCCAATGGTTTCCACCAGATAGAAATGAACCCTAAGGACCGCGCCAAGACCGCCTTCACCACTCCCTCTGGTCACTATGAATTTTCCCGCATGCCCTTCGGTCTCAAAAACGCACCGCCCACTTTCCAACGCTTAATGAACCAAGTTCTTACCGGATTACAAGGAACCGAGCTCTTTGTTTATTTAGATGACATAGTAGTATTTTCATCTTCACTGAGAGAACACGAAATTAAAATCCGTAAATTAATGCAAAGACTCCGAGAAAATGGTCTAACTCTACAAACCAGCAAGTGTCAATTCCTTCGTAAAGAAGTAACATACTTAGGACACATTATTTCGGAAGAAGGAGTTCTCCCGGATCCTAAAAAGTTACAAGCAGTCAAGGAATTCCCAGTTCCTACGAATCAGAAAACTATCCGCCAATTTCTTGGTTTAGCAGAATATTATCGTCGATTCATAGAAAATTTCTCATCCAAAACAAAACCCTTAGTCACCCTATTAGGAAAAGGAATTAGATTCAAATGGTCCGAAGAACAACAAAAGAGCTTCGAACAATTAAGGCAAGAATTGTGCGAACAACCAATTTTACAATACCCCGACTTTTCAAAACCTTTTATCGTAACTACCGATGCGTCAGAATACGCAGTTGGAGCCATTCTCAGTCAAGGTGAAATAGGAAAAGACCTCCCGGTAGCATACGCCTCACGTACATTAAATAAAGCAGAGCAAAAATATTCTCCCACTGAAAGGGAATGTCTTAGCATGGTCTACGCAGTTCAATACTTTCGACCTTACATTTACGGCACAACCTTCACCCTGGTTACCGATCACAGGCCTTTAGTTTGGTTGCATAAAGTAGCAGACCCGACATCCCGTTTGACAAAATGGAAACTCCGACTGTTAGAATACGATTATCGCGTACTCCATAAAGACGGAAAACTAAATGTTAATGCCGACGCTCTCTCTCGAAATCCAGTCCCTCGAGACAGTCCAGTCCCCTGTTTACCCCTAATTCCTAAAGAATTAATTGATCCAGTCTTTAAATCTCATTTGGCACCTAAACCGGCAGACCCGGAAGGCATTGGAAGTCGCATCAAACAATTAAAACGAGACAGATCAAAAAGACCGTTAGTCCGACACTCAGACAGCGAAACAGATGAAAGCAGTTCAGGAGAAAAGCAACCCCGTCGATATCCTTTCAAGCCGAGTTTCTTTCCAAGCGCGGAGAATTTTCTACCCGAAAATCGTCCCGCTAACCTTGAGTCCTCACATGGAAGCAATGCAGCGCCGAGTGATTTAATGTCTTTCATTGAACCATCCGGTAACTCTACCCTTGCCCCTTCTGAGCAGTCCGGAGACACGGAAATTTACAATCACTCCGATACTACCATACGACAGGCTTCTTTACCCTCGGATGACACTGACCAGGCGCCTCCACTACCTGAACCCCTCATACCCGTTCAGCCTGCACCCCATAACTTAAACCCGCCCGCCATACCCACTAGAATTTCAAACACCCTACTAGACCTCCAAGAGCGTGCCATGTCGAGTGACAAAGACACGGATTCAGATAGTGAGAGTCGAACCCGGAAAAATAACTTCCAGATGACTTTTTCTACCAGTCCTCTTTTAGCTCGCAAGGGACAATACGCACATTTTATCCCAGCTGACTGTAATTCCGATACTCAAGTCACCCAAATCCTACAAGAAATGGAATATCTAGATCTTAATAAACTTAAATTAGAAAAACCACAAAAAGGCCAAGTCAAGGTTTCCACCCACAATGATAAGAGAATAATCAGTATCTTCGCAGTCCAACACTTCTATGAACAGTTAACCAAAGAAAATATCAGCAGTGCTCTCCGAGAACTAAAACATACTTTACAAAGACAACGAATTACGACCTTCAGAATATCTGCCGTTAAAGATGGTCATGACCACATTTCACATAAAGAATTCGGAGAATTAATAACCCAAGCTTTCAACAACTCTGACTTTCACATTACTATTTGCACTACAAGCGCCGCAATACCGACAATCGAAATCAGACAGCCCCTAATAGAAGAAGCTCATAGCAGTCTTATAGGAGGCCATAAGGGAGTTACCAAAACTTACAAACGTCTACGCCCCTTTTATTTTTGGCCTGAAATGAGAACAGAAATCCAAAACTTCATCCGTAAATGTACCAGTTGCCAAGAACAAAAACTAGTTAGATTGAAAACCTGTCAGCCAATGCTTATCACCGATACCCCTTCTGAACCCTTTGAAAAGATTTCCCTTGACACGGTTGGGCCTCTACTAGAGTCTCCTAATGGTAATAGACATATCCTTACCATGCAAGATAACCTTACAAAATACTGCCTGGCGGTGCCTATACCTGACATCCGCGCCACCACCATAGCCGACGCCTTCACTCGGAATTTTATTGCTATTTATGGAGCCCCGAAAGCCATCTTGACAGACAGAGGAAGCAGCTTTATCGGAAAGATACTACATCAACTGGCCGAAACATTCAAGATAAAACAAGTAACCACCTCTGGATATCGCCCGCAAACCAATGGAGCACTAGAAAGGAGTCACATTGTCTTAACCGAGTATCTCAAACATTACATGGAGAGTTACGAAGATTGGGACAGTTTAATACCATTCGCAATGCTCTCATATAATACATCTGTACATGAAGCCACCAATTTCACCCCATACGAGCTAGTTTTTGGAAAACCAGCCCGACTACCATCCGCATTTCCAACCGGAGAAGAATTGGAGACTTACGATTCTTATATGATCGATCTCGTCAAGCGCCTGGATTCCATCAGAGATACTGCCGCAAATAATTTAAATTCCGCAAAGCATCGTTCAAAACGGATTTATGATAAACACGCAAATCCCGTCACTTTCAAAGTTGGCGATCTTGCTTACGTACTCAAAGAACCGCGACTCAGTAAATTCGACCCTCATTATATCGGCCCGTTTGAAATCATTAACGTCACAGATCGAAACAACATAGCACTAAAGAAACCTGATGGAAAAATTCTTGTTAAGCATGCAGACAAACTAAAAATTGCCCACATGGAAAGTTGAAAACATTCTATTTCTATTATAGGTTTCCGCCATGGCTATCTTGGTTCGAGTATTCGCTTTTCTAGCCTGCCTCATTTCTGCCGCTCAGGCAGTCGAATACAACATTACTCAATTCGTGCACAACACCGGAGTATTCTACGAACAGATGCAGGACATTAAATTTTATTCGTTACAATGGAAATTGGTAACCGCTATCAACTTACACGAATTTCTTTCTCATCAACCGGACATTGAATATCAGTTAACACTTGCGCAAAGATTATGTGTTGACGCTAAATTGGCTCACCCAAATTGTCAAGTGTATTACCGAGCAGAGGAATGGTACAGTCGTCTAAACACGACCTTGCGCTATCGAGATATGATTGAAGCTTCCTTTCAACCCAGTTCCATCCCAAAGATTAAACATAAACGTAATGCACCATTAAAAATTATTGGTAGCATACAGAAATCCCTCTTCGGCGTTCTAACCGAGGATGATGCAGATTATTACAGTAAGGAAATAGATCGCTTGTACGCGGATCAAAAAGAAATGGCCAAACTTTTAGAAAACCAAACTTTTGTTATGAGATCTCAATTTAAAAATACCCAACAAGAATTCTCTAAAGTCGAGGAACAAATCCAAAAGGCGATTAACTATTCTATTATATTTTCAAAACAGTTTAAAGCTAAAGAGGAACAAGAAGTCAGAGATTCATTTGAATTCGCAATGAGCGAATGGGATTACCATTTACGTCATGCATTTACTGAATATGAGAGAGATCTAATTCTTATTACCGACGCCATTCTTTTTGCAAAGCAGGGCATGCTTCATCCTATTTTCCTATCTCCCAAGCAACTTGTGGCGGCCGCTCAGGACCTCAGAGATACTACCCCTTTTGAGTTCCCTTTATCTAACCAGGAATTAATGGCTCAACACACCGAGAAAATTTCAACGCTTCACTTAATACTCAAGGATGGAAAAATCATCCTCGAAATCAATTTCCCGCTTTTAGACCGAGCCAGGTTTAATCTCTATAAAGTCTATCCTGCCCCGTCTTCACAATTCCTTGGAAATAAATCAGTCGCCGCTTACGTAGTACCCGAAGCACAATATGTTGGAATCTCTTTAGATAGAAGAAGTTATTTCATTCCATCCGAAAACTATATCGATAAGGCTTACCATTTACATGGCTCATTAATAGGAGAAGCCAATTTACCATTAGTAAGAATTGAGGCGCAACCCACTTGCGTAATCCAATTGTTGCTCGACCCAGTATCTCACTCATGGAGCAGTTGTAATATTAAAATACTTTCTTGGCCCGGGATCTACTGGCAACCTTTATCCAAACATAACACTTGGTTATACTTTGCTCAACATAAGGAAAAGATTCGAATCTTATGCAGTGGTCGAGCAACGGACATGGAATACTTGTTTGGGACAGGTTTAATTGAGATTGGTAGTGGTTGTTCCATTATTACCGACTCCACTCAGTTAACGGCAACCAAAACTATTAGTTCAGTCATTAATCATTCTTATAAACCCACTACTTCCTTAAACCTCAGTTTTGTAAAAACCCAGTTCGACCATCATCACAAGGAAGCCCTAGAATTATTAAACATAACCAGGTCTAATCTAACTTCGTGGAATTTAGATACTTTTTCCATCCCCTTAAAAGAAATCGAAAATCAAGCGAAAATATTGCAAGGGCACCATCGTCAAACCTTTCATATGTATTCTTACTACTCAACCACCTCTGTAATTATCTTCACTAGCATTGTAATTCTCATAGTATATATTTTCATTAAGCGCCGAAAACGTAGGCCTACCGCTACACCGATCGAAGTAATCCCGATTCATTACTCTAAACCCCAAGAAAGGGAGGAACCAACACCTACTCTTTCTGAGGGCGTATCCTTAAAACCTAGTCTTGCTATACTTTAAGTCAAGTCCCAGGGGTATAAGTAGGAGCGATGCGTTGTCCGAGGTCAGTCCCAGTATTTTCGTCCTGCCGACAAATGAGAACTTCAAAGGGGACCCAGTGCGAGTCCTGCGAAGGAACACACACATTTTCATGCCAAGCCGACAAGACCCAGCAGCAAGGGGCCTGGGAGACCGAAGCCCGCTTCGGAAGGCGAGTCTCCGCCTCCGCCTCCCGTTTCATCCCCGGGAGAGGCCACTTTCTACTGGGAAAGGCGGTCCAGACGAGGGTAACCTCTACCGCATCTAGGACCGCTGGAACGAAGGATGGACCACCTCCACCCTTCTCCCTCCCTTACTGCAACACCCAGGACATCGTCATCCTCGATGACGACACCGTGAAACTTTTCACGCCAGGGGAGGGTTTCCGAAACCTCCACCCAATCACAAGCAAAAAAATGTCTCGAGGGACTTGAAGGAGGTTTCCTCCAAGAGGCTAATCCCTCCCTACGCTGACTCCAAATCCACATATAAGGCCCCGCAAACACCACGCCAAGTCATTCTGCCTCCGACTATCACCAAGATGACTCCACGCCAAAACGAGACATCCTCACACATACCGAGATCCACCACGCCGTCTCTCAACCAACGTCTCGAATACTACTTCTTGACATCTACTTGTGGGACCGGGGTCGCCTACATCCACGACGACGACCGCGCCTTGTGCCATGGGTGCTACACCCACCTACAACAACCGGCTGGATTCGACCCCTGCGAGTCCCATTTCTGGTACTTCATCCACCGGGATCCATTCGCCTGTGACAACTGCGGAGAATACATCTTCCGCGCACTACGCCCAGTAATCCAGTGCGCGGAGTGCCGAGAAAGTCTCCGAAGACACTTTCTATACGTCGAGCAGCACAACCAATCGATGGAGGCTTACTTTCATCCAACCAGGATTGTGCTGCGGAACATTGAAGTTTCTGGCCCACTCGCTGAACTATCGCTCCTGAACCTGGATCCATACCTCCGCTAACCCGGACTACAACCACCGACTCACCTGGCTACATTTACTACCCCTGACAACGCATCGTCCGACCTGCACTACACCTGAAGACTTCACCCCACTAGGCCCCCTCCCCTCTCGCTCTCATTCTGTCACCCTCAGGTACATTCACTCCGAACCCTTATCAATTGTACAAAAGAAAATTCGTCTGATTCTCTTTTGATGAAGCATCGCGAATAGCGCGATGTTCATTCTTGGTGGGGAGGTGTTACATCCTCAGCGCGAATCTCACGTCTTTTCTTTTCATTATAATTCACCTCCGTTTTCGTTTCTCTCGAATTCTTCCCTTGCGTAATATTCGAGTCTTAAACTCGGCCGCTCGACCGTCCCTTTCATGTGTTATCGCTCCGACTCTTGACTTCTCCATAGGGGAGGCAGTCCCACAGCTGCGTGCACTTGCGTGCATCTAGGATTTCACACTCACACATTCAAACCTAGCTCACCCACGTTCCCACTCTTGCTACTTTTTCCTGGAATTTCGGGACTCCTGGAGTATATAAACCCTGATTTTCTGGAGGAAAAGCGGACTTCAGTAGAATCCTTCGAGCAAGACGTATCTCTGCCCGTTGTATCTCAGTAAAGCATAGTGCGTGGACGTGGATTAGATAGAGCAGTAGTACTCCTTCGAAACCGTTTCATTCAACCGTACAGTTCAGCCATATACCGCGACTGTTAGGCAAGTAATTGTTCACCGCATCCCCGTTTAACTCGTGACGTGAAACGAGCCATCCTAACTATTAAGTTCATCGCGCTCAAAACCTAAGATATTGTACCAAAGACGATTTTTAAGTGTAACAATATATATATATATCTTTATTTTTACATCTAAAGTCAAAGATTCCTAAAACTCATTTTAACAGCCCATCCACATTTCTCTTAACTATAACTTTAAGAAACATACCGAGGGAACATCGGAGAACACTTGGTAGTCTTTGCCGCTCGAGACATAACCAAGGCGAGCCATCTGAGTAATCAATTATTTAACTTCACGAAAGAGGCATTGAGAAACCTCAACGTTATCCTCGAAGCTGACGAACGTTTCCACACCACTGACGGTTAGTCATACCCCAGTGCTGGTTGGCCGTTATATTAATCCGAAGCTTGGAGCGCGTTACCCTTGATCAAATTTAGTTATTTCTTTAGTCGATCAAGGATTAGAGTCAAAGTGCAATCTATAGAGCTGACGAGCGTTCCCACACCACTGACGGTTAGTCATACCCCAGTGCTGGTTGGCCGTTATATTAATCCGAAGCTTGGAGCGCGTTACCCTTGATCAAATTTAGTTATTTCTTTAGTCGATCAAGGATTAGAGTCAAAGTGCAATCTATAGAGCTGACGAGCGTTCCCACACCACTGACGGTTAGTCATACCCCAGTGCTGGTTGGCCGTTATATTAATCCGAGGCTCCTGATTCACTTACAGTAAAATCATTAAAATCGCCAAAAGGGCTAGATTGCTCAGAAGTAGGTTTTACATTTAGAAACCTCGCCGACTTGAACCTCGGCTCGTAACAAGGGTATTAAGAAAAGTGTTACAGCCAAGTGCATACAGTTCGATGATTATGTTAGGTGTCTAAGGAATAATGTTAAGAAAACCGTAGAACAAAACTGTATCAGATCCATACGTCATAACGTTTTCACAATACGCGAGAAGAAACTCGCTCTCAGCCCCCACGATGATAAACGATATATTCTCCAAAATTCGATATGCACACTCCCTTGGGGACACTTTAGGATATGTAGCACTGAAGAATGAATTAACCATATGTTTCAGGAGGTATGAGACAACACTTTGTAGAGACTAGTTGACTAAGGAGCTGTTTATTGAGAGATAACAAAGATCGTTCAATGTTTTTTTTAGAGTCTATACAACAGCACTTTTATCAATCCATGAGTTATGTGTATTATTGAACCCCAACCACTTCACATACAACTTATCACCTCTCCTCCGCAACACCTTTTCAACTAAATTTACATCTGGATGCGCTGTCCTGAGTAGCTCTTGCTCGTAGAATCCACCTGCAACCGGATCGCCCCCAGAATCTTTGAGAGAGTATGTCGCTGGATTTGTCCGCTTAACTCCACAAATCTCAAACACCTCTGTCGACCAATTCGGTGTATATCCCTCATCGAAGACTGTTTTGAACTTGCTGACACGCACCTTATCACCAACACTGAACTTCGCAGGTCCAAGTATCTTCAGGTTGCTATACACACTTGTCAGAAGGTGCTTCTCATTGCTACAATTAACATCCATGGGACGCATCTTGATAGTTCTATGCTTGCGGCTATTGTAGTCGGACACTAGCGAGGCAAGGGTGTTAATCCAGCGGTAAGACCCGTTCAACGAGAAGGACTTCCACATCGCATTCTTAAGTGTGCGGTTGAACCGCTCCACTACAGAAGCTTTCATGATGCTAAATGTGGAGTAGTGGTTAATGGAATGTTTTTTCATACAACCTTGAAAGCTCGTATTATAAAACTCCTTACCCATATCCGTCTGCAGGTTTCTAGGTACTCTCGCATCACTGCGTAATATGCTTGCAAAAACCTTAGATACATCGGTTGCACCTTTGCTCTTGAGAGGGAGAGCCCACGCATACTTACTAAACACATCTATTACCGTTAGAATATACTGGTGCCCTCGATTATCCTTTGCGAATGCTCGAACATCTACGAGGTCGGCCTGCCATAGATCGTCAATCCCATGAACGATGACACGTCTGCGTGGAAAGTTACGTCTGGCCGGCGCATGCAACTCCTCAACCAGTTTAGTTTTTATTTTGCTCATGTTTATACCGCTACACCTCAGCCGGCAAGTTCCTTCCGCACTTCAGCTGACACAAACGCACGAAGGGAAGCTGTCAGATCACGCTTAGTTTGAGACTCACGCATATTAAGCACTTCCTTCATTCGATCAAATCTTTCACCAACTTCAGAGCGAAGTTTACTCATGTGGTTATACATATATCGTAAGTTTACAACATCACATGAAGCCTCGGGGTCTGCTGCACGCTCAATCCTGGCATCTCGCGCATTGAAAGTTGTCTCCTCTAGACACAGCGCAATATTACTAATTGCGAGACTCACTCGTATCGGTCATACCCTTCATTAGACGAAACTTTTCGTCAATTTCAGAGCGAAGTTTACTCAGGAGGTCATACATATATCGTAAGTTTACAACATCACATGAAGTCTCGGGGTGTGCTACACGCACAATCCTGGTATCTCGCGCATTGAAAGTTGTCCCCTCCAGACACAGCGCAATATTACTAATGTGAGACTCACTCGTATCGGCCATACCCTTCATTAGACGAAATTTGTCATCAATTTCAGAGCGAAGTTTATTCAGGAGGTCATACATGTATCGTAAGTTTACAACATCACTTGCAGCCTCAGGGTCTGCTACACGCACAATCCTTGCATCTCGCGCATTGAAGGTTGTCCCCTCAAGACACAACGCAACATTACGAATGTGATTCACTGGCTGTTG
The DNA here is from genome assembly GCA_963675795.1 of Crossocerus cetratus. Classification (NCBI taxonomy): domain Eukaryota; kingdom Metazoa; phylum Arthropoda; class Insecta; order Hymenoptera; family Crabronidae; genus Crossocerus; species Crossocerus cetratus. The sequence continues at coordinate 3,292,178 of CAVMBF010000001.1, forward strand.
AGTAACTTCCACACCCGCTCCCAGCAGCTCTCCAAACTTGTTGATTGGCATCTCCCACCATACTGAACCGCAATCTCGTAAAACATCTAATTTAGAATCAACCCCACCTCACGAAGCTCTTCAATTATGGATGTTAATTCATTACTGTGACCCGTATGACCAGCACGCTGCGAGGAAACCAACAGCCTCATACGATCCACCAGCTCATTCAGATCGTCCCAATGCACATAATCGATAGCGTTATTCGATACAACCATCGGGTATTGAGTATATGTCTCAAGTCCGCTTCCCACAGCTGATCCATCAATGGTGGGAAATAGCTTTCTTATGATATGTTTATACTTATACCCCTTATTACCCTTCTTTTGCTTTGATGGAGAGTGTTTACACTTGTGTGCACTGGATTTCAGTAGAACGTCCTTGTATGCTATGAGATCCCGTTCAGTACACTTCTTCGGATCAGGCATCTTCATGAATATCAGCTCATAGAGACCCTCAGTCCCTACGTATCTTGTTGTACCACCTACAATACTGTCATCAGCGTTCACGTCGAAGGTTGTATTACCAATACGCATTGCACCATTATCATAGAAGATGCCATACACATTGTCAGCAACATCTGTGTAGAGCAGTTGCATATATCGTTTAGCCAGAGGTCCCATCACATTGATCAGAGACTGTTCGGAACTATCCTGCAGAATTTCACGCATTGAGCTATCTGGGAGAGTAGCGTAATTACTGCTCGGTGACGGAGTAGAATCCATCGGCTCAGGAGATGTACCACTAGCATGCTCCACACTATCGACATCTTGATCCCACACAGCCTCATCAAATTGTCTCAGTCGAGCTTTCTTGATTTGAATGTTTCTGAATGGAGTTGAATGTCTCGGTGTCATACTGTCAGGACGTGACCTTTTCACTCCTACAGCTGTCGGAAGCATTTTATTTATACCATGTGGTTTTAATGGTGCATAATCATCGAGTATAGATGCCTGTGGAGGTGGTGATGATTGCAATGATAGCGACTGTCGCTTGATTGCATCACTACTATCAAAGGACTGCTGCTTGACAACGTTGCTATTACCAGCCAGCTGTTTCAGCGGCTCAAGTATCGGGCGCAGGTTTGTCTCCAAAGCTGTGTCAGCATCATTCTTCCCCACCTTCAGCGCGAGATACTTCTTGCGTATAGCGGCACTAGTCTTAGCTATCTCCTTCGCAACCGCCTCCTGTTTAGCACGCTCCATATTCTTCTTCTCTTCATCCATTATACGTAGCAGTTAAAATACGACAACTGGTTCCAACGACACCTTTAGAACGTATGATCGCAACGCTGAAATCATGGTGTTATATCCTCATGACTGATGATACCAAAATCGCTAAACCCACACCGGTACCTACCACCATCTACAGGACTGTCCTTGTCTATAACGAGGAAACCATACTTTTTGTCCCAGCATTTCACACATAACTCTGTGAACCTTTCGAGCGGCATGTCGGTATTGACATGATTACAATATACGTGTCTAAGATTCTGACTCAAGTAAAAGCAGTCTACATTTGAGTGTCTACCCATAGCGAAGTATTCCCGCATTACATTCTGATCATCACAAGCAACGTCATCAAAGATAAATACCGAGTTCGGTAACGCATCGGCTCGTGATATCACACTAACGTTCTCTGCAAAGGGGAAATACCCCAAGTCCTCCACAGATGATAGCACTTCTTCCAAATATCTGTATTTAGGTTGATTCAGCGATTTTGAGTATACATACACATTCTCAAATCGCAGCCCGTTTGGACTCTCGAGTAGTCCTACCATAGTGTTTGTTAGCGGCGAGGCATTTAATTCGGAATTTGGAATTAAATCCAGGTCAGATACTTGGATGAAACGCTGATTTATGGCTAGGACCCGCGAGGCCGAGGGCTCTAGTAGCACACATGGTGCCTGGGGCCCGACCGTCGGCGGGCCTGGTAGTAAGTTGGCAAATCTAAGTTCAAGTACGACAGGCAGCCCGACGCTGTACTGTCAACAATTGTAAAATTAGGAATGTAGAACCTTTTCAGATCTGGCCACGAAGTGGGGGAAGGTACAATTACCTCCTGGTAAGAGGACTGTGAGGAACAGCACGGCACTTACCCCAGAACTGTCGTAGTGACTAGTCGGAGACCTATCGCGGAAAATATTCGAAGAGCCTTTTTCTGACATCAGAAGTGGGATACGAAAAACTTTGCGTGCCTTGACGCCAAAGGCTCACGTAAAGGAAAAAGGAAGAGTGTATTGTGCTCACACAGTGTCCGCTAAGCGAGGTGATTTATCTTCGTGTGTGTCGTCTGTGTTTGCGTGTTCCCGCCTCCCCAAAAAGAACATGGCAAACGTGAACGAAGCCGGGAGCAATCCCTCCACCCCAGCAATGGACGAGATGATTCGGAATGTGGTGGCGCAGGTGACGACCAGCCTCGTACCGCTGCTGGCCGCAACGCAAGCCCGTCCGGCGCCTAATGTCCTGTTAGACTTGGTGCCTGAATTCGATGGAGGAAAGCTTGGGGATGACGCGTGTGGATGGTGTGACGAGGTAGAGGAGATAACGAAGGAAGCTGCTTGGCAACGGTTAAGCGTTGCTTCCCATGCACTCGTCGGTCCCGCCAAGGTGCTCCTAGAGCTAATGGACAGGCCGAGAGATATGTCGCGACGGTAGTCAATCTCCTCACGACACAACTAAAAAAGTTAACAGAATGGCCGAGCAAAATAGCTAAACTACAACTGTCAATGAACACGACGATACAGAAGTCGACAGGATTTACACCATGCAGACTGCTGTTCGGCATAGAACGTAGTGCAGGAAATGCAGACCTGGCCGAACGCGAGCTGCCGAGCAGTGATGAAAAAATAGATATTGTTCGTGACCGTGAACTAGCGGCCGAAAGATTGAGAGCCAATGCAAAAACCCAAGAAACTAATTTTAATAAGAAACGTAGGACAAATTTAGTATATCGGGAAGGCGACACGGTTTTCGTGAGACCCAGTGATACAAGAAGGGCGAAATTAGAGCCGAAATATGTAGGACCGTTTAAAATCATAAAATTATTGGATAACGACCGATTCGAGATCATTGGTAAGAGCGGCAGGCCACAGGTAGCGCCGAAGGACCGTCTGCGGCCTTGGAAGGGCGAATTTGCAGGCGAGGACGAAGACTACCTGGAGGTCACAGATGAACCGTGTTAGCGGTTAGGGTTTGTGACATATCACCTTTGTAAATACGCATTGTTAATGACGAAAGCGGTATTCCGCTCTTCTGGAATCTAATTCGATTTAATATCGAACGAATGTTTACAATAAACCTTTCTTTGTGTGTCTGAGAACCTTTGGAATGTCGTTGTGTTGCCTCTATTTTTGGCTGTTTGAATGATTATGACTGATTGAAACATCTGACGGTAGCGGCGGTTTGTCCGTAGACGTTACGACGTCGGGATGTGTGTGTTTGATGTGTTTGGCGGTAGCGGCGGTTCGTCCGTGGACGCTACGACGTCGGAACACTGAATGTGACAAGTCTTTAGGATTGTCTGTTATATGATGATGGCAACGGCGGGACACATGTGATGTGTGGGGCCGTGGACGCTGTGACGTCACGATGATTGGAAAGTGCTCAATGGTAACGGCGGTAAGTCCGTAGACGTTACGACATTGAGGCACTGTTCTGTGACGAGTTGCAACGGGGTGTTTATAGCACGGGGTTGCGAACGTCAAGATGGTTGAGCAAAAAGTAAAGAGACATTGAATGAATGAATGCTTCCCGAGATCGTGAAGCATGTCAGGTTGGCCGTGTTAGCGGCGAGGCATTTAATTCGGAATTTGGAATTAAATCCAGGTCAGATACTTGGATGAAACGCTGATTTATGGCTAGGACCCGCGAGGCCGAGGGCTCTAGTAGCACACATGGTGCCTGGGGCCCGACCGTCGGCGGGCCTGGTAGTAAGTTGGCAAATCTAAGTTCAAGTACGACAGGCAGCCCGACGCTGTACTGTCAACAATTGTAAAATTAGGAATGTAGAACCTTTTCAGATCTGGCCACGAAGTGGGGGAAGGTACAATTACCTCCTGGTAAGAGGACTGTGAGGAACAGCACGGCACTTACCCCAGAACTGTCGTAGTGACTAGTCGGAGACCTATCGCGGAAAATATTCGAAGAGCCTTTTTCTGACATGTTAGTCTTTCCACAGTTTGATGGACCACATATTACGCAACGTATACTATTGGGTAGAAGTGTGCCATGTCTCCGGTGCTCATTAGGTTCATTAAAAGCACGACTTGTAGGTATTATAATACTCATAGGCTGTTTCACAAAGCGCATGGTGGGAGGATGCTTGTACTCTACTACAGCAATACGTGATTAGGAGCAGTATATATACGTTGCATAGTCCAGGTAGGCAGCTTGACAAACGTGTCTAGCTCGGTTGGTGAGTCAACCGATCGGTTCTACGGGTTGATTCAGCAGTTCGGTAGACCTGTTAGTCTCAAGTTAGCAGTTCAACCGATCGGTTTAGGAGTTCAACTGATCGGTTTAGCAGTTCAACCGATCGGTTTAGCAGTTCAACTGATCGGTTTAGCAGTTCAACCGATCGGTTTAGCAGTTCAACCGATCGGTTTAGCAGTTCAACCGATCGGTTTAGCAGTTCAACCGATCGGTTTAGCAGTTCAACCGATCGGTATAGCAGTTCAGTAGACTTGTTGGGGTATCTATTAGCGGAAGACTGGATATATAATACGGTTGAGAACTAGCTGATATGTTAGTTCAAGGGCAGCTATGCTTGAGGAACCATCTCTATGGCTGGACTCCTGAATAAAGTAATTGATTCCCTACCAATCGAACTGCATGTGCCTGGGTATCAATTTTGTGGTCCTGGTACGCGTTTAGAGCGCCGATTGGCTCGTGGAGAGCAGGGAGTTAACCCTTTGGACGCCGCGTGTAGAAGACACGACATTGCATATTCTCAGCGGAAGGATATAGAAGGTCGCCACGAAGCTGACAAGATATTGAGTGAAAGCGCACTGCAACGTCTAGCAGCTAAGGATTCTACACTTGGTTAACGAGCAACAGCCGCAGCTGTCTGGACGGCTATGAAGACGAAACGTAGACTAGGAATGGGAGTAGGAGGGAAGAAAAAACGACAAGACGGTAAAAAGAAAACGAAGACAAAACGGTGTAGGATACTGTCAATAGCCAAGCGTGGAGGCTTTTTACCGCTACTGTTTCCTGCTTTGGGCGCCCTAGGAGCATTGGCTACAGGAGCCTCATCTATAGCTAAATCCGTCGCTGCTAAGAGAGCTGCTCAGAAACAGCTTGAGGAAATGCAGCGAAACAACCGTGTGATGGAGGGGCAAGGCTTATACCTATCACCGTACAAGCGGGGAGAAGGGGTAAAGACCAAAAAAAACGTTAAGCAGGAGGGGGAGTTTGACTACTAGTATGGGTACCTCAAATTACCAGCTGGAAGACTGGTGCAAAGACATACCACACTTCCAAGGGGTGTTCATGCGTGATAATTTACCAGGTGAGGCAAAGGCTCGCGAGTGTGGTATAGTTAATCTAGACAGCGATCGAGGTCCTGGGACGCACTGGACGGCATACGTTAAGCATGGCGCAAGTGTAAAATATTTCGACAGTTTTGGGAACCTTCGTCCTCCGAACGAATTGGTACAGGGTGATTCGGGTAAGTGCTATCGGCTTTTTACCATCGAAATTCATCGATTTTTGAAATTGGTAATTGTCTCGGCGGCCGTCTAATGTCACCGGTGTCGCGTGGCGGCTTAGGGCCAACTGGCCGAATCACGCCAAATACCGACAGTCTTCCGATTAACCGGCAAGGGCCGAATGAGTCGGTAATAAAACATTTCTGCAGCACAATGGAACGGAAGGAAGGCGGAGGCAGCACGCCTGCAGCAGCGGCGCGATCAAGGATTGTGGCCGAGTCTTTCAATATTTCGTTTTATAGTTATAATAAAGAGAGAAACAAGAATTATTTCTCGCCAGAGTGCAAGAATGATAGGCTTCCCTATATTATTTATTATGCACAAATCTTTATTATATCACGCTAATAATCGCTCGCACTCCCCCCTGCCAGTGTGCAGTGCAGAAATGTTTTACCAACGAAACGGGCTTGCCTACGAGGAAAATAATTATAGCCCCCAAACGGCTGAACCGATTCGCTTGATTCTTGGCTTATCGGATTCAGAAAAATTACAGCTAAAATACAAAATTAAGAAATAAATCCTTAATACCGTAACCTTTTCATAAATCGAGAAAAAATTATGGCATCGATCGAATCCGCTACACTTTGGGATAATAGAGTCTCGGCTGTCGCGCGCCGTAGGGGACTACTACTTTGCGCGAGACTCTATCGAGTCTCATGATTACCGACTCATTCTGCCCTTGCCGGTTAATCGGAAGACTGTCGGTATTTGGCGTGATTCGGCCAGTTGGCCCTAAGCAGCCACGCGACACCGGTGACATTACGCGGCCGCTGAGACAATTACCAATTACAAAAATCGATAAAATTCGATGGTAAAAAGCTGATAGCACTTATCCGAATCACCCTGTACGCTACTTCGGTAATGTGACAAGAATCAGATACAACCATAGACGTTTACAAGAGTATGGTGAAAGCAACTGTGGTCAATTGTGTGTGAAATTTCTCCGCGAGAACCTATTATAAAAAACTGCCGGCGATCCCTGGTGGATATACTTCCCACCAAACTTTCATACTGAGCACACATAGTGGATGATCTCTCTTGAAAATGTCACTAACATTCACTGTATCAGGCAGAGGTAGCTTGCTGTCGTCTACTCATTTTCCGCCAATAGATCTGAGTGGTGGAGGTTATGAACTCGGTTTGATGAGCTTTGAAACTTATCATACAATACCAAACATTAGCTCGGCCAATGGAAACAACAAATTCTACTTTGGCGATCATGATGAAGAGATCATAATTCCTGATGGATCATATGAGTTGGAGGCTATCGCCAGACTTCTGAAACGTGAAATACTTGGACGGTATCCGCGCAAGACAGCTAGTGACGAAGATCACTCGTTCACACTACGAGCCAATAATAACACTATGAAGAGTGAAAATTGCAGCACCTTCAGAGTTAACTTCATGAAGCCTGATAATGTGGGGTTGCTGTTGGGGTTTTCCACAAACCGTATTCTCTTACCGAACGTGTAGCACGAGTCCGATGCACCAATAAGCATCATGAGTGTGAATATGATTAGGGTGGAGTGTAATGTTACTAGCGGTTCGTATAGCAATGGTCGACCAGTGCATGTCATACATGAGTTCTCACCCAGAGTCCCCCCAGGATATAAAATATCGGAGTCACCACCACGAGTCATTTACCTCCCAATCGTTGTTCGAGCAATACACGACTTAACGATTCGGATAACCGATCAATCTGGTCAGTTAATAGATTTTCGTGGGGAGGAGATAACTATACGTTTACACACACGACGACGTGGCTGAGACTACCTCATAGCATGCTGGTCTATAACAACAACAACAACAACAACAACAACAGTTGGAACGTTAACACGTGGTTACAACCAGCTAGCAGAAAGAGTCTCAACACACGTGGAGTGGCTGCTGAAGAGTATAATACTACAAAAGCGGTGCAGTTAAGTGCATCGAACATCGAGTTTTTACGGTCTATGGGATTTAAAGTTGCACAGCGATAAAGATGTCGGATAACATTTTGAACATCAGCGGTACCCCAGCCTTTGATAATCGGATAACGAAGGTAGAGCTGCATGGATATAACCCATATGTCAATGCATCCTTGGGGAATAGTGATGAGATAAGAATACCTATCCAGCAGCAAGATTTGTATCTGCTACCATGCCGAAGCTTCTTATATGTTGAAGGGAAGCTAACCCATATAAATCGGGCAGTGGGGGGAGACGCAATATCTCTAGACAATAACTGTATAGCCTTTCTGTTCGATGAGATACGGTATGAGCTCGATGGTACTGAAATAGACCGAGCTAGGAATCCTGGCATAACATCGACCTTGAAGAGCTACTTGAGCCTCTCAGCTGGGAAGAGTAATGCTGGTTGGAAGTGTATGGGAGGTTCCGATGACATAGGTCATGCACCATTTGATTTTAACTTCTGTGTGCCGCTGAGCATGCTCTTCGGCTTCTGTGAGGACTATAAGCATGTTGCGATAAACGCTCGTCATGAGCTTATACTGATACGTTCTCGCACGGATGATAATGCTATACATGGCCCGTCCGGTGCAACATACAGTCTTGTGCTGCATAAGGTACAGTGGCGGATGCCTCACGTCACTCTAGAAGAGCTACAAAAATTGTCTATGCTACGTGTGTTGGAGAGTGGTAGAGCGATTAATATGTGCTTCCGTTCGTGGGATCTCTATGAATATCCCCTCCTGCAGATGACAACTAAGCATACGTGGGCTGTAAAGGCTGCAACGCAGATGGAGAAGCCTCGATACGTCGTATTCGCTCTGCAAACTGCTCGAAAAAATGATTTGACTAAAAGGGTCTCGCTGTTCGATCATTGTACTCTTTCCAACATCCGCTTACACCTCAACTCGGAAACGTACCCCTACGATGATTTAAACATTGATTTTGGGAAAAACAAGTATGCTTTGCTCTATGAGATGTATGCAAAATTTCAAGAATCCTACTACGGCTCTGGAGAGCCGCTGCTTGATGTTACCAACTTTCTACATTATGGACCATTTGTTGTTTTGGATTGTTCTCGTCAAAACGAGTCTCTGGAGAGTGCGGCTGTTGATGTGCGATTAGAGTTTGAATGTCGTGAAAACGTTCCAGAAAACACTATGGCATATTGTATGATTATACATGATCGAATTGTTGAATACAGCCCGCTGACGAATGTTGTACGTAGAATCACATAGCTTTGGGAGGAGTAGTCTATGTATCAATCGCACCCGGGTATATGTATTGTTAAACATTCTGAAACTATACTGGTACTCAACGAGGTCTAGGAATGTTATATATAATAAATGTGGTTCAGCTCAGAGTGTTCCAAAATCTCTAAACCCTAACACCTATAGAAAAAAAGCTGAAAAATTATACCGAATTCATTGGATATTATATTATGTGAACTAGATGTATTAAGAGAAGCAGGGAGATTTTTCTGGTTGAGCACATTCATATTTAAGGAAAGTATAACCTGAAAGATGTAGGTGTACTATAGATCCCTCTTGGGAAGTAGTGAATAGCATTTCTGCAGATGTGACAGAATTTGAGAGTGCGCCTTGAGACGTCATGTATCACACCCTCCAAGAGTCATAGCCTTGCGAGCAGTCGTTCCTGGTAGTGATAGCGAATATAAAGTGATAGCGAATATAAAGTTGCATGAGTGGAAACCCCCTCCTTAGGATGAAGGTAGAAAGGCGAGCTGAGAATCGTAAGAGCTCGTTAGTTTGTCATGGACCAGCATACGCAGGATCTCTACGCCGCCACATCGCCGGAGTGGATCCGCAGCCATGCTCTGCATGTTGTGGATCAACTCAACCGAGACCCGACAGTCCAAGTGTGGATTATGCGTGGGATGTCGCCTCTACCACCCTCGTGGGCTGTCGATTATTCGGTGGGGTTGTGGCGGGCTCTCGAGCGGTGGAGAGCACTGAGGCCCGCGGAGGATTGCTTGACATTCGTTGCCAGAAGCTTCGGCTTCTATGACGGATTGTCAACAGCTCCAAGGGGATCACCATTATCACCGCTGGTGGAGGAGGTGTTGGTGGAGGAGGATGAGGAGGAGGAGGGGATGTATTGGGAGGAGGCATCTGTATCCTCCAACGGTGATGGTGATGGTGATGTATTAGAATCATCATCATCATCATCATCACAGCTGGAGGAGGAGGTGTTGGAGGAGGAGGAGGAGGCGGATGCAGCTATCAACAGCGGTGATAATGGTGATGAGGTGGAATACCCTCCTGAGGTAGATCTCTACCTCAGACAAATGAACTACCCTCGAGAGGAGTAGTGTCTATGTTCGTATGGTTTTTTTGACATGCCGGTACGTGCTCTGTACCGGCGCCTATTGTTATCAGTGGTTGAGGTTTAATAATTGACAGGATCTCATATCATTGATTATGATGGGTGCTGGTACATACATACATCTTCCCAGCCGAAGACGTTTTATCAGCAACGCTTTTCGATCGTGAGCCATTAACTTAATTATTAGCTTTATTATTACAAAAATATAGATACAATTAAACGCTAGGTGTATGTAACTTAACCATTAAACTCCTGTATAATAACTGTAGATGGAGGGGGTACGAATTGAAATACCCCCTCTCGGCAATTGTCTAGCAACTCACCCACTAGCGGATCAGAGATGTATAGTGACTGTTGCCCAGTCACTGGGTCTACTACAGGTACGTAGTATAACCCCTGATCCCTAGTGGATGAGTCGTGAAGCGGGTTGGCTGTTATCTCAGGTGGTGCTGAGTCATCATCGTCAGAGTCGTCTATCGTGATGATCTCAGGCTGCTCCTGACAGTCTTCGTGGCTAATATTATGCTCGGGAGGGTACACCACATCGATGTTGTCGCTTATAGGAGTTGTGGGTGGAGGGTTGGGATTCCTTAGGATTTCCGTGATCCTCTCTCTCTTTTGTTTTCGCTCCTCCCGTTGGCTACGGCGGGCTTGTACCACAGTATACACAGTAGGGACACTCCGTGTCGGCACCTTTGATCTCGATGTTCACGAAAATGGCGGCCGCAAATCGGTTTTTCGGCTATTTTGCCCGCTAGAGTATAGATGGCTGTAGCATCGATTCGTCGTTCGTTACGCATACTGGGCGGCGCAAAAGTGAGGAGCCCCGACTCATTTACTATTATTTCTTTACCGCCCTGTATAGCTGCTGGCCGTCGCTGGAGGAAGCTGGCGGCGGGCTCAGATAGTGGGGAATCGTGACGTGCGCTCCGGGCATGTGTGCGTGCCGCTCATACGTGTGACAAGCGACAAAGTTACGGGCGCACCGCCGTCGTCCGCTGTCGGAAGACCGCGGCCACAGTATACAAATATACATACTGTGGTTTCGGAAGCCCGCAATATAAAGATTTGAATGATTGAATAAAATACAATTGATTGCAAATGCAAAAAATTGAATCTAATTTAAGGAACATAGTAATGATATTGCTTTAAAACTTCAGTTCCGATTGGAATTAAATATGAGAACGACAAATGGTTTGTGTACCATTTGTCTTGTAGAATCGTTGTAGTTTGAAACGGCTCTCACTGGTTTTCAGTAAAATGCACCAGCACCGAATTAATTATCCCTGATTATTCATCGCAGTGCCCTAACCCGGCAGATAAATGTCTTTAAGGTATGATTACTTACGCCTAAAAGGCCGCAGTGGCGCCGTGGTAAGGTGTCTGGCCTAGAGGGTCCGTAGTGGCAGAGTGGTTAGAGTACTCGACTCGCAATGTGCGGGTCGTGGGTTCGAGCCCAGCCGTCACCAATGAGAATTTTACTCTTAAATGATAATCACAAGATTGCTACGCTGGCCCTCGGTGGTTCGGAACCACAACTTGGTGTTGGGTAGAATAAGTTAGCGTAAGGCTGGGCGTCCAGGCGCCAAAGCCAGGACGACGGCCCCCGTCCAATTGGTCTCCGAATGGAGGACGGAAGCGGACGTTAAATATAAAAAAAAAAAAAAAAAAAAAAAGGTGTCTGGCCTGCCACTCGGTTTCTCCGTGTTCAATTCCCGGCTGTGGGAAAAAGTTTTTTTTGCCTTCTCTCTTATTTTTCCATTTACGACATTTACGTGCTCCTTTAAACTCCAATAATTAGTGGCTCTGAAAAGGGCCGTTTGTTAAAATTATTTCCTAAAGATTTAAACTATAAGATTTCAAATTATAAAATAATTATAAAATGTATAAAAAATAAAATTATTAAGTAAAAAATAAAAATTTAAATTATAAAAATTAACTGCCGGATTGGGGCCCAGAGATGATCAATCAAGGATAATTAATCGCGCAAGCCTAAAGTCATAAGAAAGCCTTCGATTCGAAAGACTAGCACGAGCAAGATGGTATATATCCATCCTTCTTCCTCGTATGACGTGCCGCACCGTTTCCACGCGCATGTGGTTGTGACTGCGAGGGAGCATATCTCCTTCTCTTTCTCTCCACGGACGCTCGAGTTGAGTAGGCGATCAGAGGAAGTAAACTCTTGCTTCTCCTCGCCGCCTGCTCTACTCCTACCCGGCCAGCCAGCGCGTCACGCAGTGACTGCGAGGGAGCATATTTCCTTCTCTTTCCCTCCACAGACGCTCGAGTTGAGTAGGCGATCAGGGGAAGTGAACTCTTGCTTCTCCTCGCCGCCTGCTCTACTCCTACCCGGCCAGCCAGCGCCTCACGCTGTGACTGCGAGGGAAGCTATCTCCTTCTCACTCTCTCTTTAGACAGGCGATTCAGTTGTGAAGACACCCTGCGGTGGCGTGCATTTTTGAGCGATGTGGGGCGAACCTTTACCGTTAGTTTGCCCACTAAACTTTGGCGGCGCGCAATCCGCGCCGTAACCTGTCACGTGGTACAAGTGTCCCTACTGTATTATACTGTGCTTGTACCCTTTTTCCGGATCGTCTACTTCGGCGTGCCGGGTTCCTACGAGCGCGTTTATACGATACTCCTCCATCAGCGCGTTCGCACGACGCTCCTCCATTAATATGTGCTATATGATGCTCCATCGCTCTGTGAAAAGCGCCAGACATTTGATTCTTCCGTATCAATAGGAGAATTTTAAAGAATGTAACCGCGATCATGCATCCGAATATTTTGTACTATGATAGTGTTTCGAACGTAAGCTAATAACATCTCAAGTCCCTGCGAGCGCGTTTACACAGCGCTCCTCCATCAGCGGGTTTGCACGGCGCTTCATTGGCTCGAGCCATCTGGTGCCCCATCGCTCTATGAAAAGCGCGAGACACCTGATTGCTCTGCACCATTATGAGGATTTCAGGGTTTGTCATGGAATCGCTTACGAGCTATAGTATGAGATTGATGACTTACGATGCTATGTGTAGTAGTAGTTTCAATCGTGATAGCTGGAGTTGCTCGGTAGTATGTCTAATCATTGGTAGCTCGAGACGTGAACTGGTGCCGAAGCAGTGAGATTTCTGACTGAATACCCACATATTTAAGGAAATATAAATCTGAGAGGTGGGGGTGCTGTAGACTGTCCGGAGGTACCAACTAGCATTTTTTCTGCAGATGTGTATGAATTTGAGAGCACATATGCATGGCGAAATATAAATCTGGGAGGTGGGAGTACTATAGGCTCTTTGGAGGTATCGCATAGCATTTTCTGTAGATGTGACTGAATTTGAGAGCGTATTGCAAGCTGCCTTGAGGTGTTTTGCATTAGCTCGCTGTAGGTATTCAATTTCCTGTCACATGAGTAACCCTCACCCTGAGGTGAATATAGAGGGGGTCTCTGAAGATTATATGTTAAATCGTTCAGTCGTCAGTATATATCGAGAAGAAGTGTGTACCTGAGTCAATATATAATTTGATAGGGCTATTAGAACGTACTCTTGTATCACTCATCCGAATTTGTGAAGAAAATGTTTAGGTTTTTGGTTGCTAAGGAAGACCGACAGGATGTGGAGTATTATGTCCTACAATCATGGTGTGTGCAGGGTACTGTGTACCAGAAAAAACTGATGGGCGGAAATTGTGTCTGAAGTGTTATAAGTCTATGGGCTCCCCGGTTGATTTCAAGCTTACACACTCACATTTCTGGTACTACAAGTGTCATAACAACAGTGATTGTGCTCGCTGCGGTACATACGTGTACGAGGCGCTGCGTCCCTGCCAGCAATGTATGAAGTGTCGAGCTAGTCTGATAAAGATTTACTACATGTTGCGGAGGAATGGATCGAGCATGGCTCAACACTTTGATCGAGAAGTTGGGATGCTGCGTGATATCCCTGTGGAGGGATCTCTTGTGGAACTATGTCGGCACCTCGTGGAGTTGCAGTCCAAGTAATGGTGTGTATTGTGAGTTTGAGACCGTCATGCGCGTGGCTTGATGAGTAATTTTTTTCCTCCGATTTCAGTTCACCGTCTGCCCCCGCCCCCCACTGTTATCGTCACCTGCACTGCTGTTCTACTGTTATCGTCTCCGTCGCTCTCATCATAGTTGTATACTACCCATTATTCTTACATATGTATAGAGAGTTTTTTTCTTATAATAATAATAATGCTTTAGGTTTCTAAACATGTTTACGTTTCTTTCCACCAAGGGTTATGATACTGTCAGAGGGTTTGCAGTGTTGTTATCTGTTTTAAAGTTCTTTATTACATTTATATGTATTGTTTGTTAACATTATCATTATTTCGTATAATGTTCATAGCCTCTTGCACTATTGTATTCATGCAGAGTGCTACTAGCTCGCAGTCGACCAGGGAGTGTTTCTCAAAAGCGGAGCTATTCATTATTGCCTCTCGGTACTTGGCATTATTGGTCTCTCTCACTATTCCAACAAACGATAAGAATTTCTGTCTAATTATAGGGATGTTTTCTTGCAGCCATGAATACATATGATCTATGGCATACTCGAAATCGAATAACCTTTTCAATGTTTCTATGCTGACGAATATACATGACGTTGAGCTAGCTATTTTGATCGACTTCACACCACTCTTTAATCTTGCGTTATGGAATTTTAACGTGTCGAATATTTCGATCATCTCGTCTTCTTTAGCAATTCCTATAACCCTTTCTCTATTATTCATTATCTCCTTCCATACATGCATTGGGAAGATTATCTCATTGCCGCGTGTGTCTCCGATAGCCATCTCGACGCAGCATGACTCATCGCGCCTGGCACGCACGCCTATGTCCAGATACTTGGTGAAGTTCTTCGTCAGCGAATATCTCCGTCCCAGTATACGTTGCTCCCACACCACTGACTCCGGTGTGGTTATGGTTGGCTGCTGGTACCGTTTCCATGGTTGTTTTGCCTGATGTGATGTACTGAGGGGTAAAGAGAAATATATGTTATGATACAATCCATATGCTATTGTGTATTACATTTTTGTTGTTGTTCATATGTACCCTTCATTACTTACCTCACCTCGGCCTGCCTTTTTTTAGCGTAGGACATTGTAGTCTGTGTTATCATTCTTACACGATTCAATCGTTGCGGATATTCTGGGGTCGTTTCTTGCAACGATTTCGCTTATATCTCAACCTGCCCCACCACTTTAGCAAATTTTTATAAAGATTGCTGATGCAACAATTTACCCTCGTGCATATCAACGGGTAGATTGGAGCTCAAGGTTAGCTGACCAGGTGTCTAGTTTCGGTCATGTTGCCGACACAACAATTTAGCCTAGTGCATATCGACGATAAATAAATGTTGCTGACGCAGCAATTTGCACGCGTGCATATCAACGGGTAAATTTGAGCTTAGGGTCACTTGACCAGGTGTCTAGTTTCCGTCAGCAATTGTCAAAGTTGCTGACGCAGCAATTCGCCCTCGTGCACATCGACGGGTAGACGCGGTGACGTCACCTCGCGAAACTTTTGGTGTCCCAGAAACCGCTTTGTTTAATCTACTCGCTTACTGTGCCACAACCGCGACACAGCATTTGCATCTATCCCGCACAAAACACGCTTTCCATTCGCCAGTTCAAGCACTCTCTTCATGTACCGCAGATGGGGCTCGATATCGGCCCCAAACTGACAGTACACGGAGACCACATATACCTCACCAAACTCACCTTTGATCCATACACATACACCATGTTGATCTATACACTCGCTCACAGGCATCACCTCCAAACCACTACCATTCACTACCACTGCAGCCTTAATCATCTCGCCATCACAAGCAAACACATCCATACATAGCGGTATACCTCTCACACCCGCATCACTCACATATGGCTCCTGGACTAGAGCCACACTAGCATCACTCTCAACCATTCGCTCAGCTAAATCACACATAACCGCAAAAGACCTCTGACAGTTCACTTGCAACACCTTCAACAAACACTCAGTCGTCACTGATCCTTAATTTTCCTCTCTCACGTGCCTTCACATACTCTGGACAAACTGCTGATACCACCGAATGGTCGCACTTCATACCCCGCTCCTTACAGTTTCTGCACTCCATGTCATCGTTACATTCCTTCACCGTATGTCCACTCTTACCACACTTCTGACACAGACATTCTTGCATCTTCCACTCACGCATCATATGGCCAAAACCATGATACTTAAAACATCTAACCACATTCACATATTCTCTGACGCCAAACGAATTCCATTCAACAAACAAACGCTCTTCTTGCTCCTCCAATATCATTCTCTTGATAATCCCAGTCACTTCGACGACCACATTCCCAGTCTTTGCTTCCTTCTTGGATTGCATACTAATAATACGCACTCGCTCTTTAAAAACATCAACATCCACTCTATCTTTCAAATTCTTCTCATACATTTCTTTTAACAGTGTCTCGTTCGTTAGCTCATTCGGAACACCAAATATAATGAGCTTGGGCCCGATCTTTCTAGGCAGCTCCACTTTCAATCCGACATCTACTCGCACAGATCTTTTGCATCTCACTCTCACTCGCCGTCTCAATCGCCAATGCACCCCCTCTTGTCTTTCTCACTGCTTTTACACGCACATTCAATATCTTGCTCACATCCCTCATCACGCGCTCCTTGATTTGTTCACTCGTCATACGCTCATCCACATTCTTTGACCTCACAACCACCGCGTAACTCTTCGGTTTAGCACCCACCTCCGGCACAACACTCACAGGCTTCGGTCCTACACGCTCACACACCGTTGCGTAACTACGAGCACTCGCAACCGCTACATGCCTGGTTCGCAGACCCATACTCATCACATTTTCACACTGTTCCAGTCGTCCTTGCAATCGTTCATTCACAGCAATCAGCCTCATTGCACACTCCTCGTACCCACTCACACACCCCAATATACAGGGTGTTCCAAAACTAGGCGTTTCGGAGATGGCCATCTTGTGGGGTGGGCCTTTCTAAGGACTATAGCACTTTCCGAATTTGAAAGCGCCATCGAACTTTGGGAGGTATTTGCGAAAAGGTGTAGCCAATCCGTGCTCGAGCCTGAGAGCGGTCGCTGTGACACGGGGCGAAGCGGTGGGTTGGGGCGAGCTGCCGAAGACTCTGGCCGCCTCGCTGACTGCGTCATCCGCGCACGTCGCACGCTACCGAACCCTACGCGCGAATAAGTATTGCCGCGGAGCAGGCTCGCAAGTCGCTCTAGCGCTAGGGGGGCTATCCAAGGTGCCCTTTTGCGCCTAAGATGAGCGGGCGTATTTCGGCGGCACGCCTTGTCGATCTTGGGGGCGACAACCGTACTGCTGGTTGCAGGTAAACCAAACTCGTGGAATCGTTTTGAAAAGGCTTCAATGCATCTACCAATTTAATTTCAGCAAGATAATGCCAAGCGATCCGGAGATACTCCCGATTTCGTCAGATAAATCAGTGTCGCGAGAAATGAATGGCGATCTGATTGCTAGAGTATTTTTTAAATGAAAACCTCATCCTTTGCGAACAATACACCGCTTCCCGTTTGTCGATATCTTACGCAGGTTCCGAGTTATGATTTTTGAAAGGAGGGTCGGTGTCGCGCGAGCGACCACCCTGCCGGCGCGGCGGTCGTTGCACGCGCGACACCGGCTTCCTTTAAAAAATCATAACTCGGAACCTGCGTAAGATATCGACAAACGGGAAGCGGTGTATTGTTCGCAAAGGATGAGGTTTTCATTTAAAAAATACTCTAGCGATCAGATCGCCATTCATTTCTCGCGACACTGATTTATCTGACGAAATCGGGAGTATCTCCGGATCGCTTGGCATTATCTTGCTGAAATTAAATTGGTAGATGCATTGAAGCCTTTTCAAACGATTCCACGAGTTTGGTTTACCTGCAACCAGCAGTACGGTTGTCGCCCCCAAGATCGACAAGGCGTACCGCCGAAATACGCCCGCTCATCTTTGGCGCAAAAGGGCACCTTGGATAGCCCCCCTAGCGTTAGAGTCACTTGCGAGCCTGCTCCGCGCCAATACTTATTCGCGCGTAGGGTTCGGTAGCGTGCGACGTGCGCGGATGACGCGGCGCGGATGAGCCGCCGAAGACTCTCGCCGCCTCGCCCATCCCACCGCTTCGCGCCGTGTCACAGCGACCGCTCTCAGGCTCGAGCGCGGATTGGCTACACCTTTTCGCAAATACCTCCCAAAGTTCGATGGCGCTTTCAAATTCGGAAAGTGCTATAGTCCTTAGAAAGGCCCACCCCACAAGATGGCCATCTCCGAAACGCCTAGTTTTGGAACACCCTGTATACTCCGATGCACTCTTCGAAATCCGATTAGACAGGGCGAACAAATATTTTCGCAGCCGAGCACCGAATTTCCTCATACACGCAATCTCATCCACTTCATCCACATTTTCACTTTCTCCTTGCACGCTAACCCTATCTTCTACCTTTCGCTTCTTTCCACTCGCATCACTTCGCAAGCTCACTGAAGATTCAGACCTCACTAATCGCCCAGCATTCGAATCATCCAAACATACATCCATACGCTCCGTACCCTCTTTCTCCTCGCCACGCCAAGATCCTGAAGGGTCCGGCGGGTTACTACTCTCCCCCCCATCCCCCGTATTTATATTTGTTTTAGTTGTAGATTTCATTTTTGTTCCCACGATTCGGGTCGTTCTAAATGTCGCCCCGGAGTTAACGCCCCAACTCCGGGGAAGCCTACATACAACGGGGGACGCCAGGTACAGCGTGCTGAGAGAATCCTGTCCAGTTCCGGTTTGTCAGGTGGGGCAGAAACGTGAAGTTGGGTACGCCGGTCTAGGCTGACTGCATAGTTTTGGGCAGTCACGTGGGTCGGATTAGCCCGGGCGGCATGGCCAAGTGACAGCTAGCGAAAGAGGCGTGCATACTGGGTGGGCAAAAGAGTTGGAACGCACGGAAATAAGTATGGGGACGTGTTTCATGCGATAAAGGATAAGAGGGGTCGAATAATTCGTGGGGGAGAAAGTCTTTATTGAATCGCAAGGTTAACAATTAAGCGGTAGCGGCTGACGAAATGACAATCCGATTAATTTTCAACAGGTGTCAGTATATAAGAAAGACACAGTTGTGGAAAGCTGAGAGGAAGAAGGATAAATACAAAAGTCAGCAAGGAAAGCATTCTTAAAGGACTGAGGTGATTTATTGCCAGTTTATCCGTGTCGAAATTTAGCCTACACATTATCGGTGGATACAGTAGTGGAACCCGGGCTGCAAGGGCTTAACATTGTCAGCAAGTTCTGTAAAAATCTGGTTGCTGGTATAATACAATCATACAATCATAATCACGCGTTGACATTATTGCACGAGAGAGTTACAGCTGTTGGGTTCTTTGCAATTTCAGGCTCTAGCAAACATTTGGAAACCATTTTTGACTGGAAATGTTTGCGGAGGCTGGTGGTGTCCTTGCATGAGAAGAAAGAATGAAAAGGATGCTACTGTGTGCGTGGAAAATATTCACAGCCAGATATATTCAAAGGAGACATACGCCTTGTCAAGACTTTTGAAGGGAAACTATCAGCAGCTCGCTGTGAATAGGGCAAGAAGGGACCACGCAAAAGATGGTTGCAAGAAAGAGGCTCTGCGCAAGAAGAATTTCTTTCTAGCAAGCAATCAGGGTGCCACAAGACTTAGAGTGATACGATTAGACACACTTTGAAAGTAGCATAGTGTCCTTTTAAGGGGAAAACAACCAGCATTTTATGGCTGCTGGTTCGGAATGAAAAACTGGAGTAGAACCTCGCCTATTCGAATGGCATTGTCTAACTTTTCTACCATTCGAACAGCCTGCGATAAATATGTGAATGGTTTCTCTGGATAGGCATGGAAGCTACTAGCACCAGAAAAACCCATAACAATAGAGTGACTCAGTGACTGAGGTTCGAATAAGAGAGCTTTTGCTGTGCTACTTTCAAAGCAGTAAGAGGCGCTCGCTGCTGTTGATTCGGAAGGGGCTGGGATTCAGGAGTGGTGTGGCGCTCGCTACAGAAACGGGACCGGCAATAGGTGGAGAGAGACTGGACGGCGGGCCGGGATTCAGGAGGGGTGCTCGCTGGTGAGACGGGACCAGTTTGGATTCGGGATGCAGGATTCTCAGGCTCTGCAAAATATCGCAAGGGAAACATTTAGTCCAGGAGAGCACACCAAATAGTTCACAACTATTAATTAGCAGTAAGCGCCTTACTGCTTTGAAAGTGGCATAGCAAAACCTCCCTTATTCGGACCTCAGTCATTGGCTCATTCTATTTTTATGGGTTCTTCTGGTGCTAGCTTGTTCGAATGGTAGAAAAGTTAGACAACGTTATTCGAAAAAGCGAGGTTCTACTCCAGTTTTTCATTTTGAACCAGGAGCCATAAATTGCTGGTTGTTTTCCCCTTAAAAGGACACTGTGCTACTTTCAAAGTGTGTCTAATCGTATCACCCTAAGTCTTGTGGCACCCTGATCGCTCACCAGAAAGAAATTCTCCTTGCGCAAAGCCTCTACCTTGCATCCATCTTTTGCTTGGTCCCTTCTTGTCCTATTCACAGCGAGCCGCTGATGGTTTCCCTTCAAAAGTCTTGACAAGGTCTACGTCTCCTTCGAATATATCTGGCTGTGAATATTTTCCATGCACACAGTAGCATCCTTTTCATTTTTTCTTCTCATGCAAGGACCCCACCAGCCTCCGCAAACATTTCCAGTCACAAATGGCTTCCAAATGTTTGCTAGAACCTGAAATCGCAAAGAACCCCACAGCTGTAACTCTCTCGTGCAATAATGTCAATGCGTGATTATGATTGTATGATTGTATTATACCAGCTACCAGATTTTTACAGAACTTGCCGACTATGTTAAGCCCCTGCAGCTCGGGTCCCACTCCTGTATCCACCGAGAATGTGCAGGCTAAATTTTCGACACGGATAAACTGGCAATAAATCACCTCAGTCCTTTAAAAATGCTTTCTTTGCTGACTTTTGTATTTATCCTTCTTCCTCTCAGCTTTCCACAACTATGTCTTTCTTCTATACTGACACCTGTTGATAATTAATCGGATTGTCATTTCGTCAGCCGCTACCGCCTAATTGTTAACCTTGCGATTCAATAAAGACTTTCTCCCCCACGAATTATTCGACCCCTCTTATCCTTTATCGCATGAAACACGTCCCCATACTTATTTCCGTGCGTTCCAACTCTTTTGCCCACCCAGTATGCACGCCTCTTTCGCTAGCTGTCACTTGGCCATGCCGCCCGGGCTGATCCGACCCACGTGACTGCCCAAAACTATGCAGTCAGCTTAGACCGGCGTACCCAACTTCACGTTTCTGCCCCACCAGACAAACCGGAACTGGACAGGATTCTTTCGGCACGCTGTACCTGAGGTTGGTCGCTATCTGCTGGTCTTCCCCCCAGCCACGCATCCCATCGCCGCGCACCATAACTTGGGATTAGGGGGCATTTTTTATAGAGGTCGCCGTCCTCGCGGCCCGGCCAATTAAGGCAATTTCCCCCGGCCCCGATGCCCGCAACACACCGCCGCCACGCCCTGCGACGGCTTCAGAAGCAGACACCGAGATTACGGTATTAGGAGACGGATGGCGCTCATCCGCCCCCGGCTCAGGTACCCCGTGTTCGCCAAACCCGTACTGTAAAAGCCCAAGGACATCCACAGCCCCTGGGGGGAGTACATAGGGACATTGGTTGTTGCGACGAGTTCCCGACCTCTGGATGTTCGAAGAGGCGGCGCCGTACCTTGGCCTTGCGGCTATACCGGCTTCTCTCGTCTCCTATCGTTCTCATGTTCCAAGGGCCTCTCCTAAAGGAGCGGCCGAAACCACAAACCCCCTCGAGTCCAACCCTGTTGTGGATCAGCACCCTTTCGGGTGGGGCTCTCTTTCAAGATCCACTCCCGAGGTACCCGTTATGGATGTGGGGTAAGTCCACTATACTGGTCGGCCGACTAGGAATGGCGGTGCAGTCACTCACCGAGCGAAGCAGCAAACAAATAGTGTGTCTCGTAGCAAATCCCGCTGACAGTAGCAGTAATTGCCCACTACGTCTGCACATCTCCACCTCCCTGCCAATCAACAATTCGCAAGCCTGCCACATGCTGTCTGGCGCGGCTGCCCGGGGTGATCCCGGCGCGTCCTCAACTGATTTCATGTTGTTTCAACTAATTTCAATCATCTCTTTACAACCCGCACGCGACATCTGCCCGAAGACAGACCATGCATGACAGGCGCCCGGGGTGGAGCCCGGTAGTATCATCAACTGAAATTCATGGTGGTCCGACTGAATTTACACTTCGTCACAGGTGTATCCGAGGCAGACGGCTACACAAGCGCCCGGGGTAAAGCCCGTACGCGTCCACAACTTGGCTCGGATATGTTTTTGGCTGACTCCTCTCTTCGCTAACCCCGGGGAAGGGCGCCCGGGGGGAAACCCGGCAGCCTAAAACAATCGAACTCGTCACTGGGTCGACTGTTTTCCCTCTTCGCTAACCGCCACGTAGGTCATAGACCTTACGCAGTCAGGCGCGCAGGGGGAAATCCGGATATGAGCACAATCCGACTTAAGATTTGGCTGACTCCTCTCTTCGCTAACCCCGAAGGGCGCCCGGGGGAAGACCGGCAGCCTTTAATCTTAAGCCCAAACCACAGATTGTGTCCAGTTTCTTTACACTTCGATAACCGCCGCATGAATCCGTGTGTTTGCTCACAGATCCGATGCGGACTGGCGCCCGGATATGAGCACAATCCGACTTAAGATTTGGCTGACTCCTCTCTTCGCTAACTCCGAAGGGCGCCCGGGGGAAACCCGGCAGCCTTTAACCTTAAGCCCGAAACCCTGGATTGTGTCCAATTGCTTTACACTTCGCTAACAAGCCGCATTCGGTATATGCGTGTAACCATATCCGGTGCGGACAAGCGCCCGAGGTAAAATTCGGATATGACCACAATCTCCTTAAGGTTGAGCTGACTCCTCTCTTTGCTAACCCCGAAGGGCGCCCGGGGGGAAGCCCGGCAGCCTCACCCTTAAGGTGACAGCCGATTGTGGCAATTTGCTTTACTCTTTGCAAACAGGCCGCTTGGATGGATCTGTTCTGCCATAGATCCTGCGCGGACAGGCGCCCGGGGTAAAGTCCGGATGCGCCCACAATTTGGCTCAGGGATCGGCTGACTCCTCACTTCGCAAACCCCGAAGGGCGCCCGGGGGAAACCTGGCAGCCTTTGCCCCGGCACAAGTTGGGGCGACTTTCCATTCCGCCTTCCTGGAATGGGGGCTCGGGGCCCCGTGGTAGCCCTGCTCCACGTGTCGTGCTACACCTCTTTTGTGCGAAGAGGTGTCCCTGTGGTTCAACGAGACTCTGCCCGACACCCTGAGGGAAGTAGATAGAGACAGAGGGAATCTCGTTAATCCATTCATGCGCCTCACTAATTAGATGACGAGGCATTTGGCTATTTTTTTATGCGTTGCCCGCGACATGTGGGATAGGGGGACATACACGTTTGGGATGGGGGCGGGTTCCCGGTTGTAATACCACCCGGCAGTTTTCACCCGACACCTTGCCGATCGACACCCCTAGATGGTGGGAGCATGCCCGTCATTTTATTCCACCGCGTCCAATTCGTGTGGCTGGTAATACGCGCAATACGCGGGTGGTAATTCCGCGTAAAAGCCCGCGCGTCAGTCCCATGCCCAGAAGGGAGTCAGCGGATTTGCAGCTCCATATTCCCCTCCACGAGATGGTACAGGAGGTGAAATGGAGCTGTGGCGGATGGACGCTATAGTGCCTGCACAGAGTGCTCTGAAGCGAAGCATTACCCGCATAGTAGCGGCACTTCGCTTCGTGCGTCTCCGTGAGTGACCGGCTTCCGCTGACCACCTGGGCGTCGACGACACGAACCTCGTTCCCACGCTGGCACACGAGGTCAGGCTTGCGCCTACCTTCGGCCGTATCAATCACGGCTTCCTCGTGGACCGTCCATCCGGTCTTGCGCAGACCGTGCGCCAATATGCGGCATACGGCATTGTGGCGCAAGATCCGACCACCATGGGTGCCTTGACAACCCTGGATGACATGCGCTGCTGTCTCGGTGGAATTACAGCCCGCACGACATCCGGTGGCATGTGCCGTTCGGTCCCGCCCCCTTGTCGTACGAGTACGAGTAGGGAGGGCATTGATCCGAACATGCACATATTGGACGAAGTCACGGCCGGGCACAGCGTGGGATGCACCGTCGATCCACCATGATGAGAGGTTGGTATTTGGGCACTCCCTGAATTCGGCCCCGTCGACTGAACTATGGAGCTTTGTGGCCCACCACCGGGCATGTTGGTCTTTCGTGCCCAAGAACTCCTCTCCCCGAGTGAGCACAGATTGAGCCCACCGGAGTTTCCTACTCGCCCACGCTGCGTGCACAATGGCACGCACGTGGGGAGATGAGGATTGTCCCAGGGTCTTCAGGCGATCGAAGACCAATCCTGGGACGGTGGTGGCCAGTGCCGGTATACCCAACCCCCCATCGCTGATGGACGCGTGTATAAATGCGTTCGTGACGTCGGACGGCAAACGAAGCCATCTCCGCACCGCTGCACGCACTTGGATATCCAGAGCTTTCAGTTTCCCCAGTGTTGCCGAACCCAAAACCAGCCCATGTTAGAGCCAAGGGATGAGGAAGCACCGCAAGATCTTGAGGCGTTGCTGGGGCTTAAGAGGTGCTGTGGATATTCGCGACAGATATTGCTCAATATCTGCTGCGATCTTCTTCGGTCCCCTGGCTTGGAAGTCCACCCCCAAGTATCGCCACTCGGCGGTGGTTGCCACCTGTGGCACGTACAGGGTGATGCGGATAACTGGAATCAGCTTTTTACTATCGAATTTTATCGATTTTTGAAATTGGTAATTGTCTCGACGGCCGTCTAATGTCACCGGTGTCGCGTGGCTGCTTAGGGCCAACAGGCCGATCAAGCCAAATACCGACAGTCTTCCGATTAACCGGCAAGGGCAAAATGAGTCGGTAATAAAACATTGCTGCACTGCACACTAGCAGGGAAAGTGTGAGCGATATGTGGCATAATAAACATAGTAAAGAGCGTGTCAGCGGTGCATTCTGGCGAGAAATCATTCTTGTTTTTTCTTTTATTATAACTATAGAGCGAAATATTGAAAGAGCCAGCAATTCTCTCCTTACCTCAAGTCAACTGCCAGGCTTTCACCCTTTTTTGGAAGGCGGAGGCAACACGCCTGTAGCAGCGGCGTGATCAAGGATTGCGGCCGACTCTTTCAATATTTCGTTTTATAGTTATAACAATGAGAGAAACAAGAATTATTTCTCGCCATAGTGCGAGAATGATAGGATTACCTATATTATTTATTATACATAAAACATTTATTATGTCACGCGAATCTCTCGCACTCCCCCCCTGCCAGAGTGCAGTGCAGAAATGTTTTACCAACGAAACGTGCTTGCCCACGAGGAAAATAATAATATCCCCCAAACGGCTGAACCGATTCGCTTGATTCTTGGCTCATCGGATTCAGAAAAATTACAACTAAAATACTAAAATCAGATATAAATCCTTAATACCGTAACCTTTTCATAAATCGAAAAGAAATTTTGGCATCGATCGAATCTTCGAGATAATGGAGACTCGAATGTCGCGCGCCGTAGGGGACTACTACTTTGCGCGAGACTCTGCCGAGTTTCATGATTACCGACTCATTCTACCCTTGCCGGTTAATCGGAAGACTGTCGGTATTTGGCGTGATTCGGCCAGTTCGCCCTGAACAGTCATGCGACATCGGTGGCATCACACGCCCGCCGAGACAATTACCAATTACAAAAATCGATAAAATTCGATGGTAAAAAGCTGATTCCAATTATCCGCATCACCCTGTACGTACCCGACCGAAGCCGGAATGTGGGGGTGGTGATGATTTTGATCTTCTTCTCTTTGCCAGACGGGATCCGAGACAGCACCGTGCACTTCTTAGCGTTAAGCCTATGCCCCATTTCCTCAGCCCTCGACTCCACCTTTTGGAGACTGGTTTGGAGGCCCCACTTGGTGGCAGAAAATAGGAGAACATCATCTGCATACGCTATGCAGTTGACCCGATGTCCTCCTATCTCATAACCTACGTCCGCAGGGGCTTCCGTAGTACCAAGTCGACCACAAGTCAGAACAAGTACGGGGAAAGCGGGTCGCCCTGTCGAACACCTCTGCCTATTCCAAAAAGCTCGGACCTCTCGCCGTGCACTTCAAATGCTGTGGAGCTGTGGGTGTAAAGGTTGCCGATAGGATTCATGCTGTCGGATGGCAGTAAAGTAGGCCCGGCGGTATGAGGCACCCGCCGGGAAGTAGGCCTTTCGCCTTTTCCTTTTTTAGATTTGTTACCTGCTAAAATACGGTCTCGACGGGAGCGGGTGCGGGGTTGCCCCCGCACGAAGCCAGAGCCCCTTTAGCCGTGCCAATGAGTTCCATCAGCACGTTGCCCGGGTCGCACCACGAGAAGGGGGGGTTGGCACATGTCACGAAGGGAAAACCCTGGGTGACTTTGCGAGGCGGGGGTAACTAAGAGAGTCATAGTTACTCCCGCCGTTTACCCGCGCTTATTTGAATTTCTTCACGTTGACATTCAGAGCACTGGGCAGAAATCACATTGCGTCAACACCCGCGAGGGCCATCGCAATGCTTTGTTTTAATTAGACAGTAGGATTCCCCTAGTCCGTGCCAGTTCTAAGCTGAGCGTTGGATGGCGGCCGAAGAGGACAAAAGAAGCCCGCGAGGGGCCTCAGAAGCCTCGCAGCAAGGAAGATCCGCGGGAGGCCAAGGCACGGGACCGAGTTCGGATCCTGGGCTGTTGCCAACCCGCTATCCTCGTCCAGGCCCGGCAAGTCAGCCAGACCCGCTTCCCTACCAAGCCCGAAACGCCCCGCTCCTCAGAGCCAATCCTTATTCCGAAGTTACGGATCCAATTTGCCGACTTCCCTTACCTACATTATTCTATCGACTAGAGGCTCTTTACCTTGGAGACCTGCTGCGGATATGGGTACGAACCGGCGCGACACCTCCATGTGGCCCTCTCCTGGATTTTCAAAGTCCGAGGGGAAGATCCGGACACCGCCGCAATTGCGGTGCTCTTCGCGCTCCTAACCCTATCTCCCTGCTAGAGGTTTCCAGGGAACTCGAACGCTTGTACAGAAAAGAAAATTCTTCCCGGATCTCCCGACTGCGTCTCCAGGTCATTTTGGGTTACCCCGACGAACACTCTTACGAGGGCCTGAATTGTATGCGGTTCCGCTGCCGGGTTCCGGAATAAGAACCGGATTCCCTTTCGCCCAACGGGTGTGTGTCTGTGTTTATTGTTACTCATTTGCATTTGGCACAACACCATCATCGACATAGGATTTCTCCTAGGGCTTAGGATCGACTGACTCGTGTGCAACAGCTGTTCACACGAAACCCTTCTCCACGTCAGTCCTCCAGGGCCTCGCTGGAGTATTTGCTACTACCACCAAGATCTGCGCCGACGGCGGCTCCAGGCAGGCTCACCTCCATCAGGGTTTCCCCTGACTTCGTCCTGACTAGGCATAGTTCACCATCTTTCGTGTCCCAACGTGTGCGCTCTGGGTGCGCCTCATCTCGCGATGAAAACGAGACGCCCTGGAGTGCGAGGCCGCATCGTGACGCGGCCCATCCTCCCTCGGACGCGACCGACCCCGCGAGGGGAAGGCACGACCTTCACTTTCATTGCGCCTTTATGTTTTCTTGTCCAAATGACTCGCGCACATGTTAGACTTCTTGGTCCGTGTTTCAAGACGGGTCCCGAGAGTACCCAAAGCAGTAGCGTCGCTGACCGGTATTTCGTCTATTTGTTTGGCCTGTCCGAGGACACCGCCTGCCAACAGCCGGCCAGGCCCGGGCACGGCACCAGGTCCGTGTATACTCCGGGTATGCTCTTGACCGCGCTTGCGGCGGGCCTGAACGCAGAACGCGAACGAACTGCGGCCCGATACCGTGCGAGTACCGCCGGGCAGCCGGTCGGGCGACCAAGGGGCTGCCGCGTGCGGTTGGATCCGCAGCGACAGGCACCCACTCGGGCCGTAGACCGACACCCAACGGGTCGCGACGTTCTACTAGGGGAGAAGTGCACGACCACGTCGCCGGGCTTTCGCCGACAGCGGCGTGCCCGCGGAGCGCGAACCGAAATCCGCTGCCTCCGGGACATCGCGCGCCACCGAGATGCCGGCTCCGCTGACGATGAATCTCCCCGTTCGATCTTTTGGGTTTCTCGGGTTTACCCCTGAACGGTTTCACGTACTCTTGAACTCTCTCTTCAAAGTTCTTTTCAACTTTCCCTCACGGTACTTGTTCGCTATCGGTCTCGTGGTCATATTTAGCCTTAAATGGAGTTTACCACCCACTTAGAGCTGCACTCTCAAGCAACCCGACTCTAAGGAGAGATCCTCCCGAAACGCGTACCGGTCTCTACGAGCCTGGCACCCTCTGCAGGAAAGTGGCCCCATTCAAGAAGGGCTTGAACGCGGTAAAGCACGCTCCGGGATAATCGGATCCTCCCAAACACTACAGTTCCCTGCGGCGAGATGCCGCGGGATTCAGTCCTGGGCTCTTTCCTGTTCGCTCGCCGCTACTAAGGAAATCCTGGTTAGTTTCTTTTCCTCCGCTTAGTAATATGCTTAAATTCAGCGGGTGATCTCGCCTACTCTGAGGTCGTCTCTGCGTACGCGTCGAGGTGGAGGAGAGAGAGAGAAGAGTATGAAGAGAAACGCTAAAGGGTGGCGGAAGGCACAACTTCAATGCTGCTGCTGCTTGCTGCTCGGCGTAGCTGCGGACGGAGCGAAAGAGGTGGCGGTTTCGCGGGTTCGATGTGTGGCGCTCGCGCTCGCATTCGATGCGCCCCACCAGCGGCGTGTGTTTTGATTCGACGTCTGTCCTCTGTTGCACACTTCGCGCTCACGGACTCGACGACACACAACACACCGGGGGGTGCAAAGCGCGGCGCGCACACTCGCGGCCTGCTAGTAGAGCTCTCCGCCGCACGGTATATTTCAAGTGCGTGACGGCGCTCTCTCCCTCTATCGCTCTCCTTCTAGTCCGGCACGCTCTTGGCGCTGCTGCCTGCTGCTGCTGCCTGCTTACTATCCTCCCCTTTCTCTGCGTTCGTCTCAACTCCTCCTCTGTGTATCTCTCTCCTCTCCTGCACTCTTCGCACACGGTTTCTTTTTCGTGTCTTCTCCGTTCAAAGCGACGTCGGAAGCGCGGCCCGGTCACGCTAGGGTGACTCCGTGAGTACTGCGGCACCATCTGACGAGCGCTCAATCCATCGCTCGTGCGCGTGTATAAAGTGCGCGCGTAACCAACGCTCTACCGTCGTGCGTCGATGCCTATGTGCGCCTCGCAATGCACGCCACCCGTACCGCACCCGACGACTATGCGTCGATATGCGCCTCGGGCACGCGTACTGCGCGATTTGCAGAAGGCGAGCACTCCGGCGCGTTCTTGGTATACGGCACACGCGCAAGCAGTTTAGGTTAAGAGAACGACCCTCAGCCAGGCGTGGTCCGGGAATAGAATCCGTAGACCGCAATGTGCGTTCGAAATGTCGATGTTCATGTGTCCTGCAGTTCACACGTTGACGCGCAATTAGCTGCGTTCTTCATCGACCCACGAGCCAAGTGATCCACCGTTCAGGGTAATCGTTTTTGTATTTCATTCGTATGATATATGAATATCTGTCTCTATTTCTCTTCGAAAGTTTTCTCTCGGTTCCGAAGCCCGAGGCCCGCGAGACCAATCCGCGGGACACGGAAAGGTACTCGCGAACGCCACCGCGCTAGAGCTATGGCACCCACGCGTGCGGTCGCACGCGCGGTTCTCGAGAGTGGTGGTGGGTGGGCCCCGCAATGTGGGCCACTGCGCCACCGCCGCCGCCGCGTACGGCAACCCCCGTGCGTGCACACGAGGGCCGGGCGAACACTTCATTGAAAAACCTCGGGGGGAACACTGCCTCTGCACAAGTCAGTGTCTTCCCGCCCTATCGCGCAGCGTCGGTGGCTCGCACCAACCGACAGCACCATCGCGCAGGTTACACCGGTAAGCAGGTTGCGCGATCTCTCACTCAACCATCGCTATACCGCCGTGTGTTCGCGGCGTCTCTCTATCCGCTATTATGTCTCTCTCGCTCTC